>CM028132.1:1087462500-1089862500 GCA_016271365.2 Neoceratodus forsteri | reverse complement strand
GTTTGAGGGTTGCCTCCAGGAGATTAGCATAGACAGTGCCTGTTGTGGTTTTAATGGTTGAGAAATGGGCATAGATACCTGTGAAAGAGTTTGTCTCGAGTGAGGGATAGCCCAGTGAGAAGCTGCCCAAGGAGGTTAGAGTACTCCTTTAAGGGGAGGGTGTGGTTAATCCCTATTATACAATGGCAAGAAAAAATTCTGGACTCTGATTGGTCAGTCTTGGGCTGGACCTGTGATGTTATCCCAGCACAACATCACGGGTCTAGTCTCAGCCTCACTGTGAACCAACAGATGAGCATTTTATGGAGCTTTTGATTGATTGTTTCATCTTCTCTTAAAAAACAAAAATATTTTTCCACACAAAAACATCTTTAAAATTATGTTTTTATTCTGTATAACAAACCAATTATATATAGTAATAATGCCTCCAGGGTGTGGGGTCAGCCAGATAACGTCATGCCTCAGTTGTCGGACGCACACGGCCTGCAGCCTCGTGCTCAACCACCTGAGGTGTGACATTATCCCAGCATGATACACACCCTGTTGGGCATTATTGCTTAATTAATTCAGTAACTGTACCTGTATTGGGAAGTGGGGAAGATAGGCGGAGTTAGATGGGGAGAAAGAATATTTAATAGAGGCCGGGGTTGAGGAGAGCAGGCAGGAAAAGGCCAGGGTCAGGGAGTGTGGGAGAGACAGAATATAGCCTAAAGAGATTAACTGACTTTACTATTACAGGCGCAGTGCTTAGAGCAAGAAAAAGGTGCCTCTGTGAATTTGACTAATGGAAAAAAAAAACACAGAGGACTTACAGTTCAATCAGGAGCAGTCTGAGGAAATATCAGCCAATGGCAGTGAGGCTCGAATTTGGTGAAGACCAATCAAAGGTGCAGCTTTCATGTCTGTCTGTCTATGGCTCCGAACTATAACTCCTTTCTTTTTTCCAATACTGCTTCAGTTGGTTGTCATTATTTATTTATTTATTGAAATGTTTCACCAGGAAGGCTCACTGAGCAACAAGTTGCTCGTCTACCAGTGCGACCTGGGGGGAAGGGATACAATGAGTATGGAGCAGTAATACAGTACTAAACAATCAAGTACAAAGTCAACAATTTACATTCATATACATTGTACAGAACAATAAGGTGTACTGCTAGCGCAGACATTTGCAAAGACCGTAGATACACACATAGTTACGAACAGAGGATTATTGTGAGTGAAATAATCACGTGCCAAGGAGGAGTGGGGAACGTGCTAAAGCAGACATGGATGAAAAGTGGGGGGGGAATCAAAAGGGGAAGTAGCTAGTATGAGTAATAGAGGACAGACAGTGCAGAGAGAGGAACAGGTGGAGTCATACAAGGTAGAGTAAAAAGGGGTACAGTAAATGCAAAGGGGGCTGAAAGATGTAGGTGTGAGGGGGCAAAGCAAGAATTAATTTGGGTAGTATCAAATGCAGATTCGTGGGTGAAAAGGGGCAAGTTGTGGAGGAAGGGTTACGGCTGAACCCTAGGAAGGGGGTGGGGGGAGGGAACAAGGTTTATACCCCTTCAGGATGTGGAAGAACCCTGCAAGGGGCCTAGGAAAAGGACAGGAAGGGTGAAGAAAAAGGGTGGAGCCTGGACCCTAGGGACCCCTTTAGGATGTGGAGAACCCTGCAAGGGGTCTTGGACAGCAGGAGGGGGTAGAAAGGAGGAAGAGAGGGAGAAACAATATGATCCAGAGGGACTCCTTCAGGATGCTGAGAACCCTGCTAGGAGATAGGGGGCTAGAGTGAGAAAGGAGGGGGAAAGGACAAGAGAGGACTCAGTAAGGGGTTGGGAGAGAGGAGACCAAGTTATAAGTTCTGTGGGTGGGGTATTATGTGCAATTGCAATTCCTGAGAGGAAGTTGTGACGAGACAAGCGTGTATGGAGGGGTAAAGCAGTAGATGAGGGTTGCAGGGCAGGGGTAGAATTAAGTGCATGAACAATTTACAGAGAGGAAGTTCAGTAAGGCAGAGGAGAAAGAGTGGGGGGAGGAGGAGGAGTGGTAGATTTGAAGGGGGAGTGCATTCCGGAGTTTCAGGAAGTGGTAGGAGAAGGCAGTTTGACCAGCTGATGTGGACCATCAAGAGATAGCCAAGGAATGAGAGTCGATAGATCTGAGGGGGTGGAGATTGAAGGGGGGAACAAACAGGAGATCAGAGAGGTAGGAGGGCAGTGACCCAAACCAGAATTTGGAGGCAATTTTTGGCGCAAAGCTGAAGGCACCTATTTGCAAGAGACGGTAGAGCCAGGGAGTGATAGAGAGACCAGTGATGAGTAAGAGGAGGAGAGTCTAGGGTGAAATGACAGAAGGAGTTGAAAAGGGTATTCAATCTGGCCAGAGACATCTTGGGGGAGGCACTGTAGACTACATCGCAGTAGTCAAAAATTGGGAGGATCATCTTTTGGACAAGTTCACGCCTTACCGGGAGAGGGAGGGAGAGAGGAAGGCAGTTCCGGTTCCTGTATAAAGTGCCTAGCTTGGGGTGCAACTTTTTCAGGATGGCATTGATGTATCCAGAGAACTTTAGGTGTTGGTCTAACTAGACACCCAGATATCTGAATGAGGAGGTGTCCTCAAGAATAGTCCCATCGAGTGTGTGGAAGGAGGGAGTGGAGGAAAGCCCAGAGAGTCTCTGCCTAGTGACGAAGGTCATGGAGACTGTCTTCTTGGCATTTAAGAAGAGTTGATGTGAGCTAAACCAGAGCTGGACCTTGTTGAAGTCATGCTGTAGTCTGGTAGCAACGTCAGCAGGGGAGTGACCTGAGGTGAAAATGACCGTATTGTCTGCATACATGTTGATGGAGGCCAACTAACAGACAGATGAGAGGTCATTTAGGAATATGGAGAAGAGTATTGGACTTAACACTGAGCCTTGGGGTACTCCAGTGTTAATAGAGAGAGCAGGGGATATGGAATCTGCTATTCTGACTGATTGGGTCCGACCTATGGGATAAGATTTGAATCAGTTGGTTGCCAGATTGGATAAGCCAGCAGAGGAGAGGGTACTTATTAGTAGTGCATGTGAGAGGGTATTGAAAGCTTTGGGTAAATCAACAAAGATGATGGAGATGATATACCCACTGTCCATTCCTGAGAGGATGAAGTCAGTGAGCCTGATCAGGGAAGAGGTAGTAGAGTGTTTTTTTCTAAAGCCAGATTGGAAGGGAGTAAAGAAATTTGTGGCAGAGAGAGATGAGCAGAGAGTTGATTGAGGACCAGATGCACTTGCAGTTTTGCAAGGGTGGGAAGAAGGGAAATAGGATGGTAATTATCTGGGGTAGAAGAATCACCTCCCTTGTGTAAAGGAAGAACAACAGCATGTTTCCAGCTAGCTGGGAGAGCAGCCAAGTTGAATGAAAGGTTGAGGAGCTCCGTGAGGGGGGCAACAATGGCCTGGGCCGAGAGATATAACAATTTGGAAACTAGCCTGTCAGAAGAGTTGCCTTTGAAAGGTTTCCATGTGAGAAGGGCTTTGAGGGTGTCAGAAGGGGCAATTTTAGAGAAGGAGAAGCTATGTGTCCGGAAGGGTGGGTGGGTGTCAAGGGAGGGAAGGCACTACTAGTTGCAGGGGTAGATGCTAAGAGGGTGGAAGTGCAAGAGGTGAAATAGTTGTTGAATTTATGTGCCACACTCGGGCGATCAGTTACTAGGCAATTGTTTAGTTTAAGAGTGGGGGGAGAGGGGTATTGGTAGGAGAGAAGAGAGAGTGGATGACCTTCCAAAATTTAGAGGGGGAGTTAATATTCGCTTGAAAAGAAGAGCTAAAGTATTCAGCTTTTGCCAAAAGAGTGGCCTTGGTACATTTGTCTGACTGTCGTGTAGCTGGGTGAAGGGTGTTAATTGTCTGGCCTCTGACCTCAGCTACGTGATAACTGGAGGTGGGGCTTAGTCAGAGTTAAAGTAGCAAGCAGAGGTTGATTTTCTCAGAAGAAGCCAGAAGGAGAAGGAAGGAAACATATTCAATTCAGTGCTTTAGAGTAACTGGTAATTGGTATTTTTCTTTTAAACTTAGATTGTGGGCTTGTAGTGACACTATACTTTCTTTCTTTGTTGTCTTTACTTATAATTGTTTTGGGCTGTTGAAAATTTAAAACATAGTGGTGGTGTAATTCTGTGCTGTCTTTAATTGCTGCAAATTTTAGCCCCCTCCTCTCCTTCCCCAACTCTTAATATATGCCCTGATAAATCTGATTGACAGAGCTAAACACAGGGTATAGTAAGAGGTGTGAAGTAGGAGGGCCTAAGGGGAAGAAGCCCACCCTCAGCACGACAACTGTTTCACTCATTTATTTATTTATTGGTTTCTTTCCTTAAAAAAAATATCTGAGGATCAGTTACAGGATTTTTAGTACTGTAAATTAATAAAAGAGAACTAAGAGAGTTTCAGTAGCAGACAAGTTGTGGAATTGCAGTATAATGTGGGAGTGCTGCAATGCAGTGGCTGTGGTGCAGCCATATTCAGGCAGACCTTCTGGACACTGAGATGCTGCCCTATCTGCATGCATCTCTCTGGACTGCGGGATGAGGTAACCAGACTCAGGCGGAAGTAAACTGGGTCAGAGTACCATCACCCTATCCAGGGACCACCAGTCCAATGCAGCTGCCTCAAAGAATGCCGAGAACGAGAGAGCACTTGGATGACAGTGGGCTCAGGGAGGGTTAGAGCAGTCAGGCAGAGGCACATCCCAGATCCTATTCCTCTCAAGAACTCATATGCCACACTGGCAAATGAGGACAATCAAATAGAGGTACCCAGAGAAGTGGAAGGAAAGGATGTGGAGGTTAGCCAAGGAGGTGACCTCAGTGGGAAAGCAGTGGACCCCAGAGGGAGGAGGCGAATCTGGTGGGGGACTCCATCGTAGAGGATCCAGCTAGGAACACAGGAGGAGAGGACAGGGAGGTGAGGTGCCTACCAGGTGCCATGGCATGGAGGGATGGAAGGAAGATACTGGGGATCACTGGGAAGGCAAGACGGGAGGGTGAGCTGGATGTCATTATCCACCTAGGTATTAATGACTTGGCAAATGGGAGCCAAAGGAAGTTCAGGAAGAGTTTAGGAAACTGGGAGGGTCTCAAGCAAGTAGCTACTTCTGTCACTTTCTCAGAAGTACTACCTGTGAGAGGCAAGGAAACATAGGAGTGCATGCACCAGGAACTTTAACTCATGGTTGAAGAACTGGTGCTGTGAGGAAGGTTTGGATTCATTGGTGACTGGGGACCCACCTGGGAGGATGGAGGTTTGTTCAAGCCTGACGGCCTGCATCCATCCTGGAGGGAATCAAGTACTCAATGATAAGTTTAAATGCTACATTGACAAGCATTTAAACTAGCAAAGGGGTGACAGGCCAGCAAGGAGGTACCTACTTGCTCACCCCCACAGCTAGCAGTGGAACCAGTGAACCAGAGGGTGGCTATCTCTGCAAGCAGTGTGCAAAAGATGGAGATTAGTGTCAAAAGGTGGATAAGCAGAAAAGGGGCAAAATTCAGCAGAAGGGCAGACAGCAAGGAGAACCGGGGATAAATGACAACCAAGGAAGGGGCTGGAGTAGAACAATGAAGCAGACTAGGGAGGTCAAATCATGGAAAGCCATGTGTGCAAATGCCAGGAGCCTTAGCAACAAGATGGAAGATTTGGAGGTTGTCATGGTACAGTCAGACCTGGACATTGTGGCCATCACTGAAACCTGGTGTAATGATAACCATGACTGGGAGATGGCCATTGCTGGCTACAACATATTCAGAAGAGACAGAGCAGGTAGGAAGGGAGGGGGAGTGGCACTGTATGTGAAAAATGACATAAGGGCCACAGAGATCCAGTAGGAACAAAATGGGGAAGAGATACTGTGGGTTAAGCTAGAAAGGAAAATGGGGCCAGCCATCCGCACAGGTGTGGTCTATAGACCACCAGCCCAGGAGGAAGAAACAGATAGGGAGCTGATGCTAGCCATCCAAAGGATGGCAGATAAGGGTGAGGTAGTACTGGTTGGAGACTTCAATATTCCAGACGTGGACTGGAGCATCCCAGCAACAGCATCAACTAGAGCGGATTTATCCTGGACTCCTTCAGGTGCCTTCCTCAAGCAACTGGTCATGGAACCAACTCGGCAGAAGGCAATACTGGACCTTGTGCTCACAAACAGGGACAGTGTGATGGGGGTAACAGTGGGGAGCACCTGGGTAACAGTGACCACCAGTCATTGTGGTTTGAAATCACAGAAAGAGCAGAACCAAACCACACAAAAACAACGTATCCTGGATTTTAGGGGCAGACTTTGGGAAAATGGGAAATACTTGAAAGAGGCATTAAGGGAATGGGACAGGAATCAGGGGTTGAGGAACAGTGGGCAGTATTTAAAATGGGGATTATAAGAACAACAGAATTATGCATTAAGCAGGTTAGCAAGAGGAAAAGGAAGAGGAGACCATTGTGGTTTTCCAAAGAGGTAGCAAAGAAAGTGAAAGCCAAAAGATAGCATTCAGGCAATACAAAAGACACAGGCAGAAGGGGATAGGGAGAAGTACCAGGAGAAACAAAGGAGGCAGGGAAGTCAGTAAGGGAAGCCAAAGCTCAGACAGAAGAACACATTGCAAAATCAGTGGTTAAAGGGACAAAACCTTTACAGGTACATAAGTGAAAAAAGAAAGACAAAGGGAGGGATAGTGAGACTGAAGGGGAGGATGGGAATCGTGGAGGATGACAACAGTAAAGCTGACATATTGAACAGGTATTTTTGCTCAGTCTTTACTGAAGAAGAGAGGGTAATGGGTCTGAAGGAGTACAAGGGTGAGAATGGTGCAGAAATGGACACAAGTCCCTTTACGAGAAAGGGTCCTGAAGGAACTGGAAGTAATAAGAGTTGACAAAGCAATGGGGCCAGATGGGGTGCACCCCAGGGTCCTTAAAGAACTAAGAGAGGTGGTGGCTGAACCTCTGGCTATCCTGTTTAGCCAATCACTGGAAACAGGGAGGTACCCAAAGACTGAGGACAGCAGATGTAGTCCCTTATACAAAAGGAACAAAAGGAAGCAGGGAACTACAGACCAGTCAGCCTCACCTCTGTAGTGGGAAAGATCATGGGAGCACTTCTGAAGGAGAGATTGGTGGAACATCTGGTTGTCAATGGACTACAGGACCCAAGGCAGCATGGTTTCACCAGGGGGAGGTCATGTCAGACCAATCTCATTGAATTTTTTGACTGGGTGACTAGGGAGGTGGATCAGGGGAGGGCAGTGGACATGGCCTATCTGGACTTCAGCAAGGTCTTTGACACTGTGCACATAGAAGACTATTACACAAACTGGGGAATATGGGTGTGGGCAGGACAGTAGTGTGGTGGGTAGGTAACTGGCTGGGTGGCAGGACACAGAGGGTGGTGGTAAATGGCTATCACTCCACAGAGGAAGAGTGACCAGTGGGGTACCACAGGGATCAGTGCTGGGACCGGTCCTATTCAACATCTTCATCAGTGACATTACGCGAGGATCTAGAAGGCAGAATTTCACTGTTCGCTGATGACACAAAGCTCTGTAACAGAGTAGACACACCAGAGGGTGTAGACAGAATAAGAAGGGACCTGCAAAACTTGAAGAATGGTCAAGGGTTTGGCAGTTGAAATTCAATGCAAAGAAGTGCAAGATAATGCATATGGGGCACAAAACCCTGGCACAATATATCAGTTGGGGTGAGGATATAGCATGCACCAAGCAGGAAAGGGATCTTGGGGTTGTCATCTCTGATGACCTCAAATGAAGAAACAGTGTGACAAGGCATCAGGTAAAGCAAATAGGATGCTGGGATGTATGAGCAGGGCATCACCAGCAGGAAAAGGGAGGTCATAATTCCGCTACAAGACACTAGTGAGGCCCACCTGGAGTACAGTGTACAGTTCTGGAGACCATACCTACGTAAGGACATAGACAGGGTAGAGAAGGTTCAGAGGAGGGCAACAAAGATGGTGCATGGATTGCATCACAAGTCCTATGAAGACAGGTTGAAGGAACTGAACATGTACTCCCTGGAGGAGAGAAGGAGAGAGGGATATGATAGAGACATACAAGTATCTTACAGGGAGAAACAGAGTGCAGGAAAACACTATTTTAAGCGAAAAGATGTTCCAGGACTAGAGGGCATGGGATGAAGTTGGAGGGAGGACGATTCAGAGGAAACATGAGAAAGAATTTCTTCACAGAACGGGTGGTGGACAAGTGGAACACCCTGCCAGAGGAAGTGGTGGGGGCTGAAACAATCACGGGATTTAAGAATGCATGGGATAGACATAAAGGAATTCTAGAGGTCATGGGTAAGGGGAAACAGACTTCTAGGAAAACAAACTGAACTTATAAGCTCAAATGGGCAGACTGGGTGGGCCATAGGCCCTTATCTGCTGATACTGTCTATGTATCTATGTATTTGTTATGCAGAAAACAATATGCATCGCGATCTTTTTGTAGCCTTGAGGCTTTGTGTTACTTCCAGGCATGATCCCTTGCTCTTTGACAAGCAATGAGCTCAGAGGAGATCCAGGGGAGGTGATTACCTCTGACACGGACATGCCGAATAGGGACATAATGGTTCCAAATGTCAAGGAATTTGGCTTTGAAGAAATCTGCGGCAGAGTCTATATTGGTCGCCAAGACAATAGGGGCCCAATTTGCATGGCCAAGGTCTAGGAGAAGAGGGGTGAGGTTTAGTGAGTTGTATGACTGGGTTAGTAGGGTCTTGGATGGGGCCTTGACCCATGAACTTTATGCACCAGAAAAGTCACGCTGTGGTCACTTAATGCATTGGGGAGTACCCCTGATTTAACAACTCTGGGTGGGTGGAAGTCAAGGCCCAGTCAATCAATGAATGATTATTTATTTTGTCATTTAACCTAGTGGGTTCAGAAATGAGTTGAGTGATACTGTGGGCAAAAATGTCATTTTTTAGTTTCTTGATGGAGGGGGATAGCCATTTTGTGCTAAAATCATCCATAATATAAACCTCGTCTGTGGAGTTATGTGAGATTATAGAGTTGATAAGTTCAGCAATGGTCGAGGAGTGGAGGCCGGGGCAACGGTAGGTGCCTGCCATGAATATAAGGAGGGAGAAGAGTAGGCATAGCTGGAGAATAAGCAATTCATAGGCTTTAGTCACAGTCATAGTAAGGGAGGTGGTATATTGAATAGCTGATGAGATATAGATAGCTATGTCTCTGCCTCTCCCAGTCCAGTCTTGTCGGGTAATAGAAAACCCTGGGATGATGATGGGTGTATCAGTAATTTTGTTATTTAGCCAGGTTTCTGATAGGATAATGACATCAGAGGAAAGTGAAACAACTAAGGGTTGAAGCAGGTCGATTTTGAGAAGCAGGCTCCAGACATTTAGGCGGATAATTTTTAGACCAGGGGGGATGCTAGCAAAGTTAGAATGGGATGAGATAGTGACAGGTGTGCCTGGGCCAGGGTTAGGACTGATATCACTGGCAGATAAAAGAAGGAGTGCAATGATAAAAAAGTGCAGTTTTGCACTCGTTAACCGTGGGGCCGACCTGGCACGAGTAGTTATGTGGGAGGAGTAGTGAGCAAGGGGAGACTGAAGGCAGAGGAGATGTAGAAGTGTGAAGTAGGGGGGAGTAGAGAGGAGAGAGGTGCCAGGGCGTATAGGACAGTTCACCCAGGAGAATAGGAAAGGGGAGTAGAAGGTATTATGGTTTAGGATGGCGAGGAAAAGGGAGCTGTTGGAGTTTGATGGTGATGTGGATGGAGGGAGGAGATAGGGTAAAGAAGAGAAAGTAGAGGGTAATAAATATAAGGAACAGTGAGTTAGATGCCATAGTTGGAGCAGGAGGACAAGCTTCACTGAAAACTTGTTTGGTATTGAAGATCTTGTGAGTGAAGACTTGGAAGATGTAGCTAAGGGATTAAGATGCCCCGAGTGGAGACTTAGGATAATGTGCTAATCAGAGAATGGGCACTTAGTTGTTCACAACCAAGCGAGGTCAGGTGGTAGCTGTAGCTTATATAAGAAATGTCTAGATATGGTGGGAGGGTGAGGGGAGGGTGGGGAGCCAGCACAGAATAGCAAGCAGGAGACGCTGAGGGACTACCGGCAGCCTGAACGTACCACTGAGCCAGGAGTGTTTCGCCTCATTTAGGGGTGGGTGGACAGCGCTAGAGAGGGGAGAGAGAAAGACAGAGAGAAAGAAACAGTGAGCAGATACAGTGCTTCTTGAGCCTCGGTACTAAGCTAAAATGGTGGGTGGGAAAAAGGACAAAGGAGACCTGTTTAGAAGGAATGAGACAGCAGACAGAACAGAAACAAAAGGAGCAGAGATATGGCACTCAGCGGGAGGCTATTCAGGTCATAGAGCAGAGGTGCCAGAAGATAGACAAAGCAGCAGTAACAATAGGCAGATTAAAATCTTCACAGAAGAGCTGTAATCACTAATGCTTTGAGGTCAGGTACAAATGAAAGGCACAATTTTCAACAGGCATAAAAGGCATCAAACAGTTTTTAAATTAGCAGTTGGCAGAAATTCTAACACAATTAAATTCAGTAATACAGTTCTCTTATGGATATCACATGAACCTGCAGTACGATTCAGTCAGGAGGCTTAGAATTGAGAGAAATCAAGCAGCCAATAGTGTAGGAGGTCCTGAAGTGGCGGCCAATTAGGTTAAAGGTGCCAGAAATTCAAGTTCCAAGGAGAGAAAGTGTACCTCTGAAGAGTGAGTGGGAGAAGCTGAGGGGCTACTGGTAACCTGAAGGTACCACTGAGCCGGGAGCATTTCGCCCTGTTCTGGGGCAGGTGGACAGTGCTCTGAAGAGTGAGCGGGAGAAGCTGAGGGGTTACTGGCGGCATGAAGGTACCGCTGAGCCGGCAGCGTTTCACCCTGTTCAGTGGCGGGTGGACAGCGCTCTGAAGAGCAAGTGGGAGAAGCTGAGGGGCTACCTGTGGCCTGAAGGTACCACCAAGCTGGTAGCATTTCACCCTGTTCAGGGGCAGGCGGACAGTGGTCTGAAAAGTGAGCGGGAGAAACTGAGGGGATACTGGTGGTCTGAAGGTACCGCAGAACCGGGAGCGTTCCGCCCTGTTCAGGGATATAACTTACTTTCCATTAAATCTGTAGATTTGTTTCAAAATTACCTTACAATACACATCATTGTGTACTTTATGCCCAAACTGGTTTATTACCCACCAGGTTTAATAGTTTGAATAATATGAACTGTATTACAGACAATATCCTTCAACTTAAAAATGATTCCCCTCTTTTTTCCTTGTTAAAACTGAGATCATGATGTAGGAACTTAAGGCCCAATAGTAGGAAAGTTTCTGATATTCCAAGTATTCATACATTGATGGGTAAATGGGCTTTTTTCTGTTACTGCAGCCAAAAAATTGAAACAGTTTATCTGAAAATTTACATGATGTGCAAAGTCATAATAAGTTTAAAAAGCAGCTGAAAAAGTATTTTTTTAAATCAACTGCAATTTAATTGCTTTTTATAATGTTGCAATTGCTGTATGTCTAACTGTTTGCATTGTTTATTTATTTTGTATATTAAATGTTAAGCTTAACCTGCATTTCCAATGCATGTATTTATTATTGATAACATCTTGGCTGATTGTAATGCGGCCCTGGGTCATACATGGGTCATACATGAAAATGGGCCTTAGCTCTTTGTATTTACCTGGTGAACAAAGGTTTAAATAAATAAATAAATAAATAAATAAAACCAGCTGAAATACTCACAGCTGTGGGACAAACTCAGCACAAGTGGGTTGCCACTTGCAGACCCACAGGTTTCCGCAGTTGTCACATTGCAGCGGGTATTCACAAAGGTGGAGCTGGATTACGACTGGCTTCATGATTTACAGTGGCTTGCGGATGTTGTTAGGGAACTCTTCGCAGCTGTGGAGATCTGTTATGGCCCGTGGGGACCAACCATAACATCATCCGCAACTGTTGTGCTGTGGATAGCAATCTCTGCAGCTGTGGAGATTTTGGTCAGCATATGGAGTTGCGGCATGGAACTTAGTCCCAGAAAGCTTTGTGAATCTAGCTCCATATCCCTGGTGGTATAGCAGACCCCACCCAGCCTCAATACCCTTTTTATTAAAACCACAACCCGATGGCTAGCACCCCCCCACCGCAATCCCCTTTGTATTAAAAAAAATCATGTCTCTGGTGGTCTAGCAGCCCCCCTCTATCCCGATCTGCTATATAATTTACAGATATCTTTTCCTGGTGGTCTAGTGGACCTCACCCCCCCATCATAGCAGATAATGCCCCACTACCCCGCTCCCTCATCCCATCCCCAAGCTGGTGACTGGCACAGCCCTCTGCTCTCCACCATGGCTGACCACTGCTGGAGCTGTTAAGGAGCATGTACTGTATACAGTATGTGCTCCTTGACAGCTCCATCATTGCATGACCGTGGTGGACAGCGGAGGGCTGTGGCAGTCACTGGTCAGGGATGGGATAGGGGGAGTGGGGGTGTGGGGCACTGCCTGCTGGGGTGGGGGTCCACTAGACCACCAGGGAAAGATATATATATTAATTATATGGGCAGATCAGGAATAGGGAGGGGGGTCCGCTAGACCAACAGGGACATGATTTTTACTATTGAAACAGAGATCAGGATGGGGGCGCGTGAGCCACCAGGGAGGTGTATTTTTCTATTAAAAAAAGAAGAACAAGAAGAATTAGCATTTATATAGTGCTTTTCATACATACATACTGTATCCGAAAGCGCTTTACAAGCAATGCTAGACTGGTAGTGAAGTGACTGAATGTGTAGTGGCAGCCATATTGCACATCAAAACCCACAAACATTCTTGGATAATTGCATGAACCACTTTTATGGGAAGGGGAATATTGGCCAGGACACTGGGATTGTCCCCTACTGTTTGCAAGGAGTGCCCTGGTTTTTTTTTACTTCCACCTGTACACCCACAGGACAGCACCAGGATGGGTAGAAGGAACCTCGGTTTAACCTCTTATCCAAAGGACTGCATTCCCCAACAGCACAATACTTCCCTAATACTGCACTCGGGTGCCAGCATTTAGGTATGAGCCCAATCCTGGTGTGGGACCAGAACCTACTACCTTCTGACCCAGAGATGGATGTGCTACCAAATGAGCCATGGTGACACCATGCTGGCATTAAAATGGGGATCAGGGCTGGGGGGGGCACTAGCCACCAGGGACATGGTTTTTCTATTAAAATGGGGATCAGGGCTGGGCCACTAGCCACTAGGGATGGGATGGCATTTCATAAAAAGGGGATTGGGGCTGGGGCCCACTAGCCACTAGGGATGTTTTTATTTCTGTTAAAACAGGGATCTGGGCTGGCTGATGGGGGCTGCTAGCTACCAGGGATGAGATGCCATTTCATAAAAAGGGGATCAGGGCTGGGGAGGATCTGCTAGCCACCAGGGATGTGTTTTTTTCTATTAAAATAGGGATTGGGGCTGGGGGGCCACTAGCCACCAGGGATGGGATGTTATTTCATAAAAAGGGGATTGGAGCTGGGGAGACCGCTAGCAACCAGGGACATTTTTTTTCTATTAAAATAGGGATCAGGGTGTCATTTCATAAAAAGGGGATCGGGGCTGGGGGGGGTCTGCTAGCCACCAGGGACATGTTTTTTTTTTTCTTTTGAAGCAGGAATCAGGGCTGGGGGTCTGCTAGCCACCAGGGATGGGATGTCATTTCATAAAAAGAGGATCAGGGCTGAGGGGGTCTGCTAGCCACCAAGGACATGTTTTTTTTTCTATTGAAACAGGAATCGGGGGTGGGGGCCTGCTAGCTACCAGGGATGGGATGTCCTTTCATAAAAAGGGGATTGGGGCTGGGGGACCACTGATCATCAGGGATATGTTATTTTTTCTATTAAAATGGGGATCAGGGATGGGGAGGGGGCCATGGCACATTGGTGCACATTTCTCAACCCTCCCAGAGGACATTTCTAAGTACCCTTAGACCAGACCTGGATGGCCTAACAGTACTTAGAAATTTGCCCTCAGGGAGGGTTTTGAGAATTTCAAATTTAGGGATATGGCAGCCTGCATCTGCCGCAAACCCCAAGTGCCATCTTGTAGCCCATTTTGTGCCACAAGGATGGCGCAAGCCCCCTTTGGTGCACGCAGCCTGCGTTTGATGCAGGCTGCTTTTGTGAATTGCTTCCACCACATCTTTTGGCGCAAGCCACTCCTTACGCTATTCCTTGTGGCGCAAGCCCCTTGTGCCATTCAGGGAGGCTTTGTGAATTGGGACCTATGTATTTAAGACACACACCTAAGCTTGGCATGTGGTGGTTTTGTTCCACCGATCCATTTCTAACTACAAGATAAAGTGGGGAGAGGGGAGAGGAAGTGTAGTAATCTGCTGCATGCTAATTTTGGTGATCTGTACTCAGTAGAATCACAGATGCCAAAAGTAGTATTCATCAGTTCTCCTTCCTCTTTCTCATTTTCTCATTTACTGTATAACATTATGTATAGTTATGCTATGCAGCCACAATAATCTTGAAAAACTGATTGAAACCATGTTACTGTGACAACATTAAAGAGCAAAGGGCTTAGTAAGGATGTATGTCTTAAAAATGAAGATTTGGGGCTGTTAGATGCCTCTGTGATAATTTTGTTTGCTTTTACTTGTTTCGATAATTACCTTTTCATCATTTTATTTGTATTTTGATAACTACTGTTAAAAAGAGAATCCACTGGAATTCTTGTATTATGATATCAGAAAAGTTTTACTGGCAAAGCTGGCAGTGTATTTCAATGGGAAACTGCAAACCTGCTTTTAAATTTTTATAGGGATACAATACTTTCTGCCACCAACATAGCATGTATGTATTTATTAGAAATGTGTGATTTTTTTTTATATCCTGTGACATTTGTTATAATTTAGCGAGTTACATTTTTTTTTCATAACCAGCTTTTACTTGGGGGGGGGGGGAGAAAAGAGAAGCCAATTACTGTTTTAAAATGTTTAAAATCCGACAAATGTACCACAATAGTGCAAACATATAAAAGGCAAAGTTTGTTACTGAAAGAAGTATCTATGTCTTTTGAAAAAGATAGAAAAATATATTTAGTTTCACATTGAAATTCAGTGGGCTCATAAGTAGTTGGCAGTTTCTGACATCACTATACCAGAATTCTACTGAATACTTTTTACTAGCAATGTGAAAGGCAAAGATGAAAACCAACTTGTTTCACTGCACTAACAGATATTTTATTATGTTATATGGCTAAGGCCAATAGCCCATGGACAGGAACACTTTTCTAAATGTGATAATCAACACTTTTTGATTGACAGGTTGCAATAATACATTTCTAGCATGGATAAGCATGAATTATTGCCACCTGTCAATCACCAACACTGGATTATCACAAAGCGAGAGAAAACCACACTCGCGCCACTGAAAAAACAGCAGCAGAACTTTTCCTCACACTGCTGCCATCCTGCTTCACTCACTCTCACGTCCTCTTAAGTGAAACTGGCATCATGGTTCATTCCTTCAAATCCAGAGGTCAGGCAAGCCTTCTAATTCTGTGATGAGCCATACAAATGTAGTGTACCGAGTATCAGTACTGAGGAGCAGTAGTATGGTGCTGTAGAGTTTCTGATGCTGGGCACGTGGTTCAGTGTTTGCAGTTCGCAAATCTGTGCATCACTTTTATGGAAGATGCTGTCAGTTGTTTACCATGCCCTACCACTCAGAGAATACGATACATCAGCACTGCTTTTTCGGAGATGAAAGAGATCTGCATTGCTTGTTGGGGATGAAAGAGAGAGAAGGTACAGTATGGAGCATACGAAAGATAATTTCTCTGTGTTCACATGTCTTTGTGGTTTCCCAGTTTGTGGTATGGTTGCTGGTCAGTTGTCAGCAATGGGGAGACTATGACCTATAATGCAGAGTCAGGAATAGAAAAGCCTGTGCACAAAGGATAGCAGAAGGTAGGGAGAGTGTGGGGAAATGCTAACACTTTATTTTTGTTTATTTATTTGAATCTAGGATTACAAGTACCTTTGAGCCAAGGCTCTTTTACAAAGGTTCCACGTCAGTTGAGGTACAGTTCAAACAAGACATTGAATAACAGTACAACAGTGGGTTACAGGCAGTTACATACAGTTTTATACATTCAATATAGTGACAAAAATGCCAGAAGGAGGTCTGGTAACAGGGTTGACATGGTATGGAGGAGAGAGACACACTAGTGGGGTGCAGACATAGGCACTTGTCAAATATCAATTAAAGTGCTACAGGGCGGTAGGGAAGGTGGGTGGGAGGAGGGGAGGATGAGTGGGTGTATGGGAGAGGGAGTTGAGGGGGGAGATGGTTAAGTGCTAGGTGGAAAGAGCAAAGAGGAGAGGGGAGAACAATTAGGAAAGACAGTCACAGGAGCTAGATGCAGACAGGATGCGATGGACTGGATTTGAATGGACCAAGTTTTGGCATTGAGGTGATGCCAATGTTGAGACCATTGAACTAGCTGGGAGCTCTGTACACAAAGGATCTTTGCCCTTTTGTGGTGCGGAAATGCGGGATATGCAGTAGCTGGGATTCAGAGCCCCTAGTGATGCGAGTAGTCCACGCTGGGCAGAGGAGAGCTTGGACATCTGAGGGAGCGAGGCCTAGTTTTATTTTCTTTGCCATAAGACAGGTTTGGTACTTGATCCGGTTTGAAAATTGAAGCCACCCAGTCTGTGCGTAGAGATCACACATGTGGGTGAGGCGATGGGCACCGGTTATGAGTTGGCAAGCTTTGTTTAGTGCAATGGATATGCGCCTGAGGGCAGTGGCAGAGGCAGAGCAGTAGATGATCAGGCTGTATTCGATTATTGAGATTACTGAGCACTGTACTGCAATTCTTAAGGCATCTGAGGAAAAGCATTGCCTGTGCCTGAAGAGTAGGTCAATGCAAGTGTTGGCAGCCTTGGCAATGTTGTCAATGTGCGTAGCATATGATAGGTTACAATCGATGGTAATACAGTTGTCCCTCGTTATAATGAATCTCATTATAACGAATCCTGGTTGTAACGAACCGGCTGCTTGGCTCCCATCAAAAACAATGCTTCTGAACTTGCGGTATTCATTTTGCATCTTGTTTTTTTTTTTTGGCAGTTTCCAGAATAAAATAAGCCTCACTAGATCAACACTACATCAGAACCATGTAAAAGCATGGCATGGCACTGCTGCAGTATTCAGTAATTGATGTAGTGTGAAGTGTGAAAAAGTAAATTTAAAATGACACAGTACTGCTCCTGGATCTGCTATGGCTAATACGGCTTTAATACGGCATCATTATATTACAATCAGACACCTGAGCACACAGATAAATAAACAAATTAAGCAATACTGATACTGTAAGCCACTTTGGAGCAGCTGAACGCATGGCTCACCGAAGATGCTATCCCGACATCGGAAACCACGAGTGACTCTGCCATAATATCGGAAATACAGGGGCAAGGCAGGGAAATTGCAGTGCCAGACTCAGATGATTATGACGATGTGGCAGAAGCAACAAATCACTTTATTCATGCTACAGAGGGAGTAGCAGGATTAGAAATTGGTCTATGCTACCTAGAGAGACAGCCATATGTCTCATCACTGCAGCTACTCCAAATGAGACAGCTAGTTACAGTATGTAGGCAAAGAAATTTCACTGTTTCCTGGTATTATGAATCCTCGTTATAACGAACTTTTAATACAGCTCTGGAAGGGTTCGTTATAACGAGGGAGGACTGTACCTAGATATTTAAAGGATTGAACCTGTTCAAGGGTTGCACCAAGGCAGTTTTTGATTGTGATGGGATTGAGTCTGTGTTTGTTGTGCAGGCTGCAGAAGAGCATGGACTTGTTTTTTTTATAGTTGAGAACCAATTTATGTGTGCTAAACCAAGTTTGAATTGAGGTTAAGGCAAGCTGTAGATTCTTTTGGAGGTGGCCCGGATCCTTGTGAGTGGAGAGGATGATGGCGTCATCAGCATAAAGGAGGATTTGTGGTGGACACGATTTTGGAAGATCATTCAGAAAAAGACTAAAAAGAAGTGGCCCAAGAATGGAGCCTTGAGGAACTCCTGAGTGAACAGGACGTGCATCTGAGAGAACATCAGCTATTTTCACTCTCTGGGAGTGGTTCTCCAAGTAGCTCTTGAACCAGGTAGTGGACTCAGGTGAGAGCCCAGCAGAACGTAGTTGTGTGATTAATAGTTTATGATGTACGGTGTCAAAAGCCTTGGTCAGGTCTATGAAAACTGACCCGGTTAGGAGGCTGCTATCCAATGAGCTGTGGATAACACTGGTGATTTCAAGGAGGGCTGGTTTACTACTGTGACCTATACGGAAACCATGTTGTTGGGGGCAGAGGATGTTGTGTTTGTCCAGGTATTCCGTTAGCTGGTCAGAAACCATACTTTCAATGGCCTTGGGGGGGGGGAGTATGGAGATAGGCTGATAGTTCACATGCAGATCCTTGTCCCCACTTTTGTGTACCAGGGTTACTGTGGCTGATTTCCATCTATCGGGGAACTGGCTGAGGGCAAGGGAGAGGTTGAAAATTTTTGTTAGTGGCAGTAGCACTTTATCAAGAGTGAGGGACACCAGCTTGAGGTCGAGTGAGTCCCCACTAGTTCTGGATTTGGCGATTGCATTAGGGACGTATTTATGGACCTCATGTGCTCTGACTTCCTTAAAGTAGAATGGTGGGTGGTTGGAGAGAGGGGGTTGTGGGCTGAGGGTAGGAGAAGGAGGGTGGTCATCATTGAAGAAGTCTGAAGGGAGAACACTACTGAGGTCAGAGAACGCAGTATTGAAAGTATTTACAATTGTGGTAAGGTCAAGAGTTATGCCACCATCAATGACCAACACAGCAGCACAGCAACCAATAAGCCAATCAGGGGACCAGGAAGTTGCCTCTGTTCTCAGAACATTGTCAGCTGCTGATTTTTTTTATCTTATTGTTTTCTAAAAGTTTAAGGTTCCTGGTTAATGAGGAATGTCGTGCAGTAGTGTAACCTGGATGCCGTGTCTCAATGGGCGACTTACCCTGTCTTGTGGGCCCATAAACAAGGTTAAGGGGCGTGGGTTCCTATTTTTGATTTTAAACTGTTTTTTTCCCATAGATAACAATATTGTGCAGTGCCTCCACTCAGAGTATACTTTCAAGTGGGTCTAGTTAAAACTTGGTATAACCCCCTGGGATGCTTTACCCACCCACAATACCATATAGTCACCCCACACATGGATAAATAACAAAAAAAAAAACACATTTCAAATTTTTTTAGAATTAAAGGCTCACTCTAATAATATGCTCACACACTAAGGTTTATAAAAAAATGCTTAACCGACAATTTATTGACATGGGGTGAGGGTTAGGATAGGGTAAAATGAATTAGGAGTTAAACAACTGGTTTGATTGGCATTTAGATTGGTATTCTTGCATTACAATCAGTATATTCATTTTAAATTCGAACTCCTTTGGCCTAATTGGCCACCTACCAACCTTTTTATGGATTCAGTGACTCTGATCTGACTGTCTAGCTACATTGTTAATCAGACGACACATTGCCCACACTGATGCCAGTTCCCAGTCCAGAGAAGGAACCCGCAATTCTGTACCTCAGGATACTCAGTACTAAATAATAAAGTTACAGGCCTGATGCAGTTGCAGCTAAGTTAGCTGGCATTGGGGCCCTTAAAAGAAAATCAGATTTGCATCATTTCTTTAGATTACTTTAACAATTCTGCCTGATCTTGAAAAGCAAACTTAAATCTTTAACATTCTGAACTTGATCCCTGTACTTGGCAGAACTAGGGATACCTATTTACAGTTTCTCTCAGGGTGGCAGAGAATGGCTCTGCTCATTCAGGGTTTAGATGCCATCATCAGGTATAGAAAGCTTTAGCTGAGGTGCAGGCAGGGGCTTAGACTGACCCCTCATTTACCAGGCTGTTGCAGCTTGCAGGCTGGAATTATCTTTCAGCTTCTCTTTTCAGTTGCCCATCTTTCTAGGTGGAAGTCACAAGGTGCGGCTCCCAACCACTTTAAGCAGTTTACTTGTCAGCAAATCTTGCTCACCGTAGGTTCTCACAAGCTTAAATGACAATATCAAAGTCCCTTTTGGCCAGGCTGGTGCTTAAAACTCCAAATGGACATTCACAGTCCTCACAGGCAATGTTAGGAAAAGCTCTGAACTCAGGATACTCCCCTTTCCATTCCTGTAGTCGCACTTAAACAGTCACATCAGGCATTTCAGAAAATCGGACCATCCACGGTCATTCTTGTAACAGATATCTACCCTATCTTTGGTGTTTATCAAATGCAGGATGCAGACAGATGAGCTGCTTGTACACTTGGTAGAAGTTTACTCACTCAGAAATTAGATGCAGCTTTTTCTTAACTGAATCACAGGATTCATCAGCACTCTCTCTGATGAGGCAGAGCCTTCATGTAGCCCTCTCACAACTGCAGGCAGACTTCTTGCAGCTCTCACACTGCTAATGATAGATTGTTTCTTGCCCACATTTTTCCCAAAATGTGGAAAGGCAAAAGCTAGCTCTGGGGCACAATATCTGGCAACCCCCAGGCCAGCGACTCCAGTTTCTTGCAGCCACATTTCTCTCAGCAGAGGCCAGAGCCTCTCTCCCCTGCAGAGAGGCTCCCACTAAACTGACTAGGCCCATTCTCTTTAGCAAGG
This sequence comes from Neoceratodus forsteri, assembly GCA_016271365.2. Lineage (NCBI taxonomy): Eukaryota > Metazoa > Chordata > Ceratodontiformes > Ceratodontidae > Neoceratodus > Neoceratodus forsteri. The sequence goes on along the minus strand of CM028132.1, from coordinate 1,089,841,771 downwards.
GTCAGAGCCCCGTTCACAACAAAACTGACAACCAGAAAAGTCTCCTGGGTTTAGGGAGCTCTCTGCAGCTCCTGAGTGGCTGACTCCAATTGTCTGTCATGAAAATGAATATTCATTAGGCCCCCTCGATGCCTAATTACATCCTTGTTTAGGTGCCAAGATTTGTCCTTCCTTTTCCCCAAAAAGTCTCTGGCAAAGTTCCAAAAGTCTCTGCAGTAAATCCTGGCTTTTCGATTGGCAGAAAGGCTGCAAGTATGGCTGCTCTTAAACACAGTCCCCATGCAGTCCACACATTGTCCCTCTTTCACAGTCTGGTGCAGTCAGTACAAATACTTTATTTAAACTATTTCCTCACAGGTCAGTAGCCCTTTTTGTGTCCTCTCAAACACTGCCCACATTTTACATTTAGATGCAGTCTTTGGCCTGTTGCAAGGGGCTAATATTTAAGGTCCCTAGGCATTAGACAGGTGGCTTATCAATATATATGGGGCACTCATTAATATTCATTATCCCTGACTCAGCACTTCTCTGTGCTCTTTATTTACAGTGCCAGGTAGTTCCTCTTGCACCTGACTGAATTAAAGGGACACTGTCAACCTGTTTTTCATCATATTATTTCTAGTTGAAACTACACATTTTATGATTGCTTACCCTCTCTAAAATTCACTGATGTTGCTGTTTGTTTTGTCTGTCTCCTAGTTTAGTAGAACTGAAATGCATGGCAATGTAGATTTATAAACAACCTTGTTTTTGTTTACAATCCTGGTTCTGTTCTTACTGCATATGTCCTGAGCATTAGAAACACACACAAACAGTGCTGTCACTCATAAGACAGTAGTCTCATAATCTCCCAATGCGTCATGAGGAGCTAGACTGTTTTGTGGGTGTTCCCAAGTCCGGGAAAGATGCATTTGGAGCTGATTAAGGAATGTAAACAAACCTGTTTTGGTGTGATAACACCAGTATGTTGGGCAGTCTGTTTTTTACTTTTTTAAAGAAAATAAGAGTCCGAATCAAACTACCAGCTACATCAACAATCTTTGCAGAATTCTAGCAATCATAAAATGTGTTTTTCAAACTAGGGGCACTTTGAGACCTAAGGGGGTTGACAGTGTCTCTTTAAGTCTTCGGTTCCCTTGCTACCACCGGGGACCTGGACCACGCAAGAGGCAACCACCTTTACCACAAATTGTGGTAAGAACTACTGAGAGCACAATTAAGATAAGCCCCCACAGGGGGATTACAGTAGGTGGTGGTAGGCTCAGTGAAGCGAGAGTGAGTGAAACGCGACAGGAGCAGTGTCAGGAAAACTCCTGCTGCTGTTTGTTTTAGTGGCTTTTCTTACTTTCTTACTTTAACTGTGGGATCAGCCATATAATATAAAAAATGCCACGATGGGGAAGTACGAGTTACAAGGTGACAATTTAATCTTAGAGTTTAAGGAACATCACAATCCACTTGGCCAGCAAAGTCGATTGTGATGTTCCATAAACTCTGAGATTGAATTGTCACCTTGTAACTCACACTTCCCGATCATTTATTCTATATATAAATGATAGGAGAGGAACTGTATTTACGTAGTATAGTACATAAATAAAATACATATTGTATTGCATAACAGTAGGCAGTAAATCCAAATATATGAGTATAAATTAGGCTCATACATGATTCCAAAAATTGGTGGAGCTTAGCAGTCTCCTGAAACGGCCTGTCTAAATTTTCCATTGAGGGGGCAGAATAGATGGATTTCAGGACAATGTTCTGGAGTCTAGGTGCAGCTACAGAACATGCTCAGTCCCCAGCAGACTTTAATTTTGCTGCTGGGACTAACAAAAGCCCCTGGGTATCTGAGCGGAGAACTCTTGTGCTCCGATAATCTTCCTGACAGATTGCCGGTAATTCATGAATGTAAAGGGGGCCCAGTCTGTTTATGGCCTTATAGACCATGAAAAGAATTTTAAATTCAGAATGACATCTGATTGGCAGCCAGTGGAACTCCCATAAAGTGCGGGTAATATGACTGAATTGGAATATGCTAGTTAACAATCTGGCTGCCATATTCTGCAGTAACTACAGTTGGCAAAACTGAGTAGCTGGAGGGCCATAGCAGAGTGCGTTGTAGTAGCTGATTCACAAGGTAAAGAAAACTTGCACTACACTTCTCCCATATACTGTGAATCACAATGGGGAGAGTATAGAGCCTTGAAGGATGCCCCACATGACAGGTGCAGGGCAGATTGACAATTGCCCAACACTACAGTCTGGTGGCGATTTTCCAAGTAAGACCAGAACTACTGTAACACTATGCCAGCCAGTCGACAGAAACACCTCAGGTGCTCAACTAACTCTCTGTGATCTACGGTATCAAAGGCTGATGACAGTTCAAGGAGAACCGAAACAGAAAGCTCTCCCCGATCCCTCACCAGGAGCAGATCATTCATGACCTGGACCGTAGCGGTCTTGATGTTGTGGCAAGAACAGTAACCAGTTTGGAGAGGCTTGTAGAGTTCAGATTTCTCCAGATGTTTCCTAAAATGAATCTCCGCCACTTTCTCTAATACATTCCCTGTAATAGGAAGGTTAGAGATAGGCCTGTAGTTTGTGAGATTGTCTGGATCTAGATTTGGCTTCTTGAGGAGGGGCTTCACAATCGCCACTTTAAGAGGGTCAGGGAAATCACCCTCTATCAAAGGAGAATTCACAATCTCAACAGGCCAGGCACTATAATCTTGTTGTGACTTTAATCTGCCAGCCTGCTTTAATCAAATGGGTGGGGGAAGGGTCTAAGATGCAAGTGGATTGGCATATTGCTGACAGCACTTGCAGATTTCTACAAAATATGCTAGCTGAAAGTCTGTCCACAGCACCTGAGACTCAGTTACCTCAGCTCATCGAGCACTGCCTCAGCGACCAGCATCAGTGGTGGAGACATTTCACCTTACCTCTTCGGTCTTGGCTGTAAAGAAATCAGAAAACCGCTTGCATCTCTCCAGTGAACTTGGCTGTTGTAACTGAGAACAAGACAGTCTGGATTAAGACTCTTAACCACCATTCTGAAGACAGGTCTGGGTCTGTTTTTCCTAGCTGCAATAAGGGAGGAATAATATTGTTTCCTCACACCAGTCATTGCCTCCTGATAACTCTGATAATGAGAAATCAGAATAAGTTTGCCAGAAAGCTGGGCAGATCTCCTTCAATACTTCTCAAGCTTTTGTCCACATCTTTTCAGTCCCATCTGCTCATCATTAAACCAGGGAGAGCTGCAACATCCAGGAAGTGGACAGAGGTGGACTAGTACAAGGGAGTCAGCTGCAGCAAGGATGGGTACATACAACCACTACGGTGCACCCTCTGGTGGAGGTGGCCAATATCCCTGAAATGTCCACATGAGCCCAAAAAATATCAGGTTCAATACTCCTGCAACTACGACAGTGGACCATTCAGCGGGGGGGGTAGGGGGGTGGGAGTAGTAATTACCTTGCTCATCACCTGAAATTGTAGAACAAAGTGGTCAGACCAAACAACTGGTTCAGTAAATATTTTAGTTATCCCCAAGGCTCCTATTTTTCTGTGGCACACTGGGAACAAGTTCTGCAGCAAGATTTCAATTTGCCACAGAACTTCTGTGGCATTGGTTTTTAATTTCTGCAGCAGTTCTGCGGCACTTATGAACTACCATATCCCGGTGTCAGCTTGCTATCCTGACTTCACGTCCATGACAATGGTTATAGCAATCAGGATGGGGGAAAGCACAGTAACATTAGTTCAAAAAATAACAGACTTAGTGAAATAATTTTATATCTAAAAAAGCAAAAAAAAATATCTATCCCCTAAGGTCCTAGCCTATTGCATAAATGAAATGAGCAGCGGGGACCTTATATGATAAATAAGATATTTCTATACTCATGCTGTCTATACCAATCATGAGGTCCTCACTGTGTATCACTTATATATTTATATGTGCTGCCTACACCACTCAAGAGGTCCCTACTGTGTATCACTTATACATTTATATGCAATCTGTAACATATTAACATTCTTACAAATGTGTGTGTGTGTGTGTGTATATATATATAAACATACACTGTATATATAGTGAAAAAGATGCCATATATATATACTGTATATATATATATAGATATATATAGATATAGATAATATATATATATATATATCTATGGTTCACGCCTTTGTAACCTTGCACCTTGATTACTGAAATGCCCTGTACCTAGAGCTTCCGGGGGTTGATATCTGCCTCTTGCAGCTGGTACAGAATGCAGCAGCTAGGCTGCTGACTGAGCTGCCTCGTATGTTGCCATGTCACACTGGTGCTGCGTGATCTGCACTGGCTAACTATTCAGTGGCGGATCACCTTTAAGGTCAGTTTACTGACCTACAAGGCCCTACATGGACAGGGACCAAGTTATCTGCAAGATCTTCTTCATCCCTACTGCCTCTCCCAGCAGCTTCGCTCTGCCAACGAGGGATTGCTAGAGATTCCCAGGGTCCATTTAAAGTCATCCAGGGCCAGAGCATTTGAATTTGCGGCCCCATCCTTATGGAATTCTCTATCTCATTGGATATGACTTTGCCTGACGGTGGAGAGCTTCAAATCTGCCTTGAAAACTTATTTATTTACTTTGGCATTTTTTGATTTTATATACGTTGCTGCAATTGTTTTATTTGTGAATTTGTTTTATTGCTTATGTACTAGCACTATGGTCCTTTGGGAATAGCACTATTTTATAAATAAAGTTTTGATTGATTGATATATATTGTTTTATTTCCATAAAATTGTATCCTCATTCATACATGGCCCATTTGAAATGGAAAAAAATAGAAAAGAGGAGATATAGCAAAACTCATTTTTCATGCCAACCCGCTTCCCTTGCACACTACTTAACACCATCAGGCCATGACATGCATATGAACCCATTGTGATATAAAGCTCTCCAGCCCATCACAAATTTGTGTCCCCCGTGTGACAGAACATTACACCATACTTTCCTAGGCTCAGAGCAGTGATGTGTTCCCCAGTCCTTGTATTGCCGAGCCAGCTCCCAGAACTCACCCCTGAACCAAAGTTGCTGGCACAGGAACACGACATGCTACCCCCTGGCAAAACAGCTGGCCCCACAGACAACATTTCTCCATAACATTTAGGTGATTTTATCACCCAATGACAATATGTAATCAATAACCCTGGCAAAAGTGTGTACAGCACAATTGTTTATTTAACAGGTTTATTCTTTCAGCAGGTCTACACAGTATTATATTCCACTTTTCTGGGCATAATTACTTTATTTTTCTCAAAAATGACAGGTTAATTAATTTTACCAGTTATTCATTTCAGACAGAATCTCTATACCTTAAAGGCACAAATAAGCTTGTACAAAGTAAGGTGTGGACTTAACAGGTCTGTGCTATTGTCAAAGTTTTGTTTAAGTTGGCCCTAGTACAATAATGAAAGACTGAAAATTGTATTAGGCTGTAGTGCAGGTTGAACAAATATCATTGTGCCTGATGTGCTGTGAGACCGCCTCTGGCAGTGAGAGCTATGGTAGATAAGTGACTATTCATTTCTGTGGCGGAATGCAGCCATTTCACTAGCTAATGTATGATGTTATAGCACTGATAACATTCCATTCTGAGCACAGAGGGGTTTGGTATATAAAAAGAGGGGAAGGGAACCAAGTTCTATGGATAAATGGAGATATTAATAAAGAATCACCAAGGACAGTGAATTCTGTGGCACTGCAGAAGTTCTGCAGTAGGTTGCAAGTTCTGCGCAAAATTCTGCAGCCACAGAATTCTAGGGGCCTTGGTTGTCCCCATGCCAGAAGTAAAAATCTGATCAAGAGTGTGGCCAGCCATGTGTGTAGGGGTACCTACATCTTGGTGGAGGTCCATCGAGCCTATTAAACTAGAGGACTCTCCCACAAATACAGGTGAAGAGGATTCTGCTCAGGCATTGACGTCCCCCAGGAAAATAAGTCTAGGGGATTCTAAGACCAGGGACAATACCAACTCAGAGAAGTCCCCAAGAGAATCACTATCCACACCTGATGGACAGTAAGCCAACAAAACTCCACTGTCTATGGCTGACCAAGCAAGAGAAAGCCACTGCTTCAAGTAAGTAAGTAAAATTTTATTTGTAAAGCACCCATCCCCGGAAGCTGTAGGCGCTGAACAGCAAAACACAAAATGTAAAATTACAACAAGAATAAATATAACAAGCAAATAATTATCACAACTAAAATTAAATAAAAGCTGAGTGCTAATGAAGCATTGTCAACAAATTTAATATAAGGAAAAAGCCTTCTTAAATTAGTGAGACTTTGACCCCTCTTAAAGGTTTACAGTGAGGGGGCCTCTGTCAAAGACCTTGGAAGCGAATTCCACAGGGTCAGGCCAGCTACTGAAAAAGTGGGCTCACCAGATGATTTTAACTGGACCCTGGGAACTGCCAGTAGGCCCTTTTCTGAGGAACAGAGAGGATGGGTGGTTGGTAAAGGGACACTAGGTCACGCAGTTAGCAAGGCCTCAGGCAATGTAGAGCTTTGTAGGTCAGCAATCTGACTCTGAAGGTAATCCACCATCTCACCGGCAGCCATTGAAGACTGTGTAAGATTGGTGTTATATGGCAGGACCTAGCAAGGCCCACCAACAACCTGGCTGCCGTGTTCTGCACTAGATGCAGACAGCACAGGGCACCTCCATTTAGTTCAAATACAGGGCATTACAGTAATCAAGTCTGGATGTTACAAAGGCATGTATTAGTGAGGGCAGGTCATTGGGAGAGATAAATGGTTTTTATCTGGGCAATATACCTTAAGTGGTAGAATCCACATTGGACAACAGCTGACACCTGAGCCTCTAGTGTCAGATCGCTGTCAAGGATCACGCCCAGATTTTTCACCTTCAAGAAGATGGTCAACTGGGAGTCACTGAATACCAGACCAGAGTTCTCCCTTACCCACTCAGTAATTTATCCAGCCCTGGTGCTTTCTCCATCTTAAGGAACCTGAGGGCTTCCCTCACTTTCTCTGCCTTGATTTCCACCTCTACTTCCTCGTCCCCCTGCTTTGCCTTTCCCCCACCTGCCAGTGATGCCCCCCTCCTCAGTTTCAACGTCTCCTCCCATGTATGATGCAGCCCCCCCATTTTCCTTGGTGAAAAGTGAGGCAAAGTACTCATTTAATACCTCAACCTGCTCCCCAGGTCTTGTGCCCATCCCTCCCCTGTTTTACTCCTGCTAATCTGCCCCTTCACCCTTCATTTTTCCCCAATGTATCTAAAGAATCCCTTGTTCCCTCTTCTTATTGCCCTGGCCAGGTTCTGCTCCTTCCTTGCCTTAGCCGCTCTCACCACCCTAGTGGCCCTTCTGGCCATCAGCTCGTACTCCCCTTGGTCCCTTTCACTCCTTGAGCACTTGAATTGCCTAAAGGCTGTCTTCTTTCCCCTCACCACCTCCTGAACCTCCCTGGTCCACCAGCAGGGTTTTCGGGCCCTACTGCATTTTCATCTTACTCTTGCACAGGTGCTGGTAGCATCCTGCGCCCCCCTCCTGATGATTTCCCACCTACTGTCAGCGTCCATGTCTGGCCCAATCCCATTCAAGTGCTCCTAAAGGATCCTTCCCATTTCCTTGAAATCCGCCCCCCTGAAGTCAGTTACCTCCATCTTTGTGCAGCCTTCTACCCCTCCTAGGTTTTGGCAGAACCAGACCGTGGCATGGTCGCTCCCCGGCAATGGGTCCCTTACCTCCAGGCCCCTAATCTGGTCACTGTCTGACAGGACCACATCCAGTATACACTCCTTCCTGGTCAGTTCCCCCACCTGCTGAGTTAGGAATGCATCCTGAAAGACATCCAACAACCTCTGTTCCCTGGCCACCGAGGATGTCATAGCCTCCCAGTCTGTTCCTGGCATGTTTAAGTCCCCCAACACCACCACCCTTCCCCTTTCCCACCCACCCAAAGCCAGTTCTACTTTTATAGCCACTAGATTTGACTGTCAACAGGAACTTCCTGTTTGGCAGTAGGAAGGAAAGGATCATAGAGAGACATTGTTTTTGTCAACCCTAAAGGAAAAAAGTAGCTCACTCTCCCCCCCTAGCTGCTGGTGGTCTAATATTGAGCAAGGAAGAAGGAGGCTACTGAAGAAGATAGGAAGTTGCTGTCCCAGAACAGGAAAGGTGAGAGCTGTAAGGAGAGGAGAGAATAAGCATACAGAGAAACAGTAGAGAGGACACAAAATAAGACATGATAGGAGTGGTGCAGTGCAATGGCTGTGGAGTGGCAGTGTTCCGGGAGACATTCTGGAGGCTGCAATGCTGCCCTATTTGCAGGCACCTCTCTGGTCGAGAGAGAAGGTTGTCCGTCTCCAGGCTGACCTGGCTAGGATTCGTGAAACCTCCTCCCCCACCCAGGGACCACCAGGGCCAATGCCACTACCTCAGAGGTTGCCAAGAAAGAGGAGAGGCTGGACCACAGTGGGCTCAAGGAGGGAGAGGGTGGTGGAACAGAGTTGCATCCCTCCAGCTGTACCTCTCCACAATTCATTCGCTCTTCTGGTGGATAGTGGTTCCTCTATGGAGGCACCTGCAGTGGAGACCAAGGAGGATGCTGGGAACCTTCACAAAGGAGACTCACAGGAGGGTGGCATGGGACCCCACAGGGGAAGGAAACAACTCCTGGTGGGGGACTCAATCATTAGGGGGTAGAAATGGGGGAGGAAGGGGAGAGGGAGGTAAGGTGCCTTCCTGGCTCCAGGCTTGGAGGGACAGGAAGCTTGAATCCTCAGGATCGTGGGAGGAGCTGCACGAGGGAGGGAGCTGGATGTCATTGTCCACCTAGGGACAAATGACCTGGCTAGAATGGGATCAGAGCAGTGCAAGGAGTTTGTAGAGTTGGGAAGGGCCTTAGACAAGTAGCGCATATGGAACCTTCTCTGGGTGCTGTCTGTCTATGTGGCAAGGAGATGCTAGGCACTTCTCACCAGGGAATTCAATGAGTGGTTGAAAACTGGTGTGGAGTTCAGGGTTTTAGCTTCATTGGGGACTGGGGAGCCACCTGGAGGATGCAGACCTATACTGGTGTGATGGTCTGCATCTGTCCAGGGGGGGAACCAGGATCCTAGGTGAGAGGTTTAAATGCTTCATTGGCAAGCATTTAAACTAGCCAAGGGGGGAAGCACTGAAAAGGAGCAGGGAAATCCAAGCCTTCCCCCACAAAACATGGTGATTAGTGAGGTAAACATCAAGGTACAGAAGATATTAGGGAGTAGAACAGATTTAAATGTAAAAAAAGGCAAAGGCATTAAGGACAGAAATGGGGCTAAAAGGGGTAAGGCTATCAAAAAGTGGAGGGTGATGAGTACCAATGCCCATAGTCTGTGTAACAAGCTCCCTGAACTAGTGGCCTTGATGGAAGAGGGTTGCGTGGATATTGTGGCAGTCACAGAAACATGGTACACAGAGAACCATGACTGGGATGTCAACATACCAGGATACACAATCTACAGGAGGGACAGGGAGGGTAAAGAGGAGGAGGAGTAGCTCTCTATGTAAAGGAAGGGATCAAAGCAACAGAACTAAAGAGTAAACAGGGAGCAGATGAGGCACTTTGGGTCACCCTGGAGACAGGAAATGGCACCACAATCCGCAGGGGGGTTGTATACAGACCCCATCTCAGGGGGAAGGAATGGACAAGGAAATGATAGAAGGCTTTCTTAGAATGGCAGAAAAAGGGGAGATATTGTTGATGGGGGACCTGAATATGCCAGATGTTAACTGGAGCACCTTTGCTGCAGGCACTCCAAGAGCAGGGTCATTCTTGATGCCTACAGGGGGCATGCCTCAGACAGCTAGTACTGGAACCCACTCGGAGGGAGCAATCTTAGACCTGGTACTCTCAAATGGGGATGGAGAAAGAATCTCAGACTTAGAAGTGGGTAGCCATCTGGGAACAAGCGACCACCAAACAGTGTGGTTCACGATAAACGCAGCCATACAATCAAGCCATACAAAAGCAAGAGTACTGGTCTTTAGGAGGGCTGACTTTGGGAAAATGAGAGAGTGCCCCAGAAAAGCACTAGCAAACAGGCAAGAAGGAGGGGTGGAGGAACAATGGGGAGTGATCAAAACAGCCATCACAGAGGCAACAAGCCTTTGTGTAAAACAAATCAATAAAACACAACGAAGGAAAAAACCGTTATGGTTCTCAAAAGAGGTGGCAGGGAAGGTTAAGGAGAAAAGGACAGCATTCAGGAAATATAAGGAAACACAGAAGGAGCAGGACAGAGAACTTTATCAGTTAAAGCAGAAAAAGGCTGGGAAGGCAGTCAGAATAGCAAAGGCCCAAACCGAGGAAAGGATAGCCAATTCTGTTAAGAAGGGGGATAAGACCTTTTATAGGTACATTAGGGAGCGAAGAAAGACCAAAGGAGGGATACTGAAGCTTAATAAAGGGGAGGGAATGTGGGTAGTGGGTGACAGTGAAAAAGCAGGGATACTGAACGAATATTTCTGCTCAGTATTCACAAAGGAAGAGGAGGGGGAGTTACCTAAACCAAACAAGAGAAACACTCTGAAGGCGGAAGTCGATAACAGTCCATTACAGAAGAAAGGGTTCTGAAAGAACTAATAAAATTGAAGGTGGACAAAGCAATGGGGCCTGATGGGGTTCACTCAAGAATTCTAAAGAACTAAGGGTAGAACTAGTGACACCGCTGACTACTCTGTTTAACAAATCATGGGAGGATGGGGTGGTACCCGAGGACTGGAGGAGGGCAGATGTGATTCCTCTTCACAAAAGTGGGAGCAAGACAGAGGCAGGAAACTACAGACCAGTTAGTTTGACCTCAGTGGTAGGGAAAATGATGGAATCACTTCTGAAGAAAAGAATTGTTGAGTACCTAGAGGCCAGTGGGGCACAGGACCCAAGGCAGCATGGATTCACGATGGGAAGGTCATGTCAGACGAATCTAATAGATTTCTTTGACTGGGTTACCAAAGTAGTAGACCAGGGAGGGGCTGTGGACATGGCCTACCTAGATTTTAGCAAGGCATTTGATACAGTCCCACACAAAGATTAATACACAAGATAGCCAGCCTTGGAGTGGGTCCCAAGGTGGTAGCCTGGATAAAAAATTGGCTAGACTACAGGACTCAAAGGGTAGTAGTAAATGGAGTACACAGTGACGAAAGGAGGGTTACTAGTGGGGTACCACAGGGTTCAGTACTGGGACCGGTCCTTTTTAATGTCTTTATAAGTGACATTGCAGAGGAACTGGAGGGAAAAGTATGTCTCTTTGCAGATGACACAAAGATCTGCAACAGGGTTGATACACAAGATGGAGTGGAAAGGATGAGAAGGGACTTGGCAAGATTGGAGGAATGGTCAAATGTATGGCAGCTCAGATTCAATGCAAAAAGTGCAAGGTAATGCACATGGGAACAAAACCCAGGGAAGCGTACACAATGGGGAGTGAGATACTGACAACAGTAAAAATAGAAAGGGACCTGGGGTAATTATATCAGATGATCTAAAGGTGGGCAAGCAATGTGAGAAGGCAGTAAGGAAGGCTGGGGGATACTGGGATGCATAGGAAGAGGCATCAATAGTAGAAAACAGGAAGTTGTTATCCCTCTGTACAGACAGTTGGTGAGACCCCATCTGGAGTACTGTGTGCAGTTCTGGAGACCCCATCTCCACAAAGACATAGACAGAGTGGAGGCTGTCCAGAGGAGGGCAACCAAAATGGTGCAGGGTCTGCACCAGAAGACATACGAAGAAAGACTAAAGGAGCTTAATATGTAAACCCTTGAGGAAAGAAGAGAGAGAGGGGACATGATAGAAACTTTCAAGTACCTCAAGGGAATTAACAAAGTCCAAGAGGGCAGCATCTTCCAGAAAAAGAGATGTGCAAGAACAAGGGGGCACAATTTGAAGATAGAAGGGGGATGGCTCAGAGGTAATAAGAGGAAGTATTTTTTCACTGAGAGGGTTGTGGGTGCATGGAACAGCCTCCCTGAGGAGGTCGTGGGGTCAAGAACAGTGGGGGACTTCAAGAATGCATGGGACACGCATAAGGCAGTCCTAGTGGGGGGTAGGAGGAAGTAAGCTGTTGGTTAACTAGGATCTGCAGCTTATCTGTTAGGTAGGAAAATGGGCAGACTAGGTGGGCTAAGTGGTCCTTATCTGCCGTCAAATTCTATGTTTCTATGTTTTCCAATCTGCAATGTCTCCTAAACATCTGCCATCAGACTCTTCTCCAGCTCCTCCGCCAGCCCAGGGGGTCTATACACCACTCCTATTTTTACTCTCTTGCCCCCCCCTTGTTATCAAGGTGACCCAAATTGCCTCCACAGTTCCCTCCGCCTCCTCCACTCCTCCTATGGCAATGCAGTTTTTGACTATTATTGCTATCCCCTCTCCCCTTCCCTCCTCTTCCCTCCCCCCTGTCCTTCCTGAATATGGTGTAACCCTTCAGGTTCAGGTCCCACTCATGCCCTGTGGTGGCCCAGGTCTCAGTGACTACTGCCACATCCACCTCGACCTCAGTTAGCATTATCTGGAGCTCAGACATTTTATTGCCCAAGCTCCTGGCATTTAGCAGGACTACCTTCCACCCTTTCCCTATACTTCCATTTCCCCTGCTCATGTTCCTGTGGGGATTCTGTCTTCCCCTGGTCTGCACCTTACCAGTCGGCCTTTTCCTGCATTCCTCTAGCTCCCCAGGGGGGTAGAGACAGAGTCCCTTCTTTATCGGACCCCTCTCGACAGCCTTTTCTCCCATCCCTCCCCCTTCACAAGTTTAAACCCCACCTTTCACCAATGAACCCCTCTATTTTCAACTTAAAGATTTCCTTCCCCTCCGAATTGAGATGGAGCCTATCTCTAGCATACAGCCCCTTATCCTCCCAGGTCTCCCCCCAATCCCCCATCAACCCATACTCTCTGAGCCACTGGTTTATCACCCTAATCTTTATCTTGTGTTACCCACTAGTTCTTGGCACTGGCAGGATTTCTGAGAAGGAAATTGCTCATCCTATATCATGACAGACCCTGGCAAGCTCCCTGAACCTTGCCTGTATCTCTAGCTCACTATTTCCGTCAATGTCATTGGTACTCAGGTAGACCAGCATGTCCGGGAAACCTCCACAATCCTTTGCCAGCTGATATACTTCATGCTTGGCCCTGTGCTACGCGATATGATAGAGCACACTTTGTCAGTGAAAATAGAGCAAACTCTTCACACCTGGTAGATGACAAAGTTTTAACCAGCTGGAGACAGGTCGGTTGAAGAAGCCTGTCAATGGTCTGAAAAAGCTGAGCTGGTTTATTCTTCACTGCAGCAATCTCCCTGGACAGGAACTCTGCATTCTTATGGAAGATTGCCTTTTGATAATCCTTATAATAGGATTTTAAAACCAAATTTGTCCTCATCAGTCTGGGATCTCTGCCAGTGGCACTCTAACCTTTGACCCTTAGTCTTCAGCTCCCTGAGCTCCCTATGGAACCATGGGGATCCCAGGCATGAGTACAAGGGCTGTACATGAACCAGTGCTCTACAGAATTGAAGGCTGAGGTAATGTCTCTGTTATAAGCCATCACTGCCTCCCCCGGTCCTGCCTCTCAAGCAGTCAACACACTCAATAGATCCAGTACTGCCTGGAATCTTGATGGTGTCAAACTCCTTAAAGGGTTGTAACAAACCATCTATGCGGGGGGAGGATTCTCGGGGACCCCAAATGAAAACTTCACTTTTCAATGATTCGACCAAATGACTGGATCAGCCTCAAGGTTTTCAGTCATGAGACCTAGTGTAAACACGAGGTCATGGATGTGACCGCACGAGTGGGTCACAGAGGTATATACCTGTGGCAGACCCTGCAATTACATAGACTGGAGGAAGTCTTGGCCAAAAAACAAGAGTTCATCGTTAGCCCAGGTGTTGAAATCACCCAGAATTAACCATCTCCAACACCAGGCCAGCCATGAAGTCCATGATTTCCTGCAGGTACTCCTCGTGGCTCAGGGGTTGGTACACGAGAAGGATCCTGCAGCCTGCACCTGGGCCCTCTTGCATGGCCACATACTCAAATGACCCAGTAGAACCCTGTGGGAGCACAGAGAAGTTCAGGCTGAATCTAAAACAGATAGCCATTCCCCTCCCCCCGTGGTCCCTCCTCAGGCAGTGTATGACAGAAATCCGAGCTGGGATTGCTGTCTTCAGAAATGAACCTGCATCATCACCGAGACAAATTTCAGTAATGCAAGTTAGGCTGACTGAGGAAATCAGATCCACCATAATAGCGGTGTTATTCCTTATCGAACTGGCATTGCAAAGAATTGCCTGAGTGGGACAAATGGAGACTGTTGGCCTACCTGCTCCCTGCCCACATGAACCAATGGAACCCATGAGTCTGGGAACCAGGTAGGGAGGACCCTTTTCTGGTACCCATTTCACCGCAGGGCACCTTCTAAATCTTACCACCTCAATACCATCCTCCTCATAGCTCTCCCTGAGCCCTTCCACCTGGTACCCCACCTTTGGATGATACCCGCTGCCTTGCAGCATCTGCATGTATTAGCTGGCAGGGGTAGGTTCACGAAAGGGCAGAGGTCCTATAGCTGAGCTGAGGAGTAACTGCACCTAGGTAATCCAACGTTCCAACGCATCACAAAATGGTTGAATAAACACCATTTAACAATAAAATAACTGAAAATAATCCCTTAAAACCCCAAATAAATTATGTCAAATGAGTCGTACAACTGCAAGGTGAATTTGACACATTTCATGCAGGGTCCTGAGATGACAGTCACTCCACCCTCACGTGTCCAATGTGAGGGCGATGAATCACAGAATAGCCTGGAGGAATCAGACCTGATAAAACATTATCGTCCAACCAGGTTTCTGTGATAAAAATCAGATCAACCTTCTTTGAATCAAACAAATCACATAAAATCATAGTTCTGTTAACTACTGACATAACATTTATCAACACTGCCCTTGCAGGACGGGTTGGTTGCCTTGCACCCTCCCCCACAGTCAGATTACAAATGGAGAGGGGATCTCAAGGTAGCAGGGAGGGCCCCGGGCAATACAATGCCACCTTTTCCCCCCCTCCGCCTTGCTGCCCCAACTGTGCTGCTCCTTTTCCTCTCTGGTACACCTGTTTACATAATTTTAAAACCTCTACCTGCAGATCCAGCAGCTGAACTCGAAATGGACATAGCTGCCTAAGTCTGCCAGGACAGTACAGTACGGTTGCATAAGAATTTACCGTAACAGTAGGTCTTCAAGAGAATCTCTTGCAGCAGATCATAACACATGGGATTACAGCCACAGGCATCATTTCCTCTGGATGACTTCTTAACAGTTGTCCCTGGGACCTCCCCCTAACACTATCATGTGGTGTCTGCCTGGCAGGTATAAAAGGGGGAGGTCTCAGCTACTCCTCAATTCTTTTCTATCCTGGCGATTGAAAGTGAAACATATCCTAGGCCTCCAATGGGAACCGAGGAGGTAAATCAAGGCATCAGCTCATGGAGTCATAAAAGACAGGAGCAAGTAACCCTTCTGAAGTAACAGCAAGGGGGAAGGAGGGCGGAAGGGGGAAGGATGACCTGCTGCAAGAGATACTCTCGAAGATCTACTGTTACAGTAAGTTTTTACGCAACTGTACTATCTTCTTCAAGGCAATCTCTTGCAGCAGGTCATAACGCATGGTAAGATTCTCAAGCAGTTATTATACCCAGTGGGAAGAGAAAGCGAATCATTAGGACTTAGGATAGGAGGCCTTGTAGGACAGCTAATCCAAAAACGGTCTACTTCTTAGAAGTGATGTCCAGACTGTAATGCTTAGTGAAGGTATGTACAATAGACCACGTGGTGGCTTCACAAATATCCAAGGCAGAAATATCCCAGAAACATGCCGTAGAGGCAGCTATGCCTTTGGTAGAATGGGGTTTTAAAACCCCTGTGAGAGGTTTGTTGTATTTTGCATAGATAAACATAATGTAGTTGGCCAACCATGTGGACAAGCACTGCTTTGAAACACTAATGCCCTGGTTTCCAGGGGCCAAAGAAATGAAAACTTTCTCAGTTTTTCGCAACTATGAAGTGTGGAGAAGGTAAATGCTCAATGTTCAATGCACATCAAGAATATGAAGCAGGGCTTCCCCCGGATTCGTAGGCTCTGTAAAGTATACTGGTAATTGAATGGTCTGATTTAAAGTAAATTCAGAAACAACTTTAGGCAAAAATTACATGTTTGTGTGTAAAGACACCCGATCCTTATGAAATTGCAGGAGGTTTGCATGTTAGTGCGTGCAACTCTGAGACACATTGCCTAACTTAATGGCAACTAAAAACACAGCTTTCCAAGAAAGATAATGGAGGTTGCTGGTATCAGCAGGCTCAAATGGACTTGTAGTCAATTTTTCAAGCACACAATTCAATTCCCACACAGGGACTGGACCCCAGATAGGGTGATGAAGGTGCAGAATACCTTTCAAAAAGGTTTGAATTAAAGGTAACTGGGACAAAGGAATTTTGCCCCCAGGTAAATGAAATGTGGCAATGACCGAAAGGTGGACTTTCACAGAGGAATATTTCAGTCCACCCTCCTACAAGGAGAGCAAATAATCTAAGATGCAGTGAGGGGAACACTCATAAGGATCTAAGTCTAGTGTAGACGCCCAAATAGAGAAGCATTTCCACTTCATGGAATAGGAAGACCAAGTAGATGGCTTCCTTGCAGCCCAGAGAATGTCTGCCACCTTTGGGGACACCAGGAAGCATGAGAGGACTGTCCTCAGGAGGCAGGCATGCAGATGGAGGGAGCAAAGTTCTGGGTGTAGCAGAGAGCCTTTTACTTTGGCCAGTAAAGCCTGCAAATCAGCAGAGGTATGGGATCCGGTTCCGAGAGCAGTAGAAGTAGAGGGAATCAAATCTGTCTTGGCCAGAATGGTGCTATGAGAATCATAGACACCCATCCTGGACCAGTTTGAGTAGTACTCTCTGAATGAGAGAAAAGGGAGGGAAGGTGTAAAGAAATCTTCCTGTCCAGGAAAGAGAGAATGCATCTGCCACACAGTTCCAGGACCTCACACAAGAGAGCAGTAAAGTGGCAATTGTGCATTTTGCAGAGAGGCAAATACTGTAGGTCCAACTCTGGTCGACCCCACAGGTGGAAGACATCATTTAGAACATTGGATAAGATTTCCCACTCATGGGCCTGGGCAGTGGATCTTCTCAGGGCATCTTTCATGGTGTTGGACACCCCGGGGATGTGTGTTGCCAGAAGATGAATATTTCAGTGGATCACCCAATACAAAACCCTCATCGATTCTCTGCAGACAGGGTAGGAATGGATGCCTCCTTGCTTGTTTAGATAGTGAACCACCGTAGAACTGTCTGATTGTACTTTAAGGCAACCAAGGGGAGGTGAGTCTCACATGCCTGCAAGGCATAGAGAACTGCCCTCAGCTCCAAGACATTGATGTGGAGGCAGGCCTTCACTGGTGTCCAAGATCCTTGGGACCTGATATGCGGGAGATGAGCACCCCACCCCATCAAGGAAGCATCTGTAGTCAGAATGAAACTTGGGAGAGGAGAATTGAATGGCATGCCTCGCATTAAGTTTTCTCTGGACTTCCACCAGAGCTCGATGAGCCGAGGAAGACATCAGGACCAGTGCATCAGTCGTCCTCCTTCTAGTCCCATTGGACTCTGAGGGACCACTGAAGGACCCTCATATTTAACCTGGCATTGGGACCATCAGTATTGTGGCTGCCAAATGTCCCAGGAGATGGATGTAGTCTCATGCCGATACCAATCTGCTGGACTCTAATCTGAGTGCCAAAGCATTCAGGGTGAGTGCTCGAGCTATGGGCAGATACGCCTTCCCCACAAAGGTGTCTAACATGGCTCTGATGTATTGGAAGCATTGTGTAGGGTCCATTTTGGACTTCGGATAGTTTTCCACTATCCCCGCCTGGGCTAACAACTGCAGGGTTTGAGAAAGTATGAGTAACAGCTGTTGGCTGGAGGACGCTTTCAGGAGCCAGTCATCCAGGTAGGGAAAGACATAGAGACCGTCCCTGTGGAAGGCCGCTTCTGTAAGACCAGTGCTGGGTCTGGGGGGTAGTGAGAGACCCTGGGTGGCAAAGGAAGCGGTATCTCCATGAACTCCAGTGTGTGCCCTGTCGTGATTAATTGCAGGAGCCACTGGTCAGAGGAGATAGCCTGCCACCCTTGCAGGTGCAGGGAAATACTGCCCCCTATGTCCGTGGGTAGGGTCTCTAGACCCACGACTGGAGGAAGACCTTCAGGCTGAAGGCTGGCCCTGCTGGTGGGCAGCAGGGACATAACAGGTTTTCTGAGCATTTTCTGACCTGGTAATTGTAATTGAGGTTTTCTCTTATTGGTAGGTTGTCTTTTTTTTTTTTTATAGCTATTTGGTCCCCGACGCTTCCTCCTGCCAACTGGTGACGGGGACACATAGGTATTTTTTTACAGGTTTTCTCCCCTTGCCCCCCCCGAGGCACCGGCACACAGCCGTGTGATCATGTGGAGGTATGCCTGCACCCTGTGGTGCTAGCTCAGCCCCTTCCACCTCCCATAACTGTTTGTTGCCCCTTCTCCATCTACGCTACCCACTGGACCTCCACCTGATGGGAGTGGAACTATGGAGGGGGAGCACCAACCCACCCTCTCCACCCTCTGGAGAGGAGAGCTGCCCATCGGCATGCTTGATCCTGCCCCCCCCACACCGGCACCTCGACAACCCAAGGTCATTACCAAACCCAGGTCTCCAGTATAGCATGAGGTAAGACATCCAGCACCTCATCCCTCTGCGCCATCAGACTGGCTTGGAAGGTTGTCTTTGTGCCATGGGATGGCTCCTGTAGGGGTGGCCCCTAGAGGAGCCGCTGAAGGCCATTTTGGCTTTAGGACAGTACAGGGTCTATACTCATTGAAGGGTACGACCTGAGTCTTGTAAGTCTTTTAATATGTCTTGGGTCTGTGGACCGAACAGCTGAACCCCTTTAAAAGGAGTATTTAGGATAGATTTCTGTCTGTCTTGTGAAAATCCTGACACCCTGAGCTAGGTGTGTCATCTGAGACACACTTCTGCAGAGGACGTATGAGCTGTAGCGTCAACAGCATCATAAGTGGCCCTTAGCAGGCGGCGGCATACAGCTGCCGCAATAGACATTTTGACTGTCAGCTCCTCCTGGACAGAACCCACTGGGAGGGACTGTACTGTCACCTGGGAGGCCTTTAGGATTTCTTCCTAATATTTTGGGAGGTGTCACATGTAATTAAGTATACGTAGAGACAAGGTGGCCAAGGCAAAAACCCTTTTTTCCATAACATCCAATTTCTTGGACTCCTTATCTGGGGGCTGAGCACTCATGTGCTGAGGCCTAGAGGACCTATCATGTGTGGCACTGATCACCACTGAGTCCACCTGATGCGGAGACATGAAATAGGGGTGATCCACTGGAGCCTGATAAATCAGCCTTACAAGGATTGGAGGGAATCTTGAAAGGTTGCTTCCATGCAGCCAAAATAGCCTCTTCAAAGGCGTCCACCAAAGGGAAGATGACTAGAGTGGGGCATTCTGGCACACCTAAGTACTGAGCCAATTTCTTTCTGGAAGCTTCCTGCTCAGTGCCCTGGAAACCGAACATTTTCTGGCGGTGGATCATAATGTCTGAAAACGTTGGGTCATCTGGCAGAGAACAAGGGAGCTCAGGTGTAGGTTCCCCCTGAACAGAGGAGGCGGCTGAGGAGGACTGAGGGAAATCCTCATGCTGTCCTCATCCTCCCGGTCAGCTAGATCCCAGTCCTGCAGGAAAGGATACTCCATGTCTATGTCCTGAGTGTAAACACCTGGAGAGACAGAGGAAGAGCTGGCCATCAGCTGGCCCGACGCAGGCCGAGGGGGAGCAGAGACCAGAGCCAACCCCACTCTAGGGGGGTGTGCAGGGTCTGAGTCAAGTCCAGGATAGTATTCACTAGAGCCTGGACATCAATCATGGCCATCTGCCCAGTGGAAGTAGCCGGGGCAGACTGAACAGAGTGAATTGGGACCACTGACGGAATAGAGGCAGGCAGTGGAACCAAACGTTGAGCCATCGATGAGGGGTGTATGTATAACCCCAGGATCATCAACGAGGGTGCCAACATTAAGCCCTGTGAGGGAAGGCTGGTTGTCGATGATGGGATTGTCGATGGGCATGAAGATCCTGACGTCGATGATAGGATTGTTGACAGGCTACAAGCTCTCATCTACAACAACAGGATTGCCGACAGGCTGTAAGCCAATGTTGATCACAATCATATGGTTGATGGGCCTTAAGCCATCATTGATGGATGATGGCTAGACAGCACTGAAGGGGAGGCAGTTTTGCAAGCTGTAGCATGACCCGGAACCCATTGTTGATGGTGGCACCATCGACGAGGGAAGAAAGGAGCCCACAATCATTGACGGTGTAGAGGACGATGTAAGAGGGGCAGCCTTTTCTATACTCACTTTAGAAACATAGAAACATAGATTTTCACAGTAGATAAGGACTGCTTGGCCCACTTAGTCTGCCCTTTTCCCTACCTACTGGATAAGGTGCAGATCCTAGTTAACCATCAGCCTATTTGTTCCTACCACCCCAAAAAAAATGCCTTATGTCTGTCCCATGCCTTCTTGAATTCACCCACTGATTTTGACCCCACAACCTTCTCAGAAAGGCCATTCCATGTGTCCACCACCCTCTCTGTGAAAAAATACTTCCTCACATTACCCCTGAGCCGCCCCCCCATCTTCAGATTGTGTCCCCTTGTTCTTGCGCATCTCTTTTTCTGAAAGATGCTACCCTCTTGAACTTTGTTGATTCCCTTGCGGTACTTTAAAGTTCTATCATGTCTCCCCCCTCCCTCCTTTCCTCAAGGGTATACATATTAAGCTCCTTTAGTCTCTCCTCCTATGGCTTCTGCTGCAGACCCTGCACCATTTTAGTTGCCCTCCTCTGGACTGTCTCCATCCTGTCTATGTCCTTGCAGAGATGGGGTCTCCAGGACTGGACGCAGTACTCCAGATGAGGCCTCACCAACTGTCTGTACAGAGGGATGACAACCTCCTGTTTTCTTCTGATGATGCCTCTCCCTATACATCCCAGTATCCCCCAGCCATCCCTACTGCCTTCTCACATTGCTTGCTATCCTTTATGTCATCTGATATGATTACCCCCAGGTCCTTTTCCATTTTTGTTGTTGCTAATACCCCCCATTGTGTACTCTTCCCTGGGTTTTGTTTCCCAGGTGCATTACTTGCACTTCTTTGCATTGAATCAAGCTGCCATACTTCTGACCATTCCTCCAATCTTGCCAAGTCCCTTCTCATCCTTTCCATCCCCCTGTTGCAGATCTTTGTGTCATCTGCAAAGAGGCATTCTTTTCCTTCCAGTCCCTCTGCAATGTCATGTATAAAGACACTAAAAAGAACTGGACCCAGTACTGAACCCTGCGGTACCCAACTAGTAACCCCCTTTCTTCTGAGTGGACTCCATTTACTATTACCTTCTTTGTCCTGTTGTCCAGCCTATGTTTTATCCAGGCTACCACCCTGGGACCCACTCCCAGGCTGGCTAATTTGTTTATTAATCTTTTGTGTGGGACTGTGTCACATGCCTCGTTAAAGTCTAGGTAGGCCATGTCCACAGCTCCTCCCTGGTCTACTACTTTGGTCACCCTGTCAAAGAAATCAATTAGATTTGTCTGACATGACCTTCTCACTATGAATCCATGCTGCCTTGTGTCCTGTGCCCCACTGGCCTCTATGTACTCAACAGTTCTTTCCTTCAGAAGTGATTCCATCATTTTCCCTACCACTGAGGTCAGACTGACAGGTCTGTAATTTCCTGCCTTTGTCTTGCTCCCACTTTTGTGAAGGGGAGTCACATCTGCCCTCCTCCAGTGTTCAGGTACCACACCATCCTCCCATGATTTGATAAAAAGCTAGTCAGTGGTGTTACTAGTTCTCCCCTTAATTCTTCTAGAATTCTGGGGTGAATCCTGTCAAGCCTCATTGCTTTGTCCACCTTCAGTTTTAGGAGTTCTTTCAGAACCCTTTCTTCTGTGAAAGGACTGGGATTGACTCCCTATCCAGAGTGCTTCTTTTGATTGGATTAGGTACCTCCCCCTCCTCTTCTTTTGTGAATACTGAACAGAAGTATTCATTCAGTATCCCTGCTTTTTCACTGTAACTCTCTGCCCACCCACCGCCCTCTTTATTCAGCCTCACTATCCCTCACTTTGTTTTTCTATGCTCCCTAATGTACCTATAAAAAGTTTTATCCCCTTTCTTAATCGAGTTTGCTATCTTTTCCTCAGTTTGGGCCTTTTCTAATCTGACTGCCTTTCCCGCTTCCTTCTGCTTTAACTGGTACAGTTCTCTGTCCTGCTCCTTCTGTGTTTCCTTATGTAACCCCCCTGCAACTGGAGGTTCCCAAAAGTCTTCCAGGAACTTGCCTGAATGCTCCAAGTCTGGGCTGTGTTCGGCATCTGAGCTGTTTAAATGTGGTTCCAAATGAGTGCTATTTGAGCCCCCACGTACTGTCTCTTTAAAGGCTGTCTGCTTACAGACTTAATTAGTTTGTATGGGGGTTCTGTGTATTTAATGCTTGAATCCAACCCGAGCTGCTGTCAATTCGCTCTATCTCTGCTGTCGCTACATGTGCAGAGGGAGCATTGTTGAAAGATATAACTGTTTGCCAAAAATCATTCAGAGTGACTGAGAAAATGTAGTTTGTCTAACCTGTCTTCATTTCAGCACAAACTGTTTCAGTGTAGCTCTTTCATTTTGGTCCTGAATTGCTGACTTGGACCAATCAGGATGATAGAGAAACCTTAAGATGAAGCCTGTGGACGAATCAGAACTTGGACTCTCAATTTTGAGCCAGCCACAAGGGGATTGTATGGGCAGTGACTCTGAGAAATGTAGTTTTGACCTTGACACGTTTTTTCACCAACAGAGGGAGTCTTATTGTGAGTGACAGCCGAACTAGCCATCAGAATGGTGTGGAGCTAAAGGAAATGCCCTGCTCTGTTACTGGAAAGCTCAGATCAGTTGTGACA
The DNA here is from genome assembly GCA_016271365.2 of Neoceratodus forsteri. Lineage (NCBI taxonomy): Eukaryota > Metazoa > Chordata > Ceratodontiformes > Ceratodontidae > Neoceratodus > Neoceratodus forsteri. The sequence continues at coordinate 1,089,818,623 of CM028132.1, read as the reverse complement.
GTGAAGAGAGAAGGAGCTCTGTGCTTCTGCAGTGTATAATTTCGCACAGGAAGCGTGTGTGAGGCCCTGAGGTTCAGCCTGCAGCCGTTGTAAGTGCCAGTTCGGACTGAATCTGATTTGTGAGGAGAAAGAAGGAAGTCTGAAGAGTGGAAACCAGACTCACCCTGTAGAAGACCGGAGAAATTGTTGAATTGTGCTCGGTCTGTCAGGAACTGAAGCTGCTGTGTGTGCTCCCGGGTATTTTGCAGTAATTGCGATCGGGCTCGAGGAGCAGCCTGCCTGGTATAGTACTTTCCTTTTAGATATGAATGTGCATAGTGCTTGTGGGGAATCACTATTTCCAATCCCCTGTACTGTGTGCTGTGTGTTGAAGCTGGAAGCAAACCCCAGCTTACCTCGGACTAAATCCATTTGCTATCAACTGCAGTGGGGTCCAGTTACAAGGACCTTGTCTCCATGCCCTGTTGTTTCTGGCAATCCAGAAGAACATCCACCATCCGGTTTTCAGCTTGGGTATTATGAGTACAAATCAGGGTATTCCCCTGCAGCCTGCTATCAATTACAAGTGTGTCATCTAATTGTTATTGTTTCACTTCTTCATGGACTGAGCCATCCAGCTCCGGATTACATTTGAGTGTTGTGCATATATTTTCTTCCTACAGGGCCCTATCCATCTGCACCTGCTGGCCAACCCCGGGCAACGGATCTGGCTAGCCTCCCCCCCATCCTGGGTACCCAGAGAGTGACATTTTGGACTATAGATATATATATATGCACAGTACTGTGATTATATATACTGTGTATATATATATATATATATATATATATATATATATATATATGTGTGCACAGTACTGTTATTTGAACTTGGCCAAAACTAATCAACCTGATTGCCCCTCCTGTGTTACTGTTCCCTAAATAAATCAGATTTGTTGTTATTATACTATATACTGTCTGTGGTGTTGGTACTTATGGAAACAGTATTGCCTTTTGCTGTGTATGTTGATTAACCTTGTTTTATAGGGGGTCCTCAGAGACGTGCTGCAGAATCAGTCTCGAGGGTAAGTGGTACTTTATGAGTGAACAGTGTATGTACGTGGGGTATTGAGGCTGCAACTCCTGTGTACTGTGTGAGCCAGTAGAGGGAACCAAAGGGAGTCACAGTGTCCCAGAGGGCTGTGATCAAGCTAGTCTAACCACTACAAACCCTGACCTCTGGGTGGAGGCACCCGCCATAGAACCTAGGCCCCTCAACCTATCAGTAGTTAAGCAGGCAGGGGTAGTAGCCCTTGGGATAGCACCACCTAGGGGTTACATCTTGGAGGCCCACTGGGATTAGCATCCTCTAGTGGTCACATTTACGAATCACTGTTAGAAATAAATGGATACCCCGACAGAAGTGGCTGTACACCACTTGGTGGAGTGGTGTACTGGGCAGGAGATTGACCCCCCAAAATGCTATACTTATTTTGGCTATCCTGCTGGGTACCAGTAAGGACACTGTAGAGGGAGTACTTTCTAATGTGGAAGGTTTACAAAACCCCGTGGTGGTGGGTCAACGTGCTAATCTGCTCACCCACACTTTCATGGCCCTAGTACAGTGTAAGGATCCCATAGATAGCTCAAAAGTGCCACAGACTATTACCCCAGAGGGAGCCCTCACTGCCGGGAGAGTGATAACTAAGGACAGTAAAGACCCCAGGGGGAATGAACCCCCCCACTATCTGAAACTTTTGAGGAGAAATTTGCTAAGTTGTTGCTGGAGCAAGAGAAAACTATGGAGGACTTAAAGAAGTTATTTCTGCCACCCAGGGGTGTTCCTCCCACAACACCCCCTTCCTCTCCAGCACCCGTTATTGCCCCTCTTTCTGTGGCTGAACCACTGCAGGCTCCTAATTCTGCACCTGCCATTAGTCATGACTCTTATCAAAGGTTAAGGATCTTCTCTGGCACCCTCCCCACCCCCCAAGGGGAGGATGATTGGGACACCTGGATAGATTGTGTTGCCCCCCAATACCTGAATGGCAGTGTGCAGAGGCTGAGAAATGAAAAAGAATCCTAGAAAGTCTGAGAGGTCCTGCCCTAGAGGCCATTAAATTTTTGAGGTCCACAAATCCTGATGCATCTGCCCAGAAGTACCTATCTGCACTTGAAGGCAATTTTGGGAGCATTGAGTCAGGGGAGAGCTTGATGTGAAAATTTCAAGGTACAAAACAGTGGCCAGGGGAAAGTATTTCTGCATATGTTACTCATCTGGAAAGAGCTCTGCAGAAGGCTTACCGAAAAGGTGGGGTAGCCGCCAGTAACTTAAACCGTGTAAGGTTGGAGCAGCTACTACAGCAAGCAAAGCATTCTGAATTGCAGCTCCTTCAATTAAGGCTCCCAGACAAAAGGGGTAGCCCACCGGACTATTTTGACTTAATAAAAGAACTTCGGGAGGTTGAAGATGAGGAGGGGGATTTTAATTCTGGGGTGAGCACAGCCCAAGTGATCACAGCATCAGAAGGTCCTTGTGAAGTGGGAACCAATGAGGGTGTGCCACCATGGGGTATACTGCTGAGAGAGATCAGGGAATTCAAAAACAGTCCCTTTATGAAGGCCGTGCCTGCAAGTACAAGCCCCAATCTATATCCGAATGCATCTGCTATGGGGGTGGGGGTACCCACCCAGGCATCTCCTGCTGACAACAGCTCAAAACTCGTTGTCTTGACCATGGAAGTGGGGAAATTGATGAGATGTCTCCAAATGCTTATCACACCATAAACAGAGATGGCACCAAGGTGTTCAGTTAGTAGTATCCCCGTCCTGGCTCCCAGTGTGACTCCTCGGCCAGCTCAAACTTCAGAAAGTATGTTTTGCTATAATTGTGGGAAGGATGGGCACATGAAGAGGGAATGCCATTCCACAAAAGACACAGAAAAAGTTGTATATAGGCTACAAGGAGAGCTTTGGAGAACAAATCAGTGGTTAAGAGGTGCATGAAACGATTCCAGTGAGGGTCTCAAAAATGCTAACTCACATCCCTTTGTGGCAATGTCAGTTGCCCAGGCCCCTGCTACTGCCTCTCCAGACTGGTCCAGAATAGTGGGTCCTTCCATGGAGACCACTGTAAAGGTTAATGGAGTGTCTACAAGAGCTGTATTAGGCAGTGGTTCCCAAGTGACAATTATGTTCCAAGATTGGTATCAGAAGCATTTGTCTGATGTACCCTTACAACCTTTGGAGGGGTTGCATGTCTGGGGGTTAAGTGAGAAGGCCTACCCCTACTCTGGATGTATCTTAATTTGGCTGTCTTTTCCCACCTCTGTGGTTGGAGTGGCTGAGCAAGTAGAGACCCTGGCCTTAGTGTGTCCCCCTACCGGACTGTATTATGGGGTTCCGATACTAATTGGGATGAATGCGCATATGTTTGGATGGCTGGTGCAGTTGTGTTATGAGAAACAGGGGTCACAGACTGGTAAAGCTTTAAGAATTCCGGCATTGATCAAGAAGGCCTATGATGTCCAGAAAGATGCTGACAAAGTAGAGCCAGAGGAACCAGTTGGAATTGTCTGGAAAAAGGATCCTGAGTCTCTGATCCTAGCACCAATGCCCAGTGTACCTTACAGGGACAGGTCCATATCAGAAAGGATGTCAAGAATAAAATTCTCATGCTGGATGCTCCAGGTGATGGGAAATTGCCAGAGGGACTGCTGGTCAAGCCAAGTATTTTGCCTGCCAGAGCCCATGCTTATGCCAGATGGGTAATGGTCCAAGTTCATAATATGTCTGATAGAGAGATTCGAGTAAATAGAGGTTGCACCCTGGCTAATGTGCATTGTGCGGCTACTGCAGTGTTGCCTAGTAACAAGTGTTCGGGGGAGAATGACAGAGTGATGCCCGACTTGTTTGATTTTGGTGACTCCCCGTTGCCAGCCGAATGGAAGATGAGAATTGGTAGAAAGCTTGCCCAGACAGACCAGGTGTTTTCTTTCAAAGAATGGGATGTAGGATGTGTGCAAGGAGCTGAGCATCACATCTGGCTGCATGATGAAAGGCCATTTCGTGAGAGGTCTCGAGGCCTGGCACCTGCTGACATAGATGATGTGAGATGGCATCTGCAAAAGATGCTTGTTGCTGGGGTAATACAAGAATCCAGAAGCCCATATGCTTCACCTATTGTGGTAGTGAGAAAAAAGAATGGGACAGTAAGGATGTGCGTGGATTATTGCACCTTGAACTGGCGGACTATCCCCGATCAGTATGCAATGCCCCGCATCCAGGATGCTTTAGACCAGTGTTTCTCAACCGGTGGGCCACGGCCCACTGGTGGGCCATGAGACACAAAGTAATGGGCAGTGGGTAGACCGGGACCAAGTGGATATTGCGCTGGTATGGTGTGCAATGGATACCCAGGGAGCAAAGTTGGAACAGCAAGGAGAACAAAATTAAAGTTCCGGAAACCGAACAGAGAGAAACGCAAGCAAAAAGAAGAGAGCGATGGCACTGTTCAGCAGCTTTCTCCAAAACTCCAAAACCCTTGCCGGCAGCTAGCAGGGCATGAGAGTTTTTAAACTAAAGTTCTAGCTGCCCCGTTTCATAACCCTTCCAAACTGTCTAGCTCAGTCAATCTCAGCATCAGCATGTCACATTTCTGGCTGTTACCTCTGGAGGGGATATGCACTATGTTTAGTAATAAGAAACAAGAATGACAATTTGGAGTTGTAGTGCAGCCAAAGCGATAATTTATTTTACTTCAAACAGGTAAAGTCTCCAAGTGCGTTACCAGCCTTCTTATCTTACAGTTCAGGATGCACTTATACCCAGCCTTCTTAGCTTACAGTTCAGGATGCACTTATACTGTATACTTGCTTGAGTTTCGAGGTGACCCCCCCCACCCCCCAAAAAAGTAATTCTTTGCTGCCTGGGTATATTTTGCAGGTGTAGAATACAGCTAACAACCATGCACAGTGTGTGCTCTCCAATGGCGAGAGGATGACAGGGACATCTGGCTCAGATTTCCCTGTGAAAACACCCCCTTGGTGGACCAAACACAATGACACTGACCTTTCTGCAGGGGAACCAGGGATGGGCCTTTGACTGAATTAGCCATAAAGGCGTCGTGCTATGACTTTTGTTCGCTGCCAAAGCTAAGAAATATTGCATTTAATATGAGAAGTATTGTTCACAGCTAAAGCCTACATGAAAGTAACCAATTGAGACATGTGAGAAGAATATATATCCTCCACAATTCTTACTTTTTGTTTGACGTCTGCTCAATAATAAAGTGCTTTCCAGGACCTAAACATGTTATATTTCTCCACCAGGAATATAGGAATTTAGCAATGGTGATAAAAGTTCATATCTTTATGATTATGATTTTGAGGTGATGCCAAAAGTGCCAGTTCTGAGTCAGTATGTCAGTATAAAGGACACGTTATCATTGGAACAACTAAAAAGGGAATTCTATAAGAATGGAACTGATGGGCCTCGTAGAAGTTTATCTTGTGGCGTTACATATGATTCTAATGAAATTATTTATTTTTAGACTTAGAAGCAAGTTGCATTTTATCAGTAAGTATGAGGTAAACATCTGTACACATATTCTATTAACAAACAAAGCAAATACAATGATTCAGCTGAACCAAATGGTAGAACATAAATGACCCTTTAAGTCAAACAAACAAACAAACAAAAAAAAAAAAATACCCTAAAAGGATTTGGTTTTCGTCAGTGGGAAGTTTTAGAAGCATGCTTGTGAAGACAAAGTCTATTTTTCATCTCACTGGAGAACACGTGGGACGTAGATGGTTTACAAAAACTAAGATCCGTAGGGCTGTATGAATCACACTGAGGACAACCCCTCACTTATATGTAGCCTTCCAGACTGGAAATCCAGCAGCCACCATGCAGTCTCTGAGCAGAGAGTCCACCCGGATAAACTGCAACTTCTGCTGCCCAACATCTGGACAACATAACATGAATGTTTGCTTTATTAACAGCCTTTTGTTCTTGCATCTTCCATGCTATCGCCTATCGCCACTTCTTTTAGAAACATTTCGTATGGAACTCTGCAGAACTTCCCAAAAAACGTTTAGGAGAACATAATGAAATCAGATATGCTCTTGAATAAAAACTGTTGCTGGATGTATTTCATGATAATACATTCACCCCAAACCAGGCTGCAGCAAGTGTTCTGCTATATGCAGTGCCATGATTTTTGAGTATAAGAGCTGCCAAATATACCACACATTTTAACAATATTTAAATAGGTATTTGCTAAGGGGTACACATCTTTTTAACATCGGTGCAATAAAAAATTAAATGTCTTACCTGAATGATTCTTCTAAAGAATTTGGTAGCACAACATCTTAACACAGAAATTAGATTGACGATTTTACAGGTATTAATTCATTTCATATTAAAGTTTAAATATATGTTCGCACCCCTGCCTCCCCTCAACCCCAGAGGTGACCTGTGAGTCCTCAGTTCCATGATTCCTAGGAGTGCGCAAGCACTACGTGCAATGAGTTGCTGTTATTCTTGCCCACCTCGGCTGAGTCTGAGGGATGCTGCTCCTGCAGGGATGAGACTGAGGAGCATATCTGAGCCGGGCTGCCCGCCAGAGATGACATAGCCGAAACCTGCGGCAGCGATGGGGTGGGTTTGATTGGCACCGGGACAGCTGGCATAGTCTGGCTACTAGCCGGGTGGCAAATGGCTTTCATGGGCATTGCAAAGGGTCCATAGTCCAGAGACACTGGCATGCTTGCCATGGAGTCCATCATCCCGACGTGGGGCCACATGGAACTGATCATGTTGCTCAGTTGACTGGGCACTGGGTAGCCTAGATCCGTGCCCCTCAAGAAATATTACAGTGCTGATTTAGTCAGTGGCTTCATTTCTTATGGCACTGTCACAGCAGACCTGTGTATATACAGTATATTTATATAGCTTGATAGAGATGCACTTTCAGCAGCATATCTGGTGCAAAAATGCCCCCACTCTATCCAGCAGCAAATTTATGAATCTTTTCATCAAACAAAACTTTTAGATAACAATCATTGTCATTCGGGGAGGTTTGGATTACTCGGAGGCACCCAGTCCTTTTTCTCTAAGACAGAGCGAGTCTTTTGCGAGTGGCTGCGTGCACCACATGCTACCTATGAGCATGGCACAGGCGGGGGCACAGGTAGGTTACTTAACCCATTCGAGCGCGACTTCATAACCAAAATGCAAAGGGGCAGGGGCATATGTGCTTTCATAAGACCATTACTGTGCAATGAATGAATTACTGCTGGCACTTGTTAACAGTTTTCTGCTAAGGTGGAATTTACAAAGGAGGGGTCTTATATGCCCACTTTGCATGAGACCATTCAGCGTTTGTAAAGGTCTGTTCAAAAGAGATAACTTCCTATCTAAATTCTGCAGGGGAACAAGAGAAAATGCTAACAGACAGGCATTGTTCGGCATTTTTTAACACACCCCAGTTAAACAGCAAACAACCTGACCTTGGAGAAAAAGGACTGGGTGCCTCCGGATAATCCAAACCTCCCCGAATGACAATGGTTGTATTTCAAAGTTTTGTCTGATGAAAAGATTCATAAATTCACTGCTGGATAGAGTGGGGGCTTTTTTGCACCAGACATGCTGCTGAAAGTGCATCTCTATCAAGCTATATATATACACACAGTTCTGCTGTGACAGCACCATAAGAAATGAAGCTCTTTACAACCGCACGCATCTGCTCGTTGCCACAGCTGATATGTACCAGTCACGTCACTCAGGAAACTGAGCAATAGTAGCACACGTTCATAATTATAATAATAAAAATAAATATATTTTACAAGGACAAAATACAAATACAACAATATAGATACTTTTTTTTTGGAAAGGTGATTTATATTTAATTTTTATATTTTTAATAATGACATATAATGGAAGTCAAGTGTTCGCGCCATAGTATGAGTAAGGCAGCAACAGACATTGCGATACAAGTGTAAAGCTAGGGCTACGTCAAAATCGGAGGATGGAATGATTTTTGAAGAGGAAGGTTAGTGATGGCGGGGAAACTTCTGGAGTGTCTGGAAAAGTAGTAAAGCGAGATGTGAGAAAGTATGACCCCAGCTACATTAAATTTGGGTTCACGACAACAGCCGATCCAGAGGCAAGGGCCCAGTGTGTTGAATGTGGAGAGGTGTTGTCCAATGAAGCATTAAAGCCTTCAAAACTGGAAAGACATTACAAAGTAAACATCCTGGATGTGTTGAAAAACCAAAAGAATATTTTGAAAGGAAGCGTGATCAGCTAAAAAGTCAACAGGAGTCCATAAGTGCGCTCGCAACACATTCTAAAAATGCCCTGAAAGCATCTTACCTTGTTGCAGCACGTATCGCCCGCTGTAAAAAATCGTATAGCATTGGGGAAGAGCTCATTTTGCCAAGTGCTGTGGAGATCTGTCGTAAAATACTGAGAGAAACAGCAGCAAAAAAAAATACAGAGCATTCCTCTTTCAAATGACACTGTTGCTAGAAGAATAGTGGATATGAGTGATGACATTGAAAGCCAGCTTCTGGAAAGGGTAAAGAAAAGCCCATTTTTTGCAATACAGTTGGATGAATCTACTGATGTTTCCAGGTGCAGCTTTACTACTCATCTTTGTGAAGTATTGTTGGGAAGGTAACCTGCACGAAGACATACTTTTCTGTGGTGAGCTACCTACACGAACAACAGCGGATGAGTGTTTCCGTTGCCTACACAGGTACATTGTGGAAAAAGGACTGGACTGGAAAAATTGCGTCGGTGTGTGCACTGATGGGGCAGCATCCGTGATGGGAAAGAACTGTGGTGTGGTGAAGCAAATAAAAGAAAAAGTGCCAGAAGCTAAGTGGATACATTGCTTTTTATACAGAGAGAGCCTGGCAGCCAAAAAAATTTCATCAGAACTGAATGAAGTAATGCAGATAACAGTGAAAACTGTGAACTATATAAAAAGTAATGCAGTGGATTCCAGATGTTTTGCAGCATTGTGTGAGAGCATGGAGTCTGAACATAGACAATTGCTATTTCATTGTGAAGTCAGGTGGCTTTCCAGGGGGAAGTGCTGAACCGGTTGTTTGAGATGAAAAAGGAGGCTCATACATTTCTTCAAGAGAAAAAATGTCCCACGGAAGAGAATTATACAGATTCAATTTTTTTGGCAAAGCTTGCCTACTTGTCTGACATATTTGACAATATCAACCAACTGAATCTTTCCATTCAGGGAAGAAACAGCAGCGTGTTCATGGCGGCTGACAAAATCGAGGGATTTAAGAAGAAGCTCACACTTTGGAACAAAAAAGTAAATGAGAAGAGATTTGAAATGTTTCCACTTCTGAGTGAGCTTTTGGAAGATAATCCCCACATTAACATCTCCAAAGTTGTATGTCAGCATTTAACCCAACTGGTGGAGAAATTTTCAGAATATTTCTCAGAAGATCCCCGGGATGGCAACCTTTGGATTTTGGACCCATTCTCAGTAGATCCTGCTGCTTCAGGCGTTGCCCTTTCGACAGCCTTGGAAACCCAGCTGATGGAACTATCAGCAGACAGCAGCCTAAAACTACAGTTTTCAAGACTTGAACTTGCTACATTTTGGATTTCAGTGAGAACAGAATACCCTGCACTGTCAGTTAAGTTCCTTCTGCCATTCACCACAACTTACCTATGTGAAGCAGGATTTTCAACTGTGACTGTCACAAAGACTAAATTTAGAAATAAACTCCACACTACTTTAAATGCCACTCTAAGAGTCAGCCTGTCTACAATTTCCCCAATACTGGACAACATCATTGACCAGAAGCAAGCACAAGTGTCTCACTAACTGCTGGTAAGTAGCTATAAAAATATATATTGTATTAATGTGAGAATTAAGCAACTTATTATAGCAATTAAAATTTAGGGCAAAATAATTTAATTAAGTAATCAAATAAAAGTTGACTACTAAGAAAATAATAATAAGAAAAGTAAATCTCGGTTAGGATGTTATGTTTTTACGTCTGGTGAGGGTGCGAGAATCTGATCACATGTGGGCCTCCAGTTATGGGTCATAGGTAACTAAGTGGACCTTGGTGTGGAAAAGGTTGAGAAACGCTGCTTTAGACTGCCTGAATGGTAGCTTTGACCACCTGGCCATAGCCCCACAATCTAAACGAACTGCAAAGATTCCTGGGATTCTGTGGCTACTATCACCATTTCAAGGACTATTCAAGAGTGATCCATCCTTTACTTAATCTTACTCAAGGTTACCCTCCTACCCACAAAAAATACAAGAGATCAACTCCCCCTGAGACTGAGAGAGTGTATTTCTGTCCTAATGAAGTTTTTGGGGCACGATGGACACCTGATTGTGAAGTTGCTTTTCATGAGATTATATATCAACTTACCCACGCTCCTGTCTTGGCCTATGCAGATCCAGCAAAACCCTATATCCTACACACTGATGCTAGTTTGCAAGGTTTGGGGTCTGTGTTGTACCAGGAGCATGAGAATGGCCTGAGACCAGTGGTCTTTGCCAGTAGAAGCCTGACCCCATCCGAAAAGAACTATCCTGTACATAAGTTAGAGTTCCTAGCTTTGAAGTGGGCCATTGTTGACCAATTCCATGAGTACTTGTATGGGGCTAAGATACTAGTAAAAACTGACAATAATCCTTTGACCTATGTGCAGACTTCAGCTAAGTTGAATGCTACTGGCCATAGGTGGCTTTCTGTATTATCTACATATGACTATGCTGTTGAATACAGAGCAGGCCTGAACCACATAGATGCTGATGCTCTCTCACGGAGGCCTGTTCCCCGGAATGACTGGGTCATACTGTCAGAACCTGATATTTGAGCACTCTGCCAGACGTTTGACAGGGAGGAACAAATGTCCACTGACACAGTGGACTGTATGGTGGATTGTTTGAGACCCTCTGAGAAGTGCATACCTGCTGCTTATTGTCACTTTTCTGCAATAGACATTGGTGCACTGCCTCAGCTAGACAATGACAGTATTCAGTGGGCTCAATCCCGAGATCCCATGATCAAATCAGCTCTAGAAGCCCTCTACGCAGGGAAAGATGTATCCAAGTTAAGCTCCACTGATTTTGAGAACTGCATTGTTATACAAGGAAGGTCCTAAGTTGAAACTGATTAATAGACTGTTATACAGAGAAACAGTAGACAGAGGGGGACAAATAGATAAACAACATCTAGTTTTGCCCACTGCCTTTCGAGACTTGGTGCTGAGGTCCCTACACAACCACATGGGGCACCTTGGCATAGACAGAACACTTGACTTGGTGAGATCCAGATTATATTGGCCTAAGATGGGGACTGATGTTGAACAACACATTAGAACTTGTAGTCGCTGCTTACATAGGAAAGCTTTGCCCCAGAGGGCTGCCCCCCTTGTTAACATCACCACCAGCACCCCCATAGAACTGGTCTGTATTGACTTTCTGAGTTTGGAGCCAGAGCAAAGAAATATTAGTTATGTGCTGGTGGTTACTCACCATTTTACGAGATATGCCCAAGTTTTCCCCACCAAGGACCAGAAGGCATCCACTGTGGCCAAAGTGCTTGTAGAAAACTTTTTTGTTCACTATGGGGCTCCACAAAGATCCATTCTGATCAAGGGAGGGACTTTGAGAGTCGTTTGATCAAAGAGATGCTTTCTCTGTGGGGGGGGGTGCAAAAGTCCAGAACTACCTCTTACCACCCTCAGGGGGACCCACAGCCTGAACGTTTCAACTGCACTCTGTTAGATATGCTGGACATTTCTCCACCCCAAGGACAAGCCTAGATGGAGCCAACAAATCAGCACCTTGGTACATGCCTACAACTGCACCAAAATTGATGCCACTGGGTTCTCCCCCTACCACCTGATGTTTGGAAGAGAGGCCCGACTACCAGTAGATGTTTGTTTCAGAGTTTCTCCTGATGGGGTTTGAGCTGATAACTATCTCCAGTATGTGCAAAAGTTAAAGGCCCAGCTAAATCATGCGTACCAACTGGTTTAAACCATGGCTGCCAAAAGAAATCTGGCCAACAAAGAAAGGTATGATAAAAAGGTGAAAGCACAGGAACTTCAGGAGGGAGATCGTGTATTGCTAAGAAATCTGGGACTGCATGGCAAACATAAGATTGCTGATAGGTGGCACCATCTCCCCCACATTGTGGTAGGCAAGCTAGATGATCTGCCTGTGTACAAAGTAAGGCCTGAGAATAATTCAAAAAACGTTAAAACAATGCATAGAAATCACTTATTGCACATTGGACAAATCTTGATTGAGTCTGAGCCCCCAGAAAGTGCTCCCTCTGGACCAGTGACCCGAGCTGCTGGTAAGCAAAACCATAGAAAGTCTGCACCTACAGATGCTGAGTTAAAGTGTTCCCCACAACAAGTCCCAGTTGAACATGACTGTCAGTCCATGCCAGAAGAAAGTGAGTGTGACTTTGAGTACTACCCTTCTTACGAACTGAGTCAATTGTTTCGGGGCAATCCCCTAACCAATCCTGGAGATGAAGCTGGGCCTTCTGGACTGCCTAAGCTCCCAGCTTTGTCTTTGGAGTCAATGCTCCCAGAAAGTGACGTGCAAAGTATCATGTCAGATGACATGTAATCACTGTGCATGGTGGAACTGTATGAGCTCTCAGAGGAGGAAAATAATGAACTGGAACAGACTAGTGATATACCAGAACAAGAAGAGTATTTTGAATGCCCTGACAGTCCACTGCCAGTGTCCGAAAGCTCTCCATGTGAGCCAAGTGTTGTGGACTCAGAGATTGTAACTCCTGGAGCTGAAAGTGCCCCAAGTTCTAACCTCCGTACCCCAATGGAGACTCTCCTGACAAGTGAGGACAATGCTGAAAATGAGGCTCAGAGTGCAGAGACTGTAACAGTTCCCCCTAGAAAGACTGGTCGAGCTGTAAGCCTGTGGTGCACCTCAGCTATGATTCTCCTGGGAGGCCTGTGGACTTGCCTCTCAATGTTGTCCATAAAGGAGTGTATGTGTCCCCGGGCTCATTGCCCAAACTGAGCAAAAGTGCTAACTCCAAGTTAATTGTGTTGCCCTTTAGGTATGGTGCCCCTGCCCCATCCAGCCCCAAGATAACTGATAGGGAAGGGCCCCCTCTCTTCAGGTTTCATGTACAGGAGGTAATAACCTGAGTTATGGTACAATGTGTGTGTAATACTGTGTAAAAAGTGATGTACTGAAAAGTTTCAGAAATGTTTCTGGTAAGGTGATATGTTGACTGATGATTACATATATAAGCCTACTGTGGTATTGATGTAAATATATATGGTTGTATTGAAATTTATTAGGGTACCTACTTGACATGGACGCCAAGTTTTTTCCAGGCCAGGAAGGGTGTAACCTCCCTGCAACTGGGGGTTCCCAAAAGTCTTCCAGGAGCTTGTCTGAATGCTCCAAGTCTGGGCGGTGTTCGGCATCTGAGCTGTTTAGATGTGGTTCCAAGTGAGTGCTGTTTGAGCCTCCACATACTGTCTATTTAAGAGCTGTCTGCTTACAGACTTAACTAGTTTGTATGGGGGGACTGTGTATTTAATGCTCGAATCCCGCCTGAGCTGCTGTCAATTTGCTCCGTCTCTGCCGTTGCTACATGTGCAGAGGGAGCCTTGTTGAAAGATATAACTGTTTGCCAGAAATCATTTAGAGTGACTGAGAAAATGTAGTTTGTCTAACCTGTCTTCATTTCAGCACGAACTGTTTCAGTGTAACTCTTTCATTTTGGTCCTGAATTGCTCACTTGGACCAATCAGGATGATAGGCAGACCTTAAGATGGAGCCTGTGGACGAATCGGAACTTGGACTCTCAATTTTAAGCCAGCCACAAGGGGATTGTATGGGCAGTGACTCTGGGAAATGTAGTTTTGACCTTGGTGCCTCTTTCACCAACAGAGGGAGTCTTATTGTGAGTGACAGCCGAACCAGCCATCAGAATGGTGTGGAGCTAAAGGAAATGCCCTGCTCTGTTACTGGAAAGCTCAGATCAGTTGTGACAATGAAGAGAGAGAAGGAACTCTGTGCTTCTGCAGTGTATAGTTTCGTGCGGGAAGCGTGTGTGAGGCCCTGAGGTTCAGCCTGCAGCCGTTGTAAGTGTCAGTTCAGACTGAATCTGATTTGTGAGGAGAAAGAAGGAAGTCTGAAGAGTGGAAACCAGGCTCACCCTGTAGAAGACTGGAGAAAATGCTGAATCACGCTCAGTCTGTCAGAAACTGAAGCTGCTGTGTGTGCTCCCGGGTATTTTGCAGTAATTACGATCGGGATCGAGGAGCAGCCTGCCTGGTATAGTACCTTCCTTTTACATATGAATGTGCGTATTGCTTGTGGGGAATCGCTATTTCCAATCCCCCGTACTGTGTGCTGTGTGTTGAAGCTGGAAGCAAACCCCAGCTTGCCTCGGACTAAATCCGTTTGCTATCAACTGCAGTGGGGTCCAGTTACATGGAACTTGTCTCCATGCCCTGTTGTTTCTGGCAATCCAGAAGAACATCCACCATCCGGTTCTCAGCTTGGGTATTGTGAGTACAAATCAGGGTATTCCCCTGCAGCCTGCTGTCAATTACAAATGTGTCATCTAATTATTGTTGTTTCACTTCTTCATGGACTGAGCCATCTGGCTCCGGATTACAATTAGGTGTTGTGCATATATTTTCTTCCTACAGGGCCCCATCCATCTGCACCTGCCGGCCAACCCCGCGTAACGGACCTGGCTACTGCCCCCTTCCCATCCTGGGTACCCAGAGAGTGACATTTTGGACTATATATATATATATATATATATATATACACATATATGCACAGTACTGTGATTTGAACTTAGCCAAAACTAATCAACCTGATTGCCCCTCCCGTGTTACTGTTCCCTAAATAAATCAGATTTGTTGTTATTATACTATATACTGTCTGTGGTGTTGGTACTTATGGAAACAGTATTGCCTTTTGCTGTGTATGTTGATTAACCTTGTTTTATAAAGGGTCCTCAGAGACATGCTGCAGAATCAGTCTCGAGGGTAAGTGGTACTTTATGAGGAACAGTGTGTATATGTGGGGTATTGGGGCTGCAACTCCTGTGTACTGTGTGAGCCAGTAGAGGGAACCAAAGGGAGTCACAGTGTCCCAGAGGGCTGTGATCAAGCTAGTCTAACCACTACAAACCCTGACCTCTGGGTGGAGGCACCCACCATAGAACCTAGGCCCCTCAACCTATCAGTAGTCAAGCAGGCAGAAGTAGCCCTTGGGATAGCACCACCTAGGGGTTATACTTATACTTCCTAAATACTATCTTTTTGTGAAGAAGCCTTCATCAATGATGAGGGAGTGGTAGAAACATGTTTTGTCTTGGATGCATGTTTCTTACCAGGACCCTGTGTCAATGTGGAAGGGTCACCCACACAGTGGTGAGACCCCGAGGAGGATGCCGAGGATTCTCTAGTTGTGGAGCATTGCTACTGCTCCAGGAGGGCAATCTTTTTGCTCCATGAGGAACTCACTGAGCTGCTGAAGCCTTTGATGTTTTATGGCCTTGTTGTTAAATCTGTTGCAGAAGACACTCTCCCTGGAGTCATGTTCAGGACCAAGGCAATGAACATTGACTTTGTGGAGGTCCCACTCAGTGATTCTGTGACCACAGGAACACCTTCGGAAGAAGGGACCTGAAGACATTAGTATATAAACCTGTTTGTAGTAAATTTGGTCAGTAAAACTCTTTGTCGATGACAGTTAAGCAGACCTCCGAAGAAAGACTTGTTGCATGCAGGTCATGGTTGAAAAGAACTGAGAAGTAGCTGGGACCTCCCCCTTTTATTCCTGCCAGGCAGACACCATGTGGTAGTGTTAGGGGGAGGTCCCAGAGTCGACTGCTAAGAAGTCATCTGGAGGGAAGGACACCTGCGGCTGTAATCCCATGTGTTATGACCTGCTACAAGAGATTGCCTCAAAGAAGATTTAATAAAATTGCTACCTTAACAAATTGTAGAATTCTCACATTCTAATTTCATGTAAAACCACTATTTAGTCCTTGACCTCACACTCAATACACGCAAACACTCTAAAACACTGCGTATTCAACCAAACTCAGAGAAACGTCCACCAGCAGAAGAAAAAGGGTAGATACAAGGTGGGACCCTACAGCTCCCTTAGGGGCAAGTCTGATAGGAGAAGCCCTAATTATCCCACCTCTCTCAAACAACCAGACAAAAAAAAAGATATGTGTATATCAAGCACACATTGACACAATCAACTCAAACCAAACATATACCACCTTTCAGCCACCAAACAAAATATATCAGTATTATGAATGACAGTCTAACAAATTGCACAGAGTGTGAATAACAAATCTTCGGTATCCAGCAAAAGCATGGTCATTTCACAGAAACATGGACTAGTAGGTAGAAATGTGGTGTGTAGTAGATAAATAATGAACAGCAATAACAAAGTCCCATAAATGTCCAACACTCAGAGCTCAAGATGAATCTCTGAGAAAAAGTCTAAAGCAGATGAAATAATTTAGTTTGACTGTTTGCTTACCCCCTTTCACCCAAGAAGAATAAAAACAGATTCAAGAGCTAAGGCAAAGTTCTGATCAATAATCAGAAGCAAATATGAACAAGCATTTATCAATGCCGAATGTTGTCTCGCTGGCATTGGCATTGTTAGTGCAGGAGTTAGAGATGCACAATAGGAATGGCAGTGAAGTATTGAACTGACGTCAACCCCACCCTACAGAGACTGACAGGCTTTAGGGTGTGCCTTTGGTCATCAGCTATAACGCTCATGCCATTTTACCTCACCCTACCCTGTAGACACTGACAAGTGTCATGGTGTGCTTTGGAGTCTTTGGGCCTTATACTTACCCCATTCCATAAGGAAATACACTGAGATGGGTGCAGTATAGGAGAATGGGGTGAACATTAGGGTCGAACAATCCAAGGCACACCTCAATGCCTGTCACTGGCTGCAGGGTGGGGATGGCGGTGGAATGGCGTGAGCATTACAGCCAATGATCCCAAGTCACACCCCTGATACCTGTCCGTCTCTACAGGGTGGGGTGTTACAGTTGGAAACCCTAATGTTGTAGGCATTTGTTGTTATTTTCACTCCAGATTTTCAACATAGGCTTTTTGTGACCCCACCTCATGAAGAACAGCACAATCAGTTTGTTAGCTGAAAGGTGGCTTTGCACAGCGGCTATGCCATTTGTCGACACAGGGATGAAAACACACTTTGGGCAGGATGTGAAAAATGTCAACTGTACTGTTCACGAGGAGATGTAAAAAAATGGCAAAGTTAAAAAATCTGGAGTGAAAATATGAAAAATTGGTGAAGCATCCATAAAAACTGCGCAACACACATCCGTAACCCAATTATTTTTTGTATTTTTTTACCCACATTTTCAGCATAGGCATTTTGGTACCTCCCGTCATAAACAGTGGCGCTGTGATTTTGTTAATCTGTCCCAAAAGTCAATTTCCCACAGCAACCATGCCATTGTGTGCCGCAGGTGTGGAAACACATTTTGGGCAGGCTGTGAAAAATAATAGCTGTACTGTTCATAAGGAGGTGTGAAAAAATGCCAGTGTTGAAAATCTGGCATGAAAATATTGCAAATTTACAGTTACAGGGTGCATGGAAAATGTACAGCATACGCTTTGTAACTAGTCATTTTATGGACTTTCATCACTAAATTTTCAACATAGGCATTTTAGGACCTCTGCTCATGAACAGTGTCACCATCATTTTCTCAAACTGTCCGAATACTGATTTCGCACAGCGACCGCACTATTTTGCGCCGGACGTGTGAAAACACATTTTGGGCAGGATATGTAAAATGTCAGCTGTACTGTTCATAAGGAGGTGGAAAATGCCAATTTTGAAAATCTGGAGTGAAAATATTACAAATTCACGAAGTTATGATGCACGTGGAAACCGCACAACACTGCCGTAAAACAGCCATTTTTGATCTTTCACTAAATTTGCAACATAGGCTTTTTAAGAGCCCCTCATAAACAGTGGCACTGTCGTTTACGTTAATTGGTCCAGAATGGTGATTCCGTGCAGTGACCACGAAATCACCTTTCGGGACCGAATAACGCACGACAGTGACTAAATTCACGAGGAGGGGTCCCAATAACCCCATGTTGAAAAGTTGGTGCCAAAATTCCCAAAAATGCCCGTGATATGCACCAAAGTTGAAAAAACCCTATTTACACCATTATACAGCTTATCAGCATTTCTTCAGTTTGCGGTCGGCTTTGAAGAGTGCAGACGTGTTCCTAGTCCACCGAAGATCGTCGTGCCATGCTCTAGAGGTGAGTATGGGGTGGGGAGTATGTGGGGAGGCAGAGTGCGCAGAGGGTGCACGTGGGTTGGGGGAGGGCCACTGGATTCGACTAGGGACAGTTTTCTGGTTTGCAGGTTGTAAAGAAAAAAAACCATTGCGGGACCGTTTTCATTTTACAGGGGCACTTTGCACGCTGGGGTGGACTCCCAGCATGCCACCTGAGTGTTTTTTTGGGGGGGTTCTGTAGCCAACGGGGGATTGGACACCCCCTTCGGCACTCAACAAATGGGGGGGACATCATGCCGACGGGGAGTGGGCTGCCCCAGTGGCAAATTAACTGGGAAGGGGGGACATGATGCAGAGGGAGATTGGGCACCCCCTCGGTACACACTTTAAATGGGAGGGTGCATTATGCTGACAGGGAATTGGGCTCCCCCTTCGCCAAATAAAGTGGGTTGGGGCATGCCGGCAGGAGGATTGGGCACTCCTGAAGTCGTCTCTCCGCGTGGTGGCAGTCAGCGCCGCCACGTTTATTGAAGGGCTTCACCGGGAAAGGCACATAGGGAGGGCGTATTTTGGTGCCATTGCATGATGAACTTGGCTCTCATTGCAGCGGACCTTTTCTTAGATGTGCTCGCCACATTATGTATTACTGGTGTGGCGCCTGCATGCTGGCTTATTGGGAAATGAGGGACGCTCCTACTGATGCGCGCCCTGCATTCGCCCAACAGTGACCACGCCTCCAAATCTGCTACTAATACAATATGTTGGCTGGCACACAAGAGCCAGCCAACATAAAAACAGTTAAAATGTTGCCCCCCCCCCCCAGCTCTCACCCAGGGACTTTAAAAACCCAGAATTTTAACTTGGATCAAACTCACTGCCATTGAGCTGGGCTGATGATTAACTGAAATCTTTGTGAACAGACAGGATGGCTTAACAGTTATAACACAGTCAGTAAAGTAGATTATGGCAAGGATTCAAAGGTTCACACATAGCACAAGTTCTTCGAACATCCAGATCGTACAGTCACTCCACCAATACCTCTCCTGCTGATCCAGGCACAGAGTGGTCTCTTTTCCTGGTAGAAGTAGGAAGTAATTACTAACACATCGAAACACAATAAATAAAACAGTCAGTTGTCTATTTATTAGAAGTAAACACCTGCTTTTTAATATTTCCCTAAAGAAAGGGGCTTCCATCATGCCAATAAATTTAGAACAGCAATGCTTCTCCACCAAACAAATGAATACGTGTTGCATTTTACTCATTTTTATGTTGGCGCGCTTGCGCAGCCAACATCTTCCGACAGTGTGGGGAGTTGGAGCGCGGTTGCTGTTCGTGAGACGAGGCACGCACCAGTAGGTGCATCCCGCATTGCCCAATCAGCCTGCATGCCTGCGCCACACCATACATACATAATGGGGTGAGCACATCTAAGAAAAGGTCCGCTGCAATCTGAGCAAAGCTCGCCAGATGCAGCGGTCCTTTTCTTGTCGTGTTCGCCACCATTATGTGCATGGTCAGCGCGCGGGCGGCCACCTAACATCTGCCAACTTCAGTGTCAGTTAACCCCCCCCGTCTTTGTGTGTCGACGGGGGAGCCCACTTCCCATCGGCATAAAACTCCCCAATTGTTGAATGCCGAGGGTGCCCAATCCCTCTTAGCTGCGCCCCCCATCTTTGTGTGCCAACAGGGGTGCCCAATCCCCATCGGCATTACTTCCTCCCCGTGTTGTGTGCTGGCGGGGTGCCCAATCCCCGTCGGCTACTGACACCCAAAACAGTTAGGTGGCCGCGCTGAGAACCCACCCCAGCATGCCAAATGCTCTGCAAAAAGAAAACTGTCCATAATGTTTTTCGTTTTACTTAAAGCGAAAACAGTCCCTCGTAGTCTCGATGCCCCTCCCCACCAGCACCCACCCACTTTGCACCCTGCCTCCCCTCACCCCATACTTACCTCCGGAGTCTGGCACGACGATCTTCTGTGGACCGGGAACACGTCTGCGCTCTTCAAAGCTGACTGTGAACTGAGGAAATGCCTGTAAGCTGTATAATGGAATGAATAGGGTTTTCAACTTTAATGCATATCTCAGGCATTTTGGGGAATTTTGACCCCAAATTTTCAACATGGGGTTTTGGGACCCCTTCTCCATGAATTCTTGCACTGTCATGGGTTATTCGGTCCCGAAAGGTGCTTTCGCAGTCACTCCGCAGAATCACCTTTCGGGACTGAGTAACAAATGACAGTGCAACTATTCATGAGAGGGACTCTCAAAAAGCCTATGTTGCAAGTTTGGTGGGGAAAATCCAAAAAATGACTGTTTTACGACGTGCTTTAGCAACTGCGAATGCGCCGTAAGTATGTATTCACACTATTTTCATGCCAGACTCTCAACATTGGCATTTTACCACACCTTCTTGTGAACTGTACAGCTGTCATTTTTCACATCCTGCCCAAAATGTGTTTCCGCACTTCTGGCGCAGAATAGCACGGTCGCTCTGCGAAATCAGTGTTCAGGACAAATTATGAAAATGACAGTGACACTGTTCATGAGCAGAGGTCCTAAAATGCCTATGT
The DNA here is from genome assembly GCA_016271365.2 of Neoceratodus forsteri. NCBI lineage: Eukaryota > Metazoa > Chordata > Ceratodontiformes > Ceratodontidae > Neoceratodus > Neoceratodus forsteri. The sequence continues at coordinate 1,089,797,732 of CM028132.1, read as the reverse complement.
TGAAAATTTGGTGACAATACTCCCTAAAATGCCTGTTTTACGAGCGTACATAGCAACTGCGCAATGCATGCTCGTAAGTTAGCGTAGTTGTAATATTTTCATGCCACATTCTTAATATTGGCATTTTACCACATCTTCTTGTGAACTGTACAGCTGTCATTTTTCACATCCTTGCCAAAATGGGTTTTCGCACTTCCGGTGCAGAATAGCGTGGTTGCTGTGCGAAATCAGTGTTTGGGACACATTACAAAAATGACAGTGATACTGTTCATGAGCAGAGGTCCTAAAATGCCTGTGTTGAAAATTTGGTGACAATACTCTGTAAAATGACTGTTTTACGAGGTGCATGGCGCACGCTCGTAAGTTAGCACATTCACAATATTTTCATGCCAGATTCTCAAATTTGGCATTTTACTACACCTTCTTGTGAACTGTGCAGCTGTCATTTTTCACATCCTTGCCAAAATGTGTTTTCGCACTTTCGGCGCACAATAGCATGTTCACTGTGCGAAATCAGTGTTTGGGACACATTACGAAAATGACAGTGACACTGTTCATGAGCAGAGGTCCTAAAATACCTGTGTTGAAAATTTGAGCAATGCTCCATAAAATGACTGTTACGGTCATTGTGGGTTTACGCACTTCTCGTATGTTATCAAACTTCTAATATTCTCCTCAGATTTTCTACAGTGCCATTGTTCTGCACCTCCTAATGAACAGTACAGCTGTCATTTTTCACATCCTGACCAAAATCTGTTTTCGCAGTTCCGGCGCAGAATAGCATGGTCACTGTGGAAAGTCCGTGTTCGACACACATGATGAAAATGACAGTGACACTGTTCATTAGCAGATGCCCTAAAATGCCTATGTTGAAAATTTGGGAATGAAAGTCAATAAAATGAGTGTTTTATGAGCGTGCTTTGCACAGTTTGCACGCACGTTCATGACTTTCTGAATTTGTAATACTTTCACTCCAGCTGTTCATCATTGGCATTTTTCCATACCTCCTTATGAACAATCCAGCTGCCTGAAATGTGTTTTCACACGTCCGGCACAGAATTGCACAGCCACTGTGCGAAATCAGTTTTTGGGACAGTTTGAGGAAATGACAGTGACACTATTCATGAGCAGAGGTCCTAAAATGCCTATGTTGAACATTTGGTGCCGAACCTCCATACAAGGACTGTGTTGCAAGCGTGCATTGCGCAGTTTCCACGCACACTTGTACCTTAGTCAATCTGCAATATTTTCATGCCACATTTTCACCACTGGCATTTGTGCATGTCTCCTTATCAATAGTCCAGATGCCATTTTTCACAGCCTGCCCAAAATGTGTTTCCACAGCTGTGGCGCACAATGGCGTGCTCGCTGTGCAACATCACCTTTTGAGACACATTCACAAAATCACAGCACTATGCATCTCTAGCTACGCCACTCCCACTGCTAATGCCAGCGCGACAACATTCGGCCTTGACAAATGCTTGTTTAACTATAGTGCTGTACCATGAACCTCTGCCTTTAGTGCATTTGTATAATATGGGCTAGACATGCTCTTTTGCTAAACACAGAAAAGACTGACAAATATTTGATACCACTTGTAGTTCAGTGCTTCTCAAGAACAAAATGATGGTTACCTTAAATGTGCTTATTATAAATGATAACAAATAAGAATCTTCAATGAACAGCAACAAAATCAGTCAGACTTAGGGCAGCTTTTCCTCGGTTTACAAACTTTCATGCTTCATGGACGTGGACTACACACATATCCCATTTGTCATGTGTGAACACTAGTGCACTATAAGTGTTGAGGCAAGCATTTTGCTAACAAATTCAGGAGTAGAACCTCAGACCACAGGTGACCACACATTGTCTCCGGGTAGGGCAGGATTTCCACTACTACAAGGAATAAACCAGTGCTTACCTGCTGACACAAGCATGGTTTGGGGAGAGCTCTAGCAGCATCATTGGGGTTCTGCCAGGGGTGTCTGACTGGTAATCTGTTAGAACCACGCTGTCCGAGTCCTTTATCTCCATTTTAATATTTCAAGTGCATATTTTTTTTGAAGGTTATTGAAACGTGGTGGGGGCAGGGCAGACCCCCACACGTAATATGCTTGCCCCCAACATTAGGACTTGCTCTTGCGTTCTATAGCAGCACAACCTCAGGGAGGGTAGCAGATTCGAAACTGGTGTCTCTGTAGGATGGGGACAATGTAAAGTGACGTACTGAGAGGTAGATTCAAAACCAGAGGAGTCTATGTATCGGGAAGAGATTGTAAAGGGCCACGATAAGTGGCAGCAAAAGAAACCAGCAGCACCAGTGTTTCAGGCTGGGGGGTTGTAAAGTGTCATGCTGAGCAGTGGAAATCAGCAGTGCTAGTGTTTTGGCGGGGGGGGGGCAAGACTGTAAAATACACCACTTAGTGGCAGTGTTTTATTTGTATTTATTTATTTATTGAAATTTTGGATAGCACCTTTGAGAACAAGCTCATTTCATAGTTTCCACATCAGACGACAATACAAACTGGAAAAGTATGAGATGGAGAACAAACTAAGCAAGGAATTATACAAAACATTTCAAGAGTGTATAACTAGAGAGAAGTTCCAATACATGTGGCACTGTACAATGTATGCCAAGGTGCATATTTGATTAAAACCTGGAATTCAAAGGGTCATATTAGAGGGGGTGGAGTCTTATGAAATGACCCTCTTACAGGAAAAAGAGAACAGACTCAGCCTACTATCTAATAATCAACAAGGTAAAGGATGGCATCAGCCCAGGAGCCTTGTCAGAGGTGCGTAGGTATAGGACAAAGCATTTTAGAGTGAGCAAGGGAGCTCAGCAGGAGGGGGAGAGTGGGGGTAAAGAGGGGATAGGGGGAAAAGCCATAGAGGGGTGAGGGGAAATAGTGGAAGGGGATCAAGAGGAAGTGTGAAAGTAGAATAATTAGCAACTCAGAACAGTTATTTACATGCTGAGAACAGTTATGCATAAGGTCAGGATAGCATAAGGTTAGGATAAGTGCTGGTCACAAGAAGGAAGGTTATTGGAAGCAGTTACAACTGGCATCAGCAACTAGCTGTTGCTTAAGTTTAACCTTGAAAGAGCCCAAGTTGGATGCTGAAGTGATGTCAAGGTGCAGAGAGTTCATCCATAGCAGGGCACGATAGGCAAAGGACCTTTGTCCCAGAGAAGTGCAACAGCGGGGTATATTAAAAATCTGGCTAGTAGAGCTTCTGGTGCAATGACGGTTGATAGTGGGAGTAAGAAGCTTTTGCACAGCAGGGGGCATTTTGCCTTAGCATACTTTTTTGGACAGTAAACATGTTTGATACATGAGTCTACCTTTGAATTGGAGCGAGTTAGCCTGAGCGTACATGTTGCAGGTACGGTACAGACGGGCTGAGCCGGTAAGAAGCCGGCATGCTTTGTTGAGTGTAACTATGATGTATCGAAGAGTTGTTTCAGTAACTGATCCAGAGACTGGCAAGCCGTAATCAATAAGTGAGACAAGAGAGCTATGAATGGCCGGATTAAGAGCCTCTGGGGTCAAACATTGCTTATGCCTGTAAAGTAGCCCAATGCGGGTGTTAACAGCCTTTGCAATGTTGTTAATGTGATAGGCATAGGTCATCGTACCATCAATTGTAATCCCCAGATATTTAAAGAGCTGAACTAGCTCCAGGGGAGAACCCTCTTCATTGGTGATAGAAAGAGGGTAAGTTCTGTACCTATTTTGGGAGCAGGAGAACAACATAGTTTTAGTCTTGTTATAATTCATAACTAATTTGTGCTTATGGAACCATCTTTCTATGACTGCGAAATTACTCTGTAGCCTGGATTCAAGAACCTTAGGGTCTGGATCACTGGTAAACAGGACAGCATCGTCAGCATATAAAAGGATGTGTCCCTGACAGGAGTAAGGAAGGTTGTTGAGGAAAATGTTAAATAAAAGAGGGCCCAAGATGGACCCTTGAGGAACTCCAGATAGGACAGGTCTGCTATCCAAGAGGGTGTTACCAATATTCACCTGGTGTGTACGGTCGTGCAGGTAGCTTTCAAACCAGGCTACGCTGTCATGAGCTAGACCAATGTTGGCAAGCTGTTCGACCAGGAGGGCATGATTCACTGTGTCGTAAGCTTCGGATAAATCAATGAAAGCAGCACCGACCAGGTGTCCTTGATCTAAGGAGTGGTGAATACAGCTTGTGAACTCCAGAATGGCGGTAGTGGTACTATGACCATTTCTGAACCTGTGTTGTTGCAGGCATTGTAGCTGATATTTTTCTAAGTATTCAACCAGTTGGTCAGCCACTATACGCTCAAAAGCTTTCGAGAGTTGGGGCAGGATAGAGATAGACCTATAGCTCCCTGTAATTGTGCAATCCCCAGATTTATGAACTGGTGTCACAGCGGCAGAGTTCCATTTCTGAGGGAATTGAGAGTAACTAAGTGACATGTTAATAATATGTGTTAGAGGTGTCAGAATTTCATCCAGTGTAAGGGCTACAAACTTAAGATCCAGGGTGTCACCACTAAATCTCGATTTCCCATGTACTTTAAGTAGGTAATTCCTGGCTTCATGGGCTGAGAGGGTTTTGAAGTAGAAAGGAGGATGAGAAGGGCGCTGAGTATCTTTCACAGAGTAATCACTTATGAGGGGGTGAGAGAAATAGCCAGATGGGAGGACACCACTCAGGTCCGTGAAGGCATTATTAAAAGTGTTAGCAATAAGTTTGGGGTCGAGTGAGAGTACACCATCAATGTTAAGCATGGTAGCAGCAGATCTGAGGTCTCTCCCACTGACCTCTTTAAGGTTAGTCCAAAGTTTTCTGCCATCATTCCAGGTCCGAGAGAGTGCTTCCTTATAATATTGATTTTTAGCTGCATGAATAGCCCTCGTGCAGTTGTTTCTAGCCACTTTATACCTCTGGATGTCAGCTTGATTACACAAGGATCTAGACCTGTGCCATAGATGGTCCCTGGTGTTCAGAAGCTCAAGGAGGTCTGGAGAGAACCAGGGATTACAGCAGCCTTTGATTTTACACGTTTTATGGGGGGCGTGCCTATCACACATAGCACTGAACTGAAGAATGAATTGGTCGGGGGCAATGTCAACATTTTTAGTAGTGTGAACCGTTGACCAGTCCTGATTACACAGGTCAGCTTTTAGTGAGTCAAGATGCCCATGGGTGAGTGCCCTGGTCGTGATTGTTCTAGCGGGTGGTTTACAGAATTTGTTCAACCAATGAAACAAGACTGGGGAGTGGTCACTGAAGGCATCTGGGAGTACGGTTGTGTCCGATATATGATTAGGGTGGTTAGAGAGCACCCAGTCGAGTAAGGTACCTGTCCCAGTTTTATATTTGATTCTAGTGGGGGACTCGCCTAGCTAGGTGAGGTGAACTGCTGAAACTGCATCTTTGAAAGGGCTTGTGTCAGGAGAGAACCAATTGATACTGCAATCTCCTAACATGATAATTTCTGAATTAAGACTCAGAGAGCCAAAACACTCCAGGAGTGAATCAAAGCAGGAGGCTGTCTGTCTGGGAGGAATATAGATTGAAAACACAGTAAGGGTTTTATTGTGTGCCCCTAGAAGCACTTTTATGGCAAGGGCTTGCATATGGTCATCAGTTTTGGGCAGAGTTGGGACGAGATGTTGAAGGTTGTTACGGAGGTAGATCACACAACTGCCCCCATGCTTGGAGAGACAATCCTGTCTAAAGACTGTGTAGCCTGGGATGGAAATTGAATCATACGCTACTTTTGGAGAAAGCCATGTTTCTACGACTGAGAGGATGTCTGGGTTATGTTGTAAGATCCATGCATTCAGTACATCCATTTTGGGGAGGAGGCTGCATATACTAAGTGAGGTAACTGTAAGTAACTCAATGGATGACTGTGGGTATGCCGTAAGTTGCGGAGTGACAGGGTTGGGGTGAACATTGCCAGAGAACAGCAGCAACAGTAAGGGTGGTCCACACAAATATTCCTTTAACTGCTTAGCCCAGGAGAGGTGTACAGCCCACCACCATCAGAGAACAGTGATTTATGTAGGACAGCTCTCGTGTACAGACAGAGGGAAAGAAAGTGCATTGATTCATACTCATTATGTACTTCAACTCCACTGGGTGGGGCATGGAGTAAACATTATGTGATGCATTCGGTATCCAGTCATGCCCTTCTAGACCCCCTATTTTCTCTCCTTCGCCATCAGCAATATGTCAGCATACTGTAGCTCTCACTATGCAGCCATAAAAATAGTGAACCTTCAGTTTCATATTGTGCCTAGCACCATATTAGACCTTAATATAGTTCTGTGTAAATCACCCTTTTAACATTTTCATAAATAACAACACTTTGCAACACTTATCCCACTGTGATGATGCAGATTTTTGTTCAGTCTTGAACATGTAGCCTTATTTTTCAATTAGCTTCCTAGCTAAATAGTGATCTTTTTTTTTTTTTTATCTGGGGGATCCTCCGTCGCTCATCTGCCTGGTCATGGCCCCCGACTTCCACCACCTGCAATTTGCCGCCTCCCGGTCACCCCGGCTTGCCCCGAGGCGGGGCCCTTGGCACTGGTTCCCCCTAATTCCAGTACCCGCCCAGAACCAGTAACTAGTTGGGAGTGCAGCAGTAGGGGTGAATTGAAGCCGGGAGGCTTCACCTAGGCGGAGGGATCTCCCCTCACTTTCTTGTGCTTTTCCTCCCGGCGGGGACATGCAATGACTTACCAGTCTCACGCCCGCCTGCCCCAGAAACTAACCCGGCAGCGCGAGTGCTCCTGGCCTCCACCAGGAGTCCTCAGCGCTCTGGATGCTGCCCCCAACCTCCCCCCGGAGAAGGAGAGCGGTCCATAGGACACTCCATCCCTCTCTCCCTGGCCGGCCCTCCGACAACTGGGTCCGTTCCCGAACCCGGGTCGCCGGCGTCGCAAGCGGAAATCCCACTGCTGTGCCAATGGGCCGGCCCTAAATAGTGATCTTAAAACAATTATGCCATAAGCCCTACCCTAGTGGTTAGCTTATTCTTTTGTGTCTCAGGTTTCATGAGTTTGTCATTCAAATGAGCCTTGCTCAAGTCATCTGGGTTTGAATCCCACAGCTTCCACTTTCATACTGTGTGACCCTGAGCAAGTCACTTAACCTCCTTGTGCTTCCAGGTCGCTCCTGTAAAAAAACTTCCAGCTTAGTGTGCTATACCTGGTTAAACAACTAAATAAAAAAATAAATAAATAAATTTGCTGACATATAAAGCTCTCACTATCATAATGAAGCTGTAACAAGCATGCCAGTAAGATTTCTTTACACCAGCAAATAACATCTTCCCGGAACTGACATTTTTTACAACCCTGACTCTTCTTCTACTTCAAAGTATTTACAACATTCAGGATGAAATGCATAACCTTTACACACTGTATTCCATCCAGAGCTAAGACAACATCAACCACATTTCAGGTCAAACAGACCAATCCATTCACATCAGCTGCACAATTCAGAATTGATGTGGACATTGCACTGACAGAGGTGTGAGTTACACATCCCCAGGACACAGACCATGACAGCTGTCCCAGTGAATTTGTGGGTCAAATGACAGCTACATGTTTTGCCTTGTACACACAGCCATGCTGGAAGGAATTTCACTTACCCCAGAGAGCAGCGAGGACTGTTCCGCTTTGCACTTACTCTACTCAACCTGTTACCCAGACACAACCCACATCAAAAGTGACCAAACAATTCCAGAAAAAAACAGATCCACTGCTCCATTAAACAAGCTACATGGAGGTTGGAATATAAAACATTCTATGTTACGAACTCGATAGTTTGGTCGGTGTTGCTGGTGGTGCTTGTATGAGGGAGAGATTGTAAAGTGCCAAGCTAAGCTGCATAAAAAGAAACTGGTAGTGTTAGTGTTTCAGGCTGGGAGAGGAGAGATTGTAAAATGCCTCACTCAGTGGCAGAATGGAGTGCATGGAGGGGTGGGAAGGGGGAGGGAGGGAGAGAGAGAGAGAGAGAGAGAGAGAGAGAGAGGAGCAGACTCATTCATGCATACTCTATGTGCTTTAGATTCACTTGAGTGGAGCAAGTATTTGTGATGCATTTGGTATCCTGTCATGCCCCCAGACTTCCTTTTCTTTCTCTCTCTTCCTCCTGTTTGCTGTATGTCAGCATAGCTCTTGGTAGGCAGCCATGAAAAGGCTAGGTCAAAGTAACCTTGCACACACTTCAGGCTTGGGAAATGAGCCTGTGACGGGGATGTGACCATGTTGCTGCAATCTCCTTTTTGGTTTCTGTAATTATTTTTGTTTCTACTTATTTTCATATAACTCTTTCTGTTTGGAATGGCATAGGGTAAACAAAATAGAATGCAGGTCACGTGTCCCAGCAGCTATCCTGGGAAACCTCACTGGAAAAACAGCTGCCAGATGTGAGAGTGCAACTTTTCCCACAGAGGCATCCTGAGCACTAGGATATAAACAGAGTAATAAAGCTGTGAGTGAGGATATCACAAGGTGAGAAAGGGGCAGTTGGTCCTGGCAGATGTAGACACACACACACACTCACCTGGGAGGGGAATACTGAAGAGGGCTGTCACTCCAGGGAAACGGCTCAGCCTCCTACCCTAAGCACAAAAATAGAAGAATTGAACCCCAACTCGCCATCTCTGACTCCCTGCAACTTTTGAAGAGGATCTAGGGTCTATCTTGGTGACAGACCCCCCTCCCCCAGTATGGAAGGCCCTGCTAGACAGCTAACTTATCTGGGTGAGGAAAGAACAGTCTGAGTGAATGTTCCTTTCAAGTTAGCTGGCAGGTAAACACGGGTCCTAGTGTGAGAGTAGATTGTGAGCTTAGTCCATCTCTAATCTATCTGTTTAAACTGTATTGTTTTCCTTTCCTGTAAATGTATATATCTTTTAGGGTAAGAAAATACAAAATCACACATGCCCACATAATGCAAAGCATCATGGGCTGCATATGCAAATCACCACAGATTGTTATGCTCTCTTTTAGGGTGCTGTACGTATTCTGTTTGTAATATCTGTAGCATTTAGTAGTGAAGAATTTATGTTTATAGAACAAGGGGCTGAGCATCCTTATTGCAATGGTAAATGTAATATTTCTGCTGGCAAAGTAAGAATTCCCTGTTTAAGTCCACCATCCAAAGTGCACACTACCAAATGTTACTGTGTGTGACCTTCCATGTGCCTGAACAGGACAGAGGTGTTTTCCTGGTATAACTAGATGGTGGCAGCAGGATAAGTAAATCAGACCGAATGGCCCTAGAAGCTGGTACAGTACAGCCCAAATGGTAAGTTTGTCACAGAGCTCTTCTGCAAGTCCCCATCCATTGCTATTGCTGATAATTGCAAAGTATTAAATAACAGCACACGCTTAGCTGCGCTACATTTTGAGATGCCAGGAGCATGGATATAAAGTACCATCACCACAAGTCCCTTGGAATACTGCACAGCTCTTAGATTTCACACAAACCACACCTGTGACATACCATAGTGCAGCTTGGGAACTGTAGGTTCTTCTACACACCCATGGCTCCAAAGTTTTGTGGAAGTGTGGAAATACTACATCCCCATGATGCACTGCACAGGCACAAACTACTAAGACTGTTGACTGGATAACTCTTCCAGAATATGCAGATTTCATTCGCAGTCTCCAGCCAATGCTGTGGATGTAGGATTGCATCTAGTGCCTCTGCTGGTTAGAGAGAGAAACAGAAAGAAATATCTGCTGCTGCTGCCTTGATCTTGTGTATGAACCTGTAACATTGTGCATTGTGCCCTCCATGAAACATCAGTTTGGCTTCACTCAGTAGCACTTATTAAAAAGTTGTCAGCAGGCTGTCAGGTTGCAGTGTGATTTCTGTGCTGGCGGTGGCACAGGCGAAGCACATGGTTATGAGAGCTGTTGCCTTTATCTGTGCAAAGTGAGGCATGTGCATTTTTGTTGTCCTCCTCTCCTTAGTCCTGGTTCTGTTTCATGGCGATTTGTGCACCTGCAGTAATTGTAACCATTGGTTGTCTTATTAAATTACAGACCAAAGTACGAAGAACTTAAAGAAGTATTTCACAGGAACATAGGAACACAGGAATAATCAGACAAGAGGAGGCACAACAGCCCATCTAGCTTGTCTGTCATTTTTAAATGGGAGTAACCACTGATGCCCATTTTTACCAAATGTTTGTCTAGCCCTAACTTAAAACTTAATTGTTTTACTTTCCACCACCTTTGTGGGTAGACTATTCCAGATTCTCACCACCCTCTGCGAGAACCATGCTCTCCTCCTTTTAGTTTTAAACTACGTACCCTTTAGATGTAATTTATGACACTTGGGGCCAGATAGGCAAAACTTTGCCCTGGGGCTAAATTAGCACTGCCCGGGTGGCAAACTTAGCCCAGAGCACAAAGCAAGCTATATCGAAAAGGAAATAGCCCAGTGCTAATGCTGCTGAATATAGCAGTCTAATGTAGCAGGGCAAACCGGTCTGGGAGTGCAGGGCAAAAATAGTCCGTGAATAAGACAGCACTGAATATAGCAACAGGGAAGAGCATACTGCAACTGCAGCTCATTAGACTCTGTAGCAAGCCAGTGCTGCAGGCGAATAACATTGTGTGTGATTGCACAGAGATGTCTCACAGCAACTGCAAACACACCTCTCAACCTCCTGCCTCATAAATCAGGGACAAGGCTTAAAACAATCAGGGACAAAAGTTTAATATCAGGGACAGACCTCAAAAACTGGTGATATCCACTCAGGAAGTTGGTAGAATAAGTGGTGTAGTGTAAAATGCATTTTCTAAGGAAGAACACGTCAGTAACATTAATGTTTGACAGTATTTTATGCTTACAACTCCCACTGTTTGGTCACAGAAACATAATGTTGAGGAGGGCAGAGTAAAATATTGAGGTAAAATCAGGGACATCCCTGAAAATCAGGGACAGTTGAGAGGTATGTCTGCAAACAACAATGTAAACCACACACTGCAGAACTGCGCTATGCTGAAGTGAGGTTTGCCAGGGCTAACCTGATTGCACAGTGCTAACACATTTAGCCCGGTGCAAACTTGTTGGCCCAGGGCAAACGGGAGCTATATTCAAAGCTCCCATGCAAATGAGCCTATTTAAGTAATCCGTGGGCAAACAGGCACATTTGAATCTCATTATATGCTGCTTAGCATACAGTACTATGCAGTTTGCCCGGTGCTATTGCATGGTGCACACAGCTCCCCCTTTTGGTCGGAGTGGCAGTACAGGCTGGACGCTGCAGGCCAAGGCATGCCCACAGCATCCCCTGTTGGTCAGAATGATCTACAGAGCAATATAGTTTTATATATATATATATATATATATATATATATATATTTATAAAATGGGTAGGGAAATTTATTGGAATTTATTGGCTGCTGAGCATCACATGACCGTGCGTAAATCAAAGCGTGACCACACACCTGCACTTTACCCCCAAAACAATTTTGACATTTTATAAGATAGATAAACCACTATAGATTGTGCGGTACGCTCTGATATCACATGCGCCTGGGCGGTTGATGCTGCACTTCGGCGATATCAGAGCACGACCACAAACCTAAGAGTGGGTTATCTATTACATACTGTATATATATATATATATATATACACACACACTACATGAGGACAGCCCCATACCCCTCATGTGTCCATCATTATGAGGGCCATCCCTCATTCGGACCCTTACAACTGCTCTGTTCCTCATGGAAAAGGTGCTGCCCACACAGTGAATGTGCTGTGCATACAGACTGTACTGCATGAGTACTGTACAGTCTGCAGCACTATATCTGAAGTATATATTGTATGGGTCAACACTATGGTGTCACACTGTCCTGACCCTGTAATGCCATGATTGAGGAAAAGTTCCTCATTCTGAGGGTCTGTGTCCCTCGTTGTCCCTCAACTGGAGTGTCCAAAATGTTCATATTCCTCATTTTGGTGACACGGTTGACAGGTATGACAGCCCTCTCCCCACTGATCCCCAACCCCACAGCACAGAAACACCTGGTGGTCTAGCAGACCCCCCCAGCATGAATCCTGACCCCCGTTGGCGGTAACAGAAAAGATTTCCCCAGTAGTCTAGTGGCCCCCCACCCACCAAGCATGAATCCCGACCCCCTGTACACATATTTATCATATGTTTACCTGGTAGTCTAGTGGTCCCCCCCCCCCAAGCATGAATCCGACCCCCAGTACACACAATTATCATAATTTTACCTGGTAGTCTAGTGGTCCCCCCAAGCACGAATCCTGACCCCGGTACACACAATTATCATAATTTTACCTGGTAGTCTAGTGGTACCCCCACCCCCAAGCATGAATCCTGACCCCAGTACACACAATTATCATAATTTTACCTGGTAGTTTAGTGGTTCTCCACCCCCAAGCACGAATCCTGACCCCGGTACACACAATTATCATAATTTTACCTGGTAGTCTAGTGGTCCCCCACCCCCAAGCACAAATCCCAACCCCAGTACACACAATTATCATAATTTTACCTAGTAGTCTAGTGGCCCCCACCCCAAGCACGAATCCTGAACCCCAGTACACAATTATCATAATTTTACCTGGTAGTCCTAGTGGTCCCCCCCCCCCAAGCACGAATCCTGACCCCGCTACACACAATTATCATAATTTTATCTGGTAGTGCTAGCACTCCTGAATACCGCAGTCAGCGGCTGGCCATGGTGGAGAGGAGGGCTGATCGGTCACCAGCTCTGGAGGTATGCCCTGTCTCGGGGGTAATGGGAGGTGCACAGCTGAGTGGGGCCACTAATTCTGAAACTGTAACAAATATGTCTGGGGTATCAAGAGCTTGGGGGTGGAACACCAGACTATGGCGACTACTTTTATTTAACCTGGGATGGGGTCGGGAAGGACTCTGTGCTGTGGGGTGGGGGCACTTCCGCATTAACACCAGCTTATTTCAGTGGTATCTAGCACCACGCTACAGGTCACGCCAATGCCTGCAGAGCGGCGTTATACCTTTGAATATGCCGCGCTGCTGGCATTCATGGGTGCTCCCCTGTCCACACCCCTGAATACCATTAACTATTAGCGTTGACGCTACCACACAGCGCCGGCGCAAATAAGGGTTTGGAATATTGCAGCCTTGCGCAAAGCCAGCGCTATTCCCACGCTATGGCTTTGCACTCGGCACAACAGTTTGAATATCTGGCCCTTAGTTTCCTTTTTATTGTTTGAAAATGTAATATTCTGATTTTTTTCTCAGGTCTTTATTTGTACTGGCTTTAAAAATTAGTATCATGTCACGCCTAAGTCTCCTCATCTCCAATTTGTACAAGCCAAAGCTAACCAACCTCTCCTCAGAACCCAACCCTTCCATCCCCTCAATGATCTTTGTAGTCTTCCTCTGGATTCTTTCCAGTTTAGTTATGTTCCCTTTGTTTGATGGGTTCCATACTGGCCCACAATACTCCAGATGTGAACAAACCAGTGACCTATACATTGGCAACACCACCTCTCTCTCCTTACATGTTAGATTCTTCCTTATGCAGCCCAAGATTTTATTATACTTTGACACAATTTCATCACAATGTTTGGAAAATTTTAACTTACTATCTATTATAACTCCCAGATCTTTCTCACAGTCTAACATTCTTAATTCTTTGCCACCCATGTAATATTTTGCTAGCGTGCCAAAGTGCATCACCATGCACTTGTCAAGGTCAAAGTTAATTTTGTTATTTAAAAAATGTGTATAAATTATTCAGATCATCCTGTAGAGAGGTAATACTCTGCTTAGTTTCCACAATACTGCCCTCTTTAGCATCATCTGCAAACTTTGCTAACCAACTCCCTTTGTCCACTTGCATATCATTGATATAAATATTATATACATGTTGAGCAGTGATGGCCTCAAACCGATCCCTGGGGAACTCAGCTGGCAACTTTAATTTCTGAAGATTCATAGCCATTTATGTTAATTGTTTACAATCTGTTCTCAAGCCATGATTTAATCCATTTTACTAACCTTGGGTTAAAACCATTACTCATCATTTTCCTTATTAGCTCTGCATGTGAGACTCTATCAAACACCTTACTGAGGTCTAGGAAAATAACATCCACTGGCTTTCACTGACCTTACCAAAAAATTCCATCATATTCATTAGACATGGCCTTCCTTCCCTAAAGCCATGCTGCATTTCATCCCATAATTTGTTGTCATCAGAGAAACTGTTGACTCTGTCTCTCAAAGAGTTTACCACCACCAAAGTCAAACTCACTGGTCTATAATTAGTTTTATCACTCTTTTTTCCCTTTTTATGTTGGCTTGCGTGTGGGCACCAGCCAACATATTGCATTAGTAGCAGATTTGGAGGTGCGGTCATTGTGGGCGAATGCAGGGCATGCATCAGAAGGTGCATCCCTCATTCCCCAATAAGGCAGCTGCAGGCAGTGACACCAGGCATACATCAAGTGGTGACCAGATCTAAGAAAAGGTCCACTGCAATCATGCAGCAGCACTGTTACACGCCCTCCTGATGTGCCTGTCCTGGTGAATCCACCTGTACAGTGCCCGGACCCACTTCATTTGCTGATGGGGGAGCCCACTCCCCATTGGCATAATGCCCCACATCCATTTAAAATGTATGCCGAGGGAGTGCCCAGTCCCCCTCAGCATCATGCGCCCCCCCAAACAGTCTTTCTTTGCTGATGGGGGTCCCAATCCCATCTGCTTTAGTCTCCTTTCCCATTTATTTTGCCAACAGGGGCCTCCCTTGACATAATGCCCCCCACTTTGTGTGTGCGGTGCCCCAATCCCCTTGGCTCTTGCCTCCCCTTGGTATGTGCCGATGGGGTGCCCACCCCATCGGCTACAGCATTCCCCACAAAACACTCAGGTGGCATGCTGGGAGCCCACCCCAGTGTGTCAAATGCCCCAGTAAACCAAAAACTGTCCGCAATGTTTTTTAACCTGTGAAGAGAAAACAGTCTCCCTGCCCCTCCCCAACCCGCCCACCCTCCTAAGTGCCATGCTTCCCACACCCCCTCACCCCATACTTACCTCTGGAGCCTGGTGTGACGATCTTCGATGGACCGGGAACACATCTACACTCTTCAAAGCTGACTGCAAACTGAAGAAATGCCGGTAAGCTGTATAATGGCATAAATAGATTTTTTTTTAACTTTGGTGCATATCTCGGCCATTTTTCAGAATTGTGGCACCAAATTTTCAACATGGGGTTATTGGAACCCCTCCTCATGAATTCTGTCCCTATCATGGCGTTATTCAGCCCTGAAAGGTGATTGTGCGGTCACTGCGGGGAATCACCTTTCGGGACCGATTAACTAAATGACAGTGCCACTGTTCATGAGGGGGCTCTCAAAAAGCCTATGTTGCAAATTTGGTGGAAAAAATCCAAACAATAGCTGTTTTACGAGCATGCATTGCACAGTTTCCCTGCATGCTCGTAGCTTCATGAATTTGATATAGTTGCACTCCAGATTTTCAAAATTGGCATTTTCCCACACCTCCTTATGAACAGTACAGCTGTCATTTTACATATCCTGGCAATGTGTTTTACGCTGCGTCCGGTAGCACAATACTTGATCGCTGTCTGAAATCAGTTTTAGGACAGTTTGAGAAATGACAGTGACACTGTTCATGAGCAGAATCTAAAATGCCTATATTGAAAATTTGGTGACAAACATTCATAAAATGATTGTATTTACAAGTGTCGTTAACGCGAAAGTTTAACTTTTCCCTTGCAGCTTAGCAAATTGCAATATTTTCATGCCAGATTTTCAACACTGGCATTTTTTCACACCTCCTTATGAACAGTACAGCTGTCATTTTTCACATCCTGCCCAAAATGTGTTTTCGCACCTGTGGTGCACAATGGCGTGGTCGCTGTGGGAAATCAACTTTTGGGACAAATTAACATAATTACAGTGCCACTGTTCATGAGGGGAGGTCCCAAAATGCCTATGTTAAAAATGTGGTTAGAAAAATCCTGAACATAATTGGGTTATGGACGTGTGTTGCCCAGTTTCTATGCATGCTCATGACTTCATCAATTTTTCCTATTTTCACTCCAGATTTTTAACATCACAATTTTTTTACACCTCCTCATGAACAATACAGTTGTCATTTTTCACATCCTGCCCAAAATGTGTTTTCATCCCTATGCACTGTCGCCAAATGGCATAGCCACTGTGGAGAACTACCTTTCAGCTAACAAACTGATAGTGCCACTCTTCATGAGGTGGGCTCACAAAAAGCCTATGTTGAAAATTTGGAGTGAAAATACCAACAAACGCCTATAGCGTTAGGGTTTCCAGCTGTTACTCCCCACCCTGTAGAGACTGACAGGCATCAGGGGTGTGACTTGGGATCACTGGCTGTAATGCTCATGCCACTCCACCCCACCCCCACCCTACAGCCAGTGACAGGCATCGTCTGCCTTGGAGTGTTCAGCCCTAAAGTTCACCCCATTCTCCTATACTGCACCTACCTCAGCATATTTCCTTATGGAATGGCATAAGTATAAGGCCCAAAGACCCCAAAGCACACCACAACACTTGTCAGTGTCTACAGGGTAGGGTGAGGTAGAATGGCATGAGCATTATAGCTGACGACCCAAAGGCACACCCCAACACCTGTCAGTCTCTGCAGGGTGGGGGTGATGTTGGCTTCAGTTCAGTACTTCACTGCCATTCCTATTATGCATCTCTAACTCGTGCACTACCAATGCCAATGCCAGCAAGACAACATTCGGCATTGACAAATGCTTGTTAAAAATTGGTACTAACAACTGCTCTTCTCCATTCTAATGGGGCTTGCCCCATTTCCAAGGGTGTATTAAATATTTTGGTTAGTGGATCAGCCAGCAATATTCCCAATTCTTTCAATACCCTAGGGTGTAAACCATCAGGACCCTGAGTTTTGTTCTCGTTAATGTTGTGTAGCAGGCATAAAACTTCATGTTTCTCTATTCTACAAATATTTCCAACTTCTGTAATGTCGACCTTGGATAATTCTGTATCCTGAAATACAGACCCAAAGAGTGTATTTAGGATGCTTGCTATATCCTTTTCACCCTCAAACATTGTCCCATTTTCTACTAGTGGTCCTACTGGTCTGTCCCCACCTCTTTTAGATCTGACATAGTTCCAACAAGCTTTTGTATTATTTTGTTTTGCATTTTTGGCTATATCTAGTTCTTTCCTCCTTACGGCATCTCTAATCTCCTTTTCATAAATCTTAGCTATTCTCCTACACTGTTCCCACAGTTCTGAGTCATTTGCTATTTTGCCCTTTTAAACAGTTTCCTCTTCTTATTTATTTGTGATGCCAGTCTTTTTGTCATCCATACTGGTATTCTTCCATTCCTATTATATGTTGCTACAACAGTCATAAACCTCTCCTCTAGTGATTTTATTTTAACAAAACTGTCCAGATACCATCCACATCCTTCCCTTCCATCTCTTTCCATCAATTCCAAGTTTGTATTTCCTTTCACTTTGCATCATAGTTGGCTCTATTATAACATTTTATCTTTGATAATCCTGTATTCCTTTTTGTCTCCCTTTTTATGTTGAAAGAAACCACAGAATTGTCACTATCACCCAGTGGTTCACAAGCATTGCAGTTATACAGATCATCTCCATGATCACTCAAGACCACATCTAAGGTATTATTTCCTCTTGTCAGTGGTTGTGCATATTGTTCCAGATTCAGTTGTAAGAAGTTGTTAGCCAAATGTTTGTTTTGGCTACTGCTCCCTTCTGCTGACTTCTAATCTACTACCTTGATATTTAAGTCCACCATTAGAACAATATTAATTGCTTCCCATTAGTCCACCAATCACATCAATAAGTGCTTTATCTGAACTGGCTATTTGGTTTGGGGCCTATAGTAATTGTATAACTTGAACTGTTTTCCCCTATCTTTAGCCAGATAGATTCAGTATCATCCTGCTCAAGTTGATTAATTTCTTCCTCCTGTGTTTGTATGTACTGTAGATACTGCTACTGTACCACCTTTCTGTCCCCTTCTGTCCCTTCTAAATAAATTGTATCCATCTATTTTCTTGGTCCAGGTGTTATCCTCTGATCATTAAGTTTCTGTTATGCCAGTTACATCTGATCTTTCCCTGTGCGGTATAATGTCTAGCTCACCAAACGTATTGCTAAGGCTTCTTCCATTTATCAATGGGCAAGCCTACTCTTTGTCTTTTATTCCTCTCCTATTATCTGATATTTTCTTTCTTTGTCATCAGTCAGTTGCCCCATGGTTACAGTGTTTAACAGTGCTCCCTTCCCCCTTGCCAATCAGTTTAAACTACTAAGTACCTGTTTAGACAATCTCCTAACATTCTGGTCCCATTCCTGTTTAGATGCAGTCCATCTCTTCTGAACAGTTCCCTTTTATTGTAAAACTTGTACCAGTTGTCTATAAATGTGAACCCTTCCTTGTTAGCCCAAGTTCTCAGACAATTATTCATTTTCTTAATTGCTCTTGTCCTTCCTGTCCCTGCTCTTGGAACTGGCAACATCCCTGAGATTATGACTTTTCTCCTTTTTGCTTTTAATTTACCACCAATGTCCACAAAGTCCTGTTTGATGTCATTATTAAGTCTAAACCCAATGCCATTTACACCTACACATAATGGCACTGTACGCTTTATTCAAACTCTTTTCAGTAAACCACCGAAGTTGTCTTTTATATCTGCAACTTTTGCCCCTGGTAGGCAGCTCACTGTGGTCTTATTTTTCTTCCATTTGCAGATGATTGCATCTGTATAATATATCTTATGATTGAGTCTCCCATAACCAAAGTTTCTGTATTAGGTTCTCCCTAGGCAACCACGTGTTCTGAATTGTCTAATTATCCTTGGGTCTCTGCTAGAGACTGATATCTGTTTATTAGTTCAATTAGAGTATGCACCTCTGCTCTTCTTCCCCTTTTACAGGGTTCCCTTACTGTCAGTATCATTTGGTCTTTTCCTTTTTTCACCCAGTCCTTCACCATAATTGTCTTTACTGCTAACTTCTATGGCCTCACCCTCTCTGCTTGTCCCTCCTGCCAACTCTCTAAACATATTGTCCACAAATGTCTCTAAATTCTTAATATTTTCAGTTCCTGTAGTCATTTCTCTCAATCCCTTGAGTTCTTCCTCCAGTGCCATAATATAGTTGCACTTTGTGCAAATAAGGCAGTCACTCCCTTCACTGTCAATACCCCACATAAACATCCAGCACTTAACACATTCTACAAGTACCTTAGCTTTAGCATTGGTTACAAAGACTACATCCTCTGACATTTTTTACCTATCTGTTTTACTCTTAATGCTTTATGATTATTTTACCTATGGGATCCAAAGTTCCTGGTGCCTGTTCCAGTCGTTACAGCTGACACAGCAGACAGACACCTGCCATGTCTGCTTCTGCCTGTGCTCACCGATGCTCTCTAGACACTCTCCGTTTATACATGGTAACCTGGAAGTGCAGTTCTGGGGTTACCTCCACCATCTGCCTCAAATGTAATTAAACTTTTTTATTTTCAGCCCTTATACCACCTGCATCCCTCTATTGCTCAACAATGTTCAACCATTTGGGAAGTAATTACAAATTTTATACCTTGGGTGTATATCATCCCCGAGTGACCCCAGCTATAGTGTAACTTACCACCTCCATGGAACTACAGCTCCGAGGAGCCCATGCCTCTCATTGCCTACCTAGTAGTCCACTACTTTGAATGAACTGCACAAACATTAGCCAACATAGCCAAATACCTGCACACAGCACTCAGCAGCAGGGATCACCCTATTAGGCTTGCCTCTGCTGTGTCTGCCTCCCCGCTGTGCTCCGAAATTTCACAGAGAGACTGATCTGGTTCATAATTCTGTTAAATGTGGTGGGAGTCTTGTGGGTAGATGTCAATTTGTACTTAAAGGGTTATTATCTGCCCAAATTCTGGGGGATGGTGCTGGGACAGAGCTCTGCATACTGTCAGATACCATTCCACAGCTTGAGGGACACACTCACCGTACACAGGCAACACCCCAATGTCTCTGACTTGGATGGATATTTCACAGCCTACAGATTTTTGGAGTGAGTAAGAGCTTGTGACAGACCTCATAGTAACATCCCCAGGGCAGAGATGGGGGCTTGGCTGGTCCGCATTGTGGCTGGAGATGCTGAATCCTCAGGGGATGGGCCACAAAATCTGATACACAGCAGTAATGGTGAAAACACTGGCGGGTAGTCTGTCATCCACCCACTGATAGATAACATGTAGTGAGACCATACACCTGATCATGGGGCAGGAGTGTCTACAGATGAAACTGAGCTGGTAACTAAAATTCAAGTGGTTGTATTCACTGTGCACCTACAGCGGGAATTTTTTTTCCTAAACATTATCATGCACATTTACCAAATGTGCAAAGCGGTATACAGCTCCCTTATTTGCGTTTGAGTTTCTGAGATTGTAAAGTGCCACATTAAGCAGCAGAAACAGAAACAGGCAGCACCGGTGTTTCAGGTTTGGGGGGAGAGATTGTAAAGTGCCGTGCTAAGTGGCAGAAAAGTGCATGGAGGTGGGAGTGAAGGGGCGAGGAAGAAGAGAGGGAGAGAGAGAGAATGGGAGAAAGTGGATTGATTCCTGCATACTGCGTGTGCTTCACCTCCACTCACTGTGTGGATCACTGAGCAAACATTTGTGATGTGTTTGGTGCATTCCATATCCTGTCATGCCCCCTGACACCCTTTTTTCTCTCCACCTCTTATTCGCTATATATCAGCATACCTCATACTATAAAACTGTAAAAAGAAAAATATAGTATATAAGCAAACAACAAGCAATTAAGTGACAGTCTCTTTCAAATACATTAGTACCAGTGCCTTCTCATTAGAAGAAGATTACATTGCTGATAGTCTTTTGCTTCCCCCTGGAAGGGGGGTGCTGGAAAGGTACTGTATGTTCTTTTAACAGTTCCTTTTTAGCTGATACCCTCAGTACAACAGTTCTAATTTCAGCTTGGCATATAACTAGTCCAGATGATGACAGTTTATACAGTTCTTAGCAAAATGTGCACACACATTAGCCACGTGATAAATCAACTGCTCCTCAGGTAAAATCTCATTCCCAGCACTTAGTCTCTTTCCAAAGATGAGATGTTAGCTAGGGAGTATATTGGCAAGGGCTTATTGTCATTGACAAACACGTAGTGCCCCTACATAAGAGTGGATCTAGGGATGAGCCAGGAAATTACAGACCAGTCAGCCTGATGTTCATAATGGGGAAACTATTGGAGCTCATACTGAAGGAAAGGCTGATAGAGTTCTTTAGAGGTAAATGGCCTTCATGATATCCAGCAGCATGGATTCACCCAGGGGAGATCTAGTCAAAGTAACCTGATCTAATTTTTTGATTGGGTGACAAGATTTCTGGTTGATGGTTGGCCGGTTGGTGTCCTGTATCTGGATTTCAGGAAGGCATTTGACTCGGTATCACATAGGAGACTGCTGGGAAAGCTTAGGAACCAGGGGGTGGGGGAGTTGATTGTGAGGTGGATTGGAAACTGGCTGAGCAACACGCAGCAGTGGGTGGTAGTGGGGGGAAGGGAGGGGAGCTATTGACACCCAGGAGGGTCATTAGTGGAAACCCGCAAGGGTCTGTGCTGGGTCCACTATTATTCAACTCTTTCATATCAGACATTGTGGAGGGAGTTAGGATCAAATGTGATGGGAGACTCTCCTCCTTTTTCATATGTGATATATGAGGTCTGTTCCTTCTCCCCCTCCCCTCTGTAAAGTCTGTTGTGCAACAGCATCCTTTCTCTTCACACTACTTTTTTTTTCTCTCTAATTTGTTATTTATTGCAACGGAATGGCCACCCGTAGTAATAAATACATTTGTTAATGCTTTACTCTCAGCGCTTGTCTCTCTCTTTTCGCTAATGACCTCTTGTCAATCCCTGGTAAAACACTGCAACATCTAATCAGATGGTGCTCAGATACAAACTCCAGTAATGTACAAAGTTTTTCCCCAGTCTGGTCTAATGTATGCTTTGAGGGTGAAGATGAACTGCTGTGGTGTGGATAAATGGCTTTATCTCGCCCTGCATTGGTCTGTTTCCACTCTTTCCAGTTTAAAGACAATGGCATTTATGTAAGTGCCTGAAGTCCCTTCCTTTGCTAGGCACTTAAGCACTCACTCCCTGGAGTGTCTGTTTAAGGCACTGTGTTGTGCAAAGCAGTTGAGTTGCACAGTGTCGAGAGCGCTTTTAACCCTCTCCTTTTATAATATTTTGTTAGCCCAGCAGGAATATGCTAAAATGCATTGCATGGTGAGAAGGCATTACCTGCTTAGGCCCGACGTTATGTGCTGCTGGAAACTGCTACTGTGTTCCAAACAGATGTTGCTGCACAGTGAATGGTATACTGCTATAGGGGATGAGCGGCACCTCCACTCCTAGTTTTATGCTGAAGAATTACTCCTCCCCTTGGGATAGGAGGTGGAGTCATGGCTAACTGTAGTCCATTTGTTTTTATTTGTAACTGTATATACTGTTTTGCAAATGTTTGAGTAAAGGGACTTATATTCACATGGAATGTTTGTTCTGAATGTCTCTATATTTTGCAACCTGTGCTAATGCAGCAAGAGAGAGATGTAGAAAAATTAGAAACTGCAAGGGTCTGTGCTGGGTCCACTGTTGTTCAATGCTTTCATATCAGACATTGTGGAGGGAGTTAGGAGCAAAATGAGCCTGTTCGCTGATGACTCCAAACTAGGAGTGGTGGTGGATAGTGAGCAGGGAAGGAAGATGCTCCAAAAAGAACTGGAAATACTTGAGCAGTGGTCAGACACATGACAACTGGAGTTTAACGCTCAGAAGTGCAGTGTGCTGCACTTGGGAGCTAGGAATCCAGGGTACAGTTACCATTTGGGGAGGGTATGGCTAACAGTTTTGGAGGAGGAAAAAGATCTGGGAGAGGTTATCACTAGCAAAATGAATCACTCTGAACACTGCAGGAAAGTGGCGACCAAGGCAAACAGAATGCTAGGGTGCATTGCTAGGGGGATCACTTCGAGAAGGAAGGAGGTAATCCTGCTGCTGTACAAACCCTTGGTGAGGCCGCATTTGGAGTACTGTGTGCAGTTCTGACACCTTTACTTAAAGAGGGATGTCATGCTCCTGGAGAGAGTTCAGAGGAGGGCATCTAAGATGATCATTGGAATGGTGGAGAAGCTCTATGAGGAGAGACTGAGGGAGCTAAACATGTACTCCTTGGAGGACAGAAGGGACAGAGGGGGCATGATTGAGACGTTTAAATATTTGAAGTGTATCAACAGAGTAAACATGGAGGGTTTGTTCAGACTGAAAGGGGAAAGTACCATGAAGGGTCATAGCCTGAAACTGGTAGGGGGAAAGTACAAAAGAGATCTAAGAAAACATTACTTCATGGAAAGGGTGGTGGTGCCTTGGAATGTGCTACCTGAGGAGGTGATATCAATGGAATCAGTGGGAGGATTTAAGAAAGGATGGGATAGAAACATGGGCAAGGTACAGATAGGGCTGGAAGAGACCAGTAGGGGAACTCAGGATGGGAAACTGTGGAGGAATGGAAGGGGGAGGTAGCAGCAGGGATTGAACTGAGAGTTGCATCTCGAGCAGATGCGATAGATCTTAATACCTGATCTGCTGGCATTTTCATATGTTTGTATGCACTTGTCTTTATCTGGTCCATGGAGGGGGGAGTGTTGCTTGCTGGTCTTTTCTCCCTTGATGGTCTGATCCATGGTAGATGTTTGGAGCTGGTGGATGGCTTGTTTCTGAAGGACTTATTGCATCATGATCTTGCGGCATGGTAGAATGCATAGGATTTTACATGTTGTTGTCTTTCTTTTGAGGTCCTGTAACCTTGAATTGCTGCAGACAGACTTGTTGCTGTAGATGACATGATTATGGTGAGTAAATACCTAAGACATCAAAAGGCACTATGCACACCTTGGTGATGGTATCAGATGTTGAGATTGTTGGATGTTAAAAATACCACAGCTGATGGCATTAAATTTTGGGCAATGCCATCTCTTGATAGTATTGTTGTTGACAAATACCATATCTCTCTCGAGAATGGTTGTACTTTTATACAGTACATTTTACAGAGCAAACATTTTTCATCCCATGTCATCACACATTAGAACAGCTAAATTTAATTTTGCTTACATTTTAGCTAGAAACATTTGAAAAGCATGTTTTTGCCAAAGCTGACAAAACATAATTTGAACTCTATCCCAATTCATTACATTTTTTTTCTATAGAGGTGTTTATCTTTACATCAGATGGATTGGGTGGCTTTCCCAGCCCTGTCCCTGTCGACATCCCTCAACTCCTCTGGTGAACTGGAGAGATCAGTCAGGCCAGCGGCGAGACAGGCAGAGCTTCATATAGCCCTTCCTCCATTTTTCCTCCCCATTTTTTCATAAGGGCTCAGATAGATGTGCAATGATCGTGATATGTGCACTCCAACTCCACAGAGGCACTCCCAGCACTCTGTATACTGGCCATTCCCCTAGCTACAATACTCACACGTGCCAACATCTGGATTCCTTCAGGTGGCAGTTGAGCAGTGAGTCACAGAATCTCCACTCCCTGAGGGGAGAGTGCTGTCCTGGGACACTCAGTCTGCCCTCTCCTGGCCAAGACTCTGAGTGACTTGAGTCTGTTCCCAAACTCGGGTCATTGGTGTGGCAGCAGGGAGGCATGGATGCCTCAACGCTCCATGCCACTGGGCCAGCTAATTCATTACATTTTAACACCCATCAGTGGGAAAAGCTAGCAAGCTGTTAACCATTAGGCTTTGGCAGCAAGAAGCTTCTAGGCTAGTTGAGGGCATTTCTTCCCCCCATGATAACTCCCTTCTAATTAAACCAAGAGACACACAGCAGAGGCATTTGGAATATACTGTCAGGAGCTGTGTGAACCTGAACTTCCTGCTCCATTAACAGCCATTCAGGACTTTCTGACCAAGGCTAACCTTCCCATGCTCACCACTGAACAGGCTATGTGTCTGGAAGAGGAAATTAGGGTGACAGAGATTCTACAAGCTATTGAGGATCTCTCATCAGGTAAGGCTCCAGGCCCAGATGACTTCTCCCCAACTTCTTTAAGGCACTTAAAGAACAGCTGGCACCACAGTTGGCACTCCTTTTCAATGAGGCCATCACACATGACAGACTGGACCCACTGCTACAAGAAGCCCACATCATCTTGCTTCTCAAACCAGGGAGGGACCCAGAACAAGTGGCCAACTACAGACCCATCTTTTCCTTAATCTGGATATTAAAATATTAGCAAAGATGCTAGCAGAGAGAGTGGGGAATGTGTGGGTATCCCTTATTGGATCTGAACAAATGGGATCCATGCAGGGTAGACTGTCCTTTGATCACCTAAGAAAGGTAGTGCACATCATCTCCACATCCAGCAATGCTATCTCACCAGCGGTATTGATGTCACTGGATGTGGAGAAGGCTTTTGACAGGGATTCATGGGTTTTCCTTTTGAAAACTCTGGAGGCATCTGACTTCCCAACTCTTGTACTCTCCTCCACAGCTAAGATTACATGTAATGGAGTCCACTCCAACAGTTTCCCACTTGGCAAAGGTACTAGACAGAGGTGCCTCCTCTCCCCCTACCTGTTTAATCTATGTCTGGAACATCTGACCAGGGCAATCTCTGCTAATGACAACATCATAAGAATCCAAGTGGAGTCACAGAGATACAACATCTTGACATATGCAGATTATATACTACTGCACCTGGAGCACCCGGGACAATCCATTCCCATAGCTCTTGCAAGAATGCAGAATATTGGTTTGGTACAAGCTAAATCTATCCAAAACTGTCATCATGCTACTTAACCACCATAAGGAGGAGGCAGAAGTTATGCAGTGGGGGGAATGGTCCCCAGAGAGACTTCAATACCTGAGTTTTATGTGTCAAGAAGTTCCAAGGTCATGTTTACACAGAACTTAGACCAAATGATGGGCAGAATTAAACAAGATCTTACATGCTGGAAGAGTCTAACTCTCTCCCGGGAGGGTCAGATGTATTTAGAATGAATGTTATGTTTTAAGAAACAGAAACTGGCCAGCTATACACTGTGGAACAATGCATGTGCAGACCTTTCACAATAAGTTCCAGTAAGTTATTACACGTGGTACTCGAACCATGGAAATATTAGTTATTCACATTGTTCTTGGGGGACAGAATAAAGCTGCAAACTGTGAAAATGTATGACTTAACTTCAAAATTTGAATTGGTACTGCTTTCCTTGTTAGCAAGTGCACAATGTTAAACTGAATGTTTTTTATGATATTGTTGTAAAAAGTAATTGGTTATTTCTCTATTGGACTCCACCCTTTTGTATTTGGTGCTATGAGTAAGCTATTCAACCTGTATTAACCACAAAAAAGCAAGGTTCTGCATCATATGGTTCTACTATGCCAAAATGACAACAGTGTTGTCGAAGTTCAGCATGATGAGATCCCCAATGTCGACAGGTGAAATTTTGCCTGTCAGACATTGTGTGTTTTCTAATGGGGGGCTGTGACCCTGAACCCCCCTTCTTAAAATATCTAACTCCAAATTGGAGTCGTTTTGAATGGAGGGGTGGGTGAAAGATGGCAAAAGGGTGAAATTTCACCCTTGGGTCCCTCACAGCGACAATCTCGTAACCTGTCGAGTTTGTTGCTGTGAGGGAATTTGACGCTGTGCATTCACTTTGCAAATGGCATGCCACGTCAGCATGTAGTCTGAAAACAAAACAAAATGGTAATATTAAATGCACACTGAAAATAGAAAATAGAGTTAGAATTCATGTTTTACCCATACGACTTCTTCAGGAATTATCTAACAGTGAAAATAGCAAAATCAGTGGAGAGGTAAGGAGAAATAAGGGATTTTATATATATAAAAATTGGGGAAAGAAAATAGGGGGAGACTCTAGGAGAAAAACTAATAATAGGTAAGATAAGAAAAATGGAAACAAAAAGGTGATGATGGGTGTGAAAAGGCATAGTAGGAGTGAATGAGCCGCATTAACCAAGTCAACTATGATGTCAGTACTGGCAATGAATCACCAATGGCTACCAGCACTTAAGAGAAACTGGGCCACTAAGGCACCCCCCCCCCGTAATGAAACTTTACTGAGTGAAGTGCTGAGGCACCTTTTTTGCAGTCAAATTTGAAATCACAAAACCAGCAAGTACTAAATGTAGATTTATGCACTGTATTTAATTTTGTTTTTGACTTATTAAAGTCTTCAAGTTTACTTCACCTCATAATTTGAGTTTTGTTATTCTGAGTGCTCCACTATTAAGGTTCTCTGCAGAGTGCAATACCAGTTGTGTTCTTGTTTCTGGTCACAGTCTGGGGGTTAGCCACCCTCAGATATTGCATCAGTCTCACACCAGTGAGCATGGCACCACTCACACTCCTGAGCTTAGCCATCTTCCTGCCAGGATAAATGTGATAGAGATGAATATCTTAGCCCATGTTCTTTATCCCATGAGCATGATGTCACACTGTATACCCTTTAAGTGGTTTATAAAAGTCCAAACAATATCATCAAATTTGCTATGGAATGGTAAATCACCAAGGAGGGCATACAGCACACCTACACTCCCCAACCACCAATGTAGACTACAGTTGCCTAATATCAGAACATACTACCTCACCCTTAGGGCCAGCCAAGTCATACCATGGTGCAAGGCAAATAATAGCAATCTGAACATAGCTTACATTCCCCCCACTGGAAAATCATGGAGAGGGAGGTATACAATCAAGAGGGTATATCTGTAAGAGTCCTTCCCAATATACATTTTAGTAAACTTCCCAACCCCTTTAATGTAACCCCAAATGGATACTCAGTAAAGACTGTGAGGCAGCTCCTTAAGTTAGTGGCAGCAAAACTCCTGTTTGATTCTACCCAGCCCCTTAGAGGAAACCCAAACTTCCAAGTACAGAACAAGCCACTCCCACATGCCTTTCTGAGGCAAACAACACTCAGCACCCTGGGTGACATGTTGGAGGGGCCCTCAGCGTTCACCTACAACACCTTCTGCAGAAAGAACATGTAGAGTGTGGGGTCAGTCTTCCAATTCCACCAACTGTAACATATGTTGGCAGCTGCATTGGGTCCAAGACCATGGTCTTTCTAGCCTCTCCATCTATGGAGGAATCCCAGACACTGGTGGACAAACAACATGCTACTTCCCTGCTATAGCAGAAACTCAACCAAACCCTCACACCTGAGCCTGCAGACACCTGCCAGTACTGACAATGTGAATTTCTTGAGCTGTTGGACAGGGAGGTTAGAACCCAGGTTTGGAAACATCTCCATAAATATCTTAAGATTGATGGGCTCAGACTGATGCAGTACTAAATAAATGATAGCTTATACAATACACCCGGTAGGCAGGACTGAATGGATCACTTGGAAACAAACAGTTTTACAAGGTGCTGAAGTCATTCTGGAACACTGAAACACATTCTATGCGATTGTCCCAAGGAAAGACCTCTTTGGGAATGCATCCAAACTAAGATAGACCTCCTGCTAGATCTTGAATCAGTTTTTATCCCACAAATTTGTTTAATGGGTCTGGGATTACACAATGTAATGGGAATCAGGGGACACTGTGCAACCACCCAGTCCCTGAGGTTACTAGAATCATATCAGTATTATTGTTAGGAAGGCAGCATGAAGCTGGTAGGGAGTTCATTAAGGGCTCCTTACATCATGACATTATTGTTTACTCAACTAGCCTGAGGGAGGAATGCTTAGGTCATTTAGAACTCTTGCAGCAGCATAAGCCACACTGTGTAGATAGCTGCTCTGGGGAGCTTAGAATGCTCAGTTAGTTCTGAATTGGAGTTCTGAGTAGAGAGTTGTGGAGTGAGGAGGAAAGAGTGGCAGAAGTACTGCCAGTGTGTTCTGAGAGAGGGCCCAGGATTTTTCACCTTAGTGGAGTGTCATTTCCAGCTTCCAGTTGAAGTGGTGGAGACAGGAGTACATCAGGATTTCCTGATTTCTACTCCCTGTGAAGTGGAAGGATCTGCTTGTTCTCTGTGGACTCAAGGGGCAATCCCCTGAATGTTCTGTGGTGTTGTCAGCTGCCTTGGATAGGACCTGAAATAGACTGTTTGGACCAGCTACCCAGAAGTGTGCCTTTCCTTTTCCTTTTTTCATTGTTCCATGTCCTGTGGATGGAACAACTCCTGTGAGCACTGTCAAGGAGACTAGATCTCCACATGTTATAGTCTGGGGAGCGTGTGCCCATAGATAAGGCTGGATCACACCTGTTAGTGCCCCCAGTCTCACCAGTGTGAGAGAAGTGAAGTTAAACTGTGGACCCCAGTGAGTACAGTTTATTTTCTCTGGTCACTCCAGATTGTGACAAGTATAGTGTGGGACTGCTAACATTTCAGTGGGGAATGGGGGTTTCAATGGTGTAACCCTGAAGAATGGCAGAGACTGTCATTTGGGGCCAAGGATGGGAGGAACACCATCTAAGAGCTTACAAGGCAGGGCTTCCTGAGCGAGGGCCAAGCTACAGGTTAAGGTGTGAGGCTGAGTTTCCCATATTGCACCTATGTCTGAGAAGAGTTCTGAGTGTGTGGCTTAGATTCACTAAATAACACTCATGGGAAAAGAGAGATGTTCATGTGCGTGGCCTAGTGTCCATAAGTGCATCTTTGGGAATTTGGGAAGAAGATGTTTCTGTTGTTGTTCATGAACTGTACTGCATGGAAGGAGAGTTCTTGAATTTGTACCTGCCCAGCCTGGACTGACCCTTGGGGGTTCACTTCAGCTTTTACTTTTCATCTGTTGAATAAAGCCATACTGCACAATCACAGTCACTGTTATGGACATTCCAATTATTGCTTCTGGTTGTGTGGATTTACTGTGGTCCCCCTCAGCAGATTAGATCAAGCATATGCTAAGCTGCCTCCACACACGGCCTGGGTTGTGTTATTTACACAGCGTTCAAGTTGTTTGTTTCTGTACACCCACCCCCCTCTCTTCCTCTAACAAATGAGCCAGGTATACATCCTAATGCCAAGGGTGGTACCTACCTTTTAGCAAAGTAATGCCAGTATATGGGCACCAGTGTTTCTCCAGATATTTAGTTTAAGGGAGCACTACAAAAAATGAGGTGTGTGCACTCTGGTTAAAGAAGTGGCCTGGGGGTTACAAAAAATGGGGGCTTGTCTTGGAATATTTAATTTGGGGCGAGAGGCATTATGAGGGTATGTCTAGGATCTTCCTGTTTGGTGGCGGTGCCCCAAACTGAAGATCATTTATCAGAAAGCAAAGTTGTGCCAAGTAAAATGCCACCTGAAAGTCTTTTGCTGCCCGAGTTTTGTGGAAAAAAAAGAGGAAGAATTTGCTGCTCGTGTGTTTGCTTTGAAACTGTGGACTGAGAAATAATTGCCTTGCCTTGTGGAAAAAGCACTTAAGAAACTATTTAAAGTTGCAAATTCCCAGAGAAAAGTATTTGTGGCCTTAAAAGACAGTGTTTTCTAAGTGCTCAGAAAGTTTCAAATGTGTTCAGTGAAATTGGGGGGGGGGGGGTTGCTAAAAAAATGCACCAAAAACTGAGTGAAAATGCCTTAAAATACTTCACCCCGCTGACATTTCAAGCCGAGAAAAAAAGTGGCAGCTTATAGTTTAAATTTTGAATTCTCAACGATCGCCATGCAGGAGTGCAGCAGAGAGAGAGAGAGAGAGAGCACATTTGTATGGCATCGTGTGATTGGTTCCAGTGCACCTAAGCCCCACCCTTGCCTGAGTCTCTGCTTGTGGAACATTCGTGGAGGAGCAGCCTGCAGTGTATGAGCAGCTTGTAGTTCGAGTGGCAGGAAGGAGGAATCGTTTGCAGCAAAAGCACTTCTGCAGAAGTTTTCTATCTTTTTTCACAAATACCTGGGCTCAACACTGACTGGGGAGTGATTGAGGTGATCATAGTGACGATCAGCGGGATTGCCAGCCCATTCCACCTCAGGGGCCTTCTTCAATTCGGCAACAGGCCGTATTCCATTGATGGTGCAAACCACCACTGCGTGTAAGTACCCTTTGCAAAGGAAATTGACTGTGGTGCTAAGGTCGGAAAACTGAGTAAGAACTGGAGCAAATGCAGCAAAAGTACTGAAAGAGAGAGAGAGTTTGTGAACTGTTAAATCTTGGACTTTGGTGTGAAGGTGAAGTTTTCAAAGAAAATTTACTTTAAATAACCTCCCTGGTCTAAGTGCTTGTAAAGTAATGGATTGAGAAATAGTAAAATCAACTTGTGCTTGAGAATATCAGTTGAAATGAGAAGATCCAGACAGAGTCCTAGCAATTTTTAACTGAGTGTGATGCAAAGTTACAGTCACCATGTTGGGGTGTAGCCAACTATGTAAACAAAGCAGCGCTATTTTAGAACAGAGTTTTCAAAACCAAAACAAAGTTTCAAATGGTTTTCTTGCTAAGTTGTGGAATACAATTGCAGCAGCCAGGCATCCTGTTTGTGAACTTTTTCCAGTGTGTTAATTAACCAAATCTCAGAGTGCTTGCAAACAATAGTAATTCTGGTACTTGTGTTTTTGACTTTCAGAACATGGTGCAGCAACCCCCTCACTACCCGTTCCATGCCAGGGCGTGGGTGGCCCAAAAAGAACAAGAACTAGCTCAATCTGAGCAATTGTACATCTGTTCAGCAGCACCCGCTGAGATGGTTTTGCTGAACTAGCCATATAATGTGTGCATAGTATGCCTAAAACCAGGAAGAGATGTTCTGCCCATTCCTCATTGCACAGTCTATAGAACACAATTTGGGATAAGCATGGCAGGTCGCATAAGGGTAGTCAAAATGAAACACATCTGTTTAGCTCCAACTTGGACACAGATAGAGGATCCTGTAGAATCGGAATAACAGCGACAGGCTGGTTGCAGTAAAAGTGATCCCATGGAGTTTGTAAAGGAGTTTCTGGACATTGTCTGCACCAATACTTGAAAGGCCCAGAGGAAGTGAAGAGTTCCATGCCACAGAGGGTGGATTGGATGCTGCCAGTGCAGGTTCAGTAGATCCGAGGGTGGAAGGCTCAAGTCCAAGCCTCGTGGGAGAGTCTGAGGTGGAGGAAGCATTTTGTTGGGAGGACAATGCCTCTGATGACAGTAGAGAATGGAGAATTGCTGGGGCTGGTGTAATCACCAGCTCCTGGGCAGAATGCATGGAAGAGAAGGAAGCAGCAACGGCTTCACTGGGCCCTTGTGAGTCGGCACTGGCTTGGACTTTCATGGAGCCTCCCGATGTCCATGTGGAGGAAGGCTCAAGAAGTGTGCCCTTGAGTGCAGAGGTGGACTGCTCTTGCTCTGCACTAAGTGTTCATGACTGGCTCAACCAGAACTGGCCACCCCCAAGCCATGCTTCTGAACATGAGTTAGTGAAAAGGAGCAAAAAGGAGGAAACTGTGTGTAGATGAGCTGAGGCCAAGTATGGACAGTTGTACCTCTTCTACCCTAGAAAGATATGGGAAGAAATTGAGAAAAACAGGCATGCCTGGTTGTGGGAGGAAGCTTGTGCCAACCTGTACCCTAGAGTAAACAAGTGGGTCTGAATTAAAGTGTGCAATGACAGACTGCAATTCTGGAGATGTGGCAGAACTTTGCTGATCAACTGTGTAAGAATAGTGGACAAAACTGGCCAAGAGACATTCTATAATATTCCCATGGTTCATCCAGATGGGGTGACAGTCTATGTCTCAGATCCAGAATGGTACTACCCCAGAAATTGGTTCCATTCTTGAAAAATGTGCCCACCTGCCAAAGGTGAATTCAGCTCAGTCATCTGCCACCGAAGAGGCAGCAAACCAGGATGGAGGTGCCTTTCTTCTGGTGATCGAGGTTCATCTGCAGCACCATTCAGGTTCGGCTCCAGCAGCATCCAGGTTCGTCTGTGGTAACATCCAGCTTCATCAGCCCAGCAGGTTTGGAGAAGATTTCCAGTCTGGGTCCAGTAGGAGGTCATGGAAGCATCTGATCCGAAGATTTCGTCTACCCAGCAGCTGAAGATCACCAGCCGCAGCTCCAGAGAGGTGATGCTGACATCCTTTTGTCATCAGGAACTGGTAAGAGACCTTTTTCATTTTTTAGTTTAACTGTTTTCTGCAAGTTTTGAAGACACTTTGGAATATAATCTCCAACAGACTTGCCATCTAGACTGCAGTGCTTGAAGGCCTTGTGCCTGTTCCAGGGCTGTGCCTCAGTAGGCTCCAGCCTAGGAGAGACTCTTGTTGTAGTGCTTCAGCACTCTGGACTCCTCCTTAGTTTGGGACTTTGCAAGGATCCCTCCCCCCAAATGTTTTGCAGATGTCTTTATGTTTTCTATTTTTGTACTGTTGTAGAAAATACTTTTAAAAAATGTTTTTGGGCTTGTGCAATATCCAGTGGGAGGGTTTTGGTCACTGTTTTTGGCTTTACAGGTTGTAGCTGTGTACAGAAATATTTTTGCAGTGTTTTCTTTTGCAGGTGTTCCTGGAAGAAGATGAGAAGACCTGAAGAGGATTGGTGGGACTCATGAGAGTCCTTCTTTGTGTAGAATTGTTAGGCTTGTGTAACTGTTTAGTGCAATGTCTAACCTTTTTTTCGTTTTACAGGTGTAAAATGGTTTTGTTTTTTTGTGGGGTTTGGGCTCATGGTAGGTAGTGTAGGTCAGACAGTTTTCCCCCAGAGGGTTGGGGGAGAAGGCAGTTTGGTGGTCCTGATTCACAATAGGGGTCACCAATGCTGTCTGGTAGGACATGCTTTGGGCAGTTTCTTGGAGCCACTGAAGATTCATAGATAGTACAGTAGTAGGATGGGAAATGAAGTTTCTTCAGTGGGCATCTATCCTTTGGTGTCACCTGCCTGTGCCTGGCACATGGTAAGGGAGGACTTGATCAACCCTCCCCGTAGGGGGCATCAGAGGTAGGATGGCCTGGTGCTGAGTAAGGAAATGACTGCAGACAGTCATTTACTTGGCAAGGGACGAGTGTAACCACCCAGTCCCTGGGGTTACTAGAATCCTGTCAGTACTATTGTTAGGAATACAGCAGGCAGCTTGTAGGGAGTTCATTATGGGCTCCTTACATAATGACATAATTGTTTACTCAGGTAGCCTGAGGGAGGAATGATTACGTCATTTAGAACTCTTGCAGCAGCATAAGCCACACTCTGTGGCTAGCTGCTCTGGGGAACTTAGAATGCTCAGTTAGTTGTGAGTTGGAATTTGATTTATTTATTTATGACTTTGGTAACC
This sequence comes from Neoceratodus forsteri, assembly GCA_016271365.2. Lineage (NCBI taxonomy): Eukaryota > Metazoa > Chordata > Ceratodontiformes > Ceratodontidae > Neoceratodus > Neoceratodus forsteri. Next base: position 1,089,763,366 of record CM028132.1, on the reverse strand, counting down.
GAATAGGTGCGCGGATCCCAGGGACTGTTTTCACGCATGACCCGGGTCACATACTGTGGCACAGAAACTAATGTAACAAACAACAAAGCATGGAACAGTTGACAAAAAAAACAAAAAAAAAAAACAAGGTAAAGGTTACAACAGTGCCTGGGAATAGCAAATAGAAGAGCAACAAAAAATACAGGATTCCATAAACCGTACATCAGTTAGACAATACAGTAAGTAAAAGTATACATAAAAGTACAGTTCTTTCAGCAGCAGTTACAATAGGAGACAAACAAGGGAGTCTAAGTAGAAAGAGGGATAAGGCATAGCAAAGTATAGGGACGGGGAAGGGAAGGGGCAGAGGGGCAGGGGGCAGAGGGGTGGGAGGCAGGATTAACAAACATAGGTACTAAAGCTCAGAGTTCCGAGTAGAGAGTTGTGGAGTGAGGAGGTAAGAGTGGCAGAAGTACTGCCAGTGTGTTCTGAGAGAGGGCCCAGGATTTCTCACCTTAGTGGAGTGTCATTTCCAGCTTCCAGTTGAAGTGGTGGAGACAAGACTACAGTATGATTTCCTGATTTCTGCTCCATGTGTTTTGAAAGGATCTGCTTGTTCTCTGTGGACTCAAGGGGCAATCCCATGAATGTTTTGTGGTGTTTTCAGCTGCCTTGGATAGGACCTGAAATAGACTGTTTGGACCAGCTACCCAGAAGAGTGCCTTTCTTTTTCCTTTTTTTGTTGTTCCATGTCCTGTGGATGGAACAACTCCTATGAGTACTGTCAAGGAGACTAGATCTCCACAAGTTCTTAGGATATTGGATAATCTGGGGAGCGTGTGCCCATCGATAAGGCTGGATTGCACCTGTCAGTGCCCCTAGTCTCACCAGTGTGAGAGAAGTGAAGATAAACTGTGGACCTCAGTGAGTGCAGTTTATTTTCTCTGGTCACTCCAGATTGTGACAAGTAAAGTGTGGGACCTCTAGCATTTCAGTGGGGAATGGGGTTTTCAATGGTGTAACCCTAAAGAATGGCAGAGTCTGTTGATTGGGGCCAAGGGTGGAAGCAATGTCATCTAAGGGCTTACAAGGCAGGGCTTCCTGGTTTGTAAAAAGCACTAGTATGTTTACCTGAGCAAGGGCCAAGTTGCAGGTTAAGGTGTGAGGCTGAGTTTCCCATATTGCACCTATGTCTGAGAAGAGTTCTGAGTGTGTGGCTTAGATTCACTAAATAACACTCATGGGAAAAGAGAGATGTTCATGTGCATGGCCTGGTGTCCACAAATGTATCTTTGGGAATTTGGGAAGAAGATGTTTATGTTGTTGTTCGTGAACTGTACTGCATGCAAGGAGAGTTCTTGAATTTGTACTTGTCCAGCCTGGACCGACCCTTGGGGGTCCACTTCAGCTTTTACTTTCTATCTGTTGAATAAAGCTATACTGCACAATCACAGTCACTGTTATAGACATTCCAGTTATTGCTTCTGATTATGTGGATTTACTGGGACCCCCTCAGCATAGATCAAGCATATGCCTAGCTGCCTCCACCCAGGACCTGGGTGGTGTTATTTACACAGCGTTCAAGTTGTTTGTTTCTGTACCCTTACCCCTCTCTTCCTCTAGCAAATGAGCCAAGTATACATCCTAATGCCAAAGGTGGTACCTACCTTTTAGCAAAGTAATGCCAGCAAATGGGCACCAGCATTTCTCCAGATATTTAGTTTAAAGGAGCACTACAAAAAATTGGGGTGTGCACACTAGTTAAAGAAGTGGTCTGGGGGTTACAACTGTACCATACTATGTTAATCTCAGCTCTGGTCAAGAAGCTTATTTTAAAACACTGGCTTGGTGACACAGGCCTAACTTATAAGAAATGGCACGTGTCTTATTTATTGAAATGTTTCACCAGGAGGGCACACTTAACAACAAGTTGCTCATCTCACGGTGTGACCGGGGGGAGGAGTTACATAGGGTTGTGACGGATGATCAGTTACAATAATATGTGGATAGTACAAACAATACAACATTGTAAGATTGAGCAACAGTTGGCACACAAGGTATTGTACAATAAACAGTAGTGGAAAATTGGGTAAATTGCAATACATGTCCAAAATCATGCAAAATAACATATGAATGTACAAAACAGTATAATGCGATAGAACCATTTATAGTGCATGAGTGTACCAGGAGCAGGCTCGAGGTAGCGCGCAAGTGCTGTTGGAGTAAAAAGGATGGGGTTAGGTTGTGCACACTGGTGACCCAGAAGGGCAGATGGAGAAGGGGGGAGGAGGCAAGATCTGAATATGAGGAGAAGGGGAAGCCATTTCCTGATTTCCCTTTTCAGGATGTTGAGAACCCTGCCAGGGGGTCATGGTAGGAAGGCAGGAACTAGGGATAGATAGTAAGGTTGGTTAAAGCAGAAAAAGCTGAGAGAAAGGTAATTGTGTAAGGCAGAGGTAAAGGAGGTGGAGGAGGAGTGTCGTATTTCAGGGGGGAGAGAATTCCAGATTTCAGGGAAACAATGGGCAAAACCAGTCTGACCAATGAAGGTGGAGCGGCGAGGGATCATCAAGGTGTGGGCATCATTTGATCTGAGAGAGTGGGCGGGGGGAGGTGGAGTGGAGAGAGAGGATGAGAGATAGGAGGGGAGCCCCCCGAACCAGAATTTGGAGGTTAGTTTGGCACAGCGAGAGATGCATCTGTGAGATAGTGGATGGAAGGGTAGAGAGCAATAGAGTTCACAGTGGTGGGAGCGGGAAGGGGAGTCGATAGCAAAGTGGCAGAAGGAGTTAAAGAGAGTGTCCAACTTGGTCAGGGAAGATTTGGGAGCAGCACCATAGACTACGTCACAGTAGTCAAAGATTGGGAGTATCATCTTCTGGACAATTTCTCACCTCACAGTCAGTGGGACGCAACTATGATTCCTGTACAGAGCACCAAGCTTGGGGTGCAGTTTCTTCAGGATTACTTCGATATGCACAGAGAAGCTGAGGTGCTGGTCCAGCCAAACTCCCAGATATCTAAATGAGGATGGGTCCTCCAAGATGGTCCTATCAAGGGTGTGGAAGGTGGGTAGGGCCAGGAGCCTAGAGAGTCTCTGCCTGGTGCCAAAGGTCATTGAGACTGTCTTCTTGGCATTTAGAAAAAGCTGGAGAGAAGCAAACCAGAGCTGAACTTGGCTGAAGTCATGCTGTAAGCTGGTTTGCAGAGCAGCAGGGTTTTTGCTGGAATTGTATAAAACAGTATTGTCAGTGTACATGTGGATAGAAGAGGATGAACAGTCTGTGAGAAGATCATTAAGGAAAGTGAAGAAAAGTAGGGGGTCAAGCACTGAACCTTGAGGGACACCAATGTTAATGGGGAGTGGAGGGGAGATGGAATCAAGGATTCTCATCGACTAGGTCCTGCCAATGAGGTAGGATTTTAAACCAGTTGGTGGCTGACAAGGCAAGGCCAACTGAGAAGAGTGAATCAAGAAGCAGGGGATGGGAAACAGTGTTGAAAGCTTTGGCTAGGTTGACAAAGATGGCCGAGGTGATCAGGCCATTGTCCATCCCTGAAAGGATGGAGTCAATAAGCCTGAGGAGGGAGGTGGTTCTTGAGTGTTTCTTCTGAAAACCAGATTGGAAGGGGGTGAAGAAGGAGGAATCAGAGAGGAATGGTGATAGTTAAGAGAGAGAACTAAATGTTCTTGAAGTTTGGCAAGGTTAGGAAGGTAGGAAATGGGGCCATAGTTACCAGGAGTGGATGTGTTACCACCCTTGGGGAGAGGAAGGACTACAGTGTGTTTCCAGGATGAGGGTACTTGGGCAGAAATAAAGGACAAGTTAAGGATTAGGGAGATAGTATAAGCAATTGCAAGAGCAGAAAGGTAGAGAAGTTTAGGATCAAGCTCATCTGGTGAGGAGCCTTTAGAGGAGTTAAGGGATAGAAGAGCATTAAGAGCTTCATAAGAGGGAGATAGTAGAAAAGGAAAATGGGGGAGGGGTAGGCACTGGCTGAGGCAAAGGACTGAAGTTAGTAGGTGGCAATGGGGAGAGTGAATTTAGAAAAGACGTGGCATGTGAGGTGTAGTAGATATTACATTTGTTGGCCATGGAGCCAGGGTCAGAAACAAGGGAGTTATTTATCTTGAGAACTAGAGGGGAGGGGGAGAGGGGGAGAGAATGGGGCATGCACTAGCCTCCAGAATTTAGATGGAGAGTTAGTGTTAGTCAGGAAAGAAGAGTTGAAATGATCAGACTTCACTAGTCTAGTAGCTTTAGTACATGAATTGCATAGCATTCAGTACTTGGTGCAGTCATTTGGATGTTTAGTAGATCTGTGTTTTCTCCAGGCCTGATCACGCTCCCTGAAGAAGGCCAGTAGTTCGGGGGTGATCCAGGGGAGGTGAAGCCCATGGACTCTGGTCCATCTGAAAGGAGCAAAGGCATTCTAGGTGGCAATGAATTTATCCTTAAAATAGTCAAGTGCTTGGTCGACAGAAATGGCAGTGGAGAGGGGGGGCCCAGTCAGTGGAAGTGAGTGAAGAGCTGATTGGGGTAAGGTCTAAGGATTTATAGGACCAGAGCTGCATGATTTTAGGGGGAGGTTTGGGGTGATGAACCTTACATACAATGAAGATGGGGTTGTGGTCACTAAGGGCATCGGGGAGGAGACCAGATTTAATGACGCGGTGTGGGTGGGTTGTGAGTGCCCAGTCAAGCAGGGTGTGGTTTTGTGTTTTGGGATTAGGGCATGTGGGCTCAAATATAAGTTGAGTGAGGTTTAGAGCAGTGACGTTGTTTCATAGCTTGTTTAACTTGGGAGACAACCAATTTAGATTCACGTTACCCATTATGAAAAGTTCACCAGATAGTGAGAGGGAGGTGATATTGGCTAAGAGTTCACTTGTGACAGAGGGTTGAATGCTTGGGCAGCAATAGATGCCAGCAACAAAGATTGGGATTGAGAAAGGAAGGGTAATGCAGATGACATTGGCTTCATAGGCAGGGCCACTGGAAAATTGCACCTGCAATGTTTTTGCAGAATCCGCAATTTTCACCATTCTCCACAAAAAAATGACATGTTCCGTAATTTCTTGCAATTTTTGAGTTTTTATATTGAACTGTGTAACAAGTATTAACATTTTTAATAAAATACTCTCAATATATTGACAATTTTGCATGCAGACTTGGGTTTGGCCGAAACAATGCAGTGCAAGGTAGAGCAAAGGTTTTATGTGACACTGATTTGTTTTGAATCTTTGTCTTGTTTGTTTTCAAAACCCACTGGTCAAATATAAATACACTTAAACACTTAACAATTGTTTTGTATTAAAGCAGTCTATAAGAAAACTTTTTGTTGACACACAGACTGCAACAAAAGATGGGAGAAAAGGTGCAAATTATCCCATTCACTCATATGGGGTGCTGACTATGAAGCCTTTTTATAAGTGGCAGGGCAAGTTATTCCTTGTGAGCATACTTTCATTAAGACTCATTTTGATTCAAACAGCTGAGGATTTTTGGATGACCCTGCCAATTTTAAACTTGAATAAGCTTGTTGATAAAAGAGACCTCACTCTTAGCAACTACCCCCTAGATGCTCACATGCAAAGACTACAATAAAAACCTAACTAAAGTCTAAAAACAAGCTTATAAAACACAAAATGTATCTGAACATTTATCTTTAACTGAACAAAATCATTGCAGCCAGATTAAAACAAAGGTAAATTACAGGGTACCCTGACTACTGTACGATGCAGTAACAAGCATTTGTCAATGCCGAATGTTTGCTTGCTGGCATTGGCACTGGTAGTGTAGGAGTTAGAGAGATACATAATAGGAATGATAGTGAAATATTGAACTGAAGCCAAACCTACCACCACCCTGCAGAGACTGACAGGCATTGGGGTGTGCCTTTGGATCGTCAGGCATAACGGCCACGCCATTTTACCACACCCTATCCTGCAGAGACTGACAAGTGTCACGGTGTGCCTTGGGGTCTTTGGGCCTTATGCTCACTCCATTCCATAAGGAAATACAGTGAGATGGGTGCAGTATAGGAGAATGGGGTGAACTTTGGGGCTGAACAGTCCAAGGCACACCTCGATGCCTGGTGCTGGCTGCAGGGTGTGAGTGGGGGTAGAATGGTATTAGCATTACAGGTGACAATCCTAAGTCACACCCCTGATGCCTGTCAGTCTCTACAGGGTGGGGTGTTACGGCCGGAAACCCTAATGCCTCAGGCGTTCATTGGTATTTTCTCTCCAATTTTTCAACATGGGTTTTTTGTGACCCCCCACCTCATGAACAGAGGCAATATCAGTTTGTTAGCCGAAAGCTGATCTTGCACAGCGACTACGCCATTTGGCACCACAGGTGCGAAAACACATTTCGAACAGAATGTGAAAAATTATAGCTATACTGTTCATGAGGAGGTGTAAAAATGGCAATGTTGAAAATCTGGAGTGAAAATATAAAAAAACTGGTGAAGCCACGAGCGTGCGTAGAAACTGCGTAACGCACACCCATAATGTAATTCATTTGGGGATTGTTTACAGCAGATTGTCAACACAGGCATTTTGGGACCTCCGATCATGAACAGTGTCGCTGTGATTTTTGTAATCTGTCCTGGACACTGATTTCCCACAGCAGCCATGCATTTCTGCGCCGGAAGTGCGAAAACACATTTCGGCCAGGGTCTCAAAAATGACAGCTGTACTGTTCATAAGGAAGTGTGAAAAAAAATGCCACTGTAGAAAATCTGGACTGAAAATATTACAAATTCATGAACTTACGCGGGTGCATGGAAACTGCGCAATGCACGCTCATAACACAGTCATTTTATGGACTCTTGCCATCAAATTTTCAACATAGCGATTTTAAGACCTCTACTCATGAACAGTGTCACTGTGCTTTTCTTAATCTGTCCTGAACATTGATTTCGTACATCGACTGCACCATTGTGCGCTACATGTGCGAAAACTCATTTTGGGTGAGATGTGAAAAATGACAGCTGTACTGCTCATAAGGAGGTGTGGTAAAATGGGAACATTGAAAATCTGGAGAGAAAATATTAAAAATTTGCGAAGTTACGAGTGTGCATAGGAACTGTGCAACGCACGCTTGTAAAACAGTCATTTTTGGAAATGTCTTCACCATATTTTCAACATAGGGTTTTGGGGGGCCTACATCATGAACTGTGATCCTGTCATTTCGTTACTCTGTCCCAAAAGGTGGTTCTGTGCAGTGACCGCGAAATCACCTTTCAGGACTGAATAACAAAATGACAGTGACTGAGTTCATGAGGTGGGGCCCCAAGAACCCCATGTTGAAAATTTGGTGAAAAAATTCCCCAAAATGGTCGAGATATGCACCAAAGTTGAAAAAAAACAAACGTTTGTGCCATTATACAGCTTACCGGCATTTCTTCAGTTCGCAGTCGGCTTTGAAGAGTGCAGACGTGTTCCCGGTCCACTGAAGATCATCGCACTGGGCACCGGAGTTAAGTATGAGGTGGGGGGAGGTGGGTGTGCAGAGGGTGGGCGCGGGTTGGGGAGGGCAAGACAGTCAACAAGATACTTTTTTTATACAGAGGTCTTTTTATTTTTATTTTAGAAGCGATCGCGGGACTTTTGCCACACTGGGTGGGCTCCCAGCGTGTGTGGAAGGTTTTTTGGGGGTAGTGGAGCCAACAGGGGACTGGGCAGCCCGTCGGCCATACAGATGTTTGCCACGCTGGGGTAGGCTCCCAGTGTGGTAACTGGAAATCATTTTCTTTTGCTGGGGGTTCAGTGGAGCCGATGGGGATTAGGTACCCCGTTGCCCTATGGACTTTGCCACACTGGGGTGGGCTCCCAGCGTGGCACCTGGAAATCTGTTTTGGGGCAGCAGAGCCGATGGGATTGAGCACCCCAGTTGGCCATATGGTGTGCGGATGGGGGTGCATGAGCATGCTGGAGTGGGCTCCTAGCACGCTATGTACAGTAGGTGTTCGAAGCGGGGGGGTGGACTGACTATGACAGTTCAGATGCAGTGTAATGTGTAGGCAATTTGCATACTGCCGATGGCAGTATGCAAACTGTCTACACGTTACCACTGCTGATTGCAGAGCTTTTTCACTTTCAACTGTACGCCACTGCATCTGAACTGCTGTCATAGACAGCTCCGACATTTATTGGTGCGGTGAGACAGCGCCTGCAAAAGGGAGCAGGGCACTGGAAGCTGAGTGGCACACCTACAAAAATTTGTATGGTGGCACTATGTTTCTTGTACTTGTGTGCAAGCAAACATAAAAATGAGCAAGGAAAGGTACAGGGGTAGGTGCATTCAACACAGTGAGTTAAAAAACGGTAAATCACAGCAATACCCTCTGCTGCTAGAGGTAGTACTGAGGGCCTATGTAATATAGTAACAGATAACTTTTTTTGTATTAATTTCTAGCAAGTTTTTTTTTTTTTTTAAACATTTTGTCTAAAATGCAGCCCAATACCCATTTTCTAAGTACAATAATACTTGACGGGGTGGGCAGCATAGGCTATACTGGACCTTTCAGGGGCTATAAGGCCCGACATCTGCGCTCATGGGCAGTCTGTTATACTGTAGCTACAACAGAGCAGCAGCTGGAGTGTATGAAGAATTAAAAAAGAAACAACTCAGATCACTGGGTTTCTTTGACAGTCAAACAAAAATTACCTCTCCAGGTTTTGAGGGATTATTTTTTATTCCCATATAATATATATACCATATGGCTAGTTACACTTTAACTGACCTTTTAAAAAGTCAGTCCCCCAACATAAGCTCTAGGTTCATTTTCAAACTTCAGCCCCAAAATGTAACCCAATACCCATTTTCAAAGTGCAATACTACTTGATAGAGTGGGCAGCACAGGCTATACCAGACTTTGCAGGGGCTATGAGGCCGATACCTACGCTTCTGGGCAGTCTGGTACAGCAACAACAGGACAGCAGGAGTGTATAAAAAACTGAAGAAGAAACAACTCAGACCTTTGGGTTTCTTTGACAGTCACACAAACATTACCTTTCCAGGTTTTGAGAGTTTTTCTATTCCCTTCAGCTCCACACCACAGGGTTAGTTGCACTTTAACTGACCTTTAAGTCACTTCCCCCAACATAAACTCTAGGTTCATTTTTAAACTCCAGCCCCCCACAACACACACACACACACACACACACACATACACAATCTCTTACTGTCTGCGTTACTGTGACACCTTGTATGGAGCTGCATAATTTATTTCCTTCAGGAAAATTCCCAGTGAGCAGCCTCCAGTTTGAGAGACTTGCTCAGTTCAGCTGCCAAGTGAGGCGATGCGATCATCAAGACTACTCAGAAACAACAGCAAGGAACACGTACTTGTAGTTGTAAATATTACCCATGCACAGCACGTCAGCATAATACTATAGATGGCTACATTAAATCGAATTTCGGAGCGCCCACCTGCCACCCGTGATCCATCAGTTAACTGCCCCGTAAATCAAAAATGCCGGTGAAGCTCTTTGATTGTATACCCTCGCACTAAAACTTCCCTTCCTCTACGCGAATCAACCCCTAATAACAAGGTAACTCCTACTTCTCAGCCACTTCAAGAGACCACTTTTTCAGTCTAAAAGACAGAAACTGCACCTTAGCACCTAGAAAGGAGCACCGCCGAGAGGCAAAGTCCTCCCTTACCTACCTCTTCCTCAAACTCCGCATTTTCTCTGGCAGTTCCGTTCAGTTCTAGGTCTCCCGAATCCATACCGAGTTAATGCACGCTTTTTCCTTTCGGCGAGATCCGTTACTGTCTAGCAGCGACCTGCTGTGTCTGTTTCCACATTTGGATTGAATTGCTTTCGTGGATGCCTGAATGGGAATGTGTGCATTTTTCCCCCGGATGAAGGCGGGCTAGGGACGTGAAGACGTCCATGAAGGCCAACAGAAACAACCAGACTGCAGCGTCTCTTTCCTTTCAAGTTAAAGCCACTGCAGCCAAGATGCTGTCATCCAGAGCTCGCCCATCCATTGGCGCAACTGAGACATGCCCGCTCAAGCAAGCACTACATTGGCCAGGTCACGTACACACCTCCAAGAGTCGCACTGTCGCAAGATGTTTCTTGCGCATGCGCGCAAGCAAACATAAGAATATATTGGTATTTTTTTTTACATTTTTTGGTAACCAGGTAAGGCCACTAGGCAAAAGTGCCTGTTTTCAGGTACAACCCAGGAGCACTGAGGAGGTGAAGTGACTTGTTCAGAATCACATGGTATGCAAGTGGAGGTTGTGGGAATCAAACCCAGGTCTGCTTGATGTTGTCAACTCAGTCGCAGTTTGTTACTCTTACCTCTAGATTATACTGCCAGCTGCAATAGCCCCCAGATTTAATGTTTAAATATGTGATTTCAAAAATAGTGTACAGTACCTGCAGTACATATTATGACCATTAAACACTTTAACAACCTTTTACTAAAACTCAATTATTCACCACTCTGTCTGTTTATTTTTTCTTGTACCGAAGTGGATGAATAGCTGGCAGAGCACTGTAAACAGCTGTTGATTAGGTTTTGTTATTCTACAGCCAGAAACAAACAAAATATTTATTCTGGCTTTATTTAATATTTATTTGCTGTGGTTCACTTTATAGAATCTATTTAGCACTGTATGAGGAAGATGCTTTTAAATTTTTAAAGATAGGCAACGCTTATGATAGCTTATCAGTTTAGTATTCTTGTTAGGAACATAAACTTTTCTTTATGTTTTAAACATATTCAGGTGTCAGTGTATTCATTTAGCAATTTATTCTGACTAATATATGCTGCAGAAAAAATTAAAATATTTATTGTGAAGCACTCAGGATATATAGTAGAAACCCTGCAATTTCCTGCAATTTTTGCAAAACGCCCCACAATTTTGGGTAACCTTTTCTGCAATTTTCCAGTGGCCCTGTTCATAGGTAGCTGGGATGGAGGTAGATAGGGTGGTAGTAAACTGCAGAGAGGACAGGATATACATGGCCACCCCCCCTCCGCACCCCAATTGATCTTGTCTGGAGATGGAATACCCAGGGATAGCAATGGCACTGTGAGGGGTGCTTGTTTTGAGCCATGTCTCAGTAATAATTAGGATGTCAGGGGTGTGTGAAATCATAAGAGTTTGTAGGAGGTTTATTTTAGGTAGCAGGCTTCAGATGTTCAGTTGGAGGAGCTTCAACTCGTTAGGGAGGGTTGTAGTGGGATTGGGGTTTGGAGATATGTTATTTGGGTTAGGAGCCAGGGTCGGAGAAGAAATAGGACCAGGGTTGGGGTGGATGTTCCCTGATGAAAGAAGGAGGAGGGCAAGGATGAAATAGTGAAGTTTAGGACTTTTGTAATTGGAGTAGGAAATACGTGAGGGAGGGGAAGGGGGGGTGGAGAGAAGGAGATAAGGAAACAAAGAAAAGCAAAGTGACTAGGAAGGGATAACAGAGATACTGGAGGGTAGTAGGGAAAATGGGGTCTGCTTACAAGGGCAGCTGTAGGGGTGATTGACAGAATGAAGGAGGTATCTGGAAGGGAAGGGGAGAGAGAAGTGGCAATAGGTGTAGAAGGGGAGACTGGGATAAGGGTAAGAACCAGGAAGGGTGTGAATAGGAGGGAGATGGAAACCATTCTGGGTAGGGTAGTAGAGACTTTGTAGAGGCTTACAGATTCAGGTCACACCACTGAATGTTAGGATGTTGATAATTTGCTTTAGGTATGAATGACCCAGGCCAGGACTAAAAGTGTTAGGGGAGAGCAGTGGGTATAGGATTGCAACCTACACGTGTTGTTGCTCTCTAGTGGCTTTACAGTATAATTTACAAATGGAAAAGTAGACACACACACACACACAAAAAAAAATAACAGTTGAAAGGACTTGGGATGATGGGGAGGGGGTTCTGTTACAGACTCTGGCTAGGTGCTAGCAACAAATTGCAGCACAGAGTTCAAATAAAGGGTTTTAAATGGGGGCATGTATCTGACCTGAAATGTATGGTTCCAGGTCCTAGGGGCAGATCTAGTAGTCAGACAGATTAGAAATGCAGAAAAAGTCTTAAACTTTAGAAAAAAAGTCCAGTAATTACCAACAGCAATCTAATACGCAATGTAACCACTGCACAGCTTAAAATTAGTTCTGAAAATCCACTCTACAGTCCATTTAAGGAAACCCTAATGGCAAGATTGCCATAAATAATACAAAAAAAAAAAATCAAAAAATAACTGACAGGCCAGTGCAGGTTATGCAAATGCTGCTCTGCACTGAACTGCTCACAGAAGTGTGCAACTGAGTGAACTGGCGAGCAAAAAGATTAAGACTTTAGTACACAGCTGATAAAAGAAGAAACATTAAAGGTCAGTATTTCTCTGCAGTCTTATGCCCTAGTCCAATGATTTCAGAACTAGCTGCAGTGTTGGGCAGAAAACCAATGTCTGTGCTCTGGGCTGTCTGGAACCTTTCAGTTCCCACTGGGAGGAAGGCTCAAAAACCCTCTTTCCCTTGTTCTGGGTCCAGGACCGGATATTACCTTATGGGCCAAGGAGGAGCGTAGGCAGCAGGCACTTTCTCAGCCTGTCCTAGGCAGGTGGGTTGCTCGTGGAGGGGACTGCATCAGCAGTACCAGCCCAGTGGGCTCCAATCAGCCTGAGAGAGAGGAACAGAAGATATGGCAGTTATAAGCTTTGGTGGAGGTCAGGGGGAAGGGTCAGAGCAAGGAGGGGTGAGAGAAAATAATAAACAGTTGAAAGGACTTGGGATGATGGGGAGGGGGCTCTGTTACAGACTCTGGATAGGTACTAGCAACAAATTGCAGCACAGAGTTCAAACAAAGGGTATTAAATAAGGGCATGTATCTGACCTGAAATGTATGGTGCCAGGTCCTAGGGGCAGATCTAGTAGTCAGACAGATTAGAAATGCAGAAAAAGTCTTAAACTTTAAAAGAAAAGTTCAGTAATTACCATCAGCAATCTAATACGCAATGTAACTGTAACCCCCAGAGGGCGCTACCCTTAGGGCTACTACCCCTGTCTGCCCCCACGGGGGCAGGGTAAGGGGCCCAGATCCGTGGACAGGTGCCTCCACCCAGAGGTTGGGTTCAATACAGCAGAGACTGCCTTGGTTACAGCCCTCTGGGCTACTGCAACTCCCGTCCGTCCCACTAGTGACTCGCACTGGGTGTCAACAATTCTTTCCACCAGTACACTTATCCCATGGATAAGATATTCCAACGTGCTCCAGGGACCCCCTGTAAAGTAAGGTACAATTATATCACAATCACCATGCAGCAATTTGTCAGAAAAAAGTTCAAACCAGCCAGGATGTAATTATAACACAGCAATCTGATTTATTAAAAGGGCAGATAACAGGGGAAAGGGGGGAAATCAGGTTAATTGACTTATACTGTTCCTATCTACTTAGGGCTCTGTGCACAGGCCTAGCCCTACAACTACTGTCCCTGGGTACCCAAGCCCTAATGGCTAGTCCAAACCATGGCAGCTGGTAGGGGCCCTTCACACAGAGGAGCAAGGAAAAGTTAATTAAACAGTAAACCATATGGAAATGCCCTTTTGGGACCACAGATGCAGTTCTAGCAGGGAGCTACCCTGAAGTAGTACTCACGACCTCCAAATGGGACAAAGTCCTTCAATGCCAGCCGGACTGAGCCTGAGCTCCACACCTCCTCACACATTTATATGGTAAGCAACACAGCAGAGGGGTACCACACCAGGCAGCAGCAGCTGGGCTCTCCAGGCTTCTCTGTCATCAAGCACTGTAACGGCAGCTTTCTCTTCACTTTTCCCGCGGACTGAGCACAATTCAGCAATCTTCTCCAGTCCTCCAAACAGGTCGAGCCTGGTGGGTAGCTGTACAGAGCACAGCCTCCTCTGACCGCCTGCCGGCGGGTTTTCCGACTCCTTTCCTCAGGCAAATGGCCACTAGGCCCTCACGCGCTTCCCGCGCGAACACTCCCAGTGCAGAAGCACACAGCTCCTCTCTCTTCACTGGCCACTACGAATCTGCCCCTGGCAGCACCCAGCACTCCTCTTAGTTCGGGTGTGACCCGTTGTCATTGGCTGGCCGAACCTGCCAGTCACTTCTCACGGCTCCCATTGGTGCAGAACGAGCGCCATAGTCCATAATGCCTTGCTCCCTCTAAACAGCTTCTCTATTGGTCAGCCAGCTCTATGGGGTCCCCAGTCACTGATTGGTCCAAAGCTGCAGTTCAGGGCCAAAATGGAGGAGGCAAATGGACCATCAATGCTGCAAAGCAAGGCAGGTTAGAACAACCACATGACTCTCTTTCTCTACATTATTTTAAACCTACAGTTGTTCCCTTTAGCAAAGCTCCCTCTGCCCCATTAGCAAAGGCAGTAGGGAGCGATCTGACCTGCGGCTCAGGCGGGACTCGAGCATACAACACTCGGACCCCCCCCAGCTCAATTATTTACGGCTGCAACAGGCAGCCCTTAAAGGGACAAGCACTGGAGGCCTTAAAAAGCACTCCACGGGTCCCCATCAAAATGGCTTTAGGCCGTTGACTAATCCTAGCACCAGGCATATTCAGAACCCCCATTTGCAAGGGGGTTACACCCTTCCTGGCCTGGAATAGCTTGGCTTCTGCGTCAAGCATATGCCCTTAAGGCGCTTTAGGTAAACACCCAATGAGTAGCATATCACATTTTCTTCTTACACATTTAAACATTGGATTTACAATATATCATAACTTTTACACATCCTACACATAAACTATTACTTTGGTTTTAACATAGATCAGTAGTTCTTACCCATGACACCCAGACTGAGGGAATCTGTCTTCTCTTAGATACCACCGGGTCCCCTGAAGCAGGGGCGCCACTCTTGAAGGGCACCACTAACAGTCTGGAGTTATCTCCTAAGGCTAACTTAGGCAAAGAACTTGAGGACACATATACCCCCTTGTGCACCACAGTTAAAGGCAGATCCACTGGTTGACCCAAAGATTCATTGCTTAACTTTATTACGGCCGTATTGAACGGCCGGATCGCCTAGGGGTCTCAGAGAATTCTAACCCATACCCAGACTCCACTTCAGAACCAGTGGCAGTAATAATGGGAACTTCTTCAAGGGGAACGGGTTTAGTGCTCATAACACTATTAAGGG
This sequence comes from Neoceratodus forsteri, assembly GCA_016271365.2. Lineage (NCBI taxonomy): Eukaryota > Metazoa > Chordata > Ceratodontiformes > Ceratodontidae > Neoceratodus > Neoceratodus forsteri. The sequence goes on along the minus strand of CM028132.1, from coordinate 1,089,748,248 downwards.
CATTACCTTCTACCCCTGGACCCACTCCACTAGGCTCATCTAAGGGCGGGATAGGTACTAGCGGGGAACCATCAGGGCACTCAAAGTACTCTTCCGCTTCAGGGATTTCACTGACTTGTTCCCCCATCTTACTCTCTTCGACTGAAAAGTCAGATAGTTCAGCCAGACCAGACAATTCAGCCAGGCCCAAAGACTCAGTCTCTTGAACTTGTCTGCTACCCCAGTCATCTTCGGGAGGCCTTGCCTCCGGGGACACAGTAGAGGGTTCAATCCCCACAGGTGGGCCAACTTCAGTTCCGGAATTAACAAGGGGATGGCCCCAAAGCAATTGACTCAGTTCATAGGAAGGATAATATTCACCATCAGTTTCACTTTCTTCAGACACTGAGTGCTGATCATCTCCTTCTGCAGGGGGGAGAGGACAGGGCTCCTTTGATGAACTCACTAACGGCTCCACAGGCTTGGTTCTTTTCTTAGCAACAGATCTAGTCACAGGATGTGAAGGAGCAGCAGTAGAAGGCTCAGCTTCGATTAAGATCTGCCCAATTGGCAGCAGATGATTTCTGTGCATAGTTTTTACATCTTTTGAGTTGTTTTCAGGCCACACTTTATATACTGGGAGGTCCGTCAATTGTCCCACCACAATATGAGGGAGATGATGCCACCTGTCAGCAATCTTATGTTTGCCATGCAGTCCGAAATTTGCAACAACACTCTATCTCCAGGTTTCAATTCTACTGTCTTTACTTTTTTATCATATCTCTCCTTGTTGGCCAAATTCCATTTTGCAGCCATAGTCTGGGCCAGTTGATAAGCATGGTTTAGTTGAGCCTTTAATTTCTCCACGTACTGTAAGTGATTTTCTGCTCGCACCCCATCGGGGGAAACCCCAAAACACACATCTACTGGCAATCTAGCCTCTCTTCCAAACATTAGACGATAAGGAGAAAATCCCGTGGCATCACTTTTTGTGCAATTGTAGGCATGCACTAACGTAATAATCTGTTGACTCCACCTCGACTTATCTTTTGATTGTAAGGTGCCCAACATATCAAGCAGCGTACGATTAAACCTCTCAGGCTGAGGATCTCCTTGCAGATGATAGGGAGTGGTTCGTGACTTTCGTACCCCCCCCACAAAGACAGCATCTCTTTAATCAAGCGACTTTCAAAATCTCTCCCCTGGTCAGAATGAATGCGCTGTGGGGCCCCATAATGGACGAAGAAGTTCTCGACAAGTATTTTAGCCATGGTGGTTGCTTTTTCATCCTTAGTCGGGAAAGCCTGGTCGTACCGGGTAAAATGATCAGTGACCACCAATATGTTGCTGACACTCTTTAAATCAGGCTCTAAACTCAGGAAATCAATACAGACCAATTCCATAGGTGCACTAGTGGTAATATTGACCGGGGGACAGCTCTTTGAGGCAACGCTTTTCTTTGCAAGCAACGACCACAAGTCGTGACATACTGTTCCACATCAGCACTCATCTTTGGCCAATAGAACCGAGCTCGCACCAAGTCAAGTGTTCGATCTATACCCAGGTGTCCCATTTGATTATGCAATGATCTTAGAACCAGCTGTCTGAAAACCGATGGTAATACCAATTGTTGTCGATGTACTTGGCCCTCTTTATCCACAGTCTCTCTGTATAGTAGTTGGTTTATCAACTTCAACTTAGGCCCTTCTTTATACAACAGAGTAGTCCATAAATCAGTGGAGCGGAGTTTGGATACATCCCTCCCGGCCCGCAAAACTTCTATAACTGTCTTCATCATAGGATCACGGAATTGAGCCTGTTGTAGATCATCATTGCTGAGTTGCGGCAAAAAAACAGCATCCAAAGTAGAAAAATGGCAGTAAGCAGCCGGTATGCAGCTTTCCGGTGGGCCCAAGCAATCTACCACACATTCTACTGCATCAGGATACGCCTGTTCCTCTTTATCAAATTTCTGGCATAAGGCTGTAATGTCCAGTTCGGACAACCATACCCATTTAGTCTGGGGCACAGGCCTTCGAGAAAGAGTGTCTGCATCTATATGGTTTAGGCCCGCCCGATATTCTACAGTGTAATTGTAGGTGGCAAGAACAGAGAGCCACCTATGCCCAGTAGCATCCAGTTTGGCAGAGGTCTGTACATAGGTTAGAGGATTATTGTCAGTCTTTACTAATATCTTGGCCCCATACAAGTAGTCGTGAAACTGATCAACAATGGCCCACTTCAAGGCTAAAAACTCTAGTTTGTGCGGGATAATTTTCTCTGAAGCGCCAGACTTCTACTGGCAATGCTACGTTTCAGTCCATTTGAGTGCTCCTGGTATAACACAGCCCCCAGCCCTTGTAAACTGGCATCAGTATGAAGCGTGTAGGGCTTGGCTGGATCAGTGTAAGCCAGCACTGGAGCATGAGTAAGTTGATATATGATATCATGGAAAGCTTCCTCACACTCAGCAGTCCATCGCTCCCTGAACACATCATTTGGCCGGAAATACTTCTTTTCTTTATCAGGATGTACACTCCGTTTATACTTCTTGTGAGTAGGTGGGTACCCCTGAGTGAGATTAAGTAGGGGGTGAATTATTTTGGAATAGTCTCTGACAAACTGCCTGTAGTACCCACAAAACCCCAGGAATTGTTGTAACTCTTTTAAATTTCTAGGCTGAGGCCATGTGGTCAGCGCCTCCACCTTGCTAGGATCAGTCTCTATACCCTCAGTGGATACTATATGGCCCACACATACTTTACAGAAGTCTGGAAAAATTGACACTTGTCGATAGACAGCTTTAGGCCAAAATCCTCCAACCGATCCAAGACTTTGATTAACCTTTGCTCGTGCTCCTCCAAGGACCGGCCGAACACTATAACATCATCCAAATAAACCATACACTCCAGCAGGTTCATATCCCCCACAGCTCGCTCTATCAAGCGCTGAAAGGTGGCCGGGGCACCTGAATTCCTTGAGGCATTCGAACGAACTCATAGAAGCCCAAAGGGCAAATGAAAGCTGTCTTCTCCCGGTCATCTGGGGCCATCGGGATCTGGTAATATCCACTTCCGAAGATCCAACACAGAAAACCACTTACTACCATTTAGACAATCCAAAGCGTCTTGTATGCGTGGCATAGTATATTGATCTGGAATAGTCCGTCTATTCAAAGTGCGATAGTCCACACACATCCAAACTGCTCCATTCTTCTTCCTTACTACTACAATAGGGGAAGCATAGGGGCTCCTGGACTCTTGGATTACCCCACCAGCCAACATTTCTTGCAGATGCCGTCTTACATCCTCTATGTCAGCAGGGGCCAGACGTCTGGACCTCTCTCGGAAGGGTCTTTCATCATGTAGGCGAATGTGATGCTCAGCCCCTTGTACGCATCTGACATCCCTCTCCTTTAGGGAAAAAACCTGGTCCCTCTGGGCAAGCTTCTCACTGATCCTTCACTTCCAATCAGCAGGCAACGGGGAGTCGGCGAAGTCAAATAAGTCAGGAGTAACTCTATCACCTGTTCGGGTACTCTTCTTATTTGGTAGGACAGCAGTATCCGCACAATGAACACTAGCCAAGACACACCCTCTTTTTATCCAAATTTCTTTATCAGACACATTTTGCACTTGAATCATTACCCTTTTTACGTAAGCATGAGCTCTTGCTGGTAGAATGCTAGGTTTTAACAACAAACCCTCAGGTAATTCTCCCTCCACAGGTGCATCCAGCATTAACAACTTATTCTTAGCGTCTGCTTTCAGTCGCACCTCTCCATGCAGGACACATTGTGCATTTGGCGCAAGTACTACGGGGGCAAGTTTCAAGTTCAAGTTTCAAGTTTCAAGTTTATTGCAGGAAAACTCCATTGAGCAAGCTCATTCACAAGGAGGTCCTGTGACATAAACACTTAAAGTACAAACACAGATAGGTAATAACAGTATATACATGAAATGCACGTTACATGATACAGGCTGGATATACATACAAGGGTACCACATAGGGTGACCGCAGGTGGTAAACATTGATATGAGACAGTGCAGCGACTTACAGGTTGCATACTGATAAATGAAACATGATGACTGGTGTGTGCAATACATATACAGTATTTTGGCAGCTAGAACAAACAACAGTCTACAACTGATATGGGGGGAGGAGTGATTTGATAGAGTAGCAGTGGAGCGTAAGCAAAGATAAAGCCAGGAGTAGAAGGGGAAGGGAAAGCAGTTAATATGACAAATTAATTATACCTTACCAGTGGATAAATATGGCACACATGGGGAAGGAAGAGACTTACTGACAGGATCCTTCTTCCACACCACCCCCACCGGGCCTTCAGATTCCTCCAAGCTACCCTTCTTCTGAGTGGCCCTGACCTTTTTGAATCACGGCAGGTAGGCTCAAAGCTCGTCCAGTTTGGAAGGCCCGTTTCTCTGAGCACAATTGGGCCAATCATCCAAACATGTGCGCATTTGTTCCAATTAACAAGGGCACCCCATCATACAGTCCAGTAGGGGGGCAAACTAATACTAAGGTCTCCACTTGCTCATCGATTCCATTCGCAGTTGTAGGGAAAGATAACCATACACGGATGTACCCCAAATATGGGTAAGCCTTATCGCTCAGACCCCATACATGTAGACCAGTTAGAGGCTGCAAGAGCACCTCAGATAAGTGTGCTTGATACCAGTCCTGAAACATGATGGTCACCTGGGAGCCACTGTCCAGTACAGCTCGAGTGGGAATTCCATTTACCTGCACCCGGATCTCCATAGATGGGCCGACCACATCAGACCAGTTGGGGGTAGCAGCATCGGTGGCCTTGCAGGCATGGGCCTGGGTCACTACAACTGTTCTTAGGGGCTCGAGACTGAGCCTGGCGGTGTTGGGCGATCAGCCTGCGGTTAACTATCCTCAAATTCTCCGGTCTCTGGCACTCAGGCTGAAAATGCCCATTTTCCCCACAATGATAACAGAACCCAGGGTCCTGGGAATCGTTACTCTGTGGGGGGCCCTGTGGGGAGGGAGGGAAGGAGCTCTCTGAGGCTAGGATTTGGGGCCCTACATAACTCAGGGGCCCCAGGCCGAGTAGAATACACAGTAGACTGTTTTAAGTCCCTCACCAATTCCCGTAAATTCCTAATCTCAGCCCTCATCTCATTCTCCACATAGAGGTCAGGGGAGATAACGTGCATTCCCGCAGTACCTGGAAAATCTGGGGCCCCCTCGGACCCTCCAGGTGAACCAGTCTCCTTAGGGGTGTTAGACTCAGGGGGCCCACTAGGTTCACTGCCCCCACATAGGGTTCCCACCCCTCTTCATCAGTCTCCACCTCCTGAATTTCCCTCATCAATTGACAATAATCAGGCGGGGTAGCCCTTTGATCATGCAATTTGAGTTTTAACAGCGTTACACTAGAGAACCGAGCAGACTTTAGTACATGTTTAAGCGAACCTTATTTAGGGCTGCTGCAGTGATTCCCCCTTTTCTATAAGCCTTTTGCAAGGCCCGCTCCACTCTAGTAACAAAAGCGGACAATTTTTCATTTCTCCACTGCTTAGCAGACCTGAATTTCCACAGTAAGTCTTCACCAGTTTCTGTACTCCCAAAAACCTCTTCCGAAGCAGAGAGATACTCCGTAGCTGGGGCTTCTGGATGGGTGGCCTCGAAAAACCTAATGGCTTCAAAGGCCGGACCCCACAAACTCTCCATCAGCCTCTTCCTTTTTTCCCCCTCAGAACATTGCCATTCCTGGACTAAAGGGGTGGCATAGTCCAACCAAGCTTCCACGTCATCCTCCCCAGGGGGCACTGGTACTGTGCAAGAGAAAAGTTTCAACTTACGGTAAGAGTCAAGCTGTATGGGGGGAACAGTCAGGGGCAAGGAAGGCAGCATGGAACTCTTGGGCGGGCAAGGAGATTCGCCCGGGGAACCCCGAGGAGTAGTATCACTGGACAAATCCAGGGCCTGTAACAACTCCTGGGTGGTCCTCCCTTCTACAGCTAACAATTTGAGCAGTTTGTCTTTAAAACTGTTCATCTGGGGAGACCTCCCAGGGGTAACTGACCCACTTCGGATATGGATTAACCTCCACCCCTGGGACGCACCCTCTGGGTAAAGTACGGGAGGTACCTTCTCAGGGTCAGTGGCTACACTGCATAGGAGTAACACCTGCAATGTCTGGTCAAGCAAATCAGCCATACGCCCTTTCACTTCGACCTTACCCAAACACTTTACTCGTTCTGCAACAGAGACAATATCAGCAGCTGAGGTACCCAAGGGCACATCTAACAATAATACAATCTTCTGGGAATCTAGCTCTTCTGCTTCACCCCAACCCAATTGTTTGTGTACTATGGTTTTGATGGGTCTCAGCTTAATTTTTTCCAACATATCCCCTTCCATTTTTTCCATCTTTGGGGTATTTCCTCACTGAGCCACTAGGGGACGCTAATCCCAGCGGTGCCTCCAATTTGTAACCCCCAGAGGGCGCTACCCTTAGGGCTACTACCCCTGTCTGCCCCCATGGGGGCAGGGTAAGGGGCCCAGATCCGTGGACGGGTGCCTCCACCCAGAGGTCGGGGTCAATACAGCAGAGACTGCCTTGGTTACAGCCCTCTGGGCTACTGCAACCCCCCATCCGTCCCACTAGTGACTCGCACTGGGTGTCAACAATTCTTTCCACCAGTACACTTACCCCACAGATAAGATATTCCAACGTGCTCCAGGGACCCCCTGTAAAGTAAGGTACAATTATATCACAATCATCATGCAGCAATTTGTCAGAAAAGTTCAAACCAGCCAGGATGTAATTATAACACAGCAATCTGATTCATTAAAAGGGCAGATAACAGGGGAAAGGGGGGAAATCAGGTTAATTGACTTATACTGTTCCTATCTACTTAGGGCTCTGCGCACAGGCCTAACCCTACAACTACTGTCCCTGGGTACCCAAGCCCTAATGGCTAGTCCAAACCGTGGCAGCTGGTAGGGGCCCTTCACACAGAGAAGCAAGGAAAAGTTAATTAAGCAGTAAACCATATGGAAATGCCCTTTTGGGACCAGAGATGCAGTTCTAGCAGGGAGCTACCCTGAAGTAGTACTCACGACCTCCAAATGGGACAAAGTCCTTCAATGCCAGCCGGACTGAGCCTGAGCTCCACACTTCCTCACACATTTATATGGTAAGCAACACAGCAGAGGGGTACCACACCAGGCAGCAGCAGCTGGGCTCTCCAGGCTTCTCTGTCATCAAGCACTGTAACGGCAGCTTTCTCTTCACTTTTCCCGCGGACTGAGCGCAATTCAGCAGTCTTCTCCAGTCCTCCAAACAGGTCGAGCCTGGTGGGTAGCTGTACAAAGTACTGCCTCCTCTGACCGCCAGCCGGCAGGTTTTCTGGCTCCTTTCCTCAGGCAAATGGCCGTTAGGCCCTCACACGCTTCCCGCGCAAACACTCCCAGTGCAGAAGCACACAGCTCCTCTCTCTTCACTGGCCACTACGAATCTGCCCCTGGCAGCACCCAGCACTCCTCTTAGTTCGGGCGTGACCCGTTGTCATTGGCTGGCTGAACCTACCAGTCATTTCTCATGGCTCCCATTGGTGCAGAACGAGCGCCATAGTCCATAATGCCTTGCTCCCTCTAAACAGCTCCACTATTGGTCAGCCAGCTCTATGGGGTCCCCAGTCACTGATTGATCCAAAGCTGCAGTTCAGAGCCAAAATGGAGGAGGCAAACAGGACCATCAATGCTGCAAAGCAAGGCAGGTTAGAACAACCACATTACTCTCTTTCTCTACATTATTTTAAACCAACAGTTGTTCCCTTTAGCAAAGCTCCCTCTGCCCCATTAGCGAAGGCAGTAGGGAGCGATCTGACCCGTGGCTCAGGCGGGACTCGAGCATGCAACACTCGGACCCCCCCCCAGCTCAATTATTTACGGCTGCAACAGGCAGCCCTTAAAGGGACAAGCACCGGAGGCCTTAAAAAGCACTCCACGGGTCCCCATCAAAACGGCTTTAGGCCGGTGACTAACCCTAGCACCAGGCATATTCAGAACCCCCATTTGCAAGGGGGTTACATAATCACTGTACAACTTAAAATTAGTTCTGAAAATCAACTCTACATTCCATTTAAGGAAACCCTAGTGGCAGGATTGCCATAAATAATAAAAAAAAATCAACAAATGTCTATGCTGGTAATTGAGAACTGAACAACCAGCAACAGGTACACTTACAAAATCTACCAAACCTGGTGGGAAATCCTGCACACCCTACTACTTCTAAATTCACAAGATGGCATCAATGCAGGTTTCAACTGGGTTTTTAAAATTCACTGCAGAAGGTATTTTTGGTAAACTTAACGTTTATGTAACAAATGTGTGGACTACATCTGTACTGATAGAGAGCACTAATCCATGTGTCACATAAGAATGCTTTCAAGTGTACTCTGATGGGTTTTTCTTAACAGTCTGGGCTCCCCTGACTGGTGACGAGGTGCCCAGAGCAATCTGTATCATTTGTGTTTGTTGCTTGTGTTGTTATATGTTTTAAAATCTTCAATAAAGTACACTTATTTAAAAAAGTGCCCTTAGAAATGACTGGTTGAATATGTTGGCATCATGGCAGGAGCCTGGGTACGTCGCCAGCACACTGGTGATGACACTGTCTGCTTTGCATGTCACCTGCACATTAATGTTGTGGAACCCCTTCCTGCTGTGGTATGCTTCCTCATTTCATATCAGGGATAATAGGGCCGCATGTGTATAGTCTATGGCCTGAGTATGTTTGGAAAGCCATGCAGTGCATAGAAACCCAACTTGTTGGTCCACATGGCCAGATCGGTGGCTAGGAATGATACATAGCTGAAGGAATGGTGGACAAGGGTGTCAGTTGCCCAGTGCAGTGCATGGGACACCATGGACTAACTGACACCTATCACATCCCAAACCACCCTCTGGAATGAGCCTGAGGCATAGTATGCCAGGGCGCACAGTACCTTCTGCTCCATGGTTAGTGCTTAAGAGTGGCCTGTGGTGGGTGCAATGTTGGGGCCTATCTGATGGCGTATGACTTGAATGGCAATGTGGTCAAGGCGGAAACAATTGATGCACTATGTACATATGAGGGTGGCTGCCTGCAGGCATGCACAGTGCAGCCATGGCCTACAGCACCTTCCACAGTCCTGCTTCCGCAGCAGTTCATCCTCCAGCATTAGTATGTGTAGGACGTATGAGGGGAGCATCATGCTGTGGCCAGAGGCATGGCTCTGGTAGTCCAAGACAGGTTCCGCTGGTCTGAGGGATGGATGTACCACCCCTTTACGTACCTGTGTGGTGGTTGCGTGGGCCAAGGGCTACATCTGAGCCCTTCCCATGTCAGGGTGTGTGTTCATCAAGAGGGGTATGGTATGCACATTCCTAGGGGACTGACATCTGTGTGGGCTATAGCAGGCAGGAAGCACTGGTCATGGAGGGTTCGAGTAGGGGAATGTAGGCAGTATAGTGGCTGGCAATCTGATGTGGTGGTGTCTGACATAGTCCTGGGTGCCTGGCTTGCCATGTATTCTCATGCAGCCTAGCATGATGACCTACTGGGACAATATGGAGAGGATGTGGAAAGTCATATGGCTTCCGCAGGTGTGCATCATGTTGGAGGGAGGAAATGAAGTCTAGGTGCAGTACTGTGATCCTGATGTATATTCTCCTTCTACACCATGCAGAGTCATCTTGGAAGGCTAACAAGGCTGTCACTGCAGCTGGAGAAGTGGCATGGGGCCGAGGTAGAAGTCATGGCATGCAGATGGGCATGGTCACTGATGTGACTACTGGAAGTTCTGTGGAGTGAGGGACATGCCTACAGAGATGACTACCTGATCCTGTAGAGGATCACTGATCCATCACTGGTAAGTGTATGTATGTATGTATCCATGCCATGGGACTGTATGTCCAGGGATGCCATACTGGGGGGATGGATGGAGGGATGGGTCACCATGAGTTGCCCATGTTACCTTCTTGTGGTGAAGCATGATCTGTTAAATCTGGGGGCTTTACAGGGCCTTGTAACTATGGGCATGGCAGTCCTTTCTCCATTGTCGCCACTGAACACCCTGTTGTGACAGATATGTGCTGTTCTGTAGGCATGGCATGCAAGGGAGTGGTACTGATGTGGTGTCCCCTATCTGTGTCATTCCAGACTTTTCCAAGGACCTCTGTGCAGGCTCTACCTGAGGGCTGTGGGTCCATTTGGACCAGATATTGTCACCCCGTCATCCTCAATTCCATCCAGGAGCAGCAGTAAGGAATCCAATGACATCATGCTTTGTGGGAGGATGTGGCAGAGGCCACCATTCCGGAGCTGAACTGGGCATTCCATGTGTGACTTTAGTGCCACAGGGTGCAGCAGTCCATTGAGCATGCATTATGGACACAGCTGTGCATGCCCCAGTGAGGGTCTGTGGGGCATCCAGTGGCAGTGGGATGCATACTGCCAGTTATGGGGCTGTGTGCAAATCCCCAACATTGGGGCCTGTCCATGTGGACATTGGTGCCCTGTCATCATGGAGGGTACTGTGTGGAATATAACAATCACGGTTATGGTCACACCTGTTTTCAGGTATATGCACATAGTGTGCCTTTCAAATAAATGACATGCATTGCACAATGCTGTGTCCGTGTGGTATGTGGGGGTCATTGCATAGTGTGCATGTGTGCTGGCTGGCTGGTGGGCATTGCTGGCCTGGCCTGTGGGGTGGGGTCCATGCTCTTCTACAGGTGGTTGTCCATGCTCAGTCATGGTGCCAGGAAGTACACTGAGGTCACATTGGGACTGTGATTTCACATCTGTGGTGGTTACTTGGGGGTGGGGCTGTTGTATGCGCAAAGCAGATGTATTCTGACCAGGTACCTGTGTTCATCTATGCAATGTGGTCCCTGTGTGTATGGCATTGGACATCCCCTGCTGACCTGCATGGGGTGCTGCTGTGTATCCTGCAGTTGGCTGGTGCATGATTAGGGCATACCAGGAGAGGGGAGAGTGGCATGCTCAGGGCAACACTGTGTGTCAGCAGTGGTGGGAACATTAGTAGGTATGGAGGTTGTACAGGGGTTTGCGACTGCCATGGCACAGCATCTCATGGGTGGATTGTGGGACAGTGGAATCACATCCCCTCCATCAGGGTTGCATGGTACTATGGTATGCTCCCTAATTCGGTCACCGTTAGTTCATGTCCACATCCTAGCATTCCCGCGGGAGGGGGGACAGCATCTGTGGCACCACCCCCATGGCCCAGGTCTGGTATGTGTTTTGATACACATCCCACAGCACACAAGGCTTTTGTGATGCATATGTGGGTGGCCCCCGAGGTGGCCAGGCCCAGATGCATTTCATGTTCGGGTCCATCCCTGGGTTATGGGGTGTGTTAAAAGGTTTCTGGAAGGGGTCTGCCTGGAGTAAATATGCTGCATCCTGTGCAGGCTTCTTTTCAGAGGAAAATGCATTGTGCATGTACATTATGCCATGCTTGCACACGTAGCTGTCCCATACACCCCTGCGAAGAGCTACCCTGGTATGTGCACACACCATATTTACATATTCTGCTTGTCCCAGCTGTGTATCTTGCTTAGGCAGAACATGTGTGATTGACATGTACGGCCCTCCATGGGACAGTTATACAGTGCGCAGCATGCTACACATGTTGCTGAATAGAGGCCTATGTGTTCACTGACCCGAAGGAGGCTGTCAACTGCTTACAGCATCTTGAAAATCACTGCTGCACTACTGAGGAGGAGGCAGAAGCTCTGGAGGGAAAACCTTAATGAGACAGTGCAGGTCGACCCTATCAGGTTTGTAAGTAAAGTACAGACTTCCCCAAGGGCCAGCTAACGTAAGACATTGTACTGTCTCTGCCACCTGTGTGGTGTGACCTGGGGGAAGGGCAATGTTCCAGGAGTAGGTGTTTCATGCTGTTTATATATGTTTTTGGTCTTTTTCTATTAAAATATTCCAAATGAATACACTACACTGAATGACATGTTTCTCTTGCATGTTGTGAGGGAGAGTGACCCTATTGGGTTAACTGAATATATGTTAAATTGTTCACAGGGGTACTTAATTTACTGGTAACTCACTCCTTGTCACAAAGGTCACTAAGCAAGTATGGAAAACTAAGAACTAAGGTCTGGTCACGTGATGGTAAGATAGTGACAGACTACAGTTGCAAAGTGCATTGCAGGGCGCCGCCCCTGTCCCATCCGTACACTGCCTATTACCTGCAGCTGGTATATCCAGTCATATATGTGGGCTTCCAATGTCCAAGGGGTTTGCTCTTGGGGCGATGAGTGCTTCCAAGGAATCTTGGGCATCCTCCTATAACTTTAACTGCGTGGAAAATGTTGTCCTTGTAAGTTCAGCTGCATTAGGACTAAGGACTGTTTCAGCACATGGACATATGGTTTGCCTAATATAGCATAATTTCTCAAACTTAGGTACGTAGGACTGCTGAGTGTTCCAGCAACCTATGGTGTACCTTGTTGCCATGCGGGGTGTGGCTAGCTTAAATGTTTAGATTGTTACAGTATTACAGTGTAGTTAATGTAAGGCTCTAAGGGGCCCCTGAATCCCAGATTTAAATGGATTTTACTACAGGACCTGTTCGTAGGTTGGTTACTTAAAATTCACTTTGTTGTATTAATTAAATGTGAATTATTTTGGCACAGCCTGGTGGCACATAGATCTGAGATGCATTTCACCTTACCTTTTTCACACCGATGACCCAAGTTTGGGAATGAGCTTGGGCTGCAGGGGACAGGCCAGGAGAGGAGACTAAAGTGTCCCAGAGGATGCTTTCATCCTCTGAGGAGGGAGGGCAGCCAGCTTTGCTGCTCTACTGCCACCTGGGTGACCACAGGTGGCAGTGCAGCTGGAGCAGCTGGGGGTGGGAGGACATTGGCAGGTGCCACACAATGCATACTTGTGTGTGTGGTCATGCTTGGTAGACCCTTGATGCTGACATCATGGGGAACTTGGGAGAAAAGAAGGAAAAAAAACCCGAGTGGCAGGATGAAGCCAGCTAGCTCTCAGGCCCCACAACCTGATTAGCTAGACGTAGTCTCCCATACCAGATCCTGCAGTGGCGGAGGTAAGGGAGGAGGGGCTCACTATTCCCACCAGAGGGGGAAGCTCTGGGGGAACATGATGAGATGCAGGTAAGTCCTAGGGGATGCTGGGGTGATGGGCTGGGGCTAGGTCAAGCATAAGGGGCTGTTCAGAGGGCAGGGACCTTAAATAAAATATCCAAATATGCATTATTATTTAGTAACATTGACTGCCAATGGTCTAAGTATAGTATTCGCTTAATAGAAATTACTTTGTGGATAGCCATCAACAAGCACAAACTGTGGAATTACTCTTCAGACCTGTTTTGATGCACCACCTTCTGCCAATGCACTACTGTAATTTTGCCAGATGCAAACTGTTGTAAAGTTTTAAAATTTTACAAATAAAGTTGGAAAAAAGGTACAAGTTTAAAAACTGTTTTTAAACAAAAAGTACTGGCTTGAAAACTCATTTTACAGTATGAAATACAAAGCTTTGCTTTTGCCATAATAAAGCACTGCTTGAAAACTCCATTTTACCATCTGTAATGGAAAGGTGCTGGTTTGAAACTCCATGTTGTCGTCTGTAATGAAAAGATGCGTCTTTGAAAAAGTGGTTTGAGGTATATTCAAATGGCTTGATTTTGCTTAGTTTTGGGGCTGGTACAATCAAACTGCTTTATTTTAGTAAGTTTTATGAAACAGTCCTTGATATGTTTATCAAAAGAGGAACAGCCACATTCACAGTGCCAGTTTACTGTTGCAGTGTAGTAGCAATGACAATTGTGGGCCAATTCCATTCTGTGCCCATCATAAGCTTTTCCCTATGCAATTGCAAAATGTAATAGGGTGGAGACAGGCATGGTAATATGGGGTTCAGCATGCAAATGAGGGGCTGGTTCCCACATCCGTGATCATAACCCATAGTGCCATCCCCCAAGTCTGGCAGAACTACTAAAAGTAGTTGAACAGGAGGCACAGGCTTGCAAACTAGATTGAAAGTTCCAGGGGTGGGGGAGATTAGGCAGTGTGTTGCACCATCAGTCCCAGATAATGGAATGGCTAGGGCTTGGAAAGTAGAGTTACACTGGAAACCAGGGACATAGAATCAGTGTTGAACATGGTGGGTTGTGCCAATGGACTACTAGGGAGGAATTTTAACACCACAGTAGGAGGATCCTGAAAGCAGGCACTAGGTGAGGGGGTAGGGACAATTATGGTGGTTGCTTCTGGGGCACATGGCACAGTACTGGGCAAGATGACTGATGTTATGTTGTGTTCACACCCCAGTGGCCATTGCTGTTCAGTATGTTAGTAGATACTAACCCCATGTGGAGCAACTAATTTGAATTAAGTGCTAAATGAAGCTATTGCAGGGGGATGCCATCTCCCTGGTATAAGCAAACTGGTTTTCTACCTACCAAAAAAGGGTGGTGTCACTTGGGGGCCTATTTGCCCCATTTAGTGCTCCCACACTTTTCGACTATGTATGGGGCTGGAGATGAGGCAACATAGGTATCTCAGGAATAAGGGTTACTTTGTTCCTGTAAAAGATCAGCTGTATCATAGGCAGTTGCATTTATTAACCACACAGGATATGAAACTTGAAATCTAACATCTGTTGATCCAGTGCTTTAAATGCTGATGTTGTAAAGATGTTACGTTGACTAAGCCATCAAATATTTGCACCCGCTCCAAACTGCATCTGGTTAGTAGTTTAAAGAGCAGGGGCACCATATTGTGCACAGTTGCAAGAGGCTGTCACTGAGTGGTTGCAGTGGCCCCTTAGCGACAGTCCCTCATTTGAGTTTCATTTGCTGAGCACAGTGTCACAGCTCTGCCCATGGTGGCTGCACACATTGTGACTATGCAGGAAAGGGGGTGGGGATTGCCATGTGAGTTGTCTGGAGGGCCATACACAAAGCATGGCTACTCTTTACTACCTGGCTGCAGCATTTAGCGAAACCCCTGGGCCCTACCTGTAGAGCTACTACAGACTGGTATGGGGGGTGTCACCATGTTGTGACTAGGAATGCAAGAGTCGGCAAGGAAGGCTGATCATCACTGCAACAGTGGTCAGTGGCACTTCCTCAGGGACAGACGCTAAGTAGCTGAGTTCCAATGGACGACAGGAATGTTGACTATTACAGGGAGTGGATTTGGGGCCTGTTGAACCTCCTAGACTGGATCACTTACTTTATGAAGCGTTCAAGTCACCAGCCTCGAAGTCCTCTAAAGATAAGGATCAGGTTGGTGGTGGGCTATCACTATGGATTTTGTGCTACTTTTCATAAGTTCTGACCATGGTATTTTGCCATGCAGTTGGTGCTATGCCATGGCAAGATCTCTAACAGTGTTACAAGTCAACTTGCCAAAGGGTGTAAACCCCATTTGCTCCCACTAATAATTAGCTAACTGCTTTGCATTGTGGCTTAGTTGCCAGGGAGACTCCTCCCCACCAGTGTAGGGATCAACAAAGTTGGGGTATGCTCCTGTCAGACTTGAAAGGCTGATGTGGATATATTGGATCTGTAGCAAATACTCTTTTTTTAAAGTGCTGATATACTCCACCCAGTTCAAGCTCTGCCCCAGTGATCATTTCAATGGTTTGTGCACAGCAGCTTTAGAGCGACAGCACAACAGGGAGCATGTCTGCACTCTAAATTTGTGTGACCACCAACTATGATTCTGAATGGGGCCCTATGAATCCAAGTACAGCAGATAATAAATATACTCTGTTCAGCTATTACAATTCACTGGGAAATATGTGTTTTAAACTTTACTCCTTTCTCAGGCTTAGCAGTACATTCATCTGCTTATTCCCCTTTATGGCCTGAGGGCTGTGGTGACTGGTTTTTGTTACATATCAAACCTGTCTGCTGCTCCTTCCCTCCTCCCCTTTGACCTAAAGGGTGCAGGGGCTAGTTAAATTTTAAATCTCTGTAGCTCGATTGCTGATCCCACCCTCCCCCTTATGATGTGAGTAGTCTGAGGCTACTTTAATTAATATATATCACTAGTTTGCTGCCCCTGCTCTCCCTCATATGACTGTAGGGGTGTGGGGGCTAGTTAATGTGCATACTTCTGATTGCTTTTCTCGCCTCTCTTTATGACCTGAGGATTGTAGGGGCTAGTGTAGTTTATATATCTGACTTGCATGCTGCTCCCACCCTCTTATGATCCAAGAGCTGCAGCTGGTTTAAATTTATGTATTTCTAGTGTGTGATTGTTGCTCTCACTATCCCCCCCTTATGACTTGAGGGGTGTGGGGCTGATTTAATTAATATGTCTGACTTTTTTTCTGCTACCAGCCTCTTCGTCTATGATCCTGAGGGGTGTGCGGCCTAGTACATTCATTTATCTGTATTGTTTTGATTGCTTATACCACCCTCTTTCCTCATGACTTGAAGGGTGAGGGTCCAGTGCTACCATACATCTGAACTGTACGCCACTACCACCCACCACCTTATGATCCAAGGGGTGTGAGGGTTGGTTTAAATGTTATATCTCACTTGTAATGTTTGTAGCTCCTACCCACCACCCCTTTGACCCAAGTGGGATTGTGGCTTTTACCTGTGTATTGTGCCATACCCTCTTATGACCTGAGGGGTGTTTAGGCTTCATCTTATCCTATTCTGAGTGGCAGGTGCTGAGTTAACACAATTTGCCTGAATACCTGGCCCTCTGCTGTGTTCTTCTCCATTTACCTACTTCTGACCACTACCCAAATCCCCCATCTCTCTCTCTCTCTCTCTCTCTCTTCCTCTCAGTACATCTACTGCCCCTCTCGCTCTCACTGCTGTACAAATCAGCACTCAACCACCTCTCTGCATCACTGCTATTTGTCTTTTTTAGTGATTCAGCACCAAGCCACCTCCCTAAAGGCCTAAACATTATGCTCAAAGCTTGCAACCCAAAACTGACCACTTCTGCTTGTGGGTTACACAGATCAAGCTGAATGTTTTGGTTGTCACTAACTCTTGGCTCTGACTCATCCCCCAGTTTCAGTGATGCTGACATTTCTATACAAGGCTATATTACCCACTGCTAAGACCAGGGCAAGAGGAGTAGTCATGCTTGTGGTTCTGAACCTCCACTTTAAGGCAGTTATAAGCTCATCCATCCCTAACACACTTGAGCTCCTTCTTGGACACCTCACCTTCCCCTGGTCTCTCCCCATTTTCATAAGTGCTGTATATAATATTATTACAAATAAAAGGGGTTCCTGTAGCTTGACAAAGGCCTATAGGTTAAAGTCACCAGTGTCACTGTCTCATGGACAAGTAATATTGCAAAAATTTAGTAGTGACTGTCACCCAAAGCAACTATTAAATCCAGTTAATTTACTTTATTTTAGTTTTTCTGATTCTAAAGCTTCACCACCACTTATGAACATGTTCCCAACATTCCAGTAATGGATAACAAGCTTTTTTAAGGAATGTGGTCCTAATCATTAAAAAAAAAAAAAAGATGCATTTAGTACAGTATAGAGCGTAACAAGAAATTACAATGGGAAACTTTTTTATACAGTTTCTATACACTAACTAATGAATCTAACACACCAAGGAAGCAGAATAACAAATCCCTACAAATCTGTGCTCATCAATGTCTCTTGAAATGTCAAAATGGAGTTCTGTAAAACACTATTTAGCAAGCTTCTAGCTCATGAGCTGCTTCCTCTATACGTAGTTCTGCACTGGCGGGCTGCCACCAGCTGTTGACGCATATCAGAAGCACGTCCAAGCGCGATGACATTATCAGCACGCCCCATGAGTCCCAAACTGAATATGAGCCAAGCTACTAGGATTGGTAAAATCAGGTCATATGGATGTGATTTGTGTTAGCAGGGCTTATTAAAAAGACACACCTCCCTAACACACCCATTTTAAAAAAGGGGGACAAAATGAGACCATGAAATTATTTACACCAGGAAATTAAAGAATATAGATAAGCCCTTGTGCTATCGTTTCCTAAATAGCCCAGACTATATTCATAAGAATATGTTTTAAGGTCCATATACATAACCAACATGGGTAGTTAATATATAAATGCAAACAAAACATTAATTCAAAAAGCCCAGTTATCATGCGCTAGCAGGTAGGTCAGAGGCATATAGAGCTCTGAACATTTTTAACAGCATAAAGGCACAATACTACACATGGAAGATTTACAATCTAGCCAAAAATGTACGATGGGACCTTAATTAATCTCTTCATTCATGCCCCATGTGGTATTTCAGGTGCCAAATTGATTAATCCATGATGCCTCCCTTGTTAACAGGAGGTACTTCCAGTCACCCTGTTTTCATGAAGGGTCCACCCTTTCAAGCCCATAGAACCTCAAAGATGAGACTTAATGATTTTCAGCATTGATATGTCTTGCCACACTAGAATTTTTTAGTTTACATCTATTTTAAAAATGTATTTATTTAATTAACATTTTATTGGTAACTGGGAAAGGCATACTGAGCTGAGGCTCATTTCCAGGTGCGACCCAGGCATTGGAAGAATTACAGATACAGACAAAGGAAGAATACATATTGCAGTATAAACAAAGCACAGTTACAAAACAGAGACGAGAAAAAGTGTGGATAAAACATATGCACTTAACAACCTATGCCCTAGCTTGGTTGTTTAGAAACAAGGGGAGGTTGAGGAATTTTGAGGTTTAAAGACAGCAGCATGGAGCAAGAGGTGTGAGTCTGAGTAGCCACTTTAGAGCAAAGAGAGGGGGAGTCTGTTGGGTAGAGGAGGACAGCTGGTTCCAGAAGGAGAGGAAGGGATAGAGGAAGGCAGATTGACCAGTAGTTGAGTGGGGGGGAGTGACAGGAAACCCTGGCGCACAGTGGGTAAGAGGCTGGGGTGGCAGGGGACAGGATGGAGGAGAGAAATACAAATTACATACCTACTGTAATTATGATCTTTCTATGTATCTTCACCATTCATCACAGATGGGTACTGGCCGGAGATCAGGACCCCATGGGAGCCTTTTTTTTTTAAAAAAGGATAGGCGGAGCCGATGCAGTCTTGGCGCCGTCCTCGAGGCCGACGTGTTACGTGGCGCTCGAGGATTAGCCGTTAGGCTGCGTGACTCCGCCTGCCTACCAGTTCTGAGTCGCCGGAGAGGTAAGAGGAAGGGATGGAGGGTGGGACAAGAGAGTCCAAGGGACAGAAAAAGGAAGAGAAAATTGAACTAAAAGGAGAAATAACGACTGAGAGGACAGCATAGAACAAGTAAGACTAAGGAGATTGGGTAGGGGCCCCAATCTCTGGAAATGGAAGAAGGGAAGGGAAGGGGGGAAATTTAGAAGAGACAGTGAGAGGTAAGCAGGATCCAGGACCCTTGTCTGTCACCAGACTACATAGGAACTGCAAGGAGCAGCAAAGCTCTCTTGCTAGAATTCAAGGCACAGAATAACTGGCAATACTCCTGAAAGCAGAGTCGGCTATACTGGAGAAGGACAGGGAACAGGGACTCAGTACTCTCTCTATAAAGATATTTGGTGAAAAAGAGGGGGGAAAAAAATCCTCCTTTTTTTTTTTTTTTAGAAAATCAGATGTATAACAGAAGGAGGGCAACCACCAGCTCCCACCCCATAGGGGTGAAGATATGTAGAAGAGAAGGAGTGCCACTCGAACTGTACTCCTAGGGAAGATTGTCCCCACCTGTGTGTCCCAACTTTATCTCACTCAAGCAAGGGTGCCGGAAGATGGAAAAGCTGAGAATCAAAGGGGCACTTTTTCTATACTGGTTTTACCGTACAGAAATAAAAAGTGGAGGGACTACCGCCCCTTTGCCCCACTGGTTCCGGCACCTATGCAGTGAAGAGAGGGATAGGCACAGAGGGAAGAGGATTCCAGAGACTAGAGCCCCAAGGGGGATGGTGGGCGGGATTGTGATGAATGATGAAGATACACAGAAAGATCATAATTACGGTAGGTACGTAATTTATATATCTTATCTGTGTCAGTCTTCACCATTCATCACAGATGGGTGAGTACCAAGCCTCCCGAAGGGGGTGGATTCATTGCACCCTAAGGGACAGAGTCCCTTAGCCCTCAGTGGGTGACACACTAAGAGGAGGAACCTTCTGGGTCTGGAGAGGCCTGAGAGTGGGGAGAGTGAGATGGGGTCCCCCTGGAGGGGGAACGGAAGTTGCCCCGACAGACGCCATCTCACCCTATGGGAAAAGAGATAGGTTCCCTGGTGAGCAGAGCAAACCACCCTACGCTGGGCCAAGGGTGACAACCGGGAGAGGCGAAGCCATGCCGATCTCCTGGTGCAGATCGCTGTCCCTACGACCCTGGTAGCTACCTCATTGGCATTGTAAGATGCCCTTGTTTGGTGCCTTGCTAGCTCCAGGCCATGTGCAGAGAGAGAAATGGCTTGCCTGGTTTGCTCCGAGTCAGGCAGAGCGGCTAGGACCTGACCTAGCGCTGACCACAAGAACCTGTTATAGGCTGCATAGTGGGCCTGATGAGCTGAAATGGAGAGAAGCAACCGTGCTGAGTAGAAAGTCCTCCTCCCACAGAAGTCAAAATCCAAGGAGTCTTGATCTGGGGGCCGGTCACGGTGGAGGGCGCGAAGCCCGTCAGGAGTGTCCAGGTGCGTCAATCCGGACTGCGGATGAGGCATGGAGCCTGGAGACTCCAGGGGAGCGCAATACCTATGGCTGAGGTCCCTAGGGGCAGGGACTCCGGAGAAGGGCCTCTGCCAGAAGCGCATGGATGCCTCCCGAAAGGGAGCAGGCCAGGGCGGCACCACAAGGGTGGCCGTCTCGAAGTCGACTAGAAAGGCGAGCACCGCATGCTTCGGATTGCTTACGGACAGGGGAGAAAGGTGAAGATCCTCTATCATCCTCACGAGGAAACGCTGATACTCGGAGAGATCAGCGGCAGGAGAGAGGTGGACAGAAGGTTCCTCTCCCCCAGAAGAGGGGGATGAGGAGCTGGAGGTCACCATATGCTCCGAGGGTGGCTGCTCAGGGGGAGGTTGGAAAAAATTACTGTCCATGGCCCTAACGTAGGCAGGGAATTGAGCAGCTACCGCTCTGAACTGTTCCCAGGTGAGAGGACCGCTAGGACCAAGAATACCTGGGAACGCAGGAGAAGGCAGCAGAGGAGAGTGGGCAGAGCCGAGAGAAGAAGTTGGCTGACCTCTGCCAGGGCTAGGGAGTGGAGCAAGGACCCCCACGGGACTTGTCCTGGAAGACTCCACAGCCGACAGCTGCACAACCACTTTGGTACTGCCTAGGCTGCACCCAGAAGAATTCCCCAAGAGAGGCGACCGGGGCTGTATAGGTCCAGAAGGATGGTCCCCTGCCTTGAAAGAAAGGGATCCTCTCAAGGAACCCAAAGGGGAAGGGTGGAGGTCCGCACTCCGGCTCCGTCTGGGGCCCGGGTGGGTCCCAGAGAAGGGTCGGCACGCCAAACCCACACCCCTCGACCCCTCGGAGATGTGCTATTTTCTCAGAATCAAATATTAATGTAAATTTTAAATTTGGGTTACACACATTCAAATTTGCATAAAGTTCCCTCAGTGCCTCCACAGTACCTTTCCACAAAAACAGGAAATTGTCTATATAGCACTTATAGTCAATTACCTGCTCAAGCCACCTATTAACAGAGCTGTTTAGAATAAATTGGAGTTCAAACTTAGACATGTATAGGGTCAAGTATGATGGGGTCATTGTGGACCCCATCACTGTTCCCTTAATCTGTTGGTAAAAAGTGTCTTCAAGCCTGAAATAATTCTTAGTCAGCACGATACCTGCCATTTCTAACAAAAAGGTTGTTGAGAATGTCTCTGAAGCATTCCTGAAATCAAGGAATATCTCTAACACATACAAACCCTCGTGATGGCATATAAAAGTGTAGAGATCGGCCGCATCCATACTAACTAGAATTACACCATCAAGGTTCAAATTTCTGTTGTTAAGATCCCCCAAAAGGTTGAGGACATCCCTAGAGTTCTGTAGGTATGTTAACATGCTTTTTTATAAAATCCCTAATTTGGAAGTCCTCAAAAGTGGAAAGGGGTTCCAATGGAGAGTTCATAGCAGACACTATTGGTCTACTGGGAGAGAAACTAACACTCTTACGCACTTTCAGAAGGCAGTAAAAGACCAGGAGTACTCGGTTCTTTAACAGATTATCAGCTACTCAATCTTCCAGTCAACCTGAATGTAAACCTCTAGTAATTTTATTCCATAACTTGAAAAGAGGTCTTTCCTGAACACTGCATAGTTAGATGCATTAATTAGCTGTCTAAGTACCTCCTGTCTATAAGCTTCAATGGCCAGTACAAACAAGAGGCGAACTAGGTCTAAATTCATGCTGGCTGAATTCAAACCTAGGCCTACAGGTTCAAAACTCAGCACCATAGCCACAAGGTTACACTTCCTCCCTGATGAAATATATTCTTTCCTCAGTGAATATGCCAATATTCAATAACACTATTTTTAGATCACCTGCTATTTTTAATGATGATAATGCAGAAAATATTTTGAAAATATCCTTAGCAGTATTCTACTGAACATGCCCTTTACCATTGACAAAGTCTATGATTTAAGAGTTACTATTTGCTCAGGGAAAACTGACACTATTGTTGTTATACTGTAAAACTAGTTATTTTCACACAAAGTAATTTTAGCACAAATACAAATGCAACCTTATTTGCCTAAATTTAATTTTGCACTAAGTCTTTAGCAAAACATTTGCTATAATGGGAAAAGTGCTAATAGCATTTATTTGTGCATATTGTAGTGCTAATTAGTGTGTCAATGAAAATAGTGAAAATTATTTGACAGTGAAAATTTCTAGTTTTACTGTATTCTGTAGTGATTTTATCCTTATTGCTGAGAACATTTGTACGACAACAGTGTTTGTTATTTAGACATCATCTGCTTATTAAAAGAAGAAAGGCCACATTCAAAGTAATAATTTACTAACTCAATAAGGTCACAATGACAAGTTTGTGTCAATTCAGTTTTGTGCCCATTATAAGCTTTTTCCTGTGCAATGGCTAAGTGTACTAGGGTGGAGTCAGACAAGATAATATTGTATTGTATTGGGTTCAGCATGTAGATGAGATGCTGAGCTGTGCTTTGTTGTTCACTGGTCCCTACACCCTTGGTCACAAACCATAGTGTCCCCCAAGTCTGGCAGAATTACTAAAAGCAGTTTTATAGTGAGGCACCATGCTTGCAAACTGGATTGAAAGTTCCAGGAGTGGGGCGAGATTACACAGCATGTACTACCATCAGTTTCAGATAGTGCAAGGGCTAGGAAAGCAAGATTACACTGCATGCTAGAGACATAGGATCAATACTGAACATAATTGGGTGCCACTAAACCACCAGGGAGGAATTCTACCACTGCAGTAGGATGATCATAAAAGTAGGCTCAAGGTGAAAGAGCAGGGACAACAATTGTATTTATTTATTTCAAAAGTTTAACCAGGAAAGACATAACACGCTGAAAATAACTTGTTTCCCGATGTGTTCTGGAGGAAGGGTGGAGGAAGATAATACAATAAGGTAAATGAATAAAAAGTACATAGCACAAATGCATCCGGTAAATGTCAAACAATATAGTACACCAATAAAAGCAGGGTACAATACCTGCAGATGTACAAAATAATACACAAACAATATAGTGCATCAGTTGAAGCAGGGTACAATACATGGAGATACACACAATAATATACCAACAATATAGTGCACCAATCGAAGCAGGGTACAATACATGCAGAGGTACAAAATAATATACAAACAATATATTGCACCAATCGAAGCAGGGTACAATACATGCAGAGGTACAAAATAATATACAAACAATATAGTGCACAAATTGAAGCAGGGTACAATACATGCAGAGGTACACAATAATATACAAACAATATAGTGCACTAATTGAAGCAGGGTACAATACATGTAGATGTACAAAATAATACACAAACAATATAGTGCACCAATCGAAGCAGGGTACAATACATGTAGATGTACAAAATAATATACAAACAATATGGAGCACCACTCAAAGCAGGGTACAATACATACAGACGTACACAATAATATACAAACAATATAGTGCACCAATCAAAGCAGGGTACAATACAAACAGATGTACACAATAATATACAAACAATATAGTGCATCAGTCGAAGCAGGGTTCAATACCTGCAGAGGTACAAAATAATATACAAATAATATACTATAGTGCACCAATCGAAGCAGGGTACAATACATGCAAATGTACACAATAATATACAAACAATATAGTGCACCAATTGAAGCAGGGTACAATACCTGCAGATGTACAAAATAATATACAGTGTAATGGAAAATAGCACAAGTGCATAAGTCAGATAAAAACTGAACTTAAACAGTAGCAGTGAATGAATCCCAACTGGGACATAACAGTAAGTGTAGACACCAAATCAAATTATGCTTCAGTAAGCTGTGGGAGAGGGGAAGAGACTGATGATCAAGTCTGAAGTCAGGGACAGGTGCAGGAAAGAGATGTATGGTGGTTGCTCCCTGGGCATGGGACAAAGTTTAGGGCAAGGTGACTGGTGCTATGCTGTGCCTGGACCTCTATGGCTGTTACTGTTTAGTATGTTAATAGGCACTACACTTACCCTATCTGGAACAACTAATTTAAATTAAGTGACAAGTGAAACCATCGCAGGGGGAGTCCACCCCCATAATAGCAAGCTGTCTTTGTACCTATTAACAAAGGGTGGTGTCACTTGGGGTCCATTTGCTGCATTTAATACCACCACTTTTTTTCTTTTTTTGTATTATATTTTTGCTAGAATTTTATCATTATGGTAACAAGAACAATACAGATTACGTTAGCATTATCAGTTACACTTTCCTATACATTGCACAGATTTCCTGGGTCAGGGTGTACATACATTCCAGTTTTATTATCATTTGCATTTCAAGAGAGTTAATACTGTCCCTCTCACTCATGCACCTGTGCAATGTAATTTCATTATTACTAATAATATTGGTAAAATATCTTCTGTAGGCAACTTAATGACACATCAAAGAAGACAGAAGAGAAATAACAAACAAAAAAGGAAAGTTAATTAATTTATACAGCATTCCGTGACTCTTATCTAGTATGCATGCCATTTATAGCTTATATTGTTTTAATGTTTAGGTAACTTGTAAGAAACAGGACAATCTTGTAAACTAGGCCAACTGGCCCAAAGATTTGTTTTCCTGTATAAAAATAAAGTTTTTACTACTTTTTACTACTACTATATGTTCTTTAGTTTTTAGTTTTCTCTACTCTTTATTGGCACATAAGAGTTCTGAGTCCCTTAGTCTGCTTTCAGTACTGAGCTATTCATTATGCCACTTCTTTTTACAAAGGCTATATTCCCACCCTGAGGGTCTCTGCCTTTAGATCAGACAACAAGGCCAGGAACTGATCCCATTCTCTTATAAACTTCTCCTCCCTACTCCTTAGTGTGTAAGACAATCTCTCTGCAGCCATATTGGAGACCACGAGGTTCTTCCACATTGTTATAGTAAGCTTAACACAATACCCAGGTATTCAGGATAACCTGTCTTGCCATGGCTAGCATTACTGTTACTTATCTTGGATACAAGTTCCATTCTCTGTCTTCGCTGCATTCTACCCCCATCAGTAATGACACTGGGGTGACTTCTATTTCTTTATCCCATGTGTTTTTCAACTCGGAAAGTATGCTGATGACAGCAAAATTGGTGCAGTTGTTAATAATGAAAAGGCAGCACATGAACTACAGGACAACCTGACTTTTGTAGAATTATGGGCAAATAGTAACAAGCTCCAATTTAACTTGGAAAAATGTAAGGTAAAGTACTTGGAGAAAAACAATTGTAAGTTTAAGTATCAACTGACTAGCACATACCTACATACAACAACAAATGAGAGGGACCTAGGAGTAATAGTTGATAATAAGTTAACCTTTGACACAAACACCAGACATAAGGTAAAACTGGGAAATAAAATATTGGGATGTATCAAAAACAGTATCAAGAGTAGACATTGAGAGGTGATAATGCCCTTGTATACAGCCCTGGTGAGATCACAATTGGACTACTGCACACTCTTTTGTGCCTCTGGGACAATGGAAGGTAAAGCCCTAATAGAGGGTGTTCAGAGAAGGGCAACTAAGTTAGTTACCTCTGTCCATCACAAGAGCTATGGGGAGAGATTGAGAGCTCTTGATATGTACTAGATGGACTGTAGACAACTTAGTGGGGACTTATGCTTGGTATTTAAAACCATACAAGATAGATATATGTGGGAAACTACTGGTCTTGCCAATCAAATAGGAATACAAAGTACATGAACCATGATTTAATAAGAGGAGACATAAATAAAACAAGTAAAAGAAGTAGTTGGTTCACCCAGAAAGTTGTGAAATGGTGGAACTCTTTGCCTAAGTCTGTGGTTAACAGTAAAATGATAGATGCTTTTAAGAACAGTTTGAATAGCTACAAAAAATTGAGTACCCCCACTGATCCAGTGGCAAGCTACTAAAGGGTGGCCTGAATTCCAAGCTTGATTTTTTTCAATGATTCTATTCTATGATTCTATGCCAATTCTTCCCAGTACTTTTTAATCACCTCACAGTCCCAGAAGGAGTGGAAGTATGTGTCTCTTTCTGTTGCACATCTGCCACACCGTGGGGATATTTCTGAGTGGAACCTATGTACAACACTTGGAGGGTAGAATAGGCAATGTATGAACTATTGAGTTTCTTTGAATTTCTTGCAGATCAGCAAACTCATGTGTGATGTACGAATACCATCCAGTTTTCATCCATAATGGGTGTTCCCAGGTCCTCTTCCTATTTGGCCCTAACCTTCTTGGTCCCATCCTGAAATGTGTCTCTATCTAGCCTTACTGCCTTCCCTATGAGCCCCTTCTCTTGATACTTAGCTCCTAGCTTCTCTCATTGTATTCTAGTTACTGAGGAGCTCCCCACCAGGTTTCTTTTCAGTTTTTCCCCAAAAGATCTTACTTTAAAGTATCTAAACAAGTGTGTTCTTGGAATTCCCAGACTCCTCTGGATTGTCTCAAAGGGATATATCTCCCCACCCTTATATAGATCCCCTTGGCATCGAAGCCCCTTTTCTTCCCACATTCCAAATCCCAGGTCCTCATAACCTGGCAGAAATTCTGGGTTTCTTGCTATTGGGATGAGTATAGTATTTTCATTAACTGCACCACACCTTTTCTTAATACTCCCCCACACATCCAACACTGCTACTACCAAGGTGTTCAGGTGCAGAAGCTGCTTATAGGCATTGTCCACCCATTCTGCAAGGTATGCGATTAAGCCTCCGGGACAGTCCTCCTGCTCCAACTCCACCCAAGTAGCCACCTCCCCTCTCTTTACCCAATTGTCAATATATCTATATTGCACCACTAAGTAGTAACCCTTTATGTCTGGGAACGACGACCCACCTCTTTCCCTGGATGCTTGAGTCTAGTTAGTGGCAGTCTAGATCTCTTGCCAGCCCATAAAAAACTGCTAAATCCCCTTTCCAACTGTTTAATATCTTTTGTGGTGGGGCTGCTTGGGACCATTTGCATCATGTACAATATCCATGGTAGAACATTCATTTTCATGAGGTTAATCCTACCAATCCAAGAAATAGGGAGGGCCTTCCATCTGCTGAGATCTGCTAAACTGGTTTTAAATAGTGGGGTATAATTGAGTACATATCATTTTTTTCAAATCATCACTAACCTTGATTCCTAGGTAAGTGAAGCAATTCTCCACCATCCTTAGCCTCCAGGTATTCGCGTGCCTCCCCTGTCCTCTGCCCCCCAAGAACATAATTCTGATTTCTGTAAATTTAATTTATATCTTGAGAAATGCCCACATTTTTGTACTATGCCCAATAAAGCCAGGATGGATTCCTCAGGTTTCGGAATGTATAGCAGAAGGTCATCAGCATACAAAGTAAGTTTATGCTGCTCCCTGCCCAGTCCTGAAATCACCTCCACCAGCTGGCTCTCCCTATTCTTATAGCCAGTGGTTCTATTGCCATTGCAAATAACAAAGGGGAGAGGGGCAACCCTATCCCATACCTCAATGCAGCTTGAGGTCCTCTGATGGGGTACCATTAACCATCACTATTGCCCTAGGTTTCCAGTATAACATTCTCACCAGAGTCACAAACCCATTTCCCACCCCAAAGCATCACAAGGTCTCAAGCAAGTAATGCCATTCAGTTCTATCAATTTCTTTCTCGGCATCCATAGATAGGACACACGCTTTCCCCGGGTTTATAGTCCCCCATCATATAACATTTAAAAGCTGTCTCATATTATGGTATGAAAGTCTGCCTTGCACAGATCCGGTCTGGTCCGGATGTATGACCTGTGACAACACCCCTTCTAGTTGTGTGGCTAAGACCTTGGCCATGATTTTACAATCATAATTGAGGAGGGAGATGGGTCTAAAAGAGGAGCATTCCAAACTGTCCTTCCCTGGTTTCAGCAAGACACAGATATTCGCCTTGGTGCATGTTTTGGGCAGAACTCCCCCTCCCCTCGCGCCTCCTCCATGAGGTCTTGGATAGGGTCTGCTAATTTTTCTTTAAGCTCATTGTAATATTCAGCAACAAAGGCATCCAGTCCGCCTGCCTTCCCAGATTTTATATTCGCGATGGCTTTTTGCACTTCTACTGCTGTAATGTGTGCTCTGAACTTGTTAGCCTGCTCCTCGTCTAGCGTAGGAATATGTATGCCATCCAGAAACTCTCCAGCTGCTTGCTCAGTGCCGGAACACTCTGCCCTGTACAGCTTTTCATAGTACTCCCTAAATATATTTCTAATTGCTTTTTAATCATGGGTAACTTGTCCTACCTTGTTCCTCATGCTACTATCTAATTTGCCCCCCAACCCCTTCATTTACCTTACCAGCAGCGGGCTGGGTTTGTTCCCCCACTCATAAATCCTCTGCCTGGCAAAAGATAGCTTAGATTTTGCCTCTTCTGTGAGGCAATCATTCGGGGCATTCCTATCACCAGCTGTTTCCTATCTTCCTCTCTACCTCTGCTCAGAACCTGTTGCTCCAGCTCCGGATGGGTCTTCCAACTTTTTGATTCTCTCCCTCTTCTCCCTTCTTATTTTTGATGTATAGCTGACTATTATTCCCCTCATGAAGGCTTTTCCCGCTTCCCACAATGTGACCTGGGATTCCACCGAGTCCTTATTAGTCTCCCAATAAATGTCCCACTGATTTCTCAGATATTTCCTGAAGTCCTCCTTGCAAAGAAGGTAGGTGGTGAAGCACCAGGACCCCGGCCCCCTCTCTGTCCTTCCTAGTCTCAAATTCAATTGTACCATGTGGTCAGATATGGCAATTGGGCTATGGAATACCCCTCTACTTTGTCATATAGCTATCTGGCTACAAATATGTTGTCCAACCAGGACCAGGATTTGTGTGGATTCAAGTAAGTATATTCTTTGGCTTCTGGATTGATGGTCCTCCAACTGTCCACCAGATCTAGTTCCATCAGCCCTCTAATCCAGCCCTCTGTAGCCCTATTTGACCTGTGTCCTGTTCCAGAGTAATCCATATTCCAATCCATAGTACAACTGAAATCCTCACCTAAAATCAGACCCTGAAATTGCTCCTTATTAATCACTTCTAGGAGGGACTGGTAAAAGGCAGGTTCGTATATGGCAGGTGCATATATATTCCCCAGTGTGATTTCCTTTCCCCATATTTTACCCACAACAAACACGCATCTGCCCTCTTGTACATCTCTCACTACCCTGCTGACCTCCAGTGGAAAGTTTCTATGTGCTAGTATGGCTACCCCTCTTTTGTGTGATGAGTAGTTTGATGCAAAGCATGCCCCCACCCATCCTCCTACACGTTTTCCATGTTCTTTCACCAAGAGGTGGGTTTCTTGGAGCATGGCCACCTGAGTGTTTTTACGTTTTAGGGCTGCCAGTATTTTAGATCTTTTGACTGGGGACCTGATCCATGAAATCAGAGTATCATAATTTGTGTTATTTGCCATGTTGTGCAAATACAAAACTCAGCTCTCTATTTCTGTCTACCCTCCAGAACTCTTGCTGTTCCTTGCGCCACTCCAGTATATAGTACAGAATGCTGTCATAACCAAAAAAAGAAGCGTATAGAACAAAATATAACTTTCATAGCAATAACATTTCCAACTTTTAAACTGTACCCATGAAACCTTCATCCTCTCTTTCCCTCCCATACCCCCTTCCTGCTGCTCACAGTTGTTTAACTCCTTCTCCTTCTGTGAATAAAGCAGGACCCCCACAGGAACAAGCAATAATCAAATCCGTGTAGTTCCTCCTCGTGAAAACCCCACACGCCTCCCTCCCCTCTGCCCTGCATATACCATTTTGTACAACAGAGTTATGCATCTTTAACAGGCATTAGTAATTCTACCCTCTTACATGGGGGGGGGGAGGGTGATCGCTACTCAGTTTCAGCTTATTTAGTGATTCTATGAAATTTCGGACTTTACTGCTGCTAAAGGATCATCCCATGACATTCGATCTGCTCCTCTGGGTCCCCTCCCACCTCAGATCTCTTTCTTTAGTACCCTTTAGTTTAGTATTCCTTATGTGTTATCCCCATATCCATTCCAAGTTGACAATCTCTCCAACCCACTTTTGCTAGTTGTGCCCTTTATTCAAAACAACTTGTCCCTTCTTATATACCATTCGTTCTCCTTTCCCCTAGCCTATGAAGTCATGAGTCCCCTAATTTGGGCCAGGGTAGTTTCTCCCTCTTCTGGATCTATCATCCCAGGCAATCTCCAAACCCTACATCATATTTCCACTGCCCAGGATCAGGGAAGGTGGAGTGACCAGTGCCCTCAATATCACATGCCAGTCTCCCCCCTCCCCCACCCCACTGACCTGTATCTTCTGGTTTTTATTTTCGGTATTGTTTCCAATATATTTCAGCCACAAAGTTGTGTCTTATACCCTGTGCTGTTTATAGTGTGGAGCTCGAGGAAGATGGCGGCTCCTCCTGCAGATAAATCAGCAATAATCGTTCATTTTGATGGCATCTCATTCTTTTCCTTCAATAGTTTAAATCTGAAGAGAGAATTAGTTCCAAATTCTTGAGTTGGGGTCTTTGAACATTAAAAAGTCTATCCCATCTGTACCGGAGATCCACTGAGTAAGGGAAATGTATGAACCCATCAGAGAAAAGGTGCAGACCTTATGAGTGCTCTTGGATAAACAGTTCCCGGTATCTTTTCATGTCATTCATGTCAGCCCACAATGGTTGTTTTCCCATGCTTTTAGTCCCACTCGGCAATGAAGCTCTTTAGTTTGCCTGGCTCCCAGAAAGTGTAGATAGCCCCTTCGAATTTCACTCTCACCATCACAGGATATTCCATATAAAATTCTAGCCCTCTTTCCCTCAGCATGTTCATCATGGGATTGAATAACTGTTTCTTTCTTTGCACTCTTTGAGACAGGTCTTGGTGTATTGTGAGGTGGACTCCCTTATAGATTAACTCTTTTTTGGCTCGATAAGTAGCCAAAATTGCCTGCCTGTCTCTGAAGTGATGCATCCAAAAGATAATCTGTTGTGGTGGCTAGTCACTGTCCGGCCTGGGGTTCAGTGCTCTGGGCCTTTCTATCTTTACTTTTCCACACTGCAGTTCCATGTCTAGTAACTTGGATAGTATTGTGGCACAGAAATCAAGGGCACTCCTGCCTTCTTTGCCCTCTAGGAGGCCTCACAATCGCAGGTTGCTCCTGCGATTATAATTTTCTTGGTAGTCTACGATTTTCTTTAAGGCCTCCAGTTCCTTTTCTAGACACTCAATTTTAGTGGGAACCTGCCCCGTGGTGTCTTCCAAGTCCAACACCTGTTGCTTTAGTTCAGTCAGTCGTGTGCTATGTTGGCCCAGTTCTCCTGTGAGGGATGCAATTTTCTCCTCAAAATTGTCAAGCCATGGGCTGAGCCCCTGAAGTTCTTGTTTGGCTGATTAGAGCGATCTCTGCTGCAGACAGTGAGACAGGCACCAGACCGCTGCTTGATTTCACGTCTGCCATGCCAGTTTTTTAGTCGCCGATTTTCCAGCGATTCGGGTATGTTTAGCCACCGGCAAGTATTCATCCATGATCAGGAACCGTTAGAGGGAATCCTCTAGTATGTCCCCTTCCTTTTAACAACTTCTAACAACTACCCCTGTCCCCCATTTGCTCTCCCTCTTCCTCTCAGTAGTGTAAAACCAGCATTCACCCACCTCTGTGTATCATTGTTGCTACTCCTGGCTAGTGATTTAGCACCAAGCCATGTACCTCCTTAAATGCCTAAGCATTTTTCACTTAATGCTTAAAGCTTGCTACCTGAACCCGACCACTTCTGCCTGTAGGTAATGCAGGGTCAGGCGAATGTTTTACAGGGGTTGTCACTACAGTAAGTCCTGGCTCTGACTCTCCTCCAGTATTAGCAATGCCAGCACTGTTGTAGCACACTGTATTACCCACTGCCAAGACCAGGGCAAGAGGAGTAGAGAAGTGGTCATGTTTGTGGCTCTGAACCTCCACTTCAAGGCAGTTACAAGCTCATCTATTTTTAACTCACAAGAGCTTCTTATTGGATAGGTCACCTTCACTTGCTCTCTCCCAGTTTTCATAAGTGGGGTATATAATATTGCTACGAATTGGAGGTGTTCTTATAGCCTCACACAGGCCTCTAGGCCAAAGTCTCCAGGGTCAATGTCCCATGGATAGGCAATGTAACAAACATTTGGTAGAGACTGACACCCACAGAAACTATTAAATCCAGTTCATTCAGAGTTCACTTCAGTTTAGTTTTCTGATTCAGAAGCTCCACCTCTGCTTATGAACAGGTCCCCAAAGTTTTGCTCGCAGATAGCAATCTTTTTCAAGGGATATAGTCCTAATTATTAAAAATACATAAATTTTTATTTCAGTATGCATCTTAGCATGAAGTTCTAATGGGAACTCATTTATACAGTTTCTTTAAACTAGTAAATAAAAGTCTCCAAAGAAGCAAATGAGTAAACCCAACCAAACTACGCTCATCGGTAATTCTCTTGAAATTTTAACATGGCTCTTTGAAAAAGACCATTGCTAGCAGGCTGCTAGTACATGAGCTGCTTCCTGTATATGTAGCTCTGCTCCAGCGGGCTGCCTCTAGCTGTTGATGTGGATTAGTCACACATCCAAGCGTGATGACATCATTGGCATGCTGCAAGGCCCAAACTGAACAGGAGCCAAGCAGCCAGTTGTGATAAAACAGCATCATATAGATGCATTCTGCACTGGCAGACCTTATTAAAAAGACATTTCTTCCAAATATGCACATGTTAAAAACAGGGTCAAAATTAAACCCTGATATTCACACCACGAAACTGATGAAAATATATAGGAAAGGGGGGGAAAGGGGAAATTGTTTAATCAGGAAGGGCACACTAAGCCAGAGCTTATTTCCAGGTGCAACCTGGGAGCACAAGGAAGTTAAATTACTTACTCAGGGTCACACAGTATGCAAGTGGGGGCTGATGGGATTCAAACCCAGCTCTTCAGGATTACAGCTCAATGCCCTTAACCACTATACTACACTATGCTGCCCTTATGCTATTGTTTCCCAAACAGCCCTAACCATAGCCACCAGAAATACTTATTTAGGCCCATATATATTACCCCATCATGGTTGGTTAAAGTATAAATATAAATACAAAATAAAAATTAAATAAAAAAAGCTTGGTTACAGTATGTGCTAGCAGGAAAGAAAGAGTCATACAGAGTTCTGAACATTTTAACAGCATAAAAGCAGAATGTTGTACATATAAAATTTACAGTGTAACCAAGAACATCTAGGAATGGGTCAGTTCTCTCATGATAGGACCATAGTTAATCTCTTTGTTCGTGCCCCATCTGGTACTTAAGATGCCAAATCTATCAATTCACTATGCCTCCTTCGTAAACAGGAAGCATTCTCAGTCACCCCCTTTTCATGGAGAGTCCACCCTTTCAAGCCCATAGAACCTCAAAGATAGGTTCATAGGTTCATAGATCAAGATAAGAGTCAAGTACCTTTGGGTCATTATTATGACTTGTCACGTATCAGTGGTAAAATTTAGTTTTGTCATGACCCATGTGTTTGTCCAATGCCCTCTTAAAGGACTCCATACTAAGACTTGTTACCACACATTCGGGCAGGACATTCCAAACATCAACCACACTTTGGCTGAATCATTTACTCCTTCTAGTGGCTCGATAAAATTCTCCCTTCAGTTGTAAATTATGGAAAACTGACATTTTGTTACCATTTTTTTTTGTCCAATCCTGATGATTCCCATATAATGTCATTCTGGAAGGCTTTGTACACATAGCATAGATCTCTGAGCCTTCTATATGTCAGAGAGTGTAAACCCAGTTCACTCAATCTGTTCTCATATTTCATTTCTTTTAATGAGTGAGCCCTTTTTGTAACCTTTCTCTGGACCATTTCCAGGAGCTTACTGCTACCTATATTTTTTTTTTGGGGGTGGGGGACACAAGTGTGTTCCATATTCCAGTATGGGCCTTACTAGTGATGAAAATAGGGCGATAATCACTTCCCTAGTTCTACTTCTGATGTTTCTCAGGATGTTTCCCACAATCCTAGTACCTCTCCTTACCACCTCCCTTACTTGATTCTCAAAATTCAAGGTGTTGGTAATTATTACACCTAGGTCCCTTTCACTGTCTGTTGTTGCAATGATTCAGTTATTTATTTTATATTCAGCTTTGATATTATTGTAACCGAAGTGCATGACTTTGCACTTGGTTTTGTTAAAGCCAAGTCTGTGCTGTTTGGCCCATTTTTTCCAAATAAAGCATTTGTAATTGAAAGTTTTTTGCTGCTTTGGTGTTGTTTATTAGAGCACCCAACTTTGTATCGTCTGCATATTTGCAGAGCCATGTGCCATTTGATATTTTCATGCTGGACACACAGATGTTAAATAGAGCTGGTCCAAGAATTGACCCTTGGGGAATTCCACTTGTCACTGATCCCCACTCTGACAAGAAGCCCCTAATACAGACTCTCTGTTGTCTATTATTGAGCCATAATGATTTTACCCACAAAAAAGGTTAAGGTCTAGATCTGTTTCCACGAGTGTATTAATCAAAACTGAATGTGATACTGAATCAAATGCTTTTGTATAATCTAGATAAAGAATGTCCACAGGCAGTCCTTGGTCCAGAGCACAATTAATTGGCTCAAAAAAGTCCAATTAGTTAGTAATACAGGATCTGCCCGATATAAATCCATGCTTTGTAATGTTGGTCAGATCCTGCTTTTTCATATGTGCATTGATCTGTTCTTTTATAAACCCCTCCATAATTTTTCCCAATACTGAGGATATGCTGATTGGGTGATAGTTTGCCAAATCTTTTCTGTCACCTTTTTTCAGTATCAGGGCGATGTAGGCCTGTCTTCATTCTGAAATTACCATACTCTGTACCAAGGACAAATAAACAGTAAAGCAAGGGGACCAGCAATTTCATGTAGAAAGTTTTGATTGTATCAATCCAGTCCTCCTAACTTATTAATGCCCAAATTTTTTAATTTTGTCAGTACCTCTTCTTCGGTTATAGATGTTTTGTTGTGACTGTTCACTACACATTTACCTGGTTCTATATAGTAATGTGGCTCATCTTTATCCTGAAAGACATTAATGAAATAGTTATTAAATTTATTAAACATTTATATTTCATCGTCAATAATTTCCTCTCTCTCATATAATGGTCAAACCTGTTTTTGGCCACCCTTAATGCTGCCCATGTAATTATAAAATTGTTTTTGTGTTATCCCTGATGAGAGTGGCCAATTTCAAATCTGCTTGTGTTTCATTTTTTTTTGTATATATTTTGTACATTTTTTTGGCCACATCCTTGTAGATTTCCCTTCTTTTTGATGTCATAAACAAAGTGTATTTTCTGTATGCCTTTTGTTTTTTCTAATCAATTTTTGTATTTTATTGTTAAATCATTTTGGGACTTGTCCTTTACTATCATAATTATAGGTATGTGCTGTTCTATACAATGTAAAAAGAACAAAGAATCAAGGAGCACCACTCTTTGATGACGCCTGGCAGTGTACCAGGTGAAACATTAGTACTTTTTTAAGCTATTTTTGTACTTGTGCTCGTCTGCATATTTATAAAACTTTTGGAGTTATATTCCTTTTATTGTCTGTTTTATTGCTGTATGTGTGCTTATATATTCACTGCTCTCATCTATACAATGTACCAGTTTGTTGTTTAACATCTTCCATGTGTCAGTCAAAGATAAACCCACTATTTCTTCTTTCCAATTCCATTCGTTTAATTTATTTTTTATTTTGTTGTTAATCAGCATTTTTATAATTTCTTCTTTTGGTACTACCTTTTATCTTCTTCCGGGTTTCACTAACTGTAAATGTTAACATATTATGATCGCTGTCAGCTAAAGAGTGAATTACTATTAAGTTACCTATGTTTTGATCAAGATTTCTAAACACCAAATCCAAAATACTATCTTTCTTAGTTCCCTTTGTTACAGGTTGTTCCAGATCTTTACCTAGGGCTATCGCAGTCATTCTGTTTTCTGTGGGATTTGTGCCTATTTGTTCTTTCCATTTTATTTTGGGAAAATTGAAATCACCCATCATAATACAATTCCCTTCTATGTCTATATTTTCTTTTACATCCAGAAAGCATGAGTTTTCCTTGGCATTTAGGTTTGGTGATTGATAACAAAGACCTATTTTCAGCTTCATTATTTATTATTATTTTTGTTATTCTTTTCTCCACTGCTGCGGACCCTGCAGGGGCTATGATCCCTCCCTCAAAGGGGTACATTCTCCAGCCTTCTTTTGCCATCATGGGCCCTGCTGGGACCAGGAATTTTACATTTTCTCCTGCACCCACATCTGTGCAATGGGCAGACAGGCCGTCTCCACCTCTGTGGAGGCAGCTGACGACCCCCAGCCCTCTGGATGCTCAATCCTTTCTTCCCCGGCTGATCCCCGAGTGACCCGAGTAAATTCCTGAACCCGGGTCACCAGTATGGCACAAGGTAAGGCATCCAGCACTTCAGTACCACTGGCCAGCTAACTTCATTATCTTTAACTGTAGCTTTACCTAGACTTGTTCTGCACCAAATGCTGTCTGGTCATCCAGACCTATTTCCTGTGCCTTTAAGGAGGTTGCTATGTAAAGGGCCACACACCCACCTCTTTTATCTGATCTTTCTTTGTGGAAAAGGTCAAAACTGGGAATTTCCTTTATCCGTTCACCATCTTTAAACCAAGTTTTGGTTTTTCCAGATACTGTATATCTATTTTCTCTGTAATCATTGTATATTTCAGTTCATCTATTTTGTTTTTGAGACTTCTGGCATTAAAGTGGAACTGCTTTGAATACCATTGCTGTTTGATTGGAGAGCTTGAGTTTGTTTACTAGCAATAGAATTTACAAGTTCTCGATCAGTTCAGTGATTTTTTTATTTAGATTTTAGAATGTCCAGCTGCGCATACTGCTGACTTTCTTACTGGATACGATTAACATAATGCTGATGTATGCTATATCCCAAGTTGATTGAAATTTATGCGGAAAGAGAGATGTATGTAAAATTGTTTGAATTATGGTTTGGAGATAGCGTTTAACTTGTTTACAGTGTTTCTGACAAGTTCTCTTAAGGTCCTTTTCCATATCACAAGTGCCATCTGCGCTTTGTTATTGATGTCTAAAACTGCTTCCATTTCCAATTGTCAAAAGTAATAGAGAATAACTGCAGTGCTATCTATGAAGGCTTGCTCTAGAAAATGTGATAGTAGCAGAGTCAATTTCATCATGACCCATGAAAAAATGAAATATTTAATGTAGTTCTGACTAAATACATTTTTGCAGCTCTCAACCTTCTCTCATTAATTTTAGCTCTCTCTCTCTCTCTCTCTCTCTCTATATAGTTGTTCTGGCAGCACACACTTGTATGGCTAGATTGTACCGTATAAATATATTTTTTCTCAGAGATCACACTTGCCATAGCTGATTTACCATGCTTTTGTCATTAAATGATAAGCCATGATATTGTCCCTACACTCGATCACATTTGAAGTCCATGTAATCTGCTCAAACCATTTTCCTTTTTTTCTCTCTCTCACCCAAATCATAAAATTTTGACGTGATTACTAACACAAGTGGCTGAGTCATGAAATCTGACTAAGTTTCAATGCATTTATTGAGCTTGGAAATAGCAATGTCAGTCACCTTCTCACACATAGTAAGTTTTGCTTTATCCTATACAATTTAGCGAGACAAGTGCGCTACCAGATCAACTGAGTAAAAATCATTACAGTTTTACCCACACAAGTCAGACTCAAACCCACATCTCGCAGTGGCATTTGGCTAATATTAGCTCTGTACTGTTTGTATCTTGTCATATCTCTGATTCATCATTTAGTTAGATGAGGCGTTGGGTGTGGGAGAGGGATGCAGGTTGCTAAAACTGTAATGTATTCCATAATATGTCAATGCTGTTTCACATGTTGAATGGAGTGTGATGTGAGATTTACCATGTTTGTGTGGATTGAGCATTTGTGCTATTGATGCCCTAAAACATATTGATTGCCTACTATAATCATTTCTGCCCTGTGTATTCTGGACACAGTTCTCCATGCAAATACTAACTGATAATTGTTCGTGGTACAAGGTGAATGCATGGATATCAAAAGGTGTAATGTTTTTTTTTTCTGTTTGGTGATGTAGTAGTTATCATTGAAATATTGTGAATGCTGGTTGAACTACTTTATTATAAAAATGATGTTACTGCGGCGTTTGTTTATACGTGTGTTCTGGGGTGGGTGGGGCACGACAGCATGAACAGATGACATCCTAGTATATCTAACCTCTCATTTAAAAAAAAATGCGTAATTTCATGTCATTCTGAAAGTACCTCTGTGTGTGTCATGCTTTTGGGTTTGATTCCATTTTTCATCCAGCATTCACCATATTTCAGAAATGACTGTTACATTAGTAAACAGGCATAAAACTATCAGTCGCCGTATTGGTATACATGTATTAAGTCTGAGATGTGAACAACTACTTGTTAGTATTTGTGTGGAGAAATGTTTCAACAATGCATAGGGCTGAAACAACTGTAATATACAATCATTTTGTATGAATGCAACTATAGCACGAATGCTCCATCCTCTCAAATGGTAGCACTTAAATGAACTGATGGCATCTGTGTAAGTCTACCCACCCATTAAAAAAGTAGTGGTATGCCAATCACTCCAGGAATGCCTCTGTGCATGCCCTGTTTTTGTGGTTTGAGTTCCCTTTTTTTATTTTTATGTAAAAAATGCATAATGCAATTTAATTCCTATATTTACCGGAAATTTTTCTGTACTTTGATTCAACTCCAGCTGCTCCCACTCAGCTAACCTATATCCTTTTCTTTCAATGCAGTCAGCCATCCTACTGTGCAATTTGGATTAATGAAGAGTCGTATCTTGTTTTGCTCTTCATGCATTCTAGTGTAGCAAATCCCCTATTGCTTGCCTGCTTGTCAAATTCATGTTTTGTTATCAAAACTGCAGTTTACATTATGCCAAATGTGAACACTCCTAAAATCTAATTTATCTACAATATAATTAAAATAAAAATAAAGAAATAAATAAATTGATTAGGTAAACAAAACATGCAATTGGAGAACTGGGAAATATACAATTCGGATGGGAATTTGTAATTACTGATGCAGACACCAAGCTTAGAATACCAATATTTTCTGCATCAAATGTAAGCCTGATGAAATGACAGAATAACACCAAGTAACCCTTTTGAAGAAGGAGCAAGTAATGGGGCGTTATCTTCTCACTGTACTTGAGTATCAAGGTTTTCA
Organism: Neoceratodus forsteri; assembly: GCA_016271365.2. NCBI lineage: Eukaryota > Metazoa > Chordata > Ceratodontiformes > Ceratodontidae > Neoceratodus > Neoceratodus forsteri. The sequence goes on along the minus strand of CM028132.1, from coordinate 1,089,708,241 downwards.
TGCAACTGCTTGACAAGTTATGAAACAAGGTATAAAACTAAAGTTGACAATAGGTTGCAGAATTATAGAATATCTACTATATTTGAGTAACTTCATGCTTTCTTGCTCAATGGCAATTCATATTGGGGCCTATGCATGGTTGTGCAGAGTGGCTACATGCCGCACATCCCCAGCAAGTAGCCACCCTGTAACTTTGCATCCCCCATATGGGATGCACAAAATGGGGTGTGCTGCCCGTATGCACCTGATCCCCAGCTGCAAGAACAGAAATGCACTGGGGGTGGGGAAGGGGCCTGCCAGCACTATGCACCATGCACAAATCCATGCAGTGCTGTCCATGGGGGTGTTGAGGAGGGCACAGGATATTCCAGGGAGAACCCTGCTGTAAGTGCCCTGAGCACACAGACCACCATGCGGACATGGCGGTAAGCCACCACCCTCCACCAACATGACTCCAGCATGTATCCCCATGGACCACCCAGTGCCAGTCATCCCATTGCATCTGTGAGTCCTAGCCCCATGACAGCCACCCCCCACGTGCACACACACATAGGGGCTCCAGCCCAGGTATGCAGCCCTCATGTGGCACCATCAACTCACCCCACCATCCCCTATACCTGAGCACAGAGGCCACTGCACAGGATGGCCAGTGGTACAGCTCTCCTTTCATCTCCTTGGCCACAGGCCATCCAAGTGATGCTGGGAGTGCACTGTCCATATATAGGCGGTGTGCTCCTGGCATCACTTGGATGGCTGTTGGCTGAGGAGGTGTGAGGAGGGTTGTGCCTCTTACCATCCTGTGCAGTGGCCTCTATGCTCAGGTATGTGGGATGAGGTTGGCTGTCAATGCCGAGGCAGCATGCTGTCAACAAGGATGGGGCTGCCTTGTGCCTGTGGACCAGAGGTGGAGGCACCGGGCCATGGATGGCAAGGTGGATGATGGTATTTGTGAGGGTGGGGGTGTTGATGGCATGTGAGGGGGTGGCCATACTGGCCTGGGGTGGGCGTTCTGCTGGGGATAGCACGAGGCTGCAGTGCTACTGGGGCATGGGCCGGGGGTCCCCCAGCCAATGGGGCCTGGCTACACGGGTCCTGGTGCTTGCATTTGGCATTCCCACAGCTGTACCCATGTCCTTATGTGCAAGTGATCCATTGTGGGACCCATGCTGAGCATCCGATTAGATGCCCGACTGGGTCCATGACTCCACTTCCGGTCACCCTGTGGAGACCTGTGCATTGGGGGTGGGCGGGCCCATGGACAGGTGGTGGCTGTTGATGAATATGACCAGTTTGCACCTGTCTGCAGGTACAGAGCTATGCGGTGGGATGTGCGCCTCCTGTGCATATATCCTAACCATTCGTGCATAGGACCCATTGAGCTTTCAATTTTAGAAACAATAACTGTTTTCAAAGTATTTTTTTTTATTTACTGTGCAATTTTGTAAGTGTAGCTCTGATGGTATTAGTAATAAAATGTAAAAATACTGTCAGTAGTTTTTGTGAAAGAGTGAAGTCGCACCCCCCTTTCTAGGAAGATAGTGAGTCTTGGATGTACTTCTGTCCTTTGTATCTGTCTTAACTGTTATATGTTTGTTTGTTGGGCTGGCCACCCACTTTGTTATATATGTTTATTGTAGTCTTGTTTATTGTTTGTCCTCCTTTGTCTTTTCCCAGTACATCCCAGTACTGCTATCCTGCCTACAAAAGTCTGGTTAATAAAGTTTTGAGGACGTCAGGACTGATCCCCTGATGATGCTGCAAAAGCATCCTGGCCCTCTGTATATTGTATGCCTGGAGCTTGTAAATATGCTCCCTGTAATAAAAGGAAATGTTTCCCCATTTTAAAAATAGTAGTTGGGGCTTGGAGCCGTTTTCGCTCTGTAGGCTTACCCCTGTTGAAAATGCCTTCTTGTAGTTTGTTTGTAAGAGGGATGAATTAAGAAAACCCTCCGTTTTGGAAAAATGTCAGGGCACTGCTTTACAATGCCCTATTGTGCCCTGCTATGCTTGTTGTGCCTTTCAGGCTTTAATTTAATGTAAAGAACCTCCTGGTTCTTTAGTTTGACCTTCATTATGCTCTTCTTGCAAGAGCTCTGCAGAAATGCAGCTTGCTGTGTAAAAGTATGCCGCTGAGTTCCTGCATGACAGTGCGATAGTGCGAGCTCTGGTAATTTTACCCACTTGATCGTGCGCACTGTCATGATGGCATTTAGTCTTCTAGTTTTCCCTGAAATGCAGTTTGCTGAAAGAAACACAGCGTTTTGAGAGCTACACACCCTCTGGAGTCAAAATGCAGAGGTTTGGAGCTGTTTTGAAGACCTCCAGAAAACAAGGGTATTTGCTGCTGCTGCCATCTCAGAGCTTTGAATGCAACCTTCCTCAGTGCCAGCAGTCCACTAAGAGCCAGCTGGCCGTTTTCTTACTGCAGTTATGCTGCTGCTGGAAAGGGTGGTGCTTGCTGAGGCCAGAGTTTCATTTTAAATCCTCCAAAAGGACTGTAAGTCACTTCCATGCTTATACATATGTTGCTTTGTTGAAATAAATATGTTTGACTCTTGTGAATAAATAAAATGCTGTGTAAATAAAGAAAGATTGTTAAGAGAAAGGTACAGGGGTGGAGTTAGGTGATCACATGACCCCTGAATGATATAAAACCTATGCTTTTAGAACAGGTAGAGTGTGTGTAAGGTCAGTTGAGTTCAGTTCAGCCCAGTGCAAGTTCTGATCAGTTGAGCTCAGCCAGAGTGGATAAGAAGTTGTGAACATCCTTAAGAGCTAATGTTTTCTAGCTGTGTTTATTTTCCTGTTGTTACTGTTTTGCTTCTCTTTAATATTGCCATTTTCAGTTTGCTTTAATATTTTTATAAATAAATACCATTATTTTTTTGCTGCCAAATCACCTCATTGGTCCATTTTTACATACAGCCTGCGGCAGTTTTCATTTTATGTTTTGTGAAATTTTGAGAGTATTTTTTTATAGTTTACTACTGAATGTACTAATTGATGCATTTGTCAAAATGTTGGACTCTCTTGTATTTTATCATTCAATTGGTTATGGTACACTGCTAATCATGTGTGGGATATTAATGTATCTGGTTATGCACTGATCAAGATGAAGAGGGAGCTTTAAAAAGGTGTGTTTGGGGGAGGGTGGCCATGTACAGAGAAGGAGGACCAATATGTTACAGGGTATGCATCACAAAACATATGTGGGCAGATTAAATGTCCTCAATATGTACTCACTGGATGAAAGGAGGTAAAGTGGGGACATGATAGAAACAATCAAGTTCCTCAAGGGCATAAAGAAGGTGCTTGGTGAGCCACCTTCTAATGTATAATGAGTGTTAGAACAAGGAGGAGTGATATGAAATTGGAATGTGGCAAATTAAGAGGAAATGTGAGAAAGTTTTTCTTCATAGAGAGGGCAGTGGACATGTGGAATATCTTCAACAGGAGGCGGTGGGTTTGAACATACTGGGTGGGAGGTGAAAAAGACTAGGATAGGCACAAAGAAACTTTGAAGAGGGAAGGAGTGATGGAAAAGCCAATGATCAGATAGTAACTACGGCCACATACAAGTATATGGCTTACAGGTAGAATAGAGGGGCCTCTCAGAATTCTTCTGCCATCAGCTTCTAATTTTCTATGTTACAATCGATGTGTCCTTACCAGTTATTTTTATAAAGGCAGCACCACCCACTGATCTCAACTGGTGAAGTCTCTCTCTATGCAGCTCAGCATCCATCAGGCCATCCCTACAGCTTCATCATATTTTTTTGGGCTACTTTCTTTTAACTTTTTCAGTTTTGTTGTTCCTATTACCTCCCCCCACTCAGCCCCATCCTGTATGCCTATACATGATTTATGGGCTCCAAGTGCATGACTTTGCACTTTCTTCTATGACTGTACTGTAAGTTGCTACTCTTTTGATTACGCCTCCAATTTGTCTTGTTCCTTATCATTTTTTCCACCCTGTCAGGAGTGCCCACCCTATTGCAGAGCTTGGTGTCAACTTCTAAGAACCCTACCTCCAATGGGTGTGTGTGGGTAGTTTTTTTTGCAGGGCTGGTTGTTGGATATAGGCCTCACCTTGTCAGTCTCCTGGTGGAAGCTGAGCTAAATGCTGCTCGGGAGATGGGTCAGGGCGCACTGCATGCACTGAGACATCGCTGCACACCACATGTATCAGGAGGCCATGGTATGAATGAAATCAAAACATCATGACCAATTTTACAAATAGCCATGCTTGCCATAACTAACTAGAACATGTCCTCTGTGATGATCTATGGCCCCCTCCCAACCCATGCAGAACTTCATCCCATCAGAGGATGGGTGGAGGATTGTTGACCATGTAAAGGATGTGTCACTAAAAGTATGCTTTGACACAGAGAAGACAGGATACTGTTGTCATCCTCAGCGCTGGTTGAGAAGTTGAACAAAACAAGAGTCAGCCCTTTATACAAATAACAAAACATTTCAAATGTTGTTGCATAGATCTTACCTGTGTCAATCTTCACCATTTATTACTGGTGGGTGTCTGCCAGAGACAGGCACCCCATGGGAGATTTTTTTTTGGAGGAGGGGCCAATGTTGTCAGCGCCACCCACGAGGCCGACATATTACATGGAGCTCGAGGGTTGGCCAGTAACGGCCGTTGGATCCTCCTCCACCTCAGTTCTGCTTCTCTCGCCATCAAGACAGCAACCCAGCTGGCTGAGACTTCTGTGGCCCAGTGTTTCTGTAATGCCTAGTTCGATGCCATTTGACACCATTATCCTCGACTCCACCTTGGTTCTGCTACTCAACACTGCTCAAGTCCAGTAAGATCTTTCCTTTTTATTTCATGTGCAGCATTGAGTCTTTTCTGAATTTAAGTTTATTTTACTGTTCCATCATGTCTGGTCTTTGGGACAAAAAGCGATCCAAGAAAATGGGTCATCCCCCTATGCGTCGGTGTCCCTGTGGCTGACAGATTTCTGTGACCAACCGACATGACATGTCTCACCTGTCTTGGTCCCCAGCATGATATGGATGCTTGCGATGCCTGCTTCTTGATGGACTGTAGAGTTTTGGAGCACCACGCATTAAAGGTCATCAGGGCCCCGCCGACTTTTGAGGGTCATCGTCGCTCAAGCCGGTCAAAGCACAGTACTCTTTGCCCTACCTCCGGGTCCCTTCCTGGGCCTATATGGTCCAGTGAAGAGGTTGTCTCCTCCTCCTCTTCCAGCCTTGCCGTGGAGGAGGTCCCTACCATAGTGCCAGAGGGCTGGTCTGGCCCCATTTGGGGCCTGGCTGGGAGCATCACCTTGGCAGTCACCTCCTCAATGGTGCAGATTCCCCTGTTGTCGGGGCCCACGGCTATGGTTTCTGGCATGGGGTGCTCCTTGGCGCTGCCCATCGGTGCCATCTCAGATCCCGGAGATGCGTGGTGCCAGTGATCAGGGTGGTGCTGCAAGGGGTACAGGGCTGGAATGGTGTCGTGACTGGGGATCCCTTGGGGCTGCTGATCTGAAGCCCTTCATAGCTGTCTCCTCTTTGGAGGAAGATGATTCTGAGGTGGATCTGGATTTGCTGCCTGACTCTTTGGAGTCAGAGGGTTCCCCATGGCCCAGCACCCTTGTGTCTCCCCAGGTGCCCCCTCTGGTGGCTCAGGTGACTGAAGTTCATGCGAATCTCCCAGCCACACCTAGCTTGGGAGGCCAGCTGCGATCTTCTGGTCCCTCTGCTGCTGGAGTGGCAATCGGGATCCTGAGTGAGGGAGTGGCTGCCATCCCAGGTGCCATTCGCCCTCTCAGAATCAAGATTGAGTCCCCTCCTCCTGAGGCCCTCTCTGGGGGGCCTGTGCAGTTGAGGGAGCCCTTGGCACAGAGGTTGAGGAAGAGGGCTTCCTTGGAGTCCTCAGGGTTCAGGATGAAAGGCAAGGGACTGCAGCATACTTTTGTAGCCCTTCGGGGTGGTGGAAAAGCCATAGTGCCAAGCCCTTTGTTCTCCCCTTGTGTTATCCCATGCAGGTCCCTCTGGGTGGGGCTGGGGTCCACCCTTCTGGATCCATGCGGCCCTGTTCTTCATAGGGTAGCTCACCCAACATGGTTAAGCCCTCACCATTTTGATTTCCAGGATAGGACGGTGAATCTACAGACCTGTAGTTTTCCTGATGCTAGGCTCTCCTGTGGATTCTGCTAGCTCTGGCAGAGGCATGTCACATCAGGTGACAGGCTTGCCCATGCCTCTGCACCCAGCTGTCCTCTTCCCAGGCCACGTTGGCCCTTTGGGGCCTTTGATCTGGGATCAGTTCAGGTCTCAGGTGGCGGCATTCCCTGAGCATGTTAGGGCCATGGACGAGCAAGTCTTCCGATCAGTTTCCCTGCCACAGCCAGTCTGATTCGTCAAGCTCCTCGGCCCCCTCATCTTCCTCCACTGAAGAAGAGGAACCTTCAGTAAACCAGTCATCAGATGCTGATCAAGCTCAGTATCAGTGCTTCCTTTCGAGGTTGGTTAGGGACTTGCACATCTCCCATTATGCTTGTGACAATACCGAGCGTGTGACACAGGCCTTCCTAGGTGAATATGGAGTGCAACATTTGGGAGTTCCATCCTGGCTGGTTCCCTTCCGGCAAGCATCGTACAGTGCCTGGCAGCATCCATATTCCCAAAACCAGCCCCTATGGACTGCTGCAGGAGGTACTGTGCAACCCGTGGGTTTCCCAGGTGCCTTGCTTCATCCACCTTCTGAACTGATGTGGCTAGACACCCGTTTTGGTCTTCGATGCCCCATCCGCAATAGGCCCCCGAGACTGATTCTCAAGAGTTGGATCAGATGGGGTGAAGAGTCTTCTCTTCAGTATGGAGCCTGTTGGCTATTATCTCACATCAGGTGCATCACGCTGCCTACAATAAACATCTGTGGGTGATGCTGGGACAGGTCCTAGCATTGCTGCCTGATTCAGAGGCTACCCAGCAAGCCATTGCCCTTGCTGCTATAGGCCTGGAGTTGGCAAGGCACCAATCAAGGGTGTCATATGATGCCAATGAGGTTACTTCATGGCTAGTGGGGACAGCGATCTGCATTAGGTGGACAGCATGGCTTCACCTGCTGAGGTTGTCACTTTTGGCCCGGTGCAGATTACTGGCCTCCCCCTTCCAGGAGACCCATCTGTTTTCCCACAGAATGAGATTGGAGTTTCAGTGGCGCCTTCCTTCCCCTAAGGTTCGGGGGACCCCATCTCATTCTGATAAGTCTCAGCCTTGAACTGGCTAGTGGAGGGTCCCCCTTCCCACGTTCTTCACTGGGGGGGACTGAGGGATGTTTTCCCTCAGGGTTATTGGGCCCCCCTTTGGGGTGGCTCGGTACTCACTCACCAGTGATGAATGGTGAAGATTGACACAGGTAAGATGTGAAAATTACATATTTACCATAATTCTGGATCTTCCTGTGTATCTTCACCATTCATCACTGAATCCCTCCCACCTTCCCCTTGTGAGGCCTCAGTCCCTAAGATGTGCCGCCTCCCTTCTACCCCAAACCACTGCCCCCCTTGAGAGCTCTACTTCCAATGATTGTCAGGGAGGAGGGGTCTGTGGGCAGGGTCAGGGTTCGAGCGAGTCTCAAACTCTTTGGGGTTCTACTTCTTGGGTCTCTGGGGGGGCTCTCCTCTACTAGGCCCCTTGCTTGACCCACTTTCTGGGTCTGTCAGTCTGGGGGAGTTGCCTCGGGCCTCCTGGGATGCCCTGACCCTTCCTCCATAGTGTTGTTTTTCTCCTCTCTCCCCTCCTTAAACCCTGTGGTGTTTTCTGGGGGTGGGGGGGGTTGAGAACTGTGACAGTCCTTGATCTGTTGGGATTGAGACTGGGGGGTGGCCTCTCCCCAAACTCTGTGGTGCAACCTCCTGTTTTTCTTGTGCTCCCTCTTCTATCTCTGAGCAGTGCTGGCTCTGCCTAAGTCTGAGGGCTCAGCGTAATCAGAGAACTTAGGCCTCCAGATTGCAGCTCTTCTCACCAGGGTTCTTACCCTGATGTTCCTTCAGAGCTGCCTCTGTTTGTTTGGGGACCAAGGCCACCCCCCCAACCATCCCATACCTACTTCTTCTCTCTCTTCTTTCTCTCTCGCTCTCCTTTCTCCTCCCTTGGTTGCTCTGGGACTGGGGCCTTCTGGTCTACAACCCTCAGGCCCCTCATTCTCTTTCCTGTCCTCTCGTTGGCATACTCTTTTTCAGTTCATTCCTTTCCTTTTACTGTCTTTTGGACTCCCTTGCCCCACCCTTCTTTCTCTTTACTTATTTCTCCTGTCTCTCCTTAGTGCAGAACTGAGGTAGCGTAGGACCCAATGTCTGTTACTGGCCAACCTGCGAGCACCATGTAATACATCAGCCTCATGGACATTGCTGACAGCATCGGCCCCTCTTCCAAAAAAAAAAAAAAGTCTCCCACGAGGTGCCTGTCTCCGGCAGACACCCACCAGTGATGAATGGTGAAGATAAATAGGAAGATCAAGAATTACGGTAGGTACGTAATTTTCAGTTTTTACTTATCTGATACCTGGCATTGATCTTTGTTGAGAAACACAGCTTGTCATTTATTTAATGATTCTTAACAATATATTTATTTGTAATTTCTCATTTTAGAACTATGGTTTGTTGTGAAGCAGTTGTATTTAAGAATACTAGTAAAAGAAAAGATGCATCCAATGTTTCTTTTTTCTGCTTGAGTAGTCAGAAAGCTCATAAACAGAAAAAATGGTTGCTTATTATTGGCAAGCCTACTAAGAATTTACCATTAAAGGTGTTCTTGTGTGAAGAACATTTTGAAGACAGGTTAGTATACATTTTAATTTTATTCTGTGTTTGTTTCAGATGTTACACATAGTATGAAAGTATTGATCTTAGGTCTGGTGGGCCACAAGTCCCTAGCCAGATCCATTCCATGTGTATACACATTAAAGACAATTAGTGGTTGTCTACTTGTACTTCTAGGACCCAAATCCCATTGCATATATGCACATAGATCAGCATAGTGGAGTTGTAGCTGGCTCACCACTGTTTTTATTAAATATATGAGTTTATGAATCATTCTGGGTATGGACCGGTTGACCACCATTTACTATTTAATCTATTGCCCCATGTGAAATGGTGCTGGGGTAAGTATGTTGAATTCCATATGGTGACTGTCATCAGAAAATTATTACCTGATTATTGAATTCCATACTCAGCAACGCTTTTCCATGTACTACTAAATTCCTTTTAACAAAATAAGACTAGAATATAATAGGAGTTTAAGATAAAGTGGGTAAGAACCCACCCCCCCCCCGAGTCCTGGTTGGCTGAGACTTGGTTCTAGCCATGACAGGAAAACATCACCGGCAATGGCTAAAATCAATTTTTATACTACTTGAGTTGAGTATAGATGAACTTTAAAATTACACTGAATTAATTCATTATTCCAAGAAACAATTTTGAGTGTGCTGGGGGGTTGGAGGTTGGAGAGAGCAAAACACTACTGGGATATTGCAGAGATATGAATACTTCAATTCCTTGGTAAGCAATTATTCTATTCCATGGTAAGCAATAACATATTGTATTGACTGTGAAGGTAGATAGATGACAGATTGGTAGAACGCAGTCCTGGATGGACAATTTTACATTATTTAACAATATTCTATTCATTTTTTTTTGGAATTGAAAAACAGTTTATAGTTTTTGTTTTGTAATAGTTGCCTAGTGCCCCATTTCATATAAGCTGTAAGTCAATTTGGGTACATTGGTGGTGCTAAGTTTCCAACACTGTCTGGGGGCTGAAGGAACTTGACTTCACCTTGTGCCTCACTACTCTTCTGTCCATGTTGAAAACATATTTCCACCAACAACTTGTCATGCCTTGTATCTTAAAACTCCAGAATATTACAATGACACCTGGTACCTGTCTGAGAGGAACTCACTTCAACATTGGATGATGTTGTGTTTTGCCAGCCTTAATCTGAATAAGTTACTGGCATATTGCAATGAACTGTGTCTTTATTGTTTTCTATTTAACATCCTTACAGTTGTTTTGATTCTGCTGCAAAGTTACATGCTGAGTTACGAGGGACACGTTTAAAGAAAGCACTTATCACAGGCTCAATTCCAACACTATTTTCACACAAAAAGAAAAGTGTGCCCAGAAAAACCAGTGTGAACAGACAGAAGAAGAAGAAAAACCGGAAAGATGTATGTAGTATTGATACTGACAATCAAGCTGTTTTGTCATTCCAGTCTGTGTATTGAACATATAAGGTTAACATACTTTAGAAATTGTGATACGGTAGTCTTGTGTATGTATTCATATGACACTTTATTATTGGTGAAGTGTTGGCACTCTAAAATTAATTAAAATATGGCAGTACATGTTGTTCTGTGTTTAATGAGAATTTTACACTCCCCTCGATGTGTTGGATGCTACATAAACTCCGAGAGTGAAGCATGATGGGTTTATTAAAGCATCCAACATCATTATGCCTGTGTTCCGCACACTGCACTGGCTGCCAGTGGGGTGACGTATCACCTTCAAGGTCGGTTTGCTGACCTACAAAACCCTACATGACCAGAGACCTCGCTGCTTGCAAGATCTCCTTTCACCCTACCACCCCTCCCGGCCTCTCCGATCCACTGATGAGGAGTTGCTAGAGATTCCCAGGGTGCACTTACAAACATCTGGGGACCATTCATTTGCATTTGTGGCCCTACCCTGTGGAATTCTTTACCTCATCAGATAAGAGAATGCCTGACCATCCAAAGTTTTAAAACTGAATTGAAGACATACCTCTTTGGCCTGGCTTTCTGTGATGAAGAATAATGTTGCTGTCCTTTTTCTAGTAACCATTGGTGTATTGTTTATATTTTATGGTTTTAAATATTGTTATAATTTTATGGAATTTATTGATTGATGTGATATTTATTGTATATACAGGTGCCTTGAAATATGGAAAGGTGCCTTTTTAAAAATAGACCTGATTTGATTTGATTTGAAGGGGCTGTGTAAAATTTGAGCAATAATGCATGATAGGGCATGTGTTATTGTGGGATTTACACATGACTTGTTTGGTGTGTCACACAGTACAGCCAAGTAACTTTAACCACACAAATAGTGTATAAATCCCACTACTACACATGCCCTAAAGTGCATTATTGCAATTATAAAATGAATCTCTAATTAAAAATAAAAATGAATTAGGTTCAAAGAGAGTTAATATTTGAGTACCCAATATCTTTACCAGTTGTCTGTTACAGGATTTACACACAGTCATGTGACATGTTTTGACCAATGAGGTTACAAGATTTTCAAGACCCATTTTATGATCCAGTTTTACACACAACCCCATGTTTTATTTTATATAATCGCTGGGTATCTTTTTTTTGCCACATAAATATATCAAATAAAAGTGATTCGTGTGCGACAGGTCAGGTTTCAGCACGGTTCACAGTTGCAAGTGCATCAGAGGAAATATTAACCTTTTATCATTTGTTTCTTTTTCTTCTTTTTAAATTAGCTCCCTTGCAAGATGTTATCCCAGTGAATGCATTTTAGAAAAAACTTATGCTTAGTCTGAGTGGCAGAGAAATCTCTCTTGGTGGCTGGTACTGAAGCAGCAAAGTGCAGACAGCACAGAGAAGAGGAAGATTGTGGTTCACACATGCACAAAGCTAAGGAAACTGGTTGCGTGTTTGCCTTTAGAACAAGCTGGTCACAATGGTTAAATCATAATCTGGTTTCCCTACTGGACTAAAGGAGACCCAGTAATTATAGTATTATAATAACCGGTGAGCATTTTTCCCTACAGGGAAACTCAGTTATAATTTGTCGTTATAACCAGCTGGTTATAATGGCAAACACACACTGGGTTTCCCTCGCTCCATACATGTGCCAGCTGTCTGTCTTTCCAGCCTCATGCTGAAACATAGGGTGAACACTTCACTGCTGGCACCATTTGTTCTCAGCAGTAAGCAAACTTTTTTTTTAAAAAAATTGACTTATTGAACCCTTTCCAGCATGTCATTTTTTTTAAATGACAACAAAAATTAAATGTTTCAGCACCCGCTTCAACTAGACTGCGGACTGTGCTGATACCTGACCAAACCACGGCTGAACAGTGAAGCTGAATTTATTTTATATAATTGCTGTGGCGAATAACATGCTCCACAGCAATTATATAAAATAAAATATGGGGTGTTGTGTGCAATGAGAATTTTACACACAACCTCAGGGTTGGATGCTTAATAAACCTCTCGATCTTCGCTCTCGGGTTTATGTAGCATCCAACCTCTCAGATTTGTGTAAAATTCTCCATTATGCACACCACCCCATATATTATTCTATATGTAATGCATAACCCTGTGATCTTATATTGGTTTTATAAAATTGTCATAATGTTTTGGGTGTTTTTTAATTTTTATATTTGATTTGTTATTTTGTCTTTTTGCAGATAGTATCATGAGTGAGTTATCATATCAACTTTATTTTTAACTCATCACAGTCCCATTCAACTGTAAAATAGCATTTGCAAAATATGTACTATTACAATTGTCGTTTGTCAAGTCAATTTACACTGTGTGCTAGGGTATGCATCCTACATTATGTTCACTGCTATTGATAAATCTATACTGATTCATACTATTTCATTTTATATTTTGCATTTTAGTTAATTGAAGAGCTACTTTTGCAACACAAGAAACAAGAATATGGTGTTGATGCTAACAAGGAGGAGCAATCCATTGACGAAAGTCAGCAAGATGCAGTAAATACCTCATGTTGCAATATGTGTAACATTGTAACATTGACCAATAAAGCAGCCAAACTGAAGTACAGTTGTTAGTGATAACACGTTTCAGACCAGCAAGTGCAAAAAAGCCCCACAGGGATCAACATTGCAGTCATGTGTGGGCTCAACCAGGTATCCCCATAAATTTGATGTTACAGATAACGGTTCATATACAGACTAGTAAAAGGGGATGGGTACTTGTCTGTATAGGTTTTACGTTTATGTTCAGACAACAAACAATGTTAGACGGGGTCATATCTTTAATCAGAAGTAAACATTGTTCATATATGACTTGGTTGTACATGTATACTAACAGAAGATTTACGTAAGGCTTAATGAGTGCCTAATGTAATTCTAAAAACTCTACTTCTCATACAGTGACTGCTGTTATAGGGTATATTAAGGCCATCAGTTGCCATTGACCACTTTCTGCTATGCTGCTGCCTATATAGTGTTGCAAACCTCCTTTCGTGTATGAAGCCTGTGTTTAATGCTGGTTGCATCTCATTTAAGCAGTAATGCATGAAGGGGTGTTGGTAGTACTACATTTCCCACATGGTCAGTGGCAAAGTGAGTCATGAGGTAATGCTGAGCACCTTCCGTTCCCTGACAGTGGGAGAAACTAAGTACTGCCTACTTACCCTGAGTACCTTATTACTAAAACTGTAACAGCTTTCAAAGTCATGAAAAATTTTATATAATTTTGCTAAATAATAAAAAATACTCATCCACAGATGCTGTTCACCTGTTCATCATTGATTTATCTTCACATTCAATACATTTTGAGTTTGTTTACCATGGAATAGAAGAATTAAAATCTCTTCATTATTCAATTCACTATTGCTCATATTTGCTCAGATGTAAGCAAACGTATGAAAACAATATTAATCTTACTTTAAATATGAAATACTATATCTTCTAATGAGAAAAACCTTACAGAGTGGCTAACTTCTACTTAATTTAGTTTGAAGGTAATAATATAATTGGAGATGTCCATTATGAGGATTCCGAATGTGGAGAGTCTGGAGTCTGCACCATATGGTTTCATGCTAGATGTGTAGTGAGTAGTTTCAAAGTTAAACATATAATCCAATAATTAGATACTGTTTCTCTCTCATACCTGATTGCCTTGTTTAATTGTACTGATATTTGTTAATACTGATCTTTCTGACTATGTTCTTTTTTATCCATCCATGTTCAAATATTTATACAACTATTTAGACTGAGGTTGCTATTTCCAAAAAGATACATATCGCACAAGGTTCTTGGGGTAAACATGAATGTCTCAAGTAGCACCTTGCACCAACAGTTGTGCTCTGTAATAGTCTCAAAATCAGCCTGCCGCAAATGCATGCTACTTTTGAACCAAATGCTCACTTGCATCGCCCCTTGTGAACTACATCTGCTTTTACCAGGTTACAAGGTGGAGTATGCAACATGGCGGGTCTGCCACATTCCCTTAATTAGTATTTTGGGTTAGAGTTTCACTGGGTAGGGGCGGTGGGGGTTGACCCGTATCACTGTTACCTGTCTTTCATGTTCACAAATGGTTTTGCACACTGCTGAATGCAAGGCAGACCTAGGAAATTGGGCACTGGGACACTGATCGTTTTGTAGAATAGGGCGTAGGGTCCACGGCAGAAATAATGAACGCCTGTTTCCTGTGACGACACACTACCTGTATAGAACTATAACTCCACATTTCTCTCTAAACTCATTTATACATTCTACAGGCTGAGAATTCTATAAAAGCATGGAAAAACACTGACGGTAAAGAAGGTGTGGTTCATAAATAGTACCTATAGTCTGTTACTGCCATGTATAGCTATACCATCTCTCTCATTGTCAACTGTCTGATTTATTGAATTATCAGAAAACATGAAGTATAATATTACTGTCATGGAATAAATATGTAACTGTGAGGTCTTTTCCTGAATACATTTTTTCAGGAGGTGTGTGACAAGGCCATTCATGCGAGCCTATTTATGCAGAAAAATCAATGTAGTGACCAAAGTATGAGTTCAGCTATTCTGGAGAACCCTGGAAATCAACACATGAAAACAGCTACTCGAGTTCGGATGTAAGCAAAACACTTTCTTGGTTTTTATTTGCATATAACATGTGTTATAGTAGTAGTATCATGTAAATACTCACATAGATTGAAAAGCAAGCTGAGTTTGAAGTTGTATTACCACAGCTGGAATTAATATGAATATTATAGTATATAGTATGAGAAATGAATCCCCTTTTGCTAGTGACAAGTTTCATCACTTTCACAGAGGATAATGTATGATCAATAGTTTATGACAAACTGTGGGCCTGGTGGTGTTGAGGGTTGAGGCGATGGGTGCCTTACCTCATGCCACAATTGTGACCTGGGTTTGGGAATGACTTCAGATCATCAGATAGCTGGCGGTGGGGGTGGGGGGTGGAGAGCTGGATTAAGTGGCCAAAAGGCAGCTTTCCTTTTCCGGGGTGGTCGTCATTGTTCCCACACCATTCTCCTGTAGTTCTGCTCCCACTGGGTGAGGGCCTGGTGGGTAGCATAGGCAGGATGTGGCAGAAGCTATTAAAAAAAACTAAAAAACTCACACTTGGATTGGATTGTGGAAAACTTATATATTGCTTTTGGTCAGCAATTGTTCTGTATAAAAGTCAATTTTACTCACTTGGAATATGATACTAGATTAAAAAAAAACTGGATTACACTCTCTTGAGAGCAGACGAACTAGAAGTGATCTTCTACAACTGTTTAAAATACTTAAATCACCTGATCAAATGGATCAATGTGGTATTGCTTATTCAGTAAGAAAAATTGTACCAAGGCTGCATATCAGATAATTGGAAGTGAAAAAAGTAAATAACAACAAGAGACTAACTTTATTTTCCATTAGATCACCCAGACTATGCAATACATTACCCCAAGAAATTGTCGATTCAACAAAAATATCAATATTCAAGAACAAATTAGATAAATGATTGAATGAATGGGACATGGGCAAAGGAGCCATCAATATGGAGGACAATCCCGATAGGCTATTAGCCTTCTTTTGTCCTAAAAACCAAGTAAACCAAGTAAATTTGATAAAAAAAAACTTGTTGAGCATATTGTAAATAATTGTATAAACAGAAATGTTTGCACGCATAGCAAACAATACCAAACAAGCATCAACCATGCAAACTGTGGTGATTTTCAGTACATTGTATAATCAAGTTCTCATGCTCAATTTATGTCTCTCTCTTTCTTTATTCAGAATAGTTTATTAGATCCTGAATTAGACATCACCCCCGCAGTACAAACTGATTTTTGTGAGGAACAGGATGTTTCAACACAAGATAGTGAACCAACAATCACTATTATGTCAGATAATGTATCAGTAGCAAGTCAAGGACATGATTCTTTTTTGGATAGGCATGAATCAGATCAGGTATGTATTTGATACTTTTAACAACTAAGTGAGAATGTCAAGCAATATAAGAGATACATTTTATGTGAATTCATACAAACAATTAGGTGTTTACTGTACATCGATGGTTATTGTTCACTTCCCAAAGGCATGCCAAGTATATTTGAAGTTTGGTTCAATAGTAATAAATGTCATCATGATAAGTTATGTGTATGATGAACTTTATTTTTCTCATAAGATATTTATTTTATTTTATTTATTTGATTACCGGGTAAGATACATTGATTCCAGGGACCATTTTCACGCGTGACCTGGGGCATTTTAGATGGCACATCTAACATAACAATAACTAGAAAGTCCAACAGAACACAGTTTCTACAATCACAGTTGAGAGAGGATCATAAGTGGAGAACATGTAGTGAAATAAAAAGTAAGAAAAAGGAAAAATACAGTTACAAGTCTCAGCTGTTAGGGATGTTACATCTTGTTTCTAGTAAAAACATCTTGTAATAAGCCGGCCCAGTGGCGCTGAGGGTTGAGGTGCTGGACACCACACCTCGCTCCATGCTGGTGACCCGGGTTCAGGAGTGGACTCGGGTCACTGGTGAGTCGGCTGGGGGGAGATAGGCTTGAGCATCCCATGACAGCTCATCTACTCTGGGGAGGGTTGAGGCCATAGCCCGTGCACTTATCTGACTCTGAGCAGAGGCTTGGAGTACTACAAGCCCCTAGAGGTAGGGGATGGGCTGCCGCTGTGCAGCATGACGTCATCGCTCAACACCTTGATGTCAGGGGTCTCACACTGCAAGGGTGGGAGAAAAAGAAGAAAATGCCTACCATCATTGGGAAGACGGAGCCCCGGAGATGTGCCCTCAATGTGCCTTCACCCACCCAACGGCCCCCAAACTGATGAAACGTAAGTGATGGGTCATAGGGGCTCTGCCCCATCCCCCCTTGGGGGTAAGCTGAAGCTCCATGGGGATCAGGGGGTCATTCAGGCAGGGTGGAAGGTAGAGGGATATCTGCCTTGGGGCTCCTGAAGGGTCGGGGATGGCAGGCTGGGAAGACGGACGAAAACAGAAATTTCAAAAAAATAACATCTTGTAATAAATGCATTAAAAATAGCAGGCCCTTATATAATTGCTTGATTAATATACCTGTCAGGCACTTGCAGTTACTTGGAGTAGCATTTGCATAGAGATCTACCTAATATTTCCTCCAGGAAGTGCAGTTTGAAAGTGGAGGGTGAGACAGGTGTGTGCAGTCTGTTTGGAAGGGAGTTGCACAGTTCGGGTGCAGCATAGGAGAAGGCTCTCCTACCCATTTCTGTATTTCATCTGGAACACTCCATCAACCCTCTATCAGAGGTCCTTAATTCATGCCTGTTGCTCTTAGGTTTTAGCAGAGCTGAGGGGGTGGGGATCCTAGCCCAGCTTGCAAAAATTTGGAGATGAATGTTACAGACAGTAGCTCTCTGTGGTTGGAGGGGGACAGCCATCCCAGAGTTTGATAGTGTTGACATTACTCATTGTACTTTTTGTTACTATATCATATATAATATATCAATTAACATTATTTTGTAAACAATGTATATTTGACTTGTGGAAGTCATTGCACATGGATCTCTAAACCTTGTAATGTGTTGTACTTCTAATCACATTGTGGCTGTTACACTGCGCTAGCTATGTAGCTACTTCGGCACAGCAACATCGAATGCTCGATGGCTACGCATGGTTGTCATGGACAGAGAACCATACATTATCCTCTATGTAATTATGTTAAATGCTAACATTCATCATCTGATTCTGGTAATCATTACTTCTTCTATTCTGGATGTTCAATTGCCTTGTAACAATGTTACACTTGTGATTTCATATCACCAGTGATTAAGAAGTCTTACTTAATTTATTATCAGGATGACAGCTCTTCTGAATCTGAATATGAACCATCATCAGAAGACAAGTGCATTTCATCTGATTCTGAGGTTCATTCCTTCATGGGATGAACAATATGTGCCATCACATGGATACTAAATATATAGGGCCAGATATTCAAACTGCTCTCTTCTAAGGTGCAAGCCCTTACGCTGTGCAAAATAGTTGTGCAGGGGTGTGTCCGGGGTGATATTCAAAGGAGTTGCGCTATTGAGCAACTCCTTTGAATATCACCCCCAGCCATTAGTTACTGTGCATGGCGCAGAATCCTGCGCCACCGAAGTTGACAGAGTGAGCATTCAACTTGCGGTGGCGAGTACCATTGGCGCCCATGCGCAAAATCCCGATATTCAAAAGGTGACATGCAAATGGGGCCATAATTCATGCAAGGTGCAGGGGGTCATTTGCATCTGATTATGGCCCCATTTGCATGCCATTAGCATGTAGGGCACTGATCCCCGAGGACTTGAGCTGCGCCCCTGCCAGGCAGCAGCCGCTGGGGACCGATAGCCCCTGCAGCCCGATCGCGGCAAAATAGTGTAGAACTTCACCACCCACTGGGCCCGATCGCTGGGTATGGTTTAATCTCTCAACGGCCCCGTACGCGGGCAGCATTGTGGCGTCCTCAATTCTCTTCGGGGTCTGCGGACCGAAGTTCTATCGGTAAAGTTGGTTCTTTCGGGTTCAGTGACGAAAGGCGATCGCTGGCAGCAGTGCACAAACCCTCCTGTTTTGTGGGTTCAGTGATCGAAGCGATCGCTGGCAGTATGTTTAACAAACCCTCTCGGTTTTCTCGGCCAGTGTCTCACACCTCACCCACCCATGTGCCACACGTGCATTTTCCGCAGCTCGGTGGCAGCATCTCACCGTGCCTGCTGTCCCGCCGCTTGTCGACTGACTACCCTGACAGCATCACTATTGGTGGTAGCAGGAGCCACGGGCGCAGCCATACTACAAAGATAGTCCAGTTTTGTGAAATGAACTCATTCACAAAACTAGACTGTCTTCAGGACAGTATGGGCTGCACGCCCATTGGCCTGCTTGCTCCATCATCGCTGGCAGAGCTCCACCGGGCAGTCGGTCAGCGGTATGGGGCAGGAGTGGGTAGGATGCTACCGCCCACCGCCGCTGGGGAGCAGGTTGGGGGCTATATGAGTAGGTGGGGTGGGGGACACTAGCCACCAGGGATATGTTTGGGTGGTTTATTAAACATACTGCCCGCGATCGGGCTTTCGGTCCACTGGACCACCAGGGATCCATTCGGGGTTTATTAAACATACTCGCCCGCGATCGGGCATTTCCGTCCACTGGACCACCAGGATACCTTCGGGAGGAGGGGGGGTTATTTAACTTATTGCCCATGATTGGGCATTCGGTCCTCTGGACCACCAGGGATCTGTTCAGGGGGGGTTATTAAACATACTGCCCGCAATTGGGCATTTCGGTCCACTGGACCACCAGGGATACCTTCGGGAGGAGGGGAGGGTTATTTAACTTACTGCCCGTGATCGGGCATTCGGTCCACTGGACCACCAGGGATCCGTTCTGGGGAGGGGAGCCACATTGCTGCCCACGATCGGGCTGGTGGGGGGGAGTACACTATGCCCATGATCGGACCAGTGTGGGGTGGTGGGGGAGAGTTACAGTCGGCTGCCCGCAATCGGGCTGCAGGGGGTGCACAGGGACTGGTTGGGGCCAGCCACGGTGGCAGCTGCTGTGTTGCGCCCCTGCAATGCAGCAGCTCACCTGTGGGTGGCCTCGACTTAAGCCTTTTTGGCTCAAAGTCATGCTAGGCGCAGGTCAGGGGTTGCGCCAGACAACTCTGCACAGCCCAGCTGAATATCGGGCTGTGCAGTTTATGCATGGTTCCTCCCCCTCCAGTTGAGCATGCATTCATTTGCATTGCGCTGTTGCTCAGCCTGTTTTCAGTGGCGCAACTATCTCCTGCTGAATATCGCAGAATGGCACAATTCCGGACTTGCGCATGTGCAACCCTATTGCGCATGCGCAACCCTATTGCGCATGGCGCAACCCTTTTGAATATCCCACCCATAGTATGTAAGATGTGTTTAAGAGAACTTTGTGCTCGCTGCATGATTTGCGGTTCTGCCATCACAGACATAAGAGAGGTTGTTACTGGAACTCTTGTGACACTGTTCACGACATGCTTTCAACAGCATAAAGTTACTTAGTGGTCTTAACCACTTATTAGAAGAATGGCATCAGGGAATTTACTTACAGAGGTTGCAGTTTTATACAGTGATTCCACATTCAGTGTTATTAAACATTTTTCAGATCTCCTAAATCTACAGATGATAGCTGAGATCGAGGCCATCTAACTTTCTCATTGGGGACTGCCAGTCTGATGCCCCTGGGTATTCAGCAAAATATGGGACTTACGTTATTCTAGATGAACGGTCCTGAAAAGTTTATCACCTGGAAGTTGTTCAAGTAACTGATGTAGTTAAATGGGTACTGAAATGAATTGCTTAGGTCTATTGATGTCAGCAGCCTCAATACTGAAATTATTCTGGTTTAAAGTAATTAACAATGTTGTATGTAGATTCATTTTTTTTAAGTATAATAATTTATATGAGTGTATGAAAATCAAACATGTAATGATGAAACAAATTGCTTACATAGAATTAGTTTGTCAAAACTAATGTTTACTTTCATGACTAGCATCATTCGTTAGTATCTTATGTTAACTTCTAGTATAATTGACACCGCAGAAAAAAAAAAATGCGACTGATCAGACAACTGTAGTGCAGTATTCCAACCACTTAAAGAAGCCATTGGTCCATGTTATTAATGGTAAAACACAAAACAGTGAATTGTCTTGTAAAGGAATAATTATCGAACTCAGTATGAAGATGTAACAATGATGCATTTACTATATGTTTCTTATGATTATCAGGCCGAATATTCCAACAACATGAAACCTACCGGTTTTCAGTGGGTCTTGGATGTACTACGGGCTGATAATGTTCCAATCAAAACTGTCACCACAGACAGGCATGTCAGTGTTTCAAAATTAATGAGGATGAAATATAAAGACATAAGACACCAATTTGATGTATGGTATTTCAGTAAATCCATTGGAAAAAGACTAACTACTAAGTGTAAACTGCAGAAGTACTCCAGGTTACACCTTGGATCCAAGCTATATTGAATCACCTTTGGTGGAGCATTGCCATTTGCCACATGCGATGAAAATGCCACCATACTTAGGTATGTCTTCATATCGGGATAAGACATTACTACAATAGTAGCACACACCTTTAGGGTAAATATTAAAAACAAATACTGCAAATGTAGTAAAAGTACACAGGTCAGTGATAATATTCATTAGAAAATCCTCAAAGTTAAAATCTAATCTTTTATTTTATTTATTTTAAAAGTTGGATTTACAACCATTGAGTCATAGACTCATTTACAAAGGCACCTTGTCGCAGGGAGGGAAGACATGGTTACAGTGTGAGATACTACAGTGGTAACATACAGGTGCAATACAGATAACAAAAAGAACACAATATAACAGCGGTTTACGGGACAAAGTTACATGCAGTAAATAGCAATTGTATTAAAAAAAAAAAGAAAAGGGGGGAAGCAGTCCAAAGGACATTGTCAATGCTATGGGCAAGAAATGGGGAGGAACCCCAACATTAGATTGATTAAGGGCAACTACAGCTTCGGGTGCCAAAGCGGTGGTTATGGAGAGCAACTTTAAAGGGACTAATTTTGGTAAACTAAGTGAGAGAGAGAGAGCGGGATGGAGTTGAACAATGTGGGGGCACAGTAGTGGAAGGACCTTGAGGCAAGGGAGGTCTTGGTATGGGGCACCAGAAAGGTGCCCTTAACTGAGGTATGGGTGGCAACAGATGGGGATGCAAGCCACAGTGATGTGGTGACCCCTTGGATGAGTCTTAGCAGGGATTTTTTGGCAAGTAAGCAGGTTTGGCAGTGCAGGCGCTCCTCCATGGTGAGCAGGTTGATGGTGGAATAGAGCAGGCAAGTATGGGTGTGGAGGGATGTACCGGTCAGGAGCCTGCCGGCCTTGTTTATCAAGGTCTGGATTCTGGTAAGGGTGGTATTGTCGGCCGCAGTGCAGATAGGTAGGCCGTAGTCCACTAGGGACAGGATGGAAGAGTTGATGGCCAGTCGGAGAGTGGTTTGGGGAAGGCAATCTCTGTGGTAATAGATAAGGCCAATCAGAGAGTTTATGGCTCAGGACAGGGTATTGATGTGGGTGTGGAATGTAAGAGCCGAGTCGAAGGTGATGCCCAGGTACTTGTAGGCTGACACTTGCTCGAGAGGGTGAGCATTACTGGGGAGAATGCAGAGGGGGGCATTTTGGGCCTTATTCTGGAGATGTGAAAAAAAACATAGATTCGTTCTTTTTTTAGGTTAATGACCAGCCGGTGGTCAAGGAACCACTTTTCAGCTTGGTTGAATGTGTGCTGCAGAGATTCCTGTAGAGATGCAGGGTCAGGTGGTAGGCAAGGAGAACCGCATCATTGGCATAGAGTACCATATTACCCGAGCAGGAGCTGGGGAGGGTATTGAGAAATAGGCTGAACAAAATGGGGCCCAGGATGGAACCCTGTGATCTGGCAGAGAGGTAACTGGTGAACCATGCCAGTGGGCCAGGGGAGAAGCCAAGTTGGTGGAGGGAGTCAAGTAGGAGGGGGTGACAGACAGTGTCAAAGGCCTTGGAGAGATCAATGAACACTGCACCCGCAACATGACCTGAGTCAAGAGCAGAGTGGAGGTACTGGGAGAACTCCAGGAGGGCTATAGTGGTGCTGTGTCCAGGGCGGAATCCATGTTGTTCTGGACACAGCAGGTCGTATTTGGCCAGATACTTGGAGAGCTGAATGGCCACTATTTTTTCTAGTGCTTTGGAGAGAGGGGGGAGAATGGAGATGGGCCTGAAATTGTTAGGGGAGGTTCTAGCTCCACTCTTATGGATAGGGGTGATTTCTACAATTTTCCAGGCACTGGGAAATTGACCAAGACATACTGACCAGTTTAAAAGGTTGGTGAGAGGGGCTAGTACAGTATCTAGGACTATTTGGAGAATCCTGGAGTCCAGGGGATCATAGCTGGGGTTGTTGCTAGCTAAGGCTTTTTACAGATGTGGCCTGGCTTCAAGGGGTGATATGGCATGCAGGTAGAAAAGGGGCAATCCGAGGTGGGGGGGTGGAGGCAGGATAGGGTCAAAAAGTAGTTGGGAGGACACAGCTTAGATCCAAGAAAGCCATATTGAGGCACCCAGCTGCGCGGAGGATCAGTAGTGACGGTACCATCTACGGAGAGTAGTGATGGTGGGGGGGGGTCTTTCCATTGAGCTCTTTCATATTGTTCCAGAAGGCATGGGATGAGCCCCAAGTGGATTCATGGGTATTTTAATAATATTTGGCCTTAGCCTGCATTATAGCCCAGGTGTGCTTGTTACGTACTGCATTATAGGCTTGTTTGTCAGCCAGTTTGCCTGTCTCGACAGCAATATGCCAGAGATTATCTTTTTGTTTCAGTGTTTGGATGAGGGATGGGGAGATCCATGGGGCACTGTGTTTCTTGGTGTGGATTCTGGTCAGTGGGGTGAAAAGGTCGCAGGCCTTGCTGAGGGCACTGGAGAAACAGGCTAGGGCAGAGTCAATATCCGTTGCTAGTAGGACTGGGGACCAGTCAAGCTGGACTAGGTGCATTTTTAGCTTTCTGAGACCCCCGGTGCGAAAGCGCCAGTGCAAGGTGATCTGGGACACTGGTTTTGGTGTGGGGGATGACCAGTGACAGAGAACAGGAGAGTGATCACTAAGAGAGTCTGATAGTACATTAATATCCCTGATTTTATAGGGGCGGTTCGACAGAATTACATCTAGGAGGGTGCTGGAGCCGCCTGACCGGTTAAATCTAGTGGGTGAGGTAACTAGTTGGGTCATATCTAGGGCAGCGAAGGAGTCCCTGATATGTGGGGCAGTGGTACTCAGCCAACTGACATTAAGGTCACCTAGGATGAGCTGCTCTGCCTTGTGTGGGAGTGTGGTGTGATGTAGTCAATGAGGGAGCGGACAGCTGGTCCCTGGACCCTCGGGGGTATATAAGAGACTGTGAGAAAAAGAGAGCCCCTGGCTGGGTCAGGGGTAACCTTGAGGGTGAGGACTTGGGCACTAAAACCGAGCTTGGGTGCAGGAAGAGCATGGCCTAAAAGTGTGTCACGCATAAAGACTGCACACCTGCCACCACGTTTGCCTATCGTCTTCCCTGAACAGATTGTAGCCAGGAAGGGAGATAACCAAGTCAGGAGTTTTTCTCGAGAGCCAGGTCTCCACTAGTGCTATAACATCAGGATGGTGTTGTACAGTCCAGCACTGGAGAGCAGCGGATTTTTTTTAGGAGGCTGCAAATATTCATGGGTGCAGTGCTGAGGCCAGTACTAGAGTGGGGTGTGGGGTGACTAGTTGACAATGGCCCGGGGTTGCGGTGTATGTTCCCAGAGAGCAGAAGGAATAGAGCAATTAATCTGATGAGCGGTCTGAGACAACCAGGAACCTTAGCCAGGAACTGATGTGAGGTCCTACTAGTGGGGGGTACAAGGGATGGGTAGAGTGTGGACAGTAGGTATGGCAAGGAAGGGGTGGGCCCAAGGTGTCCTGGTGGGAGGGGTATTGGTTGAAGTGGGTGCCGTGGAAAATAGGTGTGTTCAGGATGGGGGGTGTTGGCTGCTGTGAGGTGGTAGGGGGTGAGACTTAGGGGTGGAGGTAGGGGCAGGATGGAACGTGGGCAGAGTAAGAAAGGGAACCATGAGTAGGCTGATTGTGATAACTGTGGTGACCATTGCTATTTCTATTGGGGGGGGTAAGGGGAATAACTGACCTTCAGTGAGTGTGATTGCTGCTGAGGAGTAGTGTTTTTTTTTTCTTCTGAGCACAATATGCTAAAAGTGAGAACAAGGCAGGGGATAACGATGATTACAACAGGAAAAGGCAGAGGCAAGGTTGGAGGATTAATAGGAAAAATAAGATGCCTCTAGTGGCAGAGCAGTATAAACTGCAAATGGGAAAAAAGGGGGATGTAGTTCCCTACACTAACAATTCAAATTCAGCAGTGGGCACAAAGACACATCACAGATTTAGTTGCAGTGTTAATACTCTCTGTATTTATGCCAGTAAATCAGTCGTATTGATTTTAACTCTGGGTTTTGTAGTTATTCTAAGAATATGTATTGGTATTGACAGATTGCATGTGATTATTTAAATTAATGAAGGTGGTCTGCTGAATATTACTAAGTTGGCTGTTTTTTTGATTTATAATACTTTACAGAGACAAATTGAACTGTTTAATATCATTTAGAGATTGTTCTCATTTACTTTTTTCCTGCT
Source organism: Neoceratodus forsteri (assembly GCA_016271365.2). Taxonomy (NCBI): domain Eukaryota; kingdom Metazoa; phylum Chordata; order Ceratodontiformes; family Ceratodontidae; genus Neoceratodus; species Neoceratodus forsteri. The sequence goes on along the minus strand of CM028132.1, from coordinate 1,089,682,728 downwards.
TCTACAGAGAGAAGTGGAGAACTATATTACATCACATGAATCAATGTTCATTCGTGGGAAGGATGCAATTACTTCCATATATGTGAACATGAAGCTATATCAGAAACTGAAGAACATGAAAAAGAATGGTGAGAAGTGAAATCTCCAGAATATGCTCCTCTCCAAGAAATTATGTATGACAGAAAACTGTTGGACAACATGACTAATCTGACAGATTTTTGTCAAACTGGGGCTATCGAGAGCCTATTTAGTGCTAGTCTGAAATTCACGCCCAAGAGGCTTCATTTTGCTAACAAAGGCCATTACATTGAAACATGTACTACTCTATTAAGTTAGATGGGAATTTTAATCATGTTTGATAGTTTGAAAAAAAATAGGGGTTGAATAAATACAGCAATGCAGGATTGCTGAAAAAAGTGAATCAGGTGAGCACCATCAAAGAACTGATGGCAGGGACAGAAGCAGTATCCCCGGAGTGGACACTGATACAAACTCCACATTACAAACAAGAAAGAGTAGTGTTTTCTACTAAATATATCAGTTCAGTTCAGTAAGTTTATTGATGTACCAGTCACAAGTCAATTACTAATGCTGCAGATAGGAGCGATGTGATCCTAGAGTCACTGTCAGCAACTGAATTGAACAGTTATCAAATGCAATTAGCATGGGGCAATTGAGTTAATCTGAACTATTAGCTTTAAAATTCCAATCAGAAATCATGCATCTTATGTATGATCTGTGCTATAATGTTTGCACTGTAATTCCATCTACCTACATAGTTGTTTACCCACATCTGTCAACAGCAGTTTATCACAATGTATTTGTTTTCATGTAAGGTATGGAAGTAAGAAAGAAACTGCTGGCAGTTCACCACAATAGTAATGTTGGAAAGGAACAAGCATCTACCTCTTCTGGAGATCTTCATTACAAAGCATGCTTCTCTAAACTGAAGGGTGAATTGACTGCCAAAAAGAATTATAATCCGACAATGTTTGGATATGCACGAAGATTAATGAAGCAGACTATTCAACACAGGCAAAATCACAAGACAGGTAAGATTTAATGCTAATACACTATTAGAAAATACTTAGAAAGTTAAGCAGATGAGATCGCTATAACTGAGTGAATGAATTATGAGTCCCCCTGTTGTGCCATTTTCTGAACAGTGTATGTACTGACTAACTATATGAATTAGATATAGACACATTAGTAGAAGTCTTATTATTTACAGTAATAAGTCAACTGAATGTAAAGAAAAGGAAGGGATTAGAAAATTATATCATTCTGTCTTGAGTAACTTCATAGATAACACAGAAAGAAAAAGTAATGTTCAGCTAGTAATAAGGTTTAACATGGTGTGTCACTCAAGAATGTTGAGATACAGAGACCATACATACTCCAGTATCTCATGAACAGTTAAGAACATAAGAATTCGCTAGCAGAAGGGGACCTCTTGATCCATCTAGTCTGCCCAGAATACCTACCCCCCTCCTCTTAGACTATTTCCTTTTTTGCATTAGTGTTTATCCCACACAAGTTTGAATTCCCTTACATTTTCTGAGTCTACTACCTCTTGCAGTAGTCTATTCTAAGGGTCAACCACGCTCTCAGAAAAAAAAGTACTTCCTGTTGTTTCCCCTAAATTTATTTTCTGCCAGTCGTAGATTGTGGCCTCTTGTACAACTCTCTGATTTCATCTGAAACAGGTTTTCCTTCTGTGCCGTCTTAATTCCCTACATATACTTAAACATTTCTATCATGTCCCGTGTCTCTTCTCTATTCAAGTGAGTACAGCTGTAAGTCAACAAGTCTGGTTTCATATGGCTCCTGGTGCAAACCCTGCACCATCTTTGTAGCCCTTTTCTGCACCGCCTCTAGTCTGTTGCTATCCTTCTTCAGGTGCAGCATCCAAAACTGAACGCAATATTCCATGTGCGACCTGACCAGTGATCTGTAGAGTGGCATTATCACCTCTCTTTTTCTGCTAGTTATACTCCTTCCAATGCATCTGAGGATGCCATTTGCTTTCTGCGCTTCCCTTTCACATTGCTTGCTCATCCTTAGGTCATCTGTCACGTTCACGCCAAGATCCCTCTCCACCTGCGTTACTTCAAGCTGGTGTCCTAGCAGCATGTATTTCTTCCTTGGGTTCCTTTTACCCAGATGCATGACCTTGCATTTTTTGGCATTGAACTTCAATTGCCAATTGTTGTACCATACTTCCAGCCTATTCAGATCCTTTTCCATCTTCAAGACTCCCTCTTGGGTGTCCACCCAGTTGCAGAGTTTTGTATCATCCACAGACAGGCATACTTTCTCCTCTAGCTCATCAGCGATGTTGCTGATGAAAATGTTGAACAGGATGGGGCCTAATACTGACCCCTGTGACACTCCACTGGTCACCCTGCCCTCCCCTGACTGAGCTCCATTAACTAAGACCCTCTGTGTCCCATCCTTGAGCTAATTTGCAATCCAGTTGACTGTCTTCTGACTAAGTCCTGTATTCTCTAGCTTATTCATAAGTCTTCTATGGGGTACAGTGTCGAAAGCCTTGCCGAAGTGTAGGTACACCATGTCCACCACCCCTTCCTGATCCACTGTTCTGATCACCCAGTCGAAGAATTCTATCATGTTTGTTAGGCATGATTTTCCTGCTGTAAATCCGTGTTGCTTGGGGTCAAGCTTTCTGGATTCTTTAAAAAAAAATTACAGTCAGAGAGTATAACATTTCTTTATAAGTTACTAAGGAAGCCTAACATACATGAAGCATGCAAAAAGCTTTTACAACAATGTTTATTCTGTTTTGTTATTCCATTGACAGGCCATATGCAAGAAGAGTCAACAGCAGATTGATGTCATATAAAACACATAATAAGCTTGTTTTCTGCTAGGTTTCAGCTACTAATAATGGCTCTGTATACATTATAAATGTATAGCATATCAGTCAAGGTATTGTTTTGAGACATTGGTAGACTTCTCATTATCAAGTTGATGAAGCAAGATTCTGACTGTATAGTTTACATGTTGTCGTGTTCCAATTGTAATAATTCACACGGGTCAAACACTTTCATATATGCATGTGTATGACAGTCTATGATCAATTAAAAGCCTTGAGCAGGCCTGGTAGCACTGAGGGTTGAGGTACTGGATGCCAAACCTCACACTGTGCAGCAGACCCAGGTTCTACAACAATCCCGGGACATCAGTGGTAAACCGGGGGGGGGGGCTGGATTAAGCTTTCTCCTCACATATTTCCTCTCCTGTGGGAGGGCTGAGCACTGATCCAATTAACAGATTGTGTCGGGAAAGAGGGGCACCTCTCAGTATCTGTAGGGTGAGGGCAGGGTGTTAGGGCTGATGACTCCAAGGCACCCCCTGATGCCACATTTTTTTGAGGAGGGGATAACATATAAAACTTATTTATGGAGTAGGCCCCCCAATAGCCAACAGTACTTTGTGGAGGGGACAGTGTGAATGTACATGTGTATTGGGCACCCTGATGTAGACAAGTATCATGAGAGCAAAGGGCAGGAGGTGGGGATGGCGATTGGAGGGTGGGGGTTGCTACTATACACCAGGGAAAGGACACCTGGGAATACTAGGTTCCCCTGTGTCACACACTACTTTGGTGGGAAAAAAATGTTAAAATGCTGGTTACATACATTAAATAAGTTTTATTGTTTGCAACTTTATTATATATATTTTAACTGTATTTTTTTAACCATCACACACACTAGGCGAAATGAAAAGCAGGAAGAAAAACATCCCAAAAAACATTGCAAAAAAAACATGATATCAAAAGAAGACTTAGTTCTGAAACATGTATCAAGGTTTGGAGAGGTGAAAAGATGGAAAAAAGCATTGGTGAGGCAGTTCTAGAATGAATTGGTTCTGAGTCGGAGGTATACACGGACAAGGATGACTCAGAAAGAGAAGTCGATGAAATAAACATGTAAAGTTTTGGTGCACTTCTTCGTAGTATGAATAATTTGCTGTTCAAGCAGAAATGTGACCCTTAATCAACTTGACTATTAATTGTATGTATACTCAAGTTACGAGTTTCATAATAAAGCAACTGGCACAAGATAAGTAGTTTCTGGAAGAAGTTTTACACTTGCACATGATGTATACTTTTGACTTGCTTAACAAATGATGAGTTGTCTCACATCTCCCTCCTCTCTTAACGTGAGTGCATATGAGATCTCTATATATATATTTAGTGAAAGTGACTCAGCAGGTAGCACACTTGCCTTTGAGGTTGGGAGATCAGAAGGCTGTGGGTTCTGTCCCCACACCAGGCACTTGGGTTAATATCCCAATACTGACACTGTAGTGCAGCATGGTGAGGGGTACTGCACTCCTGAGGTGTGGTCTTTCAGATGAGATGTTAAACCGAGGTCCCATCTGCCTGTTCTGGTGGTTGTTCAGGTGGACATTAATGATCCTATGGCACTTCTTGAAAATAGTAGAGGAAATTTACTCCATTCATTAGAAATACCACCAACAGCTTAATCTAGTTCAGTTTCAGTTGGTTACCATCTGTATCCCCGCCCCCGGTTTGCCCCTGAAAAAGGGACTTCTAGTCTCAGTGGGCTTACCCGGTTAACAAAATTCAATAAATAAATATATCTGTGAGATCCCGACCTCCTGTCTTCTGCTAGTGGAGTTGAGAATCTTTAGTTAGGGTGGTGTGGGGGCGCAGCCTCCCTCATGCATTAGAGTGCTACTGCTGCTGTTGTTGTCGGCTCGAGTGTACATCACCATTCTTTACATTCAGTGATGTACACATGCCCTAACGGCGATCACCCTTCGGCAATCAAGCTTATCACATAGAACCACATTAATTAGTTTGAGGATGCAGATATATACAGAATTTTGCTACTGGAGTTAAAAACAGGTGCAAGCAAACATTCTTCACCATGGCAGCAGATATGAAACTTTTGTTACTGGAGCTAATGGAACTAAAGTTTTACTTTGGAGACTGTCTGAACATAGCATGAAAACAGGAGTAGATGCACGACAAGATTAGATCATAACTAATCAAGTTTGTAGGGTCACAGATGCGACTTGAAGGATGTATCACTGAGGAAGGAGAGAGGATGGGGTATCAGCGTGGCCAAGCCTTGGGATGTGGGGGAAGGGATGGGTGCTGTAACTGGAACCTGAGATGGCAGAATGTAACCTGCAGAAAAAGTAGGGTAAAGAGAGAATAAACAGTAAGTCAAAGGACTAACAGCTAAAAGGGAAGAAATCAATAAGACTTGTTTTGCACTAAGGGGGAGAGGGCCAGAAAATGGTTGAGTGCAATAATATTCAAGAGAGGGGTTCAGTGAAGATCCAATTTTAACGAACACTCTTGTAATCACTGAAAACATTATATTCAAAAGGCAGACTATAGCTTTTATGAATCGAAATATATTTTAAGCTAATTATTCTTTCAACCATCGGAATACTCACTATGTTGCTGCTGCCATTAGGGATTTTGCTGTTAGGCAGTAATGCAAATTAGATAAAACTATCTGAAGGCTCACCATTTCTGTAAGGTCATTTTGCCACAGGGGCATGGGAAACACGCAGAATGTGATGGATCATTTACATTTTGCTGTTACTAAATCTGGGACATGTATATGTATGAGGGAGATTAATAATTGTGAATGTGTGTGAGGGTGAGGTGCTGGGGGGTTGATTAATCAAAGTGTTCATTTAATACAGCAGACATGTCAAATTGGTGTGAGAGAGGGTGATGCAGCACCACCAAATATGTGTTTAGAATGGCCGGCCCTGTGGCGCTGAGGGTTAAGGTGCGGGATGCCTTACCTCACACCACACCTGCAACCTGTATTCAGGAACGGTCTCAGGTTGCTTGGGGGTCGGCCGGGGGAGGAAAGATGGGGCGTCCGCAGGACTGCTCTCCTTTCTCAGTGTAGGTGGATTTGCACTGCGTGCTGTCAGCAGATATCTAGCAGTGGCTGGGGGTCAGCCCAAGCGTGCAGCGATGTAAGGGGTTGGCCCACATCCAGGGTTATTGGCTGCCTCCACAGAGGTGGGGACTGCTTCCCAGCGCATTGCATGGAAGTGGGTGCAGGACAAAATGGAGGAAAATTCTGGGACTCAACAGGACCCGTGATGGCCCGATCGCTACAGCAGGTCCTTCCCAACAACAGATCTGACATACCAGGTGGAGGAGCACACCGGCACTCCTCACCCTGGCCCTGCTACAGAGGGGGAATCCACGAGGCAACCTCGGGAGATGGACTGGCTTGGTGATCGTGGACCGGAGGATGTGCACCACCGAGGGAGGGTTCATAGCTCCTGTTGAGTCTGCAGCGGAGAAACTACATATGGAAAAAAAATGATGTGTTTACAAACAGTGGAGTTTACGACATTGTGCACACTGGAAAAGAAAATCATAATTTTCAAACCACAGGCACACAGTCATGCAATAGCTGACCAGATGACATGCAAGAATACTGTGTGAGATTTGTCAAGTAGTGATCCCTATCCACTATATCGGGCCAAGTACTCCGAGTCTCTGCACCATAGAGTCAGCAGCTGAAATATTCATGTAGCATCTAGAATAACAATGTGGTACACACTGTTTTGAGGCTTTGAATGACTTGTCAGAAGGATGAGACCCACAAACGCATCTACCCACCAGTCTGATGACTGACAGATTTACAAACTGTTTTTCCAAAACACTGTGCTGCCAGCCGCTGTTGGAAATGAGTAGCCCTTACATCGCAAAGTGCAAAGCAGGCATTAATTAATTCTGAAACAATGAAATGCAAGCCTCTCTTACAATAGCAGCTTCAACACACTTGGAAAAACATTTAATTATCAAAGCCGTTCAGGAGAAAAGGAGCTGAGCACCAGGGAGAATACTTCAGTGCTAAACTGATGCGTTGACAGGAGAACAAGTTGAACAACACCCGTAGCCAGCAGAAATATACTCGGACTCACCAAGATTTGAAAATTCTATCCTTTTATTCATGTAGAGAGTGCAAATGGTGCAGCACACCCAAGTGGTCTCTGAGGAAGCAGGCAGTTGGTGTGAAATGTCAGTGTTTTTTGTATCTTAGACCACCTGTACTTGGGACCTGGCACTTTAAAAGGCCGCTTACAATTATTGCACTCTCACATGAATAAAAGGACAGAATTTACAAAATCATGGAGAGACCGAGAATATTTATGCTGGCTACAGGTGCTGTTCACCTTCGTTCTCCAATTATCAAAGCCCAACACTGTGGCAGGGAGATATATCCACACATGCAGTTATTCAGGTGGTATTATGTAAACTTGCGTATGTATGATGCAAAAGAGGTATAAAAGCAGGAATGATCACCCAAATCAATTGACACTGACATACGGTGAATTCCGGTATTCGATCGGCACGTTGACAAATGGGCTGTATAAAAAAATGTTAAGTGCAACATAATTGTCATGATCATTGCATATAGATCATAAATAATAATTTAAATGCTGATGCGGTCAATGTGTGTATGTGTGGTGGGAGGGGGTGGCAGCAACAAACCAGTCACCACAGACATGTGCAACACACAATTTGTTGCATGTGATGAGTGGACTCAATAGAACTAGGCTTTGCATTTAAAATGCTACTTCATAGCCTAAAATCTGTTAATCATGTGACCACCACTCGAACAAAGCAATATTATACAACAAGGAGTTAAACTTTAAGCATGGAATTAAAACATTTTACCAAATATTACTCCACTGAGAGGGGAAGGGAAAGGAAAGGATCTGGACTACAATGGTGACCAGTCAGAGTAGAACTGGGGGGGGGGGACACCATAGCACCTTGAAGCTTGGTCAGGGCGACATGCTACAGTGCAGGGAAGGGAAGGGAGGGAAGGGTAGCAGCCAGAGAATACCCAAATGCAAGATACACAATACGTTAGCAGTAGTAGAACAGCAATAACAGGTGGACCGTCCATTTGAAGAGACAATCCTAAGGGGAAAGAAAGTGTTAATGCAGGTATGCAGTACCATCAGAAACAGTTGCATAACACTTTTTTTATAATGCAAACAAGAAATATCACTAGAAGTGTGAGTTCCACCACTGAGTCCGGTAACCAAAGTTCAGGATCTCTGTCAACTTTTACGGACCTGTGGGAATGGAGGCATGTGTGGCTTGGACCAACTCCTGACAGGATGGGGTCAGGTTGTGAAAAGGGACCCAGGAGTTCTGCATGCTGTCAAATCCACACCACTTCACTCCGTACATCCAGGATCCATTGTTGAACATCTTACATAATATCTTCTCCATCTGGTACACCAGTGTGTGTATGAGAGAGTCCTGAGAAGATAAAGAAGAAGGCTGAGAAGAAGAAGTCCCAGAGAGTTCATCTGGCAAATCAAGCAAAATGGGATCCGACTGGAGAGTGCCAGGAGTGGGAAGATCTGTAGAAACTGGTTGCAAGATGTCTTAAGGGATTTCAGATTCTGAGAGGATGGCAGGCCCAAGTGCAGCTTCATTGTCAGGTGGACTGGGATCATCTGGGGTGGTGCTACTCAGGTACCCATGTTTCAAGAGATTGATGTGGACTTTGTTGTGTACCAGCTTTCCATCAGACTTGTGGCATAGATGAATGTGCACAGGAGGAAGGTTTTCTGCAGTGTAGAAGGGACCAGTCCAGTGGTGAAGCAGTTTCTTGGTGGCGCCCAGAACTAGGACAGGTCTGTACAAATACACAATTTCCCCAATGGAGAATGAAGGCTCATGCGACTTGGCTGCTGACATTTTCTGCATTGCAGATTTTCTCTGACCCAGCAAGGTGATGGCAACATGTCTGGCAAGTTCAAGCTGTTCCAGCATTGGGATGATGAAGGAAGAAGCTGATTTTGGAACTTCTAGCAGCGAGTGATCCCTGTTCTGTGAAGTTCTTGGGTGACATCCATGGACTAGAAAAAACAGTGTGTACTCTGTACTGTCGACACGAAGGCTTGTGTTGTAAGCAAATTGCACAAATGGAACAAAACAATCCCAAGTGTCATGAGTTTCATCCAGGTACTTGGAGAGTGTGTTGAGAATGGAAGACATCATTATTTCACTTTGTCCATTGCATTGTGGATGATAACTGGTTAAGTCTTTTATGTCGAGAAGTTTGCATGTTTCTTGAACAATGGTTGAAAGGTAGTTAGTGCCTCTGTCTGAATGCAAGTATGATGGGGTTCTGCGATGACAAATGATTGTGTTGAGGAAGGCACTTACCACAGTGGCAGGTTTGATGTCTTTTAGGGGATTAGTTCCAAATACTTTGTTAGGTAGTCCACAAAAACAAGGATGTATTTGTTGCCAGAGTCAGAGCATGTATGTAAAGGCCCAAGAATGTCTGTGCTGACTCTTTGGAATAGTTCAATGGCTACAGGCATTGGAATGATGTGTGCCTTTGTCGGTTTGGCACGAGGCTTTCTTTTGGAGCAGGGCTGGCAGGATTTGACAATTCAGACAATGTCATTGTTCATGTGAGGCCAGAAGAAGTGAAGCTTTGTCTTTCTGAGAGTTCTGTGCATTCCCATATGACCTCTGGAAAGTGGAGAGGCATGAGTGGTGAGAAGAACTTGACTGATTAGAGAGGCTGGCACAACTAACTGTACGTGAGTTCTATCCATGCGATGTCCCTTGCCTTCCTTGGTCCAAATGTGGAAAAGCACTCCGTCATTGAGGAAGTATTGTGAAGCAAAGAAAAGTACATCCTGGTGGTGCTTCTTTTGTTGCGGTAAGGTTCCAGACTCTAAGTACAGTATGTGATTATGTGTGTGACTTGAGGATCAGTTCTTTGTTGCATTTTGACCATTACCAGGGAGTGGTCAGAAGTAGAGGAGGTGAGAAGCTCTTCAGCTGCTTGCAGTAAGTGAGGATTTGTGTGTCTTTCTGTAGAAGCAGTTGGTAGCAGCAAAGCAACCTGAGGTGCTGTAGGAATGTCCACAGGAAGCACATCTGTGGCATGGAAGGGAAGAGCATGTCAGCAGGATTCTTCATCTGTTGAGGATGATGCAGAGGGATATCATCTTCTACTTAGACCATCAGCATTTGTGTGAACTCAACCTGGTCTGTACTGAATTTCAAAGTTGTAGGAATGTAGCATAGCAATCCATCAGGTGAACTTGCCTACTGGATCCTTCATTAGCTGTAAAGGACGAGTAGCGAAGGTAACAGTCAAATTTCTTTACGGCAAATACCATGGCTAGACATTCTTTTTCTGTGATGTCATAGTTCTGCTCAGCTGAGGAAAAGAGAGTCTGGCATAAGAGACAACTTGTTCTGTTCCATCTTGAATTTGACATAGCACAGCGCCCATTGCAAAGGAACTAGCATCTGAGTAGAGCTTGAAGGGTTGGTTGAACCTTGGATAGGGCAATACTGGAGAAGAGATTACTTTTTCTTTCAAGGTTTCAAAGGGCTCTTTGCATTTGGAAGTTCATGTATAGTCACATCCCTTTTTGGTGAGGGCATACAATGGAGCTACAATCTTGGCATAGTTGCAAATAAACTTTCTATAGTAGCCAGACAAATCCAGGGAAGCTCAAAGGTCTTTGAGACTGTAAGGTTCTGGATAGTCTTTGACTGCTGAGAGCTTGTCTGGGTCTGGATAGATGCCTTGAGAACTAACAACATGTCCCAGGTAATGAATTTGATGCTGTACAAAACAACACTTCTCTAGGTGAAGCTTAAGACTGACTTGTCTGAGGTGTTCAGACACTTCCTTGAGATGTTGGAGGTAATCTGACAAAGTTCTGCTGAAGACAATAACATAGTCCAGGTAGACTAGGCAAGATTTCCAAGACAACCCATGTAGTGTGACTTCCATAACCCATTGGAATGTGGCTGGACTATTCTGAAGTCCCATAGGCAGATGTTTGAATTGAAAAAGTCCCAAGTGACAGCACCATGCTGTGTATGGACGAGAAGCTGGATCAATGGAAACTTGGTAGAACCCACTTTGAAGGTCTAGAGTGGTAAGCAGGGCTGGCAGCACCAAGATGCTCTAAGACATCTTTGGTTGTAGGTAAGGGATGAGCATCCTGCACTGTGTAGGCACTGAGTTTTCTGTAGTCTACCATGAAGTGATACCCGTTGTCCTTCTTTACCTCCAGCAGGCAAGGTGCACCCCAGGGACTTGTAGACTCTTCAACAATGTCTTGTTCCAGTATGTCTTTGATTATATCCTCTAGGACTTTTTTCTGTTTGTGTCCCACTTTGTAGGCTCACTGATGGATTGGTTTCTGGTTGGGCTGCACCTCAATGGTGTGTCGCAGGATATCACAGCATTCGAGCTTGTTATCTGGACCCATAAAGACATCTGAATAATTCTCCAGGAATTTAAAAAGTTGTTGGCTTTCTGTTGGAGATGCTGAAAGTTTTGAAGAGGACAGTCTCTTACTGAGGGGTAACTCTGGTGAAGCTGGAGTGGTCATGATAGTACTGACAGGACTAGAGTTGGTGGAACCAGGATGAGGTTCTTGCATGTGATGGAGCTGGTCCCCTGTAGACAAACAGACACACTTTCCGATGTTGGCACCCTTTGAGATGACTACTGGCCCATCTGTGAAGTTGCAGCATTTTTGGAAGACTGTGCTGCTATGCACTGCAGACAAGCTGTTTCCTGGGAGAACACCTGACGAATGTCAAGCGGGGCATTCCATGACGACGCCAGCAACACCTTGTGGAAGTGGTTCACCTCAAATCTTGGCCATTAAAACCATCTCTGTTTGAAGAGGCACAGTGACTGAGTCTGTAGCTGTGACTTGCCTCCAAGGGTTTAGTGACAGTTTGATGCAAAGTCTAGGATGGCTTTATGAGCTTTGTCCAGGCAAAGAATCACTGCAGGCTATAGATCAGGCACTAGCTAGAACTTGACTGTAGCGTGTTGTGAGCCAAGGTGTTGCTTGAGATGGACTGTGCCTCTGATAGGGACTGTAGCAGTACCTGCTGTGATAATGTATTTTAGGCTGGCTGGAGAGACATTCGGTACATGACGAATAGCTTGATTGTTCAGAATACTGTTGTTGATAACTAAGATTTCTACTCCAGTGTTGATCAAGGTGTGCACGGACCAATCTCTGATGGTTCCAGGCACATAGTTTGCTAAGAGAGGTGATCCCTTCTAAAGATGGTCACCATGCTGGGTGCTCCATGAAGTGTATGAGCTCTCTGTTTGTTCCCCTAGCTTGTTTTTTGCTTGTTTCTGCTCCCTGTTTGAAGATTTGAAGATCTCCCACATCATAAATCTGTCCTACTTTGCCTCCCAGTTCATTCTGTTTGTTTGGCCATTTGCAGATTATTTGCTCTGGGCTAGACGCTAGTGGTGTAAGTATTGTGTACTGTCGAGCATTGCCAGGGTCACTACTGATGGCCCCACAGTGTACACTGAGATCGTCTGGACTTGATCCCGGTGCTGCTTCGGTTGTTGGCGGGAGCCCTAAAATTCAGTTGAGCCTGAAGTTTTGACAGAATGCCAAGATTGGGGATGTGCCTATTTTTTGATGTGCTCTCGTGAAGGAAGGCAGTGGGAGTGAAGTCTTGGACTACACTGTTGTGAGCCAAGGAGAACTTGGATGTAAACAAGAACGTGATTGAATTTATGAGGGAGGAGAGTTTTTATTGTGTAGACATGCTTCCTGGTGTGGAGTTTGTCCTACTGAACTGCTTAATTATTGAATTTGAACTCTTTCGTTTGGATATTGGACCCTGCATTTTGTGATAGCTTGGCTGCCAAATTGGAGCTTCACTGTTGGACATTGGATCTTGCATTTTGTGATTGCCTGACTGCCGAATTCTACTCTGCATGGGTAGGCCGGACCAGGTGGGTTGGGGAGCTGGCTGGAAGGTGTGCTCTAGGCTTGTTCCCAGATGCGACCTGGGAGCACAAAAAAGTTAAGTGACTTGCTCAGGATCACACAGTATGTACCTAGGTGGCTGTAGGATTCAAACCCACGTCTCCAGATCTGCAGCTCAGAGCCTTAACCCACTGCGCTATACTTCCTCCATGGTTGGTTGGAAGTAGACAATAAGCCCTTTGAGGAAAGCCCTGCTGCTCAGGTTCTGCTGGATCCTTGTATGTTATGCAGCCTCGTATGTTTATCTAATTGATTTTTGATGGTGTTTGAAGTTGCACAGTTGCCTGCTGTACATGCTCTGGTAAGCTGTGCCTGTACAGAAGGGACATTAACATTATTAAGGAGGTTCAACACAGGGCCACTGAGCTGATTAGCTGTTTAGATGGCAAGAGCTATAGCAAAGAAAGAATGGCTAGGCAGGAAGAAATGTCCACATGGTTCAATAGCAGAATTCTCTTCTCTGGAATAATCTGCCATTGGTTTAGGTCCTTCACTGCAAGTTTAAGTTCAGATACAGTGTTGGTACTGTACAGCAGTACAGTACCAAGGGTGTACTGCACTACTTCAGATGAAATATGAAACCAAGGTGTCCATTACCCATCTCCAGTGATTATTCTTGGGGATGTTAATTTTAGGAACTGTTCTGCCCATTGTCCTCATATAAACATCACAGGCACTATTTAAAATGGATTTCTCATATTCTATGCTAAAAATACTCATATGAGGAGTAAAATTACAACTCAAATGCACCCAAACACATCTTATACCCTAAGGCTTCTGGGAGCCTAGGCAGACCCTAGATCCCCAGCATGTTGCTTGACTTGATACATGAAAACCAGGAATTTTTGAGTGCTTTGCTCCCCTGTAAAAAAACTAGCTACACCCCTGGACCTGCCACATACTGATCTGTTCCAGAGCTGTGATGAAGCATATCCTGATTTGTGCTGGGATCAGTGCTACCATTTGAGGGTTCACTCAAGACCTTAAGATTCAAGATAATTAGGAGTGGGACTAAAAGACACTGCTTCTTTGGCTTGAACATGGTGTGTTATGCCTTTTTGAGCTAAGGTTGTTTGGTAGGGTTTTCAAAATAATATGAGCATGGGAAATGCTGAACAAGCGGGGGATGGGCAGAGCAACAGTGTAGGTTCGGTGTTCCAATTAACAGTGCAGTTTAGGTGAGTAGGAACAATGTCTAGAGATGCCCCTAGTGGTGTGACTCTATAATAAGCCAATAACAAAGTTAGGAGAGAGTTTCATTAGCAAGAATCGTAGGTTATACAGCACTGTGTAATACCATTGTTGACCACAGGGCCCATAGGAATAACATCTGTTATGGGAGGGAGGGAGCTTTTATCTGGCTGAGTGGCCTAGTAGTATAGCACAGTGGTCTAAAGCTTTGAACTGCAAATCTGGTGACATCCAGCAGACTAGACCTGGGTTTGAATCCCACAGCTTCCACTTGCATACTGTATGACCCTAAGCAAGTCACTTAACTTTCTTTTGCTCCCAGGTCGCACCTGGAAACAAGCTCATGGCTTAGTGTGCCTTTCCTGGTTAAACAATTTCCTCTCCTCCTCTAATGGTTACAAGAGTCATAGTTTCAAAGCTCACAATGGGATAGTGGAGTGCAATGTGAGAGAAGACAAGGGGACCAAATGCTTCGGGAGCTGGGTGGGAGTCCAGCACTGGTATCCTAACCAGTATGGTGTGGATACTGTTTAAATGTTACTACTTATAAATAGAGGTGCAATAGCATTCCCTAGTGACCTAGCCTTAAAAGCTGCTGTTGGGAACTTGGGGAACTTGGGGTATTAGAGAAATGTGGGGGTGGTCATGTGATACGGTCACATGGGAGGGGTTACCTATAAAGGAAATGACCACCCAAGGTGGGTGGGGCAGCTGCCACAGTAGCGGTGGGCAACACAAACTCCACAATCTTCCGCACCTTGTATGCTGTGCTGGCATCCATGGCTGCTGCTGGAGGAAGGGGGGAGAGCACACGTGCTCTCATGGAGGCTTCAGGGGTCTGGGGTGAGCAGTGGAACAGCCTGAAATTATGGAGGACAGAGGATTAAAAGGTCATGAGTGGTAACAATAAGGGGGTCAGGCATTTGGTGCAGTCAGGGTGATTCAAGTTCATAGACCAGCCCAAAGCTGTTCCCTTCAATTCCCCACTCCTTTAAGGCTCCCCTCCACGTCCAACAAATTCCCTAATACACACTATTAGACTCTAAAAGCTCCCTCTGGAGCAGTTACAATACATTGGGCACAGAATCAAAGTCAAAGCTAGCACAAAACATTCAGTGAGCACCCTCCGATACAAACTAGCAATTGCAGAACAGAATCATAGTAATCACTGTTTTACACACAAGCTCCATGATCTTCTGTACCTTGTATGCTGTGCTGGTGTCTGCGGCTGCTGGAGGGAAGGGGGGAGCACACGCAACCTCACGAAGGCTTCAGAGATCTGGGGTGTGCAATGGAAGTTTCTGTCATGGTGTCAATTGTGCAACATGCATGACCAGCATGATGTATCGGCACTGCGCAAGCTGTGCATGGTCAGCTATGCACATGGTCATGCATGATGGCATGTGCCCTATCACGCACATGTGCACCTTACACTGGCCACTGACCTCTGACCCATGGGTCACCTCCATGACCCTGTGACCCTGCCAGGCCATGCCTACTGCGCATTCCCACACTGCATGATGGGCAGGCACTGCGCATACTCCCATGCATTGTGCATCTGGCACCTGTGGTGGCCACATGTGTTTGTTGCCACCATTTGCACCACCTAACCCATTCGAGAGCCATGGTGCAGGGTTGGGGATGCCATGCCCTGAATTAGAGTGACCTGGACGTGATCAACCTCATCCCCTGTGTCGAGCAATACAGCGGACAGCTGTTCAGCCAGGTGCCCCTGCAGCAGGCCAGGTGCAGTGTGTGACAGGACATTTCTGTCATCCTGGAGAGGAGGACAGGGGTTCCAAAGACAGCACAGCAGTGCAGGCACCGGTATGGTGACCTGAGGCGGAGGGACCCTGACTGGCTCCGGAGATCACAGGCACGCGTCAGGTGTGGTGCAATGCCACTGCCAGGTAAGTCTTCCCATGTTGCATCTCTGCCCTGGTGCTGTACTGTGGTGTTGGCTTTGCTGCCTGGCATGCCCTGCTGTGGGGTACACTGTCGTTGTGTACATCACTGAGTGGCATTTCCAGCTGCCACTTGCATTGCGATGCAGCCATGCTGGCATGCAGGACATGTCGGGCAGGGTCTCGCCCTATGCACAGAGGGCTGTGGGGGGAGCAGCTGGTGTGGTTTGGTACTGATGTGCACCTGTCTTCTTTCCTTTCCCAGGGCAAGAGGACTGCATGCAGGCCAGGGCAGCAGTGGAGTGCAACCGGGCGGTGCACCCTGATGAAGGTGGACCTGCATAAGCAGCACTGCAGGGGGCAGGTAAGCACTGCCATGGTCTTTCTCACTGTACATGGGGGTGGCAGTGGGGAGTGAGTGTGGGCATGGCCTCCTGTACCATGTGCCATGACATCTGTGCATGTGTAGCACTGTGTATGGTGTATGCCACTGTGCCGTGTCCATTGAGCACGTATGCCGGCTGTTGGTGAGGTGGGCATGCACCTGACTGCCACCATTGTTGTTGTGGTGCTGCTGGTGCAGTGTGCCATGTGACTGTCACTGTGCAGTCATGTGGCCACTGTGCAGCAGAGACCACTTCTATGCAATGTTGTGGTGTGCCATGTTGCTAGCTGGCATTGGACCACCCCCCTTGGGGTGTCTGTTCTGGGCCCTCCAAGGGTGCGTGGTCCCACTGCCCATTGCGCACTGTGGGTGGGCATGGTTCTTTGGGCCATTGCACTGATCACCTGTCCTGTGCCTTGCAATAGGTGTCTGGCATCTGGCGCGGAGAGTGCCTCGCACAATGTTGAGCCATCTGATGTGGCAGACACTACTGATGGTCTCCAGTATCCTGGAGGTGGTCGTTGCCATCCGGCAGATGTTGGCAGCAGAGCAGAGAGAGTGACAGTTTGGTGGGGTGGCCAGACAGGGCCACCACTGATGTTACTCTTCTTTGTCCCTGTTTTCCCTGTTGCACCTTCCCCTACAGTCCCCCCTCCCACTGTACAGTCCCTGTTCCCTGTCCCCTTTCCTCACTGTACCTAACCTTTCTCTACCCCTTTTATAGTTGTACATAGTTACCTGTTATATAAATATTTTCTACCATACCTGCCTGTGTCCATGTCTGCTTTGCAGGTGGCATGTGGAGCCATGCTGCAGTGGCCCAGTGACTGTCCATGTTGTGTGCATGGAGGGGGCACATGTTGTGCTTCCATGGTTCCCTGCTGTGTGCTGTGGTGTGTTCCACTGTGTGGTGGTTTCCAGCCCCTGGGTCAGTGGCTGTGCATTGGGGTGTCCATGGAGTGGTAGTCAGGGGTGTGTGGAGGGTGTGTGCATGGTGGTGGGACACGGCCATGGGCGTTGTTCCAGTACTGTCCGCACACTGTGTTGGGGTCCTCTGCTTGGTGTTGAGTGACCCATCTCATGTGGTCTGCCAAGCTGCCTGCATCCTGGCCTGTTCCATGCTGCTGTGCGGACTCCCTGTGTGCCTGTGTGGCATGTGTGTGCTTGTCTGCATGGTCCTGGGTGTGGTCTGCTATGGCCTCATGGGGGGCACAGCCAGCAGCCTGCCTGGGGGGGTTGGGGCTCCCTTGGTGGTGCTCCATTGGCTGTTGGCACCTCCTGTCACCTGCTATCCATGCCACTGTTGTGTTCTGGGGTTCAGTGTCCGGGTGACTGTGTGTGCCCTGCTGTACTCTGCTGGTGGAGGCCTCCTGTGGCCGCTCTCACTGTGCTTCCATGGCTCTGTCCCTGGGTCTGTTCTCTATGTCCTGGCCCCCCTCTATTGCTGTGCTGCTTTGCGCTGCCACGGTTGTACTGGAGCATCTCTGTTTGTGCAATGGCGCAACCCTGCCATATTCAGCCGTGTTGCGCTGGCACTGTTTGGCCTGCTTAGCCTCTGGATATGGCTCCAGTTGCACCATGGTGCATTGGATTTGCGCTGTGCCAGCCTTTGGTGCATTTCTGAATATCCGGGCCTAGATGTTCTACCAAATAATAAGGAACATCTCCCCGAATACTTTTCAATGCAGACAATATTTTATGTAACCATCGCCTTTCATGTGTAGAGAAGTCCAGCCTAATTGGCTATATAATATACATCTATGTGTGTCATTTGAGCCATTAAGCACAAATTGTGCCATCCTTTTATGTAATACATCCAATTTTGCAAGTGTATCATTCGTACTATACTCATATACTATATCTACATAATCTAGAACTGGGAAAATTTGAGACTGTACTAACTTCAATCTAGTCTCTCGATCTAAGCACCCCTTATGTCAATATAATGCTCCTAAACATTTCCCAGCCTTATTTATCAGTTTAGTCACATGTAGGTTTCCTGATCCTATCATTGCTTCAAGGGAACATGATCATTACAGTTGCTCCAAGGGAACATGATCAAGGGGACAAATTTAGTAAGGGTTTTACTAGAATTTGTGAGCCTGGCTCACCCTCTAATTTTCTGAACACTGGAAAAGCTACCTCACAAGGCTGATACTTTCTTCACAATAATTGATCGTCTTGTATCAGTGTTGAACAGAAATGCACAGTCCAACTGGGCAACCTGGATACCTGAAATCCCCACCCCACCCCAGCTGGGTACCTGTCCATTACCAAACACAGAAAATCGTAGCATGTGTCATCAAATGTCTAATTAATTGGGGTATTCTGGTCACTACAAGTAAACGCAAGCTACAAACACAGAGCCAGTTTACCAAATTGAAGTGAAATGATAATATGACAGGGTCACCTATTGTTCCTCTCCTAGTGATTTTTAAGGTAGGCCTCCAGTTTTACCTTTTCAGGTGGTCCCCTTGTACAACAGCCAGACCCTGCAGAAATGAGCATACTTGTCATACCTTAAGACTCCCTACTGGATTTATGTTTTAAACTGTAGACTTTGTTTTCTCTTCAGAGTTCTTTAACCAGGTTAATGTCAGCCAGGAAGTTCTCTGTGGTTGCAAACAGCCACGTGTTTCATCTGCAAATATGGTGCAATTTCTGATCCTACAGTAGCTTTTGTAGCAGTCAGGAACGTGTGCGTGTGTGTGTGTGTGCATGTGTGCACGCGTGTATGTTCATGTGTTCCCCTAAAGTAAATAATCTAAATCTGAAATTCAGTGTAGCACCTTTAACAATTTAGGAATGTGCTGTAAAATGTATTCTTTGCATTAAATATTGCATTTGGTAATGGAATGGGCTGTGCATAATTCATTGTGTTTTATTAAATGTTGACATCCTGATATGTAAATTGAAATAGAGGCGACTTCTTTTCAAGTATGAACATGACTTATCTCTCTGATTCATATCATTAAATGCATGAGGCAGTGTTTTCTTTTTTTTTTCTTTACTGCAGGGCATGCATATGACAATTGTGTGATCTTTCTCTGCAGGTGAGTTTTGTTTGAAGCATCTGAGGTGAACGGTTCTGGAAAGGGAGTGCAGTTACTTATCAGCTGCAAATGGGTCACATTGTGCCCCGTACCTATCAAAAAACAGCACAGGTGGAAGAGAGGGGATCGTCAGTCATAAACAGTAGCAGAGATCTTCAACATAAAAAATATAATTTCTTATTAGAAAAGGTGGTAAGAGGAAACATTGAGACTTGCACATTGAAAGCCTTCCATGCTGGGCAAGGAGTTAACCTTAACTGTTTTGGAAGTGTTTGTCTTAACGTATTTTAAGAGTGGGATATGTTGTAAGAAAAGTGCTGTAACAATGCCTGGAGACTGTTCCGAAGTGCAAGGTTGGTCTATGAACTGCGCTGGTAAGCCTTGTTTCTGTCTGAGCTGTAATTGGAGCTTTGCCATTTTTCTACCACCAAAGAGCCAAAGGAATCTGATTAAACTGACCATTTATGTGTTAATGGCGAGTGCATCTATTTGATAATCTGGTCTCATAGTTTGCAGTTTAGCCCTAAATACATACATGCTAATGACTACATCTGCTGTAAGAAACTTTCTGAAACTTGTGTAGAACTGTGTTGCCTGATAATACGCCATATTGCCATTTTTTCAGATTCCCAGTATAAACTGAAAGTTTACTAATTGACAATTAAAAAAATATACACATATTTTATTCATTTATTTATCTGGAATTTGGAAAATACCTTTGAGTCAGAGACTCATTTACAACGGTTCCACATCACATAGAAGGGTACAACACAGTGATACAGTACAGGAAACTGGACAGGCTAGATACAAGGTAATGATACAATATAATACAGTTAAAGACTCACAACAAGTCCCGATCAAGCTAAGTCCAGAATGAGCCTACAGGCACTTATATAGAGATGCAAAGCAATTGCTGTGAAGGGGATGAGATGGGTGGCGGGGGGAAGGATAGGGCAAGCCAGACAGAGGCCATTGTCATGGTTGGAGGATGAGCAAGAAAGTAGGAGGGTCAAAGGCAGTCACAGCAGTTTATGGACTGTAGATGCCCCTTAAGGTGGGTTTTGAAGCAGCTGATGGCATTTTTGTGTAAGATGGAGCAAGGTAAGCCATTCATCCATGTAGGGGCCTTGTAGCTGAAGGATCTTTAAAGTTGGGAGGTTTGACAGTGAAGGACAGCAAGCAGTTTCTTGCTAGAGCTATGGGTTACTTTTTGGATCGTAGGCATATAGATTAGGGAGGTAAGACCAGGAGGGGATAGGCCAAGGGAGATTTTTTTGGCCATAAGGCAGGTGTGGAACTTGATCCTGTTGTCTAAGTTAAGCCAGTTTATGGAGTTATATAACGAGCAGGTATGGGTGAGAAGGTCACAGTTTAGTACAAGGTGACAGGTTTTGTTGAGGGAGATGTGGAGCCTACTTAGGGACAAGGTGGTGGCAGCACTATAAATGAGTTATCTATAGTCGAGGAGGGAGAGGATAGAGGATGAGACAGCAAAACGGAGAGTGTCAGGAGTAAGGCAGTGTTTAACCCAGTAGAGCAGACTGAGGCGGACATTAAGGGGCAGAGGATAGGTGCTGTATGTGCTGGTGGAAATTGAGTGCCGGGTCAAGGGTGATGCCCAGGTACTTAAAGGAGTCCACTTGCTCAAGAGGGGTTCGGTCCTCTGTTAAGATCTGGGGGAAAGTTCCTTTCTAGAGTTCTGAGGGTGGGAGAAGATCATGAACTTGGTCTTCTTATAGTCCAGTATTAGGCATAGCTCAGAGAATCACAGTTCTGCTTCATTAAAGGAGGACTGGAGGGGATGGTGCAGATGAAATGGATCAGGACTGGATGCGTAGAGTACCGCATCATCGGCATATAGTAGAAGGTTGCCAGAGCAGGAGGCGGGTAAGGAGTTAAGGTATAGGCTGAAGAGAAGGGGACCAAAGATGGTCCCCTGAGAGACTCCAGAGAGAACTGGGAGTTTATCAGGCAGAATGGTGCCAATTATGACCTGTTGGGGCCGATTCAACAAGTAGTCGGTGAACCAGCACAGGGCAGCCTGAGAGAAGCCAATGTTAGAGAGTGTGACTAGCAGAAGGGAGTGATTGACGGTGTCAAATGCCTTGGTGTGGTCAATAAACACAGCACCAGTGAGGTGGCCTTTGTCTAATGTGGAGTGGATGTGTGAGGTAAAATCTAGAAGGGCTGTAGTGGTACTGTGCCCTTTGCGGAAGCCATGTTGCTGTTTACAGAGAAGATCATATTTGCTAAGGTGGTCAGTAAGCTGATCAAAGACAATGCATTTGAGGGCTTTAGATTGTGGGGGGAGTATAGAAATGGGCTGGTAGTTATTGGTGTCAGTACTGTCCCCACCCTTAAATAAGGGGTAATGGAAGCAGATTTCCAGAGGGAGGGGAATTTACCTTGGCAGAGACAGCGATTAAGAATTTGGGTGAGGGGGTAGAGTACATTGTGGAGGGTGAGCCGGAGAAGCCTTGTTTGAATTTAGATCGCAATTGCAATCTTACCTCAATGAGCGAGATTCGGAGACGTTCTTTGTGGCAGTGATGTTCAGAAAATTCATTTTTCAGTGTCCCACCGCAAGCTTCTTGCACCACTTGGAAAGTAAAACTGAAAGGATGGTAGATTTATTTATTTATATTATTTTTATTTATTTATTTGCAGCTAATACTGTTTGGCAGCTAATATTGTTTGATAATAGTGCTTGTGTTAGACAGTGACAAATTTCCCTGGATTTGCACTTTGTTTTGTGATAGTAAACAATATTAATATGATTCGTTACAGTTTGAAATAGCAGTGAAGGGCAAAGAAAATGAGACCGTGCATGAAAAGCATTTAATTCTGTAACAAAATGGAAGAAATTCTGGGACTTTCATGCACTGTAAATACACTAATGCATTCTCTGTCTCTTTTGCAATTTTAAAGGTTTCGGATCCTTTAAAGCCACATATTCAATGTGGTAAATACTTGACATGTCTGGAATTTTATTGTGCATTTCGCTGTCTTGCAACGTCATTTGCTACATGACAAATTGCGGGAAAGGCATGTACTATACATTATGATGGCATGAATGTTCATATTTGTTTTTATTTATTTGCTTGTTTATTTATTATTTTTTGTTAGACATTTTTTGGCCTGAGGAATTATCTTTACTATGATTCTGCTCTTTAAAAAACTATATTTCTCATTCTAAGAATAATCTTGTAAAATTTTTGATTTGTTTCACATATTCAGACAGCAGAAAATTCATCCCTCGTTTTCGAAGAAAGTCAATAAAATATTGTCAGCCGCTTTAGAAATTTCAGTCCATAACTTTGTATTGTAGATCCATGTCACCTAAGTGGAATTATGCTTTTGAGGTTCATTATAGAGATAAGTGAGTTTGTCACCAACTAAAACTAGCAGTGTCAGTGGCTCAGTAGGTAGCACACTCGCCTCTGAGGCTGGGACATCAGAGGGCCGTGGGTTCAGTTCCCACATCTGGCACTTGGGTTAATATCCCAGTACTGACACTGTAGTGCAACATGAGAGGGGTGCTGCACTTCTGAGGTGCTGTCTTTCAGATGAGATGTTAAACCGAGGTCCCATCTGCCTGGATTGGTGGTAGTTCAGGTGGATGTTAAAGATCCCATGGCATTTATTGAAAAGAGTAGGGGAATTTCCCTGGTGTCCTGGCCAAATTTCCCTCATTCCCTAAAAGACCACCAACAGCTTAATCAGGTTCAAGGCCAGTTGGCATTCATCTGTATTCCCCCCCCTCCCCCAGGTTGTGCCTGAAAATAGGCAGGATATGCATAGTGCACTTACCTGGTCAACAAAAACTAAATAAAATAATAAAAAAATGTGAAAGTGATCCCCTTCCAAGAGGAATAAACATACAATAATGGATGGGGAAGTGTGCTTAATGAGAATTTAATAGTTGCCCAAGGTGTGGGATGCTACATAAACCCCAAGGGGTTTATTAAAGCATGCCACACTGAAGGCAACATTAAATTCAAATTTAAGACACACTTCCTCATCTTTTATTTTTTATAATTGCTGGTCAGCAATTTTTTGCCGCACTGGCTTTACTGGTGCTGTGTCTACACACAAACACATACACACACACTCTATCTTTCTGAGACAGTCTTTCTTTCTGTTTGAGATTTTTTGTGTACATGTAGTTTTACTTTTTGCAGTGTTTGTGTGAATTTATATCATAATTGCAATCTTACCTCAGTGATCGAGATTCAGAGATGTTCTTTGTGGCAGCTCTCCGCTACAGTTTATGAATGGTAGGATCAACCAGATAAATGTTTTGTATGTTTACTGTGTGTTTTATATAAAAAAGTAAAAGTGATGAGGACTCTCAGTCTGGCAGCTCCTTGCTATGCAGGTGAGGAACCGCCATGTTTGCAAAACTGTTTAGCCCACCCAGGAGGAGGTGGGCAGCCAAAGAGAGAGCGGCTGTGTTTGAGTGACTTGGCTCATGCTCACCATTATAACCAATGGGTTATAATGGCAAATTATAACTTGGTCAGCCCTAACAAAAAATTGCTGAACAGTTATTACACATAGATTAATACATGGGGGTGTGTGCTTAAAGAGAATTTTACACACACCTGAGGTGTTTGATGCTACATAAATCCTGAGAGTGAAGCTCAAGGGATTTATTTAAGCATCCAACACCAACGGTGTGTGCAAAATTAAAGTTTTACACACAGCCCCATGTTTTATTTTATGTAATTGCTGGGCATTTTTTTTTGCCACAGGAATTATGTAAAATAGGAGATTAAGATTTCCCTATGTCACGGTGGTCCAGTCAGGGAGGGTTCAGTGTGGTTGGTGGTGGGTGCTGAAAAAAAGGTGCTTTTTTTTGCCACTGGTGATATTTATTTTTGAACAGATTTCATTGTTCAAATCATTTTTAACCCCAGTGATTTTGTTAAAAAAGACTTACCACTGAATCTGAGTGGTGGCGAAGTCAGTCTCCAGTATAAGGAAGGCAGCTGGTGCTAAGAAACAGGGAAAGCAGCAGCTAGCGCATGTGGAGAATAAGGGAAACCCAGCACGAGTTCACCATTATAACCCGTGGGTTATAACGGTGAATTATAATTGGGTTTCCCTTAGGGAAAAAACAAGACCCAGTTATTATGTCTCTGTTACACAGTAAACCACTTTCATGTGAATCCCATTATTGATAATGCACACATAAATTGTCACCATTCTCTGTATTCAAGCTTAAAAGCTTGTATACAGTTAGTTGGCAAAACAATCATCAAGTAGTTTTTTTTTAACAAAAAATGTATTTCTGACATCTTTTAATTTATCCTCAGTGAATTTTAATTTTTCTCAACTATTGTTAAAACAGCTTTCATGGTTAATTTGGTAATTAATGACTCATGTCATTAAAGATGGCCACCGCTCGCAATTTTTAAAAATCTCTTCCACTAAGGTCACCTTTTAACTGTACATGCTAGACATGAATGAATAACAGCACACAGGCGGGAAACCCAAATAGCTTACAGTGACAGCCTGGAACTGTCATTACAGGGGTTGGGGTTTTTCAGAGATTGCTGAGTATGCTGTTTCTAGCTGGAAACATGCAGATCATTCATGTATTGGAGAAACACAACAAAATGCCAATAAACATGTCAACAGACCTATATGGGAACACATACTTAGATTTTCCAGTTGTTTCTGCAGTAAGACAAGTCATAATTTAAATAAATGAGATAAAGTAGAAACTTGCTCTTTGAGAGAGAGAGAGAGAGAGACAGAGAGAGAGAGTGAGTGAGTGAGTGAGTGAAGGGACAAGGAGTCATGGACTGGAGGAAGGACTATTCCAGAGGTGGGTGGGACAAGAAGGTAGATTACCCAGCAAAGGTTTTACATCAGGGGATACAGAAAAAAATGAGCCTCAGACAAATGGAGTATGACAGAGGGGGAGAGAAAAGAGATGGGGTAACAAAGAAAAGAAACAGATGGCCACCAGGGTTCTGTGCACGTGCGTGAGTCACCATGCATGTGCAGAGAACTCTGGCAGCCATGTTGGACACAATAGACAGTGCCATGTTCTACCAGTGCCAACAGACAAAATAGTGTGATGAACGCACAGTGATTGCCATTCACCTCCACTATTTAAAAAGTCCATTATGTAGCCGGTAAGCTCCTTTTACTCTACGGTGCATGCAAGACATCTGCAGGGCTATGCCCACTGCAGCCATATAAATGGATATGGTTAGGGGAGGCCTAATTTCCTGGATCTTAAAGGTTATTACTTAGCAATTCAGTACTGATATATTCAAGACTGAGTGAATCAAAGCCTGGTGGCTAGCTGTCTGGACTTAGAGGAAAAGGGTTGTCCTGGACATCTCTCAGTACACCTCAGTGAGGGGGATGTAAGTCATATGAACACCTAGATAATGTTAACGTGTTAGTTTGCTGGGTGCTGGAAGTATGGGAACAGGTGAAGCAATGTAGGGGCACAGTGGAGGACAATACACTGTTGATTCCTCTGGCATGTAATCCATACATTTTACCTGGTTTAGAAGATGGAGGATTTAAGGAGTTGGAGGAGAGGGGAGTGAGGTGCCTCATGTGATTCACTTGTATTGTAAGATACAGTTCCTTCCTTTTCCTCTGCAATTGTTGAAATTGGCATGTTTTTGTATTCAAGATAAGAGCCACCAAGATCTGAAGGAGGCAGCTGTTGCAACTGAAACCAAGGGTCAAGAAAAGTGGAAAGAAGAACATTTTTATCTGTCCTGATATTGTGAAGTCTTCTTCAATTTTGGAATTGCTGTAGCAATCAGTCAGTAAGGGATACACTAGCTTTATTTCCTTTTTGGTCAAAGCCTCTGTGCAGCCTCCTGAGTTCTTTGTTCAATAAAAAAGCACATAACAGACAATTTAGTAAAATTGCAGCTGCCTCCCTAAGAACAATAACGAAACACATCAGCTAATGTGGTGCCTTGAGGACCATGCACGTGATGTGCGAAACCGGTTGAAGTGTCCCTGGTTTGTAAGGGCAGCTGCTACTATGCATGGAGCACTACTAAAATAAAAGAAGACTTTCACAGTACTTTGTGGTGCCTGGTTTTGATATTTGCTTGTATACTTTTTGTACCAGAGGCATGCTTGGTGTGTGGAGCTAGGAACTGTTTTGGTATCTGACCTTGAGGACACACAGTTAGTGAAAAATTCAGGATGGCTGGCACTGCAGGGTGTAAAACAAGGTTTAGAAACAGTACACATTGTATAGAACGGTGCAGGACAGGGTTCAGGTAAGCTTTCTTGATCAGCATGGCTGAGCCATTTAAAATGTATACATCAAAGGATAAACAAACACATAGACAAAACAGTAGTTTTCCTAGATACTTTCTACTGTGCATCATTTCATTAGCAGTAGTTAAAAAGTTGCAGTATTTTAAACATTGTAGGCACATGAAATACTGTTTAGCAGGTTAATATAGAAAAGTGGCATATTCGGTTAGAATAACAGACCCCCGAAGTCACACATTAAAGAGTAACTATCTTTTCCGATAGAAGAAAGTAATCCTTTAGTAAATCACCCAAATACTGATACTGAAGAGTGATGCCATGGGCAAAACATAACAGAATAGGTGAATAAGAGTCACAGAGACAATTAGTAAATTTAGATTATTTTGGTATTTCTTAAAATATTCCCTCTACAATCCTTCATTTAAAAGTATTGAACTTGAAAATCATGAAACATTGTTCTGGGTCTGTCAATTTATGAAGATAAAGTTCTACTGTATTTTAATCTATTAAATTTCAGAATCCAATTTTCTTCTCTGGAACAGGAGGGTACTTTGGCTTAATGGAGGCAAAAGGGTATAATATTTATATTCCACTTGGTGGACGCCAGAGGGGTCCTCTCATTTACTAAACTCCAAGAGACTTACAATCTTCCACAACAAGACTTTTCAATATATACAAGCTTAAGAGAAAGCATTGAACAAAGGGGACCAGCCTATAGTAGGCTTCCAGACCCCCCCACACTTCATTGCTTACCTTAGCTATGACCACAGGGAGAGGACAGCTCTGGCCCCACTTTGTGGGACTAATATATGAGGGTATACAAGAATTATCCAAAAATTCAACTCAGGGAATCTTGAATGCCTGGAATAAAGAACTTCCACTCCAGGTATCAAAGGAGGATTGGGAAAAATATACTAAATTCTCAATGGGACTTTTAGGAACCCCCTATTGGTGAGAATTTTCCTGGAAAACTAGAAATGGGTTTTTCTATACACTGGCAAAGCTGGCCAAGTTCTCATTGGGAATGCTAAGCTATTGCTGGAGAGATTGTGGAGAAATGTCTGCAGATCAGTTCCATGATTTTTGAGCCTGCCTGCAGTTAACAGTTTATTGGAGAGATATTTTGGAGGCATTAAAAGAACTGGTAGATATGGAAGCTGTATTGACTCCTGAGCTAATATTACTCTCAGTTCCACCAGAAGATCTTCTAATATCCAGAGGGTCACTGTTAGTCACGTATATACTGGCAGCTAAAAAAGCAATTACTAGAAATTGGGGAAAGAAGATGCCCCCAAACATTCAGAGCTGGCGGGGAATAATGGGAGAAATTTATGTATTGGAGAGATTAATAGCCAAAAGTATAGATACAGTAAATGGTTCACTTTTGAGCTTAAATGGAGGAAATGGATTCTATATATTTCATCCTTAGATCCTACTTTTGTACCTTAGAAATATATTGATCCTGATGATGGTTTCTGTAAATGTCTTAGCACTCATTATATGAACTGCTTTGTAAACTCTGTAGCTGTCCTGATATCTTTGACTAATGTACTGTTACGTACCTGACTGATGTATTTTATGCTGTCTTAACTTATACACTATAAAAACTGTCATGTGTTTTTGAGAATGAAAATATAATAAATACAAAGTACAAAAAAAAAAGATACAGTTCTACTGCATGCAATTTCTTTTTTTAGTCAAGGTATTTGTGCTTCTTGGTACCACCAGTTCCATTTAGTTCCCCAGCTCATATAGCCCTGTCACCCACCATTCTCAGGACCTACCTCGGCTCCAAAAGTCCATCATGGATTACCCCTGTGGTGAGATCAGGGGAAGGAGGAATGTCTTTCCCACCCCCAGAGTCTGAATCTGAATATAGGAGCCCGGGTCCAGTCAGCATTGTGGAACCTGTGGCAGGCTTGCAGTTGTTGGCTCGCCAGCTTTTTCTTTCTGATGCTTCCCACCTAACTGACATATCAGGTGGAGTCCCAATGTGACCTTGCATGCTGCAAGCATACCCCTGTGGGATAGGCAGGCTCCCTGGCCCACCCCAGGGGTTACTGGATTGGTGGACCCTGTCACCCTCCCTGCTCAGTTGGGAGGGCTGCCATGTGGCAGCAACATCTCAGTCCTGGGGGATATCCAACCAGCTTCTTGGACTGGAATATGAACCTGGGTTGCCAGCATGGGAGCACGTGGCACTGCCACTCAGCCATCAGGTGGCCTGGGTGTGCAATTTTTTTAAACTTAGTGAACTGGGAACTAAATCTTGATTTTTCAGTTTCCTTTAGGTCCTTGACTTTGGCCAATTCATTTCAGTCTAGACTTAATAACCAGCTTGTATAATTCACTAATAGAAAAGGTTTTGATATTCAATTCCCAATGTGAATGCAGCTTTATCTCAATAAATATGTTCTTAAACATTTTTTTTATTAAGGGACTGAACAGCCGTTGGTAACAAGATTTTTCCTTTCAGAAAATACAAAAGTAGGCAAAAGGGAGAGGGAATCACTGGGTTCCTAAAGCTGACAAGAAAGTGCCACACGCACCTGAATCATTAGGTTTCAGACGGGGATATGGTAATTGAGGATGAGGGGCAGAAGGCTGCCATCCTAAACAACTACTTTTGCTCTGTTTTCCCCAGGGAAGATACTGGCCCCCTACCTGAAATTGACATCCAATCAGCCACTAGAGGGATTCCAAAGATGGAAACATGGTATTCGCTAGATATAGGGTCTGGAGAGGTCTAGCAGCCTTCAAGATAGACAAGGCCCCATGCCCAGACTGGATGAATCTAAGAGAATTGGAAGAAGAAGAAGTGGCTGATCCTCTTGAAAAACTATTCAACATCTCACTGCAGATGGGGGTGATTCCTAGAGATTGGAGAGCAGACAACACAATTCCACTACCTAAAAGGGGAGATAAGGAACAGGCAGGGAACTACAGGTCAGTTAATCTCACATCTGTTGTAGGAAAGCTGACGGAGTCTCCAATCAAGTGGGATCTTGTTGACTACCTGGACAAAAATGGTCTTCATGATAGTAAAAAGCATGGATTCATTGCAGGGAGGTCCTGTCAGACCAGCCTAATTGTCTTCTTTGACTGGGTAATGAGGGAACTAGATGGGGCCATGCAGTGAATCTACTATACTTTGATTTCAGCAAGGCTTTCAAGTCAGTGCTGCATACATGCTTGCTGAGGAAGATGGACAATCTGGGGGTGCCAAGGGACATAGATGGGTGGAAAACTGGCTCAACGGAAGGCAGCAGAGGGTCATTGTCTGTGGGGGTTAAATCGGCAGAGGAGGAGGCCTCTAAGTAGGGTATCACAGGGATTGGTCCTAGGTCCGGTTCTTTTTAATATATTTATTGGTGACAATGGTGAAGGAATCCAGGATAAGACTGGCCTCTTTGCAGATGACACTAAACTCTGTGGAAAGGTGGCTAGTGTTAAGGGACTTAAGGAATTACAACATGACTTACAAGGGCTGCAGAGATAGTCAAATGTGTGGCAACTGAAGTTCAATATCATAAAGAGCAAGGTAATGCACCTGGGGCAAAAGAACCCCAGGACAGAGTACTGCCTAAATGGAGTTAAACTTAATACAACAACAGGGAAGCATGACCTGGGAGTCATTATCAGTGACACCCTAAAACAGTCAAGCCAGTGCAACTAAGCCTACAGCAAGGCAAGCAGATTGCTGCGGTCTATCTGGTCCTTTGGTCTTTTTCTGCCATCATTGTCTATGTTTCTATTATATGATATACAAGTTACATTTAGGTTAGCTTTGCTTAGCTCAGCTCTTAAAGCTGTAATGAGGATGGACATGGGATGAGATAATAAGGTTAACATTTTTTTAGAAAATGACCATTCAAGGGGTAGATTTGCTGAAAATCCCTAAACTTCAGCACACAATGGGCTTCTGAGGCCATGTTAGCCTCATAAACTTTGAGAGAAGCATCAACACAATTTCTTTCAAACAATGTGTTAAATCAGTGGATACCCAATAGGGAGTTAGACTGCTTAACAGATACTGTATGTTTTCAAAATGTTTAGTTCAGGGCAACATTTTGTGAAAATGTAGTCCTACATAAGTAGAATTGTCAACCACTTCAAGGTTCTGTTGACCAATAGAACATTTTATATTAACTTTGCTCTTACTAAATATGAGAATGCTGTTGTTTTTCATTACCTGTTTTTCAGAACATATTGTATTTAAGAGGCATAGCTACTTTTTAAATCAGGAAATACCACAGAGAGAATGGCTTTTTTTTCATAATTTTTGGAGACTCAGCATTTACAGAGGGTGATTTCAATAGAATGACATTAAAGTAAATATTACATAAACAATGGACCAAAAAAGTGTCCCTGTTTTTCTCCTTTACTGATACTGAATGGATTGGTCATTTCATCATTTAGACCATATTTGACTCTCGCCTACATATAAGACTGCAAATAAACAATTATATTTAATAACAATTAATCGTGTCCAAAAATCCTTAGTTTTTGTCTCTAGTAAGTTATGAGGGAGGAAACTAAAAGTTGAACAAAGGTCAAAAAAGACTGCATATATTTTCTGGCCTCTTTTAGATATATATCATATGTATTAGGAAGGTGTGATACCACAAAACAATGATCTACTGTAGAGTAGTTATTAACAACACTTGTTTGAAAGTCTGAACAATAATTCAAATACTTTATCCATTCCATTAATTGTACTAGAAAAATCTTAGACTTTTTTTTAGATCATTGAAAAGTGAAATAAGTCTGTGCATTAAAGGATCTGTTGCAGAACCACATTTGTCGATAAGGACAAAACATGAGCCACTCCAGCTACTAGAAATACAATTACATTAAGGCATAGGTTAAAGAAGGTTTCCAACGTACAGTAGTAGAGTATAGTTGAGTGTTTATTTGATAAATTTCAGCTGGAATCTGGTCATTACACGAGGTCTTAAATTGTTTGAAGGGCTACAGTGTACTTGTATATTCTCAACTCTATGAAAGAACACTTGGTCATTAGAGTTACAAGAGAGTAATGAAAATACTGGTTCTTTTGGATCAATTAATATGCTAGTAAAATGCTGGACATAACCTTCAGGACAGATATGGGAGGATAAATACTGGTATAGTTACCAGGCCCTCTTTCAACCAAAAGCCAGAAGCATTTAGAATCATTCTCTGTTACATTTCAAAGTCATCCAATGACCTTTTTGTGAAATAGCATTTTCTGGTTGTTTAAAATGGTTCTGGAACCAAAACATATCTGCCAAAATATAAAGTTTTACCACTTCTCTCCTGCTGCCTTTGAACCCTGCACCCTCACTGTTTTAGTCAGCAGTTCCACCACTCAGCTAGCACACCTGTCTATTATTTGTGCAGGATTTCAAACTCTAAAAAAACCCTCTAACCCTCAGACACTGCTAAATTGTTGTCTGATTGTTTCTGCAGGCTTTGAGCCCAGCTCCCTGCTGCTACAGCCACTGTCTGGGGTCCTTCCTGCTACCCGGGGCAAGTCTTGAACCTAGTGCCTTGTGCACCAGCTCTGCCACTGTACCAAGTGGCAACTACACTTAAAGGTGACCTCTCACTACTATCTCCCCCTCTATCATCCTAGTTCCCCCATCTTTCTTCACTTCAGCTCTCTCACCCTTACCAATTATGCATGTGCACCTCCTGCCCACCTGCCTCTCTCTTCTCCTCCTCCTCCTCCTTTTGCCTTCCATCAACCCTATTGTCCCTGCTAACCCTCAGCCTCACTACTCTAGTGCTCCTACCTACCCTCCTGCCCTCCCTCCTCCTATACCACTGCTCCTCCCCCTCCTCCCTCCACACACCCCATATGCTCCTCTCCCTCACCCCATCCAGATATTACCTTCCTCCCCCGCTCCCTTGGGCATCTGATCACTCAGCATTCTCTGCCTGTGCTGCCCTACCCACCCCCTGTGCTAGTAAATCCCTTTCTCTTCCTATCGCTCCCGGCGTAAACTCTCCTTCTGCCACCCTCTGACCAGAGCAGTTCTCCTCCTTCTGCTCCTGTCGGGGAACATACATCCCAACCCAGGCCCTGCCCCCTCCCACCCACCTACTCGGCCCACTGGTCTCCTAATAGCCTCCATGAACATATGCAGCCTGCTGAAAAAATTTGATGCCCTACAGTGCTGGGCCATGACTCATCAACCAGACATCATAGCCCTGGTTGAAACCTGACTGTCCAAATCCACCCTGACTCATTTGTCCCTCCCAGGCTATACCTTATAAGGGAGGACCAAGTAAAGCAAACGAGGGGAGGCTGTGCAATCTACACTAGGGACACAATATTTGACACGCACTCCCCACCCCTGCCCTTGTAAATGGGGCCCAGACTCTTACCCTCAAACTCACCCCGGACCCCTCTAGGGGCCCTCTCTATCTCACCACTGCCTACATTCCCCCAAAGAACCAGCACCCGGCCCTGGTATCTTTAACTGACTATCTAGCCTCCCTCCACCATAAGGTGGAACAAATCCTAGTTGGGGACCTTAACGTAAATTGGCTCAGCACCTCCTCTTCCATGATCAGAGACTCATTTGCCACCCAAGACCTGACGCAACTCGTCACCCAGCCCACTAGAATAAACCCTAAGAGAGGAACCAGCACCCTTCTGGATGTAATTATCACCAACCGACCCCAAAAAATCCAAAACATCCAGGTCCTACCAGATTCCCTAAGTGACCACTCCCCTATCCTATTTCATTGGGCAGTCCCCAATCCCAAACCCAAAGCCCAGACCACCCTCCGCAGGCGCCTCCGCCTGGTGGGCTGCAAAAACTTAAACTATTCCTCACCCAGGTAAACTGGTCCCCCATTCATCGTGCAACCAACATTGACACTGCCCTTGCGTTCTTCTCACACACCTTCAACATGGCCTGTGATCTCTTTGCACCCTTCACCAAAATCCGATCCAAAAAGCAGAATGCACCCTGGGTTAGCCCTGTCCTTCTACAATTACTAAGAAATCGGGATAACCTCTGGCACCTTGCCACTGAAACAGGTCGGCTGTCTGATAGGCAGGCTTACAATGCAGCCCGGAATAAGTGCTCTTGGGCCGTCCGGAAAGCCAAGGCCGACCATTACCAGGCCGCCCTCACCTCCTCCTGGGGTTCAGCCACTTTCTGGGATAATATTGCAGTGTCAGTGGCTCAGTAGGTAGCACACACCTCTGAGGCCGGGAGATCAGAGGGCTGTGGGTTCAGTTCCCACATCTGGCACTTGGGTTAATATCCCAGTACTGACACTGTAATGCAGCATGAGAGGGGTGCTGCATTTCTGAGGTGCCGTCTTTCGGATGAGACGTTAAACCGAGGTCCCATCTGCCTGGATTGGTGGTAGTTCAGGTGGATGTTAAAGATCCCATGGCACTTATCGAAAAGAGTAGGGGAATTTCCTCGGTGTTCTGGCCCAATTTCCCTCATTCACTAAAAAAAAAATACCACCAACAGCTTAATCTGGTTCAAGGTCAGTTGGCATTCATCTGTATCCCCCTTCCCTGGGTCGTGCCTGAAAATAGGCAGGATTTGTCTAGTGCACTTACTCGGTCAACAAAAGCTAAATAAATAAATAAAATAAATAAATATTAAACAACTAAATGGAAAATCACGCTCCCCTGCCCCATCCCAGCTCACTAGCAATGGCACTACCTCCACCGAGCCTGCCACCATAGCTAACTGGCTCAACACCGCTTTCACTGACCTTAGCTCTGTCCTCCCTAGTAATTTCTTTGACCCTCCCCCCAACCAACCTCCCCCTGTTCTCCAGCACCCCAGCTTCCACCTGCGCAAGATTTCTGCCCGGGAAGTCAGACCCATCCTAATCAAAGCTTTGAATAGCAACAGTCCCGGCAGTGACTCACTGGATCCCAGTATCCTCAGGCTGGTGCTAGATGAAGTCCTTGCCCCACTCACCAGCCTAATTAACCGATCGCTCTGCCTGGGACAATTTCCCACAGCTTGGAAAATAGCAATAATCATGCCCATTCATAAAGGGGGTGACAGGTCGTCGGCTAACAACTACCGGCCAATCTCCATCCCCCCCCCCAAAGCCCTGGAGAAAGTGGTGGCCATTCAAATCACTGAATATCTGGCTAAGCATAACATCTTATGCCCAGAGCAACATGGCTTCCGTGCTGGTCACAGTACCAGCACTGCACTAATTGAATTCTCCAACTTCCTACACTCCTCCCTGGATACCAGCTCCCTAGCTGGTGTAGTGTTCATCGACCTCTCAAAGGCTTTCGACACCGTCTCCCACCCTCTTCTGCTGAATGCTCTCTGTCACACTGGTCTCTTGGCTGGCCCCCTAGCATGGTGCATGAGCTATCTAGCTGCCCGCTTACAGTGTGTTAAAATCAATGGGATACTCTCTGATACCTGTCCCATTCACTCTGGGGTCCCCCAAGGCTCCATCCTGGGCCCCCTTCTCTTCTCACTCTATCTGAACACCCTGCCCAGTGCATGCTCTGGCAAAATTCTCCTGTATGCAGATGACGCTATCATTTTTGCCACCCACTGCAATCCCATCTCCCTTCAGGACACCCTACAGCAGTCTTTCAATAATGCTGAAGCCTGGTTTAAGGAGCCCAGACTCATCATTAATCTTAAAAAAACCAAAGCTATGCTCTTTTCCCACCCCCAAAACAAAGCTAGCAACCACCCACTCTATATCCTTCCTAGTACCAAACAGCCACTGGAACAAGTCTGCTACTACAAATACCTTGGGGTCACCTTCGACTCAGCCCTCACATTTCACAACCACATTGATGCCCTAACATCCGCCACTAACACACGGCTTGGCATCCTCTTCTGCCATAGAACCTGCCTTCCCACAAATGCGCTCCGGCGCACCGTTACGTCTTCTGTATTGTTCCTTGTAGACTATGGTCTACCAGTCTATGGTGCTGCCGACATGACTGCACTCAAAAAAATTCACTTAACCCTGAATAAACACTGCAGATTGATTACTGGTGCCCCCAGGCTTACACACACCTGTCAGCTGTATGACGAGGCTAAGCTCCTTACCCTGGATGAACGGCTCCGATATCAAATCTGCCTCCTCACAAAAAAAACCCCACTCGGGCTCTCCCCTCCTGGGGTGACGGCATACATCCACTGGATCCCACCCACTATTGCAACATGGTCATCCAACAAGACCACTCTAATGGTCCCCAGATCAAGAACCAGCCATGGACAGAGGTCCTTCTGCTACAGAGCCCCATCCTGGTTTAACTCTCTCCCTGCCCCCATCACCAATGCCACCACCATCTCCAAGTTCAAAACCACCCTTCGAAACCAACCTTCAACACTGTAGCTGCTCCTGTCTCTGAAGGCAGCCTCCACCTCGACTTCTCATGACAACGCCCCACCGGGCGTTTCTCCACCCAGCCCTCCCACCACCTCTTCCCGGTACACTGTTCCTATATCTAACCTGGCCAGTGCCAGCTGTTTCATGGTATGCCTATTAGATTGTTCAATTTTTGATACCAACTTGTGTAACACCTGTTCTCAATTACTTGTACCCTGTAACCTAAATGTATTTTGTCTGACCTCAGTGTGACGTGGCGCCTCTGATGAACGCCTATTTTTAGCAAACCTGTGCTATGTAACCTAAAACTCTATGTATGTCTTTAATGTGACGAGGTACCTTTTTGGAAACGAGCCTCTGGCTCAAAGGTTGTAAACTGATTTCACAAATAAATAAAAAAATAGAATGTTTATGATTAATATTTAACTTCTAAGAGCATCCCTAATTGTATTTTTCTTAACAGTTCTCATATTTCTTATATTTGCCATGTGTTCCCTTAAAACAGAATTAAACTAAGAGTGGTCACCGTGAGGATTTTTAGCATAAAACTTGTACAACCTTGCCATCAAATAATCACATGGCAAACCAGAATGACAGTTCATATGCAGTCCCTTTTATTCATAGGAGTATGTCTCAATGATGTATTACCCCCTGCGGAGACCACTCTTACAGTTGTAAGAGGGTCCTATGCAAATTCTTAGGGTACGGGAACTGTGAACTGAAGGTGAGTGGTTTTGATACACTACGAATGTAAGTGAGATGACTCTTACAACCATAAGATCTCTCTTGGCAGTGTATTGGTATATTACTGAGTAAGATTGATCAATAACATTGGCATTTTAAAAAAAACTGTCCTGAGCCTGCCAAATTCTAAGGCAGTTGTGAGCGAGACTGTCTTCACAGAATAAGAGTGTCTCATGCATAGAGAAAAGGAGCATTCTGATTGGTCCAGCTGTCTAGGGTTACCAGTAATTGGCTCACATCAGCCACCTCCTCACCTCTCAATTTTCCAGATCTCTCAGTGAGGGCAGTTGTATTGAGTGACAGGAGGAGAGTGAGGAGGATGGTTGCCTGGAACTTCTTTTTTTTTTTTTTTGCTCAGTGATACTAGCAGTGGATTAGGTCACAGGTGTGGGTCTGGTTGGGAGGAATCGGTCACACACTTAGTGGGGGGGGGGGGCAGGAGGTATTCTGGCTAGGGGGCATAGTCTCAGGAATGCAAAGGTGAAAAAGCATTGGCAATGCCCAAAGCTACAGTGCCTGCAGCAGTCATATGGAAAGAAAGAAAGCTGACCACCTCACTAGAGGACCTGATGGAATCTTATCAGCTGCAAAAATAGGTAAGGAGACTGGGGATTTAGAGAGGAGACACAAGGGGAGTCTTCTAGTTTTACCACATGCAGATGGATCAAAACACAGAATCGCATTCTGATCTCGATTGTGTTTTTTGGAATCTGAATTTTTTTCCCTTGAATTCAGAAATTCCAAATTCAGAAAAATGTCTCAGCATCAAATTAATCCAATTCTGTTTAGCAGATTCAGAGCAACCCCCCACTGTGTACATACAGCACTTTTTAGCATACCAGTTCTCAGTACTCTTCAATAATAGAATACAGAATGATGAAAAAGTGACATTACACTAATAGGTGTATGTTATTTTGAGTGCATGTTCATAATTTTTTATTTATTTTTGTAATGATCAGACAACTTTTGCTGGTAGTTTGAAATATTTCTGTTAAATGCTACTAACTTCTACAGCAGTGGGGGACCAGGAGGCAGTGTTCAAAGGTAAGAAAAACTGGCCTATTTGGAAGAGTCTCAATAGTACTGTAGGGTTTTTATGGCTGTGGGCGGAGCCTACAGCCATCTTGCTATCTGTAGCATGAAAATGGAGTATCGTGGCACACATTTTTTGGACTTTTCAATGTATCCTTCCACATTTACAAATCACTATCACAACTAAAATAAAATAATCCCTTCTTTCTATTTAGAATATTGGAGACATAACTCCAAGCTACTTATCAGATGGCCATTAGGAAACTGAAACAGCTTGTTAAATATTGGTTGCCTATTAAACTGGAGATTTGTTTAACCCCTTTGAAATGCAACAGCTTGCGCATTTATATGCCTAGCATTTAAACATTTTTTGCTACTAACTTCAGTTGGGCCTGAATATCTTTCAAGAAAGATTCATACCTCAGAAATGTTACCCTTTCCCAGCAGATTTATAAAGATTTACACCATTTTTTAACCTCTCAAGACCTACCTGATAAAATGCCAGGTCTTCTGTGAACTACCCAGACTAAATATAGAAAGTTCTTTTTGACAGCAAGGGCTATGCCTGCTTCCCAAACCTAACAGATAAGAGCTACTGAGATCTCTTATAATGCGTGTATGTGTGTGTGTATGTTTGGGGGAGGGGTGGAGAAACAGTCAAACTCCTGGCAAGGGAGACCTCATCTAATAAATTAACTGCTGACAAACCATGAGTGAGAAATTCATCTGTATAATTATCTGATTTCTTATATTCCCATATAGAGTTATTTTTTTATTTTTATTTATTTATCATTTTTCCTGGGAGGCCTCCATCCTGTCTCTGCCCTGGTCATGGCCCCTGAGACCTAAGTGCCGCAACTCCCGGTTATCCCCGGCTTGCCCCCCCGGAGGGAGTGGCCAAGGTGCCGGTTTCCCTAATTCCGGTGCAGTGGAACTGGCATCTGGTTGGGGGTGCGGTGGTGGTGGCTAATTGAAGCCCCAGGGAGGTCTTCATGTAGACAGAGGCTCTCCCCTCCATTTTCTTTAGTGTTCCTCTGAGGCAGGGACATGCAGTGATGTCCAGTGTCTGCCCTGCCTCCATTGAGTGTGAGCGCTGGTGTTGTGGGACCCCTGGCCTCTGCTAGGGGGCCGTCAAGCGCCAGACACTTCCCCACCCTCCCCGGAGAAGGACAGCTGTCCAGGATACTAATCCTTCTTCCCGGCTGGCCCTCCAGTGATCTGGGCCCATTCCCGAACCTGGGTCACCGGCATCGCAAGTGGAAATCCAACCACTGCACCAGCAGGCCAGCTCCAATATAGAGTTATAAAAAGTCAAAACAACTGAGAAAGACATTTTAGGGGACAACAGTTGAGTTTTTCTTGTGTTTTGGACCTCCAAATCTAGGCAGTGGAACATAAATGTATTGTTTGTGGTTGGAAGGAGCAATCTAAACAGTAAGAAGATCTGAACAGTAATATTTTAATTCACTGTATTAGTAATGTAATCTTGCATAACTTCTATAAATAAATTTGAGGTCTGATAATAATGTAGCCAGGGTATGTGTTAACTTGCTTTGATCCCTCACAACATGTAGTCGTAGTAGTAAATATTTTATTCTGAAAATTCAGAAAAGGATAGCCCAATTGAGCCAAGGCTCATTTTCAGTGGGGTCCCAATATATAAAATAAATAGTTACACACAATATGTACATAAATACAAGCATAGCAAATACAATATACAACCTGTATCAAAAGACTCAATACTGTACATGATAGACATGTAGGTGTTTTTCAATTAATTACAACAAACCTTAGGCATTTCAACATTTTTTACAAGCCACAATCTTATCTGATGCCAAGATGGAGGAGATATTGACTTGATATATAATGTGCTATTTTTGAAAATGAAAGAGATCATGCCATTTATTAGGAGGACACTTATTGTTTAGCTACGTAGATACACAGACACCGTAAGCAGATAAGAGCCTATGGCCCACCCAGTCTGCCCATTTGAGCTTGTAAGTTCCCTTTATGTTTTTCTATATTATTATTTATATATTTTTTGGAAGTTTCATGTAGGCTTGATATTATTCCTGATCTTCCTGGGGAACTTGCAAGATACTGGTATATAACTATACATTTATAACATTCCTGATCAAACAACTGGAAACAGAGTCATTTTCTTTTGCCATTTTATTAATATGATGTACTGAGTGTGTATTTACTGAGTTGCTAGATCAGGGCATTGAAGAAAATAATAACATTTACTTAATTCATTCAAGATTCCATCAGATGGACAGGAAAAAAGTCAATGAGAATTTGTCTGAAAACTAAAAACTATAAGATGCAAAAATAGCATTTGTGTGTGTGTGTGTGTGTGTATATATATATATATATATATATATATACACACACACACACATATAGGGAAATGCCTATATTTGCAATACATTTGTTTACAGGCATTACTAGTATCTTTTGAAAGATTGCCTGACTTCTGATTACTAAATCTGAGTATAGTTCATGAAATAATGAGTGTGATATTTGTTATTTCATATACTCCCCCATTGTGCCTTATGCATGCCATGTAAATCCAAATCATTCCAAGGCAATCTTGACATGTAATACAGTGCTCTTTTCCTGATAAAAGACTGCTGATATAAAAAATTAAGAACAAAGTCATAAATAAGGAACCAGTGGCTTATGAAAACATCTACAGTGACTTATACAGGGATTTGATTCTGCCACTGCGAGGAAAACACAGGAAAAATGAGGGCTTCTTACAGGGAAATGGATATTTGGATCTGGGAGCACTGAATATTTTTTATCTTATATTTTGAATCCTGGATATGGTAGGAGAGATGCTATATCTCGATGTCATAGGGATCTTCATTTACACATTTTTGCAGTGTATTGACTTAGGCTGTCTCAGATTAGATGCAATATCTTGTCATAAATAGTATGCCGTTCAAGTCGAGGGGGCATTCCCATGCATATGCTGAGCTGCTGCATATTTAGTGGGAATGAACCCCTTGCAGTCCAGAGCACCGCAGCCCACAGTTAGGCCATGAATAACTGGTGTAACCAGGCCAGCCACCCACAGGCAGGCTGCAGATGTGCATCCAGGTGCACAGCAGCCTGGCAGCCCTGGTGGACTAGTGGTACCCCCTTTCCATCCCCAATCTATCCAACTCCATCCCTGAAGAGCTTCATGGTGTAGGGCTCTTCCAGACCTGATCGTATCAGAGGAAACCATGGTCCATATCCATAGCATAGAGGACCCCCACCCACTGCCCATGTATGCAGACACCCTCACTCACACCATACCCAACCTGTTGCAAAGACTAGCACTGCCCTCCACACCCTGCCATGGC
This sequence comes from Neoceratodus forsteri, assembly GCA_016271365.2. Classification (NCBI taxonomy): domain Eukaryota; kingdom Metazoa; phylum Chordata; order Ceratodontiformes; family Ceratodontidae; genus Neoceratodus; species Neoceratodus forsteri. The sequence continues at coordinate 1,089,641,603 of CM028132.1, read as the reverse complement.
CAGCCATTGACTGCACTGAACCTGGGCTGGGGACCTGCACTCTGGAATGACTCAACTGGCTGTACCATGCATTGGGGCACCATGCAAGCTGCGGATCCACCAGTGTATGCAGCCATGTGTACATCCCTGCAAACCGTAAGAGGGATTTTACATACCTCCAATGCATGCCTTGCCGATGCTGTATCTTTCTGCTGTCATACACTGCTGCAAGTCCACACTCTCCCCCGTTTCCCTGTGTAACATGCCACCCTCCTGACTGCTGAGGTATCCCGGGTGCCATGGGGTGCGGTATCCTGCAATGTCATTTGCAGTGTACACTTCAGGCAATGGATAGTTCATCAGCAGTCCCCCAGTTGTATGAACAAATGGGAGGTCAGCTGCAACATGCCTGTTTTAGGATCTGTGTGAGTGGGTAGGCCCCTGTCTCCCTCCCCTATGCTCTCCTGTACCCACCGTGCCCTCCCAGCTCCCCATCCTTACTTTTCCCTTCTGTTTTACTCTACTGATGCACTGAACACCTACTTTGTATTATTGTTTCATATGATGTACCGTCACTGTTGTATTTAAATCTATTGTGTCCTGGTGTTAACCAGGCCCATCCTGTAAATGAGTTCTGTATTTAATTGTTGCCTTAATTATGTATTGTCACTGTTGATTGTAACTTTATTTTTGATTAGCCTTAACCAGGTCCATCTTGTAAATGAGCTTTGCACAACATTGTTCGCTTGGATAAATAAAGATTTGATTGCTTTATTGATTGATTGACTGACAGTATCGCCCATCACCCGCACTGAACAGTGCAATGGCACCAGGATGATGGATCCACATATGAGTGCCTGAAGTGTATGGCCACTAGGCGTTACCACCCGCACACAGCTTGTGCCTACATTTAACACATTCCAGCATCCAACTGTGAGTGCTTCACCACCTGCTGATACAGTGGTACAGTCCCATCACAGAGTCAGTTGTCTCAATGGGATGGGCTGGGGGGCAGGGAGGGGGTGTCTGTACACTGTTGAGAGGGAGCGGGGGCCACTACAGTATGGGGCACTTAATATGTCCCCCAGATGTAAAATACTGTTTTCAGTGCATTTTGATTTTACACAATGCAGCACAATATTGTGTAAATGTAGAGCCCCACTGAAAATAAGATGCCATTTCTTCTGTGAACTATCCAGGCTAAATATATAGCAATCAGCAGGCATATTCTAGGAAAATACATTGTAAAAATATGTAAAAGGAAAATCACATTGAAACTGCCTCTCCACAGATCTGCATTGTGCAAATTCGTTAGAAATAATTGGTAAAAGCATCCCTAAATTCCCCACAGCCATATCAGCTCTGACCAGAATTTGTTTAAGTAAGTGTGGACTTTTACTGTATTGACTTCCTGTAGCAGAGTACGTTCATTAGTACACAAATGAATCAGAGATAGTCTATCTCAATGGCATCTGACTACACATGTTCAGAATCTAAATAATCTGTGAGATGAAGCTGGGTCCCTGAGACACCATGGACAGATAATATTGTCAGGTTGGTGTCACCCAAAATTTCAGTTCTGAAGTAGTTTCAGACAATTGGATGAACCTGAGTACAGGGAAGTGACATCAACCTTGCTTGACCATGGCACCAGGAAGAGAAAGAGAGGCGAGGGCATAAAAACGTGAACTCAGATAGTTTCTTCCTTTTTTTGCTGGGGTTCCTGTGTGTCCAAAGGGGACCCATACTGTGTGTCTGCAGAGAGAGGCTGAGGTAACAAGGCTAGTGGATAGTGAGATAAGAAGACTCTGTAACTTGCAGGAAAGATAGAAGCATTTAACTGCACAAGTATGCAAGCTTTCCTTTATAATCCTGTACGTGTACTGTTGTTTTACTATAAGTAAATAGTGTTATTTCTGATTGTTACTATTTTATTTAAACAACCAGTGTTTAATAATAAATAAGTTATTTCTTGAAAGACTGGAGTAACTGGTTGTTTGTGACTGCATCTCTGAGGGAATGGTATCTGGATAAAAGAGGTGCATAGATAAAGGTCTCTGAGAAAGTAGTGTATCCTACCCAGAGTAGACCCTCACTATGGAGAGTTTAAAGGGTAGAAGGGAGCAGAACAGGGCCATCAGAGCACAGAGGTCTGAGCACTTGCTAAAGAGGAGACCCTGATGGTGATGACGCTGGTCCAGACAGTCTCAGTGGTAAAGGCCTGAAAGAGAGAGAAAGAGGCTCATTGGGGACTGCGGTGTGCTCTGACCGTCACCGTTTTACAAAGTGATAGAAAGATATAAGATTAATATATACTTATGTTGTTCTTATAAATATGTGTACACAGGTCATTTAGCCTTGAGTAAGCTACCAGAAGATTGCAAGACACTGGAATGTAATAAGTGGCATCTCAGAATAATACATTCTACACTAGTGTATTGTTTCAAAGTTTATTGGTGAGTGGCTTATCATTTTTTTTGCATATTCTTATCTGGTCCTTGACAAGCACTCTTCCCTCACACATCTGGTTGCTCTTGTCCCCACTTTACTTTCCTCTCCCTGGGTACCTCTCATCTTTACTATGGTATCTGGCTTCTTTCTACAATCCTGTAGGGCCAGAGGGGTAGTGTTTCTCAGCTTGTGTTACTGTGCTTTACCCTACCCATTGGTTCTGTCCCTCTGCTACTTATGTTTTGAAATAGGATTGAAAAACCCTTATGCAATCTCTGTAGTCCATGGAATGCTCTAGTGCCAGCCAGTTGACTCCTATAGCATCTAGGAGCTCTGCAGGGTAAAGCACATTACCTTGCAAGATGATTATATGAATTTTGAACAATGAAGAAAATGAAAATTAACTTCACAAAAGCAAGCAGTAACACAATATGAGAAAGACTGTGGTCTGACAAAGTGGTGGTGATGACAAAACGTTGCCAGTCGTAAGGTGAGAAGTTATTTAATAAAGACGACAAATTGTGGCTTTATTGTGGTGTTCATCTATTTTTTATCATGTTCTGATTTGTTGTTTGGATGATGCAAGATCAAGCGAACATATTTTCCTCAGAAGAGGGGTAAACTGAATCCCATAAGTTAACTAACAGGGCTAGAGGGGAAACAGAATTGCAGTGCTCATGCCCTTCTAGGCATTTTACTATTATTTTATAAACTTGCCATTGCTCATTGTGGCTTCTAGTTGTCTCTGAGGAGCCTACTGGCACCAACATCCAATCATAGCCAGCGTACAACATACCCAACCCCTCAGCAAATCTGTTGGGGTTGAGCAGGGTGAAATGAGTATCCATGTGCACATTCGTTGATCTTGTCCCAGGTGCGGTCATCTATCTCTGCTGGATTTCTCAGTCACCTCTTTCTGGCCCAAGCATGTTACTGGCATCGAGAGTGGTAGCCCTATCACAGTGCCAGCAATGTAGCAATTTTTTTTGTTCCTCTCTTTCCCCCTTCCCCCAGACAGCCCTCCTTCAGAGGAGTACCCAGACATCTGCCGGGACTAACCTTTCCAGCCATCTTCCCCCAGGGTTTGCCCTCCATCCAGGTGAGTTGACAGGAGTCCCCAAACCCCATCAACACATGGATCCAGTTTGGCCAGCATGCCTACCTGGTTGGGTGTGGGTTCTGTGGGTGATCCACTTCATCCTGCCATTTTGGCATTTTCCTGTTTTCTCCCACATGAGTACATGGCGTGCACTGAAATCAAGGTGCACACGTTGATGTCTGCCATGTCCCCCTGTCCTCCTTCAGCTCAGGCTGCCTTTCTCCTGGCTTTCACCAGGGGCCAGCTAACCTCCGAGATCTGCCAAACCCTCCCCACCATAGGAGGAGAGTGGTTCCACGGATGCTTGATCCTTCATCCCCCCCCGGCTGGCCATCTGACACCTTGGGCATGCTTCTGAACCCAGGTCATCGGCTACCGCTATGCCAGCAGGCCTGCTAGAAATGTAGCAATTTTTACTGTAATAGAAATAGAAATCACTTTTTACTTAGAATGTTATGTTTATTTTTATTTTGCAAAGTTATATAACGTTTCAGATTTTGATATTCTGTTAATTGAGTTACTAAACATTTATTTTTTATTAATATGTAGACTGCTCATTGGGTCATTTATACTTCATATTTAAAACAAATGTACTGAACACTGCACATCTACTCAATCTGAGCATAGCAAAAATTGTTTACTTGAATATTGTGTTTCTTTGGATATACTATGTTATCCCTAAAGCGGAGTCATATGTCCCGACATGGACAGTCCCGAATGACTCTCATGCCCAAGAGACACATTTTGGGCATGTTACAGAAACTAAGTGCCAAATGCAGGGGAGCTACACCACCCCACACCCCCACACCTCCCCCCCGTAACTAAAATATCTAACTTCGTGGGGCAGCGGACCCCAGAGTAAGTTAAAAAAGAGTTATGGGGGGGCAATGTGTAAAAGGACATGACCCAGACAGCACCGACCTACCAGTGATATTCCCCTCCACACCACTGGGGCAGCTCGGCCAGCAACCCCATCCAGCCATCCATTTCTGAGCATCAGACGGGGTAAGGAAGCATTCCATCACATCCGCTACCTTACCCTTCAGGAGAAATTGCGTCGGGTGTAGTAGCGTGGGGTTACCATGTCTATCGGGCAAAGCTGATTGGGGTACTGCTTGTCGGGCAACCCAGCCTCTGGATAATGTAAGTATACCATTTAGTTATATGGCTGAGAACAGTTCTTTACAATGAGAGCTTTTGTCACATTCTGTGTCTCTCTGGGAGAACATTGTGGTTATCACCTGTGATGTTTTGAAGATGGGGGGGAATCTCTACTTTTCCTCCTCATGAACAGGGTCCTCATTGTTGCTTACATCGTCAGATAGTATTCAAATATACTCTGTGGTTAATTGCTATGTTGAAAAGACTTAGCATGCAAGGGATAATTTGCATATTTCCTCTGGGCTACATAGTAATCAGCTAAGACCTGTAAAAAAATATGAACTACAGTACATTTCCAGCAATCCCAAATAGTAATTTTATAACTCAGTGGACCATTATTATTTTTTATTCACTTCTATTTTGGATTCAGGTGAGTTTTTTTTTTTTCATTTATTGGCATATTAGACTGGAAAAGGAACATTAAGATCAAGCTGTTTTTCAGGTATGACGGTGGTGGTGGCTAATTGAAGCCCCAGGGAGGTCTTCATGTAGACAGAGGCTCTCCCCTCCATTTTCTTTAGTTTTCCTCTGAGGCAGGGACATGCAGTGATGTCCAGTGTCTGCCCTACCTCCATTGAGTGCGAGCGCTGGTGTTGTGGGACCCCTGGCCTCTGCTAGGGGGCCGTCAAGTGCCATACACTTCCCAACCCTCCCCCCAGAGAAGGACAGCTGTCTGTAGGATACTCAATCCTTCTTCCCCGGATGGCCCTCCAGCGATCTGGGCACATATTCCCGAACCTGGGTCACCGGCATCGCAAGTGGAAATCCAACCACTGCACCAGCAGGCTGGCTCCAATATAGAGTTATAAAAAGTCAAAACAACTGAGAAAGACATTTTAGGGGACAACAGTTGAGTTTTTCTTGTGTTTTGGACCTCCAAATCTAGGCAGTGGAATATAAATGTATTGTTTGTGGTTGGAAGGAGCAATCTAAACAGTAAGAAGGTCTGAACAGTAATATTTTAATTCACTGTATTAGTAATGTAATCTTGCATAACTTCTATAAATAAATTTGAGGTCTGATAATAATGTAGCCAGGGTATGTGTTAATTTGCTTTGATCTCTCACAACATGTAGTCATAGTAGTAAATATTTTATTCTGAAAATTCAGAAAAGGATAGCCCAATTGAGCCAAGGCTCATTTTCAGTGGGGTCCCAATATATAAAATAAATAGTTAGACACAATATGTACATAAATACAAGCATAGCAAATACAATATACAACCTGTATCAAATGACTCAATACTGTACATGATAGACATGTAGGTATTTTTCAATTAATTACAACAGGCATTTCAGCATTTTTTACAAGCCACAATCTTATCTGATGCCAAGATGGAGGAGATATTGACTTGATATATAATGTGCTATTTTTGAAAATGAAAGAGATCGTGCCATTTATTAGGAAGAAACTTATTGTTTAGTTACGTAGATACATAGACACTGTAAGCAGATAAGAGCCTATGGCCCACCCAGTCTGCCCATTTGAGCTTGTAAGTTCCCTTTATGTTTTTCTATATTATTATTTATATATTTTTTGGAAGTTTCATATAGGCTTAATATTATTCCTGATCTTCCTGGGGAACTGGCAAGATACTAGTATATAACTATACATTTACAACATTCCTGATGAAACAACTGGAAACAGAGTCCTTTTCCTTTGCCATTTTATTAATATGATGTACTGAGTGTGTATTTACTGAGTTGCTAGATCAGGGCATTGAAGAAAATAATAACATTTACTTAATTCATTCAAGATTCCATCAGATGGACAGAAAAAAAGTCAATGAGAATTTGTCTGAAAATTAACAACTATAAGATGCAAAAATAGCATTTGTGTGTGTGTGTGTGTGTATATACATATATATATATTTATATATATACACACACATTTATAGGGAAATGTCTATATTTGCAATACTTTAGTTTATAGGCATTACTAGTATCTTGTGAAAGATTGCCTGACTTCTGATTACTAAATCTGAGTATAGTTCATGAAATAATGAGTGTGATATTTGTTATTTCATATACTCCCCCATTGTGCCTTATGCATGCCATGTAAATCCAAATCATTCCGAGGCATTCTTGACATGTAATACAGTGCTCTTTTCCCGATAAAAGGCTGCTGATATAAAAAATTAAGAACAAAGTCATAAATAAGGAACCAGTGGCTTATGAAAACATCTACAGTGACTTATACAGGGATTTGATTCTGCCACTGCTAGGAAAACACTGGAAAAATGAGGGCTTCTTACAGGGAAATGGTTATTTGGATCTGGGAGCACTGAATATTTTTTATCCTATATTTCGAATCCTGGATATGGCAGGAGAGATGCTACATCTCGATGTCATAGGGATCTTCATTTAGACATTTCTGCAGTGTATTGATTTAGGCTGTCTCAGATTAGATGCAATATCTTGTCATAAATAGTATGCCTTGCAAGTCGAGGGGCCATTCCCATGCATATGCTGAGCTGCTGCATATTTAGTGGAAATGAACCCCTTGCAGTCCAGAGCACCGCAGCCCACAGTTAGGCCATGAATAGCTGGTCTAACCAGGCCAGCCACCCACAGGCAGGCTGCAGGTGTGCATCCAGGTGCACAGCAGCCTGGCAGCCCTGGTGGACTAGTGGTACCCCCTTTCCTTCCCCAATATATCCAACTCCATCCCTGAAGAGCTTCATGGTGTAGGGCTCTTCCAGACCTGATCATACCAGAGGAAACCATGGTCCATATCCATAGCATAGAGGACCCCCACCCACTGCCCATGTATGCAAACACCCTCACTCACTCCATACCCAACCTGTTGCAAAGACTAGCACTGCCCTCCACACCCTGCCATGGCCAGCCATTGACTGCACTGAACTTGGGCTGGGGACCTGCACTCTGGAATGACTCAACTGGCTGTACCATGCATTGGGGCACCATGCGAGCTGCGGATCCACCAGTGTATGCAGCCATGTGTACATCCCTGCAAACTGTAAGAGGGATTTTACATACCTCCAATGCATGCCTTGCCAATGCTGTATCTTTCTGCTGTCATACACTGCTGCAAGTCCACACTCTCCCCCGTTTCCCTGTGTAACATGCCACCCTCCTGACTGCTGAGGTATCCCGGGTGCCTTGGGGTGCGGTATCCTGCAATGCCATTTGCAGTGTACACTTCAGGCAATGGATAGTTCATCTGCAGTCCCCCAATTGAACGAACAAATGGGAAGTCAGCTGCAACATGCCTGTTTTCGGATCTGTGTGAGTGGGTAGGCCCCCTGCCTCCCTCCCCTATGCTCTCCTGTACCCACCGTGCCCTCCCAGCTCCCCACCCTTACTTTTCCCTTCTGTTTTACTCTACTGATGCACTGAACACCTACTTTGTATTATTGTTTCATATGATGTACCGTCACTGTTGTATTTAAATCTATTGTGTCCTGGTGTTAACCAGGCCCATCCTGTAAATGAGTTCTGTATTTAATTGTTGCCTTAATTATGTATTGTCACTGTTGTTTGTAACTTTATTTTTGACTAGCCTTAACCAGGTCCATCTTGTAAATGAGCTTTGCACAACATTGTTCGCTTGGATAAATAAAGATTTGATTGATTGATTGACTTACAGTATCGACCATCACCCGCACTGAACAGTGCAATGGCACCAGGATGATGGATCCACATATGAGTGCCTGAAGTGTATGGCCACTAGGCGTTACCACCCGCACACAGCTTCTGCCTACATTTAACACATTCCAGCATCCTACTGTGAGTGCTTCACCACCTGCTGATACAGTGGTACAGTCCCATCACAGAGTCAGTTGTCTCAATGGGATGGGCTGGGGGTGCAGGGAAGGGGTGTCTGTACACTGTTGAAGGGGAGTGGGGGCCAATACTGTATGGGGCACTTAATATGTCCCCCAGATGTAAAATACTGTTTTCAGTGCATTTTGATTTTACACAATGCAGCACAATATTGTGTAAATGTAGAGCCCCACTGAAAATAAGATGCCATTTCTTTTGTGAACTATCCAGGCTAAATATATAGCAATCAGCAGGCATATTCTAGGAAAATACATTGTAAAAATATGTAAAAGGAAAATCACATTGAAACTGCCTCTCCACAGATCTGCATTGTGCAAATTCATTAGAAATAATTGGTAAAAGCATCCCTAAATTCTCCACAGCCATATCAGCTCTGACCAGAATTTGTTTAAGTTAGTGTGGACTTTTACAGTATTGACTTCCTGTAGCAGAGTACGTTCATTAGTACACAAATGAATCAGAGATAGTCTATCTCAATGGCATCTGACTACACATGTTCAGAATCTAAATAATCTGTGAGATGAAGCTGGGTCCCTGAGACACCATGGACAGATAATATTGTCAGTTTGGTGTCACCCAGAATTTCAGTTCTGAAGTAGTTTCAGTCAATTGGATGAACCTGAGTACAGGGAAGTGACATCAACCTTGCTTGACCATGGCACCAGTAAGAGAAAGAGAGGCGAGGGCGTAAGAACGTGAACTCAGATAGTTTCTTCCTTTTTTTGCTGGGGTTCCTGTGTGTCCAAAGGGGACCCATACTGTGTGTCTGCAGAGAGAGGCTGAGGTAACAAGGCTAGTGGATAGTGAGATAAGAAGACTCTGTAACTTGCAGGAAAGATAGAAGCATTTAACTGAACAAGTATGCAAGTTTTCCTTTATAATCCTGTATGTGTACTGTTGTTTTACTATAAGTAAATAGTGTTATTTCTGATTGTTACTAGGTACTAATGACCTGGCAAATGGGGAGCCAAAGGAAGTTCAAGAAGAGTTTAGGAAACTGGGGAAGGGTGTCAAGCAAGTAGCTACTTCTGTCACTTTCTCAGAAGTACTACCTGTGAGAGGCAAGGGAGAGCATAGGAGTGCATGCACCAGGAACTTTAACTCATGGTTGAAGAACTGGTGCTGTGAGGAAGGGTTTGGATTCATTGGTGACTGGGGACCCACCTGGAGGGATAGAGGTTTGTTCAAGCCTGACGGCCTGCATCCTTCCTGGAGGGGAATCCAAGCACTCAATGATAAGTTTAAATGCTACATTGACAAGCATTTAAACTAGCAAAGGGGGGTGGCAGGCCAGCAAGGAGGGTACCCACTTGCTCACCCCCCACAGCTAGCAGTGGAACCAGTGAAGCAGAGAAGTGGCTATCTCTGCAAAGCGGTGTGCAAAAGATGGAGATTAGTGCCCAAGAGTTGGATAAGCAAAAAAGGGACAAAATTCAGCAGAAGGGCAGACAGCAAGGAGAACCAGGGATAAATGACAACCAAGGAAGGGGCTGGAGTAGAACAGTGAAACAGTCAAGGGAGGTCAAATCATGGAAAGCCATGTGTGCAAATGCCAGGAGCCTTAGCAACAAGATGGAAGATCTGAGGCTGTCATGGTACAGTCAGACCTGGACATTGTGGCCATCACTGAAACCTGGTGTAATGATAACCATGACTGGGAGATGGCCATACCTGGCTACAACATATTCAGAAGAGACAGAGAGGCAGGAAGGAGGAGGAGGCACTGTATGTGAGAAATGACACAAGAGCCACAGAGATCCAGGAGGAACAAAATGGGGGAGAGATACTGTGGGTTAAGCTGGAAAGGAAAATGGGGACAGCCATCCGCACAGGTGTGGTCTATAGACCACCAGCCCAGGAGGAAGAAACAGATAGGGAGCTGATGCTAGTCATCCAAAGGATGGCAGACAAGGGTGAGGTAGTACTGGTTGGAGACTTCAATATTCCAGATGTGGACTGGAGCATCCCAGCAGCAGCATCAACTAGGAGCAGATTTATCCTGGAGTCCCTTCAGGGTGCCTTCCTCAAGCAACTGGTCATGGAACCAACTCGGCAGAAGGCAATACTGGACCTTGTGCTCACAAACAGGGAAAGTGTGATAAGGGTAACAGTGGGGGAGCACCTGGGAAACAGTGACCACCAGTCATTGTGGTTTGAAATCACAGAAAGAGCAGAACCAAACCACACAAAAACACATATCCTGGATTTTAGGGGGGGGCTGACTTTGGGAAAATGGGGAGATACTTGAAAGAGGCAATAAGGGGAATGGGACTGGAATTAGGGGTTGAGGAACAGTGGGCAGTATTTAAAATGGGGATTACAAGAATAACAGAATTATGCATTAAGCAGGTTAGCAAGAGGAAAAGAAAGAGGAGACCTTTATGGTTTTCCAACGAGGTAGCAAAGAAAGTGAAAGCCAAAAAGATTGCATTCAGGCAATACAAAAAGACACAGGCAGAAGGGGATAGGGAGAAGTACTAGGAGAAGCAAAGGGAGGCAGGGAGGTCAGTAAGGGATGCCAAAGCTCAGACAGAAGAACACATTGCAAAATCAGTGGGTAGAGGGGACAAAACCTTTTACAGGTACATAAGTGAAAAAGAAAGACAAAGGAGGGATAGTGAGACTGAAGGGGAGGATGGGGGCCGGTGAGATGACAACAGTAAAGCTGACATATTGAACAGGTATTTCTGCTCAGTCTTTACTGAGGAAGAGGAGGGTAATGGGTCTGAAGGAGTACAAGGGTGAGAATGGTGCAGAAATGGACACAAGTCTCTTTACACGAGAAAGGGTCCTGAAGGAACTGGAAGTAATAAGAGTTGATAAAGCAATGGGGCCAGATGGGTGCACCCCAAGGTCCTTAAAGAACTAAGAGAAGTGGTGGCTGAACCTCTGGCTATCCTGTTTAGCCATCACTAGAAACAGGGAGGTACCCAAAGACTGGAGGACAGCAGATGTAGTCCCTTATGCAAAAGTGGGAACAAAGAGGAAGCAGGACCTACAGACTAGTCAGCCTCCTCGGGTAGTGGGGAAGATCATGGAAGCACTACTGAAGGAGAGATTGGTGGAACATCTGGTTGTCAATGGACTACAGGACCCAAGGCAGCATGGTTTCACCCAGGGGAGTCATGTCAGACCAACTCGTTGAATTTTTGACCGGGTGACTAGGAGGTGGATCATGGAGGTCAGTGGACATGGCCTATCTGGACTTCAGCAAGGCCTTTGACACTGTGCCACATAGAAGACTATTACACAAACTGGGGAATATGGGTGTGGCAGGACAGTAGCGTGGTGGGTAGGTAACTGGCTGGGTGGCAGGACACAGAGGGTGGTGGTAAATGGCTGTCACTCCACAGAGGGAAGAGTGACCAGTGGGGTACCACAGGGATCAGTGCTGGATCGGTCCTATTCAACATCTTCATCAGTGACATTGCGAGGACCTAGAAGGCAGAATTTCACTGTTCGCTGATGACACAAAGCTCTGTAACAGAGTAGACACACCAGAAGGTGTAGACAGAATGAGAAGCACCTGCAGAAACTTGAAGAATGGTCAGGATTTGGCAGTTGAAATTCAATGCAAAGAAGTGCAAGATAATGCATGGGGGCACAAAACCCTGGCACAATATATCAGTTGGGGGTGAGGATATAGCATGCCCCAAACAGGAATGGGATCTTGGGGTTGTCATCTCTGATGACCTCAAGGTAGGGAAACAGTGTGACAAGGCAGCAGGTAAAGCAAATAGTATGTTGGGATGTATGGGCAGGGGCATCACCAGCAGGAAAAGGAGGTCATAATTCCGCTATACAAGACACTAGTGAGGCCCACCTGAGTACAGTATACAGTTCTGGAGACCATACCTACGTAAGGACATAGACAGGGTAGAGAAGGTTCAGAGGAGGGCAACAAAGATGGTGCATGGATTGCATCACAAGTCCTATGAAGACAGGTTGAAGGAACTGAACATGTACTCCTGGAGTAGAGGAGGAGAGAGGATATGATAGAGACATACAGGAATCTTACAGGGAGGAACAGGGTATGAAAACACTATTTTAAGCGAAAAGATGTTCCAGGACTAGAGGGCATGGGATGAAGTTGGAGTGAGGACGATTCAGAGGAAACATGAGAAAGAATTTCTTCACAGAACGGTGGTGGACAAGGAACACCCTGCCAGAGGAAGTGGTGGGGCTGAAACAATCACAGGATTTAAGAATGCATGGGATAGACATAAAGGAATTCTGGAGGTCAGGGGTAAGGGGCATCAGACTTCTAGGAAAACAAACTGAACTTACAAGCTCAAATGGACAGACTGGGTGGGCCATAAGCCCGTATCTGCTGACACTGTCTATGTATTTATGTATACTATTCTATTTAAATAACCAGTGTTTAATAATAAATAAGTTATTTCTCGAAAGATTGGAGTAAGTGGTTGTTTGTGACTGCATCTCTGAGGGAATGGTATCTGGATAAAAGAGGTGCATAGATAAAGGTCTCTGCGAAAGTAGTGTATCCTACCCAGAGTAGACCCTCACTATGGAGAGTTTAAAGGGTAGAAGGGAGCAGAATAGGGCCATCAGAGCACAGAGGTCTGAGCTCTTGCTAAAGAGGAGACCCTGATGGTGGTGACGCTGGTCCAGACAGTCTCAGTGGTAAGGCCTGAAAGAGAGAAAGAGGCTCATTGGGGATCTGGTGTGCTCTGACCACACGCTTTTACAAAGTGATAGAAAGATATAAGATTAATATATACTTCTGTTGTTCTTATAAATATGTGTACACAGGTCATTTAGCCTTGAGAAAGCTACCAGAAGATTGCAAGACACTGGAATGTAATAAGTGGCATCTCAGAATAATACATTCTACACTAGTGTATTGTTTCAAAGTTTATTGGTGAGTGGCTTATCATTTTTTTTGCATATTCTTATCTGGTCCTTGACAAGCACTCTTTCCTCACACATCTGGTTGCTCTTGTCCCCCTTTTACTTTCCTCTCCCTGGGTACCTCTCATCTTTACTATGGTATCTGGCTCCTTTCTACAATCCTGTAGGGCCAGAGGGGTAGTGTTTCTCAGCTTGTGTTACTGTGCTTTACCCTACCCATTGGTTCTGTCCCTCTGCTACTTATGTTTTGAAATAGGATTGAAAACCCTAATGCAATCTCTGTAGTCCATGGAATGCTTCTAGTGCCAGCCAGTTGACTCCTATAGCATCTAGGAGCTCTGGCAGGGTAAAGCACATTACCTTGCAAGATGATTATATGAATTTTGAACAATGAAGAAAATGAAAATTAACTTCACAAAAGCAAGCAGTAACACAATATGAGAAAGACTGTGGTCTGACAAAGTGGTGGTGATGACAAAACGTTGCCAGTCGTAAGGTGAGAAGTTATTTAATAAAGACGACAAATTGTGGCTTTATTGTGCTGTTCATCTTTTTTTTATCATGTTCTGATTTGTTGTTTGGATGATGCAAGATCAAGCGAACATATTTTCCTCAGAAGAGGGGCAAACTGAATCCCATAAGTTAACTAACAGGGCTAGAGGGGAAACAGAATTGTAGTGCTCATGCCCTTCTGGGCATTTTTCTATTTTTTTATAAACTTGCCATTGCTCATTGTGGCTTCTAGTTGTCTCTGAGGAGCCTTCTGGCACCAACAACCATTCATAGCCAGCGTACAACATACCCAACCCCTCAACAAATCTGTTGGGGTTGAGCAGGGTGAAATGAGTATCCATGTGCACATTCGTTGGTCTTGTCCCAGGTGCGGTCATCTATCACTGCTGGAATTCTCAGTCCCCTCTTCCTGGCCCAAGCATGTTACTGGCATCGAGAGTGGTAGCCCTGTCACTGTGCCAGCAATGTAGCAATTTTTGTTCTTCCTTTCTTTCCCCCTTCCCCCAGACAGCCCTCCTTCAGAGGAGTACCCAGACATCTGCCGGGACTAACCTTTCCAGCCATCTTCCCCCAGGGTTTGCCCTCCATCCAGGTGAGTTGACAGGAGTCCCCAAACCCCATCAACACATGGATCCAGTTTGGCCAGCATGCCTACCTGGTTGGGTGCGGGTTCTGTGGGTGATCCACTTCATCCTGCCATTTGGCATTTTCCTGTTTTCTCCCACATGAGTACATGGTGTGCACTGACGTCAAGGTGCACACGTCGATGTCTGCCATGTCCCCCTGCCTCCTTCAGCTCAGGCTGCCTTTCTCCTGGCTTTCACCAGGGGCCAGCTAACCTCCAAGATCTGCCCCACCCTCCCCTCCACAGGAGGAGAGTGGTTCCACGGATACTTGATCCTCCATCCCCCCCCCCCCGGCTGGCCATCTGACACCTTGGGCATTCTTCTGAACCCAGGTCATCGGCTACCGCTATGCCAGCAGGCCTGCTAGAAATGTAGCAATTTTTACTGTAATAGAAATAGAAATCACTTTTTACTTAGAATGTTGTGTTTATTTTTATTTTGCAAAGTTATATAATGTTTCAGATTTTGATATTCTGTTAATTGAGTTACTAATCATTTATTTTTATTAATATGTAGACTGCTCATTGGGTCATTTATACTTCATATTTAAAACAAATATACTGAATACTGCATGTCTACTCAATCTGAGCATAGCAAAAATTGTTCACTTGAATATTGTGTTTCTTTGGATATACTATGTTATCCCTAAAGCGGAGTCATATGTCCCGACATGGACAGTCCCGAATGACTCTCATGCCCAAGAGACACATTTTGGGCATGTTACAGAAACTAAGTGCCACATGCAGGGGTGCTACACCCCCCACATCCCCACACCACCCCCCGTAACTAAAATATCTAACTTCGTGTGGCAGCGGTCCCCAGAGTAAGTTAAAAAAGAGTTATGGGGTGGCAGTGTGTAAAAGGACATGACCCAGACAGCACCGACCTACCAGTGATATTCCCCTCCACACCACTGGGGCAGCTCGGCCAGCAACCCCATCCAGCCATCCATTCCTGAACATCAGGCAGAGTAAGGTAGCATTCCTTCACATCCGCTACCTTACCCTTCGGGAGAAATTGCGTCAGGTGTAGTAGCGTGGGGTTACCATGTCTATTGGGCAAAGCTGATCGGGGTACTGCTTGTCGGGCAACCCAGCCTCTGGATAATGTAAGTATACCATTTAGTTATATGGCTGAGAACAGTTCTTTACAATGAGAGCTTTTGTCACATTCTGTGTCTCTCTGGGAGAACATTGTGGTTATCACCTGTGATGTTTTGAAGATGTGGGTGGGGAATCTCTACTTTTCCTCCTTATGAACAGGGTCCTCATTGTTGCTTACATCGTCAGATAGTATTCAAATATACTTTGTGGTTAACTGCTGTGTTGAAAAGAATAAGCATGCAAGGGTTAATTTGCATATTTCCTCTGGGCTATATAGTAATCAGCTAAGACCTTTAAAAAAATATGAACTACAGTACATTTCCAGCAATCCCAAATAGTAATTTTGTAACTCAGTGGACCATTATTATTTTTTATTCACTTCTATTTTGGATTCAGGTGAGTTTTTTTTTTTCATTTATTGGCATATTAGACTGGAAAAGGAACATTAAGATCAAGCTGTTTTTCAGGTATGACGGTGGTGGTGGCTAATTGAAGCCCCAGGGAGGTCTTCATGTAGACAGAGGCTCTCCCCTCCATTTTCTTTAGTTTTCCTCTGAGGCAGGGCCATGCAGTGATATCCAGTGTCTGCTCTGCCTCCATTGAGTGCGAGCGCTGGTGTTGTGGGACCCCTGGCCTCTTCTAGGGGGCCGTCAAGCACCAGACACTTCCCCACCCTCCCCTCCAGAGAAGGACAGCTGTCTGTAGGATACTCAATCCTTCTTCCCCGGCTGGCCCTCCAGTGACCTGGGCCCATTCCCGAACCTGGGTCACCGGCATCGCAAGTGGAAATCCAACCACTGCACCAGCAGGCCGGCTCCAATATAGAGTTATAAAAAGTCAAAACAACTGAGAAAGACATTTTAGGGGACAACAGTTGAGTTTTTCTTGTGTTTTGGACCTCCAAATCTAGGCAGTGGAACATAAATGTATTGTTTGTGGTTGGAAAGAGCAATCTAAACAGTAAGAAGGTCTGAACAGTAATATTTTAATTCACTGTATTAGTAATGTAATCTTGCATAACTTCTATAAATAAATTTGAGGTCTGATAATAATGTAGCCAGGGTATATGTTAACTTGCTTTGATCTCTCACAACATGTAGTCGTAGTAGTAAATATTTTATTCTGAAAATTCAGAAAAGGATAGCCCAATTGTGCCAAGGCTCATTTTCAGTGGGGTCCCAATGTATAAAACAAATAGTTACACACAATATGTACATAAATACAAGCATAGCAAATACAATATACAACCTGTATCAAAAGACTCAATACTGTACATGATAGTCATGTAGGTGTTTTTCAATTAATTACAACAAACTTTAGGCATTTCAGCATTTTTTACAAGCCACAATCTTATCTGATGCCAAGATGGAGGAGATATTGACTTGATATATAATGTGCTATTTTTGAAAATGAAAGAGATCATGCCATTTATTAGGAGGAAACTTATTGTTTAGCTACGTAGATACATAGACACCGTAAGCAGATAAGAGCCTATGGCCCACCCAGTCTGCCCATTTGAGCTTGTAAGTTCCCTTTATGTTTTTCTATATTATTATTTATATATTTTTCGGAAGTTTCATGTAGGCTTGATATTATTCCTGATCTTCCTGGGGAACTTGCAACATACTGGTATATAACTATACATTTACAACATTCCTGATCAAACAACTGGAAACAGAGTCATTTTCTTTTGCGATTTTTATGTTGCTTGCACTCATGTGCAAGAAAGATAGTGCTATCATCGGAGATTTCGGAGGTGTGTCACCTCCTCCTCCAATTCAGGCAGTGAGCTGGCAGGCGCGGCCCCTGTAAGCCAATGCATTTTGGAGCTGTCTATGACACTCTCCAAAATGCTGTGGCATACAGTTGAAAGGGGGAGCTACGCTTGAGTGAGCAGCGATAAGAAGCTGCTCACGCGCAGCTCCCCCACCGCAGGCGGCAGCGCCTGCCACACTGTATAGCCGACGGTGGCCAACCCCGCCGGGCTGAGCTGCGCCGCCTCCCTCAGAGTTGGTGCCACGCAGGGAGCCCACCCCAGCGTGGCAATCAGTCCTTTGCCGACGGGGTGCCCAACTTCCGCCGGCTGAACGCCTCAACATCCTGTTCCACGCTGGGAGCCCACCCCAGCATGGCAAACGGTCCCAAGACTTCTGTTTTTAATTTTTACCTGTAAGACAAAACAGTCCAGCGTGCGCCTCCCCTGCCCCTCCCACAACCCGCACTCCACCCACTGCGCACTCCAGCCTCCCCACACCCCCACCCCATACTTACCTCCGACTCGCGCGACGATCTTCGGTGGATCGGGAACACGCCTGCATTCTTCAAAGCCGACCGTGAACTGAGGAAATGCCGTAAGCTGTAAAATGAGCTAGATAGGGGTTTCAACTTTATTGCATATCTCTGTTATTTTGGAGTTTTTGCACCATTATCAATCATGATGTTTTGGGACTTCCTTCATATCGATGTCATCGTCATGGCGCAGCTCGGTTCAAGGGTGATTTCATGCAGTGACCGCGCAGTGACTGTGAAATCACCCTTCAGGGCCTGAATACCACCATGACAGTGACATCATTCATGAGAAGGGGCCCAAAACCCCATGTTGAAAATTTTGGTGCCAAAATTCCAAAAATGACTGTTTTACGAGCGCAGCTCGCGCAGTTCCTACGCAGGCTCGTAAGTTTTGGAAATTTCAATATTTCCACTACAGATTTTCAACATTGCCATTTTTCCACACCTTCTTATGAGTAGTACACCTGTCATTTTTCACATCTCACCCAAAATGTGTTTCCACCCATGTAGCGCACAATGGCGCAGTCGTAGTGCGAACTCAGTGTATGGGACACATTAAGAAAATCACAGTGTCACTGTTCATGAGCAGAGATCTTAAAATGGCAATGTTGGAAATTTGGTGAAAGAATTCCTAAAAATGACTGTTTTACGAGAGTGCGTTGCACAGTTCCCACGCACGCTCGTAGGTTTGCGAACTTTCAATATTTCCACTCCAGATTTTCAACATTGCCATTTTACCACACCTCCTTATGAGCAGTACAGCTGTCATTTTTCACATCCTGCCCAAAACGTGTTTCCGCCCATGTAGCGCACAATGGCGCAGTCGGTGTGTAAACTCAATGTATGGGACACAGTAACAAAATCACAGTGACACTGTTCATGACCAGAGGTCTTAAAATGGCTATGTTGAAAATTTGGTGAAAAAAATCCTAAAAATGACTGTTTTACGAGCGTGCGTTGAGCAGTTCCTACGCACGCTCGGAAGTTCGCAAATTTTCAATATTTACACTCCAATGACTTCCAGATACCTAAACAGCACATAGAAGCAAGCAACATTCGGCATTGACAAATGCTTGTATTAATATGATGTACTGAGTGTGTATTTACTGAGTTGCTAGATCAGGGCATTGAAGAAAATAATAACATTTACTTAATTCATTCAAGATTCCATCAGATGGACAGAAAAAAAGTCAATGAGAATTTGTCTGAAAACTAACAACTATAAGATGCAAAAATAGCATTTGTGTGTGTGTGTGTGTGTGTGTATATCTATATATATATATACACACACATATAGGGAAATGACTATATTTGCAATACATTTGTTTATATGCATTACTAGTATCTTTTGAAAGATTGCCTGACTTCTGATTACTAAATTTGAGTATAGTTCATGAAATAATGAGTGTGATATTTGTTATATAATTAACGGGTTATGTTTTTTCCTATTGAAAAAAGCGTGTGTTAAATACCGTAACACCTGAGTAGGTGTTACAGCATTCACGCGCCCTTTTCAATTGGAAAATGCTTGAGACGCAATGCAGCTCGAGACTGTCACAAACGGTGTCCCTCGTGAATTCAGTCAGCCAAACACTCACCTCCTGAGCTGCTGTGAAACCACAAGATATTTTCTCTTCCCTACTACCTCAATAAAATTAAAACAAAGCTTTCCTAACTTTTTTTATCGCGCTTTCCCTCCCTCTGCAGGTTACTAGACTGACTCCACTGCTAAGCAACACCTAGCAACGCCCATAGCAACCTAAAAAAAGCAACCCGGAGATTGAATCGACTTTTTTTTTTTCACAGTTACTTGCATTCCCACTGTAACACTCTTACAAACTCCACATTTTACCAAATGAAGAAAATCCACGAGACAAGGCAAAACTCTGTGTTTCATTAATTTTCATACCTCTGAATGGAAAAACAGAACCCTTCAATTATATAAAATAAAATATGGGGTGCAGTATGTGTTTCTTTCCTTGACACACCCTCGTTGATGGGCTGTATAAAAATTCCTCGGCTTCGCCGACGGGGTTTATGTGCCATCCAACAACTTGGGTGTGTGTTAAATTCTCGTAACACACTGCACCCCATACTTTATCCTATATTTCATATACTCCCCCATTGTGCCTTATGCATGCCATGTAAATCCAAATCATTCCGAGGCATTCTTGACATGTAATACAGTGCTCTTTTCCCGATAAAAGGCTGCTGATATAAAAAATTAAGAACAAAGTCATAAATAAGGAACCAGTGGCTTATGAAAACATCTACAGTGACTTATACAGGGATTTGATTCTGCCACTGTGAGGAAAACACAGGAAAAATGAGGGCTTCTTACAGGGAAATGGTTATTTGGATCTGGGAGCACTGAATATTTTTTATCCTATATTTTGAATCCTGGATATGGCAGGAGAGATGCTACATCTGGATGTCATAGGGATCTTCCTTTACACATTTTTGCAGTGTATTGACTTAGGCTGTCTCAGATTAGATGCAATATCTTGTCATAAATAGTATGCCGTGCAAGTCGAGGGGGCATTCCCATGCATATGCTGAGCTGCTGCATATTTAGTGGAAATGAACCCCTTGCAGTCCAGAGCACCGCAGCCCACAGTTAGGCCATGAATAGCTTGTCTAACCAGGCCAGCCACCCACAGGCAGGCTGCAGATGTGCATCCAGGTGCACAGCAGCCTGGTAGCCCTGTTGGACTAGTGGTACCCCCTTTCCATCCCCAATCTATCCAACTCCATCCCTGAAGAGCTTCATGGTGTAGGGCTCTCTCAGACCTGATCGCACCAGAGGAAACCATGGTCCATATCCATAGCACAGAGGAACCCCACCCACTGCCCATGTATGCAGACACCCTCACTCACACCATACCCAACCTGTTGCTAAGACTAGCACTGCCCTCCACACCCTGCCATGGCCAGCCATTGACTGCACTGAACTTGGGCTGGGGACCTGCACTCTGGAATGACTCAACTGGCTGTACCATGCATTGGGGCACCATGCAAGCTGCGGATCCACCAGTGTATTCAGCCATGTGTATATCCCTGCAAACCGTAAGAGGTATTTTACATACCTCCAATGCATGCCTTGCCGATGCTGTATCTTTCTGCTGTCATACACTGCTGCAAGTCCACACTCTCCCCCGTTTCCCTGTGTAACATGCCACCCTCCTGACTGCTGAGGTATCCTGGGTGCCATGGGGTGCGGTATCCTGCAATGCCATTTGCAGTGTACACTTCAGGCAATGGATAGTTCATCTGCAGTCCCCCAATTGTATGAACAAATGGGAGGTCAGCTGCAGCATGCCTGTTTTAGGATCTGTGTGAGTGGGTAGGCCCCCTGCCTCCCTCCCCTATGCTCTCCTGTACCCACCGTGCCCTCCCAGCTCCCCACCCTTACTTTTCCCTTTGTTTTACTCTACTGATGCACTGAACACCTACTTTGTATTATTGTTTCATATGATGTACTGTCACTGTTGTATTTAAATCTATTGTGTCCTGGTGTTAATCAGGCCCATCCTGTAAATGAGTTCTGTATTTAATTGTTGCCTTAATTATGTATTGTCACTGTTGTTTGTAACTTTATTTTTGACAAGCCTTAACCAGGTCCATCTTGTAAATGAGCTTTGCACAAAATTGTTCGCTTGGATAAATAAAGATTTGATTGATTTATTGATTGATTGACTGACAGCATCGCCCATCACCCGCACTGAACAGTGCAATGGCACCGGGATGATGGATCCACATATGAGTGCCTGAAGTATATGGCCACTAGGCGTTACCACCCGCACACAGCTTGTGCCTACATTTAACACATTCCAGCATTCTACTGTGAGTGCTTCACCACCTGCTGATACAGTGGTACAGTCCCATCACAGAGTCAGTTGTCTCAATGGGATGGGCTGGGGGGCAGGGAGGGGGTGTCTGTACACTGTTGAGGGGAGCAGGGGCCACTACAGTATGGGGCACTTAATATGTCTCCCAGATGTAAAATACTGTTTTCAGTGCATTTTGATTTTACACAATGTAGCACAATATTGTGTAAATGTAGAGCCCCACTGAATATAAGATGCCATTTCTTCTGTGAACTATCCAGGCTAAATATATAGCAATCAGCAGGCATATTCTAGGAAAATACATTGTAAAAATATGTAAAAGGAAAATCACATTGAAACTGCCCCTCCACAGATCTGCATTTTGCAAATTCATTAGAAATAATTGGTAAAAGCATCCCTAAATTCCCCACAGCTATATCAGCTCTGACCAGAATTTGTTTAAGTAAGTGTGGACTTCTACTGTATTGACTTCCTGTAGCAGAGTACGTTCATTAGTACACAAATGAATCAGAGATAGTCTATCTCAATGGCATCTGACTACACATGTTCAGAATCTAAATAATCTGAGAGATGAAGCTGGGTCCCTGAGACACCATGGACAGATAATATTGTCAGTTTGGTGTCACCCAAAATTTCAGTTCTGAAGTAGTTTCAGACAATTGGATGAACCTGAGTACAGGGAAGTGACATCAACCTTGCTTGACCATGGCACCAGGAAGAGAAAGAGAGGCGAGGGCATAAAAACGTGAACTCAGATAGTTCTTCCTTTTTTTGCTGGGGTTCCTGTGTGTCCAAAGGGGAACTATACTGTGTGTCTGCAGAGAGAGGCTGATGTAACAAGGCTAGTGGATAGTGAGATAAGAAGACTCTGTAACTTGCAGGAAAGATAGAAGCATTTAACTGCACAAGTATGCAAGCTTTCCTTTATAATCCTGTATGTGTACTGTTGTTTTACTATAAGTAAATAGTGTTATTTCTGATTGTTACTAGGTACTAATGACCTGGCAAATGGGGAGCCAAAGGAAGTTCAGGAAGAGTTTAGGAAACTGGGGAGGGGTGTCAAGCAAGTAGCTACTTCTGTCACTTTCTCAGAAGTACTACCTGTGAGAGGCAAGGGAGAGCATAGGAGTGCATGCACCAGGAACCTTAACTCATGGTTGAAGAACTGGTGCTGTGAGGAAGGGTTTGGATTCATTGATGACTGGGGACCCACCTGGAGGGATGAAGGTTTGTTCAAGCCTGACGGCCTGCATCCATCCTGGAGGGGAATCCAAGCACTCAATGATAAATTTAAATGCTACATTGACAAGCATTTAAACTAGCAAAGGGGGTGGCAGGCAGGCCAGCAAGGAGGGTACCTACTTGCTCACCCACCACAGCTAGCAGTGGAACCAGTGAACCAGAGGAGTGACTATCACTGCAAAGCAGTGTGCAAAAGATGGAGATTAGTGCCCAAGAGGTGGATAAGCAGAAAAGGGGCCAAATTCAGCAGAAGGGCAGACAGCAAGGAGAACCAGGGATAAATGACAACCAAGGAAGGGCTGGAGTAGAACAGCGAAACAGTCTAGGCAGGTCAAATCATGGAAAGCCATGTGTGCAAAGGCCAGGAGCCTTAGCAACAAGATGGAAGATCTGGAGGCTGTCATGGTACAGTCAGACCTGGACATTGTGGCCATCACTGAAACCTGGTGTAATGATAACCACGACTGGGAGATGGCCATACCTGGCTACAACATATTCAGAAGAGACAGAGCAGGCAGAAAGGGAGGAGGAGTGGCAATGTATGTGAGAAATGACATAAGAGCCACAGAGATCCAGGAGGAACAAAATGGGGGAGAGATACTGTGGGTTAAGCTGGAAAGGAAAATGGGGACAGCCATCCGCACAGGTGTGGTCTATAGGCCACCAGCCCAGGAGGAAGAAACAGATAGGGAGCTGATGCTAGCCATCCAAAGGATGGCAGACAAGGGTGAGGTAGTACTGGTTGGAGACTTCAATATTCCAGATGTGGACTGGAGCATCCCAACAGCAGGATCAACTCAGGAGCAGATTTATCCTGACTCTTCAGGGTGCCTCTCCTCAAGCAACTGGTCATGGAACCAACTCGGCAGAAGGCAATACTGGACCTTGTGCTCACAAACAGGGAAAGTGTGATGGGGGTAACAGTGGGGAGCACCTGGGAAACAGTGACCACCAGTCATTGTGGTTTGAAATCACAGAAAGAGCAGAACCAAACCACGTAAACACGTATCCTGGATTTTAGGGGGCAGACTTTGGGAAAATGGGAGATACTTGAAAGAGGCATTAAGGGAATGGGACAGGAATCAGGTTGAGGAACAGTGGGCAGTATTTAAAATGGGATTACAAGAACAACAGAACTATGCATTAAGCAGGTTAGCAAGAGGAAAAGGAAGAGGAGACCATTATGGTTTTCCAAAGTGGTAGCAAAGAAAGTGAAAGCCAAAATGATTGCATTCAGGCAATACAAAAGACACAGGCAGAAGGGGATAGGGAAGTACCAGGAGAAGCAAAGGAGGCAGGGAGGTCTGTAAGGGAAGCCAAAGCTCAGACAGAAGAACACATTGCAAAATCAGTGGATAGAGGGGACAAAACCTTTACAGGTACATAAGTGAAAAAGAAAGACAAAGGGAGGATAGTGAGACTGAAGGGGAGGATGGGGCGATGTGGAGGATGACAACAGTAAAGCTGATATATTGAACAGGTATTTCTGCTCAGTCTTTACTGAGGAAGAGGAGGGTAACGGGTCTGAAGGAGGTTACAAGGGAGAATGAGTGCAGAATGGACACAAGTCCCTTTACATGAGAAAGTGTCATGAAGGAACTGGAAGTAATAAGAGCTGATAAAGCAATGGGGCTAGATGGGGTGAACCCAGGGTCCTTAAAGAACTAAAGAGGTGGTGGCTGAACTCTGGCTATCCTGTTTAGCCGATCACTGGAAACAGGGAGGTACCCAAAGACTGGAGGACAGCAGATGTAGTCCCCTTATACAAAAGTGGGAACAAAGAGGAAGCAGGGAACTACAGACCAGTCAGCATCACCTCGGTAGTGGGGAAGATCATGGAAGCACTACTGAAGGAGAGATTGGTGGAACATCTGGAAGTCAATGGACTACAGGACCCAAGGCAGCATGGTTTCACCAGGGGGAGGTCATGTCAGACCAACCTCGTTGAATTTTTTGACCGGGTGACTAGGTAGGTGGATCAGGGGAGGGCAGTGGACATGGCCTATCTGGACTTCAGCAAGGCCTTTGACACTGTGCTACACAGAAGACTATTACACAAACTGGGGAATATGGGTGTGGGCAGGACAGTAGTGTGGTGGGTAGGTAACTGGCTGGGTGGCAGGACACAGAGGGTGGTGGTAAATGACTGTCGCTCCACAGAGGGAAGTGTGACCAGTGGGGTACCACAGGGATCAGTGCTGGGACCGGTCCTATTCAACATCTTCATCAGTGACATTGCGCAGGACCTAAAAGGCAGAATTTCACTGTTCGCTGATGACACAAAGCTCTGTAACAGAGTAGACACACCAGAGGGTGTAGACAGAATGAGAAGCGACCTGCAGAAACTTGAAGAATGGTCAGGGATTTTGCAGTTGAAATTCAATGCAAAGATGTGCAAGATAATGCATATGGGGCACAAAAACCATGGCACAACATATCAGTTGGGGGGGTGAGGATATAGCATGCACCAAGCAGGAAAGAGATCTTGGGGTTGTCATCTCTGATGACCTCAAGGTATGGAAACAGTGTGACAAGACAGCAGGTAAAGCAAATAGGATGTTGGGATGTATAGGCAGCGGCATCACCAGCAGGAAAAGGGAGGTCATAATTCCGCTATACAAGACACTAGTGAGGCCCCACCTGGAGTACAGTGTACAGTTCTGGAGACCATACCTACATAAGGACATAGACAGGGTAGAAGGTTCAGAGGAGGGCAACAAAGATGGTGCATGGATTGCATCACAAGTCCTAGAAGACAGGTTGAAGGAACTGAACATGTACTCCCTGGAGGAGAGGAGGAGAGGGGGATATGATAGAGACATACAAGTATCTTACAGGGAGGAACAGGTGCAGAAAACACAATTTTAAGCGAAAAAGATGTTCCAGGACTAGAGGCATGGGATGAAGTTGGGGAGGGACGATTCAGAGGAAACATGGAAAGTATTTCTTCACAGAACGGGTGGTGGACAATGGAACACCCTGCCCAGAGGAAGTGGTGGGGGCTAAAACAATCACGGGATTTAAGAATGCATGGGATAGACATAAAGGAATTCTGGAGGTCAGGGGTAAGGGGCAACAGACTTCTAGGAAAACAAACTGAACTTACAAGCTCAAATGGGCAGACTAGGTGGGCCATAGACCCTTATCTGCCGACACTGTCTATGTATCTATGTATACTATTCTATTTAAACAACCAGTGTTTAATAATAAATAAGTTATTTCTCGAAAGACTGGAGTAAGTGGTTGTTTGTGACTGCATCTCTGAAGGAATGGTATCTGGATAAAAGAGGTGCATAAAGGTCTCTGGGAAAGTAGTGTATCCTACCCAGAGTAGACCCTCACTATGGAGAGTTTAAAGGGTAGAAGGGAGCAGAATAGGGCCATCAGAGCACAGAGGTCTGAGCTCTTGCTAAAGAGGAGACCCTGATGGTGGTGACGCTGGTCCAGACAGTCTCAGTGGTAATGGCCTGAAAGAGAGAGAGAAAGAGGCTCATTGGGGACTGCGGTGTGCTCTGACCATCACCGTTTTACAAAGTGATAGAAAGATATAAGATTAATGTATACTTATGTTGTTATAAATATGTGTACACAGGTCATTTAGCCTTGAGAAAGCTACCAGAAGATTGCAAGACACTGGAATTTAATAAGTGGCATCTCAGAATAATTCAGTCTACACTAGTGTATTGTTTCAAAGTTTATTGGTGAGTGGCTTATCATTTTTTTTGCATATTCTTATCTGGTCCTTGACAAGCACTCTTCCCTCACACATCTGGTTGCTCTTGTCCCCTTTACTTTCCTCTCCTGGGTACCTCTCATCTTTACTATGGTATCTGGCTTCTTTCTACAATCCTGTAGGGCCAGAGGGTAGTGTTTCTCAGCTTGTGTTACTGTGCTTACCCTACCCATTGGTTCTGTCCCTCTGCTACTTATGTTTTGAAATAGGATTGAAAACCCATATGCAATCTCTGTAGTCCATGGAATGCTCTAGTGCCAGCCAGTTGACTCCTATAGCATCTAGGAGCTCGGCAGGGTAAAGCACATTACCTTGCAAGATGATTATATGAATTTTGAACAATGAAGAAAATGAAAATTAACTTCAAAAGCAAGCAGTAACACAATATGAGAAAGACTGTGGTCTGACAAAGTGGTGGTGATGACAAAACGTTGCCAGTCGTAAGGTGAGAAGTTATTTAATAAAGACGACAAATTGTGGCTTTATTGTGGTGTTCATCTATTTTTTATCATGTTCTGATTTGTTGTTTGGATGATGCAAGATCAAGTGAACATATTTTCCTCAGAAGAGGGGTAAACTGAATCCCATAAGTTAACTAACATGGCTAGAGGGGAAACAGAATTGCAGTGCTCATGCCCTTCTGGGCATTTTTCTATTATTTTATAAACTTGCCATTGCTCATTGTGGCTTCTAGTTGTCTCTGAGGAGCCTACTGGCACCAACAACCAATCATAGCCAGTGTACAACATACCCAACCCCTCAGCAAATCTGTTTCGGTTGAGCAGGGTGAAATGGGTATCCATGTGCACATTCGTTGATCTTGTCCCAGGGTGCGGTCATCTATCACTGCTGGAATTCTCAGTCCCCTCTTCCTGGCCCAAGCATGTTACTGGCATCAAGAGTGGTAGCCCTGTCACTGTGCCAGCAATGTAGCAATTTTTGTTCTTCCTCTCTTTCCCCCTTCCCCCAGACAGCCCTCCTTCAGAGGAGTACCCAGACATCTGCCGGGACTAACCTTTCCAGCCATCTTCCCCCAGGGTTTGCCCCTCCATCCAGGTGAGTTGACAGGAGTCCCCAAACCCCATCAACACATGGATCCAGTTTGGCCAGCATGCCTACCTGGTTGGGTGCGGGTTCTGTGGGTGATCCACTTCATCCTGCCATTTGGCATTTTCCTGTTTTCTCCCACATGAGTACATGGTGTGCACTGACATCAAGGTACACACGTCGATGTCTGCCATGTCCCCCTGCCTCCTTCAGCTCAGGCTGCCTTTCTCCTGGCTTTCACCAGGGGCCAGCTAACCTCCGAGATCTGCCCCACCCTCCCCATCATAGGAGGAGAGTGGTTCCACGGATGCTTGATCCTCCATCCCCCCCCACCCCAGCTGGCCATCTGACACCTTGGGCATGCTTCTGAACCCAGGTCATCGGCTACCGCTATGCCAGCAGGCCTGCTAGAAATGTAGCAATTTTTACTGTAATAGAAATAGAAATCACTTTTTACGTAGAATGTTATGTTTATTTCTATTTTGCAAAGTTATATAATGTTTCAGATTTTGATATTCTGTTAATTGAGTTACTAAACATGTATTTTTATTAATATGTAGACTGCTCATTGGGTCATTTATACTTCATATTTAAAACAAATATACTGAATACTGCATGTCTACTCAATCTGAGCATAGCAAAAATTGTTTACTTGAATATTGTGTTTCTTTGGATATACTATGTTATCCCTAAAGCGGAGTCATATGTCCCTACATGGACAGTCCCGAATGACTCTCATGCCCAAGAGACACATTTTGGGCATGTTACAGAAACTAAGTGCCACATGCAGGGGAGCTACACCCCCCACACCTCCCCCCCGTAACTAAAATATCTAACTTCGTGGGGCAGCGGACCCCAGAGTAAGTTAAAAAAGAGTTATGAGGTGGCAGTGTGTAAAAGGACATGACCCAGACAGCACCGACCTACCAGTGATATTCCCCTCCACACCACTGGGGCAGCTCGGCCAGCAACCCCATCCAGCCATCCATTCCTGAGCATCAGACGGGGTAAGGTAGCATTCCATCACATCCGCTACCTTACCCTTTGGGAGAAATTGCGACGGGTGTAGTAGCGTGGGGTTACCATGTCTATCGGGCAAAGCTGATCGAGGTACTGCTTGTCGGGCAACCCAGCCTCTGGATAATGTAAGTATACCATTTAGTTATATGGCTGAGAACAGTTCTTTACAATGAGAGCTTTTTTCACATTCTGTGTCTCTCTGGGAGAACATTGTGGTTATCACCTGTGATGTTTTGAAGATGGGGGTGGGGAATCTCTACTTTTCCTCCTCATGAACAGGATCCTCATTGTTGCTTACATCGTCAGATAGTATTCAAATATACTCTGTGGTTAACTGTTGTGTTGAAAAGAATAAGCATGCAAGGGATAATTTGCATATTTCCTCTGGCTACATAGTAATCAGCTAAGACCTGTAAAAAAATATGAACTACAGTACATTTCCAGCAATTCCAAATAGCAATTTTATAACTCAGTGGACCATTATTATTTTTTATTCACTTCTATTTTGGATTCAGGTGAGTTTTTTTTTTCATTTATTGGCATATTAGACTGGAAAAGGAACATTAAGATCAAGCTGTTTTTCAGGTATGACGGTGGTGGTAGCTAATTGAAGTCCCAGGGATGTCTTCATGTAGACAGAGGCTCTCCCCTCCATTTTCTTTAGTTTTCCTCTGAGGCAGAGACATGCAGTGATGTCCAGTGTCGACCTGCCTCCATTGAGTCTTGGCTGGTGTTGTGGGACCCTGGCCTCTGCTAGGGCCATCAAGCGCCAGACACTGCCCCACCCTCCCCAGAGAAGGACAGCTGTCTGTAGGATACTTAATCCTTCTTCCCCGGCTGGCCCTCCAGTGACCTGGGCCCATTCCTGAATCTGGGTCACCGGTATCGAAAGTGGAAATCCAACCACTGCACCAGCAGGCCGTCTCCAATATAGAGTTATAAAAAGTCAAAACAACTGAGAAAGACATTTTAGGGGACAACAGTTGAGTTTTTCTTGTGTTTTGGACCTCCAAATCTAGGCAGTGGAACATAAATGTATTGTTTGTGGTTTGAAGGAGCAATCTAAACAGTAAGAAGGTCTGAACAGTAATATTTTAATTCACTGTATTAGTAATGTAATCTTGCACAACTTTTATAAATAAATTTGAGGTCTGATAATAATGTAGCCAGGGTATGTGTTAACTTGCTTTGATCTCTCACAACATGTAGTCATAGTAGTAAATATTTTATTCTGAAAATTCAGAAAAGGATAGCCCAATTGAGCCAAGGCTCATTTTCAGTGGGGTCCCAATGTATAAAATAAATAATTACACACAATATGTACATAAATACAAGCATAGCAAATACAATATACAACCTGTATCAAAAGACTCAATACTGTACATGATAGACATGTAGGTGTTTTTCAATTAATTACAACAAACTTTAGGCATTTCAGCATTTTTTACAAGTCACAATCTTGTCTGATGCCAAGATGGAGGAGATATTGACTTGATATATAATGTGCTATTTTTGAAAATGAAAGAGATTGTGCCATTTATTAGGAGGAAACTTATTGTTTAGCTATGTAGATACATAGACACCGTAAGCAGATAAGAGCCTATGGCCCACCCAGTCTACCCATTTGAGCTTGTAAGTTCCCTTTATGTTTTTCTATATTATTATTTATATATTTTTCAGAAGTTTCATGTAGGCTTGATATTATTCCCTGATCTTCCTGGGGAACTTGCAAGATACTGGTATTTAACTATACATTTACAACATTCCTGATCAAACAACTGGAAACAGAGTCATTTTCTTTTGCCATTTTATTAATATGATGTACTGAGTGTGTATTTACTGAGTTGCTAGATCAGGGCATCGAAGAAAATAATAACATTTACTTAATTCATTCAAGATTCCATCAGATGGACAGAAAAAAAGTCAATGAGAATTTGTCTGAAAACTAACAACTATAAGATGCAAAAATAGCATTTGTGTGTGTGTGTGTATATATATATATATACACACACATATTTGGAAATGTCTATATTTGCAATACATTTGTTTACAGGCATTACTAGTATCTTTTTATAAGATTGCCTGACTTCTGATTACTAAATTTGAGTATAGTTCATGAAATAATGAGTGTGATATTTATTATTTCATATACTCCCCCATTGTGCCTTATGCATGCCATGTAAATCCAAATCATTCCGAGGCATTCTTGACATGTAATACAGTGCTCTTTTCCGATAAAAGGCTGCTGATATAAAAAATTAAGAACAAAGTCATAAATAAGGAACCAGTGGCTTATGAAAACATCTACAGTGACTTATACAGGTTTGATTCTGCCACTGCGAGGAAAAACAGAGGAAAAATGAGGGCTTCTTACAGGGAAATGGTTATTTGGATCTGGGAGCACTGAATATTTTTTATCCTATATTTTGAATCCTGGATATGGCAGGAGAGATGCTATATCTCGATGTCATAGGGATCTTCATTTACACATTTTTGCAGTGTATTGACTTAGGCTGTCTCAGATTAGATGCAATATCTTGTCATAAATAGTATGCCGTGCAAGTCGAGGGGCCATTCCCATGCATATGCTGAGCTGCTGCATATTTAGTGGAAATGAACCCCTTGCAGTCCAGAGCACCGCAGCCCACAGTTAGGCCATGAATAGCTGGTCTAACCAGGCCAGCCACCCACAGGCAGACTGCAGATGTGCATCCAGGTGCACAGCAGCCTGGTAGCCCTGTTGGACTAGTGGTACCCCCTTTCCATCCCCAATCTATCCAACTCCATCCCTGAAGAGCTTCATGGTGTAGGGCTCATCCTGACCTGATCGTATCAGAGGAAACCATGGTCCATATCCATAGCATATAGGACCCCCACCCACTGCCTATGTATGCAGACATCCTCACTCACACCATACCCAACCTGTTGCAAAGACTAGCACTGCCCTCCACACCCTGCCATGGCCAGCCATTGACTGCACTGAACCTGGGCTGGGGACCTGCACTCTGGAATGACTCAACTGGCTGTACCATGCATTGGGGCACCATGCAAGCTGCGGATCCACCAGTGTATTCAGCCGTGTGTACATCCCTGCAAACTGTAAGAGGGATTTTACATACCTCCAATGCATGCCTTGCCGATGCTGTATCTTTCTGCTGTCATACACTGCTGCAAGTCCACACTCTCCCCCGTTTCCCTGTGTAACATGCCACCCTCCTGACTGCTGAGGTAGCCCGGGTGCCATGGGGTGCGGTATCCTGCAATGCCATTTGCAGTGTACACTTCAGGCAATGGATAGTTCATCTGCAGTCCCCCAATTGTATGAACAAATGGGAGGTCAGCTGCAACATGCCTGTTTTAGGATCTGTGTGAGTGGGTAGGCCCCCTGCCTCCCTCCCCTATGCTCTCCTGTACCCACCGTGCCTCCCAGCTCCCACCCTTACTTTTTCCTTCTGTTTTACTCTACTGATGCACTGAACACCTACTTTGTATTATTGTTTCATATGATGTACTGTCACTGTTGTATTTAAATCTATTGTGTCCTGGTGTTAACCAGGCCCATCCTGTAAATGAGTTCTGTATTTAATTGTTGCCTTAATTATGTATTGTCACTGTTGTTTGTAACTTTATTTTTGACTAGCCTTAACCAGGTCCATCTTGTAAATGAGCTTTGCACAACATTGTTCGCTTGGATAAATAAAGATTTGATTGATTTATTGATTGATTGACTTACAGTATCGCCCATCACCCGCACTGAACAGTTCAATGGCACCGGGATGATGGATCCACATATGAATGCCTGAAGTGTATGGCCACTAGGCGTTACCACCCACACATAGCTTGTGCCTACATTTAACACATTCCAGCATCCTACTGTGAGTGCTTCACCACCTGCTGATACAGTGGTACAGTCCCATCACAAGTCAGTTGTCTCAATGGGATGGGCTGGGGGCAGGGAGGGGTGTCTGTACACTGTTGAGGGAGCAGGGGCCACTACAGTATGGGGCACTCAATATGTCCCCAGATGTAAAATACTGTTTTCAGTGCTTTTTGATTTTACACAATGCAGCACAATATTGTGTAAATGTAGAGCCCCACTGGAAATAAGATGCCATTTCTTCTGTGAACTATCCAGGCTAAATATATAGCAATCAGCAGGCATATTCTAGGAAAATACATTGTAAAAATATGTAAAAGGAAAATCACATTGAAACTGCCTCTCCACAGATCTGCATTGTGCAAATTCATTAGAAATAATTGGTAAAAGCATCCCTAAATTCCCCACAGCCATATCTGCTCTGTCCAGAATTTGTTTAAGTAAGTGTGGACTTTTATTGTATTGACTTCCTGTAGCAGAGTACGTTCATTAGTACACAAATGAATCAGAGATAGTCTATCTCAATGGCATCTGACTACACATGTTCAGAATCTAAATAATCTGAGAGATGAAGCTGGGTCCCTGAGACACCATGGACAGATAATATTGTCAGGTTGGTGTGGCCCAAAATTTCAGTTCTGAAGTAGTTTCAGACAATTGGATGAACCTGAGTACAGGAAGTGACATCAACCTTGTGACCATGGCACCAGGAAGAGAGAGAGGGAGGGCATAAAAGCGTGAACTCAGATAGTTTCTTCCTTTTTGCTGGGGTTCCTGTGTGTCCAAAGGGGACCCATACTGTGTGTCTGCAGAGAGAGGCTGAGGTAACAAGGCTAGTGGATAGTGAGATAAGAAGACTCTGTAACGTGCAGGAAAGATAGAAGCATTTAACTGCACAAGTATGCAAGCTTTCCTTTATAATCCTGTATGTGTACTGTTGTTTTACTATAAGTAAATAGTGTTATTTCTGATTGTTACTAGGTACTAATGACCTGGCAAATGGGGAGCCAAAGGAAGTTCAAGAAGAGTTTCGGATACTGGGGAGGGGTCTCAAGCAAGTAGCTACTTCTGTCACTTTCTCAGAAGTACTACCTGTGAGAGGCAAGGGAGAGCATAGGAGTGCATGCACCAGGAACTTTAACTCATGGTTGAAGAACTGGTGCTGTGAGGAAGGGTTTGGATTCATTGGTGACTGGGGACCCACCTGGTGGGATGGAGGTTAACTAGCAAAGGGGGGTGGCAGGCCAGCAAGGAGGGTACCTACTTGCTCACCCCCCACAGCTAGCAGTGGAATCAGTGAACCAGAGGAGTGGCTATCTCTGCAAAGCAGTGTGCAAAAGATGGAGATTAGTGCCCAAGAGGTGGATAAGCAGAAAAGGGGCAAAATTCTTCAGAATGGCAGACAGCAAGGAGAACCAGTGATAAATGACAACCAAGGAAGGGGCCGGAGTAGAACAGTTAAACTGTCTAGGGAGGTCAAATCATGGAAAGCCATGTGTGCAAATGCCAGGAGCCTTAGCAACAAGATGGAAGATCTGGAGGCTGTCATGGTACAGGTCAGACCTGGACATTGTGGCCATCACTGAAACCTGGTGTAATGATAACCATGACTGGGAGATGGCATACCTGGCTACAATATATTCAGAAGAGACAGAGCAGGCAGGAAGGGAGGAGGTGGCACTGTGTGAGAAATGACATAGAGCCACAGAGATCCAGGAGGAACAAAATGGGGAGAGATACTGTGGGTTAGCTGGAAGGAAAATGGGGACAGCCATCCGCACAGGTGTGGTCTATAGACCACCAGCCCAGGAGGAAGAAACAGATAGGAGCTGATGCTAGTCATCCAAAGGATGGCAGACAAGGGTGGTACTGCTGGTTGGAGACTTCACTATTCCAGGCGTGGACTGGAGCATCCCAGCAGCAGCATCACCTAGGAGCAGATTTATCCTGGACTCCTTCAGGTGCCTTCCTCAAGCAACTGGTCATGGAACCAACTCGGCAGAAGGCAATACTGGACCTTGTGCTCACAAACAGGGAAAGTGTGATGGGAGTAACAGTGGGGGCACCGGGAAACAGTGACCACCAGTCATTGTGGTTTGAAATCACAGAAGAGCAGAACCAAACCACAAAACACGTATCCTGGATTTTAGGGGCAGACTTTAGGAAAATGGGAGATACTTGAAAGAGGCATTAAGGGGGGACAGGAATCAGGGGTTGAGGAACAGTGGGCAATATTTAAAATAGGGATTACAAGAACAACAGAATTATGCATTAAGCAGGTTAGCAAGAGGAAAGGAAGAGGAGACCTTATGGTTTTCAAAGAGGCAGCAAGAAAGTGAAAGCCAAAAGATTGCATTCAGGCAATACAAAAGACACAGGCAGAAGGGATAGGGAGAGTACCGGAGAAGCAAAGGGAGGCAGGAGGTCAGTAAGGAAGCCAAGCTCAGACAGAAGAACACATTGCAAAATCAGTGGGTAGAGGGACAAAACCTTTACAGGTACATAAGTGAAAAAGAAAGACAAAGGAGGGATAGTGAGACTGAAGGGGAGGATGGGGGCCTGTGGAGGATGACAACAGTAAAGCTGACATATTGAACAGGTATTTCTGTTCAGTCTTTACTGAGGAAGAGGAGGGTAATGGGTCTGAAGGAGTACAAGGGGTGAGAATGGTGCAGAAATGGACACAAGTCCCTTTACGAGAAAGGATCCTGAAGGAACTGGAAGTAATAAGAGTTGATAAAGCAATGGGGCCAGATGGGGTGCACCCCAGGGTCCTTAAAGAACTAAGAGGTGGTGGCTGAACCTCTGGCTATCCTGTTTAGCCGATCACTGGAAACAGGGGAGGTACCCAAAGACTGGAGGACAGCAGATGTAGTCCCCTTATACAAAAGTGGGAACAAAGAGGAAGCAGGGAACTCCAGACCAGTCATCCTCACCTCGGTAGTGGGGAAGATCATGGAAGCACTACTGAAGGAGAGATTGGTGGAATATCTGGTTGTCAATGGACTACAGGACCCAAGGCAGCATGGTTTCACCAGGGGGAGGTCATGTCAGACCAACCTCGTTGAATTTTTTGACCGGGTGACTAGGGAGGTGGATCAGGGGAGGGCAGTGGACATGGCCTATCTGGACTTCAGCAAGGCCTTTGACACTATGCCACATAGAAGACTATTACACAAACTGGGGAATATGGGTGTGGGCAGGACAGTAGTGTGGTGGGTAGGTAAGTGGCTGGGTGGCAGGACACAGAGGTGGTGGTAAATGGCTGTCACTCCACAGAGGGAAGAGTGACCAGTGGGGTACCACAGGGATCAGTGCTGGGACTGGTCCTATTCAACA
The DNA here is from genome assembly GCA_016271365.2 of Neoceratodus forsteri. NCBI lineage: Eukaryota > Metazoa > Chordata > Ceratodontiformes > Ceratodontidae > Neoceratodus > Neoceratodus forsteri. The sequence goes on along the minus strand of CM028132.1, from coordinate 1,089,605,598 downwards.
TCTTCATCAGTGACATTGCGTTGGGACCTAGAAGGCAGAATTTCATTGTTAGCTGATGACACAAAGCTCTGTAACAGAGTAGACACACCAGAGGGTATAGACAGAATGAGAAGCGACCTGCAGAAACTTGAAGAATGGTCAGAGGATTTGGCAGTTGAAATTCAATGCAAAAAGTGCAAGATAATGCATATGGGGCACAAAAACCCTGGCACTATATATCAGTTGGGGGTGAGGATATAGCATACCAAGCAGGAAAGGGATCTTGGGGTTGTCATCTCTGATGACCTCAAGGTAGGGAAACAGTGTGACAAGGCAGCAGGTAAAGCAAATAGGATGCTGGGATGTATAGGCAGGGCATCACCAGCAGGAAAAGGAGGTCATAATTCCGCTATACAAGACACTAGTGAGGCCCCACCTGGAGTACATTGTACAGTTCTGGAGACCATACCTACGTAAGGACATAGACAGAGTAGAGAAGGTTCAGAGGAGGGCAACAAAGATGGTGCATGGATTGCATCACAAGTCCTATGAAGACAGGTTGAAGGAACTGAACATGTACTCCATGGAGGAGAGGAGGGAGAGAGGTGATATGATAGAGACATACAAGTATCTTACAGGGAGGAACAGGATGCAGGAAAACACTATTTTAGCGAAAAGATGTTCCAGGACTAGAGGCATGGGATGAAGTTGGAGGGAGGGACGATTCAGAGGAAGCGTGAGAAGAATTTCTTCACAGAGCGGGTGGTGGACAAGTGGAACACCCTGCCAGAGGAAGTGGTGGGGGCTGAAACAATCACGGGATTTAAGAATGCATGGGATAGACATAAAGGAATTCTGGAGGTCAGGGGTAAGGGGCAACAGACTTCTAGGAAAACAAACTGAACTTACAAGCTCAAATGGGCAGACTGGGTGGGCCATAGGCCCGTATCTGCTGACACTTTCTATGTATCTATGTATACTATTCTATTTAAGCAACCAGTGTTTAATAATAAATATGTTATTTCTCGAAAGACTGGAGTAAGTGGTTGTTTGTGACTACATCTCTGAGGGAATGGTATCTGGATAAAAGAGGTGCATAGATAAAGGTCTCTGAGAAAGTAGTGTATCCTACCCAGAGTAGACCCTCACTATGGAGAGTTTAAAGGGTAGAAGGGAGCAGAATAGGGCCATCAGAGCACAGAGGTCTGAGCTCTTGCTAAAGAGGAGACCCTGATGGTGGTGACGCTGGTCCAGACAGTCTCAGTGGTAAAGGCCTGAAAGAGAGAGAAAGAGGCTAATTGGGGACTGCAGTGTGCTCTGACCGTCACCGTTTTACAAAGTGATAAAAAGATATAAGATTAATATATACTTATGTTGTTCTTATAAATGTGTGTACACAGGTCATTTAGCCTTGAGAAAGCTACCAGAAGATTACAGGACACTGGAATGTAATAAGTGGCATCTCAGAATAATACATTCTACACTAGTGTATTGTTTCAAAGTTTATTGGTGAGTGGCTTATCATTTTTTTGGCATATTCTTATCTGGTCCTTGACAAGCACTCTTCCCTCACACATCTGGTTGCTCTTGTCCCCACTTTACTTTCCTCTCCCTGGGTACCTCTCATCTTTACTATGGTATCTGGCTCCTTTCTACAATCCTGTAGGGCCAGAGGGTAGTGTTTCTCAGCTTGTGTTACTGTGCTTTACCCTACCCATTGGTTCTGTCCCTCTGCTACTTATGTTTTGAAATAGGATTGAAAAACCCTTATGCAATCTCTGTAGTCCATGGAATGCTCTAGTGCCAGCCAGTTGACTCCTATAGCATCTAGGAGCTCCGCAGGTAAAGCACATTACCTTGCAAGATGATTATATGAATTTTGAACAATGAAGAAAATGAAAATTAACTCACAAAAGGAAGCAGTAACACAATATGAGAAAGTCTGTGGTCTGACAAAGTGGTGGTGATGACAAAACGTTGCCAGTCGTAAGGTGAGAAGTTATTTAATAAAGATGACAAATTGTGGCTTTATTGTGGTGTTCATCTATTTTTTATCATGTTCTGATTTGTTGTTTGGATGATGCAAGATCAAGCGAACATATTTTCCTCAGAAGAGGGGCAAACTGAATCCCTTAGCTAACAGGGCTAGAGGGGAAACAGAATTGCAGTGCTCATGCCCTTCTGGGCATTTTTCTATTATTTTATAAACTTGCCATTGCTCATTGTGGCTTCTAGTTGTCTCTGAGGAGCTTACTGGCTCCAACAACCAATCATAGCCAGAGTACAACTTACCCAACCCCTCAGCAAATCTGTTGGGGTTGAGCAGGGTGAAATGAGTATCCATGTGCACATTCGTTGATCTTGTCCCAGGTGCGGTCATCTATCACTGCTGGAATTCTCAGTCCCCTCTTCCTGGCCCAAGCATGTTACTGGCATCGAGAGTGGTAGCCCTGTCACTGTGCCAGCAATGTAGCAATTTTTGTTCTTCCTCTCTTTCCCCCTTCCCCCAGACAGCCCTCCTTCAGAGGAGTACCCAGACATCTGCCGGGACTAACCTTTCCAGCCATCTTCCCCCAGGGTTTTCCCTCCATCCAGGTGAGTTGACAGGAGTCCCCAAACCCCATCAACACATGGATCCAGATTGGCCAGCATGCCTACCTGGTTGGGTGCGGGTTCTGTGGGTGATCCACTTCATCCTGCCATTTGGCATTTTCCTGTTTTCTCCCACATGAGTACATGGTGTGCACTGACATCAAGATGCACACGTCGATGTCTGCCATGTCCCCCTGCCTCCTTCAGCTGAGGCTGCCTTTCTCTCGGCTTTCACCAGGGCCAGCTAACCTCCGAGATCACCCCACCCTCCCCACCATAGAAGGAGAGTGGTTCCACGGATGTGATCCTCCATCCCCGGGCTGGCCATCTGACACCTTGGGCATGCTTCTGAACCCAGGTCATCGGCTACCGCTATGCCAGCAGGCCTGCTAGAAATGTAGCAGTTTTTACTGTAATAGAAATAGAAATCACTTTTTACTTAGAATGTTATGTTTATTTTTATTTTGCAAAGTTATACAACGTTTCAGATTTTGATATTCTGTTAATTGAGTTACTAAACATTTATTTTTATTAATATTTAGACTGCTCTTTGGGTCATTTATACTTCATATTTAAAACAAATATACTGAATACTGCATGTCTACTCAATCTGAGCATAGCAAAAATTGTTTACTTGAATATTGTGTTTCTTTGGATATACTATGTTATCCCTAAAGCGGAGTCATATGTCCCGACATGGACTGTCCCGAATGACTCTCATGCCCAAGAGACAGATTTTGGGCATGTTGCAGAAACTAAGTGCCACATGCAGGGGAGCTACACCCCCCACACCTCCCCCCCGTAACTAAAATATCTAACTCCGTGGGGCAGCGGACCCCAGAGTAAGTTAAAAAAGAGTATTGGGGGGGCAGTGTGTAAAAGGACATGACCCAGACAGCACCGACCTACCAGTGATATTCCCCTCCACACCACTGGGGCAGCTCGGCCAGCAACCCCATCCAGCCATCCATTCCTGAGCATCAGACGGGGTAAGGTAGCATTCCATCACATCCGCTACCTTACCCTTAGGGAGAAATTGCGTCGGGTGTAGTAGCGTGGGGTTACCATGTCTATCGGGCAAAGCTGATCGAGGTACTGCTTGTCAGGCAACCCAGCCTCTGGATAATGTAAGTATACCATTTAGTTATATGGCTGAGAACAGTTCTTTACAATGAGAGCTTTTGTCACATTCTGTGTCTCTCTGGGAGAACATTGTGGTTATCACCTGTGATGTTTTGAAGATGGGGGTGGGGATTCTCTACTTTTCCTACTCATGAACAGGGTCCTCATTGTTGCTTACATCGTCAGATAGTATTCAAATATACTCTGTGGTTAACTGCTGTGTTGAAAAGAACAAGAATGCATGGAATAATTTGCATATTTCCTCTGGGCTACATAGTAATCAGCTGAGACCTGTAAAAAAAATATGAACTACAGTACATTTCCAGCAATCCCAAATAGTAATTTTATAACTCAGTGGACCATTATTATTTTTTATTCACTTCTATTTTGGATTCAGGTGAGTTTTTTTTTTTCATTTATTGGCATATTAGACTGGAAAAGGAACATTAAGATCAAGCTGTTTTTCAGGTATGACGGTGGTGGTGGATTATAGCAGGAGGGGTACATAATTTACATAGTTGAAAATGGTGCAGAAGTCAAGCATGGTATGCTTCAGATGAGAGAAAATAATAAAAAGCAAGGTATTAGGAAAAAGTACAATGCCTCAGATTAAAATAAAATATATAACTCCTCACAAAAAATGCACAATAAACAGGAATTCTATACATGTGAAAGTCAACGGGAATCAGCTGGTGGATAGAAATAGCCCAGTTTTGTGCAAAATTCAAAGCTTAAAAATAAAACTAAAGATGCACCCTCCATAATGCTGCACAAATAAACAAACACATTTATGCAGAAGGCGGGGGAATGAAAAACATAAAGATAATCTATAATTCAACTGGGGCACTTGCGAGGCATGAGGAAGAGAGGTATTAGAAAAGTGGAGAGGAGGTATGAACTGGGGCAGTGTCTAAGGAAAGAATGGCTAGACCACAGACAGCATAGACAGCATAGATTCACCCTTATTCCAGAAAAATCTGGTAGATTTCTTTGACTCTGTGTCCAGGGAAATAGATCAGGGGAGGGCAGTGGATATGACCTATCTGGACTTTAGCAAGGCCTTCAACTTTGTGCTGCACAGGAGACTGATAAAGAAACTGAGCAGCCCACGGGTGGGATCCAAAGTAGTGAACAGTGTTAGAGACTGGTTAATGGAAAGGCAATGGAGGGTGGTGGTTAATGGCACTCACTGTAATGATGGGACAATGGCCAATGGGGTGCCATGGGGCTCAGTACTGGGACAGGTCTTCTTCTATGTCTTCATAAGTGACATTGCAAAAGAAGTGGAAAGGAAGGTATGCCTTTTTGCAGATGAAACCAAAATCTGTAATAGGGTGGACACTCAGGAGTGGTACAGAGAATATGCCTGGAAACATAGAAACATAGAATTTGATGGCAGATAAGGACCGCTTGGCCCACTTAATCGGCCCATTTCCCTACTTAATGGATAAGCTGCAAATCCTAGTTAACCAACAGCTTACTTCCTCCTACCCGCCACTAAAATTGCTTTATGCCTGTCCCATGCATTCTTGATTTCCCCCACTGTTTTTGACTCTATGACCTCCTCAGGAAGGTTGCTCCATGTATCCAAAACCCTCTCTGTGAAGAAATACTTCCTCACATTACCTCTGAGCCTTCCACCCTCTATCTTTAAATTGTGCCCCCTTGTTTTTGCACATTTCTTTTTCTGAAAGATGCTACCCTCTTGGACTTTGTTGATTCCCTTGAGGTATTTGAAAGTTTATATCATGTCCCCCCTCTCCCTCGTTTCCTCAAGGCTATACATATTTAGTTCCTTTAGTCTTTCTTCATATGTCTTCTGTTGCAGACCCTTCATCATTTTGGTTGCCCTCCTCTAGACAGCATCCAACCTGTCTATGTCTTTGCGGAGATGGTGTCTCCAGAACTGTATACAGTACTCCAGATGTGGTCTTACCAACTGTCTGTAGAGAGGGCCAACAACTTCCTGTTTTCTACTGGTGATGCCTCTCCCTATGCATCCCAGTATCCCCCCAGCCCTCCTTTCTGCCTTCTCACATTGCTGGCCCACCTTTAGGTCATCTGATATGACTACCCCCAGGCCCCCTTCCATTTTTGTTGTTGTCAGTATCTCACCCCCCACTGTGTACTCTCCCCTAGGATTTTGTTTCCCAGGTGCATTACTTTGCACTTCTTTGCAGTGAATCTAAGTTGCCATGCATTTGACCATTCCTTCAACCTTGCCAAGTCCCTTTTCATTCTTTCCACCCCACCTTGTGTATCAACCCTGTTGCAGATCTTTGTGTCATCTGCAAAGAGACATACTTTCCCTTCCAGTTCCTCTGCAATGTCACTTATAAAGACATTAAAAATGACTGGCCCCAGTACTGAACCCTTCGGTACCCCACTAATAACCCTCCTTTCTTCACTGTGGACTCCATTTACTATTACCCGCTGTGTCCTGTTGTCCAACCAGTGTTTTACCCAGGCTACCACCCTGGGACCCACTCCCAGACTGGCTAATTTGTTTATTAGTCTTTGTGCAGGACTGTGTCAAATGCCTTGCTAAAGTCTAGGTGAGACCATGTCCACAGCCCCTCCCTGGTCTACTGCTTTGGTCACCCAGTCAAAGAAATCAATTAGATTTGTCTGACAAGACCTTCCTGCTGTGAATCCATGCTGCCTTGGATCCTGTGCCCCACTGGCCTCTAGGTACTCAACAATTCTTTCCTTCAGAAGTGATTCCATCATTTTCCCTACCACTGAGGTCAAACTGACAGGTCTGTAGTTCGTGCCTCTGCCTTGCTCCCACTTTTGTAGAGGGAATCACATCTCCCTCCTCCAGTCCTCAGGTACCACACCATCCTCCCATGATTTATTAAAAAGGGTAATCAGTGGTGTTACTAGTTCTTCCCTTAGTTCTTTTAGAATTCTGGGTGAATCCCATCAGGCCCCATTGCTTTATCCACCTTCAGTTTTAAGAGTTCTTTCAGAACCCTTTCTTCTGTGACAGGACTAATATCAACCCCCCTATCCAGAGTGCTTCTACTGACTGAATTAGGTATTTCCCCCTGCTTTTCCATTGTGAATACTGAGCAAAAGTATTCATTCGGTATCCCTGCTTTTTCACTGTCACTCTCTGCCCAACCACCTTCCTCTTTGTTCAGCCTCAGTATCCCTGCCTTAGTCTTTCTTTGCTCCCTAATGTACCTAAAAAAGGTTTTATCCCCCGTCTTAATCGAGTTGGCTATCTTTTCCTCGGTTCGGACCTTTGCTATTTTGACTGCGTTACCCACTTCCTTCTGCTTTAACTGGTACAGTTCTCTGTCCTGCTCCTTCTATGTTTGCTTATACTTCCTGAATGCTATCTTTTTCTCCCTTACCTTCCCCACCACTTCTTTTGAGAACCATAGTGGTTTTCTCTTTCATTTTGATTTGTGTATTTGCTTCACACAAAGGCTTGTTGCCTCTGTGATGGCAGTTTTGATGTTACCCCATTGTTGCTCCACCCCACCTTCTTGCCTGTTTGCTAGTGCTTTTCTGAGGCACTCTCCCATTTTGACAAAATCAGCCCTCCTGAACTCCAGTACTTTCACTTTTATGTGGCTTGACTCTACAGCTAAGTTTATCGTGAACCACACTGTTTGGTGGTTGCTTGTTCCCAGATGGCTACCCACTTCAAGATCAGAGATCCTCTCTCCATCCCCATTTGAGAGTACCAGGTCTAAGATTACTCTCTCCTGAGTGGGTTCCAAAACTAGCTGTTTGAGGCATGCCCCCTGTAGGGCATCAAGAATGGCCCTGCTCTTGGATGTGGCTGCAGCAAAGGTGCTCCAGTCAACATCTGCCTTATTCAGGTCCCCCATCAGCAATATCTCCCCTTTCTCTGCCATCCCAAGGATGCCTTCTATCATTTCCTTGCCCATTTCCTCCCCCTGAGACAGGGGTCTGTATACAACCCCTGTGTGGATTGTGGAGCCATTTCCAGTTTCCAGGGTGACCCACAGTGCCTCCTCTCCTCCCTGTTTATCCTTTAGTTGTGTTGCTTTGATCCCTTCCCTTACATAGAGAGCTCCTCCTACTCCTCTTCTTCCCTTCCTATCCCTCCTGTAGATTGTGTACCCTGGTATGTTGACATCCCAGTCATGGTTCTCTGTGTACCATGTTTCTGTGACTGCCACAATATCCAGGCATCCCTCTTCCATCAAGGCCACCATTTCAGGGAGCTTTTTGCCTAGACTATAGGTATTGGTACTCATTACCATCCATTTTTTATGGCTTTATTTCTTTTTGGCCCATCCCTGTTCCTACTACCTTTGTCTTTTTCTTCATTTACCCCTGCCCTTCTCCCTAGTGACTGCTCTATCTTGGTGTTTACCTCACTAATTACCCTGATTTTTTTTGGGGGGGCTAGGATTTCCCTTCTCCTCTTCAGTGCCTCCCCACTTGGCTAGTTTAAATGCTTGCCATTGAGGCATTTAAACCTATCACCTAGGATCCTGGTTCCCCTGAAGGACAGATGCAGACCATCATGCCTGTATAGACCTGCATCCCTCCAGGTGGAGCCCCAGTCCCCAATGAAGCCAAATCCCTAAGCTTTGCACCAGCTTTTCAACCAGTCATTGAATGACATGGTGCAGAGTACCCAAGCCTCATCCATGCCATAGACAGGTAGCACTTCCGAGAAGGTTACCGTGTGTGCTACTTGTCTAAGGCCCCCTCCTCAACTCCACAAACTCCTGTTGCACTGCTCTGATCCCATTCTCAGCCAGGTCATTCATCCATAGGTGGATAATGACATCCAGCTCCCTCACCCTTGCCACTGCTCCTATGATCCTGAGGATTTGTTTCCTGTCCCTCCAAGCCTTGGCACTAGGCAGGCACCTTACCTCCCTTTCCCCTCCCTCCTCCAGTTCTACCCCCCTAACAACTGAGTCCCCCACCAGGAGTTGTTTCCTTTCCCTGTGGGGTCATGGGCCACCCTCCTGTGGGTCTCCATTGTGGAGGTTCCGAGCATCCTTCTTGGTCTCCACTGCAGGTGCCTCCATAGAAGAACCATGCTTCACCACAGTGGTGAATGAATTGTGGAGAGACACAACTGGAGGGGATGCACCTCTGTTCCACCACTCTCACCCTCCCTGAGCCCAACGTGGTCCAACCACTCCTCTTTCTTGGCAACCTCTGAGGTAGTGGTGGTGGCCTGGGTGGTACCTGGGTGGGGGAGCAGGTTTCCTGAATCCTAGCCAGGTCAGCATGGAGATGAACAACCTCCTCCCTCAGACCAGAGAGGTGCCTGCAAATAGGGCTGCAACGCAGTCTCCAGAATGTCTCCCAGAAGACTGCTGCTTCACAGCCAGTGCATTACACCACTCCCCACATGTCTGTGTCCTTTCCAGTTACAGATGCTTTTTTGGTTTTTGTTCTTGTTTTGGTGTGTGCAAGCATGTGAGTGTCTCTACATCTTATTCAGTGTGCCGTACCTTTAAGGATATGAACAGGTGTATGTTGTTAGCAGTTTTGGGAAGTGATGTCAGACCCCTGCTATAAAGGTAGTTATGTGCTTGGGGCAGGTGGGGTGAGGGAAGGGTGGGTGGGAGTAAACCTATGCCGTCCAGAAACAATCACCTACAACTCTTACCCTCCATCCCAGGGAGTGCCTTCTTTCCTTTCAGACACCTATTTCACAAAGACTAAGTAACAGATCTAGTCACAACTGACTGCAAATATCTCCCAGCTATGGTTCCTCCCTGGCAAATTAACTTTTAAACTAGGAAAAGTCCACCCCAAAGACGGAATCAATACTAGTTACTTACACAGGTCCAAAAAGTAATAATTCAGTTCAGTGTAGTCTAGAAAATAACCTCCTTGATTCAAGGAAGCTGTGGCTGCTTTCTCACTCTCTCTGTCTCAGTCTCAGCAGATAGAGACCACAAACAACTCCAGTTATAAATCCTCAGTTCAACTAGGCCCCTTTCATCTCCCCCCCTTAACAGACACCTATTTCACAAAGGCTAGGTAACAGGTCTAGTCACAATTGACTGCAAATATCTGCCAGGTACAGTTCCTCCCTGGCAAATTAAAGTTAAAACTAAGAAAAGTCCACCCCAAACATAGAATCAATACTAGTTACTTACACAGGTCCAAAAAGTAATAATTCAGTTCAGTGTAGTCTAGAAAATAACCTCCTTGATTCAAGGAAGCTGGGGCTGCTTTCTCACTCTCTCTGTCTCAGCTGGACATTGAGAAACTCGAGGAGTGGTCAAAAGCATGGCAGTTTGGCTACAATGCCAAAAATACAAAATCAGCCAGCCCAGTGGCACCGAGGGTTGAGGTGCAGGATGCCACACCTCACGCCACTCTGGCAACCCTGGTTCGGGAGTGGACTTGGGCTGCCGGGGGTTGGCAGGGGGAGGAGAGGATTGAGCAACTGAAGGACTGCTGTCCTTTCCTGGAGTGAGTTCTGAGGGGTTCCCCATGCATGGCAACTCTTAGTGGTGGCTGGGAGCTCTTTATAGCAGAGCAGGGCAACCAATGGGGATGGTGTCAGCTGACAACTGTGGGAGCCCATCCTCCATGTGCTGTCACCATAGCACAGCCATGCCTCCGGGGGTGTAACTATGAAAAGAACCCCTGCCTAATGGTAAATGAAGGTGGGACCAGTGGTTGGCCCCACGTCAATGCAAGCCCTGCACCCACACCGGTTCTCCCTCTGAATCCCTGGTTATGCTATTATAGATAGAGAGCCAGGTGTATTTTCAGCAGTCCTACCCCAAGGGGCTTAGAGCTGGGGGGGTCATATGGCCAGGAGGGGAGGAGTGGAGAAAGGGCCCAACTGGAATGCCGGGGGAGCTGGTTACTTTAGGCAGATGAGAGAAGCTGCACTGAATGTCCACACTGGAGAGAGTCTGTTAGGTAGGGAGATAGAGTAAAAAAAAAAATACAAAATCATACATCTACTGCAGGGCACAGGAACTCAGGAGCGGAGTATGGGATGGGGGTTACTGACAGTCACTAAGAAGAAAAGGGACCTTGGGGTTATCATAACTGATTAACTCAAAGTGGCAGGACAGTGTGACAAAGCGGGGGGGGTAGGGCTAGTGGGATGCTGAGGTGCATAGGGAGTGGTGTCTCGGGCAGGAGGTGATATTGCCATTATATTGCTCACTGGCGAGACCCCACCTGGAGTACTGTGTCAATTTTTGAAGGCTACACCTCAGAAAGGACATAGACAGCAGGTCAGAAGAGGGCAACTAAAATGATGCAGGTGTTGCATGAGAAGCCTTGTGAGATGAGACTAAGAGATGTCCACATATACAGCCTGGAAGTGGAGAGAGAAGGGACATGATAGAGACCTGCAAGTACCTCACAAGGGTGAACAGTGTGTAAGAGAGCAATGTCTTTCAAATGAGCAAGAGCACCAGGACCAGGGGCATGCAATGAAGCTGGTGGGGGGGGGGGCAGTTTATGAGGAATATAAGGGCTTACTACTTTACTGAAAAGTTGGTAGATGCTGGGAACAGACTGCCAGCAGAAATGGTGGAGGTGAAAATAGTGGGGTGGGGGGGACTTCAAGCATGGGTGGGACTGACATAGGAGAATATTAGTAAATAGGCAGGGAAGGGGGAGGGCTGCTGGAAATTAGTTAGATTCTGCAGAGACAGATTAGGTAGGGAAATCTGGGCAGACTGGGTGGGCCAAGTGGTTCTTTTCTGCCAGAAAATTCTGTGTTTCTAATAGAAAAGATAAGAAGCTAGTTACAGGAGCAGGTGTAGGAGGTGAGATTATGAAAGAAAGATTTGAAGGAGAGGGAGAAAGAGAAGGAGGAGGAGCAGCGAGCAGAAGGGTTGTGGAGTTGGTAGGATGGGCTTCATCCTTGTAAAATGTTTTAGACTGGGGAGAAAGAAAAAGGTGTGTCAGAAGGAGGAGGGAGGGGGAGACAAGAGGGACAAGATATCAGGGAAGAGGACAGAACCAGAATTTGCAGATAAAAGAAGCAGAACAGGAGAGGTGCCTGCCCTTCAGGAATGGGAAGGAAATGTTTCAGTAGAGGGAGCAATGATGAATGTGTAGAGGACAATGTAGAGTGAAACAGCAAAAGGAATGGAAGAGGGGGTCCAGTCTGGCCAGGGTGGTTTTAGAGATTGCACTGTAGGCAACATCTGCATAGTCAAGACTGAGAAGATCATTTTGAGTTTGATCTCTTAGTAGACCAGGCTGGGAGACATGATCTGTTCCACTAAATGGTGCCAAGCTTGCGGAAGAGGTTTCTGTGGATGATATCAACGTACATGAAGAACAAAAGAGACTTTGATCTAGTCACACACCAAGGTACTTGAGGGGGGAGAATTCTTTAAGGGGGGAGCCTTCCAGAGCCATCAAGATACTGTAGGTGTTTCATGGAACCTGGCAAGTCATTTCTTGCTGTCAGAGGTCATAGAGACTGTTTTGGCATTAAGGGAAACTTGGTCTGAGCAGAACCAGTGCAAGATGTCTTGACAGACATGCTGCAGTGTTAATTCTAGCTCAGGGACAGAGGCACCAGAAGCAACAAGCACGGTGTCATCAACATACATTTGGATATGTGTGGAGACACAGCGGGGAGGTTGTTGAGAAAAATGGAGAATAGGATATGGCCCAGGATGGATGTGAAGAGAAGGTGGGGGGGGGGTGGATTGCTTTCTTGGACCAACTAGTATCTGGTAAGAGCATAACCAGCTGACCAACAAGTTAAATAGACCCACCCCCATGAGTTTTTCAAGTAAGAGGGGATGAGAAGCAATGCTGAATGTTTTATCAAGGATGACAATGATTGTAGCAGAGAGCAGCCCTTAGTCAATACCCTTCAGGATAAAGTCAGTGATCTGCAAGAGGAAAAAGACAAAATAATGAGTTTTATAGAAGCCAGATAGAGCAGAGAAAGGAGGAGTCAAGAAAAGAGGAGAGCTGAGAGGGAGAGGGTAAGGGAAAGGGGAAATTGTTTAACCAGGAAAGGCACACTTAAGTCAGAGCTTGTTTTCAAGTGCGACCTGGGAGCACAAGGAAGTTAGGTGACTTGCTCAGGGTCACACATTATGCAAGTGGGAGCTGATTGGATTCCAACCCAGATCTACATGTTTGCAGCTCAGCACTCTTAACCACTATGTTATACTGCCCCCCTATGGATGCAGTGGAGAGGATTATTTCTTCCTGTACTTGAGCAAGAACAGGAAGGAAAGAAATGATGTGGTAGTTTTCTGGGGAGGAGGGTTGGCCCACTTTGTGGAGAGAGGACTTTGTCATGCTTCCAAACCCCAGGAACCTTACAAAAATGGAAATATAGGCTTAGCAGGAAGGAGATGTAACCAGTTATAGCAGAAGGAGAGAGGTACTGTAGGGAAGTTTAGCGTCAATATTATCTGGACTACTATACTTGGAGATATTTAAGGAGAGCAGGGTAGATTGTGTAGCAACCTTGGGGAAGTAACAGGAAGTAAAAAGGGAGGATGAGTGAGGGAGGGAAGCGGAGGAAGGGAAGGAGGAGGAAGGGGAGGGGATCAGGGTCAGTGGTAAGGGGGTGGATGGATGAGGGGATGAGGCAGTGGAGGTGAGGCCAGGGAGAGGGGAGAGAAAGAGGTGTTAGGGAGGACACACAAAAGGTAATTTACTGGTTAAAGGTTGAGGCAACCTTTGGAGGAGGTGGGGTCCAAGATTGGTGAGCTCAGTGGTTTGAGAACTAGAAGGGTAGATTAGAGATCAAAAACTGAGAGGATAATGTTCCAGAATTTTGAAGGGGCCTTCAAGTTATTCTGGAGCTATGTAACAAAGTAATGTAATTTTGCCTCCATGACAGTCTTGGTACAGGCATTGCAGAGCTGTTTATGCTGCAATAATTCCTCTGGGGAGCCAGAGACCTTATGCTTGTACCAAACAGACACAAGCTTTTATCATAGAAACACAGAAAATTGGTGGTAAAGTAAGGCCTTATGATCTATCTCGTCTGCCCAGAGAGGTAGTTAAAGTCAAGTTCAAGTAAGAAATTGCTTATAAGGGATGTGATGACATTCAGAGAGTGAGAGAGATGTAGCTGGAGAGCCTGAGGGTGTTTTGAAGTTTATTCCAAGCAGAAGATAAAGTGTAACTGATTGCGGTTTTTCCAAACTGGGTGTGAAATTTGGGAATGTCTAATAAGATTATGGAGTTTTTCCTAAGTGAGTAGCAATTAAGAGATTGGTGAAATAGGGAAGAAATATAGGAGGGGAATTTATTCAGCATGGCTTTGTACACCCAGGTACAGCTATGCATTCCTAGAGGTCCATAGACATACTCACCCTCACCCCATCCACTAACTACCTTAACCAACCCTTTATATATGTCCAGTTTTCTCCTGAATCCATACTAACATACTATTTGCCAGCAGATTAGGCCTTACGGTCTATTGAGTCTGCTCGAACCTTAGATCCTTAGTTGGGTGCCGAGGCCCTCCCATCCCTTGTGCTCCAGAAACGCCTATTATCCATCCCCACCCCCCTGGGACAGGCCATCATCTGATACATCCACTTTCTATGTCTGTCCCACCCTCTCTTGAAGCCCTCCACTGTGGATCTCTGAACCAGCTCGTCAGGCAGTGCATTCCAAGGGTCCACTACCCTCTCAGTGAAAAACCTTCTCCTCTTTTCCCCCCTCACCCTTCCACCTTCCAACTTCAAACCATGCCCTCTGGTGACACCTCCCTGCTTTAGTCTAAAGATCCCCTCCATGTTTACCCTATTTATTCCCTTGAGGTACTTGAAGACCTCAATCATGTCCCCTGTCTCTCCTCTCCTCCAATGAAAACAGGCAGAGCTCCTCAAGTCTGTCCTCATACGTCAAATCCCTAGCACTCGTATCATCTTAGTTGCCCTCCTCTGTACCCTCTCAGGAGCTGTATGTCCCTCTTCAAGTGTGGTCTCCAGTACTGTGCACAGTACTCAAGGTGTGGTTTAACCAGTCCATTGTACAGTGGCAGAATCACTTCCTTGCTCCTAGAGGTAATTCCCCTTACGATGCATCCCAACATCCTGTTTGTCTTGCTAGCCGCTCTCCTGCACTGCTCAGAGTTATTCATACATGCATCCACCATGACCCCTAGGTCTTTTTCCCCTATTAAGGCCTCCAGCGCCTCTCCTCCCAGGGTGCACCTGTGTTTAGGGTTTCCCCGACCAAGATGCAACACCTTGCACTTAGTGATATTGAAATTTAATTTCCATGTGTGAGCCCAGCTTTCCAGGGTGTCCAGGTCCCCTTGCAGGGCCAACCTCCCCTCTTCTCCCTGAACTACTGCTCCCATCTTGGAGTCATCCACGAAGAGACTCATTTCACACCCTATACCCTCCCTGATGTCCGATATGTATGCATTAAACAGGATTAGACCCAGGACCGAGCCCTGCGGTACCCCACTACCAACCTCTCTAGGGTTCGAGAGCTCCCCACAGACCACTACTCTCTGGGTGCGTCCAGCTAGCCAGTTTTCAATCCATCTGACCATCAAAGGGCCTACTCCTAACCCCATCAGTTTCTTCACCAGACCATTGTGGGGGACATAGTCAAACGCCTTGCTGAAGTCTAAGAATAATACATCCACAGGCTTTCCCCTGTTCAGTTCTGATGTTACCCATTCGTAGAACTCCACAAGATTGGTTTGACATGATCTACCTGGCACAAACCCATCTTGCCGACTATCCAGACCTCCCACCTCCTCCAAGTACACCCCCAATTGTTCCTTTAGTATACTCTCCATTAATTTTCCCACCACCGAGGCCAAACTGATGGGTCTATAGTTACCTGGTGCTTCCCTCGACCCCCCTTTATGGATTGGCACCACATGTGCCTCTTGCCAATCCCTAGGTACCCTCCCTGTCTCAAGTGAAATCCCATGAATCCCTACAAGGGAGAGGTGGTAGTGGCAGGGGACTTTAATCTGCCCAAGGTGCACTGGGGATATTGACCACATTCTGTGCCAGTAGCCAAGTGATCTTGGATGCGTTACAGAGTGAGTTTCTGAATCAGGGCTTCACTGAGCCAATCAGAGAAGGGGCAGTATCTGATCTAGTGCTCAAAAATGGTAAGCACGTACAAGAGATAGTGGTCATGGAACCCCTAAAGACCACAGCACAGTGCGGTTCAAGTTGGATGTGGGCAGGGAAAGCATCCCCACCAAGACCAAAATTATGGATTTCAGGAGGGCGGACTTCAGGATGATGGGAGAGGTGCTAAGGCTGCACCTAGAAGGAGTCAGAGTGGACATGGGGTGGTCCAGAAATTGACAGTCATCAAAGAGATAATACTGACTGGCATAGCGAAGTGTGCTAGGCTTAGGAGGAAGAACTCAGGGGCCAGATCACCTATCTGGTTCAACTCTGAGGTTGCCAGGGTGGTGGGGGACAAGAAGATGGCCTAAAGAAGATACAGGAGGACTGTGAGGGAGGCGGATAAGGAAAACTACCTTAAAATAGTCAAAGTTGCAGGCAAGGTAGTGCAGCAAGCTAAGGCACAAAAGGAACTTCAAATAGCCAAAGGGATTAAGAGGGGGGAGAAGGCCTTCTTTCACTACATAAGTGAGAAAATGAAAAAGAAGGAAGAGACATTTAGGCATAGGAGAGGGGAGGTTTGGGCAGCGGGAAAAAGGAAGAAAGCAGAGGTATTGAATGATTACTTCTGCTCTGTCTTTACTAGGGAAAAAAATTGGCCTGTGCCATCTGGGGAGAAACAGGAAGAGGAGGGAGCACAGTCATAATAATAGAAGAGGATATAGTGAGGTAGGGACTGCTGGCTCTGAAGGTGGACAGGTCCCCAGGAGCTGATGGCATACACCCAAGGGTGTTATGAGAACAGGCAGAGAAGCTTGCAGGGCCATTGGCGAGCCTCTTCAATAGTTCCCTGGAGTCAGGCATGATGCCGTAGGACTGGGGAACAGCACATGTGGTGCCTCTCCACAAGCGTGGACTCAGAGATGACCCAGGGAACTACAGATCAGTCAGTCTGACCTTAATTGTGTGCAAACTAATGGAGACCATTCCGAAGAAAAGACTGGTAAGGTAAATGCAAGAGAATGATCTCCAGGATGAGAGGCAGCATGGATTTGTGGGGGGAAGATCATGCCAAATGAACCTGATTGACTTCATTGATTGGGTCACTAGGACAGCCAATGGGGTCAAGCAGTAGACATCCATTACCTGGTCTTCAGCAAGGCCTTCGACTCTGTGCCCCACAAGAGGTTTGATCAGGAAACTGGTGGATTTAGGGGTAAGGGAGAAAATGACCAGGTGGATAGAAAGCTGGCTGAGGGACAGGACCCAGATGGTGATGTAAGGAGGAGAGTTATCCAGCACCAGAAAAGTCACTAGCGGGGTCCAGCAGGGCTCAGCGCTAGGGCTGGTGTTGTTCAGTGTTTTCATCAGTGACATAGGGGAGGGCATTAAAGGCAAAATGTACCTGTCTGTGGACAACACCAAACTCTGTGGGGGTGGACACAGTGGAAGGGATATAGGACCTGTGAAAGGACTACAGAAAACATGAAAGATGGTTAGGGATCTGGCAGCTTGGCTTCAATGCCAAGAAATGCAAAGTTATGAAAATTGAAGCCAGGAACTCAAGGACCAAATACCACCTGGGAGGGATCTGGGTAGCAGCAACAGAAGAGGAAAAGGATCTGGGAGTGATAATAACTAGTGAAGTGAAGCACTCCATGCAGTGCAAAAAGGCAGCAGCAAATGCAGTCAGGATGTTGGGGTGTATAGCAAGGGGAATCAGCATTAGGCAGAAAGAAGTTATACTGCTCCTATACAGGTCACTGGTGACACTGCATCTAGAATATGAAGTGAGATATTGGGCTCCATACCTTAAGAGGAACATCAGCTTGCTGGAGAAGGTCCAGAAGAGGGCAGTCAAGATGACTGCAGGTCAGCAGAAGAACTCTTACGAAGAGAGGCTGGGAGCCCTGAGAATGTACTCCCTGGAGGAGAGGAGAGGAGAGAGAGGGGTCATGATAGCAATCTTCAAATACTTGAAGGGGATAAATAGGGTGGATAGGGAGGGTCTAGTCAAACTAAGAAACAGCCGAATTACAAGGGGGCATAGTTTAGTGCTGGTGTAGGGGAGGTTTAGGAGGGATGTTAGGAAGCATTTCTTTATGGAAAGTGTGGTAGCCAACTGGAACACACTACCATAAGAGGTGGTCTCAGAGAAGACAGTGGGCAACTTTAAGAGGACATGGGATAAGCATAAAGGGAAATTATGGGACTTGGGAGGCAGATCGGGAGGCAGTGGTAACCAGGGTGGGGGGGTGCAGGAACAGTGTCATAAGCTAAGAACCCTGCAATGCGAGCAGACTCGATAGACCAAATAGCCTTTTTCTGCTGGCTCTTTTGTATGTTTATGTGTTCATCATTCTGCACTGACCACCTCTGTGGGTAGTGTAGTCCACTTTTCCTCTACCCCTCTGTGAAAAAGTACATTCTAATTAAGCAATAACTACTGAGAAGCCAGTCATTTTCAAGGGATTAACGTCAGGTTGGGGGGGATGGGAGGGACAAGGCACAGTCGAGGGTCATCTCATTTCAGCTGGTCATTAATTCCTTGGAAATTAACAGCTATGAGGTTGTTATTGTGATTATAAGTCTAACTGCAGTAGCAACTTTTTTTACTGTTTTTTTTTTTTTTTTACTTTCTTTTAGGTTTTGAGCAGAGTGGCATGAGGCACGTGTGCTGCATAGCATCTGTTACCAGCTGGATCAGTCATTCCTAAGACATTAATGACCGATCCAGTAGCCAATCAGGAACCCCGCTAGGCTCATGAATATTTAATTAGACTTATAATGTCCTTTTTAAATCTACCCCCACCATTTTGTTCTTGTGCTTCCCTGGTATTAATGTTGTCACTCTATGTGAACAGCTTACTTGTGGTGACTTCTTATTTCCTGCATGCACATAAATATTTCATTCATTTTCCCTCTCTCCCTCCTGGTCTCCAGGGAGTACATGCTGAGGCTGTACAGGCTCTGTATGTGCATTCTACCCTGCTGGCAATGCGTCATTTTGGATGCTGTCCCCTGCACTGACTCCCAGTTTGTCAATGTCTTTCCTAAGGTGTGGGTTCCAAAACTGCATGCAGTACTCCAGGTCAAATTGCACTAAGGTTCCGTACACAGACAAAATTACCTCTTTTCACCTGCTGCTGCACCCCTCCTAATACATCCCAGCATTCTATTTGCTTTCTCCATCACTTTGTTACATTACCTTGATGATTTGAGGTTGTTGAAAATCACCACCCCTAAATCTCTTTCCCTCTCAGTCACAATTGCACCCCCAGACTGTATTCAGCCCCAAGGTTTATGCTGCCTATGTGCATGATCTACACTTTTGGGCATTGAAGCTCAGCGGCCAGACTTTTGATCAGTTTTCTAGCTTCTCCAGATCTTTGTTCACCTCATCAACACCTTCCTCACAATCTACCCTGCCACAAAACTTGGTGTCATCCACAAAGAGGCAGATTTTCCCTCTGACGCCTTCCTTAATGTCACTGACACAGATTTTAATGAATACTGGCCTAAGGACTGACTCCTGCAGGACCCCACTAGTGACCCTCCTTATCCCCGAGGGCTCCCCATTTGCCACATACAAACATAGGTCCTGATGCATTAAAGGGCAGATTTCCTATGTGCCATGTATGTGTACAGGCAACCCTAAGATGGAATGCCGTGAACTGGAGGGGGGGGGGCAGCATTTACAGAAGGGTCATGTGCCCCTTGCGCACTCAGTCTCCTGACCAGTCATGCAGCTACATGAGTGACTGGCAGCAGGGACACTGCTGTATCTTTTGTGTCCCCCCCCATGACACCTGCCATCTGCGGCAGGACAGGGAATCCCCACACCATGCTGCCCTAACCCACTGGGTTGACAAGGAATGCTGGGGCATCCATTCAGGCACTTACCCATATTTTTAAAAAAAGGTAGACCCACCCCTACCCAGAATCTCCAGCTTGCACGGAGCAGGGGATACACTTCTGGACCCAGGATTGACATCCATTGGATGCCAGCCTGTGTCTCTCGATCCACCCTCCATGCAGCAGCATATTGGGGGGCCGTGCATAGGCGACCTGCACCTGTTCAGAGATGCAGAGCTGTGTGGGCTGGGTACACACAAATTGCCTGTGCCCAGCCTGTATGGAGGCAGTATAGTGCATTGGTTTAAGGCTCTGAGCTACAAACCTGGAGACCTGGGTTTGAATCCCACAGCTCCCATTTGCATACTGTGTGACCCTGAGCAAGTCACTTAACTTCCTTGTGCTCCCAGGTTGCACCTGTAAACAAGCTTTTAGCTTGGTGTGTCTCTCCTGGTTAAAAAAAAAAAATAGTGCATAGCCCTCATAGAATTTGTTGGCAGATAAGGACTGCTTGGCCCACCCAGTCTGCCCATTTTTCCCTGCCTATACTGTCACAACAGACCTACCTGATTTCCGGTTACCACCCCCTGCTTTCCTACCAGGATTTCTTTGTGCCTATCCCATGCAAGCTTGAAGCCCACCACTGGTTTTTCTGGCCCACCACTTTTGCTGAAAGACTGTCACAGGCATCCGCCACTTTTTTAGTGAAGAAGTACTTCCTCACATCCTTCCTAAATTTCCCCCCTTCCAGCTACATTACATGCCCCCCAGTCTTCGTTCATCTCCCCCTCTGAAAAATACTTACTTCCTGTACCTTATTCACCTCCATTTGGTATTTATTGGACTATATTGTCTCCCCCTGTGTCCTCTCCTTTAGGGTATACATATTGACACCATCAGTCTCTCCTCATAGTGCTTATGATGCAGATCCTGCACCATTTTAGTTGCCCTCCTCTGCACAGCCTCTACCCTGTCTGTGTCCTTCCTGAAATGTGGTCTCCAGAACTGGACACTGTACTCCAGGTGGGATCCCACCAACCATCTATACAGTACTAACACCACCTTTCTCCTTCTGCTGGTAATACTCCCACCTATGCACCCCAGCATCCCACTGGCCCTACTTACTGCCTTGTTGCACTTCCTTGCCACCTTGAGCTTGTCAGGTTCCTTTCCTGATTAGTGCCCTTCAGTACCTCTTCCTCCATTTTATACTCTGCCTATGGGTTTCTGTGCCCTAGGTGCATTATTTTGCACTTTTTCACATTGAAATCCAGCTACAATACTTTTGACCAATCCTCGAGTTTTCACAGGTCTGTATGCATTCTCTCCACCCCCTCCAGAGTGTCTACCCAATTGCAAGTTTTGGCATCATCAGCCAAGAGGCATACCTTCCCTTCTAGCTCTTCTGCAATGTCACTTATAAAGACATTAACGAGGAATGGTCCCAGTACTGAGCCCTGATATACCTCACTGGTTACCCTTCCCTCTCCAAAGTGAGTTCCGTTTACCACCACTTTCTGTCACCTATCCCTCAACCAATTTCATGCTAGTTTACCACTTTGGGTCCTGCCCCCAAAATGCCCAGTTTCCTTATGAGCTATCTATGTGATACAGCGTTGAAGGCCTTGCTGAAATCTAGGTAGGCCATGTCCACCACCCCACCCTGATCTATTTCCCTGGTCACCCAGTCGAGGAAATCGATCAAAGTTCATCTGACATTGCCTTCCTCCATGAATTCATGCTCCCTCGGATCTTATAATGCACTGGATTCAAGACACTCCACTAGCCTTTCCTTTAAAGGCATCTCCATTAACTTCAGTAAACCCCTAGGTGCAGTGCAGCCCACCCTGTACCTATAATGAAATAGAAAAGTCCGGGAGGGGTCAATCTCCAAAACCTCAGTAAAACCATAGATCGTGAGGAAGTAGTGAGATAACTACGAAATGTTGATCAGAGTTTGGGGGATTTAAAATATCAATAAAATATATTAAAACATATCCCGGGGAGTTGGTCTATATGTTTCCATATGTGGCATAATCTCCATTAACTTCTCCACCACTGAGGCTGGGCCGGTGGCACAGAGAGATGAGGTGCTGGACGCCTTACCTTGTGTCACACTGGCGACACAGGTTTGGAAATGGACCTGGTTGCCATATGTGCACCTAGGCTATGGAATTCCCTTCCTGCCCATGTTCGCACTTCTTTTTCCAACACATGTTTCAGAAATTCCCTCTGGGATCATCTGAAGCTCAACTTGGTCTGTAGTTGTACCTAAGGTACTAGTGTCCCTTTTTCTGCAAGTGTTGCACTTTAATCATTTAATCATTCTGACTGGTCTCCTCCTGAGCCCAGCTTGGAGTTCTGAACCTGACTGTCATACTGATGTTGTTTTTTTGCTGTTATGTGAGGTTTCTGCTTACCTCTTTGTAATATCCTGCAATGTTTTGTATTTTTTTTTCTTCGTTTTTCTCCTGTCCCGACCTGCAGCTGTAGTATACACCACGGGTGCATCCATGTGGAAGTGGGCACGTGCCCCGGGACCATAACTCCCTCCACCCTCCCGACATAACGTTGTTCCTCAGACCTCTGCTCTGGCACTCACCCTCCACCGGGTGTCAGCTGAGAGCGAGAAGACTCATTTCCCTAATCCCAGAGATGAGAGCAGCCCAGTGGCAGCTACTATCATCTCCCAGGCCTCCCCCCTGCCAACTCCCAGTGGCCCATGCTCACTTCTGAACTTGAGTCACCAGTGTGGTGCAAAGTGTGGCATCCAGTGCCTCAACTCTCAGTATCACTGGGCTGGACCATGAACAACCTTTCTGTGGTTATCTGCTCCATGCACAGTTCAGCCTCCCTTTTGGTTAGGTGTTAACATTCCCCTCTAGTAGTGGACCCTACTTCTTCTTTGTAAATACTGAAAAAAAGTAGTCATTCAGCATTTCTGCCATATCCTTATCTCTCTCTTTGCACCTGTTCAGCGTGACTATGCTGTCCTCTGTTTGTTGCTGTTCCCTCATGTAGTGAAGGAAGGCCTTATCATCCTTCTTAACTCATTCTACTGTCCTTAGTTCCACTTCAGCCTTGGCCTTTCTCAACACCCTGTTTGCTTTGCTTAGCTTCTCTATGTATACTTCCCTATCTTCCTCTGCTTGGCTCATGTTAAATCTCCTGACTGCTGTTTTTTAACTCTTACTGTTATCCCCACCTTCTTTGTAAACCAAATTGTTTTCCTGTTTTTCTTGCCCTTCCCTCTTGCCCGAAGCAGGAACTAGTGACATTTTACAGTCTTTGCGTGATGATACCCAATTTCTCCTTTACACACCTTTTCCCATCTACACCCTCCAACCTGCTTTTGAGCTTCTCCCTCATTTCCCCAAAGTTTGCCCTTTTGAAAACAAGACTCTAGTTCTGAAGTTGATATACTCCTTTCCCAGTTCAACACTAAATCATACCAACAGGTAGTCACTGGTACTCAGTGATTCCTCAACTTATACGTCCCTGACATAATCACTATTTGTAGGTCGAGGGTCACTCCTTCTTTTGGTGGTCCCCAGACCCCCTGCACCAAGAAGCTATCCTGAAATGCATCCATGAGTGCTTGGCTTTTGGTGCTTGCTGCCATCGGATACTACAGCCCATGTCAGGAAGATTGAAATCCCAGTAATAACCACGGCACCCTGTGATCTTGCCATTTTCATTTCTTTCTCTAGCTCCTTGTCTGCCTCATCCATCTGATTTGGTGGCCTGTAACTATCTCCATTTTTACCCTGCTACCCCTGCCTGCTTCCAGCTGCACACACACACACACACTGACTGTGCTGCCATGTTCTTGCCCATGATGATGCCCTGAGTTATCCTGATTCCTTCCCTCCCATGCAGGGCTACCCTTCCCCCCTTTGCCTTAGCTTTATCCCTTTTAAAGACTGAGTACCCTGGATTCGTGGGGTCCCAGTCATGATGCTTTGTTTCCCAGGCTAAGGTCCTGGCCACTAATTCCAACTGGACTTCTGAAGCCAATGCTCAAAGGTCCTTTATTTTGGTTCTTCCTTTTAAGGAAGCAGTGCAGTCTGCTGAGATCAAGGGATGGTGTAAACATTTAATATATGACCTCTGAAAGGGTGAAGATGTGTTTATCCCAAATAGAAGTGAATACAGTGCATTAAAGAAGAGGGCTGAGTATATGTCTATGGACACAGAGAAGGGAGACCAGTCAATTGACAAAAGGCTACTAAACATGGTGGGAAAGTTGAGCAACTTGAATAAGCTGTACTAGTCCTGCACCTGCGGGGTGCAGTGGAGCTTACAGACATAGTAGACCATCCTGTGTCACTGAGTGGTTTCTGAAAGAATGCAAGATTCCCCATTACAGTGAGATTGAAAGGAGAGGAAACAGTCTATAAGGAGTGGTTGGGGTAGTGATCACCAGTGATCATGGGACAATGTGGATACAGAACAAACTAAAGCACAGTAAAACACATAACACATAGCCAGACAAAGGTGTGGGTCTTCAGGAATGTGGACTTTGGAAGGATGCATGAGATTCTGGGAAGCAGAGCGAAGAACATATTAGAAATGGAGTGAATGACAAAAGGGAGCTTCTAAGAAGGGTATAGTAGAAGCTACAGAAGATAAGAGAGCAAAAAAATGAAATCCACAATGTGGTTCACAAGAGTGGTAGGATAGATTGTAAGAGAAATAAAAGGAAATTATTTAAAATATACCAATAATCTCAGAAGGATGAAGACAGGAAAGCATATTTAATAAGAACAAAGAAAACTAGTTCAATAGTGAAAAAAACACTAGGCAGAGCTAAGATTAGCAGAGGGAGTGAAGCAAGGAGACAAATAATTCTTCAGGTATGTATGGGAAAAGCACAAGTTTAAGGAATAGTTAGGATAAGGCAGGGTGTATATGAGAGGAAGGGGGCAAAGGTAAGGCTGACATATGTTCAGTGGTCTACACAGCCAGTATAGTGTTATGCTTGTGCAACTGTGTTACTTAGGTTTTGGCTGTTCACACTTTCTATTCCAGTGGAATTACCACCCTGCAGGGGTACCAAAGGCAAGGAACCCTCAAAGAGGGTTCCATCCCTAGAGGTGCCGTGGGATGATTCCCTTGGCTAAAGTTACCTTAGAAAGGATCCTGAGGAGAGAGACACTGCTGCTGGAGGAGGAGGGGAGGATGGCGGGGCAAAGAAAAAGTGCTTCAGAAGGAGGCTGAGAGGAACTGCTTATATAGGTTAGGAAGTGGGACTGGCTGGCTGCTTGTCCATTGAACCACAGGCCCAGCCTTCTAATTCAATGGCCTACGTAGCCAGAATAGGGTTATGCTTGTGCAACTGTGTTACTTAGGTTTTGGCCATTCGCACTCTATTCCAGAGGAATTACCACCCTGTAGAGGCACCAAAGGCAAGGAGCCCTCAAAGAGGGTTCTACCCAGAGAGGTGCTGCGGGACAATTCCCTTGGCTAAAGGTACCTTAGGAAGGATCCCCAAAAAGAAATATAGTAGTACGAAGCACATTAGCGATTAGTAGCCGTGAGACATAGTAATAGATAAGGCATCAGGCAGCTTGATAACATAATGAGATGTGCAGGTTTGCAATCGCATGAGTACAATGGATTGCACTGGAGATTGAGGAAGCCTCCTAAGGAGAGAGGGAACGGCAAGTTGGGACTCCATCCACCTCCATCCAACAGCGGAACCTACCTAAAGGAACTAGGGAACACTAACTATGGCTAACTAATGGTTATGACCTGAGGCACGGGGGAGAGAAAAAAAAAACCCTGAGGAGGAAATCTCTGGGGATCCAAGGCCTAGGTTGCCTTCCCTCCAGGCTTGGGATGTTTATTTTTTGATGGCTCTGCTGCTGCAATTTAAAAACCCAATAAAGGGGGGTGGAAAATGTTCCAATTTAGAGGAAAGCTCACGATCGATCCCTCTAATGGGAATGCCTTGGAAGGTTGCAAGAGTGCTCTGCAACATTGAGGGAAACCAAGGCAGGAGGAAGAGAACAATGACTGCTGAGGCACTCACCTGGCCTACTCGTAGAAACAAACCAGGTGAACCAGAGGCAGTTGTAGGGAGAATGTGGTGAAGGTGCCTTGCTAGTAGAATACTAGAGCTAAAGGAGATCACTGTAACCACCCTTCACAGCTAGTCAAATTCTACAACAGGAACTGCTGTTGAGTCTCAAAAAGCTAAGGCCAGGCTCAGGGTGAGGACATTCCCAGCTATGGCCAGGTGAGAAAGACCCCGTCTCAAGTCAGGTATGCTCAAGATGCAGACTTAGAAATGCAGAGAGAGCTCGTCAGTTGCATGGAGACCCTGCACCAGAATAGTATGGCTGGCATGTCCCAAAACTGAAGTGGATCTGAATGAGCGTAGAGTGTTGGGACCTCAAGCAGGTCAGATGGTAGTAGTGAGATTGAGCAATGATTGTGTAAGCAATGAGTGGACCTGCACGTAGGTCAGTAAGGCAGAGTAGCAATAGTCGGACCTGCACGTAGGTCAGTAAGCAGAGTAGCAATAGTTGAACCTACATGTAGGTCTGTAAAACAGAGTAGCAATGGTTGGACTTGTACATTGGTTGGAGTGGCAGCAAATATGATTAGTAGGGCAAGCTAGCCAGGCATTCAAGGAAGCCAGTGAAGGTGACAAATACTCTGAGAATTTTAGGTGGTGGAGGCAGGATTAGAACATAAAGTAAGTATGACATATGGAGCCACAACTCCCCCAACACCTCCAAGTCCTCCACTGTAGGAAAAACAAGAAAGTGATGGAAGAGGCTGAGACCCACATGCAGATATAAAACTAGTTTACAGCATTAGCAGTAGCTTAGCTGACCTCAAGAGTATAATAGCAGCGTACAAACACAGAGAGCAGCATCTGTACTGAGTAACTGAGTTGTAGGATTCAATGAACATAGATTGGAGAGAAGCAATGCTCTGAAAGCAGCTATTGCCAAACAGTGCAGTAAAACTGCAGCAATGAGGCATGTGGTATGAGCAGTGGTTCCAGTGGTAGACAAGAAGTACAGGAACTCAGGCACTGGCAAATATGAAATGGAGAATGAAGATCCTCAGTCTGAAGGTTAGCTGTGTCAAGACACGTCTATCACTAGTAGATTCAGTTAGAGATAATGAAGTATTTCTAGCAAAATAGCACTGTTGTACACTTCAAATGTTGTTATGGAAACCCTGATTTCAGGTCACAGGGCCAGAAACTGTCATTATGTTGCTGGTTTAGGAATTTCAGTTCCAGTGTCAGTGGGAAGAAGTACAGGAACTCTGTTCCTGCTGCAAAAAAAGGTACAGGAACTGAGTTCCTGTGCGTTCCTGTTCACTTTCATCACTGGGTATGAGTTGAGAAAGCACGATTGAGCTGCATAGCTAGAGATCAGAGTGAGCTTGAACCAGGTGAAAATAATTAAGGTGCATAACATGGAGAGCAGCTATGTGGTTTAAATTGAAACACGTAGATAATGATTGCAGTTGCATTGTGAGTAAATTAGCAGTGTACAAGGAGTTTGGAAACAGCATCCCCCAAAATAGGCAAAACAAAAGACACACAAACACAGAGGAACAGGGAAAAACAACACAAAGTGAATAAAAAAATCGCACTCCAGGTTAAAGAGAATTCCCACTTTACTTAGAAAAATTCAGATAAAAATTGTATACATTGATACACATTGATAGGGTTACATACCAGTGAGTTACAAAAAATAGCCCAACAACTAACAACACAAAGAAGCACACAGCAGGAGGCAAAATACAAACCAAATCCAGGAGAACAGACAACAGAGTCCATGAGAAACAAGTACAAGCCAAAGAGCAAGGTGGCAGGGGCGGGGGTATGGGGCGGTGGTGGGGTGGGTTGGCCCCAGCCAACTGCAGAGGACAGAACCTCTGGCTGCAAAGAAAAAATGCTTCAGAAGGTGGCTGAGAGGAACTGCTTATATAAGTTAGGAAGTAGGAGTGACTGGCTGCTCTGCTTGTCCATGGAACCACAGGCCCAGCCTTCCAAGAATCAATATTTTTGTTTAGTATTCACAATGGAAGAAAATGGTCTGTTGCCTGACTGTGCAATTGAACCAACAGATGTGGAGGGAGATGGGGCCAACAGCAAACTCATAACTGAAGATGCTTAAATTAGACATATCTATGGGCCTAGGCAGGATACATCTGTAAGTACTAAAGGAGATGACAGGTTCTCGAAGCACTGCTGGTAGTAGCTATATAGAAACATGGAAAGTGACAGCAGAAAAAGATCTGTTTCCAGATCACATAAATGCAGTAGCACTAATGTGCTACCTTCATGGATTTGTATCTGCAGCTGCATAAGCACAAGTGCCAGAGGGATCTGTGCTTGTACAGCCACACCTGTGTGTGTATGTCATACAGCATGCACGTGTGGCTGCAGAAGTGCAGACCTGCGCTTCTGCAGACAGAAAACCCAAGGTGCCTGCACCTCTGAAGACAGATGTCATGCACACTGTATGTACTGCTTGTTAGATAGCAGGATCTGCTGCTGCATATTTTTCTATATGCAACTGAGTAACTGAAATACCGCTACCCCTTTGAATAATTTCTAGATCTATTGCCGAAACCATTATACCCACATTGCAACAGTATTTCCATCTGTATAAGTACAGGTCCCACAGGGGCCTGCCCTTCTGGAACCAGAAGTCAGTATGTATCTCTTACACTTGTGGCTGAAGAGATGCAGGACCCTCAGGGGCCTGCACTTCTACAGACAGAAGTAGTGTTGCAATTTTGGTATCATGGATTTTGTCTCGCCTGCACATCTGCAGCCAGAGGTTGGTGTGTATGTTTGACACCCGTGGCTGCAGAAGTGCAGGCCTGTCAAATGTGTATATGTCTTACAGTATGGATGAGTACCTGATGGTACAGAGGTTCTGGCTCCATAGTGGCCTGTGCTTCTGCAGACAAAAGAACGTGCGTAATTTGGGTATCAAAGATTTGCATCTCTAGCTGCAGGGGTCTGTATTTTTGTACACAGAAGCACTTTTGTGATTTGACTGTTGTGGATTTCTATCTGCAGTGACAAGTGAGTGTGTATGTCTTGTAGTGTGCATGCCACAGATACAAATCCATGAAGGTAGCACATCAGTGCTACTGCATTTGTGTCATCTGGAAACAATTGTATGTTGTTTGTCTTACCGGATGATGGCTGTCTATCATTACTTGTGTGGTCTTGTCCTTTTGCTGCTTGGGGGTTGGGGTGGGGAGCTAGGGTTGGAAACCCTAACACCACATTTCCCTACTTTTGTGGCATTAACTTGAACCCTAACCGATGCATTAACACAGTTTTTTGCAATGAATTTCCTTACTTTTTGAAATAGTATAATCGTATCCTCATTTGCACTCTGGGCACTGTGCTCCTATCCCTCCACAGATGCATACATGTCAACCCTAAAGCTCACCCCATCCCCCGTCCCCAAATCTATCCCCCTCACAATAGAGTCCTCCACCAAGAGTTGCTTCCTCCTCCTCTGTGTCCTCTGCCACCCTCCTTGGGGCCTCCTTTATGGAGGACCAACACATCCTCCCTGGCCATTACTGCAGGTGCCTCCATGGGACAGTTCCACCCTGCCAGAGTGGTGTATGAATTGCATAGTGGTACCATATGGGGGATGTGCTTCTGACTCACCCCCCTCACCCTTCCTGAGACCACCATAGTTCAACCATTCCTCATCCTTGGCATCACTGGAGGCAGCGGTGGCAGATTTGGTGGTCCTTGGTGGAGGGGGCCCCTCAAATCCAGCCTACTTGACCTGGAATCAAACAACCTCACTCTCTCAGCCCAGAGAGGTGCAGATGGGGTAGCACCACAGTCTCCAGAAAGTCTCCCTGAAAGCTGCCGCCCCACAGCCACTGTATTGCACCACTCCCAGCATGTCTGTTTTCTACCCTGCTTGCTTTTGTTTTGCTTTTCATAAGCCCTGTTTTACCCCTATCCTCAATAGGGTGTTTCACCTCTTCCCAGCTCCTAGCTTGAACCTAACTCTCATCTCTCCCTTACAGTGTGTGAGCTACCCCTACCCTAGATAGGGTAACACCTGATTACTTTTAACAATTAATAACATTTTCTGCCTGGTGTTTTTGGTGCTACATAGAAACATAAAAACATAGAAGTTGATGGTAGATAAGGACCACAAGGCCCATCCAGTCTGCCCATTTCTTTTTCTACCTTATAAATATATGTGCCATCAGCCTTTGCTCTGTCAATGGCCTATCTATTCATACACGTCTGTATTGCTCCCTTATGCCAATCCCATGCCTGTTTGAAGCCCCGCACTGTATTCATATCCACCACTTCCGGAGGTATGTCAGTCCATGCATCCACCAACCTTTCTGTGAAAAAGAGCTTCCTCACATTACCCCTTAATTGGCCTCCCTCTAATCTCATGCTGTGTCCTCTTGTCCTGCTATTTTTATTATATTGAAAGATGTTAGACTCTTTCACCTTGTTAATGCCCTTAAGGTGTTAGAATGTTTCGATCATATCACCTCTCTCCCTCCTTTGCTCTAGGGTATACATATTGAGCTCCGTTAATCTGTCCTCATATGTTTTCTGATGCAGTCCCTAAACCATTTTGTTTGCTCTTCTCTGGACTGCCTCAATTTGGTTAATGTCCTTGTGATGGTGTGGCCTCCAGTACTGCACGCAGTACTCCAGATGGGGCCTAACCAGTGTCTTGTAAACAGGGATGATTATTACCTCCCTCTTCTGACTTGTGATACCCCTACTAATGCACCCAAATATCCCCCTAGCCTTACCTACTGTTTTAGTGGTCTGCTTGGATGATTTCAGATCATCAGTGATGATGATGCCCAAGTCTCTTTCTTCCTTTGTGACTGCCAGCAACTCCCCTCCCAGCCTAGAGGTGGCTTCAGGGTTTCTCTTCCCAGTGTGCATGATCTTGTACTTATTTGCATGGTAGCCTCTCCACCGACCCTTTCAGGATAGCCTCGGCCCTAAATACCTCTTTCACTGATCTCTCCCATGTGTTGCCCCCTAATTTCTTTGACCCCCACCTGCCCCTATCACTCCCCATCCTCCCCTTGCTGCACCCTTCTATCTACGAGTCCTTACACTGGAGACTGCCAAACCCTACCTTACTAAAGCTATCAGCAAAAACCACTACAGTCATGACTCCCTGGACCTCAGACTTCTCTGCCTCACCCTCCAGAAAGTCCTGGCCCCCTCTCACCCACATTCTCAATCGCTCCCTCTGTCAAGAGAAATTCCCCACCTACTGGACATCGGCCTACATCTCACCAATCCATAAAAGTGGTGACTGCACATCCACAAACAACTACTGCCCCAAATCTATCCTACCCCCCCCCGTCTAAGGCACTAGAACGCATAGTCGCCGACCAACTCACTGAACACTTAAATAAATATAACCTTCTATCCAGACAGCAGCACGGTTTTCAAAAGGGCCATAACACCACTACCACCTTCCTTGAATTTACCTCCCATGTCCACTCAGCCCTGGACCATGGCCACCTCACTGGCGCTATCTTCGTGGACCTATCTAAGGCATTCGACACAGTAAACCATGCCCTCTTACTGAACACCCTGGCCTACACTGGTTTCTCCAATGACACCCTAAACTGGTTCACCGGCTATCTCTCCAATATAACGTAGATAGTCAAGGCAGGCCCTGTCCTGTCACCCTGCTTCCCAGTCCACTCTGGTGTCCCACAGGGCTCCATACTTGGCCCCTACTTTTCAGCCTATACCTCAACTCCCTCCTATACTCATGCCCCGGAAATCTGCTCCTTTACGCGGATGATGCAGTCTTGTTTGCCTCCGACCCAGCCCCTCTCAAACTCCACCAATCTCTCCAGCACTCTTTCCATGAAATCGAAGACTGGCTCACCACCCAGCATCTTATTATCAACTATAATAAGACTAAAGTCATGATATTCGCCCACCCTCAGAACCCACACAAGAACCTCTGCCCCCAACTTCTCACTGCCAATCAGACCCCCCTAGAACAAGTAAACAGCTTTAAATACTTAGGGATCACATTAGACCCCACCCTCAGCTTTAATCAACATATCCTACACCTATCAACAGTCCTTAGCTCCAGACGAGGCGTACTCTACCGGTACAAACACTGCCACACCCCTGAAGCATTACAACTTACCATAAACTCCTCGATCCTCTCCCTGCTAGACTACGGCATCCTAATAAACAGTGCCACACCCCCCACAACCTTAAACAGACTCGGACTTGTGCTTAACAAAGCCTGCCATCTCATCATTGGATGTGATCGTTTCACACACTGCTGCTCCCTTTACAGCAGCACAAACTGGCTAAACCTGGACAGCAGAATCAGGTACCACACCTGCCTTATGACCAAAAAGGTATTACTAGGCTTCATCCCACCCTCCCTAGACCAAATTATCCTCCCAACACCACTAGGCAAAACAACCCGTAGCTCAAGCAAGCGGCTACTATGGGTGCCCCATGGCCAGACCTCCCAATTCCAATGCACCTTCAGTTTCAGAGCCCCTTCCTGGACAAACTCCCTTCCTAGCCATGTAAGTGATGAAATAAGACTGGGCCCTTATAAATCCAAGCTAAGGGAATACCTACAGGCCTCAAACTGATGTAACTGCCCTTGACACCTGATCTGCCTTTGCCTCCTTCAAACAAACTATTTGCGGGTCACCGTACCTAAATGCACCTATGAAACTACATGACAATCAGCCTCCTACAGAATCTTTCTATAACTTTTTCTGGCTGTGTTAAAGTACCTAAATTTCTGTTAGCCATCTACTAAACAACTATGTAACCTCTTTGAATGTTATTTGTAATGTACTGTAATCTGTATTTCAAGTCCTCTTCCCTGTACCATTTATGTATGACATGGAACCTTTGTAAATGAGTCCCTGACTCAAAGGTCTTTTCTGAATATTACAATAAATAAAAATAAAATAAAAACCCCAGTTGCCACTCTTCAGACCATTTTGCTAGTTTATCTAGATCTCTTCTCATTCTGCTACTATCTTTTTAACTAACTTGGCTTGGATTAGAAATTAGCATATTTTTTCAGGTTACAGAGTAGGTGGAAGGGGTAGGGTTACTATTCTGCAACTGCATTAAATTATTAAGGTGTAAATTACATTTCCTTTACTTGAAACTCCTCTTTCCTTTTCGTATTTTCTTTTGAAAACAGAACCCTGGTGTAGTTTACTCACTTAGTCCAAGTAATGAGAGGGGAATTATTTAAATAAATTTGTTTTCATATGTACTTTAAAATGTTTTTCATTTGTACTTTTTATTTTACTGTATGGATCCTGTGTCTTTAGTCTCTTGAGGACTATACTATGTAGAGGGTATAAATTATTTCAACAGATGCCTAGTTTGCTAGCATTATGACTGTTACTTCTTTAATATGTACTGGATTTGCTCTCTGTACAATGAAATAAAAAAAAATACAATAAAGAGAAAGCTTTAAAAAAGTTCACAAAAAGGCATTAAATTAAACACTGCATGCCAGCCACATGGAACTATCTAACAAACAACATCAAGAATATCAAAAGCGCTGTTCAGCTACCTCCTCAGAGCATGATGTGATTGCTAAATAGCTCATATATTCTCTGAGCCCTAATCTGCTAAACTTCCCTGTATAGGGACTTCACTTTGATGTACCCAGTAAGCTAAAAATCCCCAAACTGGGTTACTTACCATAAGATTTTTTGACAAGCCACAAGAGGCAGAACAATATATTAACAGTAAGACAGCCACAGCACAAGGTAGGTCCAGAACTCGCTCGTCATCCTTGGTGCATTAGAAAATACACTACTCATGCAATATACATAAGAAGTAACTAACATCTAGATTGGTATCCAGTATTAAACATAATAACAAGAATCCAATGGACGCCCAGAGGAGTGTGCAATGTCATGTGCCCCATATCACCTACAGCACATCCACCCATTGTACGGAGACCAACAGCACTACTGAAATCATTAAGCCACACATCTGCAATTAGAGATCACCAATAACCTTAACCACAAGCTTAAACAAATACAATGCTTCACAATAAGTATTTATTTATTTATTTAGCTTTTGCTGACCACGTAAGTACACTAGACAAGACATTTGCCTATTTTCAGGTACGACCTGGGAGAGTATAATGAAATACAAGTTCATACAGAGGACAACATGCTACAAGTTAACTAAGCATTACACAGAAGCAGGTGGAACCAGATGAACATAACACAAGCAGTCAGTAAATGCAGTTAGAATAGGAACAAAGAATATATACATAGAGTCACCAAGGCTATGAACAGTGTATTATACAATTCTATACAGCTCAGAACCCCAAAGGCAGAGCCGCAGTCAAAGCATCGCCTGGAACAGAAGTAAATACATTATATACAGAGCAGAACCTAAGCAGGCAGGATGCATCAGCAGGACCTGCACAAGGGTACCAAAAGAAGGGCATGTAAGTACAGTGCAGGGGACCAAGGTTACTTATGGCAGTTTAGGACAACCACATGCAGAGGAGAGCTTCTGACATTAACCTCCTTTTAAATAAGGGAGCGGAACATTTCTTTAATTGATAAAGCTATACTACTGATAGGCGTGAACAATTCCAGGTTGTGGGGTGACCATGCCACAGCTGCTGCTTTCCTTTTTAGCCCTAAACCTTATGCGAAACAATATGGCAGGGTGGCTTGAAATGTATAGATTGGCTTGAGTAAGGGGGTACAGGCCACAATACCCTTTATGGGAGTGGACAAGAAACAAAATGTGGGACCTTTACTTTGATTGGTCAGAGCTTGCCTAACAAAATGCCAGTGGCTTAAAGTCTGTGGACCCCCCACCACCAACACTACCAAAAAAAAGCATATCCAGTCTGGCCACTACCTGATCTTCCTCTGTGAAAGTGCAACTTGGGTCATTATGGACCTTCCATGGATAGCATATAGTGGGCAGTGGGGGGATGTGGGCGAGCTGTAGAACAACACAATTCTGTAAAACATTACTTCTTTGCCCAACACATCCCCACTAAATAAAGAAATGAATGAATTGCAGACGTGGTTTGGGCTAGGTGAAGCCAGGCTTATATCTCAACAATGCTAACAATTGACCCCAGCCTGCAATATAAAGCTGTACTACTGAGAGAAGTACATAATTAAGACTACCTACTTGTTAGAAAGGAACAGACAGTGGGGTTGGGGACTGGGATGGCTGGTGTGGTGCGCCCATCATGGCTGATACCTTCCTTGTTTATCTCTACACATTATGTGAAAACAAATGTCCAGGTGTGAAAAAATGTATAGATTGGCTTGGGTGAGGGGGTACAGTCCACATTAACCTTTGTCGGAGTAGACAAAAACAAAATTTGGTGTCTCTGCCCTCATTAGTATGAGCTTGCCTGACAACATGCCCGAAGCTTATAGTCCACAGCCCCATCCCAAAAAAAAGCACATTGTCAGGCTATTACCTGCTCTCCCTCTGTGACTGCAACGTGGCTCATTATGCCCACTCCAGGGTTAGTATATAGTGGTCAGCCACGGAATGTAAGTGAGTTGCAGAACAACACAAATTCTGTAAAACATGACCTCCTTGCCCAACATATCTCCGCTAAATAAAGAAATGAATGAACAAATTGCAGCTGTGGCTTGGGCTAGGCAGAGACAAGCTCACACCCCAATAATTCTTCACAACGGTAGCACATCAATTCAGCTACTCAATTACGGTGAGTCAATTACAGCGAAGCAAAATTGGCGACTACAATTACAGCGACTGCAGCATTACAGCAACTGTGACATTTCAGCGATCCTCCGTTGTCAATGAGCAACTCAGAGGATGTTAATTTAGAAATGGGGGGTTCAGGGTGTGAAGCCCCCCATGGGGGTGCAGGGGGTTATGGCCCCCCTGCAATAACTAGCAGCAAAAATAAGATCTGACTGTATTTGATGAAATGTCCCTCACTGAAGTTGCCGGTCGCTGAAATGTGCGTCGTTATGATTGCATCGCTGAAATTGCACTCGCTGTTTTTTTCAGTAGCTGAAATGGCATGGAACCTTGGCAACTAGCCCTAGCCTGCAATACTCAGCAGTGTCATGCCATAAAATTAAGAGATGTACAGTAGTCAAAATAGGGGTGAAGCATGGATACTCAGAACATCTTTAAGCACATCAGAACATCACTGATGGAAGAAAGCTGATCCCTTTGACTCTGACCATGACATTTGGGCCATGGGTAGCAGTGGGACAGAGATTGAAAGTAACATACACACAGAGATCCTCTCCCAAACCATGTCTCTGGTCAAGCAACAGATCAAGGACAGCAACAACCACCAACACCGAACTGAAGTAACTAGGATATAGCATCTCTACCTGGACTATTATGCGACTTATACCATACAGAACTGGGAAAGTGTATAAATGTAAATGTTACAGATGTGGCAACTGTGTTGGGACTTGTAATCTGTGAGTGTCTTAGCAGATGTAGGTGCTTGGGTGGGGGGGTGACATACTACAGACAGGTGGCAGGTTAATTAAAAGATGCTGACCCCTAAAACCATTAACCTCCATGCTCACAACACACCCCAACATGGATGCCTTTACCACACATTGCCTAAACATGCAGCTGCTTATCTTGTTTGGATTGAGTGGGTGTCAGTGGTATTAGATGCTGCTTTCAAGCTGTCTTCCCTCCTGCTGGTAATAACTGTGCACTGCTCAGCTGAGGTTTAACTTTTGTAGGGGCTGCACATTTTCATTAATCTCACCATGTTCCAATAAGTAACTTTATTCAGCCATTGGCACTAAATTGCAAAAACTGTGTACAGCATCAGCATTGTGGGTGAGAGTTTGTGAGTGTGTTGGGGGTTGGGGGTTGGGGTTGCACATTTCATACCAGAGTCAGTATCTGGACTTTTTTTTTGTTCTGTCATTTAATTTGACTGTTAATTGATTGGTATAATTACAGAGGGAAGTGACAGCACACCAGTATTTTTTGATGGGTAATGACAGGGTCCACCAATGGCGCCTTTGAGTACATGAGCTGCTTATCAACCAATAAAAAAGGACTGCTGTATAACACATAAATAGGTTGTCAAGGGCATCTCTTGGCTAATCACGAGTACAGTCTCATGATATAGGGTTCTAGACCAGCTCAGCCACAACTTAACAGTTCTTGAATCCCTCGGATTCCCTGAGATTACATGCTTGATTAACCAAGAGGTGTCCATGTATCTCCATAGATCGGTGGTCAGTCACTAAAATTAAATATAAATTTCCTGTACACAATAGGGAACCTAATATAGTCAGCATTTTGATACAGACAAAAAGTATCCTGCTTGTTTTAACAGCATCAGCATTTAAAAAGATGACTAAACCCCCCAAAGGTGGAGAATCACTCAACTAAATCATGCTGCCTTGTAGCTGTAAGCAGATTACGCCCATGTGGTGTCTGAATATTCAAAAGATTCTAAACATAGAAACATAGACTTTGATGGCAGATAAGGACAGCTAGGCCCATCTAGTCTGCCCATTTCCCTACCTACAGGATAGGCTGCAGATCCTAGTGAACCAACAGCCTATTTCTTCCTACCCCCCACAAGAATTGCCTTATGTCTGTCCCATGCATTCTTGAATTCTTCCACAGTTTTAGACCCCACAACCTCCTCAGGAAGGCTGTTCCATGCATCCACTACCCTCTCTGTGAAATAATACTTCCTCACATTGCCCCTGAACCGCCTCCTTCTATCTTTAAATTGTGTCCCCTTGTTCTTGCAAGTCTCTTTTTCTGAAAGATGCTACCCTCTTGATCTTTGTTGATTCCACTGAGGTACTTAAAAGTTTCTATCATGTCCTCCCTCTCCCTTCTTTCCTCAAGGGTATACATATTAAGCTCCTTTAGTCTCTCCTCATATGGCTTCTCTTGCAGACCCTGCACCATTTTAGTTGCCCTCCTCTGGACTGCCTCTATCCTGTCTATGTCCTTGCAGAGATGGGGTCTCCAGAACTGGACACAGTACTCCAGATGGGGTCTCACCAACTGTATGTACAGAGGGATAACAACTTCCTGTTTTCTGCTGATGATGCCCTCCTATACATCCCAGTATACCCCAGCCCTCCCTACTGCCTTCTCATATTGCTTGCTAACCTTAAGGTCATCTGATATGATTACCCCAGGTCCCTTTCCTTTTTGTTGTTGTTACTACCTCCCACCCATTGTGTATTCTTCCCCTGGGTTCTTGTTTCCAAAGTGCATTATTTTGCACTTCTTTGCATTGAATCCTAGCTGCCATACTTCTGATCATTCCTCCAACCTTGCCAAGTCCCTTTTCATCCTTTCCACGCCTCCTTGTGTATCAACCCTGTTGCAGATCTTTGTGTCATCTGCAAAAGGCATACTTTTCCTTCCAGTCCCTCTGCAATGTCACTGATGAAGACATTAAAAAGGACTGGACCTGATACTGAACCCTGCGGTACCCCACTAGTAACCCCCCTTTCTTCAGAGTGGACTCCATTTAAAATTATCTTCTGTGTCCTGTTGTCCAGCCAATATTTTACCCAGGCTACCACCCTGGGTCCCACTCCCAGGCTGGTTAGTTTGACTATTAATCTTTTGTGTGGGACTGTGTCAAATGCCTTACTAAAGTCTAGGTAGGCCATGTCCACAGCCCCTCCCTGGTCTACTATTTTGGTCACCCAGTCAAAGAAATCTATTAGATTCGTCTGACATGCCTTCCGCTGTGAACCCATGCTGCCTTGGGTCCTGTGCACCACTGGCCTCTAGGTACTCAACTATTCTTTCCTTCAGAAGTGAGTCCATCACTTTCCCTA
Source organism: Neoceratodus forsteri (assembly GCA_016271365.2). Taxonomy (NCBI): domain Eukaryota; kingdom Metazoa; phylum Chordata; order Ceratodontiformes; family Ceratodontidae; genus Neoceratodus; species Neoceratodus forsteri. Next base: position 1,089,567,178 of record CM028132.1, on the reverse strand, counting down.
CCACAGAGGTCAGACTGACAGGTCTGTAGTTTCCTGCCTCTGTCTTGGTCCCACTTTTGTGAAGGGAAATCACATCCGCCTTCCTCCAGTCCTCCGGTACCACACCATCCTCCCATGATTTATTAAAAAGAGTAGCCAGTGGTTTCATTAATTCCTCCCTTAATTCTTTTAGAATTCTGAGGTGAATTCCATCAGGACCCATTGCTTTGTTCACCTTCAGTTTTAGGAGTTCTTGCAGAACCCTTTCTTCTGTGAAAGCACTGGGATCGACCCCCCTATCAAGAGTGCTTCTGTTAATTGGATTAGGCACTTCCTCCTCCTCTTTTGTGAATACTGAGCAGAAATATTCGTTCAGTATTCCTGCTTTTCACTGTCCCCTCGCCCACCCACGTTCATTCTATTCAGCCTCACTATCCCTCCCTTTGTCTTTCACGCTGATATACCTATAAAAGGTTTTATCCCCTTCTTAACTGAGTTGGCTATCTTTCCTCAGTTTGGGCCTTTGCTATTCTAACTTCCTCCTGCTTCCTTCTGCCTTAACTGGTACAGCTGTCTGTTCTGCTCCTTCTGTGTTTCTTTATACTTCGGAATGCTATCTTTTCTTCCTGACTTTCACAGCCACCTCTTTTGAGAACCATAGTGGCTTTTCTTTCATTTTGATTTGTTTTTTGCTTCACACAAAGGCTTGTTGCCTCTGTGATGGCAGTTTTGATAATTCCCCATTGTTGCTCCACATCTCCTTCTAGCCTGTTTGCTAGTGCTTTTCTGAGGCACTCCATCTTGCCAAAGTCAGCCCTCCTAAAAGTCAAGTACCCTCACTTTTGTATGGCTTGACTCTGTAGCTGAGTTTAACGTGAACCACACTGTTTGATGGTCACTTGTCCCCAGATGGCAACCCACTTCTAGATCTGAGATCCTCTCACTGCCCCCGTTTGAGAGTATGAGGTCTAAGATTGCTCCCTCACGAGTGGGTTCCGAAACTAGCTGTCTAATGCCTGCCACCTGTAGTGCAACAAGAATGGCCCTGCTCTTGGATGTGGCTGCAGCAAATGTGCTCCAGTTAACATCTGGCATATTCAGGTCTCCCATCAACAGTATCTCCCCTTTCTCTGCCATTCTAAGAATGCCTTCTATCATATCCTTGTCCATTCCTTCCCCCTGACATGGGGGTCTGTACACAACCCCAGTGCGGATCGTGGTGCCTTTTCCAGTCTCCAAGGTGACCCACAGTGCCTCCTCTCCTCCCTGTTTACTCTTTTGTTCAGTTAAGATGTAGTGTACGAAAGCCCTGTCAGTAACATCACTGTTAAATTAACAGCCTAAAATGTTTACTGAAACCTCTGAACATGTAAATATGGTCAACAGTAGCAGGCTGTCATGTTATTTATTGCTAAACAACCCATATGACTCTATTGTAAACTAACATCAAAAATTCTTAAAGCATAAATTTGCTGTGTGCATCTCCACAATCCAGCACACAAGTCTTCAAAATTAAAAGTAAAAGCGAACTTCCTATAAACAATAGGGAACTTAATATAGTCAACATTTCAATACCAATGGAAAGCTCCCTGCCTATTAAACAGCACCAAAAATTTGAGTGACATGAATTCCCTGATTACGGAGAATCACACAGCAGATCAGAGCTGCCGCATAACAGATTCAAGGTGCCATATAGCTGTGGGCAAATTATGCCCCCATAACATACATGTGATCGAAAAGTTCTGAATCAAAAAGATGCAGTGTGCTCAAGCCCTGTCAGCACCCCACTGTGGAGGAACCGATTACCACACCAATCATGGACCATGAACCGGCTGTTAATTTAGCAGTGTTATTGCTGATATGGCTTCTGTACATTGCACTTCACTTTTCATGTACAGCTTGGATCTAAAGTACTTTCCTATAGTTTACAAAGCCTTAATTTTTCAGTTAGAGAGCTGATATTTCACTTCCAGTTCGATGCCTTACAATTCTTATGATCTACACTTTCTTATACCAGGGAGTTACAGATGGATTTGGGGCGGGGGCAGGGTTCCAACACTGGAACTTTCAGAAGAAACCAGCTAGCCCTATAAATGTATTTTTTCTAAGATAGCCACATTTGCTGGATACAGATTTCTCTGCTTTTTAATCCAGTATTATTTTTATTTTTTCACATGTTATAACTCTTCTTTGTTGAAGAATTTGTGTGCTATACCCCGTATGTGTTAACAACGGATTATGACTGTTCTCTTATGTGTTATGGTTTCATATACAGTACATTATGTACACCACAGGAGATAAAAAGAACACACATGAGTTTTCTATCTTTTATGTTTCAATGTGCTGCAGTACTAATGTTTGGTGCCTGGCTTTTCATCACACCATGCCACAACCCTCCAATCTCACCCACACTTAGCTGTAAATGAGAGAGAGAGAGAGAGAGAGAGAGAACAGCAGCAGAGGTTAATATAAAGGCGATACAGCAGCATATATGTCTCCATCAGAGAGACAAGCCAACAGATGTGGCCCAATTACATGTCCCTCCTCCACACACATTAATAGGACTAAACAGCAGACCATCAACCCACATAGGATCCGTCACCTACAATCCTTACATAGGAAAAGGGGGATGGTGGATGTAACAATGCCTCACCCAAATGCTGGCATCCTTATTTGCTAGTTCATTAATTGAACAAGTCATTCCCAGTCCCTGTACTTCCCCATATATTTTAGATTTCAGATAATCATCCCAGTTTTCATCTCCTCCCAGTGTATTTCTTTTTTATTAAAGGATAGTTGGTTTGTTAGTAGCCAGAGGGGAGGGGAGACCATCCATGAGCTATTTAATATATCCCTTCTGAGAGTTTGGAAGCTGGCCCATTGACAAATTATTGTTATGTAACTGTGTAAGTTAAACCTCCTGCCCTTCTGACGATCACTGAACCAGCAGGGCTTGCAAGCATCTTCAGTTGCAGCTGTACACTAATATTTAAAAACCCGCAGCAGTACTTCTTTGCTGGTGTGGGTTTTCATATTGGTATCCTCATTTGTTTTTAATCACTTCATTAGTATTATAGTAGTATGTCACTGTAAGTAGAGTCTGCATCAAAATGTGAAATGTACATTTTTCAACTGTCTCAATCAAATCAGCAAACAGCATTTAATTTAAATGCTTAAACTTTTTTTTTCACAAAGTAGAATGATAATTTATTTCTATTCATAATCATACCATTGGTAGTATAGGAACTGTGAAAAATAGTGACAGGCAACTTGTTTCAGGCCTGGCAAACAGAAATAGTTGGGACAATTCACATTATATTTTAAAACACACAGTTATTCAATGCAGTGCTGTGTTTAAGGGCGATGCTACATTTCGGGTTCTCAGAGTGCAGACCAATCCACAACGCAACTGCCCCAGCTCACAATAATTCATTTTTCCTACTGTAACACTTATGATTTGCTTACATAGTTCTAATAAGTGAGAAATGTGCATCCAAAGTAAAGAGAAAGCAAACTAGAAATACTCTTTAAATGCTGACTAAAATTGATGCCTCTGAATGATAGTCATTGCCAGTTCAGTTTGTGTGTGTGCAGTGTGCATGTGTGTGTGTGTTTGTGTGTGTGTGTGGTAGTGGTGGTGGGAGGGAGGGGAGTCCCAACTATTTCTGTTTTCCAGACTGAAGCAAGTTGCTGATGACAAAAATACATTCCACAATCTGATGCAGGCACTGTTTGCACCATGATATAAACAAAGGAAGTAAACAAATCGTCAACATGACAGTATGAAAAAACCTTTGTAGTTGTTTAAAACACTTGCTGGTGTTTAAATAATTATGTATGGTGAGCCCTTATTACTGCTGAAAAGCAGCAAGATTATTACTTCATAATCCCATCGCTATGACGTAAGGGATTACAAACAGAACTGATCTGCATATGCATGCACCTTTTTCCTCATGCACTAACGGCCTTCCCGAAACTGGCACAGTGGTGAGAACATGACCCGGAACACCCGCAGTGGTGACTTAAAGTGCAAGAGTAAGGAGCTTTCTGTATTTTTTCTGATGGTTATGGGCACCATACACTACAATATATAATGTATGGTCCCTCAATCGGTAACCGGCTTTTAAAAGTCTTGAGGTTGCCATGGCACTGTAAACCTCTCGAGCTTCGCTCTTGAGGTTTACAGAGGTCACCCTGGCAACCTTTTGATGGCTAACAAACTGGTTACCAATAGAATACCATACATTATCCTCTATATCTACAGCTGTAAATGAAGGCATTAACAAAGTGTGTCAACACATTCTATGCTAGCGCCACCAGTTTGCAATTTTTATGAGCTGTAAATCTTCCACTGTTTGTCTGCAGCCCCTATTCTTGCTAGTACTGAGGCAGAAATAATTTGTTTATAAAAAAATATTGGTTAACATTTAAAAAAAAACTCAACATCAATTTTGTGATATAAAGAGAGTCTTCGCATTTGGAGTTGATGCTTTTTGCTGGGTGCTTCATTTTTCAGTGTGTGCTATTGTTTTGCTTTATAAAATGGGTCTAAAAATCAAAGAACTTTAATTGTTTAAAACCAGCCAGGTGAACATTCAATATCAGATCATATTGCATGGTCATCCTGGTCCTAAACCACATCACACAATGAGCAAATCAATTCTCCTACAACCATAACTACCTTCCATTAGTCCTCCTACAACCAGAACTGATCTTCCATCACAAACATGGTTGCTACCTTTACACTGTAAAAAAAACTTCAACTGGGTCCTAAAAATAAAACTATCTTAAATTAACAATAAAACAAATTAATTAAATGTTGCTTCCCTGATCATCACACACTACTTGCACACATAAACAAAATGGGCAGACTGGATGGGCCTTGCAGTCCTTATCTGCCATCAACTTCTATGTTTCTATGTAGAAACATTAAACATTGTTCATAGTTTTCATTACAACTGTTTCTTTGCTGACAATAAAAAATTCCTCTGTCTTTAACTGCCCATCAGGGAAATCTCTTCTGCTTTCCCTGACAGTGAGATAATTGAGTCTGAGGCTCTACAAAAGGCCTTTATAGTACATGGTTACCCTTTCTTATGTATAAAAATCAGCCTGCTCAAAATTCTTGTCAAGCACATTCTAAACTGTTATGAGCATTCTAAAGTGTTGTTATGCACATTCTGAACAGTTGTTATGCACAGTTCAAAGGTCGTACAATTTTAAATTTCTCATTTATTCTACACCTAGCTACTTACTAACCACCCAGTGCCCAATGTCATAACTTGTATCTTTCAAAAGTCAGGAAATTTGATTTTGATATGTGAGTAGAACAAAGAAATGGCAAGATTTTTTGTTTTCACTTCAGTGGAGGTCTGTCACTCTGGTGTAAAAAACCATATACGATAAAAAACAAAATATGGGCAACCACACACAATTCAGTATGTGTTTTCATCTCAGGTTTGAGATGACAGCATGGACCTCTTGAGCTTCGCTCTCGAGGTTCACATGCTGTCATTTCAACCCCTCAATGGAAACACAGCCTTGTTGTGTATGGTTGCCCGTACATTATTCTCTATGCTGTATGAGTGTACAGTATGTTAGGAGAGGAACATTCTGCCAGTGAATCCCTGTATTCCATGGTAAACATTGTATATCTTGAATGTGGGGAAACAGAGAAAAAAAACAGAATGAAGAACGTAGGCAAGAATACGTCATATATAAAAAGAAAATGTGGGAAAACATAGCTACATAGGCAGAGGCAGATCCAAACAGCTGAAATACATCACTAAAGTTTATAAAAGCACATACATTTGAATCATACAAGGGTATTTTAAGGTGAAATCTATCACCCCTCACCCACGCACACCAAAAAAAGGCAACTTGGCAGGTTTAAAGTTTTGAACACATTTCCATTATGAAACAGTACTTGAATTGACTTAAAATGCAGGGTTACATTTTTGTTCTTATAAAAATGTGTGGCACACACAATTTTCATTATGTTTTATGTTTTTAGCTAACCCCACAGTTACCAAAATAGGGATTCAGAGTTAAAATTTTGTATTCAGAGTTCAAATGGAAGTATATTTCAATGAAAGGTCCATTGTTTTTCTTTTTAAAATACTTTCTTCTTATTTTTATTCAAGTCATATATTTAATTGCCATTATAAGAGCAATAAGACACCCCAGAGTTGTTCCATTATGGTAAAATAATCGCACTTCTCAGGTGCATTTTAGGGCACTCGGCTGCATCTCATGCCTAACAACACACCTGAGGCATGTGATTATTTCATCATAATGCATACCCTGTCATGTCTTATTGCTTTCTTAACCAAAGGACATGTCTAGATGTTTTTTATATTAATTACCTAGCTGAGATTAAGTGTATAAGTCTTTTCATGCTGTCTCATTCTTTTCAGATTTTTTTAAAGGCACTGTTCCAACTAAATGAATGAAGTTTGGTGACTCGCTCAGGTTCATACCATACTCTTTGGCTGTTAATATGGTTTTCACTTGCATCTGAAACCCACAGGATTAAGCAAGCAAGCAAATCTTTATTTATATAGTGCCTTTCAAAGTCAAGACACTGTACACAGTATAAAACCACAATATTATAAACAAATAACAATATAAATTATTTAAATTCAGTCTGGGAAAGCCAATGAAAATAAATAAGTTTTTAACATAGATTTAAAACTACTGACAGTCAGGCATTCTCTTAACCGATGAGGTAGAGAATTCCACAGGGTTGGTGATGCAAATGAAAACACACAAGCTTCAGAAGTTTTTAGGTGAATGCTGGGAATCTCTAGCAATCCCTTGTCAGCGGATCGGAAAGCACGATTGGGGGAGTAGGGAGTCAGAAGACCTTTCAGGTAGTTGGGTCCCTGTTAATGTAGGCCTTTAAAGGTAAGCAAGCCTACCTTATAGGTTATCCACCACTGAACTGGCAGCCAGTGCAGTTCGTGCAGCACAGGCATCATGTGGCTGGTCCTAGAAGTACCAGTCAATAGCCTGGCTGCAGCATTCTGCACTAACTGCAAGTCACGGATATCAACCCCAGACAGCCCTAGATAGAAGGCATTGCAGTAATCAAGACGGATAGTAATGAAGACGTGGACCAGTGTTGGAAAGTCACCCGGTGGAACCAAATGTTTCACCCAGGGCGATATTCCTCAGATGGTAAAATGAGGATTTAACCACAGCTGACACCTGAGATTTCAGGGTCAAGCCGTCATCAAAAATAATGCCCAGGTTATGCACCTGATCTGAGGTAGTGAGCTGGACACCATCAAGTCAGGCAGTCCTGTATAGCCCATACCGCCCACCCTGGAGGGTATTATTGCACTTAGAAAATGGGCACTGGTTAACACCAAAAAAGAAAAAGAGTTACAAAACTGTTAATAAATTGTTTAAGAGTCATTTTGTAATAAAATAGTTCCTCCGCCTAAATAAACTGCTTGTGTGCAGTCACAGCTTCATATAGTAGTCTGTTTACAACCCCCCCTTAACAGTGCAGAGTGTCAACCCCCGCCACCCGCCCCCCACACACACCTTCTTGAAATAGAACTTCACTGTTTTGTATGGGGATGCAGTTTGCCCACCACCAGTTATCTGAAGTTGATCGGGCTCACAGCTTCACTTTCCTGACTCCAGATGCACGCTGTGTTGCCATGACGAAGAAACAAGTGAGCGATCAAAGAAGTTTTGTGGGAGAAACTCACGTGAAGAAATGTACGACTGCAGTTTCTTTCTTTATTGTGCAGCACCGTTTGAAATGGGGAGCAGAATGGGAGTGGAGTGCATGTCTTGTGTATGACAGGAGCTGAGGTGACGGGCAGGCAGCAGCGCTGTACATCAGTCGAGAACAGACGTCAGGGAAGGTCCATAGATTTTGTGGGAGGAGGTTAAACGAGGTGGCAGAAAGAGAAAGTAAACCTGTAAAAAGCAGGTACATTCATGGGCTTTTGGTGGCTGCTGTTTTGTGGGAATTGGTGAAGGATCAGTGACGGGACCAGGACACAGACGGGGGGGGGGGGCGTGTCTCACAAAGTGAGAGAAAAAAATGGCAGACATTTAAATTCGAAATGAGAGGGTTTCAACCAATTACACAGCAAGCTGGGCAGCATGATTGTGGTAATGTGGTTGGCTGGGCTGGTACTTTTAATAGCTGAGCATCTGTTGTCTGATAGATGCCCAGCTAGAGAAGTTCCTCAGCCATTCAGAAGGCTTAAATCATTTTACCCATTTTCTAATTAGCATAGAGATCACATCAACCTGTCTGGGCATGAAGGGCATATACAGCTGAGTATCATCTGCATAGCAGTGAAAACTCAAGCTGTATCACCTGATGATATCTCCCAATGGCAGCATTTACACTGCAAACAACATGGGCGCCAGTATGGAGCCCTGTGGCACCCTGCAGGACAAGGGAAGAGTGTCAGAGGAATAAATTCCGGTGACCACCCTCTGAGACCTGCCTATGAGGAATGATCAAAACCATTTGAGGACTGTACCTGACAGTCCACAAAAGAACTGCAGGGTCTCTGAAAGCTCTCCATGGTCCACAGTGTCAAAAGCTGCTGAGAGATCAAGAAGGACCAAGATGGTATGAGCCTTTCGATCTCTCACCATTAGGAGATCACTCAATACCCAAACAAGGGCAGTCTCCATGCTATGCCTCTTCCTGAAACCAGACTGAAGAGCTTCATAGACACTGTGAGTTACAAGGTGATCGTCCAGTTGCAACGCAACCACCTTCTCAATAACCTTCCCCACAAAGGGCAGGTTAGAAACAGGTCAGTAGTTAGCTGGATCATCAGGATCCAAGGAGTTTTTTGTAAGGAATGGTCAAATGACAGCCTCCTTTGGGGGGTCTGGAAAGACTCCCCTCTCCAAGGCTCTCCATACAATTTCAGCTAGGATCGGGCAAGTAACAACTACACACCCCACAAAAAGCGGTGTTGGGCCCGGATCCAAACTACAACAGGTTGGGCATGAAGTCTGGACAGTCTGAACAATGTCCATGAATTCCGATAGGCTTAAATCTGTCCACACAGACCGGGTGATCACTACCTCCCATCAACCTCCACAACACCTCATAGAGAGAATCGGGCCAATTCCGGACCTAATGCTGGCAATCTTATCTGTGAAGAACTGAGCTAGCTCATCACACTTATTTTGTGAAAAAGTTCTTCTGGACTGGAGACAGATTGGATTGCACAATCTATCAACAGTTTGGAAAAGTTGAGCCAGTCGATTCTGTGCAGCAGAAATCTCCCTGGACAGAAACTCTGCCTTCTTACGGGTGATTTCTGATTGATAGCCCTTATAGTGTTCCATCAATCCAAGTCTGTCAGCATCCAGGCTGGACTTCTGCCATGCTCTCTCCAGCCTTAGTCCAACCACCTCAACTCCTTCAAGGACCCATCATACCAAGATGACCTTGGGCAAAGAGTGAACGGTCGAACACAAACAGGAGCAATCAAGTTCAAGGCATCTCCCACTGCCTTATTATAGGCTAGTACAAGGTCCCCTGGACTTGTGCTTTCACCCAGCAATCCTGATAGGTCCAGAACTGCCGACAAACCATCTGGGGTAACTCCCCTTAAAGGGTGGTACCAGACCATTTCCGAAGGGGTAGGTCTATTTGGAGGGGCCCCAAAACTGAACCCTATGGTGTGATGGTCAGACCAACTGACTGGTTCCACCCCTAAATCAGAGATCTCCATCCACAGGAGGAACAGCAGATCCAATGAGTGACCTCCTTTATGGAGGTAACTACCTGTGTGAGGCCCAGCATTGTCATTAGCTGGAGGAGAGTTTGACCAAACTGCTAGTGTTCATTGTCAACCCAGGCATTGAAGTCCCCCAGAATTATCCATCTGGGAGACTCCAATACCATGTTGATGATGAAGTCTGCTATCTCCTGCAGGAATAAACCCCCATTACCTGTTGGACAGTAAATGAGGAGTATCCTGCAACCTACGCTCTCTCCCATGATACACTCAAAGGATCTGGTGGTCCCCACTGGAACATCCACAAAGCCCAGTTTGGTCTTAAAAAGATGGCTACACCCCCAACCCTATGATCCAACCTTGGGCGGTGAATAACCAAGAATCTAGCTGGAACCGCAGAGGCCAATACTGGGCCTATATTTTCATCCAGCCAGGTCTCAGTAATGCATGCCAGATCCACTATTTCAACATGATCAGCTATAACGGCTGTCTTGTTTTTGATGGACCTGGCATTAAATAACACCGCCTGGGTTGGATGAGATGCTGAGGAAGACCTCGACTCCTGTCCAGCATCAATTGCTGGGCCACTGAGTATGGGAACAAGACAGGGAATACCCCTGTCCTGACACCCTTTCGCCCCAGGGCATGTCCTGGTCCCTACCACTCCAATTTGTCCCCCCCTTCCTTTCCCCCACCAGGCCCAGTTCTCCCCCCTTCCTGCACCTCCTGACAATCCTGAGGGATTGACAACATTTATAGATCTCCACTGATAACTAAGGGCAGTCAAAAGGGCACAATTTCCTGAACCTGGTGGGGGAAAACTGCCTGACTGTCTTTTGGCCTCCCCAGCACATTCTTAAAATAATAACTAACACACCCAAATGAGCGTAATCCCACCCAAATCAGATAGATTATCAGTACAAATAATAAATGCAATTAACAAACCAAAAATAAATAGGAAATGCTATCAAAAACTATGAAAACATAGGTTAAAGAAAAAACAAATCAGTCACTATATAAAACTACAAATAATATACCCACAAACCAGCAAACTAAATAAAGGCAAACACCTCCGCCCAATTAAAACCAAAAAGTCCCAGTCATCAGGTCCTTGTACAGGTCCAACAATAAAGGTCAAGTCCGAAAAGGAGATATGCCAAATCTCCAATAGCAATAGAGGTCAGTTCCAAAAGAAAATACACCAAACCTCCAGTACTAACTTCAAATTGGAGAAAAGAAGATGAAAAATTAGCTATAAAAGTTTTCTCACCACCTCCCCTTGCTTTGCAACTGAGATTATTACTAGGGATGTAAGTTTGTCATGAATGAGGTTATAATGACTCATTCTTTGTTCATGAAATCATTAGTTAACAGTAGTAAATGTTGTGGCACTCTCATCATTGCTACATTCTGATGACACTAATGAAAGTCATGGAAGTCCTGAATAAAGATTGAACGTCATGGAATCAATAACGTGTATGACTGCCATGACAAACTTACATCCCTAATTATGACCAGTCAAACGACCTCCAAGCAAAACCAAAAGGATGACAACTCAGGGTCTTCTGCTGTAGATCTTTCCACTCCCACCACACCCTGCAGTCTCTAGGCAAGGTTACCTCCCCCTGGGATATGTACCCCAAAACCAAGGTTATCAGAGTTACCCCAAGTGGTGGCCAAAAGACAACCACAAGGAGAAAACTCAAGGACTCTCAGGACCACACTGTCTATCAGCCAGTGCCCCCCTCTGTCCCACCTATAGTAGCGGAGCGCCAAACCCCAGACAGACGCCAAAGCCCAGAAATATAGGGATGCTGGGAACCCCGATCCAGAGACCAGCAACCAGCAGACTACCAACCCACAGAGAATACCAATTTAGGAAGCCCTAGGGACCTGACCATCCACCTATTGTCGGCGTCCCTTCCACCCAACTCACCCACCGGAGGAACTAACTAATAGAGAGTCCCCACAAGTCAAACAACTACTGGTCGCTACCTCCGGTCAAATCCGACAGCAAAAATCCCCACTGCATAAGTGGTAAAGATCTTCCCCAGGCAGTAGTTTCCTCACCACTTATACTCTCACCATGAACAGAGGCCTTGACTATTCTCCTGGCTACGCTTTGACTGCAAGCAAGGACAGTCAAAGCAGAAGAGCAGTTAATTCCTCCCATTGTGCTGTCACCACCAACAAAGGCCAAACTTTGTCTCCAATGTGCTCTCCCCACAAAACAGACTTTTCTCCCAACTGTGCTCTCACCACAACAGGGAAAGTCAGAACGGCAGGCTCTGCTCTGCCACTGTAGCCGTCCCAGCCCTCGAGCACCTAGTGAGCGCAGGGGCTCCGAGCCGCCGGCGGGCGGGCGGCGACCGCGAAGCCGAGTTTGGGAACCAGGAGGCCGGGAGAGACAGCCAGCAAGCCGCCCAGCCCTCAAGCACCCAGTGAGTGCAGGCTCGGCCGCGGGCGGGCGGCGACCGTGAAGCCGAGTTTGGGAACCAGGAGGCCGGGAGAGACAGCCAGCAAGCCGTCCCAGCCCTCGAGCACCCAGTGAGCGCAGGGGCTCCGAGCCGCCGGCGGGCGGGCGGCGACTGCGAAGCCGAGTTTGGGAACCAGGAGGCCGGGAGAGACAGCCAGCAAGGTACGGGAAGGCCGCGACCAATCGGGAGGCGAGCGCTACATCAGCCTTGCTTCCGATTGGTCCCGCTTCTCCATTGACTTTTGCTATAGCTTGCACTGCTGAAGACTGAACGGGTTTACTGGGTTTATTGTTAATCTTTCAAAAAAGAGCTGTTTTTACAATTTTTGTTTAAAAATCTATGTAAATGTTGTTTTGGTGTAAGGACTAAGTGATACAGTCTTTTGGTGGGATCTCTGTTGGGCCAGACGCATAGGCGCCGTCCCCCCCCCACAGTCTTTTGTTGTGCAAAGTTTTTTAGCACCTATTTGCAGAATTCTTTTTATTGCTGCAATAGTGCTTTTCTGACTGGCCTCTTCTCTGTCTCCTCCACTGTAGCCGTCCCAGCCCTCGAGCACCCAGTGAGCGCAGGGGCTCCGAGCCACCGGTGGGCGGCGACCGCGAGGCCGAGTTTGGGAACCAGGAGGCCAGGAGAGACAGTCAGCAAGGTACGGGAAGGCTGCGACCAATCGGGAGGCGAGCGCTACATCAGCCTTGCTTCCGATTGGTCCCGCTTCTCCATTGACTTTTGCTATAGCTTGCACTGCTGAAGACTGACCGGGTTTACTGGGTTTATTGTTAATCTTTCCAAAAAGAGCTGTTTTTACAATTTTTGTTTAAAAATCTATGTAAATGTTGTTTTGGTGTAAAGACTAAGTGATACAGTCTTTGGTGGATCTCTGTTGGGCCAGACGATAGGCCATCCCCCCACAGTCTTTTGTTGTGCAAAGTTTTTTAGCACCTATTTGCAGAATTCTTTTTATTGCTGCAATAGTGCTTTTCTGACTGGCCTCTCCTCTGTCTCCTCCACTGTAGCCGTCCCAGCCCTCGAGCACCCAGTGAGCGCAGGGGCTCCGAGCCACCGGAGGGCGGGCGGCGACCGCGAAGCCGAGTTTGGGAACCAGGAGGCTGGAGAGACAGCCAGCAAGGTACTGGAAGGCCGCGACCAATCGGGAGGCGAGTGCTACATCAGCCTTGCTTCCGATTGGTCCCGCTTCTCCATTGACTTTTGCTATAGCTTGCACTGCTGAAGACTGACCGGGTTTACTGGGTTTATTGTTAATCTTTCAAAAAAGAGCTGTTTTTACAATTTTTGTTTAAAAATCTATGTAAATGTTGTTTTGGTGTAAGGACTAAGTGATACAGTCTTTTGGTGGGATCTCTGTTGGGCCAGACGCATAGGCGCCGTCCCCCCCCCCCACAGTCTTTTGTTGTGCAAAGTTTTTTAGCACCTATTTGCAGAATTCTTTTTTATTGCTGCAATAGTGCTTTTCTGACTGGCCTCTCCTCTGTCTCCTCCACTGTAGCCGTCCCAGCCCTCGAGCACCCAGTGAGCGCAGGGGCTCCGAGCCACCGGCGGGCGGGCGGCGACCGCGAAGCCGAGTTTGGGAACCAGGAGGCTGGGAGAGACAGCCAGCAAGGTACGGGAAGGCCGCGACCAATCGGGAGGCGAGCGCTACATCAGCCTTGCTTCCGATTGGTCCCTGCTTCTCCATTGACTTTTGCTATAGCTTGCACTGCTGAAGACTGACCGGGTTTACTGGGTTTATTGTTAATCTTTCAAAAAAGAGCTGTTTTTACAATTTTTGTTTAAAAATCTATGTAAATGTTGTTTTGGTGTAAGGACTAAGTGATACAGTCTTTTGGTGGGATCTCTGTTGGGCCAGACGCATAGGCGCCCCCCCCCCACAGTCTTTTGTTGTGCAAAGTTTTTTAGCACCTATTTGCAGAATTCTTTTTATTGCTGCAATAGTGCTTTTCTGACTGGCCTCTCCTCTGTCTCCTCCACTGTAGCCGTCCCAGCCCTCGAGCACCCAGTGAGCTAGGGGTTCGAGCAGCCGGGCGGGCGGCGGCGATCGCGCCGAGTTTGGGAACCAGGAGGCCGAGAGACAGCCAGCAAGGTACGGAAGGCCGCGACTCAATCGGGAGGCGAGCGCCACATCAGCCTTGCTTCCGATTGGTCCCGCTTCCATTGACTTTTGCTATAGCTTGCACTGCTGAATACTGACCGGTTTACTGGGTTATTGTTAATCTTTCAAAAGAGCTGTTTTACAATTTTGTTTAAAAATCTATGTAAATGTTGTTTTGGTGTAAGGACTAAGTGATACAGTCTTTTGGTGGGATCTCTGTTGGGCCAGACGGATAGGCGCCATCCCCCCCCACAGTCTTTTGTTGTGCAAAGTTTTTTAGCACCTATTTGCAGAATTCTTTTTATTGCTGCAATAGTGCTTTTCTGACTGGCCTCTCCTCTGTCTCCTCCACTGTAGCCGTCCCAGCCCTCAAGCACCCAGTGAGTGCAGGGGCTCTGAGCCGCCGGCAGGCGGGCGGCAACCGCAGGCCGGTTTGGAACCAGGAGGCCGGAGAGACAGCCAGCAAGGTACGGGAAAGCCGCAAAATTTTTGCCCGCCCTTCCCCTTCCTGGGTGTTTTTATACACACTTTCCCGCCAAATCTCATCTCTCCGCCCTTAGTTCACCTCCTAGCCAATAACCTAGCACCACCCCTATTGCCTTTGTTATTCCTAACCCTAGCTACCAACCATCATGCTGTTGCTCTGCTATTGCTACTCTGCCTTTCGCCTATGTCACACCATGACGATAATGCCGCATCAGCCCTTGACCTAGAGATTATGGCTGCCAGTCAGTCTGACCTCCTCATGCAACCCTGTGGATGTCCTCATTTCCTCAAGTATATGCTATCTGCTTTTACCAAAACTTTGGGTATCCCAGAAAAAGGCTCACAACCAGTTTTGTACCTCCTTTACCCCACGCTCCATTCATGGCACTTCAATGCCCCCCTACTTCTTTCCATCAAGCTGGTACTTTATGATATTATAACAAGCCATAAGGCAGGCCCGTTATTCTCTGATCACTGGACCCGGAGTAAGTAGAGAAAGCCCTCTGTCTGTTCCTTCCTCCTATCACTTGAAGCACTTATCAAACTATTGTTCTTTCTGCTTATCTGTGCTGGCACTATTGAACTCAATCCTGGACCCCTAGAAGGCTTCTCCTCACCAACAGATCTAGTCTCTATGAAAGGCCTAAGTTTCCTCCACATCAATGTAGCCTTTTAAAAGTTCTCACTAATACAAGCCTGGGTTGCCCATACCCTGCCAGACTTTCTTGTGTTCTCTGAAACGTGGCTTAAACCAGCAACAAATGACAGTGAAATAAGTATACCTAATTACCAGCTCTTCAGAGCAGACCGTCCATCCAGGGGTGGTGGTGTGGCCATTTACGTTAACTCAAATTTCTCTGCTTCCTGTCTCAGTATTTCATCTCAGCCTAAAGAATTCGAATGCATATCCCTTAAAATATCCCCTCCCAACATGTCAGCCTTTCAACTGGTTGGCTACAGACCCCCTCTGCCGGACTTAAACTCCTTACCCACCTGGGGACTATAGCTAAACTGGGTCCTGAGGATACCATTATTCTAGGCGACTTGAATTTCAACTGGCTATCCAATGTTTATGCACCTCTAGTATCTTTCTGTGACTCCATGGCTTTACTCAACTAATAAATGAACCAACAAGGATTAACCTAAAAACAAAAGTAACAGCACCTTACTTGATGTTATGTTAGTTAATAAGCCCCATCTATATTCACATGCTGGAGTGCTATTCAGTGATATAAGTGATCACTGCCTCATAGCTGGTATAAGATCTTCAATCAAGCCTGCTAACCCTGCAAAATTCCTCCCAAGAAGGTCTAAAAGAACTTTAACATTGCAGAGCATCTTCAAAATCTGTGTCACTCAATCACTGGCAAGATTTCTACCTCGGCTTCTGTGGAGTCAGCACTGCAGGTGCTAAATGACATAATCTTAGAGGCTCTCAATATATATGCATCAGTCACCAGTGTCAGAATTAAACGCAAATCTTGTCCCTGGTTCCCTGCTGAACTTAAATCTGCACTGCTTGCTAGAGACAAGCTCTGGAAAAAGGCAAGGAAACCAAAGATCCAAAGCGACTGAGTACAATTCAGACAAACCAGGAACAGCTGCACTAAAAAGTGAGAGATGCTAAGACCCTGCCTTCTATACAGCAGAGCTGGATGCCACCTACCACAACCCAGCCAAATTCTGGGGCACTATCAAGGGAATCCTAGGGCAAGACTCTAGCACCTCTTTACCATCTCAAGTGAACCCTCAACAACGTGATCATTACTGACAAGTGTGAAATTTTAGATGCTTTCAATAATCATTTTACTACAGCAGGCCTAGCTTTTGACTCATCTCCAGCAAACTTGCTGCGCTCTCAATTTGCTCTCCATTCCACTGAAGCTCAGAAGACTACCTCTACATTTTCTTTCAAGCCAATTTTATTAAAACAAGTAGAAGACCTACTGCTCCGCCTGGATACAACTAAAAGCGCTGGTGCTGACTCTCTGGACCCTTTCTTTTTAAAAATTGCACTGCATGCCATTGCAGCCCCCCTAACTCACCTCTTCGACATGTCCTTATCTTCTGGCTCTATTCCTTCTTTATGGAAGACAGCACAAGTGTTTCCCCTCCTTAAAGCAGGGGACCCCATGGAGCTCAACAATTACAGGCCTATTTCCATCCTTCCAGTGCTGTCCAAGATGTTAGAGAAACTGGTAAGCTTCCAACTAAATGACTACCTCAATGCTAATAACCTCCTCAACCCTGCTCAATCTGGGTTCAGAGCCATGCACAACCATTTCTGCCTTAGCAAAGTTACAAATGACTGGCAGTCTGAACTAGATAGAAAAAATAACATCTGTGCTGTATTTCTGGATTTAAGTAAAGCATTCGATACTGTGGATCATGATCTTCTAATCTCCTCACTGCACTCCCTAGGCCTAGACTCTACCTCTCTTAAATGGTTCAAATGCTACCTCTCTGGTAGGGTGCAGCAGGTAAAAAGTGAAGGCAACCTTTCTTCCTCAAAACCACTCTTAAGAGGAGTTCCTCAAGGCTCCATCTTGGGCCCTATCCTCTTTGCTATCTACATCAATAACATTGACTCAGGCCTCACCAATTCTAATTTTCACCTTTTTGCAGATGACACTGTCCTTTATGTAAGCAATCCATCACCAAAAAAGGCCTATGATCTACTATAAGCTGACTTCTCCTTACTGCAACACAAATTACTTGAAAAGAAGCTTCTATTAAATGCCAAGAAGACTAAAGCTATGTTCATCTCCACCAATACCTACTCACCAAACATTCTTCCCCAACTTTCTACCGTCCTTGGTGAGAGCCTTGATTATGTAGATAAATTTAAATATCTGGGGTTTGGATTGACAACAGGCTTGATTTCACCCAGCACATTGAAGAGCTCCTGAAAAAACTAAGGCAAAGGCTTGGCCTATTCTTCAGGATCAAACATTTTCTAAACAGAGAATCTAAGCAGAGATTAATCCAGGCTTCATTTATATCCCTCCTTGATTACGTAGACTTCCTATATGGCCACTGCTCCCTGTCCTACCTAAATAAACTGGATACCCTGTACCATAGAGCTCTAAGGTTCATCACTGACCTTCCTTTCAGTACCCACCACTGTTCTCTCTATGCTGCAGTTGGCTGGACATCCCTACATCACAGAAGGAACAAAAATGCTGCTCTTTGGATATACAAAGCTCTGACAAATAAACTACCATCCTACATTTCTGATTGCTTCTCTCTTGTTACTCCAAGGCCATATGCCCTAAGAAGCAATAACCTCATCTTGCTGAATCTACCTAAGGCATGTACCCGTCATGGAAGGGCTGCAATCAATTACTTTCTAGCACACATCTGGAACTCTCTACAAAAGACCCTGAAGTTGAACACCTTCATTCCTGTAGTCTCCTTCAAAAGCTATACCTAAACCTTTTCCCAGAGATATGCAATTGCTTCCACAATTCCTAGCCTCTTCAGTCCCCTTTCACCCCTACCCCATTAGATTTCCTCCTTATCTGTCCATGCATTTACCCATTAACTTCTATATTATCTACCTCATAAACCCCTAACTATTACTTTTTTTTCCCACATTTGCTATGGTGCCCAATACCACTGTTTACTTGCCTTGTATATATGTGTTTATTATTGCATTTGTTCATTCTTTGTTGTTTATTCTTAAAAAGTCTTTGTTACTGTACTTATTCTATATTTGTATATTTGTGAGTTTAAACCATTTTGTTGTTTATGACCAATCAGGTCCATCTTGTAAATGAGCTATGCTCAATGATGTTCGCCTGAATAAATAAAAATTTTGATTGATTGATTGATTGATAGAGTGTTAGTCCAATTGGAGCGGTAAAATAACAAAAATCCTTTTCCTGATTAAGTCCCGGTTGCTGCAGATTCCAAGGAGAAAGGGTTCCTACCAACACTTCATTAAATAGGTGTCAAGTGCAGCACCATTAATCAGTACAGCGTGCCACACAGCAAAGTCATAAATAATCCAAATGAGACCACCCAAACAGAAAAATCCAACAGGCAGAGCACACAACAGAAGTATACGAACAGCAGAATCGTTCAGTGGTAGGACCAGCAGTATCCCAAATGCTAACAGACCAGCATCACAAATGGCCACTTCAAAATTAGCAACACGGACCAAAACGGCGAGACAACCTGGCCCAAAACAACCCAGTAAGCCCTAAACTGCCTCACTTATTGAGCCCTAAGTAATGCTAATAAATAAACAACACAAAATAAAATAAAAATAAACTGAATTAAAAGAACTAAAACAAATGAAAACAGAGGAGGCTACGCTAGTAGCTCAGGCAGCTAACATACCGCTGCCTTCTTGTCATCAAAGGCATAGGCATGTGCGGGAGGGCTACCCTGGCCCTGCCCCCCCGTCAAAAAATCATCCTGTAACTAACTTATTATATAATTACATATGCCCCTAGACCCCCCTAGCTTTGTGGGTATTTTGGCCCCCCTTGTTCACTGACTCTGCGCACTCATCTGATCAAAGTGCAGATAAATCTGTTTATAAAAAAGTGTGTGGGGGGAACAAAATAAACAAAACCCAAAAGCCACAAACTGTTATTCTGAGAGGTTTTCAGTTCTGAAGAATAGGCAATCAGGGATTTCCCCTACCCACAACTCAGGCATAAGTTAACGTAGTAGGAGGCAGGAGGGGAATTACTATTTTATATGAAAAAATAGTCCCCCCCGACCAAAGAGTAAAAATGACCATTCAGCTAAAAAAAAGAAATCTGTTTTAAAACAGATTGCTGTCTTTTATGTGACAGAATCAAGGGTGTGTGTGTGTGCGTAGGGGTGGGTGGGGGTGCTTCAATTTCACTGAATGGATTTCGCACTAGTGAATGAAGTGAAAACGTTTTAATGACCCAAACGGAATGGGGGACTGTAAAGCTGGCATGGATATGGCATCATATTGTTCTTCTTGTGAGCTGTGTAAACTGTTTGAATCGCATGTTATTCTCTGACTCAGGAAGTTACAGTCTCAGCTTTAACCACCTTCAGGGTTAGCTGGGGCCTAGCCTATGATGGAGGGGAGGCGTTAGTCTCCCAGGAAGGGTGACTACTTACATTTTTGTAAAGGTTTTGCCCTTTGCCACTGTTACAGTCATGGAAAAATGTCTGACTGTATGAATCATAGTTGCTTCTCATGTGAGTGGGGGACCTGTTTTCAGAACTTGTTAATCTGCTTCCCACCTTTTAACTTATTTTGTGTGTCCCCCCTTCCACTCCCCCTGGGATTTATCTTCTTTTTATAATTAATTGCTATGGCAAAGAGAAAAAAGGTGCAATAAATCTGTCTGCATAGGAGGTTTGAACCATACAAGTATGAAATACTGTATGGGTCTTAAAAGATAACTTGTGTGCATTTGTGAAAAAATAACACTTGAACGTTGCTAAGTATTTCTGAAAAAGGGCTCACCTTTTTTTTTAGACCATCTATTTTTAACAAACAATGTAATGCAGGAAAAGCTGTCACTTTATGTTGAATCTGTTTTTGCATATTTTTTTTAGTTTAGTTTGTTGCAATCACTGTATTCCCATGTTTAATTTGAAAGCAGTTGGAGTGGCAGCTTTGCAACAGAATGCATTCTGTTTTGTGTATGGATGCAGGGGCAATAATTTCATTTTATTCTCTGGGAAAGAGAGATGTCATTTTAGTTAAAATAGTTGAGTTGCCATTTTTTAATATAAATTCCCATTTTTAAAAAGGTTTTGCCCTTTGCCTCTCATACAGTCATGGACAGATGTTTGTATGAATCACAGTTGCATCTCATGTGGGGTGGGGGCCTGTTTTTAGAACCTCCGGATCTGCTTTCAACCTTTTAGCTTATTTTGTGTCCCCTCACTCTCCCTCATGATTTAACTTCTTTTAATAATTAATTGTAGGTAGAAGGTAGAAGACTTGGTTTGCTGGCCAAGGCACCTAGCTTCACCTGAGCTCTTTCCTTGTAAGACTGCTTGAAAGGCAGAGTAGAGAAACTTACCAGAGCAAGGGAAAAGGATTAAGACTTAGTTTGGCTAAGCAGATTTACTGTGTGGTGGTGTTTTTATTTTTTACTCACAGGGATCGCTACTGTTTGTTGCTAACATTTCATTGCTTTATTTTTTCTCTGATTCAAATTGTTGTTGCTGGTATACCTTCTTCTGCATTATTACAAGGTGTGCCTACAGGTGTGTGCTAACAGAGTACTCCTGTAATCTTCTGATTCAAATTGTCTTTTGCAAGGTATATCTTCTGTTACTGCTTTATTTTTCTCTGGAGCAAGGTGTTTCTTACAGCGTATATCTTCTCTGAAATTATTACAGGTGGTGCTTTACAGGTTTTACAGTTTTATCTAACATTAGGATAAGCTTTCAGGGTTACTGCATTTGTTGTTGACTGATTGTTTCTGCTCTTACCTCCTTGTTCTTTCATCCGTGGTTCTTCTTTTTAGGCAGGGGAAGGGCCCAGCCAACCACCCCACGCTACACTCCTTTTATAGGGTACCACAGTTGTGACATTTCCTGTGGCAGAGCAGGAAAGGGCGGATCAGTGGGGCCTCCACAAGGTGATCTCATTTACAGGGGCACTAGTAATTTAACTTGTTATAACAAGTCAAACAAAGCACAATTAAACCATTACTTACATTTTTTTTTCATTTTTTTTTTCCTTCTAATTACTCTGACTAGGTTACAAAACCCAGCAACTTATTTGGAATGGATTTCATTAACTGCAGGTACTGTGGAACAATTTTCAGAAGGGCAGTCTTACAGGATTTAGGACACTGTCACCATGCTGGGCCTTTGGAGATCTTAGGGCTCGGCTCGGGCAGCATGGGCAGAGATTGTATGCCTCAAATTTCATATTGAAGAGGAAATACATTATAAGAACCACCCGCCATTTCCCCAGCATCCAACAGAAAAACCTCGACGCAGAGGGTAGCTGGTCCAGGAGGTTGGCAGGTGGTTAGGAGGAGAAAATCAGGTGCCCCATCACTCTCTGCTCTCCAACACATTACCTCCAAAACCATATAAACACTACAAACAGGTATCTGCCCTCTATCTCTGAAATCAAAACAGAGGCAGAAGACACTGCAGAGCAGTACACTGCGTGCACAGGAGCTAGCACAACAAAACTCACCCAAATCAGGAACCAAAACAAAACAAGCACAAAGGAAATCCAAAACTTCATCATAGGAGACTCCATGATTCGGGAGTTGATACCCATCTCCAGCCAGGGGTGATGGTCAGATGTCTCCCAGGTACATCAGCATGGAGAGACACTGACCAAGATTACAAAACTGTTCACAAAGCAGAGAAAACATTGATGTCCTAGTACACATAGGGACTAATGATCTCTCCAGCCGGTCAGTTGTGGAGACCAAGGAACACCTGACTAGGCTGGGTGACAAATCATCATCTATTTCGTCCAGCATCTCCTTCTCTGAGATCCTGCCAGTCTGGGAGAGGGGAGCAGATGGACGGAAGGTCAGAGAAGGGGAGATAGGGAGCTAAACACGTGGCTCAAGGGCTGGTGCCAGGAAAAAGGACACAGATTTGTAGGAACTGGCAACAGTTCTGGGAGCTAAAGTTCTTTAAATTTGATGGACTGCATCTGACTAAAGAGGGAGTCAGTGCATTGGGGCAGAAGTTTGACATCTTTGTAGAATATTTAAACTAGCAAATGGGGAGAGGTGCAGCACCCCATACCTCAATGGAAGAACACCTCCCCTCAGCTAGTGGTCAAACAGGAATTCAGCATGTTTGCCATTCATTTGCATCACCAGGTAAGAAAAAGGTTTGTCTCCCCATACGACGACAGGGTAATGCCAACTTCACCCAACAACTAACACACTGAAATCTGGCCAATGGAAAATCATGTACACAATGCTCACAGCCTGGGAAATAAGATCCCAGACCTGCAGGCAATAATGTCAGAGGCTAAACTGGACATAGTAGCAATTAGTGAGACGTGGTTTACCAGTAACCACACTTGGGAGACTTCAGTACCTGGCTATGTATTGTTCAGAAGAGACTGAGGTGCAAAAGGGGAGGAGTGGCCCTGTATGTTAATGAAAATATCAAAGCTACAGAAATTCAGAATACACATAAGGAGCCAGAAGAACTGTGGGTCACCCTGGAAACAGGAAATGGGACAGCCATAAGAACTGGGGTTGTCTACAGCCCCCAGACCAGAGGAGGACATAGACACATTACTGTTAGAAGATATACAAAACATGACAGCTAAAGGGGAGGTTCTGATAATGGGAGACTTCAACATGCCGGATACAGATTGGTCAATACCAGCAGGAACATCTGCCAGAACTAGACTCATAGTGGATTCCCTGCAGGGGGAGGGCCTCAAACAACTGGTACAGCAACCCACAAGAGACAGAGCTATCCTAGATCTAGTACTGACTAACAAAGAAGGGATCACAGATCTCCAGGTAGAAGGTCACCTGGGGGCCAGTGACCATCACATGGTATGGTTCAATTTGGCTACTACATCTAAATCATCCCATTCCAAGGCAAAAATATGGGACTTCAGAGGAGCTGACTTTGATAAGATGGCCAACAGAGTTAATCTAGCCCTGGCAAAAAGAAACACAGGTGAGGGGGTATAGGCAAAGTGGGCAAGCATTAAGGATGCAATACTTGAAGCAACATCCCATTGTGTCAGACAGAAAAGGAAGTGCAAAGAAGAAGGAAACCACTTTGGTTCTCAAATACAGTAGCAGAAAAGGTCAGAGCCAAAAGGCTGGCCTTCAGGAAATATAAGGGAACACAGCGGAATGAAGATAGGAGGCATACCAAACTGCCCTAAGGGAAGCAGGTAAGGCAGTAAGGCAGGCAAGTCCCAAACTGAGGAAACACTAGCACGTAACAGTAAAAGAAGGTGACAAGACTTTCTATAGATACATTAGTGAAAGGAGAAAGTCCAGAGGGGGTATTGCTAGCTTAATGGAGAAAAGGGAGCATGTGAGGAGGAGGACCCTGTAAAGGCATATATCCTAAATAGATACTTTTGCTCAGTATTTACTGAAGAGAAGGTAGGGCAGGCCCACAGCTCAGCATCATGGACACAGGGGAGGGAGGGAGCACTACTCCCTTCACAAAGAAAGGGTCCTACAAGAGCTTGCTAAGCTCAGGGAGGATAAGGCAATGGGACCTGATGGCATACATCCCAGGGTACTTAAGGAACTAAAGGAGGAACTAGCAGAGCCATTAGCAGAATTGTTTAGTGAGTCTCTGAGCACAGAGAGGTCCCAGAAGACTGGAGAAGGGTTTATGTGATCCCGCCCACAAGAGTGGTAGCAGGAGGAGGCGGGGAACTACAGACCGGTCAATCTTACCTCAGTAGTGGGCAAGATTATGGAGGCACTCCTTAAGGAAAGGATAGTGCAACACCTGGAATCCATAGGGGCACAGGATCCAAGACAGCATGGGTTTACAAAAGGAAGGTCCTGTCAAACTAATCTCATAGATTTCTTTGACTGGGTAACCAGAGTGGTGGACCAAGGGGGAGCAGTTGATGTCGCCTACCTTGACTTCAGCAAAGCTTTTGACACTGTTCCACATAGAAGATTGATAAATAAGCTGGGTAGGCTCAGGGTGGGTCAGAAGTTGGTCAACTGGGTGGCAAACTGGTTGACGGACAGAAAACAGAGAGTGGTGGTAAATGGTATACAGTCAGAAGAGATGCAAGTCACAAGCGGGGTACCTCAGGGATCAGTCCTGGGGCCAGTCCTCTTCAACATCTTCATTAGTGACCTTGCAGATGGACTAGAGGGTAAGGCTTGTCTGTTTGCAGATGACACCAAGATCTGCAACAGAGTAGATGATCCAGATGGGGTGGGCAGAATGAGAAGAGATCTGGATAAACTAGCAGAATGGTCAGAAGAGTGGCAACTGGGATTTAATGCAAAGAAGTGCAAAATCATGCAGATAGGGAAGAGAAATCCTGAAGCCACCTATAGGCTGGGAGGGGAGTTGCTAGCAGTCACAAAGGAAGAAAGAGACTTGGGCATCATCATCACTGATGACCTAAAATCATCCAAGCAGACCTCTAAAGCAGTAGGTAAGGCTAAGAGGGTGTTAGGGTATATTAGTAGGGGTATCACAAGTCGTAAGAGGAGGTAATAATCCCTCTGTACAAGACACTGGTTAGGCCCCATCTGGAGTACTGTGCAGTATTGAGGCCACACCTTCACAAGGACATTAACCAAATTGAGGAAGTCCAGAGAAGGGCAACCAAAATGGTGCAGGGACTGCATCAGAAGACATATGAGGACAGATTAACGGAGCTCAATATGTATACCCTTGAGCAAAGGAGGAGAGAGGTGATATGATCGAGGCATTCAAACACCTTAAGGGCATAAACAAGGTAAAAGAGTCTAACATGTTTAAATATAAGAAAATAGCAGGACAAGAGGACACAGCATGAGATTAGAGGGAGGCCGATTAAGGGGAATGTGAGGAAATTCTTTTTCACAGAAAGGGTGGTGGATGCATGGAATGGCTTACCACAAGAAGTGGTGGCTATGAATACAGTGCAGGGCTTCAAACAGGCATGGGATAGGCATAAGGGAGCAATACAAATGACTATGAATAGATAGGCCACTGACAGAGCAAAGGCCGATGGCACATTTATAAGGTAGAAAAAAAAATGGGCAGACTGGATGGGCCTTGAGGTCCTTATCTGCCGTCAACTTCTATGTTTCTATGTAATTGCTGGGGCAAAGGGAAAAAAGGTGCAATAAATCTGTCTGTGTATAAGATGCACTATGGTTTTTCTTTGTTTACCATGCAGACCCCTAGGGCCCCTTCTCTTTGTCACTACCCTGTCCCCAATATATTTGGTCAGACAAACTGTAGACATCATAGGAGGCTAACGGAGATAAATGGTGTTGCTGGGAATGGTTGGGAGACTTGGGCCACGTGGCATTCAGGCTGCATGGTGTGAGCTGATCCTGGTTTGGTCTTTACTTCAGCTATAGTGCTGTTGGTGCTGTACATGGCTCCATTGGACTCAGCAACCTACAGAGACTTTCTCTAGCAAGAGATTTTCCACCAGAGGTTTGGACAGGGGAGTCGATGGAGGGCAGTAGCAAGGCTATGGGAAGGGGACTGTGAAAGACAGGGAGCGTCATGCTGGATTTAAATCATATATTCTTATTGGGTGGACATCAGGTGGGGGAGGGACCAGTAGACACCAGGGAGAAAAGCTAAATTAATTACGGGGACAGTGCTCGGAAGTGGTTGGCACCACTAGACACCAGAGAAACAACAGCTCACACCTCACACTGCAGCCCATAGCATGAGTTCCAGCTGTGGCTGCAGAAGTCAAGAAATTCCCACTGTTCTCATACAGAGAATGTGGGGATTGGCTCCTCTTACTAAACTGGGCACACAGGATTTGGGGTGCCCAGAAAAGGCTTGTGGTGATTTCATCAAGTGACCGAAAAATCACCTTTTGGACTTGATTTGCAAAATTCTACTGCCACTGATCATGAGATGGGGTTCCAAAAAGGCCATGTTGAAAATTAGGGGTCAAAATATGCAGAAATGACAAAGTTATGCATCAAAGTTTAAAACCCCATTGAAATACACTGACCTACATTTACCTTCGTTTGTCATATTGAAGTCAGTGGATCCAGCAGCAAGACGTGTCTCCGACTGGAGAGTGGATTATAACCCTGGGTCATTTTCAGGTGAGTTAAGGTGTGTAAGGGGTGTTGGGTGGTGGGTGCTCAGTGGGAAGTCAGGTGGGGAGGGACTTTTTTTTTTACAGGTTTCAAAACAAGAAAATGAAATCAAGAGAATGTTTTTCTTATTACAGGGTATTCACATATGGGGACAGTGATCACGGGGGGGGGGGCACTGGAGACCAGGGAAATATATAAAAATTACAGGGACAGCAATTGGAGGGTGGTGGTTGCCACTACACAAGAGGGAAATATATAACGATTATCAGGACAGTGAGTGGAGGGTGGGGTGGTCCCACTAGACACCAGGGAAATATATAATAACTATGGGAATTTATTTATTTATCGAATTTTGTTGACCTGGTAAACCCATTGGGCCACAGAAAGCCCTTTTTCAGGGGTGATCCGGGATTAATTATAGAGGTAAGTCACAAACTAGATCAGTACAGTAAACATGGAAAATTCTGTCAGTCATACATCACATTAGATTAGTTACAGTGATACACTGTTACACTAAGACAATCAATCCTAGACATTTGGCAGACTCTATACTGTAAGGCAAAGTTTGTTAACAGTACAACATTTGATAGATCCCGTACTGTATGTTACGATCTTCAACTTGTTTTTCCAGAAACCAGCTGGGATCTATGTTATTTTAGTAACCCGTTAATGCTTAAATCCAGCCTACAGTGACTAGATGGGTGCATGGAGATGGGGTATCTGGGGAAAATGGAGATTATAGGGTTCGGGGGGCCACTAAAATCTTGGATTCCCTGTCTCACTGATTGAACTACAGATTTAGATCTTCATGTTTAAATAATGGATACTTTATGCACTTATTTCCTGATGGAATCAAAGTATATTTGCTATGAAATAAATATAAATTACTAAAGCACTTAAATATTTAATTTGTTATAAACACATAACTTAGTACAATTTATGCTAATTGAATGCATTTTATAATTGTCAGTATGATAGTTGCGAATCCCCCATATGAAATGTGGTAATGATTATTGAATGTATTTTCAATGTATTTTGTATTGGTGTACTCTTTTTATGATGGAACTAAGAACTGAATTAACAGGACCATCTTAAAAATGGGTCTATGACCCAATGATGTAAATAAGACCTTTCCTGTCTAAAAATAAACATTTTACTACCTTACTACTACTACTACACTAGACACCTGGGAATCAACCCTAAATATAGCAGTGCACCTACAGCACTGTAATCATGTACAAGCACTTTTGCTAACAGTTGTGTTATCTATACAATAGTAACTTACAGAAAATAATTTGCTTACTTATTTAAAAAAAAAGAATCTAAAACATACAAGCTGTGACAACCAGCAATTCACATTTGTTTAAAGGTTATAGACATGTAATAAAGTTTATACCATTATTAGTCCATTTGGGGTCAAAGTATTGAGAATAAATATCCAGTGTGATCCTATTTGTTCCAACTTTTTACCTGTATCACCACCTCATGGCATGGGTGGGGCACCATTGAATACCATATATCTGAATGAAGAAACACCCCCTCTGTGTATATCCTTGAAGTGCTGACCTACTGAGTTATCACATTTTGGTAGATATACTGATTTGAGATGCTTGGAAATTCGTGTTCAAGCCTCCCTAGCAGTTTTTCCAATGTATATTTTCTTGCAGTTGCACCAGGTTGTGTAAGTGGTGGGGCGTAGCTATCTACTCAGCCTCCTCTCTCCAAACCACTTCTGTTCTATCGACCACTGACCCCAATGCCTATGAAGCTCTTGTCATTCGATTATCTCTACCCTTTTCTGTACCAATATTTATCGCAGGAGCCTATTGCTGTCCTGGTCTACACCACTCTGTAGCCACTGATCTAATCACCACTATTGGGACCGTTGGCTCTACCTGTTAGAGGATCTAAATCTGAACTGGTTGTCATCCACCCTAGATAAGACTCATACTGAAATAGTTGCCCTTAACCTGTCCCAATTAATAACAGAACCTACTTGCCTAAACCAGAAATCCCATAATCACACTCTCATAGACTGGGCCCTTACCTCCCATCCTCACAGGATAATTCAGTCGGGCCTACTGCCAGACTCTCTTAGTGATCATCATATGATCTACATAGTTAGGATAGTACACAGACCTAAGGCACCCCACAAACTAATAACGATCCGCATTTACAAAACATTAGACCTTGCCCCTCTATATCATGACTTAACTCACATTGACTGGGTCCCTATATACTCAGCCAAAACTATCAATCACACCCTGGTTTATTTGAACGATAACTTCATCAATGTCTGGAACAAACATCCTCCCCTAAAGCAAGTTAGAGTGCATGGTAGTCACCTCCCCTGGGTAAACCCTGAACTCCTGGCCTGTCAACAAGTGCATGATAAAGCATGGAAAACCCAAAAATTCTTGAAACTCCCTTGTGACTATGCTATCTACTGGACACTCTGAAATGCCTGTACCAAAGCCATCCACCTGGCCAAAGTGGAATATTTTTGGTCCACCTTTAATACTAACGTAAACAATCCATCAAAGTTTTTGAAAGTAGTTCACTCATTTTTCTCTCCCCAATCCAACCCCCCATCTCTGCTACTGAAAATAAACAATCAAATCATTGTTGACCATCCTATAGTAGCAGCAGAATTCAATTCCTACTTTACTTCCTGCACCTCCACCCTGTTAGCCTCCCTCCCACCCCACCCTACTACCTCTTCCTCCTCCTGATTCCTCCCAACACCACCAATTAGCGGAGAGTTTTGTCTTTTCACTAATCTCTCCCAACAACATCTTAAAGGCACTACTCTCTATCAACCCAGTTAAGGGCAGTTTTTCTATCACCCTGCTCCATTTCTCTCCCCTTCCCTTCTGCCTGGTCCTAATCCCCTTGCAGAATTCTCAGCAACCTGGATGGGACTCGATCTTGGCTGTCCTTCTCACTCCCTCTTCCATCCCCCATCCTTTACTCCTTGCCTGTCCACTTCCCCACTTGTCTTATAATTGCCCTCCCTTGGGTATACAATAGCACTTCAAATCTTGTGCTCACCCTACTACTTCTAGCACTTCAAATGTTTTATCCATCCTCTAACCTTTACCCTAATGGATCATCTGCTCTTGGGTTGTTGCAGTGCATGCTATCTGAATATGGTTCTGTTTATTCTGGCCAGTTGGTCTGGGTTATTTCTGCTCTGTAATTGTACTATACTGTTTTGTTTTAGAAATTGTACTTGTATTCTATGTGTTTGCTTGTTCTCCCAACTCTTGTCCCCCCCCCACCTCCCAGGTCGCTTCTGGCAACAAGCTGTTTACAGCTCATGTTGTCTTTCCTGGTGAATCATTTGCCAAATAAAAATAAAAAATAAGTAACAAATGTACTCTTACAGTTGTAAAAATTTCTGATGTCCATTTTTCCTGACACAGGTTGAATAAACTGTTTCCTTCTTACTGCATATTTACATGCAGGGCATGAACCACAGCTATAAAATCCTTTTAGTTTCCTGCTTTCATCAAAAGATGTTTGATCAAAAGATGTTTTAATGACTGTGGGTTCATACATTTGCCAAGTCTGATGCTCTACTATTAAGCAATAATGCATGATAGGCTGTGTGTTGTGCTGGGATAACGTCACGCCTGGGGTGATTATGCACAAGGCCACAGGCCGAGTGCGACTAATCACCCCAGAAGTGACGTTATCCCAGCACAACACACACCCTGGAGTGCATTATTGCTATTATACAATGGCTTGTTTGTGAAAATAAAAAAAAATGTAAAAAATATATCTTTGTTTATGTTTTTTTTATTGATTTTTTGTATGTGGAGGTATACTTTTTAACAAAAAAGTCCAATTTCTATTCTGTGCAGTAGGTGATGCTATTGCTAGTTAGCTACCTTTTCTTTGCTGTTCCTGCCCATTCTTTGTATAGAAACATGTTTTCTTTTCTGTTTTAGTCTAACCCCGGTCTACTGCTCCTCCGATGTAATCGAGTTCATCTAGTTTTCTTTTTTTTTTCCATAAAAAATGTGTTGTAAAGGAAGCATGAGTTGTGGAGACTTTCTGATTTCTGTGAATGGTAAGTGATGTTCACTCACGGAGCAGCTGTTGGGATGGGTGAGGTTTTGGGTCTGCATCAGGTGTTGGGAGATGGCACTATGGGGAACACAACCAAAATTAATTAAGTTTGCCGCTTTCAGAACCTGCCACTATCTGCTGTTTCCTGACACAACAGCTGACCTCGTGCTCTGTTGTGACGCTGTGCCTGTGTGATCGAAAGTGAAGCGGATGCTACGACGCTGTATGATAAGTAAAAAAAAAAGAAAGTGATGTTTTCTTTAGGGAATGATCAATGCTGGGGGGGGTGTTAAGAGGGGGTATCTTACTTTTAGTTGTGAAGGAGTCAGGACTCGGGAGCTAGTAATGCAGATTGCGAGCGGGTGAAGTGATCAGCAGAGCAGAGATCACTTATTAAGGCTGTGTGGAGTAATTTTCATGCTGGTTGATGTGGTCATTTGTTTGCTGGGACTAGAGCTGTGATGTGCTGGGACAACATCATGGGTCCAGTCCCAGAGTGATCGATGGGAGCCCTGGATTTTTCTTTGCCATCGTATAACATGCAATAATAGGTTTCCTTCCTGTTATTGGTCTAAGTCTATGATCTGTTTGTAAAATCTTCCAATTTGAACAAATGGTATCAGTCACATAATTAGAAATGTGATTGTATTCAGTGACAAATATCATTTCTTGATCACTCTTGTTCACTGTTTTCTTTGGATGTTGACAACTCATTTGTATTTATTCTGCCTTTTGATAGGTTTCCATCCATGTTTTTAGTTTATAGCCCCTATTTGGAAAACAAATCACTAAATCCTGTGATTCTTCCTGAAATTTGTCCAGATTTGCATAATTACTTCTAAGACATAAAAAACTGGCAGAATGGAATGCCTTCAATTGTTTTACGCATAGTGGTTTGCCCAGGCTTCAAGTGTATAGCGCTTGGGCACGAGACTATGATGTTTATGTGCACAAGCTTTGGAGCCTTAGATTGGGACCGTATTGGCGCAGAAGAGAAAGAAACATGTGAATTAGTAGGGGTAGGGCTAGGGTTAGGGTTGATGTCCCCACAGTGAAAAGATATAAGGGAGTATGATGAGGTCACACTGCCTGGGACTCTCACAAATTTATGGGGACTCTTAAAATTTGTCCAGGAACCGCTCATTTTGTTACCAGAGTCCAGGACCCTAAACATGAAAATGCTGTTGACAGCCAAGGCTCAGGCTCTTCTGAACCCAAGCTGCTAATTTGGGGAGGGGTTGTTTCTACTGATAGGTTCTGTACACCTCTAGTTAAAATGTGTCTTGACAGGTGAATGATTTTGGTGGCATGACCACTGGTTAAAATGTGTTGTGTGCTGAAAGAGGATTGAGATGGGGGTATACAGGAATGCACTATTTTTAAGTGAAAAAGATGTTCCAGGACTAGAGGGCACGGGATGAAGTTGGAGGGAGGACGATTCAGAGGAAACGTGAGGAAGAATTTCTTCGCAGAACGGGTGGTGGACAAGTGGAACACCCTGCCAGAGGAAGTGGTGGGGGCTGAAACAATCACGGGATTTAAGAATGCATGGGATAGACATAAAGGAATTCTGGAGGTCAGGGGTAAGGGGCAACAGACTTCCTGGAAAACATAAACTGAACTTACAAACTTAAATGGGCAGACTGGGTGGGCCATAGGCCCTTATCTGCCGACACTGTCTATGTATCTATGCATCTATGTATGTATACGCTCTAGATTAATGCGTTGTGAGTGTGTGTGTGTGGGGGGGGGGATAGTTAGTCACTGGTTGACAAATAGTGTGCAGAGCTTAGTGAGAGAGAGGGAACTGATCATCAGCTATAGGTGTGTTATATCTACCTGAAACACAAATTGGGTTGCTTGCATAGGTATACGTAATTATGTTGCTATATAGAAGGAGCTATGGGGAGAAAATAACCAGGAGTATGGGCAAGCCAGAAGGGATTCACAAGTCCTGTGGGGCAATGTGTATGTGGGGGGGGGGACAGGTATATCTGATGGTAGTATGAGTGCTAGGGTTGGATACAGTTCAACCAGGTTGGAGGGGGAACAAAAAGGAAAAATAAATAAACAACAAGCATTTGTCAATGCCGAATATTGTCTTGCTGGCATTGGCATTGGTAGTGCCAGAGTCAGAGATCCATAATAGGAATGGCAGTGAAGTATTGAAGTGATGCCAACCCCACCCCACCCTGTAGAGACTGACAGGCATTGGAGTGTGCCTTTGGGTCTTCAGTCATAACGCTCATGGCATTGTACCTCACCCTACTCTGTAGACACTGACAAGTGTCGTGGTGTGCTTCGGGGTCTTCGAGTGTTATACTTACCCTATTCCATAAGGAAATACACTGAGGTGGGTGCAGTATAGGAGAATGGGATGAACTTTGTAGCCAAACAATGCAAGGCACACCACGATGCCTGTCACTGGCTGCAGGGTGGGGGTGGGGGTAGAATAGCATAAGCATTACAGCTGATGATCCCAAGTCACACCCCTGATGCCTGTCAGTCTCTACAGGGTGGGGTGCTACAGTTGGAAACCCTAACACCATAGGCGTGTGTTTTTATTTTCACTCCAAATTTTCAACATGGACTTTTTGTGAGCCCACCTAATGAAAACCGGCACAATAAGTTTGTTAGCTGAAAGGTGGTTTTGCACAGCAGCTATGCCATTTGGCGACACAGGGACAAAAACACATTTTGGGCAGGATGTGGAAAATTACAACTGTATTGTCCATGAGGAGGCATAAAAAAATGGCAACGTTGAAAATCTGGAGTGAAAATATGAAAAATCGGTGAAGTCACGAGCATGCATACAAACTGCGCAACACACGTCCATAACCCAATTATTTTTGGGAGTTTGTTAGCCACATTTTTAACATAGGCATTTTGGGATCTCCCCTCATGTAAAGTGGTGCTGTGATTTTGTGAATCTGTCCCAAAAGTAGATTTCCCACAGCGATCATTCCATTGTGCACCACAGGTGCAGAAACACATTTTGGGCAGGATGTTAATGACAGCCATACTGTTCATAAGGAGGTGTGAAAAAAATGCCGGTGTTGAAAATCTGGCATGGAAATATTAAATTGCAAGGATTACTGAGGTCGCACGTGGAAGCACTCTGTAACGCAGTCATTTTATGGAGTTTCAGCACCAGATTTTCAACATAGACATTTTAGGACCTCTGCTCATGAACTGTGTCACCATCATTTCTGAAAACTGTACCGGAAACTGATTTCGCACAGCAGCTGAGCTATTCTGCACCGGACGTGCGAAAACAAATTTTGGCCAGGATATGTAAAATGACAGCTGAACTGTTCATCAGGAGGTGTGGAAAAATGCCAATTTTGAAAATCTGGAGTGAAAATATTACAGATTGATGAAGTTACAAGCATGAGTGGAAACAGCGCAACACACGCTAGTAAAACAGCCAATTTTCAGATTTTTTTCACCAAATTTGCAACATATGCTTTTTGAGAGCCCCTCTCCTTAACAGCAGCACTGTCATTTTGTTACCCGGCCCCGGGAAGCAGATTCTGCGAGTGATCCCGAAATCACCTTCTGGGACCGAATAACATCATGACAGTGACTGAATTCAAGAGGAGGGGTCCCAATAACCCCATGTTGAAAATTTGGTGCAAAAATTCTAAAACATGCCCGAGATATGCACCAAATTTGAAAAAAACATATTTATGCTATTATACAGCTTTCCGGCATTTCTTCAGTTCGCGGTCAGCTTTGAAGAGTGCAGACATGTTCCCGGTCCTCCGAAAATCATCGCGCCAGACTCTGGAGGTAAGTATGGGGTGAGGGGGTTATGAGGAGGCAGGGTGCGCATAGGGTTATATAGATACATAGATACATAGACAGTGTTGGCAGATAAGGGCCTATGGCCCACCCAGTCTGCCCATTTGAGGTTGCGGGAGGAGGCAGGGAGATGGCGAGGGACCATTTTCTTTTTTCACAGGGTTAAAAGAAAGAAAGACATTGCGGGACAGTTTTTATTTTTCAGGGGAGTTGGCATGCTGGGGTGGGCTCCCAGCATGCCACCTAAGTGTTTTTGGGGGATGCTGTAGCCGACAGAGGATTGGGCACCCCCATCGGCACACAACAAAAGTGGGGGGGCAAGAGCTGAGGGGGATTGGGCACCCCCCTCAGCACATAACAAATGGGGTGTGGATTATGCTGACAGGGAGTGGGCTCCCCCATTGGCACATACATTGGGGCAGGGCATGCCGACATGGGGACTGAGCACCCACGAAGTCGACATTATTGAAGGCACTGTGCCACCATGTTAAATGTTTTTTCCTCACCAGGGAAAGCACGTCGGGAGGTCTGCTGCATATGACAAGCTTTGCTCACATTGCAGCAGACCTTTCCTTAGATGTGCTCGCCACATTATGTATGCATGGTGTAGCACTGGCATGCAGGCTTATTGGGGAATGAGGGACGCACCTACTGATGCATGCCCTGTATTCGTCCAACAGTAACCGCACCTCCAAATCTGCTACTACTGCAATATGTTGGCTGCACATGCATGAGCCAACATAAAAATTGCATTATTAAGCAATAAGCATACCATACAAATGCAGCAAAATGTATGCTAAATTCATGCATCTGAACAATGCCCACTTGTTTGCTGCACTCATGGCAGATGCATGCACTTGATTCCAGTTTAACACAAAATATATACTTGCAGCATGCTTGCCACACAGGTAGTTTTATGCTTGCAGCATGAAGATATTTCATGTATTTTCCTCTGCAAGGGAAGGGTTTCCAGGGCCAAGGTGTTGAGTAAAGAATGGAGTCCCTTTAATTTCAGATGAAGGCTGGAGGGCTGGTATGCCAGGGGTCCCTGTGTGATGAAATAACTTAAACACTTACATTTTACAGTGTCTTAGTTTGGGCTTTCCTCTCAGGCTCAGCAGGGTGCTGGCACCTGGCATTAAAGATATCCTGAAGACATTTCTCTGACGGAAACAAAATTGTAGCATCATTGTAATTACAGCACCCTCAGGCAATCCTGGCAAATATCACTAATGTACTTGCACACATAGAAAGGTGAAATAGTCACAAACATAAGGATGCATTAGGAAATGTTATAAACAATAAAAAACTAAAAAGGAATGTGTGGGCTACTTCATTCAAAACAGAGTTCCATGCTCTACAATGCTTTACATACAGGCATTATCTGGACTTTACGTTGTTTGTGCAGGTGCAATCAAAGTTCCAAATGTCCAGTCCAGTAAAGAAAGCTTGGTAAACTAGATAAAGTCACACACAGCAGTGCATAATCAGCACATCATTTTTGGGTCATTGTACCTCAGAATCACAATCCTGGCACGGGTCAGTTGGTTCAATGCCCTCCGTGCTTGTGGGCTAAGCATGGTTTCAGTACTCACCAGATGGCTGCCTAATCAAAAATGGAGAGTATGCTTCTCATGGCCAGGGACAGACCCTGACAAATTTGTGGGTCGATTGGCAATGTACAAAGAAGGTGACTGCCTCGGGACCCTTTTCTTTCACCCAGTGTAGGCTGAGTGTGGGACATTATCAGACATCAGGTACATGCATCACTGACTCATTGGTTTCCGTACAGTACCACTGTGCCAGTAGCATGGTTCACTTTACTTACAATACTTTACTTACTTACTCACTCTCCTGTTATTATGTCTTGCAGGTGGACAGCAATGGTCATACAGGGGTGTCCTTGGTCTAGCATGTGGTGGCATAGTGCAGTTCTCATTTAGTACCCAGAATCTAATTGCTCCCTCCACTTCTGCATTACATTTTATTTTCAGATTTTTTAATTTATTTTATTTATTTATTTATTGTAAAATTGGAATTACAATCTTTGTGCTAAAAGTTCATTTACAAAGGATCCTTGTCAAACAGAGGGTGGGGGAACATCAAATACATGGACAGTGGAGAAAAACAAAATCAGCTAGTAGCCATTGCCAGTTACACATAATTAAAAAAGACTATACAGAATTACAAATAGAGGGATGGGGAGAGACAGAATACATTGCAAAAGCCATCACTTAATTACATAACACAGAGGAATATAGTCCCATAACAAATTAGGTAAATAAAGTGCAGATATATGACCAAAATATGAGAATTCCCAGAATGCAGCTATAGAGCTTAGATAGGTTCCTGGAGGGAACAATTAATGTGCCCACCAACAAGTACAGCCATTACGGGAGAGTAGGCTATAGGCTAGATGGGTGAGAGAGAGCACAATGGTGGGTGATAGCTTAAGGGTCCAGGGGCAAGGGTGTAGGTGGAGGTATGGAGGGTCAGGAGGCTAGTGGGTGAGGGGTGGGGATGGGGAACCAAGGGGTGGGTAGGTGGGGATCATGTTACTGTATATGCCTCTGTAATACAGAAGTTTTCTCCTTGGCCAAAGTCCCCAGTGGCACTGCTGATAGCAAACAGGTAGGACTTTGCCCTCTCCATAGGACAGCAGTTCCCTTCTCCTATGCTGCCCTCTTCACTTTCTCCATGGGGCTGGAATTCTACACTATCCCTGGAGGGGCTGGCTCATCACAGGAAACCCGTGAGCCTTTCTAATGTGTCCATTTATTCTCTGCACCCCTATCTTCCTTCCCTTCCTCCCCTTCCCCCTGAAAGGGAGGACCCACAGGAAGTCCAGGGACCTGGTGCCCATGCGTTGTATACTCTCTTTTCTCCAAACAGTTCCTGTTCTAGGAGGGAATTTGGCTAGCAACTCAGGCTTAGGGTGGCTCCCCAATTTAAGGCTAATACAGAAGCAAATGGTTGGATACCTTTTATGGAACTAACTTAGATGTTACAAAAAGAACAAAGTGCCTAAGCTTTCGGACCAATCAAGTCCTTCCTCGGAAGCTTATAACATTTCTTTAGAAAATCCCCTACTAGTAACACCTTGATAATACATAAAAAAACAGAAATAATTCTCATTGTTTTGAAAATACTCATTTAAAAATATAACAGCAGTTTAAATCAGAGGAATCACATTTCACTAGTTTGTTTTAAACTAAGGAACCTTTCAAGGTCAAGTGTCACCAAAATGAGATTAGAACTCTTCAAGCAGAAAGCTACATTAACTTAAATTATAAATGTTTCAATGTGCTTTGTGAATACAGTTTAATGAAAAGCAAAAACTTTAGATTCAATACTAACATAAGTACATATTAAAATGTGATATTAATGTACGCTAAAACAAGCAAAAAAAATATATGTAACAGAAATTTTGTATATATGACATAAAGTGGGTTCAAAGTAGAGTTTCCCAAGTGTGAGCAACTGTTTCACATATTTATACAGTACACAACCAATCTGGAGACATTTTCCCAATTATACACCCAACTGGTTACTATATTCCGTAAACCCTAAGACCTTCAGTGCTGCAACATGATATTCTACAAGATAATATCAACTGTCAATGTAACAGCCAAATTAAAAAAACAACTTGTCAAGGACCCCTAAGAAAACGAGACCATGCATCCTAATATGTTAAGGGTACAGTATGTACCAACCACTGTAATTTAACCCAATGGAATTCAACCTGTCAGAGACCCCCAAGTAAATGGAATCATGCATCCCAATATGTACAGAGTTCAAAAATGTGACAGTATATAATTTAAGGCTGGTTACACAAAAATAAAATAGAGTGGCTAGAAAGAGAAGTACAAATTACACACAAGTTGCACAGAAGATAGACTATAGCTAGACTAAATTAAATATGGAAACAGAAACTGTAAACTTTGAAGTGTGGTATGGGAGCAAACTGTTCAGATACCTAAAACAGGATGCCCAAGGAGGACAAGCAATGTTTAAACTGGAAAGTGAAAAACCCCATTGCATTTTGGCTAACTGGCACTCGAACTATCATCTAGGTGACAAAACTCTAAGACAAATGTTACCAAACCTCTAAAAATGGGTCTTCATAATGTGGCTTCTTGGTAGCAAGTTGGTTACTTGAATAAAGCAATTTGTAGGTAAAAACAGAAAGGTGCAGCAAAAATACAGTTAGGTGTGGAAAAGGGCATCAACTGGCATTACGTCTGGAACATACAGCATGTTTCTGGCATGCGGCCTTCCTCAGAGGTAACGTGATCATAAACAGGACTGTCTTAAAAATAAACTGCCAGTGGGCATGTCAGGAGCCAAATTAATTGCTCGGGGGGGGTATTCAGAACCATTCGGATGCGCTCACAAAACTGCGCCTCGCAAAGCAGGAAGGGGAGGATCAGAGGGCTATCCACACAGTGACTTCACTTAAAAGGGCACAATTAATTTAAGTTCTGGGAGGGTAAAGGTGGTGGAACAGAGGGAAATCCCTCTAGTTGCACCTCTTCACAAATCATATGCCAGTATGGCAGAGCAAGGTTCCTCTATGATGACACCCTCAGTGGAGACCAAAAAGAATGCTGGGGACAAACACAAGGGAGACCTACAAAAGGGTGGCAAGGGACACCACAGGGGAATAAAACAGCTTCTGGTAGGGGACTCAGTTGTTGGGGGTAGAACTGGAAAAGGGAAGGGAGACAGAAGTAAGGTGGCTGCCTGGTGCCATGGCTTGGAGGGACAGGAAGCGAATCCTCAGGATTGCAGAAGCAGCATCACAAGAGAGGGAACTAGATATAATAGTCCACCTTGGGACAAATGACCTAGCTAGGCATGAGATTAGTGCAGTGCAGGATGAGTTTGTGGAGTTGGGGAGGGGCTTCAGACAGGTAGCAAGCACGGTAACCTTCTCAGAGGTGCTGCCAGTCTATGGCAGGGGTGGGGTTAGGGTACTGCACACTATGCAGTTTGAGGAATGGTTGAAAAAATGGTGCAGAGCACAGGGCTTTGGCTTCATTGGGGACTGGGGGCCCACCTGGAGAGATGAAGGTCTATACTGACATGATGGTTTGCATCTGTCCAGGAAGGGAACCAAGCTTCTAGGTGATAGGTTTAAATGCTTCCTTGGCAAGCTTTTAAACTAGCCAAGGGGGGAGGTGCTGAGAGAAAGCAGGAAATTTCAAGCCTCCCCCCACAAAACATGGCAGGTAGTAAGGTAAACACTGAGGTAAAGAGGTTGACAGAGAGCTGAACAGGAGTAAATGGAGAAATAGACAAAGGCCATAAGAGCAGGGATGGGGGAAAAAAGGATAACGCTAAAATTAAATGGAGGGCAATGATTACCAATGCCCATAGTCTGGGAAACAAGCTTTCTGAGCTAGTAGCCCTGATGGAAGAGGAACACTTGCATATTGTGGCAGTCACGGAAACATGGTACACGGAGAACCATGACTGGGATGTCAATATACCAGGGTACACAATCTACAGAAGGGCAGGGAGGGTAAAAGAGGAGGTGGAATAGCTCTCTACATAAGGCAAGGGATCAAAGCTACAGAACTAAAAAATAAAGGGGAAGGACAAGAGGCACTGTGGGTTACCTTGGAGACAGGAAATGGCATCACAATCTGCACAGGGGTTGTATACAGACCCCTGTCTCAAAGGGAGGAAATGGACAAGAAAATGATAGAGGACATTCTCAAAATGGCTGAAAAAGGGGAGATACTGTTGATGGGGGACCTGAATATGCCAGATGTTAACTGGACAACATGTACTACAGCCACATCCAAGAGCAGGGTCATTCTCGATGTCCTACAGGGGACATACCTTAGACAGCTAATGTTGGAACCCACTCCAGAGGAAGCAATATTAGACCTGGTGCTCTCAAATGGAGAGAGGATCACAGATTTAGAAGTCATCTGGGAACAAGTGACCACCACACAATGTGGTTCACAATAAGCACAATCATGGAGACAAGCCATACAAAAACAAGGATATTGGACTTTAGAAGGTCTGACTTTGGCAAAATGGGGTGAGTGCCTAAGGAATGCATTAACAAATGGGCAGGAAGGAGGGCTGGAAGAACAATGGAGAAAAATCAAAACTGCCATCATGGAAGCAACAAGCCTTTGTGTGAAACAAATAAAGAAAACAAAACAGAGTAAAAAAACACTATGGTTCTCAAAAGAGGTGGCAGGGAAGGTTAAGGAGAAAAAGGCTGCATTCAAAAAGTATGAGGAATCACAGAAGGAGCACAAGAGGGAACTGTATCAATTAAAGCAGCAGGACGTGGGGAAGGCAGTCAGAATAGCAAAGGCCCAAACCGAGGAAAAGATAGCCAACTCAGTTAAGAAGGGGATAAAACCTTTTATAGGTACATTAGGGAACATAGAAAGGTTAAGGGAGGGATAGTGAAGATTAATAAAGGAGAGAGGAGGTGGGAAGAGGGAGACAGTAAAAAGACAGAGATACTGAATGGATACTTTTGCTCAGTATTCACAAAAGAAGATGAGGAGGAGGAGTTACCTAAACCAAGCAATAGAAGCACTCTGGGTAGGGGGGTTGACACCAGTCCATTTACAGAAGAAAGAGTCCTGAAAGAACTCCTAAAACTCAAGGTGGACAAAGCAATGGGCCTGATGGGATTCACCCCAGAATCCTAAAAGAACTAAGGGGGACCTAGTGACACCACTGACCACACTTTTAACAAATCATGGGAGGATGGGGTGGTACCCAAGGACTGGAGGAGGGCAGATGTGATTCCCTTCACAAAAGTGGGAGCAAGGCAAAGCAGGAAACTACAGACCTGTTACTTTGACCTCAGTGGTAGGAAAATGATGGTATCACTTCTTAAAGAAAGAATTGTTGAGTACCTAGAGGCCAGCGGGGCACAGGACCCAAAGCAGCATGGATTCACAGCAGGAAGGTCATGTCAGATGAATCTAATTGATTTCTTTGACTGGGTGACCAAAGTAATAGACCAGGGAGGGCCTGTGGATATGGCCTACCTAGACTTTAGCAAGGCATTTGATACAGTACCGCACAAAAGATTAACAATCAAGTTATAAAAAACAAAAACAAGGCACTGCGTCAGCATGTGGTCTAAAAGTAAAACAAAATGGTTATATTAAATGCACTCTGAAAATAGAAAATAGAGTTAAAAATCTACGTTTCGACCTTAGGTCTTCTTCAGGAAATATCTAAAAGAGAAAAAAACAAATTAGTGTAGTGTAGTGTAATAATCAAGTTAGCCAGCCTGGGAGTGGGTCCAGGGTGGTAGCTTGGGTAGCAAACTGGCTGCACAACAGAACACAGAAGGTAATAGTGAATGGAACTCATTCCGAAGAAAGGGGGGTTACTAGTGGAGTACCTCAGGGCTCAGTACTGGGTAGACCCCGGAGTCAGTTGAAAAACCAATTATGACTGACTTACCACACATTATGACTGATTTTTTTCAACTAGTTTGAAATTTCTGACTTCAACTAACTGAAGAAAATCTAACCAATTTTTTCAACTTTCACCATCGTTGAATTTTATTATTTAGTAGTTTGTCATACTTTTTTAACTTCGTATCTTTTTTTTAATTAAAATTACGACTATAAAAGTTAATAAAATGTATGGAAAAGTCCTCCCCGCTTGAAATCAATGGGGTGTGCACACACACAGCCTTCGCCTTCTGACATCACAAAACGGGGCTGCATGTGCCTACGTGGGAACATGTTGGTGGGTCAAAGAGACCCACCAAGATAAAAAGGGATGCCCCTGCACCAAATAAATAGACTCCTTACCACCAAAGAATTGCCCTCTGATTCTCCGCTCCTTAAACTGTTTCCTATAAGAAAAGTTATATCCCTCATGAAATTGTAAATACTGAGTCCCAAGGACTTCCCAGGTTTTTTCTCCCTGCCATGCTCCGCCCCCGCACTCAGGGACCTGATGACGATATGCCAGTGAGAGCGCGGGGACATGCTCCATTATAGGGAATGGGCTTATAATTTTCAGCTTATTTTTAATAATATAATGGCCACTTGGCAATGAAATGTGG
This sequence comes from Neoceratodus forsteri, assembly GCA_016271365.2. Taxonomy (NCBI): domain Eukaryota; kingdom Metazoa; phylum Chordata; order Ceratodontiformes; family Ceratodontidae; genus Neoceratodus; species Neoceratodus forsteri. The sequence continues at coordinate 1,089,524,726 of CM028132.1, read as the reverse complement.
GTCCCGATCGATCAACAAGGTCCTTTTTAGTCAACCAATGCCCACGTTTCTTTGCCAATTGGCCATTATATTACTAAAAATATATTGAAAAGTATAAGCCCATTCACTATAATGGAACACGCCCTCACGCTCTCACTGGCATATCGTCATCAGGTCCCTGAGCACGGGGGCGGAGCGCGGCAAGGAGAAAAAAAATTGGAAGTCCTTGGGACCCGGTATTTGCAATTTTATGAGGGATACAACTTTTTTTTCTAGGAAACAGTTTTAGGAGCAGAGCATCAGAGGGTGATCCTTTGGTAGTAAGGCACCCATATGTGTGGTGCATGGGCTCATCCAGGTGAGTCTCTTTAAGGTCAGTAAGCAGCTTACCGTTTGTAGCATTTGGGATTTAGCAACATTATAACTTCATAAATGGGCACAAATGAAAGGAATTATTTATGCCCCTCAACTCTGGGGCAGGTGAGGTATTGCATATGTTGGAGGGAGCAGCAACTAGTCAGCAGCAGCTAAGAAGCTGGCTGCACTTTAAAATGCAAATACAAAGTGCAGTGAAACAAATCCACACACAGTAGGGACCCACTAAAGCACAATAACAGTCAAAACAACAACAAAATATAATAAGTCCCTGAAAGTAACAAGCTGAAACAGGGCAGTAAAACAGTATAAGGGTATAGAAAAATAAGCAGCAGTAATACTAGTTGCTTAGAAAAAGAACTATGAGTCTAAAGTACAGTATAGGTAGGGCTTCTTAAACACCCCACAGAAGCTAGAAGGTACCCTTTTGCAAACAGAGAGCTAACCATCAGTGTGTTAGTTTACTAGTAGTCGTAGAATCTGTGAGACTAAAAACAGTTGGGAGGACCCCTAGAAATACCTCCTGTATGGTATAACAGAACTGAGATGTATCCATAGTTTAAATTGAAAGCTAAAAAAAACTCATGCATATTAAAAAAATATTTTCTGACACAGTTTCTCAACTTGTTTTAGCTTTCAGCATGTACACTAATGTTTTTTTTTTATTTTATTTTATTCATCTTGCCGTGAGGACTTTACTATTTAGTCTATTCGATTCCTACGGTAGCAAACAACAAACATTTTATCCATTGGACCCAACCAACCATGCTCCATGCTCTGGCCTCCTATGAGTCTGGGAACTCACCAACCAACCCACCTGTGCCTGGCCTGCTCCATGACCTCGTGGGGAGTCTGACTTACTCACAATGCCACCACTGTCAGAGAGAGCCCAGCCAGGCCGCCAGCAGTAGATCGATGATGATTGATCACCTTGGCTTTTCAAGTTTGGCCCCCCTGTGCCCCACAGCCCCCAAGCCTTCAACCAGTAAGACAAGCCAGCCAGACACTCAGCAGACACACAGACAGACTGAGTAGTCTGTGAGAGACCATCCTCCTCCTCCTCCTCCTTCCTACTGCCCACTGCGCAGCCCTGGCGGGCCTTACATACACATCTCATACAGTACCTTGCTCACTGTAGTAGCCTGTTGACAGTTCGGTCAGGTGTCAGATGATGATTCAGTCGTCATCATCGGGTGGCTTCATGACTCAGGCTGCCACTGCTGCTCTACTCAGTGGTGGTGCTGGCATTTTTTTTGAGCTGTGTTCTCCTTCATCCAAACCCACACAGTCGGTCTCCAACCCAGACCCACATCCCCACTCCGGTACTCTGCGCAGTGGAACTAATGCCCCTACCACTCCTTCTCCTCTCCGACTCTGAAGACCTGACTGAGACTGAGTGAGAGTCGCCCAATGGGGTCACAGGCTGATCCCGACCACGACCAGACCACTGACATGCTGCCTTCACACGATTGCTGTCTGGCTTTGCTGGAGGACTGACTGGGACTTGCACAGCCATACACTAGTCTTTCTCTGGGCACTGGACACGTCAGGACAGTGGATAAGATAACATATTTTTAAATTAAAGGCCCAGCCGCCAAACTTTGTCCCTGCAGAAAAATGCTGCACGCTCCATTGACCACACACCAACACAGATGCCTCCTCTCCTGACAGTCTCCTCTCCTACCTAGGCACGCTCTCCCCACCATCTCATGCAGCCAGTCACAGACACTCTCAAGCCCCTGGCTCCTCCTTCTGTCTCTCCTAATTGGTGGATGCTTCATGTCCAGGAGCTAGGGTGCATTTTATTGCTGTAAGGCTCGGTGCCGGCAGTTGAGGACTATAAGATATTCGCAGCCCCAATCCTCCCCCCAGGAAAGAAAAAAAGAGAAAACACACTGCAGTGCACCACAGAAACAAACCTGGACAGGTCATGGAGTTGTCAACTGCAGTGGATTTCAACTCCATCATTTTATGACTGCAATCCAATGCAATTGCAACTGATTGCAACTGCATTGAATTATAACTGTCTATTTCAACTGCCGATGACTGCTCTGGGGTCTAGTACTGGGTCCAGTCCTCTTTAACATCTTTATAGGTGACATCGCAGAGGGTCTGAAAGGAAAGGTATGCCTCTTTGCAGGTGACACAAAGATCTGTAACAGAGTTGATACACAAGAAGGAGGTAAAAAGGATGAGAAGGAACTTGGCAAAGTTGGAGGAGTGGTCAGACGTATGGCAACTTAGCTTCAATGCAAAGAAGTGCAAAGTAATGCACCTGGGAAACAAAAACCCAGGAAAAGAGTACACAATGGCAGGGGAGGTACTAACAACAACAATAATGGAAAGGGTCCCGGGGGTAGTCATATCAGATGATCTAAAGGTGGGTAAGCAATGTGAAAAGTCAGTAAGGAGAGCTGGGGGGACACTGGGATGCATAGGGAGGGGCATGAGAAGTAGAAAAAGGGAAGGCTTTATCCCTCTGTACAGACAGTTGGTTAGACCCCATCTGGAGTACTGCGTGCAGTTTTGGAGACCCCATCTATGCAAGGACATAGACAGGATGGAAGCAGTCCAGAGGAGGGCAACTAAAATGGTGCAGGGTCTGCACAAGAAACCATATGAAGAGATACTGAGAGAGCTTAATATGTATACCCTTGATGAAAGGAGGGACAGGGGAGACATGATAGAAACTTTCAAGTACCTCAAGGGAATCAACAAAGTCCAGGAGGGTAGCATCTTTCAAAAAAGAGATGTGCAAGAACAAGGGGGCGCAGTTTAAAGATAGAGGGGGGATGACACGGGGTAATGTGAGGAAATTATTTTTCACGGAGAGAGTGTTGGACGCATGGAACCACCTTCCTGGGGAAGTTGTGGGGTCTAAAACAGTGGGTGAATTCAAACATGCATGGGACAGACATAAGGCAATAATAGTGGGGGGTTGCAGGAAGTATGCTATCGGTTAAGTAGAACCTGCAGCTTATCCAACAGGTTGGGAAATGGGCAGACTAGGTGGGCCAAGTGGTCCTTATCTGCTGCCAAAGTCTATGTTTCTATGTTTCTAAGTTGTTAGAAAAAGTTACACAAAAACAAACAAACAAACAAATAAAAAATATATATATATAGGGGATACATGATGGGCATGAGTGTGATATGACAAATATTGTCACTCCTGCAGAGTGAGATATCTAAGGTCACGATGCAGGAGTGACAATATTTGCCATAGCACACGATATGTCCATAATGTATTCGATATATACAATAGGGCCAAGAGTTTCAGAAGTTTTGTTATGCTGTCTTGTGTTCTGTTCCTGTTAATGTGTTTGCTCATTCTGTGTGTGAGCTTTTCTGAATGGGCTGGCAGTGTTATAAATGCTGAGATACACATGAGTGTGTTTTGCAATGCTAAATGAGTTAGTTTTAGATAGGAATGAGAAACATACTTTTGTGAAGCTGTATTGTTTAGCAGTCTGGCTGCAGTGAAGTTAAATGTATCACAGTAATTGTAGTGAACTGAGAGGCAGAGTGTCAGAACAGCTGATACTGTTTTCAGTGGTAATTAAGTTAGCTGCAGGCAGAGTGCAGAGTGTTCTGTGAAATTGTGTTCTTTAGGATTCTGGCTGCAGTGAAGTTGAAATTGTCACAGTAATTGTAATGGGTGAGAATCAGAGTTTGAGGAACAAGTGAGAGTGTGTTTCAGTGGTAGCTGAGTTAGCTGCAGGCAGTAGTTTAGACTGTTCTGTGAAGTTGTGCTGTTTGGAATTCTGGCTGCATCAAGCTGAGAGCATCACAGTAATGAACTGGAAGTTGGGGGGGGTAGGTGTGTTTTGTAATGCTCACTGAGTTAGCTGTAGGCAGCAGTGAGACCTCTCAGGTAGTTCTGCATTTGTGTCTATGGTAACAGCACAGCTGTTTCTTTCATGCTGAGGGGAAAGCTGCCTAGGGTGATGATATCAGTGACCTTTTGTGACCTGTGTGTGTAAATGTCTCATATCATCACAGCAGAGCAGAGGGTAAAAATATCACACTGCAGTGGATGATACACTGTTTTATCTCACTCATTTACCACTCACCCCTATTGTGTGTGTGTGTGTATATATATATATATATATATATATATATATATATATATTATGGTAGCACGGTAGTGCTACCATAGTTAGGGTTGAGTACCCCATTTAATGTTAAATTGTGAAACTTTGCACCTTAATAACTTTGCCACCATTCAACGGATCTGCCTGAAATTTGGCAGGCACGGGGCACACCGGTCAGATATACAGCTGCAGAGTTATTAAGCGACATTCCAGGGCGCATTTACATTTTTGTTCATTCTTTGCTCCGCCTACAGGTCGCACGGTTTGTGCGACCAGTCTGAAAACTTCAGGGAACATGCAGCCGGGGTTCCCGATGTGCCTTTTGAAGATTTTGTGAAAAAATATTGAACCGTTCAAAAGTTATTCAAAAAACAAGTTTCCCATTATAGTCATAGGGGAAAAGTTAACAAAAAGTTTGATAGTGTCGCAAATGCACTTTTTAGTGTCGCAAATAACCCTAATAGTGTCACAAATCCACCATTTTGTTTTCAGTTACTGATCACAGAAATGCTTGGGATTTAAAATTGGGACCATCTAGGGACATAATTATTTTTGTGTTTACCTAATCGAGCCCTGAGGATGCTAGCCATGTCTTTATTTTGGGGTTAAACACCCCAGAAATATGATTTTCAAATTTTTGGGAAGAGTAGTGTTGGAAAGTAGTGTCGCACTTTTTTGCGAAAAATGTCACAAATCACGACATTACTTTTCAACACTATGGCCAAAATTACAGGAATTGTTTGCCACCCTGCTGCAAAAGAATGGTTTGATGTTTTGGGCTGAGATTTGGATGGAAGGCAGTCAACAGCTCACAGATGTGGCTTTTGGTGGTTTGGTGACAAAATATTGCAGGGATGCAAAGTTATGGTACTCTGAAGTTGACGTTTTTTCCTCTAGACTAACATTGCGGCATCCGCCACGCCTTTCGGGGCCCGTATCTCGGAAACGGTGCAAGATACAGATTTTTCGTTGGAAAATTAAGCATTTTAGTGAAAACCTAGCCAGGAAAGCTATGAGTCATATGAAATTTACATTTTTTCTCAAGGTCGTATGGTTCCTGAGATATAAGCAATTTAGTATTGCAACACCTCATTTTCTGCTCCGAGGGCTATTATTATGCATACGTTCTTTGTGGTCAGTATGTTTCTCTATGCAACTGTAGGGGAAAACCAGGGTGTGCGCTCCAGTTCCTGTTACACTTTGCATTTCCACTTGTGTTTCCGTACCCGTTTGCGCTAGCGTTCTCGTGTAAGCCACCATGTGCATTGCCTTTTGCATTTTCTTTTGCACTTGCATTTGTGTTACTGTTAGCAGTTACGTCTCCATTACTGTTTCTGTTTGTGTTTCTGATTGCGTCACCGTGTACATTACCATTTGCATTTTCAGCCACCCTTCCATTTGTGTTCCCATTTCTCTCTCGTTTTGCATCATCGTTGCTCTTACTGTTACCATTTGCTTTTCCAATTGTGATACCGTGCCCGAGCACGTTACGGTTTGCATGTCCATGCACGCTTGTGTTTGCGTTTGTGTTTCTGTTTTCTTTGGCATTATTATTGCTGTTACCATTACCATTTGTGTTTCGGATTGCGGTACCATGACTGTGTGCATTATGGTTTATATTTCTGTACTCGCTTGCGTTTGCGTTACTGTTTCTGTTCTCTTTGGCATTATTCTTGCTGTTTACCATTACCATTTCCATTTCCAATTGCGGTACTGTGACTGTGCACATTACCAGTTGCATTTCTGTAAGCAATTGCATTTGCGTCTCCATTTGCATTACTGTTTCTTTGGCATCACTTCCCCAATGCACACGCCGATGCCAGCAGGGGGGAACCAGGTTGGGATGGGTCCAAGTGGGGGTTTCAACCCTAACATCGAATTTCCTCACTTTTGTCATTGTGGAACAACCCTAACCTAACTGATGCATTAAACAGATTTTTTTTGACATGAATACATGTGTGTGTGTGTGTGTGTGTGTGTGTATATATATATATATGTATATATATATATATATATATATATATACACATATATATATACATAAATTTAAATAAATAAAATTTAACTTTTGCTTTCATTTTCCTTCTGATTACTCAGACCAGGTTATAAATGCAGCAACTCAATTGAAATGGATATTATTAACTTCAGGTACTGCGGGACTCTTTTCAAAAGGGCAGTTATACAGAATTTAGGGTGCTGTCCTACATGCTGGACCATCGGAGATCTAAGGGCTTAGCTCTAGGCAGCATGGGCAGAGATTGTATGCCTCAAATCACATATTCAGGAGGAAATGTGTTACAAGAACCACCCATCATTTCTCCAACATCCAACTGAAGCACCCCAGTCTCAGATGGTAGTTGGTCTGGAAGGTTGGCAGGTAGTTAGGAGGGCAAATCGGGTAACCCATCACTCAATGCTCACCAGTGTATCACCTTCACAAACCATATAAAAACTACAAACAGGTATCTGCCTCTATCTCCGAAATCAAACAAAGGGACAGAGGACACTGCAGAGCAGGACACTGCAGTACAGGAGCTGGTGCTACAAAACTTGCCCATAATAGGGACCAAAACATAAAAGGCAAAAAGGAAATCCAAAACACTTCTGATCATAGGGGACTCCATGATTCAAGGAGTTGATACCTACCTCCAGCCAGGAGTAATGGTCAGATGTCTCCCAGTTACATCAGTGTGGAGAGACACTGACCGCATTGCTAAAATCATGCAGGAAGCAGGAGAAAATATCGACATCCTGGTACACATAGGAACAAACGATCTTGCCAGCTGGTCAGTTGTGGAGAGCAAGGAACAGCTGACCAGGCTGGGTAACAAACTATCATCCATTTCATCTGGCATCTCCTCCTCTGAGGTTCTGCTGGTCTGGGAGAGTGGGGTAGATGGGCAGAAGGTCAGAGAAGGGGAGATAGGAGAGCTAAACATGTGGCTTAATGGCTAGTGCCAGGAAAAAGGACACAAATTTGAGGGTAACTGCCAACAATTTTGGGAGTGAAAGTTCTTTAAATTCATTGGACTGCATCTGACTAAGGAGGAAGTCAGTGCATTGAGGCAGAAGTTTAATGTCATAGCAGAATATTTCAACTAGCAAATGGGGAGAGGGGTGCAGTACCTGATACATCGAATGGGAAGAGCACCCCTCCCCCCCTCAGCCAGTTATCAAACAGGAGTTTGGCATGTTTGTAGTTCATTTGCATCACCAGGTAAGGAAAAAGATCTGGCTCTCCATGCGACACGCAGGGGAAAGCTGGACCTCATTCCACAACTAACACACCAAAATCTGACCAATGGAAAATCATGAACACAAATGCCTGCAGTCCGGGAAACAAAAGCCCAGACCTGGAGGCAACAATGACAGAGAATAAACTAGACATAGTAGCCATTAATGAGACATGGTTCACCAGTAACCACACTTGGGAGACTACTGTACCCGGCTATGTACTGTTCAGAAGAGACTGAGGTGAAAAAAAGGGGTGGGTGGGTGAGTGACCCTTTATGTCAATGAAAATATCAAAGCTACAGAAATTCAGAATACATATAAGGAGCCAGAAGAACTGTGTATCACCCTGGAAACAGGAATTGGGAAAGCAATACGAACTGGGGTTGTCTACAGGCCTCCAGACCAGGAGGAGGACATAGACACATTACTGTTAGAAGATATACAAAACATGACAGCTAAAGGGGAGGTTCTGCTAATGGGAGACTTCAGCATGCCAGATATGGCTGGCCCAGTGGTGCTGAGGGTTGAGGCACTGGATGCCACACCTCATGCCACTCTGGCAACCCGGGTTCTGGAACGAGCTAGGGTTGTCAGAGCTCAGCGGGGAGGGAGGGAGAGAATGTGAGATGCTACCGGTGGGCAGCACTCCACCTCGGGAGGAGGTATCCAGCTCTCTTGGAGCTTGGCTGCCCTCTGGTGGAGGCCAGAGGGACGGTGCCATGAGAGAGCTTAGACATAAATCTATGGGGAGGGTTGAGGGGACCTGATCCAGAGCTGTGGTGCACATGAGTGCCTCCACACGCATGCACCATCACTTCTGGGGGTCCTGGGGTAGTTTGCAGGAGAAACCAGAGGAAACAGTGGAGGCTGGCATGGATGATGCCCCCGGACTGACTCCAGGGATCTACCAGGGTACGCATGGTGCTATAAGCCCCCCAAAGACCCTGAGCTCTGTAGGCTTAGTGGACAATGAGGTTGACTTGCCACTAGGAGGATAAAAATAGTTGACAAAAAAAAAAAATGCCAGATACAGATTGGACAATACCTGCTGGAACATCCACAAGAACTAGGCACATAGTGGATTCCCTGCAGGGGGAAGGCCTCAAACAATTGGTACAACAACCTACAAAGAGACAGGGCTATCCTGGATCTAGTACTGACTAACGGGGAAATGATCACAGATCTCCAGGTAGAAGGTCACCTGAGTGCAAGTGACCATCACATGGTATGGTCCAATTTGGCCACTAGAACTAAATCATCCCATTCCAAGGCAAAAATATGGGACTTCAGATAAGCTGACTTTGATAAGATGGCCAACAGAGTTAAGCTATGCCTGGCAAGAAGAAATACAGGTGAGGGGGTATAGACAAAGCGGGCGAGCATTATGAATGCTATATTTGAAGCAACATCCCATTATGTTAGGGAAAAAGACAAGAACAAAAGAAGGAGGAAACCACTTTGGTTCTCAAAAACAGTAGCAGGAAAGGTCAGAACCAAAAGGTTGGCCTTCAGGAAATATAAGGGAACGCAGCGTGATAAAGATAGGGAGGCATACCAAACTTCCCTAAGGGAAGCAGGGAAGACAATAAGGTAGGCAACGGCTCAAACTGAGGAAACGCTAGCACAAACAGTAAAAGAAGAGGACAAGGCTTTCTATAGATACATTAGTGAGAGGAGAAACTCCAGAAGGGGTATTGCCAAGATCAAAGGGGATAAAGGGGAGTGTGTGGAGGAGGACCAAGGAAAAGCATCTATCCTAAATAGATACTTTTCCTCAGTATTTACTGAGGAGAAGGTAGGGCAGGGCCCACAACTCAGCACCATGAACACAGGGAGGAGGGAGATGTGCACAAGTCCCTTCACAAAAGAAAGGGTTGTACAAGAGCTTGCTAAGCTCAGAGTGGACAAGGCAATGGGACCTGATGGCATACCTTCCAGGGTATTAAATGAGCTAAGGGTGGAACTAGCAGAGCCATTAGCTGAACTGTTTAGTGAATTTGAATTTCTAAGCACAGGAGAGGTCCCAGAAGACAGAAGGGCTCATGTGATCCCACTCCACAATAGTGGCAGCAGAGAGGAGGCAGAAAACTACAGACCAGTCAGTCTTACCTCAGTAGTGGGCAAGATTATGGAGGCACTCCTTAAGGAAAGGATAGTGCAATGTCTGGAATCCATAGGAGCACATGATCCAAGACAGCATGGGTTTACAACAGGAAGGTTCTGTCAAACTAATGTCATAGATTTCTTTGACTGGGTAACCACAGTGGTGGACCAAGGGGGTGTAGTTGATGTCACCTACCTTGACTTCAGCAAAACTTTTGATACTGTTACACATAGAAGATTGATTAATAAGCTAGGTAGGCTCGGGGTGGGTCAGAAGTTGGTCAACTGGGTGTCAAACTGGTTGGCGGGCAGAAAACAGAGAGTGGTGGTAAATGGTATTCAGTCTGAAGAGATGCAAGTCACAAGTGGGGTATCTCAGGGATCAGTCCTGGGGTCAGGCCTCTTCAATATCTTCATCAGTGACATTGCAGATGGACTGGAGGGTAAGGTTTTCCTGTTTGCAGATATCACCAAGATCTGCAACAGAGTAGATGATCCAGATGGGGTGGGCAGATGAGAAGATATGTGAAAAAACTGGCCAAATGGTGTGAAGAGTGGCAACTGGGGTTTAACGCAAAGAAGTGTAAGATTATGCACATAGGGAAGAGAAACACTGAAGCTACCTATAGGTTGGGAGGGGAGTTGCTGGCAATCACAAGATAAGAAAGAGACTCGGGCATCATCATCACAGATGACCTGAAATCATCCAAGCAGACCTCTAAAGCACTAGGTAAGGCTAGAGGGATATTGAGGTGTATTAGTAGGGGTATTACAAGTCATAACGGAGGTAATATTCCCTCTTTACAAGGCACTGGTTAGGTCCCATCTGGAGTACTGTGTGCAGTACTTGGGGCCTCACCTGCACAAGGACATTAACAAAATGGAGGCAGTCCAGAGAAGGGCAACCAAAATGGTGCAGGGACTACATCAGAAAACATATGAATGCAGATTAATGGAGCTCAACATGTATACCCTACAGCAAAGGAGGGAGAGAGGTGATATTTGTTTATTTAAAAGAAAGGCATGCTGAGCAGACTACTGCTCAATTCCAGATGCATCCTGGGGGTGGGAGATAGGGGAGAATACATGTAGAATACAGTGTACAGTGAACAAGCAAGCAAAACATACAGATACAGTACAGTAGGTAGTTGTGTGAGGCACAAACAATATGGGTTCAAAATACATCACATATTAGCAGTCTCAATAAAGGAGAAGCTAGGCCCTAGTTCTAAAACATATCTTCGTCATATGTGAAGGTAGAGGAGAAATGTCCTTTGAGGAGGGAGTTGAGGTGTGGAGTGGGAGGAACGTGCTGAATGTCCTCGGGAAGGGAGTTCCACAGTTTAGGCATGCGAAATGCAAAGGCTGCCTGTCCTGCAGCGGAGGACATGTGTGGACCTGACAAGAGATGGGAGTCGTATTTCCTGAGTGAGTACATGGGAGAGGTTTGGGCTGTTAGGACTGAGGCGAGGTAGGGGGGCAGGGACTTGGCCCAGAACTTAGCTGTGATCATAGGGCAGTGGGACTCTGATCCTGAAGTGAGAGGAGGTACAGGGTCTGGTAGAGGATGTAATGATGGGTGGTGGGAGGACAGTCAAAGGTGAAGTGACAGAAGGAGTGGACGATGGGGTCCAGTCTGTCTAGGGTAGGCTTGGGAGTGGCACTGTAGACTATGTCACCATAGTCAAAAATTGGAAGAATTATTTTCTGCACAATTGCATGGTGAGACGGCAGTGGGATGCCACCACAGTTGCAGCATAAGGCACCAAACTTGGGGTGAAGCTTTTTGTGGATGGCATCAATATTTATTTATTTATTTATTTGTTTTTTGTTTACCGGGTAAGTACACTAGACAACAATGTTGCCTGGATTCAGGCACGACCCGGGATAGTACAGACAGGGGAGACCAGAGTCAACATTAAAGAGTATTCACGACGCAGCATGAGGTGAGAACAAACATTTGAACAGTATACAGCCAGGTACAGTCATTATCAGTGATGACAAAGAGATGTACAGAAAAGTCAAGGTGCTGGTCAAGCCAGACTCCGAGACATCTAAAGGAGGTTCAGGCCTCCAGGGAAGTCCCATCCAGCGTGTGGAAGGTGGGGATGGAGGGGAGCCGAGAAGTCTCTGCCTTGTGCTGAAGGTTAAGGAGACAGCTTTCTTGGCATTGAGAAAAAGTTGATTTGAGCAAAACCAGAGCTGAATGTCACTGAAGTCCTACTGAAGTCTGGTCTCCACATCAGTGGATGAAAGGCCAGATGTATACAGTACCGTGTCGTCCACATACATGTGAATGGATGTGAGTGGCTAGGCTGTGGGCAAATCATTAAGGAAGATGGAGAATAGGAGCGGGATAAGGACCAGGCCTTGGGATACACCAGTAGTACCAGAGAGGGAGGCAGAGGTGGTGTTGCCGATTCTGACAGATTGGGACCTGCCTACCGGATAGGAGTGGAACCAGCTGGTGGCCCTGAGAGAGAGACCTTGGACAGGAGAAGAAAGTGTGAGACCGTGTTGAACGCCTTTGCTAAGTTGACAAAAATGGCTGAGGTGATGTGGCCTTTATCCATACTAGTAAGAATGGAATCAATGAGCCTTAGGAGGGAAGTGGCAGTGGAGTGGGACTTCCTAAATCTAGACTGGTAGGGTGAGAGGAAAGAGGATGAGTTGAGAAGGGGAGAAAAGCTGTGACAGGACTGTGTTCCGGGAGTTTAGCTAGTATTTAGAGGAGGAAGATAGGGTGGTAGTGTCCAGGGGAGGAGAGGTCACCGCCTTTTGGAAGGGGGATGACTGTGGCATGCTTCCAGTCTAATGGGATAGAAGCAAAAGAGAAGAAGAGGTTGAAGAGTGGGGCCAGGAGGATGGTGATGAAAGGATCTGACAGGTAGAGCATTTTGGAGTCCAGTTCCGAGGGGCATTTACCCTTGGAAGGATTGAGGGTGAGCAGGGTATTGAGTACTTTGGACGGGGTAATCTGGCAAAAGGAGAAAGAGGGGACAGGAGGTGGGGCTCGGTCAGAGGGGGCAGGAGGGGGGCTTGGGCAGGGGGGGTCATGTTAGTGGAGGTAACAGGACAGGTGGGAGAGTGGACAAAAGTGACAACATACAGTTTGTGAAAAAGCAGTTAAATTCTGAGGCCACTGCTAGAGGTTCTGTGACAGTGCAGCTGCCTACATCTAGGACAGAGGTAGGGGGCTGGGCAGGTGGGGACAAAAGCGATTTAACCACCTTCCAAAATGTAGCAGGGTGGTTTAAGTTAGCATGGAAGGAGGCTTTGAAGTAGTTGGCTTTTGCCTGATGGATTAGCCTTGTACAGGCATTTCATAGACAGCAATACTTTTGTTGATCCACAGGGGTGCTGGAAACCTTGTATGACTTCCAAGCCTGGTCCCTGGCTCTGAGGTGGGCCATGATGTCAGCTGAGATCCAGGGCAGGTGAGCGCCCCTCACCTGAACCCATATAAGTGGGGCATAGCAGTCCCAGACAGCGCTGAACCTGGACTTGAAGTACTCCAGGGCAGAATCAATACAGGTGGCCTGGGGGATGAATGACCAGTCTGTATTTGCCAGGTCATTTAGGAGTGAAGCAAGGTCCAAGGATTTGCAGGACCTGGTGAGGATTTTTTTGGAGGGAGGTGCCTTGGGTCTGAATATTTTTCTTACTGAGTAAATCATGTGGTGATCGCTTAGAGAGTCCGGTAAGAGGCCTGAGGCAATTATCTATTCTATTAATGCTTCTCCTATCAGGGAACATGCACCCTGACCCTGTCCCACACTCCGCATGCCCCACCTTGAAACTGGGCTACCTAAAGATTGTCTCCCTGAACATTGTCAGCCTCCTCCCTAAAATCCCACAATTCCAAACATGGTTGAGCAGCACAAACCAAATATCATTGCACTCACCGAAACCTGGCTATCTCCGAAGGTCACGGATGAGGCTGTAGCCCTGCGTGGTTACAATATGTTCAGCCACAACTGTTTGTCTAAATCGGGGTGGGGGGGGAGCTGCTTAGTCTACCTCAGATGTGACATCAAATGACAAATAATGCCCTGCAGCCTCCGCACTAAGTAGGCACAAATTCTAACACTAAAACTCACCTTAGGTCAACAAAACAAAGTGCTCCTACTCTCCACAGTTTATTTACCCCCTAGTACACACTCTGTTGGCTTTGAGCAGTTTATAAATAATCTGGAGCAGCACAACCAAAACTGAGAACAAGTCATTGTCAGCGACTTTAACATTAACTGGCATTCTCAAAATGCAACTGCAATTAGAGACCAAATATCTGGCCTCTATCTGACCCAGCTGGTTAATCAAGCTACTAGACAGAACTACTGCACAGGCACTAGCTCCATCATTGACTGGTTACCTGCCACTTACCTAGAACATATCACTGAGGTGTCGGTCCTGCCTGACTCCCTCAGTGATCATTCCCTAGTACTATGCACTTGGACAAATAAGTTCACCAAATGCCCACCCCAAGTCTCCAGAAACTGGACCTTAAGAACTGGGCTTTTAGATAGCTTCCAACAGTACCTGAAGGAGGCAGATTGGTCCCTGCTGGACAGGACTAAGGATGGAAACCAATCCCTTGACTTGTTTTGTAAGATTTTCACCCTGGCATGCAACATCTTCGCACTGCACAAATCAAAAAAAGTTAAAGGATTAACTTGTCCGTGGCTAACAGGCTCATTCCTGGAACAAATGTGCTTTAGAGACAACCTTTGGCACAGGACCAAGGCATCAGGGAAACAGGCTGACCTCATAGCCTACAAGGCAGCCAGAAATAGCTACACAAAGTTCATCCATCTTGCCAAAGCAAATTACTACAATGTTCTGTTAAGCAAGACCTGGGGCTGAGGAAGGGAGTTTTGGGAATTGGTGAGATTCCTTATGGGTAGGGCTTCTGGGGCACCCCCTGACCTCACTGTAGCTGCATCAGAAACACTGCAGGACCAACGAGATCTTGTGAATGCATTCAACATTGACTTCACTGACCTACAAAACGTGTTACCAAAGGACTATCTCACCCATACGCTGTCAGACCAGTTCTCCTATCTGGATTCATCCTCCTCTCCCACCACCGACCACCCATCTTTCTACTTCAGGTTGATAACTAGAACTGAGACTAAAAAATATATCAAGCGAATCTTAGGAAAGACTTGGATGGGAAATGACCTAATTGACATAAAGATGGTTATCCTCACTCTAAATGAACTTGCCGCCTCACTCAATAAGGCCTTCAATGCCTTCTAAAGATCGGGTCTGTTTCCTGACAAATGGAAGGCTGCGCTTGTTACTCAAGTCTACAAATCTGGTGACAGAAAAAAACTGTCAAACTTTAAGCTCATATCTATATTACCACCCCATTCCAAAGCACTCGAAAGGGTGGTCTCCAACCAATGCTTGAACACATCGACAGCTTCTGCCTATACTTATGCTCAGTTTGACTTCTATTACTCCAACCTGCTTGCTACTGCCACTCCACTACCTCTACCCCCCTCTGCTCTCATCAGCAAGCGTATTAGCCCAATAGTCAGATACCTTCACCTTCATCTGAAGCCGCCAGCCTGCGTCTCTATCAGGGCATGCCTCATCACCCCGTTATGGTTACGAACCCTATCTCTTATACTAGCCTGTGACATTGAGATCAACCCTGGCCCATCTCAGCATCCCGTCATAACCTTACCCCCCCCAGCCACCACCCTCCCAAAAACCGATGGACTAACTGTCGCTCACCTTAATGCTAGGAGCCTTATGGCCAACATCCCTGATCTCCAGGCTTGGGTGTATACTAACATCCCGGACGTCCTCGCCATCACAGAAACCTGGCTTAAGCCCACAGTGCCTGACTCTCAGTGCCACTTTCCTGGATACAACATGCTTCGTATCGACAGTCCTGGTACTAAAAAGGGAGGTGGCCTTGCCCTCTACTTCAAAACTCACCTAAACATTACCCTTCTGCAGGACCCCTCTACCCAACTGTGAAATCCCACCCCTACTGCTTCTGGGGTGTAAGAAACCCATATTTTTGTACTTATATCCTCCAAAAATGCTACACAAGGCATCACTGAACTCCTGGGGTTTTTGCCTACAGTTACAGGCAAGAATGACATTATCTGCCTTGGTGATTTTAACCTTGACTGGTCCGAGAAAAACTCAGCTAACCTATCCTCCTTAGCTAGCAAGGCAAATCTATCCCAGCTCTTACATGAACCCACTAGGGTCTCATGCGGGGGCAACTGTGCCACCCTCCTCGACTGGACTTACTAACAGGACGGAATATGTCGCCTCAGCTGGTGTGCTACCTGACACAGTTAGTGACCACTATCCCATCTACTGTGTTTGGAACACTGCCATTCCTCCCCTCCCTGCTAAAACTGTAACCTTTCCTAATCTCTCCTGCCTAAATCATGATGACTTCTTAACTGACCTTAACCAGGTTGACTGGTCCCCTCTCTACCAAACAGAGGACATTAACATAGCCACAGAATATTTCAACTCCATCCTCCTCTCTCTTCAAAACCTTCACATCCTGGTCACCACGCGTAGGATGGCAGGAAAAGTAACCAAGTGGCTAACATGCCCCCTGCTTCAAATTCTCAAATCTAGGGACAAACTTTGGTCCAGGTGGAAGATCTCCCACCTCCATGGAGACTTCGAAGACTATCGTGCATTGCATAACAACTGCAAAAGACAAATTCATATTGCCAAAAGCACCTACTATAGGAACCTACTAATAACATCTTCTACAAATCCGTGCAGGTACTGGTCCCAAATTAAGGACATTCTCAGCAACGACAAGCAAGAGAATCCAGCTGACATGAACATTCAAGGTGTTCATTGCACCAACCCTGACACCATTCCCAGTGCCTTCAATGCCCTTTTTTCTTCGCCACCAGTCACTACTCTAACTAGCCCACAACCTGGCTGTCCCTCTTCTCCTCCTCACCCTCCCACCCCCCTTCGTTCTGGCTCCAACCACATACCTTGAAGTTCGCAAGCTACTCAACCCCTTCCAGCACGCAGGGTCAAGGGCCTGAGGGTATCCATCTTTGCGTACTTAAGCAGTATGCACCTTGGCTGATCAGACCTATCACCTGGCTTTTTAACCTCTCGATTTGTACGTCTACTGTCCCATCCACCTGGAAAACTGCCAGAACCATCCCTATACACAAAAAGGGTGATGTCAAACTCATGTCCAACTACCGCCCTACATCTCTTCTGCCCACTCTCAGTAAGCTTCTTGAAAATATAGTCCACCGCCAGCTTGCTGCTCACCTTGACATGTTTAATCTTCAAACCCCGTGACAACATGGTTTCCGGCCCAGTCACAGTACCACGTCTGCACTGACACAACTTACAAATGACATCAAAAATAATATGGACCGTGGCCTTCTTACTGGGGTCATCTTTATCGACCAGTCCAAAGCCTTCGACATGGTACATCATCCTTTCATGCTAAAGAAGCTCCAATCCATTGGAGCATCTGACCAAGCCCTCTCCTGGTTCCATAGCTATCTTGACAATCGGACTCAGGCGGTAGCATTTCACAAAGGCCTTCCTCCCCTAACATCTCCCGCGAGTTCCCCAGGATCCACTCTTGGACCTCTACTCTTCTCCCTCTTCCTAAATGATATTCCCACTATATCCCGGCATAGCTGCACTCTTATGTACGCAGATGACCTTGTTCTCTACTCTGGGTCAAAATCGGTTGTTGCCATCAACTCCACTCTCACTAATGACTTCCAATTCCTGCAGACCTGGCTCTCTAGCAACCACCAAGTCCTGAACCAAGAAAACACCTGTGCTATGCTATTTGGATCCTCTAAAAAGCTGTCTGCCCCTGCGAACAGGCTCCGGGTTCAATGTCTTGATGGCTCCCTCATCGCAAACACTGAGTCCTTCAAGTACCTTGGGGTCACTTTGGATCCCACACTAGACCTGTCTCAACATGTCAATATGGTGTGCCGTGCCGTCAGTGCTAAAATTGGCGTAGCTTATCACGCGGCGCCACTCCCTCACTCCTTCTGCTAGACTTTCTGTTGCAGAGGTATTCTCTACCCCAGCTCCAATATGCTCTGCCCCTCCTCTTTGCTG
This sequence comes from Neoceratodus forsteri, assembly GCA_016271365.2. Classification (NCBI taxonomy): domain Eukaryota; kingdom Metazoa; phylum Chordata; order Ceratodontiformes; family Ceratodontidae; genus Neoceratodus; species Neoceratodus forsteri. Next base: position 1,089,506,841 of record CM028132.1, on the reverse strand, counting down.
CAAACTCTGCTACACTCCACAAATGGGACACTGTCTACAACAACATCTGTAGATTCACCTTAACTGCCCCACGTCTTACCCATCATTGTCTCCTTTACGCTGGCTTAAATTGGCTGTCACCTAAGGATATTCGAGCCTACTCCCTGAGCTGCTTTGTCGACTCCCTGTCCAGACCTCCCTGCCCTGTCTATCTTGCTAACCTCCTGACTCCTGCCTCACACACCCATACCCTCAGGTCTTCCTCTGTCCCCATGCTCTCCACTAGACCCTGCATGACAAAAATGGGTGAACAGGCATTTGCCCATTTTGCTCCCAAATTCTGGAACTCACTCCCACTTACGGTGAAAATTTCAGCCTCCCATCGAGAATTCAAAAACTCACTTTTCTCCCACCTCCTAGCCTCTGGCCAATGCAAATGCTCTTAAAATGCTTTGTCCCACTGCAGGCTGTCGGGTCTGACCCTGAGTATTACACTAATGTTCTCCTAATGCAATGTGCTTGTCTAGGTGGCTATGAACCTTGATGTCTTTAATGTCCTCAGCTGTCTTATGGTTACCCTAATTGTTTTATTTTACATCCTTATTATGATCTATGCCTAAAATGTACCCTTATGTAACTATTACTGTGCTACCCAATGTATATCTTGTTTTGTTCCTGTACACTTGTATTATGTCTGTGCATTTCTGCATATTGTAACCAATGTCCTGTGCTCTCCTGGATCGTGCCTGAAAATAGGCAGGTCTATTGCCTAGCGCACTTACCCGGTTACCAAAAGCTAATAAATAAATAAATAAATAAATAAACTTACAGAATACCTTGAAAAATACAGTCTACTCCGCATCAGAAACAGGGGTTCCGGAAATACCATTCCATGCTCACCACCTTAGTCGATTACACCTCCAAGCTCTACGGGACCCTTGACAAAGGGCTGGCAGTGAAATCTATCTTTATAGACCTCACTAAAGCATTTGTCACTGTAAAACACCAACAGCTCATACACTGTCTCCTGTCCACAGGGCTGTCAACTGACACTGCTGCCTGGTTCAATAGTTACCTGTCTCATAGGACTCAACATGTAAGCATCAGTGGAACTCTCTCAGAACCTTGGGAGGTGAGCCTAGGTGTTCCCTAAGGGTCAATCTTAGGTCCACTTCTTTTCAGCCTCTTCATTAACACTCTGCTCACTGCCTGCTCAGCACACATTGTGCTCTATGTGGATGATGCCATCATCTCAGCACCTGGCTGAGAATTGGCAACTTTCAACACTGAATTGCAAGACAACTTTTGAAGACTGAGATTATGGTTCTCCCAAAACAAACTACTACTCAACTATAAGAAGACTAAATGCATGCTCTTTTCTACACCCCAGAACAAGAAAAGATGTGGCCCCCTGAGGATTCTGAGCCACAAAGGTGACACACTTGAACAAGTAGACACGTTTGAATACTTAGGTGTCCACCTTGATGACACCCTAGCCTTCTCCACTCACATTGAGCAGCTTGTCAAATCTGCCAATATGAAACCAGGTGTACTCTGTCTCCACTGTCAAGCAATGCCGCTGGATGCCTTAAAATTGGTCACAAGTAGCTCTGTCTTGTCCTCTGTGGATTACGGACTTGTGACATGGAGTTGGTTCCAACACTGCATTAAAAAGGGCCAAAATCCTTTTAAATAAGGCCTGTCGCCTGGTCCTGGGTACCCACCACCTGATGCATACGTGTACCATTTACTGTGAGGCTGGTTGGCTCCCTCTACATCTCAGGCAGCAATACCAGACTTTCCTGCTGGCAAAAAAATCCCTGCAGGGGATCACACCAGAGTCCACCTCCACCCTATTTGAAACAGCCCAACCCTCTATCACACCAGAAGGACAACAAAGGTGGGGCTTATAGTCTCCTTCAAGCACAACTCTCTTGCCCAGAGATCCCTCTCTTAGCATGGACCCAAGTTGCTCAATGACCTACCTCCAGCCCTACTTGAATGTAACAAACTTAGCCAGTTCAAATTAGGACTATGTGCATACCTAGCCAACAAATACGCATGCGACTGTGCAATCTAACCTGTGATGATCCATCAGTATCCTGATCCTGCCCCTGCTCCCCCAACCTCTCAGTCAGACAATGACAATCTCTAGCTGCTTCTACCTTTTTCCCTTACTTACCTTCCACCTTTCCATACTCCCCCTACCTCCCCCACTACCTTTCAATTGGACAAGGCTATCACTGGCTGCTCATACCTTTTTTCCCCTTCTTTCTTCCTACCCCTCTGCTGCCCTGGTCCCTCAGCCCTGTCCGCTCCCTAGTACTCTCCTAAGCACTGAGTCTTCTTTTTCTTGGTGTTCTAGATAGAGAAATTGAGCATGTTAACCTGTATTCTTACTCACTGAAACTGTAATACTGTAATACTATACTTGCTGTGAAAGCACTTGTTAACTTGCTGTTATTTTATGTTCTCCTATGTGTATTGTTATGTCCTGCCTTGTACTGTTGTATTTTGACTTACAGCCTTTGTAAATGAGCCCTCGATTTAAAGGTACTGTATTAATCCTAAACTGCAATAAATAAATAAAATAAATAAATAAACAAACAAATAAATAAATAACTACATAAATAAAGTATCCAGTGTGGGTGTGAGGTAAGGGCCCAGTCCAGGACAGAGTGGTTCTTTGATCTGGGGTTCATTTGGGATATGATCAAAACATTCAAATATCTTAAGGACATTAACAAGGAGAAAGTGTCTAACATGTTTCAATATGAGAAAAATAGCAGGACAAGAGGACACAGCATGAGATTAGAGGGAGGCTGATTAAGGGTTAATGTGAGGAAGTTCTTTTTTACAGAAAGGGTGGTGGATGCATGGAACAGCCTACCTCAGGAAGTGGTGGATATGAATACAGTGCAGGGCTTCAAACAGGCATGGGACAGGCATAAGGGAGCAATAGAGATAAGTATGAATAAACAGGCCATTAACAGAGTAATGGCCTATGGCACATTCATAGGGTAAACAAAATGGGCAGACTGGATGGGCCTTGTGGTCCTTATCTGCCATCAACTTCTATGTTTCTTTCTTTCTTTATTTATTTTGAAAGTCAGATTTACAACTTTTGCGTCAGGGACTCATTTACAAAGGCACCTCATTGCAGGGAGGGTAGACGTGGTTACAGTATAAGATACAACAGTGGTAACATACAGGTGCAATACAGATAGCAAAATAACACAATACAACAGTGGTTTATGGACTAAAGTTACATGTAGTAAATAGCAATCATTTCTATGTTTCTATGTAAATGGGCCGGCCATCTCTGGCACCATATTCAAACAGATTGCGCAATCCGAACAGACCACGCAATCTGTTTGAATATCAGACCCTGGATGCATGGCGCAAAGCAGGGGGTAGTCATGTTCCACTTAGTGCAACCAGGGTGTAGGGGTTGAGAACCACCCATAGGGGTACTGTGTGGTGCACACTGGTGTGCGCTGAGGCCCCCATAGGTGATATTGAGCCCAAATATACAGATGAGCCCATTGGGCATGCACGAGGCAATGAGGTTCTTTGCATAGAAACACAGACTTTGATGGCAGATAGGGACCTCTAGGCCCATCTAGTCTGTCCATTTCCCTACCTACAGGATAGGCTGCAGATCCTAGTTAACCAACAGCCTATTTCTTCCTACCCCCCACAAGAATTGCCTTATGTCTGTCCCATGCATTCTTGAATTCTCCCACAGTTTCAGACCCCACAACCTCCTCAGGAAGGCTGTTCCATGCATCCACTACCCTCTCTGTGAAATAATACTTCACATTGCCCTGAACCGCCCTCCTTTTATCTTTAAATTGTGCCCTTGTTCTTGCAAGTCTCTTTTCTGAAAGATGCTACCCTCTTGGACTTTGTTGATTCCACTGAGGTACTTAAACGTTTCTATCATGTCCCCCTCTCCTTCTTTCCTCAAGGGTATACATATTAAGCTCCTTTAGTCTCTCCTCATATGGCTTCTCTTGCAGACCCTGCACCATTTTAGTTGCCCTCCTCTGACTGCCTCTATCCTGTCTATGTCCTTGGAGATGGGGTCTCCAGAACTGGACACAGTACTCAGATGGGGTCTCACCAACTGTCTGTACAGAGGATAACAACTTCCTGTTTTCTGCTGATGATGCCTCTTCCTACATCCCAGTATACCCCAGCCCTCCCTACTGCCTTCTCACATTGCTTGCTAACCTTAAGGTCATCTGATATGATTACCCTCAGGTCCCTTTCCTTTTATTGTTGTTACTACCTCCCCACCCATTGTGTATTCTTCCCTGGTTTCTTGTTTCCCAGGTGCATTATTTTGCACTTCTTTGCATTGAATCCTCAGCTGCTTCTGACCATTCCTCCAACCTTGACAAGTCCCTTTCATCCTTTCCACGCCTCCTTGTGTATCAACCCTGTTGCAGATCTTTGTGTCATCTGCAAAACGCATACTTTTCCTTCCAGTCCCTCTGCAATGTCACTGATGAAGACATTAAAAGGACTGGACCCAATACTGAACCCTGTGGTACCCCACTAGTAACCCCCTTTCTTCGAGTGGACTCATTTACTATTACCTTCTGTGTCCTGTTGTCCAGCCAATGTTTTACCCAGGCTACCACCCTGGGTCCCACTCCCAGGCTGGTTAATTTGACTATTAATCTTTTGTGTGGGACTGTGTCAAATGCCTTGCTAAAGTCTAAGTAGGCCATGTCCACAGCCCCTCCCTGGTCTACTACTTTGGTCACCCAGTCAAAGAAATCTATTAGATTCATCTGACATGACCTTCTCGCTGTGAACCCATGCTGCCTTGGGTCCTGTGCTCCACTGGCCTCTAGGTACTCAACTATTCTTTCCTTCAGAAGTGACTCCATCACTTTCCCCACCACAGAGGTCAGACTGACAGGTCTGTAGTTTCCTGCCTCTGTCTTGGTCCCACTTTTGTGAAGGGGAATCACATCCGCCTTCCTCCAGTCCTCGGATACCACACCATCCTCCCATGATTTATTAAAAAGAGTAGCCAGAGGTTTCCTAGTTCCTCCCTTAATTCTTTTAGAATTCTGGGGTGAATTCCATCAGGACTCATTGCTTTGTCCACCTTCAGTTTTAGGAGTTCTTGCAGAACCCTTTCTTCTATGAAAGGACTGGGATAGACCCCATATCAAGAGTGCTTCTGTTAATTGATTAGGCACTTCCATCTCTTTTAGAATACTGAGCAGAAATATTCGTTCAGTATTCCTGCTTTTTCACTGTCCCCCTCTGTCCGTCCACCGTTCATTCTATTCAGCCTCACTATCCCTCCCTTTGTCTTTCTACGCTTGCTGATGTACCTATAAAAGGTTTTAATTATCCCCCTTCTTAACTGAGTTGGCTATCTTTTCCTCAGTTTGGGACTTTGCTATTCTGACTTCCCTTCCTGCTTCTTTCTGCCTTAACTGGTACAGCTCTCTGTCCTGCTCCTTCTGTGTTTCCTTATACTTCCAGAATGCTATCTTTTCTTCCTGACTTTCACAGCCACCCTTTTGAGAACCATAGTGGCTTTTTCTTCGTTTGATTTGTTTATTTGCTTCACACAAAGGCTTGTTGCCTCTGTGATGGCAGTTTTGATAATTCCCCATTGTTGCTCCACACCTCCTTCAAGCCTGTTTGCTAGTGCTTTTCTGAGGCACTCTCCCATCTTGCCAAAGTCAACCCTCTTAAAGTCCAGTACCCTTACTTTTGTATGGCTTGACTCTGTAGCTGAGTTTAACGTGAACCACACTGTTTGATGGTCACTTGTCCCCAGATGGCAACCCACTTCTAGATCTGAGATCCTCTCACTGCCCCCATTTGAGAGTACGCGGTCTAAATTTGCTCCCTCACGAGTGGGTTCCGACACTAGCTGTCTAATTCCTGCCACCTGTAGGGCATCAAGAATGGCCCTGCTCTTGTATGTGGCTGCAGCAAATGTGCTCCAGTTAACATCTGGGATATTCAGGTCTCCCATCAACACTATCTCCCCTTTCTCTGCCATTCTAAGAATGCCTTCTATCATATCCTTGTCCATTCCTTCCCCCTGACATGGGGGTCTGTACACAACCCCAGTGCAGATTGTGGTGCCCTTTCCAGTCTCCAAGGTGACCCACAGTGCCTCCTCTCCTCCCTGTTTACTCTTTTGTTCAGTTGCTTTTATCCTTCCTTACATAGAGAGCTACTCCTCCCTCTTCTCCCTGCCTGTCTCTCCTGTAGGTTATGTACCCTGGTTTGTTAACATCCCAGTCATGGTTCTCTGTGTACCATATTTCTGTGACTGCTATGATATCCAGGCATCCTCTTCCATTAAGGCCATCAGCTCAGGGAGCTTGTTGCCCAGACTACAGGCATTGGTACTCATTACCCTCCATTTCCTGATGGCCTTACTCCCTTTTGCCCCATCCCTGTCCTTCTTGCCTTTGTCACTTTCTCCATTTACCCCTGCCCTTCTCCCTATTGACACCTCTATGTTGCATGCTGGGCTCATTTGCATACATGCACCACCGTGAAGTGCTCCAGGCCCGTCCCCCCCAGCCCTGATCCATATCAGAATGATACAGTTCCTACTCCCATATCCCTGGTAGTCTAGCGGGCCCCGATCCTGATCTGTGATAAAATAAGACATAAATGCCCCTTCTCCTCGTAATCTAGGGTTCCCCGATCACTGATCTGTGATACAACAAAACATAAATCCCCTGTTCTCCATGGTAGTCTAATGGGACCCCCTCTCCAGCCCTGATCTGTATTAATAAATATTCCCTGATCCCTGGTAGTCAAGTGGTTCCCCCCCCCTTCCCAGCTCCAATCTGCATATTAATAGCAATTTCCTGATCTCTGGTAGTCCAATGGGACCCTCCTCCCAGCCCCGATCTGTATATTATGCAAGCAATAATACCCGATAGGGTGGGTAGTATTAGTCAATATCAGACCGCCCAGGGGCGTAATGAGGCCCGATGCCACAGGTGGGGAGCCTTATAGACCCTGGAAGGTCCAGTATTGCCCATACCGACCACCCTGGAGGGTATTATTGTGCTTAGGAAACGGACACTGTAAAACAAAATAAGCTGCGTAAAAAAATGCTTGCAAAAAATTGGTTTAAAATATGTTGTGAAATTAAATAGTTCCTCTGCCTATACTGTCCCAGAGCCTCCATATTTAAAGCTTTGTCTTGGTTGTCATTGTTACTTCTGCCCCCCAACACAAAGGCACACACACTCACTGAGGTAAAGCAAGTCTAAGTGAGATTAGGACCATTTGGTGAATGGGGAAAGTAATCTGTGTTCTTTGTGGGGGTTTTTTTCTGCGTCTTCTAGCATTGTGGTGGGAAGACTGTGGTAGAAATGACACTGAAAAGGAAGCAGAACATTGGGAGCTTATCGGGGTCATCGCGCAGGACCATCAGGTGAATGGGAAAAGGGTCTTGTGCTTCTTGTAGGTTTTTTTTTTGCCAGTCTCATGTAGCGTTGTGATGGGAAGACTGCAATTGCAGTGAGAATGAAAAGGGAGCAGAGCATCAGGAGCTCACCAACGATCATCGTGCATGACCATTTTAGAGCTGTGATGGTGGGAAGACTGTGAGTGCACTGTGACACTGAATGAGGAGGGGAACATCGGGAGCAAGGTGCAACTTGTGTTTACTTTTTTTTAACATGTCAGGCTTGTCAGGAGGGATAACTAGTTGGTGGAGATTGGGGCATGGTCTCTCTCACAGATGGAGACGTGCTGACAGAGCGGTAGCCCAGAGAAGTGAACAAGGAACTGTGACCTGATAGCAGGATTTGTTTTAGTTTGTGACTGTGGCAAGCACAGGTTTAAGAATTGTTTTTGTAAATAGTGAAAATGGGGCTGTGGGAGTTAGTAGCCTTGTCCGCTGACCCGCTACGGTTGTTGTCTTGTGAGTTGGGGGGGGGGAACTGCCGCTCTCAACGTTGCATTGTTGGGTAACAGGGCAGTACCAGGCATGGGACAAGGGGAAAATAAAAAAGGGAAAAAAAAAGAACTGTAAATTTGTAGTTTATGTGCATTTTGTTAGGGCAGATAGGTGGGGTACCAATGAAGTAGGGAGCATTGGGTGGACGGTTTCTCTCGCTAAGTGACAGAAAACAAATGGTGGGGATTTGAATTCAATTAGGTGCTTTCAGCCAATGAGAAAGCAGGCTGGGCACAAAGATACTGCAGAAGGTGAAGGGGCACTGATGCTGGCACTTTTTATTTCCTGGTCATCTATCGAAAGTTAATGTACCCCCCAGCAGGGGTACCAGCCAATCAGAGACCAGGAAATAAAAAGCCCATTTTCTAATACACAATATCCCGATCCCTGGTAGTCAAGTGACCCCCCATCCCATTAGCCCACCACCTCACTCCCCCCCAACCCCACCGGAGCAGGTGACTGGCACAGCCAACTTCACACTGCACTGGCCAGCCGCCGACTGAACTGTACAGGAGCATGTACAGTATTCAGTAGATGCCCACTGGTGGATCAGGGCTGGGGAGGGGGGGTCCCATTAGACTACCAGGGATTGGGGAATTGTTATTAATATGTGGATCAGGACTGGGGAGGGAGGACCCACTAGACTGCCAGGAAGAATGGGGGAGTTATGTTTTATTTTATCACAGATCGGGGCTGGGGCAGGGGAACCACTTGTCTACCAGGGAGAATGGGGGGATTTATGTGTTATTTTAACACAGATCAGGGATCAAGGAGGGAAGTCCACTACACTACCAGGGAGACCAAGGACTTATGTCATCACATAGGGATCAGGGCTGGGGGGACGATGACGCTGTACCGCCAGGATTCCCTGCCCTTACTAGTGTGCAGCCAGGTCTGCACAATAGTTAGGGCAGGGTTTCAGAAGTGTAAATCTATGCTGCTGGGGGCCAATTTGCGCATCTTTAACATTTTAATATTAAGCTGTGCTGCATATGCATGGGGGACCCCTCATTTGCATAGATGCAGCACAATATTGTGCATGTAAGTGCTTTTGGGGTGCACTGTGCATCTGTGCCCTTGAATATGGACATGCCCCGACAGCTGGCACATTTCCAGGTTTGGGTGGCATGTCCCATGATGTGCCGGCCAAATCTTTTGAAAATGGGTCCCCTAGGAAGCCCCTTGGAAATAGACAACTCACCCTTCTAGTCCTTGTCTTTTTAGAATATTTTCCAACTTTGACTTGAACAACATATCAACAGAGAAAGTGACACATACAAGTATGCCTTGGAGGCCTGATTCACGGTGCACCAACTCCTGTCTGTGCACCGTGCCCTCCTAGCCTTTCTCCCCCTAACTCCCTCCCTCGCCCCCACCTTCGCCTCTAGCCGGTGTATATTTTTATTTTATTTTTTTTTCTTCCGTTACTTCCTCCTGCAACCTTAGATAACCTGCTTTATCTTCCTATAGACACTTCTATGTATGTTAATACCCTGTAATCTGTACAATATCTGTATAATCCTATGTATATATGAACTTCTTTTTCTTCCTCTCTGTAAACAGTATTATCTGTATTGCCTTGTAAATACCTGTGTTGACCTGTATATACAATTGTTCATGCTCCACCCAGGTCCATCTTGCAAATGAGCTTCTGCTCAACGATGAACGCCTGGTTAAATAAAGACTTGATTGATTGATTGATTGTGCCATAAGCAGACTCCTGTCATAGCTAAAACTATTGAGGAGGAACACCAGGAAAAAAGTTGAAGGCTATCAACATTGATATCTCCTAAAAAGGAGCATACTAAGATAATGAAGGGAATAAGGCTGGATGCTTGAAAATCATCCAGTAAACCATCCAGAAAAGAGCTGACATCCAGTTGCATAGCATTCTGTAAATCAGAAAAGATATGTTCTTAACTCTAATGTTAGGCCCTGTTGCTGAAAAAATGTACTGATAGGCCACACCCACCTTCTTATCATTCCTGGCAGTAAGAACAGATATCCTTCAGTGGAGATCATGGTATGCTTAACCCACATGCCACAATGACAGGAATTCTGTTGACGGACGTTAGTGACAGCACAATGCCATCAGCCGGCATTGTGCTGTCTGGGACACAAATGTTTTTTTGTGGGGGCTTTGCCCTCTGCAACTCCCACACTTTAGATTTCCAGCTCCGAGTCAGAGTTGTGTTGGGGAAGGGGTGAACCCCCCAGAGACTGTGGCATCGATAACACAGCGGACCAGTACACGAACAGCTGATTCTGTTGCTGTACTGGTCTTCGCTATGTTACCATTGCTGTAGCAATGGTGTACGGCTTAACCATATTAGCCACTAAAGCATCAATAATTGTCTTTGGGACCCCTATCTTTTCGGCATACTGTAGTTTCCTGAAAAGGATGGGAAACATCTCGGAGCATTTCTGGAAGTAGAAATTATTGGGTTCACTGGTAGCAGAGCCACCAACAGAACCTCCAAATAATTTAGGATTCAGCTGCTAGAAAAGGATGTGAACTGGGAATCAAACACAAAATTGAGGATGACTGAGCACCCTCAGGCCATTCACTGTCCTCCTCAGACAGATACTCACCTTCTTCCAGAAACTTAACAGAGGACCTGGTGTAACTCATTCATGCTACTGGATCTGTTAGCTGTACCTTCCCTGTGACACCAGAGTTTCAGGAGTCAGAAATGCTATGTTTGCTTGACTAGAACAGAAAGAACAAAATGAGCCATAAGAAAAATGTCCCAATATCATATGGCAGGTCTTTGTACTGTTTAAAAGAGAATGGTCTGTGGAATGCCATGGTGACAATAAAAAAACAAAATCTTTATATATATAAATATATATATATATATATATATATATATATATATAGAGAGAGAGAGATATATACACACACTGTGGCCTCCTTGTTTGGACAGCTTACTAAGGTACAAGTACTGGTAGTAAATGAGAATTGCTATGCAAATGTGTTTTGCAAGTTATGAAATCACTACAAGTTGAAGTAGAGCACCAGAGGAAACAGCCACCATGAAGAAAAACATTGCAAGACGCAGGTGGGCTTACACATGAACAGTTACATCAGATTATCATGCAGCCAATGCTAGGAATCTAACAGTGATACACATGAGTCACATAACTGTGGGAGTGAGTGTGTGTTCAGTGTTTGTAGCCACTTACCAGGGAGTGTATATCTGTGAGGTGCTTGTGCATGACAGCTGTAGAGAGCGCAAAATCAGTGCTTTCATGACCACCAGATGAGAGAAGGAGAAAAATAAAAAATAGTACAGAAAACAGCCCTCACTAAAACAAATAATAAAAACCTCTAACGAAAACATTTGGAGAGAATAAACAAACAGGGAAACAATGAAGAAGGGGGAGAGGGGGTTTGAACTGAATCAAAAGAAAAATCCATAGCATGCCTACACTGCATCCCTTCAGGGCACTGGCATTAGGGTGCCAATTATGGAACTCACAGCCCCCTCCCTGAGGTCTCCCCCCCCAGAGTTGGTATCTATAGTTAAGAGGGTTGTGGGGGACACAGTCCCCCCACAAGAGGGATCATGAGGGGTGCAGCCCCCTGCGAAAACAGTGGTTGGCAACACTGTAGATTGACATCCTAATGACTCAGCATTTGTAACCACTTACCAGGGAGTGTATATCTGCGAGGTGCTTGTGCATGACAGTTGTTGAGAGTGCTTGCATGGCCACCAGATGAGAGAAGGAAAAAAAATACAAAATAGTACAGAAAACATCTCTCACTAAAACAAATAATAAAAACCTCTAACGAAAACATTTGGAGTGAATATCGGAGAGAATAAACAAACAGAAAAACAATGAAGGGGGGGAGAGGAGGTTTAAACTGAATCAAAAGAAAAATCCATAACTTACCAGCACTGCATCCCTTCACGGCACCGGCATTGGGGCCCCGAGTCATTAGGGAGCCAGTTATGGAATTCACAGCCCCATCCCTGAGGTCTGCCCCCCAGAGTTAGTATCTATAGTTAAGGGGTTGTGGGGGGCAGAGCCCCCCACAAGGGGGACTGCGATGGGTGCAGCCCCCTGCAAAAACAGTGGTCGGCAACATTGCCGATTGACGCCGTAATGACTCAGCACTTACTTGAGGAGCCAGGCAGAGGAAGGGACACACCATGTAGAACAACATTTTGTTTTCTAAAAACATGTAGACTTTTCTTTATTGCATAATATTTGCAGTAGCATTCACCCAGACCTTCAAAGAAGCTATAAATGAGGAACAAGCAGGCTTGCTAATTTAAACTGTTTTACACAGGCACAATTGAATTTAAAAAGGTTGCCTGTAGAAACAGTCTCTACCTGTTAGTACTACTCAGATAGAAAAGAAAATAATGAAAGTTGTGCAGTTAGAAAGTCAGATGAGGAACTTCTAAGACATGCTGTTGTCCCTAGCACACTGGTACAAAAGACATTCTGAAATAAGATATTGCAACACTCGCAACACCAGCATTCCATGCTGCCAGGTTCATTTCTTAAAAGTGGTAGCAGTATCACTGAGACCTTGCTGCTAGGTTCATTTCTTAAAGTGATAGCAGTATCATTGAAACCCTGCTGCTAGGCTCATTTCTTGAAGTGGTAGCTGTATCGAGACCCTGGTCAGGGTTCATATTACCCATGTTAGTAATTCCCATTGACAATATGGAGTGTCACAGAAAATAAATCAGTCTCAGTAAATACTTGGATGTGTCAGCTGTGGATTTTTACATAGACCTTCTTGCCTACTGGAACTCCAAAAAACAATCATTTCTTGTCATTTTCAGTTGGCATGTATTTCAAGTTCAATTTGTTTTATTGTTCAGTAAATTGCCATTACATTGTAATACAGTACTGAATATAAAAATACAGGTATATATTACACATTTAAAAAGAATGTTCACATTGTATCTTAATATTAGCAAATATATTCCTTAATTGTATAGCAGCTTTGAAATTATTTTAAACATTATAAGCAATTTCTATAATATCATCAATACATCATGGAGAGGAGAGCTATATATTGCAATATGACTTGGTATTACTCGGCAATTGAAGGCAGAAGAAGGCACTGGGCCCATCATAACTGCCTCTCCACTCCATGTGGGAACATTAACCCTGTTGTCCGAATAGGAATTTATCTAATTGTGTCTTCAATTTGTCAAAAATCAGTAGAATACTAGAAGACATATATATATATATAGACATATATATGTCTATATATATATATATATATATATATATATATATATAGTGGACAGTCTAAGAGGATATGTTTTAAATCCTCAATTAAGTCAAGATTGCATATATATTTATCTGTGAAATTAGGATTTAATTTCCTATTGTATCTGCATTCTATCACACTGGATGGAAATAATTCCATTCTTATTATCATTAAAAAGCACCGATCTTCAGGTGAAAAGGAGGGAATCAGGTATGTCTCCATAAAATGGAGCAATTTATTTTCTATATATCAAGTGGGTATCTTGATTTTCCTAACGTCTTTTAAATCTTATAGCTTAAATTGGTCTGAGACTCTCTGTTTTATAACCCTTTTGTAGAATTCTGAGATTAATATTCATTTTTCGTATCATCCCACAGTTAGCTGAGATTCACATCCTTTGTATTATTTATAACTGCAATTAACCAAGGAGAGTCCTGATTTTGTTCTCTCAGACATACTTTTCCAAATAGCTTAATGAATGTAGTGAATTTGTTGAAGCAAATTGAAGGAAAAGCCAATATAAAACCACTCTACACTTCATGAAAGCATTTATTTTTCTTCTACCCAACTCTACTCTTACCATAGGACCAGAGATTGATGTGGTGGCCCTAAGTAAGGAGTAGTACAATGATATTAAAGGAAGTTCAATTACTGGAGTTTCTATATGTCCCCATACTTCTGCACCACACAGCTCAAGAGGATTTAATTTAATTTCTGCAGTTTTTAAAGCAGGCAATAAAGAAAAAACACATATTTTCCCTTGAATTTGGATAGGGAGACGGTGGTTGTCTTTGCTGACTTATCAAAAGAGTTTGACCTGGTGAACCACTCCATCCTATATGAGAAGTTATATGGCCTGGGCTATTCTAATGGTCCTTCCAGATTTGATGCAAATATCAACTTGAGAGAATTTTGAAGATTGCTGGTTCTTGCACCTGAGCTGGGAATAAAACTATAGAACTAATTGGAATAGAATTAATTGGGATGGAAGATCAGGAACAGCCAACAAGCTCAGAGGAAGAATGTGTTAAAAACTTTGAAGTGTCCTGTTTGAAGTTGCTAACAGGGAAAGTCAAAAGAAGGCAAGCTAGAAGACCCCCCTCCCCAACAGCAAATGTAAGTGAACAGCCCGATAACATTAATGAACTTAAATGTGCATTTACAAAGCTGAAGAAACTGTTTAAAACAGAACTTTTGCTTTATTATAACATTGATTGTTTGGAGGGGGAGTATGAAGCAAACCAGAGGGTTACTAGAGGTTTAAGACTAGACATACAACCGACTGTGGGAATTAATAACTTTAAATATAAACAGGATAGGGAAAAAATACTAAGTACCTGGTCAGATGATTTGATTAAACTTCTGATTAAGGAAGACAAATCAGACTATAAATGTATTAGACAACAAACTGCAGGTGGACAGCAGGATCTGAACCCTTTTCAATCCCACCTCTTATTTAAAACAAAGGAAAAAGAGCTAAATAACAATTGTGATGCTTTTGAAAGCGAAGTAATAAAGAGGAAACAAATGAAATATGACAGAGATCTCAGAGACTATACTTTGGGACAAGTATGTATTTGGGACAGAATAACACAAAAGAGGTCAGGACACCAACAGAGGTGGATCTAGAAACAGAAACAGATCAAGGAGTAATTCTCAAAATTGGAGGAAAAACCAAAATAGAAATAAGACAAGTGCCAATAAGGGTCCAGAACATAATAATACAAATGCTGCAAACAATGAGGAACGAACAACAGACGGTGCTTCTGGTCTAACTATAGATGCCAGTGTTACAACTGTTAATAAAAAAGTTGTTTTTTAGACAAAAGAGCTGTGGAACAAACCAAAAGACATGAAGAGGAAAAAGAACTGGCAAGAAGCACTAAGGGGGACAGCTGGAAAAGGCCTATCAGGTCCAATCTGAACGATCCAAAGAAGTTGTAAACTTAAGTTCACATACCTTTACACAAACTGAGCTACAAATATTAAGGTATGGTTTTTCATTTGTACCATTCCCCAGGGCTAATAGATTCCAATTACAAGTACAATTGTTTAAGATCTTCAGAAAAATAAATCTGAGACTGTTTCTTTGCTGTTAAAAAAATGGTGGGGGGCAGTCATTGGAAGTATGTGATATGAGGGGTGGTGCAGAACAAAAAGAGTTTAGCAACTTAATTGTTACACTTTCAGATTTAGAAGAACCTGCAGCACCTATGAATGTGAATGCATATGACTTGAATGATCAATATGAATTGCATGATAATTTGCTGGACCATATAAGTTTTGCTGCATAAGGCAACATGCATATTAATGAAGCTGAAGTAAATGAGGAGTTGTTTGATGTTCCAGACCCTGAAAGAAAACTCAAGTTTAGACCAAAATCTGTTTTTTGTCCTAGGGTGAATGATCCTGCAATACATACTTACCAAAGTATAGCAGCAAAAGAGATTGAGTTTCTCTTTTCTAGACAATGGTATACTTGTGGAAACAACCTCTCAAAATGTGAACAGGAAGCTTTACAGGATCTTCTAAGTTTAAAAGGGATTGTCTTTAAGCAATCTGACAAGAGGGGGGGTGGTCATTCTTAACAAATCTGATTATGAGTTAGAGGCTATAAGATTGCTTTCTGTTAAAGAAACATATGTGGTTCTAAAGTGGACCCTACTTTGGATTTTCAGATATAGCTTTTCTCCTTAATAGATGAAGTTGCAATGAAAGGCTTTAATACTGAACAAGAACAAACATTTTTAAAGGTGGAGAATCCAGTGATCCTTACATTTTATTATCTCCCCAAGTTGCATAAAAACCAAGAATGGCCGCCTGGCCATCCTATTATTTCAGGAACAGGTTCACCGTCTGATAATTTATCTAAATTTGGTGACTACTTTTTGTAGCCTTTGATATTAGAACTGCCATCCTTCACAAGGGATTATATGCGCATTTTGGAGAAAATAAAAGAGATTAAATGGAAAGAGGATTTTCTCTGGCTTTCAGTGGATATCTGCTCACTATATACCTGTATTCCCCACCATCTAGGAATGGAGGCTTTGGAGCATTTCTTAAAAAGGAACCATCATTTTAATAATTTACCAACAAAGTTCTCTTTGGATTCCTTGGAATTTATTTTGAAGCATAATTATTTTTTGTTTAACAACAAAATATATCTACAAAACAGGGGAACAGCAAAGGGGGACACTGTTGCCCCAACATATGCTGATTTATATTTGGGATGGTGGGAAACCAAATATATTTTCAACAAAACAAATACATTTTTGGGAAATATTGTATTTTGGACTCAATACATAGATGATTTGCTTATCATTTGGCAGGGAACAGAAATAGAAGCCAGGAGTTTTTTTTGAAAGGTTAAAATAACAACAATATGAATTTGACGTTTACATATATACAGTAATAGAAGAAAAACAAATTGAGTTTCTGGATTTAACTTTATCTGTTACTGAGAATGGAAACATTGGAAGTTCCTGTTTCAAAAAGGAAACAGCAGGCAATACGATTTTACATGCCAGTAGTGCACACCCACCCTCCCTGATAAATTCTGTCCCCTATGGACAATTCCTAAGATTAAGAATAAATTGCTCCTCTCAGCAGACATTTGAAACACAAGCAAAAGAAATGTGGCATAGATTCCATGAAAAGGGTTATAGAGAAGGGCTGGGATATTCAGACTGTGCCAGCCTGTGGCGCAAGCCTGGGCGCAGCGCAACTGGGATGCGCCAAGGCGCTGACAGGGTGATATTCAATGGTGCTGCACCATGGCTCAGCACCATTGAATATGGCACTGTGGCCACCCACATTGTGCATGACAGAGTGGCACTGCACCAGTGCAAGTGGCCAGGGAGGAGCAGGGGGATGCAGTAGCGCAAGTGCCATTGCACTAGGCGCTACAACCGTGATGTTCAGCGGTGGACATGCAAATGGGGCCATAATGCATGCAAGGTGCAAAATGGGGCCATTAGCATGTCATTATGGCCCCATTTGCATGCAGGTGCACCAATCCCTGGTGACTTGCGCCTAGTGCCCTGCCAGGCAGCAGCTGTCAGGGACCCATGCCCCCTGCCCCCACTGGCAACGTGCTCCAATGCCCGATCACGGCATAAGTAGATCTAAAAGTCCAATATCCCTGTGGTTCAGTGACACTTCCAGCCCGATTCAGGCATAATTATTAAAATAAATCATCTGTGGTTCAGTGGATCGCCCTGTGCTCGATCGCAGGCAGGTAGGGTCAACCAAATTATTCTCGGTGGTCCAGCATTCTCCTTCATCCATCCACTGAGTCCCATCACCCGGCCCTCAGGTTCACGTAGCAGCTCTCACCCGCGTTACCTGGTCGATCGCCAACCGACTGTGAGCAAGTACGGTTGTGAGTTTATTGTCTGATAGCATACACGGACGCAGACTGCATCATATAGTCCAGATATGTGAATAGATTCACCCACATATCTGGACTGTGTAGTATGGTACGGTTCGCACGCCCATTGGCCCATGCTGTGGACCAATGAACATACAGTCAGACAGTGTAGTCAGTTGATGGTCGGCCGGGCAGCTTGAGAGTGGGGAGCGCACGCCGCTGACTGGGGAAAGAGGGGTGGTGGGGCCCAGTGGGCGGGTGGGGGGGGGGTACCACTGGACCACCAGGGATGGTTTGGACATTTACATTTAAATACCTATGCCTGCAATCAGGCTGGGAGCAGTCCACTGCACCACCAGGGATATTGGATGATTTTATTTTAATAATTATGTCCGTGATCAGGCTGGGGGCGGTCCATTGGACCACCAGGGATATTGGACAATTTTATTTAATAATTATGTCCGCGATCGGGCTAGGAGCGGTCCACTGGACCACCAGGGATATTGGGCAATTTTACTTTAATACTTATGCCCGCAATCGGACATGGGGGAGCGCTACCACAATGGATGATGCCACCGGAGCTCGGGTGGTCACCCACAGCTGGCAGCTGCCGTGTTGCACCCTGCAATATGGCAGCTCACCTGTGGGTGGCCAGCTGTTGCTCCAGTTTTTTTTGGCTCAACTATGTGCGGCGCAGGTAGGGGTTGCACCTGCACCTGCTCAGTACATCCCAGGCTGAATATTGGGATGAGCGGAGTATGCATGGGCACCCCCCCTACTTGTGCCGCATACATTACTGCTGCGCCCCAGCACATCGGGATTTGTGCCATGCACTTTCTCCTTTTGAA
Organism: Neoceratodus forsteri; assembly: GCA_016271365.2. Taxonomy (NCBI): domain Eukaryota; kingdom Metazoa; phylum Chordata; order Ceratodontiformes; family Ceratodontidae; genus Neoceratodus; species Neoceratodus forsteri. The sequence goes on along the minus strand of CM028132.1, from coordinate 1,089,488,437 downwards.
TATCACGCTGGGGTGCATCAGTGGATTATGCATTGCGTAACCCTTCTGAATATCCTACCCAAGATATTTTAAATCAAGCACTTAGTAGGGCACAATCAGAAGGCAGAGTGAACCTATTGAAACCAAAAGTAAACAAGCATTTGTCAATGCCGAATGTTTGCTTGCTGGCATTGGCAGTGGTAGTGTAGAAGTTACAGAGCTGTGTAATAGGAATGGCAGTGAAGTATTGAACTGAAGCCAACCCCACCACCACTCTGCAGAGAGTGACAGGCATTGGGGTGTGCCTTTGGGTTGTCAGGCATAACGGCCATGCCATTTCACCACACCCCACCCTGCAGACACTGACAAGTGTCACGGTGTTCCTTGGGGTCTTTGGCTCTTATGCGCACCCCATTCCATTAGGAAATATGGTGAAATGGGTGTGATATAGGAGAATGGGGTGAACTTTGGGGCTGAAGGGTCCAAGGCATACCTCAATGCCTCTCACTGGCTGCAGGGTGTGGAATAGTATGAGCATTACAGGCAAGAATCCCAAATCACACCCCTGATGCCTGTCATTCTCTACAGGGTTGGGCATTACGGTTAGAAACCCTAATACCTCAGGCATTCGTTGGTATTTTCACTCCAAATTTTCAACATGGTTTTTTTGTGACCCCACCTCATGAACAGTGGCAATATCAGTTTGTTAGTCGAAGCTGCTTATGCACAGCAACTACGGCATTTAGCACACAGTGTAAAACATTCGAACAGGATGTAAAAATGACAGCTGTACTGTTCATGGGAGGTGCAAAAAATGATTTCCCACAGCGACCACGCATCTCTACGTTGAAAGTGTGAAAACACACTTCGGCCATGTTGTGAAAATGACAGCTGTACTGTTCATAAGGAAGTGTGGAAAAATGCCACTGGTGAAAATCTGGACCGAAAATATTACAAAGTCATGAACTTAACGAGAGTGCATGTAAACTGCGCAATGCTCACTCGTAACACAGTCATTTTATGGACTTTTGTCACCAAATTTTCAACATAGCCATTTTAAGACCTCTGCTCATGAACAGTGTAACTGTGATTTTCGTAATCTGTCCCAAACATTGCTTTTGCACACCAACAGCACCATTGTGCGCTACATGTGCGAAAACACATTTTGGTCTACATATGAAAAATGGCAGCTGTACTGTTCATAAGGAAGTGTAATAAAATGGCAATGTTGAAAATCTGGAGTGAAAATATTAAATTTGCAAACTTACGACATGCATAGGAACTGCGCAATGCACACTCGTAAAACAGTCATTTTTAGGAATTTTTTCACCAAATTTTCAACATAGCCATTTTAAGATCTCTGCTAATGAACAGTGTCACTGTGATTTTCTTAATGTGTCCCATACATTGATTTCGCACATCGACTGCGCCATTGTGTGCTACATGGGTGGAAACACATTTTGGGCAAGATGTGAAAAATGACAGCTGTACTGCTCATAAGGAGGTGTAGTAAAATGACAATGTTGAAAATCTGGAGTGAAAATTTTGAAAATTCGCGAACTTACGAGCGTGCATAGGAACTGTACAATGCATGCTCGTAAAACAGTCATTGTTTGGAATTTTTCCACCAAATTTTCAACATAGCCATTTTAAGACCTCTGCTCATGAACAGTGTCACTGTGATTTTCTTAATTTGTCCTGTACATTGATTTTGAACACCGACTGAGCCATTGTGCGCTACATGGGCGGAAACATGTTTTGGGTGAGATGTGAAAAATGACAGCTATACTACTCATAAGAAGGTGTGGTAAAATGGCAAAGTTGAAAATCTGGAGTGAAAATATTGAAAATTCGCTAACTTACGAGCGTGCATAGGAACTGCGCAATGCACGCTCGTAAAACAGTCATTTTTTGGAATTTTTCCACCAAATTTTCAAAATAGGCTTCTTGAGAGCCCACCTTATGAACACTACTGGGTGTCATTTCATTAATCAGTCCTGAAAGGTGATTTTGCGCAGTGACTGTGAAATCACCCTTCGGGCCCAAATAATGCCATGACAGTGACATAATTCATACGAAGGGGTCCCAAAAACCCCATACTGATAATTTGGTGCAAAAATTCCAAAAAATGCCTGAAATATGCAACAAAGTTGAAAAAACCCTATCTATGCCATTATACAGCTTACCGGCATTTCCTCAGTTCGCGGTTGGCTTTGAAGAGTGCAGATGTGTTCCCTGTCCACTGAAGATCGTCGCGCTGGACGTAAGTATGGCGTAAGGGGGTGTGGGGAGGCAGGGTGCGCAGTGGGTGGGTGCGGGTTGTGGGGGGCAGGGAGACTGCGTGGGACCATTTTTTCTTTACAGGTTTTTTTTTAAATGACGATGCGGGACATTTGCCACGCTGGGGTGGGCTCCCAGCATGGCATAAGGACAGCTGATTGGGGGGCATGGAGCTGACGGGGGATTGGGCACCCCCGTCAGCCATACCATCTGTTGCCATGCTGGGGTGGACTCCCAGCATGGCACCCTGTACTCTGGGGGGGAGGAGGACAGTGGAACCGATGGAGGATTGGGCACCCTCATCGGCTATACCATGAGTTTCCATGCTGGGGTGGGCACCCAGCGTGGCATGTGGAAGGCATTGGGGGGAGCGCAGCACAGCCAATGGGGGATTGGGCACCCCCCGTCAGCTATACAGTGTGTGCATAGGGGGGCGGCATGCAGTATGTGTGTGTGTTTGTGTGTGTGTGTGTAGGGGGAGCTGCGCATGAGCAGGCGATATCTGATCACTGCTCACTGAAGCGTAGCTCCTCCTTTCAACTGTATGCCACTGCATTTTGGAGCTGTCATAGACAGCTCCAGCATGCATTGGAAGACTGGGGCCACGCCTGCCAACACACTGACTGAATTGGAAGAGGGGGTGACACACCTCCGAAAACTCGGATGATGGCACTATGTTTCTTGCACATGTGTGCAAGCAAACATAAAAACCAAGAGAAATGGAAGAAAGGATGACATTTGTCCTGGAACTTAATGGTATTTCTACAAAAGTCAGGGACATTTTGTTAAAAAATTGGAGTTTGCTGGAGCACTGTAGTGTACCTTGACTTTTTTCTGAGACACCAAGGGTTACGTACAGTAAATCAAAAAATCTAGGGGAAATGATTTTTAGCAGTCATTATGTGGCAGATAAACCTGCTAGAAATACATGGATACCAGAAAAACATTTCGGTTGTTTCAAATGTGGCCATTGCATGGCCTATAAATTCTTGGTGCAGGAGAAGCAATTTGTCCATCCCACAAAGTGTTTAACAGTGGAGATTTTTGATTTTGTAAATTGTTCAACCAATTATGTGGTTTATGTGGCACAGTGCCCCTGCAAACTCCTCTATGTAGGAAAAGTTATAAGATGTGCAAAGGAATGGTCTTTGGAACATATCAGAGACATTAGGAATAGGGACATGAATTCTTCACTTGCAGTACACTATCTACAGCAACATGATAGCAACCCTATGTCACTAAGGTTTACCATAATTGAACATGTGAAACCCTTACTGAGAAAAGGAAGTAGAAAATAAATCCTTTTTCAGAAATAATTTAAATGGATATTCACATTGGAATCACTGTTTCCAAAAGGTTTGAATAAGGATCTGAATCTTGCGATGTATTTGTCATTTTTTTTGATTGCATGCCATATATCTTGCCTTCCTATAAGCTCACTTCTTTTTAAATAAATCACTTTGGAAATTTACATGAAGTAGGACAAGTTCTAAGATTTTTTTTCTTCCCTGTATCTTTAAATATGTCACACTACATTGACACTAAGCATCGCTTTCAAGGTGTTATTATATTTTGACACTTTTGAATGTGATTTCTGAAATAAGGTTCTCATAATGTTCGTATGGACTTACATTTAATTTTATTATCCATATTAGTTGATACAGGGTATAAACGCACTAGTCTGACACAAATCATTTCCTATTTCCCAAGTTATTAGAATTTTGGGATTGTTGTTTTGTTTATATAAATATGCATAACAACAAAACACAAGAAATAAAAGGAGATATAAAAACTGTGTTTATAGATAGTAACAACATTATTTGAACTGTTTTTTTATGTAAGAATTAATCTATGTTGTTTGTTAAATTGTAAGGCTTATAGGTGTATTTATTAGTATTACTGTGGTATTAAATTAAACAGGTGCTTTGACCTAGTAGAATGTGGTAGAGCACTGAATGAATTTTTTGTATTGCTACTAGCACTTTATTGGCTAATCTGAATTAACCATTGATCGATGTGACTATAAATATGTAAGTTATTTTTATTGACTCCATCCCCACTGATGAAGAGGGTGTATGCTCTTAAAGCACTGGGGAACAGTTGTATGTGTGTCTGAATAAATTGTTACCATATTTTTTCATATGCTTTGTGTGAATCACCTTTGAAAGTTTATTTTTTTATTTTTTGGTCCCTTACTCTTACTTACTTCCTGACTAACTTTGTGTACCCAGAGGATTGAAGTGCAGTTCCATCTGTCAGAACCTCATAAAGTAACCAGGGGATCCATTGGGGTCCTTCTTGGGACCCCTCTTGCTTCTGATTTTTAACAATGATCTACCCTCTGTGGTACAGCATATAGCCAATAGGCTGTATGCTGATGACACAGCAATAGTAGCCTCGGGAATTAATATCTTGGACCTTCAGACTAAGCTACAGGCAACTTTGCTAGGACTAAGGAGTGGTTCTATTGGTCACAGCTAATTATGAATGTAAAGAAAGCAAAAAGGATGCATTTTGCTACAAAAATCAAAAGTGTTTCACAATTACAGTTCTTCACTAACAATAAAGAACAAATAGAACTAGTGATTAGTTATTGTTACTTGTGTGTACTCTTTGATCCTCTATTAACTTTTAATGACCACATTTCTACAATTATTGGAAAGATAAATAAGAAATTGGAGGTACTGAGGAGAACCACTAAATGTTTAAAATTCCAAGATCGGAAAAAGATTGCAGAGCAACTTGTCCTGGCTATCTTAAGTATGGAGAGTTAATTTATCAGATAGAAAACAAACAACTGTTGGACAAACTTGACAAATTGTATTATAAAATAGAAAGATATGTTTTGCAGTGTAGCTATAGGATGCATCATTGTTTGTTACTAAACAACCTAGGTTGGCAACCCCTTGATACTGGGCATTCTAGGGACTGGATAGTATTAATTCATAAATGTAAGATATACCATCCTTAACATAGTATTTCCCAAATTCTCTCCCCAGATGAACTTGAGTTTCAGAAAGAATTATCTAGATCTGTTCATCAAAACAAAATCTACCACCACTATCCACCACTATTAGAGACCCCAGACTATGGAATAGTTTGCCACAAGACCTGGTTGACAGTAACTCTTTATACTCATTTAAAAGAGGTCTAGATCAGTGGTTACAATCCACTAAATTCAGGGATTAAAATTCCCACCAAAGTGGTGGGGGACTATCTCGATGGGCCTTGACCTACTTTTGTCCACAAGAACCAAGTAAACCAAGGGAAAATGGAAAAATAAATATCAGGATAGAACTTTAAACTCCCAGGCTGCATCATTCTGGAATAAATTACCCATACTGTATGTGCTGAAACCGAACACAGGATTTTTATTATGTTGATTAAGAACTTATTCTCCTATATCTGTTAGCGTATTCAGAAAGTACCCATATTTATGACTTTTACTAGGAAGACACTGCAAATATTGTCTTTTGAATATTGTATTCTATTCTATGTTTTCTATGATTTGTAGTATATTATTGTACTTGAACTACTGTTACATTACGTGAAATTTTTGATGTAACCTTAGATAAACACAGGACTGTCTTGCGAACTGGACTGTAAAAGTCCAAATGACATGTATTTCCTGTATAAAAATAAAGTTTTACCTACCTACCTTAAACCTTAAAACTTAATTTTTATTTTGTTCTTATTTCTGTTATTTGATTGTTTACATATTTTGTCAATCTACAATTTCATGTCATGGTGAGTTCTAAATCAGTATAGTGATTTACAATTTCAAAATTTTCCTTATCAGTGTAACAATTTGTTCATTGATGTCTTCTGGGAACAAAAAGCCATTATTTAACTTTTTGTACTATTAATTTTTATGGCTGTGGCAGAGCCTACAGCCATCTTGCTGTCTGTAGCTGGAAAATGGAGTATCATAGAACACATATTTTGGGGTTTTCAATGTATCCTTCCACATCTACAAATCACCATGACAATTGAAATAAATTACTCCCTTCTTTCTGTTTAGAATGTTGGAGACATAATTCCAAGCTGCTTATCAGATGGCCAGTAGGAAACTGAAACAGCTTGTTAAATATTGGTTGCCTATTAAACTGGAGATTTGTTTACCCCCTTCCAAATGCAACAACTTGCACATTTAAATACTTAGCATTTAAACAGGTTCTTGCTACAAGCTTCAGTTGGGCAGGTATTGTCTTTCAAGAAAGATTTATACCTCATAACTGTCACCCATTCCCAGCAAATCTAAAATGATTTACAGTTTTTTTAGCCTCTTAAGACCCTATCTGATAAGCACTGTCTCAGACATATGCCAGGTCTTCTGTGAAGTATCCAGGCAAAATATATAGCAATCAATAGGCATTTTTTTACTATGCTTTTTGGGAAGAAGAATATATTGAGCTACAGCAAACAAACAAACACACACATATACACACACACACACACACACATGTTGCAGACTCCATCCTCATGGCCACAACATTCAAAATAAATACTGCAATTTAATATGTTATAAAATAATAAAAAAACTGTTTGTTTTAATCAGTGAACACACTGAAGTTCAGTTTAAATTTTTTATGTCCTCTTTGGTAACTTCTATTATTAAAACACATTAAATGTATAGTTTACTAAATCTTGACCTTGGGTTAATTCTTGAATGTCTCATAAATGAGTTTTAAGCCATTCCCTTTATGGGAAGTCAAGACCTGTGCAAAAGGTCAAGTGTTTTATATATATATATATATATATATATATATATATATATATATATATATATACTGTATATATATTGTTTATAAATTTTACAGTAAAAGTGTGCAGAAATACAAATTATATACAACTAATCTGCTATGCATTTTCAACTTGGTCAAGTCTTCTGGGAAGTATCAAGGTGAAATTTATAGCAATTAGCAGGCATGTTTACTATGCTTTTTGGAAAAAAAATATATTGAGCTACAGCACACACACACACACACACACACACACACACACACACTGTACAGCACACACACACACACACACACACACACACATACACACCATACACACATAAATACTACAATCTAATATGCTATAAAACAATAAAGAAACTGTTTGTTTATATCAGTGAACAAAGAAGTTCAGTTTATATTTATCATGTCCTCTTTGGTAACTTCTATTATTAAAACACATTAAATGCATAGTTTACTAAATCTTGACCTTGGGATAACTCTTGAATGTCTCCTAAATGAGTTTTAAGCCATTCCCTTTATGAAAGGTCAAGACCTGTGCAAAAGGTCAAGTGTTATTTTTTCATATTTTTTTTTTACAATTTCCCACAGTAAAAGTGTAGAGAAATACAAATGTATGTACAACTAAACTCCTATGCATTTTCAACTCAGAGAAAAGTTAATATTTGTGCAAAATCAAACCCAAAGTTTACGCAGCTTTTGTTCTAAAGTAATTTTATTCTAAATCCTATTGGACTGTTGATGAACTGAGCAAAGAAATGTTTGGATAAAACAAATTGAAGACTCCAAGATTAGGAGGTCATTAAAATTGCAAAAGGCCAAATTATGAAACCTTAAATGAACTCACTAAGACCATTCTTCTTAGTGTGTAAATATAATGAATTAAAGCCATTTGAATATAGACCTACAATTATACAACCATTGTAAAACAAATTTTCAGGATCAGAGGAATGGTGCAAGGCTACCAGAATTGTGATGATCTCACTGTTTCTACCTTTCAGTGTGCGTGGATCAAACCAAAAGGAGCCATAATAAAAGCCTCTGTCTTCTCAAAAAAAAAATAATTATATTTTATTATATTTGATTTAACCTGAAAATACAGAATAGCAATAACGAAGTAAAACAATCATGATGAGATTTCAGCATTCTCCAATCATACATTGAAGCCAAGCCATAATAAAGGCTTTTATCTTCTTCAAAGCAGTTATATTTTATTTTGATATATTTAATATTCTGTATCTAAGTGGACATTAAAAAAAAAAGTTTATTGGGTGTTTGAAAACAGGCAAATGCAACCAGAAACAGAAGGAAGTCAAAAAAGAGTATCGGTTGCAGGGGCTAATAACAAGTCAAGAAGCTCACTTGACCACTCCAACGAGGGCCACCTATCGGCACTACTGACTATTGGTGGGCACTGGTAGCTGAGAAGGAGCTGGGAAAATGCTGTAAGCAGTCAGTGTAGGAGGAGGAGGAGGCACATGGCAGGCTGCCTGCCATAGTCTAACTCTTGTTTTAAATCCCTGGTGGTGCCTGAGTGGCTGTAGTAATCATCTGTGCAGCAGCCCTCCATCTGTAAGGATTAAGGGGACTCAGTCTAGCTGTCATGTTGTATTCAGGCAGGCTTGAGCTCCATTACAGCAGCAGGTCTGACTAGATCCCTGGGCCCTCAACTCTTCTACTTGTACAGGACTGATCGCTTGAGAGTGAAGGATCTTTGCTGCTTGCAGTGGAAGTGGGAGGGGCCTTGGTTGGTGTTCATTTGTGTGCCAGGTTAGGCAGGGGGGCTGGCTGAACTGGGAGGAGTGCTTTTAAGTGTAAGCATTGCATGTGTCTGAACTGTTGTTGATTGCATGGGCATAGGCATGGGGGTGTTCAGGGTGTTCAACCCCCCAAAAAATTACATCAGAACATTTCAAATTCCTGTATTTTTTTTTCAGGTTGGCTCAGGCTCAGCTGCTAAAAAATTCAGTGTCTCAGGAGCTAGCTGCAACACAATGTGCATGCATGGGACTGTTGATAGCTAGGGGAGATGGAGACATCATCAACAGAGACAGCAGGAGAAGCCTGGTGAGACAGACTAGTAAGCATGCTGCTGCACTGCATCATCTGTACAGTGCATGCCGAGCAAGTTGTGGTGTGCTGTTGACTGTCTTGGTGGTAAAGTGGGACTGTGTGCTGCTCTTCTCTAGCCTCAGTTGAACTGTGGGAGAACTTGAAGTATAGTCTACTAGAGAAAGAACTGACCCATTTAATGCAGAGCTGCAAGTAACAAACAGCGCATCTTCTTGACTGTGCTGGATGCTGTCTGGACTGGTGGTGTGGTCCGAAGAGAAGACAGGAAATCTGCTCTGGTTAAGTGGCCTGTAGTCCTGTCATGGGAGAGAAGCAACTGGTAAGGCAAGCAAACAGGAGGATAATCAGCCAAAAAGTGGTGAGTGGAGAAAAGAATAAAGATTGATTAGGAGGTGGGGATTTCTCTCATTCAGAGAGGTGGAGAGGGGTATTGGCACCATCTCCTAGGGCAACCCACTAATTACATCTCAACCCCACAGATGTTCTTCCCATCTTGGAGCTTATCATGTGGAGTGGGAATAGGTGGGGAAAGGCAGATGCCTGACTGACATCTTTGTCTCTGGCTGTTGCAGAGTGCTCCCAAGTGCAAAGGTGAAATGGGGTTAGGAGTATTGTCTATATGCAGCGTTGGGCTGGGGGTAGAGGAGGAGTGATGTAAATGTGCGAAGGAGTCCCAATGTGTAGGAGTGGGATGGATGGGGAGTAATGCTCTCCATGTAGGGGCAGTGGGATGAAGGGGTGGATTGCTCCCCATGTACAGAGCTGATATGAAGTGGGAGGAAACTCCCCATGTGTGGAGGTTGAATGGAGGGGGAGGAGTTCTCCCTATATGCAGAAGGTGGGATGCAGTGGGAGAAGTGCTGTCCATGTGGGGGACACGAAATGCAGTGGGAGAAGCACTGGAGGGGTCAGGGAATGAGTGCTCACAATGTATGGAGGTGGAGCAATGATACCTATGTGTGGAGATGGAATGGAGGAAAGAGTGCTTTCCATGTTCAAGTTCAAGTTTATTGTGAAGGGATAAAATCCATTGAGCAAGTTCATTTGCAAGGAGGTCCCCTGTACAAGCAATGATAAAGACAATACATGGTGTGAGGTACAAAACATAAGAACACACAATATAAATTAAAATAAAGCAATTTCCTTTACATTAGTATATTCAATATGTACAATGTTTCATTCAACAAGGATTGAGAACTGATATGACTACATTAAACAGTATGTCCACCATGTGGAAGAGGGCTGGAGAAAGAGAATTGCTCCACATATGCAAAGGAGGCATGGAGGGGGAGGAGTGCTTTCTATTTGCAGATGTGTAATGGAAGGGGAGGAGTGCTCTCCATGTGTGGAGGTGGGATGGGGGGGAATGGTCACTTAATTGCCACCATCCTAGACCCCACTCTAGCCTGTGTGTGAAACCTTTTGGAATGGGCACAATTTATGATAGAAACATTGACTCTGATAGCAGATAAGGACCACTTGGCTCACCTAGTCTGCCCATTTCCCTACCTACAGGATAAGCTGCAGATCCTAGTTAACCAAGAGGCTATTTCTTCCTACCCCCAATTAAAGTTGCCTTACGTCTGTCCCATGCATTCTTGAATTCTCCCACAGTTTTAGACCCCACAACCTCCTCAGGAAGGCTGTTCCGTGCACCCACCACCCTCTCTGTGAAAAAATACTTCCTCACATAGACCCTGAACCACCCTCCCTCTATCTTCAAATTGTGTCCCCTTGTTTTTTCACATCTCTTTTTCTGAAAGATGCTACCCTCCTGGACTTTGTTGATTCCACTGAGGTACTTAAATGTTTCTATCATGTCCCCCCTCCCTCCTTTTCTCAAGGGTACACATATTAAGCTCCTGTAGTCTCTCCTTGTATGGCTGCTCTTGCAGACCCTGTACCATTTTAGTTGCCCTCCATTGGGCTGCCTCTATCCTGTCTATGTCCTTGCAGAGATGGGGCCTCCAGAACTGGACGCAGTACTCCAGATGGAGTCTCACCAACTGTCTATACAGAGGGGTAACAACTTCCTGTTTTCTGCTGGTGATGCCTCTCCCTATATATCCCAGTACCCCCCCAGCCCTCCCTACTGCCTTCTCACATTGCTTGCTAACCCCAGGTCCCTTTCAATTTTTGTTGTTGTTACTACCCCCCCCACTGTGTAATCTTTTCCTGGATTTTAGTTTCCCAGGTGCATTATTTTGCACTTCTTTGCATTGAATCCAAGCTGCCATACTTCTGACCATTCCTCCAACCTTGACAAGTCCCTTCTCATCCTTTCCCCACCTCCTTGTGTATCAACCCTGTTAGAGATATTTTTGTCATCTACAAAGAGGCATACTTTTCCCTCCAGTCCCTCTGCAATGTCACTTATAAAGACATTAAAAAGGACTGGACCCAGTATTGAACCCTGCGGTACCCCACTAGTAACCCCTCTTTCTTCAGAGTGGACTCCATTTACAATTACCTTCTGTGTCCTGTTGTCCAGCCAATGTTTTACCCATGCTACCACCCAGGGACCGACTCCTAGGCTGGTTAATTTGACTATTAATCTTTTGTGTGGGACTGTGTCAAATGCCTTGCTAAAGTCTAGGTAAGCTATGTCCACAGCCCCTTCCTGGTCTACTACTTTGGTCACCCAGTCAAATAAATCCATTAGATTAGTCTAACATGACCTTCCCGCTGTGAACCCATGCTGCCTTGGGTCCTGTGCCCCACTGACCTCTAGGTACTCAACAATTCTTTCCTTCAGAAGTGATTCCATCACTTTTCCTACCTCAGCGGTCAAACTGACAGGTCAGTAGTTTTCTGCCTCTGTCTTCATCCCACTTTTGTGAAGGGGGAATGACATTCGCCTTCCTCCAGTCCTCAGGTACCACACCATCCTCCCATGATTTGTTAAAAAGGGCAGTCAGTGGTTTCACTAGTTCTCCCCTTAATTCTTTTAGAATTCTGGGGTGAATTCTGTCAGGCCCCATTGCTTTGTCCACCTTCAGTTTTAGGAGTTCTTTCAGAACCCTTTCTTCTGTGAAAGGACTGGAATCGACCCGCCTATTCAGAGTGCTTCTGTTAATTGGATTAGGCAGTTCCCCCTCCTCCTCTTTTGTGAATACTGAGCAGAAATATTCATTCAGTATCCCTGCTTTTTCACTGTCCCTCTCTGCCCACCCACCATCCATTCTATTCAGCCTCACTATCCCTACCTTTGTCTTTCTATGCTCCCTGATGTACCTATAAAAGATTGTATCCCCTTTCTTAACCGAGTTAGCTATCTTTTCCTCAGTTTGGGTCTTTGATATTCTGACTTGCCTCCCTGCTTCCTTCTGCCTTAACTGGTACAGCTCTCTGTCCTTCTTCTATATTTCCTTATACTTCCTGAAAGCTATCTTTTTCTCCCTGACCTTCCCCACCACCTCTTTTGAGAACCATAGTGGCTTTTTTTTTTTGTTGTGATTTATTTATTTGCTTCACACAAAGGCGTGTTGCCTCTGTGATGGCAGTTTTGATGTTTTCCCATTGTTGCTCCACCTCTCCTTCTAGCCTGTTTGCTAATGCTTTTCTAAGGCACTCTCCCATCTTGCCAAAGTCAGCACTCCTGACGTCAAGTACCCTCACTTTTGTATGGCTTGACTCTGTAGCTGAGTTTATCGTGAACCACACTGTTTGGTGTTCACTTGTTCCCAGATGACTACCTACTTCTAGATCTGAGATCCTTTCACTGTCCCCATTTGAGAGTATGAGGTCTAAGATTGCTCCCTCACGAGCGGGTTCCAAAACTAGCTGTCTGAGGCATGCCACCTGTAGGGCATTGAGAATGGCCCTGCTCTTGGATGTGACTGCAGCAAATTTGCTCCATTTAACATCTGGCATATTCAGGTCTCCCATCAACAGTATCTCCACTTTCTCTGCCGTCCTAAGAATGCCTTATATCTTATCTTTGTCCTTTCCCTCCTCCTGACATGGGTGTCTGTATACAACCCCTGTGCAGATTGTGGTGCCATTTCCAGTCTCTAAGGTGACCCACAGTGCCTCCTCTCCTCCCTGTTTACTCTTTTGTTCAGTTGCTTTTATCCCTTCCCTTACATAGAGAGCTACTCCTCCCCCTCTTCTCCCCTCCCTGTCTCTCCTGTAGGCTGTGTACCCTAGTATAGAAACATAGAAACACAGAACCTAGAAGCATAGAAACATAGAAGTTGATGGCAGATAAGGACTGAAAAGCCCATCCAATCTGCCCATTTCTTGTTCTGCCTTATGAATGTGTCATAGGCCTTTGCTCTGTCAATGACCTATCTATTCATACTCATCTGTATTGCTCCCTTATGCCTATCCCATGACTGTCTGAAGCCCTGCACTGTATTTATATCCACCACTTCCCGAGGTAGGCCGTTCCATGCATCCACCGCCCCTTCTGTGAAAAAGAGCTTCCTCACATTACCCCTTAATCAGCCTTCCTCTAATCTCATGCTGTGTCCACTTGTCCTGCTATTTTTATTAAATTGAAACGTGTTAGACTCTTTCACCTTGTTAATGCCCTTAAGGTATTTGAATGTTTCAATCATATCACCTCTCTCCCTCCTTTGCTCTAGGGTATACATATTGAGTTCAGTTAATCTGTCCTCATGTGTTTTCTGATGCAGTCCCTGCACCATTTTGGTTGCCCTTCTCTGGACTGCCTCAATTTGGTTAATGTCCTTGTTAAGGTGTGGCCTCCAGTACTGCACCCAGTACTCCAGATGGGGCCTAAATAGTGTCTTCTAAAGAGGGATTATTACCTCCCTCTTCCAACTTATGATACCCTACTAATACACCCCAACATCCCTCTAGCATTACCTTCTGCTTTAGAGGTCTGCTTGGATGATTTCTGGTCATTGTATGTTAACATCCCAGTCATGGTTCTCTGTGTACTATGTTTCTGTGACTGCAACGATATCCAGGCATCCCTCTTCCATCAAGGCCACCAGTTCAGGTAGCTTGTTACCCAAACTATGGACAGTGGTACTTATTACCCTACATTTCCTGATGGACATACCCCATTTTGCCCCATCCCTTTCCTTATTGCCTTTGTCACTTTCTCCATTTACTCCTGACCTTCTCCCTATCGACATCTCTTTCTTGGTGTTTACCTCACTTACTACCCTGATTATTTTTTTTGGGGGGGCTAGGATTTCCCTGCTCCTCTCTAGTGCCTCTGCCCCTTGGCTAGTTTAAATGCTTGCCAATGAAGCATTTAACTCTATCACCTAGGATCCTGGTTTCCCTCCTGGACAGATGCAGACCATCACACCAATATAGGCCTGCATCACTACCCTCAGTCCCCAATAAAGCCAAATCCCTGAGCTCTGCACCAGTTTTTTAACCACTGATTGAATCCCATGGTGTGGAGCACTCTAGCCTCACCTATGCCATAGACAGGCAGCACCTCTGAGAAGGTTACCATGCGTGCTACTTGTCTAAGGCCCCTCCCCAACTCCACAAACTCTTCCTGCACTGCTCTGCTCCCTTTCTTAGCCAGATCATTTGTTCCTAGGTGGACAATGACATCCAGCTCCCTTCCCTGTGCAGCTGTTCCAGTGATCCTGAGGATTCGCTCCCTGTCCCTCCAAGCCATGACACCAGACAGGCACCTTACCTCCCTCTCCCCTTCCTCCCCCAGTACTACCTTCCTAACAATAGAGTCCCCCACCAGGAGTTGTTTCCTTCCCCTGTGGGGTCCCATGCCACCCTTCTGTGGGTCTTCTTTGTGGAGGTTCCCAGCATCCTCCTTGGTCTCCACTGTGGGTGCCTCCATAGAGGAACCACACTTTGCTAGAATGGCATATGAATTCTGGAGAGGTACAATTGGAGGGATGCACCTCTGTTCCACCACCCTTACCCTCCCTGAGCCCACTGTGGTCCAACTGCTCCTTTTTCTTGGCAAAGGCAACAGCAGTGGCCCTGGTGGTCCCTGGATGGGAGAGGAGGTCCCACAAATCCTGGCCAACTCAGCCTGGAGATGAGCAACCTTCTCCCTCAGCCCAAAGAAGTGTCTGTAGATGGGACAACACAACATCCTCCAGAATGTCTCCTGGAAGACTGCTGCTCCACAGTCACTGCACTGCACCACTCCCATCATGTCTTATTTCTGGCCTCTTCACTGCTGTTCTCCCTACTTACTTTCTGCCTCTATGTCCTTTAAGCTCCTGATCTTCCCATCTGAGACAAGAAGGTTCTATATTTCTCAGTGGTCTCCTTACTTGCTCAGAGGCAGATCTCCAGCAGCTAGGGGGTGACAGGGGACTACTTTTGTCCTTTTAGGATGGTGAGTCTTTGGTGGCTCTGAGATCACTCACTTCCTGCTTCCAAACAGGAAGTTCCTGTTGTCAGTCAAATCCTGTGCCTATAAAAGTAGAACTGGCTTTGGGTGGGAGTGGGGGTGGGGGTGGAGGGGAGGGAAGGAGGGCAATATAGTTCCAGTAGAGAAGTCCAGTCACAACAGCTGCTCCTTCGTCCTGGTGTTCTCTGCCAGTTCTCCGGCAGAAGCTATATAGGGCAGTGTTTAAATCTGGCTTTAACCTGGCTTCCTTCTAGCTAAGCCACTCCCCCTACCTAACAGATCTTTCTACACTGAGTTAAATTGCTCATATAACAATCCCCTTCAGCCACCGGAGACTAACACCTAGATAACTGCACAGATAACAATTCATTTCAGCCAACTCGGGCACACACACTAACATTTTTTTTACCCTAAATTGAAGGTCCCAGTAGTAGAGTTCTACTTCTTTAGTCCCAGTAGAGAAGTCCAGTCACAGCAACAGCTTCTTTGTCCTGGTGTTCTCTGCCAGTTCTCTGGCAGAAGCTATCTAGGGCAGTGTTTAAATCTGGCTTTAACCTGGCTTTCTTCTGGCTAAGCCACTCCCTCTACTTAACAGATCTTTCTACACTTTGTTAAATTGCACAGATAACTATCCTCTTCAGCCATCTGAGACTAACACCCAGATAACTGCACAGATAAGAATTCACTTCAGCCAATTTGGGCACACACACTAACTTTTTTTTTTATCCTGAATTGAAGGTCCCAGTAGTAGAGTTCTACTTCTTTAGTCCCAGTAGAGAAGTCCAGTCACAACAGCAGATCCTTTGTCCTGGTATTCTCTGTCAGTTCTCTGCTGATGGGGCAGATGTGCAATCCACATCTCTTCTCTGGCTGCTGTAAAGTATTGGGTTGATAGGTGGGGGTGCAAGAGGGGACACCAGTCACTCAATGAGCACCCACTGTATCCTACCTCCCCACCCACCCAACAGAGTGGTAACCATTGTGGAGGGGCAGATACATGATCCACATTTTTATATCTCAGTACCTCAGATTGCTCTCCATGATAGAGCATGTTATGTGGGACAGCCTCTGGCTGAAGCAAAGTGTTTTGTAAGTGTAGAGGTGTGGCACAGGGTGAGGAAGTGCCAGTCATCCAAAGCCCACTCCAACCTTCATGGTAGGTCTGGTGGAGCAGGGACAGGTTTGAAGGGGCAGATGTGCAACTTGCATCTCTATCCCTGGCTGCTGCAGGGTGCTACCCTTGTGTGGAGGTGGAATGGGGCATCATTCTCCTAGAGCCACCTGCCTGGAACCCACCCAATGCTAGTTCCAGCTTTCATGGAACTAGGATGGGTGATTTTGGACAGATGTGTGAATGGAAGAAGAAAATGCTTCATATGTGCAGAAATGCAGAAAAATATGTTAGAAGTGCCACCCAGTGGATCTCGACCGCAACCCCATTTTCAGCCACCTGGCACCCACCAGGCTAGATAGAAACAGGCATGGTGTGGCAAATGCGCAGCTCACATTTCTGCCTCTAGCTGGGGCAGCCAATGTGCAGTGTGAGACGGTTGTGGAGGGGGCACCAATCACCAACTTCTGCCAAGCCACAGTCCACTATTTACCTTGGGCAGCCTACCTGGAGGTCACCTTGTCACTGTGCCAACCTGTATGGAGTGGAATAGGTGTAGAGGGGAAGATGAGTAACCTACATCAGTCTGTGGCTACTGTTGATTGTTCCATATGTGCTGATGTGTGCTGGAGGTGTAGGGGGAAGCAACTATCCAGGGGTGACCATCCAATGCCCACCATATACTGTGCTAGTCAATGGGAAGGAGCAGATATGTGAACCACATATTTGTCTCTGGCTGTGTCTGGGTGCTCCTTTTGTGCAGTGGTGGAACAGATGTACCAAGTTTATTTTACACTTTGTCTGTCCTGGTCTCTCACTCTCTCTCTAACATCTGCTCCCTCACAGTGAAAGAAAAACTCTGCAGCACTGCTGTCTGACCCGGTCATGGCACTCTTGCTACTACTTTCTCTGCCTCTCTGTATGTGCTGTCTGCTTCCACTGAGCTTCGGAAAGACAAGCAGAGAGTCAGACCAACAGCAAGGTGCAGGAAGAGTGAGCGGAAATAAAATGGATGGCAACCAAGCTCAGGCGCACACTGTACTCCACTTCTCTGTTTGGGGGGATGGATTGACACCATTTTGGACTGGAACAGATTGGACCTGCACATATATGCTGCACTGGAAGTGGATCTCACTGTTGCTTGTCTCTCTCAGGGTGGGTGGGGTGGGAGAGGGTGGGGAGCAGACCTGCTGAGGGAACAGGTCACCCATTAAATGAATGTTTGTTCAGGCACAGGTCTGGAAGCCACTGGTCATCATGGTTATAGTCACTACATTGCACTGCCCCCAATTTCCCACTGCCAAAGTGGTGCTGCAATAATGACAGCCTGTCACTTGGTGATCACTTTCATTCTGCTTACTCGCCACATCTCAGCATGTTGCTGTCACTGTTTGGGAGCTCTCTCTCTGCTCTGTCCTTGACACTGGTACCACTCATCACCTCTTTCAATCCTGTGCTCTGTTTCGGGGGGCACTGCTGCCTCTTTTTCTATCCCTTCTGTCTCTTCTGTTCCTCTGTCTGTCCCTGCAGCCTGTGCTTCTCTCCCCCTCCCATTTAGGGTGAAGCTACAGGTCTGCAGGCAATGCTGCCTCACTTCTCAGCACTCTTGCTCCTTGTATTGTGTGGTGGGGTGGGGGGGCAAACTGAGGCAGCTTAGACACTAGGAGATCCACAGGGTGGGTTAGTGAGTACCATCACAGAGAGCAATGTTCAGGCTGGGCATTGTGGTGCACATGAAGCACTGGAGAGAGAGGAGCTTAGGGACAAGAACACACACTCTCATTCACACAGAGACACAAACACTTTCAATGTGGACGTCTGTCTGGGGAAGGATAAATAATATTTATTTGTTCTTTATTGCTAGGACTGTTTACTGCTTATGACACAGAGAGTGGGGGATGCAGTGTAAGGCTGGGTACCTGGACATCTGCAGGATGGATGGGGAGACAAGCAGTAAAATCAGTAAGGGCTTGAATGAAAGGAATGAAGCTATCTCATTTGAGCACTTTATTTCTTTCAACTAGAGAACGGCTTCCAGCTGTGAAACTGTGACTGGTGTCACAGTCTGGTTGCATGCTCATTGGTCTGCCAGGGACAAGCCCACTGTAGATTGCAGTGCATTGGACTTGTCCCTGACACATCTCTGAAATGTCGTTCTACCACAAGATGTTTCTTGCACATGTGCAAGGAAACAAAAAATTATAAAGAATTTAGTTTAGTGACTACCCTCATTTGAAAGACATTTTTGTCCTAAACACAAAAATGTAAACTAATGCACTTGGGGTACAGAAATTCAGGGGCAGAGTACACATAGGTGGAGTGGTATTGACAACATTAAGAAAGTGCACATTCAAAAAAAGAGCTTTTACATATAGTTGATTACTGTTTAACAATATTTTGCATATATAGCTGCCACTGTACAGTATATCTGATGTAAACCCATAATGATGTTCCTCACTTGGGGCAAAAGGGGGGGTGGTGGTGGCCATAACGTCTCCTTGTTTTTGTGTTACAGGGGTCAGTTTCTTTACAATGAAAGCAAGGAAAGGCATCATTTCTAAAATGTGCAGATGAGCATGGGGACCACATTTTTCCAGAGCATGCCACCACCGGCAGCTACCACTTCAAGACTTCTACTACCCCCACCTAATACAATCAGGGGGAAACCAGAAATAGTCTAGCAGCACTGAGATCAATATGGTTAAGGCACATTTGCAGGAAATTACTGCTTAGAAAAGAATGAGAAAGTGACTGTGATTATGAGCAAGTCCCAGACCAGATCTCTAGTTTGTTAATAGACTCCTCCTGAGTCTGATTTGTACTGCTGCATGGGCCAAGCTCCATGGATTTTATGTCATCATCAAATTTGTATAACAGCATTGTGGAAGCACATACCTGGACCACTGTCTGATGTGCTGTCACAGTGCTCTGACATACAATAGTTTCCAGTGATTCTGTTTATGCAGCCCTTCTCCTCCATGGGTAGCATTAACATACTGCTGCTGTTTTTGACAGAAGAGAAATTTGGTTTCAGAGCAAGATACAGCAGTCTAGAACTACAGATTTTTTTACTGATAAATCACCTCTGTCTCAGCAGGAGTTAGTACCTGTTTGGATTAAGCAAATAGATACTTTATTAGAAGAAGGGGGTCTCATACAAGCAAAAAAAAAAAAGAATAAAGTCACTGTGTGTTTCTCTGAGGAAGGGGTCTGTATCAACTTCATTTACTGAGTCAGAGCAGAGGCCAAGGCTAATTGGGGGTGTGACTTAGCAGTTTAGGAGTACAAAAGCAGCTGTCTCCAATTACAGCTTCCTTCTGTTTTTGACAGAAGAGAACTCTGGTTTCAGAGCAAGATACAGCAGTCTAGAACAACAGATTTTTTACTGATAAATCACTTCTATCTCAGCAGAAGTTAGCACCTGTTTGGATTAAGCAAACAGAGACTTTATTAGAAGTAGGGGTTCTCATTTAAGAAAAAAAAGAAGAAAGTCACTGTGTGTTTCTCTGAGGAAGTGGGCTGTATCAGCTTAATTTACTGAGTCAGAGCAGAGGCTGAGGCTAATTAGGGGTGTGGCTTAGCACTTTAGGAGTACAAAAGCAGTTGTCTCCAATCACAGCTTCCTGCTGTTTTTGACAGAAGAGAACTTTGGTTTCAGAGGAAGATACAGCAGTCTAGAACTACAGATTTTTTACTAATTGCTCTCCTTCCCACCCCTCCACCTTAAGCCAGTTCTAATTTTATAGCCACTGGATTTGACTGACAACAGGAACTTCCTGTTTGTCAGTAGGAAAGGAAGGATCACTGAGACACATTACTTTCATCAACCTTGAAGGAACCTAAAAATAAACTCTTTCTCCCCCCCCCGGCTGCTGGAGGTCTGAATCCAAGCATGTAGGAAGGAGACTACCGAAGACTACAGGAAGTTCCTGTCCCAGAACAGAAAGGGCGAGAGTTGTAAGGGAACATAGGCAGTAGGAAAGTAAGTGTAAAAATACACAGAGGGAGGAGACAGTAAGCATACAAAGCAACAGGAGAGGGGACACAAAATAAGTCAAGATGGGAGTGGTGCAGTGCAAAGGCTGTGGGGCAGCAGTGTTCCAGGAGAAATTCTGGAGGCTGCGATGCTGCCCTGTTTGCAGGCACCTCTCTGGTCTGAGGGAGGAGGTTGCCCATCTCCAGGCTGACCTGGCTAGGATTTGTGAAACCTCTTCCCCCACCCAGGACCACCAGGGCCACCACCGTTACCTCAGAGGTTGCCAAGAAAGAGAAGTGGTTGGACCAAGGTGGGCTCAGGGAGGAGAGGTGGTGGAACACAGGTGCATCCTCCAGCTGTCTCTCACAGTTCATGCTGTTCTGGCAGAGTGGTTCTCATGGAGGCACCTGCAGTGGAGACCAAGGAGGATGCTGGGAACCTCCACAAGGAGACCCACAGGAGGTGGCATGAGACCCTACAGGGGAAGGAAACAACTCCTGGTGGGGACTCAATCATTAGGGGTGTAGAAGTGGGGAGGGAAGGAAGGGGATAGGAAGGTAAGGTGCCTACCTGGTGCCATGGCTCAGAGGGACAGGAAGCAAATCCTCAGGATCATGGGAGCTGCTGCATGAGGGAGGGAGCTTGATGTCGTTGTCCACCTAGGGACAAATGACCTGACTGTGAATGGGATCAGAGTGGTGAAGAGGACTTTGTGGAGTTGGAGAGGGGCCTTAGACAAGTAGCATGTAAGGTAACCTTCTCAGAGGTGCCTCCTGTCTATGGCAAGGATGATGCTAGGGTATTCTGTACCTTGGGATTCAATGAATGGTTGAAAAACAGGTGTGGAGCTCAGGATTTGGCTTCATTGGGGACTGGGGAGCCACCTGGAGGGATGCAGGCTTATACTGGCACGATGGTCTGCATCTGTCCGGGGGGGAACAGGATCCTAGGTGACAGGTTTAAATGCTTCATTCAAAATCATTTAAACTAGCCAAGGGGGGAGGCACTGAAAAGGAGCAGGGAAATCCCAGCCTCCCCCTACAAAACACAGTAGTTAGAGAGGTAAACACCAAGGTAGAGAAATCAGTAGGAAGCAGGACAGGGATAAATGCAGAAAAATGCAGTAAGGACAGGAATGGGGCTAAAAGGGGTAAGGCCATAAAAAAATGGAAGGTGATGAGTACCAATGCCCACAGTCTGTGCAACAAGCTCCCTGAACTAGTGGCCTTGATGGAAGAGGGATGCCTGGATATTGTGGCAGTCACTGAAACATGGTACACAGAGAACCATGACTGGGATGTCAACATACCAGGATACACAGTCTACAGGAGGGACAGGGTGGGTAAAAGAGGAGGAAGAGTAGCTCTCTATATAAGGGAAGGAATTAAAGCAACAGAACTAAAGAGTAAACAGGAAGTTGATGAGTCACTATGGGTCACCCTGGAGACAGGAAATGACACCACAATCCACATGGGGGTTGTGTATAGACCCCAATCTCAGGGGAAGAAATAGACAAGGAAATGATAGAAGGCATCCTTAAAATGGCAGAAAAAGTGGAGATATTGTTGATGGGGGACCTGAATATGCCAGATGTTAACTGGAGTGCCTTTGCTGCAGGCACATCCAAGAGCAGGGTCATTCTTGATACCCTACAGGGGCATGCCTCAGAAAGCTAGTGTTGGAACCCACTCGGAGGAGGGAGCAATCTTAGACCTGGTACTCTCAAATGGGGAAGGAGAAAGGATCTCAGATTTAGAAGTGGGTAGCCATCTGGGAACAAGTGACCACCAAATAGTGTGGTTCACAATAAACATAAGCATAGAGTCAAGCCATACAAAAACAGAATATTGGACTTTAGGAAGGCTGACTTTGGGAAAATGAGATAGTGCCTTAGAAAAGCACTAGCAAATGGGCAAGAAGGAGGGGTGGAGGAACAATGGGGAATAATCAAAACAGGCATCGCAGAGGCAACAATCCTTTGTGTGAAGCAAATCAGCAAAACAAAATGAAGGAAAAAAACACTATGGTTCTCAAAAGAGGTGTCAGGGATGGTTTAGGAGAAAAGGATAGCATTAAGAGAATATAAGGACACACAGTAGGAGCAGAACAGAGAACTTTATCAGTTAAAGCAGAAGGAGGCAGGGAAGGCAGTCAAAATAGCAAAGGCACAAACTGAGGAAAAGATAGCCAACTCTGTTAAGAAGGAGGCTAAAACATTTTATAGGTACATTAGGGAGTGAAGAAAGACCAAGGGAGTGATACAGAGACTTAATAAAGGGGAAGGAATGTGGGCAGAGGGTGACAGTGAAAAAGCAGGGATACTGAACGAAAATATTTCTGCTCAGTATTCACAATGGAAGAGGAGGGGTAGGAACCTAAACCAAACAAGGGAGAAACTCTGAATAGGGGGGTCAATACCAGTCCATTCACAGAAGAAAGGGTTTTGAAAGAACTCTTGAAACTGAGGGAGAACAAAGCAATGGGGCCTGATGGGATTCACCCCAGAATTCTAAAAGAGCTAAGGGTAGAACTAGTAACACCACTGACTACTCTCTTTAACAAATCATTGGAGGATGGGGCGGTACCTGAGGACTGGAGGAGGGCAAATGTGATTCAGCTTCACAAAAGTGGGAGCAGGGCAGAGGCAGGAAACTATAGACCAGTTAGTTTGACTTCAGTGGTAGGGAAAATGATGGAATCACTTCTGAAGGAAACAATTGTTGAGTACCTAGAGGCCAGTGGGGCACAGGACCCAAGGCAGCATGGTTTCACAGCAGGAAGGTCATGTCAGATGAACCTAATAGATTTCTTTGACTGGGTAACCAAAGTAGTAGACCAGGGAGGGGCTGTGGATATAGCCTACCTAGATTTTAGCAAGGCATTTGGCACAGTCTCACACACTAGTTTAATATACAAGTTAGCCAGCCTTGGAGTGGATTCCAAGGTGGTAGCCTGGATAAAAAACTGGCTGGACAACAGAACGCAAAGGGTAATAGTAAAAGAAGTTCACAGTGAAGACAGGAGGGTAACTAGTGGGGTACCGCAGGGTTCAGTACTGGGACTGGTTCTTTTTAATGTCTTAATAAGTGACATTGGAGATCACCTGGAAGGAAAGGTATGTCTCATTGCTGATGACACAAAGATCTGCAACAGGGTTGATACACAAGGTGGGGTGGAAAGAATGAAAAGGGACTTAGAAACATAGAAACATAGAATTTGACAGCAGACAAAGACCGCTTGGCCTACCTAGTCTGCCCATTTCCCTACCTAACAGATAAGCTGCAGATCCTAGTTAACCAACAGCCTACTTCCTCCTACCCTCCCCACTAGAATTGCCTTATGTATGTCCCATGCATTATTGAATTCCCCCACTGTTTTTGACTCTACGACCTCCTCAGGAAGGCTGTTCCATGTATCCACAACCCTCTCTGTGAAGAATACTTCCTCACATTACGTATGAGCCGTCCCCCACTTGGCAAGGTTGGAGGAATGGTCAAATATGTGGCATCTCAGATTCAATGCAAAGACGTGCAAGGTAATGCATCTGGGAAACAAAAACCCAGGAGAATAGTACACAATGGGGGGGTGAGTTAATAACAACAACAAAAATAAAAAGACTTAGGAGCAATTATATAAGATGACCTACAGGTGGGCTAGCAATGTGAGAAGGCAGTAAGTTGGGCTGGGAGGATATTAGGATGCATAGGGAGAGGCATCAACAGTAGAAAACAGGAAGTTGTTATCCCTTTGTACAGACAGTTAGTGAGACCCCAACTGGAGTACTGCGTGCAATTCTGGAGACCCCATCTCCCAAAGACACAGGCAGAGTGGAGGCTGTTCAAAGGAGGGCAACGAAAATGGTGCAGGGTCTGCACCAGAAGACATACGAGGAAAGACTAAAGCAGTTTAATATGTATACCCTTGAGGAAAGGGGGGGGGGACATGATAGAAACTTTCAAGTATCATGGCTTAGAGGTAATGTTAGAAAGTATTTTTTCACAGAGAGGGTTATGGATACATGGAACAGCCTTCCTGAGGAGGTTGTGGAGTCAGGAACAGTGGGAGAATTCAAGAATTCATGGGATAGTTGTAAGGCAATTCTAGTGGGGGTAGGAGGAAGTAAGTTGTTGATTAGCTAGAATCTGCAGCTTATCCATCAGGTAGGGAAAAGGGCAGACTAGGTGGGCCAAGCGGTCCTTATCTGCCATCAAATCCTCTTTCTATGTTTCTATACCCGCTTTCCGGTGCACTACGTTTCTGTTCTGCAACTGCAGTACTGGCGGCCACCGTGTGCAACATGTTGTTGTTGACTTAAACTGCACATGCATGACTATCATACATACATAGTTATGTCAGAATCGCCATGTTGTGCAGGGATGACTACAGGGCAAACTTCACATGTGCGAGTATCACACATGTGCAATACTGTAATTGCTGCAGTATTACTTAAGGCTGGCTCTGGTGCAGCGAAAGCACCGCATATTCTTTTCCACAGACTTGCCACTCCTAAAAGCTCTCCACAGCCATAACGGCTCTGACCAAAGTTTGTTAATTAAGCAATAAGGAACAACAGGGTGTGCATTGTACTGAGATAATGGCATGTCTTAGGTGGGTTGAAGCATGACACTGAAGGTGGAGTGCTTCTACCACTTGAGAAGTGCCATTATCCCAGCACAACACACACCCTTAAGTGCCGTATTGTGATTATGACTTGGGTAATGTAGCTTACATTTTAAGCTAATTAAAAAAACAATATGGACAATGACATTTGTGAAAAAAGGAAAAAAAAAAACTCAATTAAAAAATAGTCCCTTTTAAGTTGTCACTGTCTTGTTGGTTGGGCAGCATGTGGCGCTCATTACATCCCGTAGCAGCTTCAGGATGTTGGCAGTGTGTAGGAGTCCAGGAGGAAGGGAGGAGGCTGGCGGTTAGCCAAGGTTAGTACCAGGGTTAGTACAAGTGCCATCATCAGTTCTAAAGGCAGTGAAAGCAGTGACAGGACGACATAATTCCTGGTGGTGTGAGCTCCACTGCTGAACACCAGGGAGCCATGCTGGCATGAGTTCATGGCAGTACGGAGTATGGCGAGGCAGGCTGTGGGAACCATCAACACAGTCACCTTGATGTCCAAGAGGAACAGGCACATGGTTTCTTTCTTTTTTTTTTTTTTTTTTAATGTAAGCTGTGTTGGTGTATGATACAAGAGGGAGAAGAGGCTGTTCTTTTGGTCTGTGACTAGGCTAGTGAGGGCAGCAGTTGGCAGCATGGGAAAATATTTTATTTTCTGTCATTTCTTTTTTTTTTTTGGAATGAGTTTATGAGTGGGAGGAAGTGACTGGTTGGTTGGCAGCAGTGGGGAGTGATATCATAGAGGATGAATAGGGTAAAGAGGACTCAGAACTTCTTCCCTTGCTGTTGTTCGGGGATATCAGCACAGGGTTCTGAGGTCCTCAGCCAATCAGGTGTCTAGATTTTTTTGACCCATTTCATAATTTTAACTTTTTACACATCCTAGAAAGCACTGAGAGTTTCTGCTGCAGACCAATGGGGGATAGTGATAAAAGAGCCACATTATCCACTTATTGCAAGATCCAGGCATCTTACATTTATTATTTTGGGGGAATGAAAACTTGGATGTGCATAAATGTTAGGATTTCATTCACATAAACATTGACAATGTTGGGGCCAGCAGACACCCTTGCTTAACTCTGTTGTTGGTAGAGAACAAATCTGTCGTATTATCTTTTGTGTCATAATGGACACATGTCTTGTTATTATAATACCATTGAATTATTGGGGCAAGTATATTAGAGTCAGGTTTTTTTTGTTTGAAGCAATCAGTTTCTTCCAGAGAACTCTTCTGTCCAAAGAATCAAATGCTGCAGTAAAATCTATATATGCAGCATGTAAACAGGATTTTTTAAGTAATACATACTTTTCCAATAGATGACCTGAAGTATAAATATGGTCTACAGTAGAGAACCCTTCGACAAACCCAGCTTGAAATACTGATCACACTTTATTTTCTCTTATCCACCCATTAAGGTTCCTTAGAATAATTGCAACAAATTGTTTTGGAAACATTGTTCAAAAGAATGATAGGTCCATACGTTTTTTAGATGTAGATGTTATTTTATAGATTTTTATAACCACACCATCTTTTCCAGGTGCTTTATTACTCTTAGCTTTCAAAATTGCCAATTCCACATCTTCCAAAGACAATAATGGGGAGTAATAGTTCATTAAAGCTTCATATTCCAAGAACGTTGAGGTTATTATCAAAAAATGATTGCTAAAGTATTCAATCTGTATGTTTTTTTGCAATATGAACTAAAATCCTAGAGCCTACATCAAGAGTACCATGAGCTAGAAGTTTCCAGACTGCTTTTCTATCATCGTTATTTTCAACAATTTCCAGCATCTTATTCCATACATTTTAATCTGAAATTTCCACTTTCTTCATTCACAAGGTTATTATATTGTTTTCTGAGCCTATTTAACTGGTTAATGTTAGCACTAAGTGGATTTTTTTTCATGCATTTGATTACTTCCCCGAGTTCTTTTTTGCTTCTTTACAGCCATTATAAAACTAATGCTCATTCTAGTTTTTGAAACAGCCCAATGAGGTAACAGTAATGAGTTAATTTTCTCATGAACTGGTTGTTTTACTTAACAACATGGGTCTTTATTCACCAATACAGTGATTTATGCCCAAAATGGGGGTAATGACATGTTCGCCCCAGAGGTTCTCAAATCACGTGGAGTTCACCAACACCCCCATGCACAGATGTTGTGGAGTGTAGGAGCATACTACAGCCACGTGGAGTAGAGTATGTGAGGGACCACCAGATGTAGGAATGTCCCTTGACCCCATCATTTATGGCAATTGGCACCAACAGGAACACGTGGCACCCCAATGCACATGCACATCTGTGCATGTAGAGTCATCGAAATGGCAACAGTGCCACATAACATGTACAGGGCCTCAGTCATGGGTGCCACACTGGAGATGTGATGCCCATGCTAGCATCCCACAGCCTGCTGGTGTAGGTCATGTGGCCATACACCGTAAACATGGTAGTGAATGCACCTGACCATAGGGAAGGGATGTGTTTTCTATAGTACCAGTTGCTGATACTATCCATTGTTTCATCCATGCACCCCTGCCTGGGCATGGCATCACCTTTGCCACATCCACCATGGCTCGAGGTGGAGAGGACTCCTCTACTATGTATCACTCTGAAAGGGCCCATCTGTGACTGAGTGGAGGTGGGACTTATGCCCAGGTGTGTGCCATACCCTATCAGTATGCATGAAGTGTGGCCACCCACCCACCCTTGTTCCCTGCTTGTGATTAACCAGCTGCCCAATGTGAGTGTGGCATGCATGGGGAAACAGTGGACTCGTGCTGCTAAGCAGACATCTTTGGTGTGAGCAGGGCGAAAAGTGAGCCAGGAGTCAGGAGCCGTACAGTCGTCGCTGTCCCAATGAAGTACACAATCTAATGATGCCCCCCCCCAGGGTGACAGTCTGTATACCTTGGGGTGAGCCCAATACAGCAAGCACAGTGGATGTGAACCATAGAGATATGCCTGCTGTTGATACCTGTCAGTGATTATCACACCCAACACAGGACTTATCAGGGCAGTAAAGGATAATGTCTGCAGAAGGGTCTGGCGATGTTGTTGTGTGTAGGGGGTGGGGGTAGGGGAAATGGAGGAACCAGTATATGCATTGCAACTGGCATGCCAAGCATAGGCATCAGAAGGATTGGGTGCTTGGGATATCCACCTCAGTGGGTGAACACTGTGCAGACACCATGCATAGTACACAATGGGATGTGTGTATGCCATAACAGACTGATATGCCTGCTTATGAGATGCAGTGGCCCTGTCTGGCTAACAATACAGTGTAGTGGCAGATGCCTTTGTAGGTGTGTTAAGGCAGGGTACAATATACTGTTTGATGGGAAGTAACCTGTGTGTTCTGTTTGCAGGGTTTTGACATAGCCAACAGAGGACACACAGGACATGTGACTGTCCCCCCTGGTGATGCCGGAATGGCTGATACTGACAGATTCAAACACTGATCCTACCACCAAGGTGCATACCTCCTGCGATATGTGTAGCCACAGAGTCCCTGATATCATGAACAGAAGCATATGCAATGGGTGCCTCACACACTCACCGATTACTGCAGCTGTGTCCAGGGCATGTTCTGATGGGTACATAGTGCATTGTATAGAGACAACTGGGGCCTTTGACTCATGCGAGGCAGGTGCTATCTACATTACTGCTGCCCCCATTTGGGCAGGACAACTCAGAACTGACACAATGGCTACTGCAAAGGAGAGGAACAACATTGGGGTCAGCCTCACCAGAGAAGCACTGGCATGAAGTCTACACCAACACATAGGCATCCCCTCAAGCCTTGGTGGTGAAAGCATGCCCCATGGACGCTGGGACTGTTGCAGTGGTACTACCTTCTGCATGGCCATCCAGACAATCACAGGCCAGGAAACATGTGCGTCTTTGGTAGGCAGACGTGGCACCTCAGGACTGACACAAGCAACAACCACCACAGGCAGGGACATGGACACTGGCATGTTGCATCTCACCCAGTACCTGAAAGGACAGTGGCTGCAGTCAGGACAGGCATGGAAGGGCCATGTACGCACTATACTGGAGTGGTCCCAAGCTGAGAAGTTCATTCGCCATTGTGTGAAGGAGGAGCACCCAGCCAACACCTATCCCTACCTCCCAGAAGTGCTCCAACATGAGTTTGAGAGGTACAGGGAGGACTGGGTGTATGAAGCATCCCTGGACAAGAGTCAAGCTGTTGCATCTCCTGAAGAGCTGGGTGCATGCCAGGTCCCTCATGGACACAGTCCACAAGGCACTGACCATCTTGAAGCACTGTGCTCTGTTCATGTTCCTTTGGAAGGATGCAGGAAGTACTGAAAGGGAAACTGGAGAACATAAGGCAGGAGATGGATGTGGAGCAGAAATGGGATATTATTAAATGGGGCATTACCGAGGCAACAGAAGCCTGCACCAAGGCACAGAGTAAGAGGAGCAGAGCAAGAAAACAATGCTGGTTGAACAGCGAGGTTGTGGAGGTGGTGAGGGCAAAACGAGTGGCGCACCAGAGGTTTAGGAGGATGGGGAAGGAAGTGGATAGGGACGAATATGCAAGATGGTCCAGGGAGGTGATCAGAAAAGTGAGAGAAGTCAAGGCCCAGAGGGAGCTGAGATTAGCACAGAGAATTAATTGGGGGGGACTTTTTCAGATACATCAGGGAGAAAAGGAAGTGCAAGGAGACAATAGTGAGGATAAAAAGGGGTGGTGAGTGGACGGAAAAGAGGGAGGAGCAGGCAGAAGCACTGACTGAACACTTTTGTTCAGTGTTCGTGGAAGAAAGGAGCGGACCACTACCAGCATGGGCTGGGAGGGTGGGGACAAGGGGGGGAGGAGGTGACAGATGAAAGAATTGAGGCAAGTAGAGTCCTAGAGGGACTGAGGGCACTGAAGGTAGACAAGGCACCAGAGCCAGATGGTATCCACCCCGGGGTGCCAAGGGAGATGTCAGAGGTGTTGATGGAGCCACTGGCAGATCTGTACAGCACCTCACTGGAGTCAGGATGTGTGCCACTGGACTGGAGAACGGCAGATGCAGTACCATTACACAAGAGCGGGCCAAGGGATGAACCGGATAATTATCATCTGGTAAGTCTCAGCTCCATAGTGTGAAAACTCATGGAAATGATACTAAAGGAAATACTGGTGTCGTACCTGGAGGACAATGGCCTCCAGGATGTGAGGCAGCATGGGTTTGTTTCAGGGAAGTCTTGTCAAACCAGCCTCATAAAATATTATGACTGGGTGACAGGTGAGCAGGATAAGGGTCATGCGGTGGATGTTCTTTACTTGGACTTCAGCAAGGCCTTCAATTTGGTGCCTCATGGGCAGCTTGGGGAGAAGCTAACTGGTAGGTGGTAGGGGCCAAAATGATGAACTGGATTACAAGCTGGCTGACTGGCAGGCTGCAACAGGTGGTAGTGAGAGTGGAACTCTCAACTCCAAGACCGGTGATGAGTGGGGTGCCACAGGGATCTGTGTTGGGGTTAGTATTGTTTGGACTCTTCATATCAGACATTGCACATGGGGTGGTGAGCAAAGTAAGTCTGTTTGCTGATGACACCAAAATCGGAGCAGTGGTGGATGGAGAGGAGGGATGGAAGCAGCTGCAGGGGGACCTACACAAGCTAGAGGAGTGGTCAGAGAGGTGGCAGCTGGAGTTCAATGCAAGGAAGTGTAAGGTTATGCACTTTGGGGTGAAGAACCCAAGGAGAGAATACTGGCTGGGGGGGGAGAGTTAAGCTGGGGATCACTGAAGAGAAGGACCAGGGGTAATGATAACAGGGACCATGAACAACACTGCCCAGTGCAGGAGAGTGGCTGTAAAAGCAAACAAAATGCTTGGATGCATAACGAGGGGGTTTTCGTCCAGGCAAAGAGAGGTGATCTTGCCCTCTATAGGTCGCTGGTAAGGCCGCACTTAGAGTATTGTGTGCAGTTTTGGAGGCCATACCTAAAGTATGATATCAGGCTACTGGAGGGGGTGCAGAGGAGGGCAACAAAGATGATATGTGGAATGGATGGGAGAGACTATGACAGCAGGCTGGGAGACCCGAATATGTACATCCTGGAGGATAGAAGAGGCAGGGGGACATGACAGAGACATTCAAGTATCTGAGAGGAATTAATAAGGATGGGGCAGATGGGGTCTTTAAGTTAAGGAGGGGGAGGGTCACCAGGGGGCATGGGCTAAGAATAAAGGGGGAAGATTTAGGAAGGAAATGAGGAGACACTGTTTCACAGAGAGGGTGGCAGCAAATGGAACATCCTATCAGAATGGGTGGTATCGTGTAAATCTGTGAACAGTTTCAAGGGCATTTGACAGGGAACAGGGGAGAGTGAGGGTGGGAGGTGGGGGTGGCAGTGGGATGACAAGGGGATGGAACAGCTGAAAACTAGGGGTGCTGGGTGCATACTTGAGCAGACTTAGATAGACCGGGTGGTCTGTTTCTGCTGGCACATGTGTATGTTCATATGTACATTGAGAGCAACAGAATGGAGTACTTGGTGGACACTATGGACTCCCATGGGAAGCCTATACAAAGCCTATACAAAGCCAGACCCTCAGTATTACTTCTAGGTGGTCAGAGGGGCAAGACTGCACCCCATTGGGGATGATTATCATCATTGGTGACATCTGAGTCCCTGGATGCCATGCCAGGATGCTTTGATGTGAGACAGTGTTTGCATGGTGGCACATGACCACATTCCTTAGTTAATTCCCTGTGATGCCTATAGCTGGACTATTAGGAACATTTCCGCTATTGGGCAGTATATTGGGCCCTATGCACATATAGGTGCAAGTTATGCACCAAAGGCGAGTAACCCACGCGAGCAGCTCTGCACCTGTGGACAGGTATGCACCAGTGGCATGCATCACCTCTGGCCACCTGTCTATGGCCCTGCCCTCGGCACACAGGTCTGCGCAGGGCAGGTGGGGATGGAGCTGTGGACCCAGCTGGGCATCCAGTCAGATGCCTGACATGGGTCCAACAGTGGATCCCCTACACAGTGGGGCTCACATTGGCAGTGTGTCCCACAGATGTCCGAGGGCCAGCAGCTGTGGCAAGTGGTAGGAGGGCAATGCCACTGGCCCTCTCTGATGGCACTGAAGTGGTGCACTGGGACGGGGGGTGCATGTCTGCTGGTGGGGGTGGAAACATTACCACCAGCAGTTGGGAGTGGGGGTTGACATGTGGAGCCACTGGGGGGGGCAGCAGCCTTATGCCAGTGCCCCTGTGAGGGGTATGGGTGTTGTGTGTGTTGTGTGGGGGGCCACCACACTCACCGCTGTGTGCTGGGGTGGGTGGGTGGCATCAGGCAGCTGTTTTCTGCTGCCCAGGAGGGTTGGTAGGCTATTCACCCTGTCCTGTGGGGTGAGCATGGGGTGTGTAGGGAGTTTACAGCAAGGTCCTTCCTGGTGTACCTTGTGCCCCCTACAACCCCCCACAGCCAGCACCACACGCCTTAGTGCATGGTGCATGGTGCTGCCCCACCCCTCACCCGCCCCCGGTGTGGTACTCCTCACACAGCCAGGGGATCAGGTGCTCATGTGCTGCATGCCCCCTTTGAGCATTCCATGTGGGGGCTGCATAGGGTGTGAAATGGTTGCATGCCCCAGATACGCATGCATAGCCACTGCACCCCCATTGGTGCATAGGGCCCAATATGAATACATTTTTCTTTTGTGTTCCTGCTGTTTTTATGGCCCTGCTGGTGCCTTCAGGGTATTTATAAAGTTTGCTCTCTTCAGACATTTACTGTGTTGTCTGATTTTTCTGTGGGTATGGGGTGAGGACAGGATTCTTGGACAGCAATGTATATGGATGCCCTGTTTGAAAGAGGGGAGTACATTGTTGTGTATGGAAACATAGGGTGAGTGCACCAGGTGACAGTATGGAATGTCATATCACATGGTACTGGGGGCATGTGGCCTGCATTGGGGATGCTGCATACTGTGTGGCACAGAATGTCTGCTGCAGCTGCCTCGCATACTGTGCCCAATGGCCATGCCCGCAGGAGTTAATGGCTGTGCCTCTGGCACATGGGGGGATATCTTCTACAGATCCAAGACTGCTAGCAAACAAATTTGGTGGCATGCATACAGAGCTTTGGCTGGCTGGTTATGGCTAGCATGTTTGGGTATATACCTATGGGATGGGCAATGGGCTGGAGTTTACTGCAGGGGTCTGCCTGTCATAAATGTGATGTGGCTTATGTGTGTGCTCTTTTGGAGTAACACAGTTGGTACATCTGCATTATGCGGCATGTGCAGCACATAGCCATCTGACATATTCCCTCATGGAGCATCCCAGGGGTGTATGCAAGCCATGCCAATGCACACTATATGCCCTGGCTGCACTTCCCACTTAGGCATACTATGCACTCGATTTGTGCATGCCACCCTCCTGTAGAATGTTATGCACATTACAGAATATAGACCATGATTGTGCCATTTCATTATTTAAAATTTATATTAATTCACTTATTCTTGATTCCGAGTACATCAGATCTTTTATTTTAACCATGATTTTTCCATCAATCTGTAATCTATGCTTAGCATGGATATTAAGCTTTGGAATCTGTGTAATAGATGATTCTAAACTTTTTGATTTATGCTGGAAGTTGAATACAAGGCTTAATATTGCATGATCACTTTCTGATCTCATTTCTACTGTCTGAGAACTATAGCAGAGAACTTCTAATGCTGAGATTATTCAAAAATCAATTACACTTTGGCAGTTTTGTCCAAAATAAGTACAAGTACTTGGAAAGTCTTCCTTTAAGGAACCATTCAAAACTCTTTGGTTATGTGATTACAAAAAACACACATTACTTTATTCCTATTTACCTTTGCTAATTTGTGTTTATATTCTCTAATAGAATAATTCCTTTCCAGTCCATCAATTTTGAAATTTAATGGACAGTCCCAATGTCCATTTCTTGAATAAAAATCACCCTTATTAGGTTATCTGCTGGGAAATCTTTGTGTAGACTTTCTATGTTGTTAAACAACCTCTCATGATTTCATCTGTATAAAATAAACAAGATTTAGGTGGAATGTATATATTCATCAAAAGTTTCAGTTTTCCCAGTCAATCAGTACTATTATATAACTGAAGTCAGAGTAAAGTAAGTTGGCAATTGTTGAATTGGGGTCTATTTTCACCATTACTAGGAGCCTACCTGAGGGTCTTCCGAAACTTAAATTCTTAGTTGCTTTACTGCAATAGACTTCAAATCCAGATATTGTGGTATTGTGGGGATTTTAAGCAGCAACTTTCTTGAAGATGTAAGAGTGGAAATGGGAAAATGAGTTAATGAATTATCACACCCCCAGGCATGACTGAAAACAGATATTTTTGATCCAGTCCACTTTCCTGGTTAAATGGTTTCATCCCTGGTTATCTGTATCACAGTGGACCTGGTCCTCAGCTTCCCTGTAGTCTGCACCTGCCTAGTTTCCTAAGTACCCTACTGCCCCCTTAGGCCTGAATGATACCCTCTGTTGTTATACTTCTCTAATGTGCTGTTTTTGTACATATGTTATGTACCATTCATGTATCTGCTTGTATCTGTCCACTGCTATTTGTCTACTCGTAGTTGTTATACACAGCATCATGCACAATATTTTTACCTGACTGTATAAGCTGTTAACTACCTGTATTCAAGGTCTTATGATTTGTAACTCTGTTTTAATTATACTTTATCTGTACTTCCATTCCCCCCTTCCCTAGGTTGCACCTGGAAATGAGCCTTGGCTCAGTGTGCCTCTTCCGGTTACCATTCTTAAAATAAATAAATAAATACATTTAATTAATTACATCTATCAAGCAATCAATCAATCAATCAACAAACCTACTAACTTCTCTTTTAAACCATTTATGTTCCATGTACCCGCTTTCAAGTAATTAGATAACAAATTTTGTAGCTTAACACTTTCAAATACAGAAAATTCACTCACTGGCAAGTCAATAAGCTTATTGCTTATTTAACAGGTGGATATGTGTTAAATTTTGATCAACAATCAAAACAATCAGTTGGTCCAATTTAGTAGCCTGATACAAAATTTCATTAGCCAAGCTATGATTCCTAATTACAACATCTACTTGTCGACTTGGAAAGCCATCATTGTATCTATTTAATCCTTGTACTCCACTGAACCCCCGTTTCACTTATAGCATTTTTGTAATCAGGAAGCAAACTGATGAAGTTAGTGACAGTTCCTTCTCATTGCATGACTTATCCAGTCCCAATATTGACAGTACAACAGGGGTATTCAAATTCATAGTAACATAGTGACTTTGGCTTTTTAAAGATGTTTCCCAAAAACTCATAATTGCCATTATAACTTCTATTAGAAAAACGTTTTAACTCTAGCATCCTGTTTGTAAATTTCAATTGTAAGTTCACAGGGGATTCAGACTTTGACAAAATTGCTTTGGTGGTTTCCAAAGTAGAGGCTACTACATAAACATGTTTCTCTGTAACATCTTTATCTCTAAATACCAATTTATCAATCAATCAATCAATCAATCAAATCTTTATTCAGGCGATCATCATTGAGCAAGGCTCATTTACAAGATGGACCTGATAAGGTCAAGGTTCGAGTTGATGCACAGCAATTACATCACATACTTATGAGACAGTTATACATACAGAAAAAAGAAAATGTTATTTATAACACAATAATATACAGAGAATTCACATGTTAAAGCTTGGCAAGAGAAGGTTAAACTAACATCTACAATATGTACAGTACATATATATCACAATGAGGGCCATGACAGTCACTCACATAATGAGTACAAGGATGGTGAAGGGAATATTGGGTGCCATATACTGTCTGGCTGGAAGGAATATGCCATATGTGATTGGAATATGTTTTTGTGGGATGACTATTCTATCTCTAGCGGTAGCAACTGCATTTCTCTGTGAAGAAGGCTGTACAGTGCTGCTTGAAGGATGTAAATGGAATGATAATGGACAGTTTTAGGGATTTTTGTAGGGTGTTCCATGCTATGGCTAGA
This sequence comes from Neoceratodus forsteri, assembly GCA_016271365.2. Taxonomy (NCBI): domain Eukaryota; kingdom Metazoa; phylum Chordata; order Ceratodontiformes; family Ceratodontidae; genus Neoceratodus; species Neoceratodus forsteri. Next base: position 1,089,452,292 of record CM028132.1, on the reverse strand, counting down.
GAATAGCTGATTGCTGCCCTCCCTGTTTTGGTGTTGACTTTGGGCAATTTGAGCAGGATGATATTGTTGCTTCTTAGGGCATATGAGCTGGGAGTGGTCAGGTTGAAGCAGTCCAGGATATAGCTTGGGAGTTTTTTTAATAAAGCTCTGTAGATCCATACAGCTGCATTTCTGCTCCTCCTGACATGAAGGGAAACCCATCCAATTGCATCATAGAGAGAACAATGGTGAGTATTATATGGCAGGTCTGTAATGAACCTTATTGCTCTATGGTATAAGGTATCCAACTTTTGAAGGTAGGGTGGGGCAGTGACTATAGAGGAAGTCTGCATAGTCAATGACTGATAGAAAGATGGCCTGGACTAATCTCATCTTTGAATCTCTATTAAGGAAGGGTTTTAATCTGTAGAGGAGGCCAAGCCTTAGGCGAAGCTTTTTCAGCAGTTGTTCTAGATGCTGAGTAAAGTCAAGTCTGTTGTCAATCCACACACCTAGGTATTTGAAATTTTCAACATACTCCAGATTTTCTCCAAGTATAGTGCATAGCTGGGGGAGACTGATTGCAGAGAATGTGTTGGTGGAGTTTTGGGTTGTGAACATCATTGCTTTGGTTTTCTTTGCATTGCTAGAAGCTTTCTCGAGAAGCTGATGTTGTAACAGGGAGAATTCTGCTTGTAGGATTTCATGAGCAACTTTAGGTGAAGGGTTGCTGACATACAGTACAGTGTCATCAACAAAGAGATGTACTGAGGACTTGGTAAGAGTTGAATCAATTTTATTTATATAAATGACAAAAAGGATAGGACCCAGAATAGAGCCTTGGGGCACTCCTCTTGACAGTGGTCTTAATGGGGAGAAGTCACCTTCAGCTTTTACCTGCTGTGATCTACCGGAGAGGTAGCATCTGAACCACTTAAGGGAGGATGGATCTAGGCCAATGGAGTGTAGGGATGAGAGTAGCAGTTCATGGTCCACAGTGTCGAATGCTTTGCTCAGGTCCAGGAATACTGCACAGACATTGTTCTTTATATCCAGTTCGGTTTGCCAATCATTGGTGACCTTGGCTAATGCAGTGATAGTGCTGTGTTTGGCCCTGAATCCAGATTGAGCTGGATTTAATAGATTAGCATTGTCCAGATATTCCCTTAACTGAATACTCACTAATTTCTCCAGCATCTTGGATAACACAGGTAGGATGAAAATGGGCCTGTAGTTATTAAGATCCATAAGGTCCCTGATTTTAGAAGGGGACCACTTGGCTGTCTTCCATAGCGTGGGAAAAGAGCCAGAGTTTAGGGAAAGGTTAAAGAGGCGAGTTAGGGGGACTGCAAGCACATGACATGCAATCTTTAGAAAGAATGGGTCCAGAAGATCTGCTCCTGCACTTTTTTTGGTATCTAGATGCCATAATAGATCCTCAACTTGTTTCAACAGTATAAGTTTGAAGCTAAAGGAGGAGTCAACTCTTTGTTCACCAGTATAGTGAGAGCTTAAATTATCCCTTAATAGGTTAGCTGGGGAGGAGTCAAAGGCAAGGCCAGCTGTTGTGAAGTGGTTGTTGAATGCATCCAGGATTTCCAATGTGCCAGTAATGGGGCCATAGTTACTGTGTAATTGGGTTGGAAGGGGGTTGTTAACATCCTGGCCCATCATACCCTTGATGGTGCCCCAAAATCTAACAGTATTATGGTAGGAGGAGTCGAGCTAGGGCCAGGTAGTAGGCAGCCTTTACATCCCTAACTTTCCTAGTGCATTTATTCCTGGCTTTCCTAAAGATCATCCAGTCCATGATATTCTTAGTTTTTCTTGCTACTTTCCAAAGTTTATCTCTCTTCAGCAGTGCAGCTTTGAGGTCAGCTGAAAACCAGCGACAGGATTTGTTTTTTATTCGGATACTAGAGATTGGGGCATGGGTGTTAAGGGCATTTAATATAATGCTATTTAGCACCTGCTGAGCTTTTCTACAGAATGTGCAAGATAGAACTTTTGCCAGTGTGAGAGTAGGCTAGATCATGCAAATATCCTTCAATATTGATGTTTTTCTTGGATCTCCTCATGAGGAATTTTGCAGGATCTGTTTTAATGCTGTTGGATCTTACCCCTCGCGATGGCAGTGGTCACTTATGTTGCATAGGAGCACTCCAGCATGTGTGAATAGATGTGGTTTACTCACTAGCATGATGTCAAGTAGATTACTGTTACTACTATTCCTTGCATTTAGTCTTGTTGGTTCATTAATTAACTGTGTGAGCCCATAGGTGTCACAGAATGATACCAAAGGTGTAGCTGCCTGGGTGAGCCAGTTGAAATTCAGGTCCCCTATGATAATGACTTCTTCAGTACAGGACTTGACCAGGTTTCCCAGGTGGGATAAGAGCTTGTGTTCAGCAGAGGGGGGTCTGTAGCATCCAATTAAATGGAAAGCTGCTGTATTGGGGAGAGAGACTTTTAGAGATAGACACTCAAATTCCTTGGGCATAGATGCTGCAGCAGTACAGGATACAACTAAACCAGCTTTTACATATATGGCTACTCCGTCTCCCCTTGTTTGGCGATCAGTTCTGAATAGCTGATAGGTAGGTTAACTTCTCTGTCCATTGTGGTGGTCTTGAGCCATGTCTCAGTTATCACAAGAAAGTCTGGCAAGGTATGGGCAACCCAGGCTTGTAGCAATGTAAATTTTTCAACAGACTGCATACATTAATATGCAGGAAACTGAGGCCTTTAATTGAGGATAGGTCTGATGGAGAGGTGATGCTTTCAAGAGGTCCAGGGTTGATTTCTACATTACCAATACAGAGCAATAGGAAGATCAGTAATTTCATAAGGGCTGACAGTGATAGGGAGAGGGGGCTGTCTTTGGTCCTCCTTTTTTTATTCCGTTGCCACTCTTTGTTTTGGGTGCTCCCTGTGGATTTAAGGTAGTGTGTCGGGATACCAATTAGCAGTTTGACGACTAGGCTTAGTGGGGATCTATAAACCCAGTAGTGGGGCCTTGGCTGAGACATATATGTGGTGATATGTGTAACTTTATGGTGATGGTACCACTGTAGTCGATGCAGCAATGGCAAGACATATATGAGGGTATGGGTGTCAGCCATGGGGGATGTTCCAGAGAAACTAGGTGGGTTGAACACTTTAGATTGTATAATAGGGTCATCTTCATTTAATTTATGATGCACTTTCTGGCAAGTCTATCTCTGGTTCAAATAAACAACCAGTTAAGCCTTTTAAAGTTTCTTCATTCTTACAACTCAGCCATAGACATCCCAGGATACCTCTCCAAAAGGCAGGACTGCTCCAAAAGAGGAGATGGGGTCCTCATATACTCTGCCAGTCAACAGAATTTTAGTATCTCCTCTCAAGAGGCTATTCCTAAATCACACAAGGTCATTTCAAGGGTCCTATCAAGGTCTCACTCTACCCAACTGTTCTGACTGGAACCTACTACTCACCTGGGTCTCCTTCTGATGCAATCATAAGTATTTTACAAAAAGTGCTGGACACACCTCTCAACTGTACCACATTATGAGGAACGTTCCTCATTTTACTTCTCAAAAGCTCCCTGTTCCACATTGTGAGGACTTGTTCCACATTCAAAATCAACATTGTAAAACAAAAATCTATAGTAAATGATGCAAAAAATATATTATTCAATTCATAACAGACTTTCTGAACATAAATGCAACATGTTAACAGTGTTTTGAGCTTCTTAGGTAAAGATTTGATTAAGTGTTCCACATTTTACCCATTTGTTCCACATTTTGACAGGCAATGTTCCACATTTGGGGGACAAAAGGTTGAGAGGTATGGTGCTGGACCACCTGCCCAATGAGGAGCACATCATTCTTTGTGACTTTAGCATCAATTGGTTTGCTGGGTCTAGCCCCTCTCCCTCTCCAACATACACTCAAAAATTGAAGCCCTGAACGTCAGTCAGATGATCTCCTCTCTCACAAGCTTCAACACTAGGACTAACAATCACAGCTTAATTGATTGGGTGCTGATGTCACATCCACAGAGAATCCTGGCTGCAGACACCCTGCTCAATATATTTAATGACCGCTGCATGACCTGCTCTGTGCAGATGATCAGAAAAGCAAAACCCATCCCAGGATCACCCTAGCTAGATCTTTGTACTCCTACAAGACCTTCTATTGGCTAACTGGACTGCCAGTCCAACACCCTTGGACCCCAGGGAGACTACTGACCCTTTTTACTGCTTCTTTTACTTAATTACTGTATGTGACAAACATGCCCCAGTCAAAAGATCCAGAAGCCAAGGTCACTATCTGCCCTAGATCACTCCTGACAAAACTGAAAACTATCAGCACAGAGATGCTGCTTTGGCCAGGCACAGATCTTCAGGTCTCCCATCAGACAGGCAAGCTTGCCTTCATCTCCTTCTGCAGTCACTGTACTAAGCTGATTAGAAAGGCCAAACCCATGTACTTCCAGAGCAAGCTTGTGTGCGAAGGTTTGTATCCATCCAAATTTTGGAAAATAACGTACAGCTTCCATAAACCCCACATCATCAGCCAGTGACCTTGCCACTCCTGGCTCTGTGCTGACAGCCAGAGACTTAACCTATACTTCACAGAAGGCCTGAGGGCTCTAATCCACCAACCCTGCCTCTCACCCCAACACCAATCCCACTCAGCTGGTAATTTCTTTTTTTTTTATTTTATTGTCTTTTTTTCCCCTGAGCCGCTAACCGCCTGGTACTTTCAGCCCAGTCATTCACCACGGACTTCCACCACTCACACTGGCCATGACTCTCTGATACCCAGTGGCTTCCCCCCTTCCCCGGCAGGGCTGTGGCACTCCCCCTACATACCACAGTCATTGGGATAGGTCAGAGGGCTGGTCTGAGGGGCTAATTGAAGGTGTGGAGGACTTCATTGAGGGTGGCCAGCAGCTGTCCTTTTTCTGTTTTTTCTGGGGAGGCAGGGACTTATAATGATGTCCAGCATCAGTCCCACCTCCTGTGCATACTAGCGCCAGTAGCTGCATGACTCCCGGCCTCCGCTAGGGGGCCTATCACATGCCAGGCACTTTCTCACTCTCCCCCATGGAGAAGGAGAGCAGTCCATGGGATGCTCTATCCTTCTCCCCCCCAGCTAGCCCTCCAGTGACCTGGGTCCATTCCCGAACTTGGGTCACTGACGTTGCTATTGGAAATCCAACCACTGTGCCAACAGGCCAGCGTTACCCAGTTAGTAATTTCTGCCTCCAGACGATCCCAGTTGAAGATGTACCCAAAGATCTCTTGGTGCTTAACTCTTCTTCCAGCTGTGGTGATGATGACACCCCCCCCCCAAGTTCCTGAACACTGGTGCATGCTCCCATCACACACATTTTAAGTCTCTCACAGTCGGCTTCTTCTACTACATGTGATTGTTGTCCCTATCCACAAAGGTGGCTTTGTGGATGCACCTTCCAATTACTGGCTGATATCCTGCCTACCCACCCTCTCCAAAGTCTTCGAGAAGCTGGTAAGTAGGCAGATCTCTAACTACTAAAGCAGCATAGGCTTCTTGACCCTGTTTCAGTTTGGCTTCCATTCCAACCACTCCACTTACACCTCTCTACTTCGTGTCACCAACCACATCCACTCAAGCATGGATAAGGTCATGGGCACAGGGGCTATCTTTATTGACCTAGTCAAGGTCTTCGACACCATAGATTACAATCTTCTCCTGGAAAAGCTTGTGGTCTGAGGCTTCTCTGCCATTCCTTAGCCTGGTTCCGCTCCTACCTAACCAACTACCCCCAGTCAAGCTAGGCAGAACTATAATCTAACCTTGGGGTCTGACAAGGCTCTGTCCTGGGCCCATTGTTGTTCACAGTTTTCATAAATGATATACCCTTAGCTCTCTCCACCTGTGACATCCATATGCCTGCTAATGACACACTTGTCTATGCATAGATACATAGATACATAGACAGTGTCGGCAGATAAGGGCCTATGGCCCACCCAGTCTGCCCATTTGAGCTTGTAAGTTCAGTTTATGTTTTCCTAGAAGTCTGTTGCCCCTTACCCCTGATCTCCAGAATTCCTTTATGTCTATCCCATGCATTCTTAAATCCCGTGATTGTTTCAGTCCCCACCACTTCCTCTGGCAGGGTGTTCCACTTGTCCACCACCCGTTCTGTGAAGAAATTCTTCCTCATGTTTCCTCTGAATCGTCCTCCCTTCAATTTCATCCCATGACCTCTAGTCCTGGAACATCTTTTCACTTAAAAATAGTGTATTCCTGCACCCTGTTACTCCCTGTGAGATACTTGTATGTCTCTATCATATCCCCTCTCTCCTCCTCTCCTCCAGGGAGTACATGTTCAGTTCCTTCAACCTGTCTTCATAGGACTTGTGATGCAATCCATGAACCATCTTTGTTGCCGCCTCTGAACCTTCTCTACCCTGTCTATGTCCTTACATGGTATGGTCTCCAGAACTGTAAACTGTACTCCAGGTGGGGCCTCACTAGTGTCTTGTATAGCGAATTATGACTTCCTTTTCCTGCTGGTGATGCCCCTGCCTATACATACCAGCATCTATTTGCTTTACCTGCTGCCTTGTCACACTGTTTCCCTACCTTGAGGTCATCAGAGATGATAACCCCAAGATCCCTTTCCTGCTTGGTGCATGCTATATCCTCACCCCCCAACTGATATATTGTGCCAGGGTTTTGTGACTATATGCATTACCTTGCACTCTTTGCATTGAATTTCAACTGCCAAACCCTGACCATTCTTCAAGTTTCTTCAGGTCCCTTCTCATTCTGTCTACACCCTCTGGTGTGTCTACTCTATTACAGAGCTTTGTGTCATCAGTGAACAGTGAAATTCTGCCTTCTAGGTCCTGTGCAATGTCACTGATGAAGATGTTGAATAGGACCAGTCCCAGCACTGATCCCTGTGGTACCCACTGGTCACTCTTCCTCTGTGGAATGACAGCCATTTACCACCACCCTCTGTGTCCTGCCACCCAGCCAGTTACCTACCCACCACACTACTGTCCTACACACCCATATTCCCCAGTTTGTGTAATAGTCTTCTATGTGGCAAAGTGTCAAAGGCCTTGCTGTGAAGTCCAGATAGGCCATGTCCACTGCCCTCCCTGATCCACCTCCTAGTCACCCAGTCAAAAAATTCAACAAGGTTGGTCCGACATGACCTCCCCTGGTGAAACCATGCTGCCTGGGTCCTGTAGTCCATTGACAACCAGATGTTCCACCAATCTCCTTCAGTAGTGCTTCCATGATCTTCCCACTACCGAGGTGAGGCTGACTGGTCTGTAGTTCCTGCTTCCTCTTTGTTCCCACTTTTGTATAAGGGGACTACATCTGCTGTCCTCCAGTCTTTGGGTACCTCCTGTTTCCAGTGATCGCTAAACAGGATAGCCAGAGGTTCAGCCACAACCTCTCTTAGTTCTTTAAGGACCCTGGGGTGCACCCCATCTGGCCCCATTGCTTTATCAACTCTTATTACTTCCAGTTCCTTCAGGACCCTTTCTCATGTAAAGGGACTTGTGCCCATTTCTGCACCATTCTCACCCCTTGTACTCCCTTCAGACCCATTACCCTCCTCTACCTCAGTAAAGACTGAGCAGAAATACCTGTTCAATATGTCAGCTTTACTGTTGTCATCCTCCACCGGCCCCCATCCTCCCCTTCAGTCTCACTATCCCTCCCTTTGTCTTTCTTTTTCACTTATGTACCTGTAAAGGTTTTGTTCCCTCTACCCACTGATTTTGCAATGTGTTCTTCTGTCTGAACTTTGGCTTCCCTTACTGACCTCCCTGCCTCCTTTGCTTCTCCTGGTACTTCTCCTATCTCCTTCTGCCTGTGTCTTTTTTGTATTGCCTGAATGCAATCTTTTTGGCTTTTCACTTTCTTTGCTACCTCTTTGGGAAAACCATAATGGTCTCCTCTTCCTTTTCCTTTTGCTAACCTGCTTAATGCATAATTCTGTTGTTCTTGTAATCCCCATTTTAAATACTGCCCACTGTTCCTCAACCCCTGATTCCTGTCCCATTCCCTTTAATGCCTCTTTCAAGTATCTCCCCATTTTCCCAAAGTCTGCTCCCCTAAAATCCAGAATACGTGTTTTTGTGTGGTTTGGTTCTGATCTTTCTGTGATTTCAAACCACAATGACTGGTGGTCACTGTTCCCCAGGTGCTCCCCAACTGTTACTCCCATCACACTGTCCCTGTTTGTGAGCACAAGGTCCAGTATTGCCTTCTGCCGAGTTGGTTCCATGACCAGTTGCTTGAGGAAGGCACCCTGAAGGGAGTCCAGGATAAATCTGCTCCTAGTTGATGCTGCTGCTGGGATGCTCCAGCCCACATCTGGAATATTGAAGTCTCCAAACAGTACTACCTCACCCTTGTCTGCCATCCTTTGGATGGCTAGCATCAACTCCTATCTGTTTCTTCCTCCTGGGCTGGTGGTCTATAGACCACACCTGTGCGGATGGCTGTTCCCATTTTCCTTTCCAGCTTAACCCCAGTATCTCTCCCCATTTTGTTCCTCCTGGATCTCTGTGCCTTATGTCATTTTCACATACAGTACCACTCCTCCTCCCTTCCTGCCTGCTCTGTCTCTTCTGAATATGTTGTAGCCAGGTATGGCCATATCCCAGTCATGGTTATCATTACACCAGGTTTCAGTGATGGCCACAATGTCCAGGTCTGACTGCACCATGACAGCCTCCAGATCTTCCATCTTGTTGCTAAGGCTCCTGGCATTTGCACACATGGCTTTCCATGATTTGACCTCCCTAGACTGTTTCACTGTTCTACTCCAGCCCCTTCCTTGGTTGTTCTTTATCCCTGGTTCTTCTTGCTGTCTGCCCTTCTGCTGAATTTTGCCCCTTTTCTGCTATCCACCTCTTGGGCACTAATCTCCATCTTTTGCACACTGCTTTGCAGAGATGGCCACTCCTCTGGTTCACCGGGTCCACTGCTAGCTGTGGGGGGTGAGCAAGTAGGTACCCTCCTTGCTGGCCTGCCACCCCCCTTTGCTAGTTTAAATGCATCTGACCCTACTGCCCCCTCCATTGAGGCACCCCTGCAAAATGACCTTTTCACAGTTCAAAAATGGTTTCAGGACAACCAACTAGTCATGAACCAGAAGAAAACAGTCTCTATGTGTTTGGGTCCAACCTCTGGTTAAATGCCACTTCATACTCAATAACCCTATACTCTTTTCATGGCAAACACCATGACTCCACATCCTCATACAAATACCTAGGCATGCACCTGGACCAACATCTTGACTACTGTGGTCACATCTCCCAGGTAAGAGCCAAGTGCTATGCAAAGCTTGAAGCCCTCTACAGAGTTAAGTGCTGCCTCCAGTCCCACGTCAAGAAACTGTTGATTTAGTGCTCAATCTTCCCTTGCTGGACTGCAGGGATGTTGTTTACGCTGGTGCCAACTCCTCCACCTGACCAAACTCTAAGCAGTATTCCATGTTTTGTGTAGATTCATTCTGGCCTGCCTCCCCCCCAAAAAAACTCACCATTGCACCATGTACAATGATCTCAGGTGGATACCACCCTTGGAGAGGCACTCACTGCACACTGCTCTATGGGGGCTAGCTACTGGGCAGGTAATCTCCCAAGATACCTTGAAGATCTAGTCACATCAGCAACAAACCGCACATACTCCCTCAGGCCTAGTCACACCGGTAATAATCGCACATACTCCCCCAGGTCTGAGGAAGGTAGCTGATTCCAGATTCCACAATGCAGGAGAAATCTAGGGCAAGCCTTCATCACCTACAAGTGACCTTCCTTATGGAACAATCTTCCTGCCAAAAATCACCTTATCCACTACATATTTCTCCTGCAAGAGACTAATCAAGGTCCATCACTTCTCCTTGATTTCCTACTGTAACTGCCCCAGGCACATCTCCTCTGGTGGTAACTGACATAGGCCTGCTGTTACATAGTAGGACTGCTATTTTATAATGAGTCTGTTGCACTACAAAGAAATCCCAGGCATCCTATCTGAACCCACAGGCCTTGATATTTACACCTCCTCTGCTATTATGACTTGCATCTTATGTAACTCTAGTCTATTTGCACAGTGCTTTGTTATATGAAATGTACCCCTTAGATAAGGGAGCTGTATTGGAACAACACTAATTACACATTCCTCATTGTCTGTACCTGTATCTGCAACGCATTCAATGTGTATTTTGTATGAAATGTACCCTGTAGGTAAACAGAGAACTGTACTGTACACCTTAGATAAACAATGGGCTGTATAGTAAGATGATAATTGCACATTCTGCATTGTTTATACCTGCATCTGCAATGTATTCAATGTGTATTGTGGATGAAACATACACGGTAGACAACCAGGGGCTGTACTGCAACAATGGTAATTGCACATTCCTCATTGTTAGCACCTGCATTTGTAATGCATTCAACCTGTATGTTTGTCTTTGTACTTTTACAATATTTAAGAACCTCTCTGGGAAAATGTATTCTTTGCTATGACCTTCCTTACCTTTTCCATAGTCACAACTGGAAACAAATCTCCTGGGCTTCGCTTGTTTACCAGGTAAAATATGTTTCAATAAAAAAAAATTCTCAGTCTTTATGCAACACTCCCTTGATTTTTAATATCATCTCTTCATTATTCAGGTATGGACTCTCACTATTATTAAACCTATGGATTCCTTGAGAATGTTCAATATGACTGTTTCCATTTCTTGTAGTATTTGTTTCACCACTTTGTGAGTTGGTTAAAGGAGGTATCTTTTTCAGGGAACTGGTCACCTGATCCTTTTTATTTACTTCATTATCCTTTACCACTGATGGTTTCTCTAGACTCACTTTCAGAGCCTTTCTTTTTTCCTTTTATTAGTTCTCCTTTTTATGTTGGCACGCTTGCGCAGCCAACATCTTGAGGTACTGCAGATTTGGAGGTGTGGTCGCTGCTGGGCGAATGCAGGGCTTGCACCAGTAGGTGCTCCCTCATTCCCCAATCAGCCTGCATTCTGGTGCCACACCACCCGGGTGAGCACATCTAAGGAAAGGTCCACTGCAATGTGAGCAAAGCTCGTCACACACAGCGGACCCTTCCTACGTCCTTGCCCAGCATCAAACGTGGCGGCATAGTGGCCGCTAAACTGCCAACTTGAGGGGTGCCCAATCCCCCGGTCGGCTTACTGTGCCATTCATGTATGTACTGATGGGGAAACCCACTCCCCGTCGGCATAATGTGTCCCCCCTCTCCTTTTTTGGTTGCCGAGGGGGTTCCCAATCCCCCTCAGCTCATGCACCCCCCCACTCCCTATGTGCTGATGGGGGTGCCCAGTCCCCTGTCAGCCACTGTACCACCCAAAAAAGAAAAACACCTGTAAAAAGAGAAAAACGTCTGCAATGTGTTTTTTTAACACCTGTAAACAGAAAACAGTCCCTTGTAGTCTCCCTACCACCCGCACCGACCCACTGTGCACCCTGCCTCCCCATACCCCCCTAACACCATACTTACCTCCGGAGGCCAGCGCGATGATCTTTGGTGGACCGGGAACACGTCTGCACTCTTCAAAGCCGACTGCGAACTGAGGAAATGCCGGTAAGCTGTATAATGGAATAAATAGGGTTTTTTCAACTTTGATGCATATCTCGGGCATTTTTTGGAATTTTTGAACCAAATTTTTAACATGGGGTTTTTGGGACCCCTCCTCATGAATTCTGTCACTGTTATGATGTTAATTGGTCCCGAAAGGTGATTTTGCAGTCACTGCGTGGAATCACCTTTTGGGACTGATTAACACAAGGACAGTGGCAGTGTTCAGGAGATGGGCTCTCAAAAAGCCTATGTTACAAATCTGGTGGAAGCAATCCAAAAAATGGCTGTTCTATGAGCATGTGTTGCACAGTTGCTACACAAGCTTGTAACTTATTGAATTCGCAATATTTTCAAGCCAGATTTTCAACATTTTCATTTTTCTACACCTCCTTGTGAACAGTACAGCTGTCATTTTTCACATCCTGGCCGAAATGTGTTTCCGCACTTCTAGCGTACAATACCGTGGTTGCTGTGGGAAATCAGTATTCAGGGCAAATTACAACAATGGCAGTGACAGTGTTCATGAGCAGAGGTCCTAAAATGCCTATATTGAAAATTTGGTGACGATACTCCATAAAATGACTGTGTTACTAGCGTGAGCTGTGCAGTTTGCACGCATGCTCGTAACGAGCATTTGTAATATTTTCACTCTCGGTTTTCACCATTGGCATTTTTCCATACCTCTTGATGAACAGTGCAGCTGTCATTTTACATATCCTGCCCGAAATGTGTTTTTGCATGTCTGGCGCATAATAGCACGGTCGCTGTGTGAAATCACTTTTTGGGACAATTTGAGGAAATGACAGTCACACTGTACATGAACAGAGGTGCTAAAATACCTATGTTGAAAATTTGGTGCTGAAAGTCCATAAAATGACTGTGTTACAAGTGTGCGTTGAGCATTTCCCACGCACCCCTGTAACTTTGCAACTTTGCAATATTTACATGCCACATTTTCAACACTGCCATTTCTCTGCACCTCCTTATGAACAGTACAGCTGTCATTTTTCACATCCTGCCCAAAATGTGTTTCCGCACTGCAATACCACAGCCAATGCCAGCACAACAGCATTCAGCATTGACAAATGCTTGTTTGTTTTGATTTCTTCTTTTGTATTTATATGTTGGGTTTCAATGGGATTTTTACTACTGAGGAAAATGAAAAACCCTCAGGGGAACATTTAAGTGCTTTCTTCAGCAAATTGAATACAGAGTCGAGTAGAGCCCTATTCTAAATAATTGTTTTTAAGATTTTTGGGTGAACATTTTTTTTTAGTGCTTGTGGAAGGGGCTGGACTGACAGCACTGTACACTGAAGCACTCTGTTAATCCACATGGCATGTACAGCATGGGTGATCACAGTGCAAAATTCCCCACACTGCCCTGCCAATGTGCCTCAACCCTGTCATGGAGGGATAACTACACAGGTGAGAGGATAGTTTAGACTCTGTGTAAATTCAGACCTTGACCTGTCATGTGAGACTGCTGACAAGGGTGCCACTTATTGCCAACTGTGTTGGTGGTTTTGTGATGTGGACACCTTCTCACTGGAAACTGGACTAAGACCACCACAACTCATTTCACATAAGTCACTGAACAGAACTCTTTAGGTGATAATGGCTTTTGGTCATTACTGACCTGTGCTGGATTTGAACCAGTGACCTAGAGAAGAAAGGCTCCTTAACTTGCTACCGATCTTCTGTGTCAATCAGCTCATTTTTATATTCTCAATCTCACCTTTTAGTACAGTTAATGTCTCCATGGAACGTGGAACTTTATTGTCCCCATCTATTAGTGTCCTGGAGGTTGCGGTGTCGTCCCAGCTGCAGCCACCTCTCTGGGCTGAGGGAGGAGGTTTCTCATCTCCAGGCTGAGTTGGCCAGGACTTGTGGGACCTCCTCTCTCATCCAGGGACCACCAGGGCCACTGCTGTTGCCTCAGAGGTTGCCAAGAATGAGAAGTGGTTGAACCATAGTGGGCTCAGGGAGGGTGAGGGTGGTGGAACAGAGACGCATCCTTCCAATTGTACCTCTCCACAATTCATATGCTATTCTGGCAAAGTGTGGTTCCTCTATGGAGGTACCCGGAGTGGAGACCAAGGAGGATGCTGGGAACCTCCACAATGGAGACCCACAGGAGGGTGGCGTGGGACCCCATGGGGGAAGGAAACAATTTCTGGTGGGGGACTCCATTGTTAGGAAGGTAGAACTGGGGGAGGAAGGGGAGAGGGAAGTAAGATGCCTGCCTGGTGCCATGGCTTGGAGGGATGGGGAGCGAATCCTCAGGATCACCGGAGCAGCTACACAGGGGAGGGAGCTGGATGTCATTGTCCAGCTAGGGACAAATGACCTGGCTAAGAAAGGGATCAGAGCAGTACAGGAAGAGTTTGTGGAGTTGGGGAGGGGACTTAGACAAGTAGCATGCACGGTAACCTTCTTGGAGGTGCTGCCTGTCTATGGCGTAGGTGAGGCTAGGGTACTCCACACCATGGGATTCAATCAGTAGTTGAAAAACTGGTGCAGAGCTCAGGGATTTGGCTTCATTGGGGACTGGGGTCCACCTGGAGTGATGCAGCCTATACTGGAGTGATGGTCTGCATCTATCCTGGAGGAGAACCAGGATCCTAGGTGATATGTTTAAATGCTTCATTGGCAAGCATTTAAACTAGCCAAGAGAGGAGGCAGTGGAAAGGAGCAGGGAAATCCTAGCCCCCCCCAAAAAAAGTCACGGTAGTAAGTGAGGTAAACACCAAGTTAGAAATGTTGATAGGGAGAAGGGCAGGGGTAAATGGAGAATGTGACAAAGGCAATAAGGATAGGTTTGGGGCAAAAAGGGGCAAGGCCATCCATAAATGGAGGGTAATGAGTACCAATGCCCATAGTCTGGGCAACATGCTCCCTGAACTGGTGTCCTTGATGGAAGAGGGATGCCTGGATATCATAGCAGTCACAGAAACATGGTACGCAGAGAATCATGACTGGGATGTTAACATACCAGGGTACGCAACCTACAGGAGAGACAGGGAGGGGAGAAGAGGGGGAGGAGTAGCTCTCTATGTAAGGGAAGGGATAAAAGCAACTGAACAAAAGAGTAAACAGGGAGGAGAGGAGGCACTATGGGTCACCTTAGAGACTGGAAATGGCACCACAATCCACACAGGGGTTATATACAGACCCCCATGTCAAGGGAGGGAATGGACAAGGATATGATAGAAGGCTTTCTTAGGATGGCAGAGAAAGGGGAGATACTGTTGATGGGAGACCTGAATATGTCAGATGTTAAATGGAGCACATTTGCTGCAGCCACATCCAAGAGCAGGGCCATTCTCGATGCCCTACAGGTGGCATACCTCAGACAGCTAGTTATGGAACCCACTCGTGAGGGAGCAATCTTAGACCTCATAGTCTCAAATGGGGACAGTGAGAGGATCTCAGATCTAGAAGTGGGTAGCCATCTGGGAACAAGTGATCACCAAACAGTGTGGTTCACGATAAACTCAGCTACAGTCAAGCCATACAAAAGTGAGGGTACTGGACTTCAGGAGGGCTGACTTTGGCAAGATGGGAGAATGCCTTAGAAAAGCACTAGCAGATAGGCTAGAAGGAGGGGTGGAGCAACAATGGGGAAACATCAAAACTGCCATCACAGAGACAACAAGCCTTTGTGTGATGCAAATAAACAAATCAAAATGAAAGAAAAATCCACTATGGTTCTCAGAAGAGGTGGCGGGGAAGGTCAGGGAGAAAAAGATAGCATTCAGAAAGTATAAGGAAACAGAGAAGGAGCAGGACAGAGAGCTGTACCAGTTAAGGCAGAAGGAAGCAGGGAGGGAGGGAAGTCAGAATAGCAAAGGCCAAAACTGAGGAAAAGATAGCCAACTAGATTAAGAAGGGGGATAAAACATTTATAGGTACATCAGGGAGCATAGAAAGATAAAGGGAGGGACAGTGAGGCTGAACAGAATGGATGGTGAGTGGGCAAAGAGGGACAGTGAAAAAGCAGGGATACTGAACTAACATTTCTGCTCAGTATTCACAAAAGAGGAGTTGGAGGAGGTGCCTAATGCAATTAACAGAAGCACTCTGGATACGGGGGTCGATCCCAGTCCTTTCACAGAAGAAAAGGTTCTGAAAGAACTCCTAAAACTGAAGGTGGACAAAGCAATGGGGCCTGACAGAATTCAACCCAGAATTCTAAATGAATTAAGGGTAGAACTAATGAAACCACTGACTACCCTTTTTAACAAATCATGGGAGGATGGTGTGGTACCTGAGGACTGGAGGAAGGCGGATGTGATTCCCCTTCACAAAAGTGGGAGCAGGACAGAGGCAGGAAACTACAGACCTGTCAGTTTGACTTCTGTGGTAGGGAAAGTGATGGAATCACTTTTGAAGGAAAGAATTGTTGAGTACCTAGAGGCAGGCCAGTGGGGCACAGGACCCAAGGCAGGATGGGTTCACAGCAGGAACCTCATGTCAGCCGAATCTAATTGATTTCTTTGACTGGGTGACCAAAGTAGTAGACCAGGGAGGAGCTGTGGACATGGTCTACCTAGACTTTAGCAAGGCATTTGACACTTTCCCACATAAAAGATTAATAGCCAAATTAACCAGCCTGGGAGTGGGTCCCAGGGTGGGTAGCCTGGGTAAAACATTGGCTGGATAACAGGACACAGAGGGTAATTGTAAATGGAGTCCACTCTGAAGAAATACGGGTTACTAGTGGGGTACCGTAGGGTTCAGTACTGGGTCCAGTCCTTTGTAATGTTTTTATATGTGACATTGCAGAGGGACTGGAAGGAAAAGTATGCCTCTTTGCAGATGACACAAAGATCTGCAACAGGGTTGCTACACAAGGAGGTGTGCAAAGGATGAGAAGAAACTTGGCAAGGTTGGAGGAATGGTCAGAAGTATGGCAGCTTGGATTCAATGCAAAGAAGTGCAAAATAATGCACCTAAGAAACAAAAACCCAGGGGAAGATTACACAATGGGGGGTAGTAACAATAACAACAAGCATTTGTCAATGCCGAACGTTCACTTGCAGGTATTTGCAGTGGTGTTTGGCATGAATGGTGCTTTACCCTAATGCCCTGTGCGAGTGCTGGTATTTGCACAATAAATTGTCAGCATGACCTTTTTGTTACCCCCATTGTGCGCTACATAAGCGGAAACACGTTTTAGGCAGGTTGTGAAAAATGACAGCTGTACTGCTCATAAGGAAGTGTGGTAAAATGGCAATGTTGAAAATGTGGAGTGGAAATATTGAAAATTCGCAAACCTAGGAGCGTGCGTGGGAACTGTGCAATGCATGCTTGTAAAACAGTCATTGTTAGGAATTTTTTCACCAAATTGTCAACATTGGCATTTTAAAACCTCTGCTAATGAACAGTGTCACTGTGATTGTCTTACTGTGTGCCATACATTGATTTCGCACACCGACTGTGCCATTATGCACTACATGGGCAGAAACACGTTTTGGGCAGGATGTGAAAAATGACAGCTGTACTGCTCATAAGGAGGTGTGGTAAAATGGCAATGTTGAAAATCTGGAGTTAAAATATTGAAAGTTTGCAAACTTACGAGCGTGCGTAGGAACTGCACAATGCACGCTTGTAAAACAGTTGTTTTTAGGAATTTGTTCACCAAATTTTCAACATAGCCATTTTAAGATCTCTGCTCATGAACAGTGACACTGTGATTTTCTTAATGTGTCCCATACACTGAATTCACACAGCGACTGTGCCATTGTGCGCTGCATGGGCGGAAACACATTTTGGGCAAGATGTGAAAAATGACAGCTGCAGTGCTCATAAGGAGGTGTGGTAAAATGGCAATGTTGAAAATGTGGAGTGAAAATATTGAAAATTAGCAGAACTTACGGCGTGCATAGGAACTGCACAATGAACACTCGTAAAACAGTCATTTCTAGGAATTTGCCACCAAATTTTCAACACAGCCATTTTAAGACCTCTGCTCATGAACAGTGTCACTGTGATTTTCTTAATGTGTCCCATACATTAAGATCACACACGGATCATGCCCATTGTGCGCTACATGGGTGGAAACACATTTTAGGCAGGATGTGAAAAATGACAGCTGTACTGCTCATGAGGAGGTGTGGTAAAATAGCAATGGTGAAAAACTGGAGTGAAAATATTGAAAATTCACGAACTTACGAGTGTGCGTAGGAACTGTGCAACGCACACTCGTAATACAGTCATTTTTAGGAATTTTTTCACCAAATTTTCAACACAGCCATTTTAAGACCTCTGCTCATGAACAGTGACACTGTGATTTTCTTAATGTGTCCCATACATTAAGATCACACATGGACTGTGCCATTGTGCGCTATATGGGCGGAAACACATTTTAGGCAGGATGTGAAAAATGACAGCTGTACTGCTCATGAGGAGGTGTGGTAAAATAGCAATGTTGAAAAACTGGAGTGAAAATATTGAAAATTCGCAAACTTACGAGTGTGCGTGGGAACTGTGCAACGCACACTCGTAAAACAGTCACTTTTAGGAATTTTTCACCAAATTTTTAACATTGCCATTTTAAAACCTCTGCTAATGAACAGTGTCACTGTAATTTTATTAATGTGTCCCATACATTGATTTCGCACACCGACTGTGCCATTGTGCACTACATGGGCGGAAAGACATTTTGGGCAGGATGTGAAAAATGACAGCTGTAGTGCTCATAAGAGGTGTGGTAAAATGGCAATGTTGAATCTGGAGTGAAAATATTGAAAATTCTCAAACTTACGACGTGCGTAGGAACTGCATAACACAGACTACAAAACAGTCATTTTTAGGAATTTTTTCACCAAATTTTCAATATAGCCATTTTAAGACCTCTGCTCATGAACAGTGTCACAGTGATTTTCTTAATGTGTTCCATACATTGATTTTGCACACCGACTGCGCCATTGTGCGCTACATGGGCGGAAACACGTTTTGGGTGAGATGTGAAAAATGACAGCTGTACAGCTCATAAGAAGATGTGATAAAATGGCAATGTTGAAAATCTGGAGTGAAAATATTGAAAATTCACAAACTTACGAGCCTGTGTAGGAAGTGCAACGCACGCTCGTAAAACAGTCATTTTGGAATCTTTGCACAATTTTCAACATGGGTTTTGGGACCCTTGTCATGAATGATGTCACTGTCATGGCATTTTTCGAGCCTGAAGGGTGATTTCATGCAGTGACTGCGCTGTGCCTGCGAAATCACCCTTCGGGCCTGCATAACACCATGGCAGTGACATCATTCATGAGAAGGAGTCCCAAAAACCCCATGTTGAAAATTTGGTACAAAAATTCCACAAAATGACTGAGATATGCAATAAAGTTGAAACCCCTATCTAGCCCATTATACAGCTTACCGGCATTTCCTCAGTTCAGTCGCCTTTGAAGAGTGCAGATGTATTTCGGTCCACGAAGATCATCGTGCCAGAGTCCGGAGGTAAGTATGGGGTGGGGGGTGTGGGGAGGCTGGGCAGTGGTGGGTGCGGTTGTGGGAGGGGGGACTGGGAGGCAGCGCCATGGGACCGTTTTTATTTTACAGGTGTTAAAAAAAACTGACGTGGGACCATTGCCACACTGGGGTGGGCTCCCAAGCGTGTAGCAGGATGGTTTTGGGGGCCGTGCAGAGCCGACCAGAGGATTAGGGCATCCCGCTCGGCAACGAAGTTTGCCACGCTGGGGCGGTCTCTCAGCGTGGCACCAAAGCTTTGGGAGGGGCGGCGTGACGTGCGTGGGGGGAGCGTGTGATGCGAGGGGGGGACATCATGATGGCGGCACTCAGTATGTCAGCGGTGCTTTCCTTTGAAGCAGAGGAACACCGCTGTCATACAGAGCTCCTGCATCCATTGATGCAGGACCGCCTCGCCTGCTCAAGGGAGCAGTGCATTGGATGGGAGAAGCACACCTCCAAAGTGTGCTACTCTCCCAAAACGTTCCTTGAGCATGCACGCAAGCCAACGTAAAAATGGAAAGGGACCTGCGGTAATCATATCAGATGACCTTAATGTTAGCAAGCAATTTGAGAAGGCAGTAGGGAGGGCTGCGGGATACTGGGATGTATAGGGAGAGCCATCACCAGCAGAAAACAGGAAGTTGTTATCCCTCTGTACAGACAGTTGTTGAGACCCCATCTGGAGTACTACATCCAGTTCTGGAGACCCTATCTCCGCAAGGTCATAGACAGGATAGAGGCAGTCCAGTGGAGGGCAACTAAAATGGTGCTGCAGGGTCTGCAAGAGAAGCCATACGAGGAGAGCCTAAAGGAGCTTAATATGTATGCCCTTGAGGAAAAGAGGGAGAGGGAGGACATGATAGAAATGTTTAAGTACCTCAGTGGAATCAACAAAGTCCAAGAGGGTAGCATTTTTCAGAAAAGAGATGTGTAAGAACAAGGGACACAATTTGAAGATAGAGGAGGGTGGCTCAGGGGCAATGTGGAGGAAGTATTTTTCACAGAGGGTGGTGGGCGCATAGAACAGCCTTCCTGAGGAGGTTGTGGGGTCTAAAACTGTGGGAGAATTCAAAATGCATGGGACAGACATAAGGCAATTCTTGTGGGGGGTAAGAAGAAATAGGCTGTTGGTTAACTAGGATCTGCAGCTTATCCTGTAGGTAGGGAAATGGGCAGACTAGGTGGGCCAAGCGGTCCTTATCTGCCGTCAAAGTCTATGTTTCTATGTAATTGACGTGATACTTTTTAGTCCCTATTTATTCCCATTATTTGTTGAACTCTCTGTATCTGACCTCGGGTCATACCCGTAAATGGAACTGTACTCCAGTGTACTTACTGGAATAACAAAATAAAAATGAAATGATGAGCACATTTGCCATATGCTGAAATTCTAGTGCCTTTATCACATCCTTTGATAGGTTTGTTAGATACTTATATATTTCCTGATATAATGTGATGCTATGGATTAGTTGATTAATCTTTTCTAACATATTTTCATATATATATCCATTACCTTAACATTATTTTGTATTTGATCTATTACAGTACATTGTCTGAAACACTATCCAGGAGTACTGTTTGGGCTTCAGGAGATATGCTTAAGGAACTAAGTAGTTCCAGTCTACTTCTCTGATTCTCTTTATTTGGAAAGAAAAAGTCAGTAAAATCCTTAGAAATTGGAATTCCCTCATTATTAAAAGTTCAGTGATTTATTTCTACTTTAATTGCAGTTAAGAGGGATGTTCCAGCTTATATTCTGATTCCAAAATTCTGAAACACCTGTCTATAGTCTGTTGATCTTTTTCTAATGAATTTCCTTGTATATTCTATTGTTGATTTTTCTGACCTTTCTTGTCAGCTTTTTTTATTTTTTTATTTTGGTTAGATATTCTAGTTTGATTTGGTTCAGTTCAGTGCTACTCTCTTGCAATGTATCTAAATTCAATTATCAGTAACATAATTCTTAGCACAGATTGTCCTTTTAAGAGTAGAATTTGCCTGACTTTCATTTTCCAGTATCACAGGTAAGTTACCCTTCTCTTGCTGTTTAGATTATTTACAACTTTCCCACTCCTACTGTTCATGTTAGCAGAATGGGGAAAAAAACTAATAAATTAGTGAAATATTACTATAAATTATAACAGTATTCAGATAAGCATTGGCTATTTAGCCAGTATGAAGTGGAACAATAGAGTCCAGTAATCAGAGTGAGTCCAAGAAGCAGCCAGACTAGGTCTGCTGTTTCAGAAGAGTTTGCAAAGCCTTCCACTAAAGTGCTCCAGTAACACTGGTTCAGATAGTCACAGATAATTTGTTTAAAAATGTTCTGTAAAAAGATTCTTTCTGGTGGCCCACAATGGTACTGCAGAAAGGCAGGGAATGTCTGTAATTGTAGTTGAACTTCTTGGCTTAGTGTTTCAGTGATCACTTTCGGCCTCTTTTTCATTCACTTTGCCTCAGTAAAACAGAGGTTTTGAATTAGGCTGATTTCAATAAATGAAATTATTTAGCACATATAACAAGGTAACAAGAAGTGAGCACAGTTTTCATAAAAGAGGGAACAGAATAATGTCATACAGCTGACATGTAAATACCTTCTGTGTACCCCTACAAGTGTACCCTCGGAATGACTCTTCAGCACTACTGGAGATATTTAGCCACACCACTCTCATCTGCAGCCTGAACACATGCAGCAACTTCCTTTCATTAAGCTAAATATGCATCTGCTAGGTCCTCCTAAGTGAAAGTGGGGTACAGTTGCCACATGGCAATGTGCTGCCACTGCATGCCAGTGTACCCTAGGTGCCATGTGCCAGTGGGCTACTACCTATACCTACTGTCCCTCAGGCAGGTTAAGGGGCCTGGGGCCTGCTACGGTGATGTTCAGGGGTTTTATCCCAAAGTTATGACAAATAGCATGGTGCTTCCACCCAGAGTAAATGGTAAGTGGGTCAGGTGACCAGCTGGCACAGTCCCCTGGGATGCAGCACCTACCCACCTCCCCTACCAACCACCCCACACACCAGATACTCAAAGATTCCCCAATGACATTAACCACAAATGACATGCACTTGGCATTCTACAAAATACTCTTCACACAGCTTTTCCAAGCAATAACTCACCTGCTTTATTGGAGGAAACAGGGTTAGGACAGGGGTACTCAGATAAGGGGTAGCTGTGGAATAGAGAAAGGTTAGAGCAATGAGTAAATCAGTAATAACTGGGCTCAAAGGCCAGACCGCCCCTGGAACCCACCCCCACTGGTACCAGTGTAATATTTGAAAGTTCTGTCTGGGTACACAATAGGTGCAGGCCTGGATGTTGCTGCGGGTTGGCTGGCTGTTGAGGCCCTAGGATATTAAAAAATTAAAGTTAAACTGAACACTCCCCTTGGTTCCCTGGGCAAACCCTGGGTACTCATGGTTTGTTGCTTCTTCAGCAGTCTTTGAAATGCAGGGGCTTCCACTAGTCCAGGAGTGAGGGGCTCTGTTTTCAAGAGGCACAATACTAGGCAGAAGATTGGAACTTGCTTTAAGGCCGTGATCTTGACTGGAGGTCTAGCAGCTTGTTACCTTGATTGGAGATCTCTCCGTTTGTCACATTCAGCCTCTTCTGGCCCATAACAGAACACAGATACAGGTCCCAACCAGCCCCAGAAGGCCCAGACCTAGGATTGACTCCACAGCCTAGCTCCCACAATGGGTAGCAGGTGCCCTAGCACCCCAGCAAACACCAGTGACCTCCCGAAACCAGCGGGCCCCACTTGGAAGGGGTTAGCAAGTTCCCTTCCTGGCTCTGGAGAGTGCCTCTGAAACTGGTAGAGATTAATCTATTCCTGCACCAATTCAGTAAGTCCAGGGTCTGCCAAGCAACTTTCAGCTTCCGTATGCCAGTGCCATTGGTCCACTGATTTGCAAGCTTTGAGCAACAGCTCCACTTCACACAAAGACACAAAGCAGTAGCAGGGATTCTGGAACATGCAAGCACCTTCTCACCTTTGTTGATTCAGTCTCTGAATATCAGACCAGCTTCCAAAGCAGCATCAGCTGGGACACAGCTCTCAGCAATTTGTGTAGTTCTCAAGCAGTCTTCACACAGCCTGGCTTGTACCTAGTTCCAGGAACTTTCAAACTCTCCAAGTAACTTCTAAAAGTTCCAGCAACAGTACAGGATTTCTGCAGTAACAATCTCTCCAAGGAAACATCACAGTCCAAAATACTTGAAACATTCTCACAACAGCTCAATCTCTCTAGGAAAGAATTCACTTTTCTCTCTGCTGTGAATTCCCAGCTTAAATCCTGTGGAAGGCCTCTCTCAACACAGATCCCTCCTAACTCGATAGGAGCATGGCATAGACTGACTCAAATCTCCCAAGGTCCTTTCATACTGTCCTTTCCTTAGATTTTCTGCAATTCATTGTCAATTGCAGTTAATGGCCCTCTGAGCCCTCTGATAGGTTGTGATTCATGGCACCTGAAATAGTTAACGCCCTCTCCCAGAATTCCCCTATTTTAATATTTGGTCGCCTAGATACAGAATTGGCTGCTGAACTGGGGTCAAAGCTTCAGCAGTATGGCAGCCCCCATTCAGTTCCATGCACTCTCATCATTGTTCAAACTTTAGCTGTGGATGGGGACCACCAAATACAGTTCACATTTATGTCCTTAATCCCCCAGCATGTGACAGGGGCCCCTGTCCCTTGCTAAGCGACCCCATAAACAGTTATTCCCAGTCCTTCCTGAGCCCATCACTAGCTCTGTTATGCAGACTCCCTAGGAGCTGTGAGCAGGCCTATTAATATTTATGAGCCCTATTATTTTGCATTTCCCCTTCCGGTTTCTCCAGCACTTCATAGGTGCTGCAAAAAATTTCAGTGCTGCTCTTCGCTCACCTCCCACTGGTGTCCAACCCCCATTTAGGTAACCAAAGGGGGGTCAACTGCACCCGGGAGGCTATACAAATGGCTGCAAAATGGCTGCCAGAACAGAGAAGGCCGCAGCACTACTGCGCATGCATGGACCGGTAATCCTCACAAATGACAACACCGAGGTCACTGGTCCTGCTGAATGAACTCCCATAGTCCACTTTTGGGCAGAAACCAATGCAGGAGCCCCGAGGAACGTAAGATAAGCCTGGGAGGGCGGTTACACTCCCAACCCCTTAAATGCTTGGTTTCCACGCCCAGCCTATTGACAAAATTCCATAAAATTGCAACAAGTTAAATTGTAACATCAAACACAACACATTTCTAACAAGACACTTTATTCCTATCTGATATATCATCAACCATTTAAGAACAAGAAAACATTATATAAGTTTAACACATACTTTTCCCTTTAACCAGTTCCCTGGTCACATAAGATGTGGCACCCACCCATATGTTTGACCTTTGTAACCTTGTGGACTTTAGTTCCATTAGAATACTTTTACCACTCTTTCCCCCTTTTTCGTACTCTTTTCACCTCCCTCTTTTCTTTGCTGCCCCCTTCCCCTCTCAGCCTGGGGTGTTTATCACTAACAGGGCACATGAACGCTCTTTTCAGGGATCTAGGAGTGATGTATACTTCCTAGTGAACTACAAATAATGGCAGGTCTGTGGACAACCCCAGAGCATCACAAGTTAATTTCAATATAGGTCTCGCAGTTTTTACCAATCTCCTTGGGGTTTCCTGAACCTCACATCCAATGTCTGCCTCCTGTTCAAAGGCAGAGTCCGCATCACTATTTCCTGGAACTGTGCCTTCCTCCTCTTCAGCTGGGGCAGGACTTCCTATCACTGCCTCATCCTCACCCTCTGGGCCAGTGTTACCCTCCTGAGGCCAGGACTCAGTCAGACTACTATTCAAGTCTGAGGTGGGGCCTACAAAAGGCACTTCTTCAGGGAAGTTGCTCTGATACCACTCAGATGGCTCAGCTGGACTAGTATTCAAGTCCGGAGTGATCCTCTTGAGGGGCATAGTGGGAGCAGCCTCCCCATCTTCCCTCTGTGCCCTAGGCACAGCCGTATCTATCAGAGTCAGTCGCGGTCCCTGAAATAACCTTGCTAACTCGGGTGTGGGATAAAAACACTGGGGCATACCTTTAGTTTCCCTGTCTATTTCATCATCTGAGTCCTCTTCCTCCTTTGATACCCCTTCTCCCTGGGCAGGCTCAGCCCCCATAGCATCACTACTCTCACGACTCTGTCTTCTGCATGCAGCAGCTCAAGTGGTGAGGGTGTAGGAGGATCTTCTGAATCAGTTTCTGCATCAACTTTCCTGTCTCCAATGGGGAGTAGATGGTACCGATGTATCACTCTGTGCCCTCAAATATCTCCTGGCTGAATCTTATACACAGATAGCTCTTCCAACTTCTCCAGCACTACATACGAGGTGTTTCCCCACTGGTCAATGATCTTATGTTTCCCAGGTCTTCCCAAACTCTGAAGCAGCACTCTGTCCACAGGCTTTAGGTCTTGAGCCTGCACCTTCCTGTCTTACCTTTCTTTATTAGCTTTATTTCCTCTCTGTGGCTATCTCTGAAGCCCGGCGATGAGCTTTATCTAACTGTTGCTTCAATTTCTTCACATACTGCAAGTACTCACTCTCCTGGGTGCCATCTGCTGATACCCAAAAACACAGGTCCACAGGCAGGTGGGCTTCTCTCCCAAACATAAGGTGATATGGGGAGAACCCCGTAGTATAATTCCGGGTGCAATTATAGGTGTGAACCAGGGTGCTTACTTGCTGACTCCAAGTACACTTGGCTCAGGGATCAAAGGTGCCCAACATGTCTAGAAGGGTTCTGTTGAATTTTCAGGCTGAGGGTCACCTTGAAGGTGGTAAGATGTAGTGTGAGATTTTCTGATACCCCACAAGGACAAAAGTTATTATAGGAGTCGGCCCTCAAAGTCATGCCCCTGGTCTGAATGGATCCTTTGGGGGCTTGGTAGTGCACAAAGAATTTCTCCACTAATATTTTTGCCATGGTAGATGCTTTCTGGTCTTTGGTGGGGTAGGCTTGGGCGTACCTAATGAAATGGTCTGAGATCACCGTGATGTAGGAAAGTCTGGTTCAAATGTAAGGAAGCCAATACAAACTAGTTCTATGGGAGCACTCATATATATGTTGACTAGTGGGGCAGCTTTTGGGGATGCACCTTCCTCTGAATACATCTCTGGCAATTTCTGCAATAGGACTCTACATCCATTCCCATCTTCAGCCAGTAAAACCTGCTTTTAACTAAGTCCAAGGTATGTTCGCTGCCTAGGTGTCCCATGTCATCATGCAGTGCTTTCAATACTGCCATTATGTACCATTCTGGTAACACCTACTGTTCATGTGGTGCCCCCTGTTGGTCCTGAGTCTCCTAGTAGAGCAACCCCTTTTTCAACCGTAACTTTGACCACTCTTGCAGCAGTAGCTTAGCAGGAGGATACACAGTATCTACTTGTGTCTGATCTCTGTTTTGTTGTAGTATTGGGATGATATCACCTATGACAGTACTGGCTCTCTGCTCCCTTTTCAAATCCTGGGTGGTCAGCTGTGGTAAGGACCTCACATCCAGGATGACTAGGTGATGATAGGAAATGGGGATGCAGTTTCCTGAGGCTCCCAAGCAGTCCACCAGGTGTGGGGCATCTTCTGTGGGAGGGGACTCTTCACCATCAAATTTTTTTGCACAAGGCCTTCACCGCTTGTTTAGGTATCCTTACCCAACTGGAGGACTTGTCTGACTGGGCTTTGGGCATCTGTACAGAACATCAGCATCCACATGGTTCAGAACAGGGTGGTACTCCACAAAGTAATCATAGGTGGACAAAGCTGATAGCCACCTATGACCAGCTGCATCTAATTTAGCCGTGGTCTGCACAGAAGTAAGCAAGTTGTTGTCAGTCTTCACAGTGATCTTTGCCCCATATAAATAGCCACGAAACTGGTTCACAAAAGCCCATTTTAAAGCCAGAAATTCCAGCCTGTGGACCAGATATCTCTGCTTCGATGGGTTCAAACTTCGGTTGGCATAGGCCACTGGGCACAAGCCCTCTGGATATTCCTGGCACAACACTGTCTCCAGGCCACTGAATCTTGCATTGGTACATAAGACATAGGGCTTCTACAGATCAGCATAGGCAAGTGCCAGAGCATAAGTTAAACAGTAGATGATGTCTTCAAAAGCCCAGTCACACTCCTCAGTCCACCAGGAGTCAAAAGGTTCTGATGGTCGAAAGTATCTAGGTTGAGCTGTCTGGACTCCAGGTGCTGGGGTCTTCTTGCTCTTATTTGTCAGAGAGTTCCCCTGCAATAAGTTCAAAAGGAGCCTGACTACTCGGGTGTAGTCCTTCACAAGTCTTTGGTAGTACCTGCAGAAGCCAAGCAGCTGTTGGAGTTCTTTCAAAGTTCTGGGCTTTGGCTGAGTAGTAAGGGCTTTGACTTTATTGGGGTTTGTTTGAATACCCTTTGCAGAGACTATGTGCTCAACATACTTAACTGGGGCCTGGAAGAATTGGCACTTATCGATAGAAAACTTCAGGCCAAACTCCTCCAAGTGGTCCAATACCTTGAACAACTGGGCTTTGTGTTCCTCCAATGTTTTCCCAAACACAATGGTATCTTCCAGTTATACCAAGCACTCCAGTAAGTTCATATCCCCCACTGCTTTTTCCATCAAGCACTGAAGCATGGCTGGGGTGCTGGAAATGTCCTGTGGCATCTGAAGAAATTCAGAAAATTCAAGCGTACATATGAAGGCTGTCTTCTCTCGATCCAGCGGGGCTAAAGGGATCTAATAGTGCCTACTCCTTAAGTCCAGGACAGAGAACCACTGGCTGCTGTTTAAACAGTCTAATGCATCCTGTATTCTGGGCATTGTGTACTGATCTGGTACAGTCTGTTTATTCAGAGTGTGATAATCCAAGCATATCTGGATGGCTCCATTCTCTTTCCTTACAATGACAACAGGAGATGCATAGGGATCCTCGATTCTTCGATGATTCCTACAGCCATCATCTCCTGATGGTGCCTCCTCAAGTCATCCATATCAACTGGGGCAAGCTGCCTGGAACTTTCTCCAAATGGGCATTCATTAGTGAGCCTTATGTAATGCTGCATATAATGCTGCTCCCTTGTCACACATCCAATGTTCCATTCATGTAGGTAAAATACCTTTGTTCTGGCCACCAGCTTCTTTTGAGCTCATTCTTTCCTCTCCTTAGGGATGGAGGAGTCACTCAAACTGAATAATCCAGGATCAATTCCAGAGGGGGCACCTTCCTTCACTGCAGCAGGTTGCACTGCTGTATCTGCACATTAGACCCCCACCAGGGTTCAGCCTCTTTTCACCATCACTTCTCTATCCATAATGTTCCCCACCAGCACAATAACCCTCCTAACATATGCATGTGCTCATGCAGGCAGGACACTGGGCTTCACTAACAGCCCCACCAGTAGCCCATGTTTCCCAGGGACATCCAACATTAGGATCTGATTCTTTACATCCTTTTTCAGTCTCACCACTCCACTAATATTACACTCTGCGTTGGGTGGAAACACGATCTCTGCGTCATCTCTCCACCTTACTGTTCTTACAGAATTATCTGGCTCCTCCACGGGGGGAGTTATTTTTCCTTTTATAGGCCTCTGACCACTAGGTGAAGGGGCCGCTCTTCACCTTCCCTTTCAGCTTCATGGGCCTGACATAGCTGGGTTAAACATCCAAATATGTGGGCATTCGTGGCCACTATCACAGGCACTCCATCATATATTCATGACTCAGGGCAAATCAGTGTCAGGGTTTCCACTACTTCTCCCACACCGGCCACTATAGCTGGAAAAGCCATCTGGGATGTACCTGAGGTCGGGATAGGATTTCTCAATGAGCCCCCACACATGTAGTCCTTCTAATGGTTGTAGTTCTATGTGAGACAATTGTCTGTTGTACCATGACTTAAAGATGATGGTAACTTGGGAACTGCTATCCAAAATAGCTCGGAGTGGCAATCCCATTGATAGTGACAGTAGTCTCAGTAGACGGCCCACCAACTTGAGCATGTCGACTGAGGTTAATGTGGTGGTTTTAGCTGTAGAGGCTCTAATGTTAGCTATGGAGCTGGACTTGCCAGGGGTCCTGGTGAACTCCCTTACTGGGCCGCTGTAGTTTCCCTGGTTCTATTAGTCCAGGAGCCAGGTGCATTTATCTATGTGTCTAGGTCCGAATGGTTTGATAACTGTTTCTTATTTAAAAAAAGTGTGTAGAATCCAGATTTACAACTCTTATTTGCTCAAAGTTGAATGCTTTCTTGGAAAATGTACTGCTTCAATGAAAAAATGAACTGTCAGTGAAAATTGTGTATATTTTAATTAATGGTTCCTTCTTTAATTATAATTCTATAAGCTTTTATTGAAATACTACAGACATTGTAACAAACAGCAGCATATGTATTAAAGGCTTACTATTAACGTTATTATTTATTTTATTCTATATTTAACTTAAAACAATCAACTTTTTATGACATTTTATGAACCTAAGTACAACAATCAGTACTCTTGTTCACTGTCTTCATTATATGACATGTTAAGTAAATCTGTCTTATCATTATTGACATCACAGTAACTGTCAGAATCTTCTTCATTTGGATTGTTGTTGTGTTCATTCAATTGTTCACTTAAGGCTGGTGGTACAGCTTCACATGTGAACCACGTTGGCTTGTATTTACCATACTCATAAGTCCAGCCATTGTCCACTGGCTTCAGTAGTGTTATTTCTGGTTTGTCTGCATTTTTCCATAACAATGAAATGTAATTTGCATGGCAGATGTATTGTGTTAGAACTGATTTGCATGGTGGCAGTGATTTTGTGTCTGCTCCTTTGATCTTTTATAAGGTTTTGTATTTGTCACTCAAGTTGATACTTGACATTGAACATACTGTAGTGGGCTGTGTTGACACTCTTTACTTTCTGTCCATACAAGGTACACACAAAGCTCTCAATTGTATCCTCAGTTTCTTTAGACAAGTGTGAACATCCCAGTTTTTCAAATGCCTGTGTGTACTCTGTATTTTTTTCCATAATTGTTAGAGGTTGCACCTTCCCCTTGCCTTTGAACACTGGTGAATAGTCGCACCCTGTCAGAGCATGGAGACCGGGTAGAGCTGCACACACAGGTCTGCCTAACTCTGCTGACAAGTGGGATACATCTATGAATCTTCTTGTGTTATTCTCTGAATGGCCAACGTCCATGTGCAGTTTGAGATTCTCATTTAGACTTATATGATACAGCAGAATGACCAGAATATCAGTATCATCTGCCCTGATCACTACATGCACATCTTCTCCCTCATTTTGACTGCAAATGTAGTGTATGTGTTGCATGATTCTTATGTCTGCTTCTATGTGTTTTCTTTTTAGGGCCTTGCACTCTAGTCTGATCATATGTCCAGCTTCCACTTTGTATGAGTAACAAGTTTCTCCTACTGCATACATGAGCTTTTTATCACCTAGAACTTCACAGTACACATCAGAATTCCATGCTGTAGCTAGAAAACCTATGAGTGCCATCTTGAATGAAGATGAAGACAAGGATCCAGCAAAGTCTCTTGGTCAGCTTTGGTCAGGACCAGTTATAAGATAGGAGAGTGGAGCGATGCTATGATTTCCTCTCTTTTCTTGTTCAAGACCTTTGATCAATGGGATCTTGTAACAGCCACTCACAAGGTGGACTTCATTTGCAGAAGTACTGCAAACAAGAGACAGGATGGTTTTTTACCACACGGTGGAATGTTGATGGCAGGTTTGTAAGACTTCTGATCAAGAACATGGCATCAACCACAGTGGCATTTGTAGCACTGGGGTGGTTACTTTGGACTCTGGTCTCAAGTTTCTTCAGCAGTGTTAACTTCATTGTTACATAGAAATATAGAATTTGATGGCAGATAAGGACCGCTTGGCCCGCCCAGTCTGCCCATTTCCCTACCTGATGGATAAGCTGCAGATTCTAGTTGATCAACAGCTTACTTCCTCCTGCCCCCCACTAGAATTGCCTTATGCCTGTCCCATGCATTCTTGAATTCTCCCACTGTTCCTGACTCCACAACCTCCTCAGGAAGGCTGTTCCATGCATCCACAACTCTCTCGGTGAAAAAATACTTTCTAACATTACCTCTGAGCTGTCCCCCCCCTCTATCTTCAAATTGTGCCTCCTTGTCCTTGCACATATCTTCTTCTGAAAGATACTACCCTCTTGTACCTTGTTAATTCCCTTGAGATACTTGAAAGTTTCTATCATGTCCCCCCCTCCCTCCTTTCTTCAAGGGTATACATATTAAGCTGCTTTAGTCTCTCCTCATATGTCTTCTGGTGCAGACTTTGCACCATTTTGGTTGTTTGGTTGGTTGTTGTGTTCATTGATCCATCAACGTTTCCTAAGGAGAGGGGTACCAGGGTTAGCGGATAGGCAAACACCATCAACAGTTCAATTGTTGAAGTCGCAGATAGATATAGGAATCATCCAAAGAGGTTTCAAGTTCCTTTCAACTCTACGATTTTCTTGACCTTGTTCTTAATCTTCACATTCATTGCATCATGTGCAAAGTTCTTCAACTTGTATCTTTTGATGGGTTCCTCGAACCTACTGCCTTTGGTAATGCATTTGTCTCTAAACACATGATACATCTGAGTACCCATCTCAGTAACCTGCAACACTTTGTTTGCTATCTCTTGTGATACTGCTTTTCCACCACCTATTAAATAAAGATTGCTGTCCTCAAACACATCCCTGAATGGATTCACAGAGGAGTCTATTGTGTTCAACAGCTTGTTTAGATCCTACAAATCTCATTTTACTTTAAAACTCTTCAGCTCTTGGCTGGCTTCTTCATGGCTGACAAGACCAACTTTTTCCATAAGACATCCAACAGTTTTACTTCGAGCTGACCGCAGAATGTTCCACCTCCTCCTTATGTTGATGTTCTGTATCAAAGAAGAAATCCCAGTTAGTCGTGATGCAGCATCAGCATTAATTGTCTGTTCCAAGGTCAAATCTACATCATTTCTGCTAAATCCTCTCTTTGATCTTGCACTGGTTAATGCTCCATTCTCAAATTCTTCCCTTATTCCAGGGTGGGTCTCATCCATGTTTAGCAAATTCATAAGGTACAGGGTTATCCACTTGGCATAGTTGTGGTACCCAGTTGCGAAGTAAAGAGGTATCATCTTCTCCAAGCTATATACAAAGACAGGCATGTTATTTGTCCTGCTGGAATGGCAGAAGAGTTGGTACAACTCTACAAAACTGCAGTACTGCAGCCAAAATTTGGTAGTTGCACCATGCTCACCATGGTGTGTGGAATCTGAGAACATATACACTAATTTGGGACTATGCCTGATGTAGATGCTGCAGAATCAGATTCAGATAGAGCACTATGAACTTGGGAGTGAAGCAGTTTCGCTGGATAACTCTTTATGATGTCTTTTTTTAGAGTTTCATCAGTTGTAAGTTCACTGGAACTCTTATATGCAGTGAAGTTCTTGTAGCAGATATAATGATATTCATGGCTGCTGGAATAATGTTCAGGCAACTCAAGACACACCATGTTGTACTTTAACAGTGTTTGACTAGACCGCCTTTCCTCTGCATCAACTACTTTCTCCCAATGAGCATCATCAAAAGGTAGCGGGTCTCCATGGTCTATGCTAACTCCTGGATCAGTGTGTAGGATGCATCACCTCTGCGGTTTGTGAGAAGTCTTGCTAGCCATATCTGAAACAGTAAATAAATTACATTAATAACTAAGTAAACCTAGTCTATTAAATAAATTAGATAAATTAAATAAACAGGCAAACAGAGTCTATTACATGAATGTAAATCTTTTAGTTACTCTTAAGAAAGCGCATTTTCCAAGAAAATGTACAATTATGAATGAATAAGAGTTGTGAATCTGAATTTTACACACTTTTTTTACATGAGAATCAGTTATCAAACCTTTCGGACCCAGACACATAAATAAATGCACCTGGTTCCTGCTCTATATGGTTCTCAGATGGCCTATCTTGAGCTAGGGAGCTGTTCATAGGCATCCTACGTCCCTTCCTTATATGGCCCTCATTCCCACAATGATGACAAATAATGCCCTCCTGGTGCTGTTGCCTATTGGGCATGGGAGGGAGTGTCCCCTGAGAGTCCTGCTGGGCTGCTGAGAGCTACTGAGCTCCCCTCCAAGGCCCTTTCTCTAGTCTGGGCCATAACTGGCATTCCTCCTCCTCCTCTCTAGCTCAGTCACGCTTCTAATTAGCTCATCTATCTGAGCGTTAAACCCAACCTCTGTAGAGGGTGCTGGCACCAAGGGCCAGTACCAAATGTTAAAGGGCCTGTGCTAGGAACCATCCCCACTTCCCCTCTGGGGCTCAGCTAATCCTGGATTCACAGACAACTTGGCCAATGCAATCACATCTTTGGAATCTTTCAGTAAGGTTTTCAACTCTTGTATCTCACCAGGAGGTATCTCTCTCCCTACCTGGGTAACAGTTGTTGAGGCTCTCTGTACCCCCCCCATTGCCCTTGCTCTTCTTCTGCCTCCCTGACTTCCTGCTCCAAAATCCAGTACTGGATCCATGCCTCCAGATCATCTTCACTACTTGGGGTTGGTTTAACCCCCAAGAACATCCTCAGCTTACGATAGGAATCAAAAGAGACAGACGCATGACTGGGTAAGGATTTCTCTTTTTTAGGGGATAGCATTAAAGGCCCAGTCCCATTCCCCCTCCCCGGGGTGATTACACTAAAGGAAGTAACAATGGGCTAGGCCTCTGATAACCCCTCAGCCACCAAAGCCTTAGGTATTCATGCAGCCTCTATAACATTATTGCATTCCATTAACACAGACAAGGGTTCCTTCAGCAGAGTCAAGCATTTTTCCATGTACTTTTACCTTGTCAAGTCCCTTTATCATGGACAGATACCTCTCTATGGTCTCTTCCTCCACATCAGGGGGTACCCACAAAAGTAAAAGGGACCTCTGGGGGACCATTTGCATGCCACAACTCCATTCTATCTATTTAACCTTATCATTTTCCATAGGCATAACTTTAGGCCTGGAGTGCACAGACTTGGGTACTGGGGACCCCACAGGGGTCTTTTCGGTTGGGTCTTCCATGAGGGGCATGGCTGGTGAATAGGAGATACCAGCAGTGCCTCCAAAGATGTACCCCAGACACCATGTGCCAGTGGACTATTACCCCTGCCTGTTGGCCCTCAAACAGGTTAAGGGGCCTGGGTCCAGCTACAGCGGCGTTCGGGGGTTCTATCTCAAAGTTACGACAAATAGCGTGGTGCCTCCACCCAGAGTAAATGGTAAGTGGGTCAGGTGATCAACTAGCACAGTTCCTTGGGAAGCTGTACTTACCCACCTCCCCTACCAACCACCCCACACACCAGATACCCGATTCCCCAATGACATTACCATAAACAACTTGGACTTGGCTTTCTACAAAATGCTCTTCACACAGCTTTTCCAAACAATAACTCACAGCTTTATTGGGCAAACAGGATTAAGACAGGGGTACCAGGATAAGAAGTAGCTGTAGAAGAGAGAAAGGTTAGAGCAATGAGTAAACCAGTAACAACTGGGCCCATAGGCCAGACCACCCCTGGAACCCACCCCCACTGGTACCAGTGTAATATTTGAAAGGTCTATCTGGGTACCCAATAGGTGCAGGCCTGGATGTTGCTGTGGGTTGGCCAGCTGTTGGGGCCCTAGGAAATTAAAAAATTAAAGTTAAATCAAACTGAACACTCACCTTGGTTTCCTGAGCAAACCCTGGGTACTTATGGTTTGTTGATTCTTCAGCAGTCTCCGAAAATGCAGGAGCTTTGGCAGTTGCTTTGGTTTCTCAGAAGGAACTAGAAGGGAAAGGATCAGATCTGTTACAGTACAGTAGCTTCTTGTTGTTTTTACATTGCTTCTTGTGGATTTTAGTTGGTAGAAGGTTATTTCTTTTCTTTCTTACTACTTCTAAGGGGCTAGCAGGGTATTGTTTTGGGGATGTTGGAATTTTGAAAACTGTTTTGGAGGCTATAAGTGGGCTCATTTGTTTGATGTTTCACTGTGTAGCAGGCTGCATTTGTAGAGGCATATTTCTTCAGATTTAAAACCTATTTGGTGTGATTTGACTGGGGCTGTTTCTTTGAATCAGAGACCTCTATCTTCTAATTTCAGACCTATTTTGATGTGTTGTTGGTGAAGCTGTTTGAATTGGAGACCTGTTTCTTTTGGTACCAAACCTATTTTGGGTGCTTTGAGTAGAATTGTGATTCATTTTTGCTGGCTTCACTAGCTGCAAAGGTTAGTGCATAGTGGGGGAAGGGTACTAGTGGTCTGGTCAGGTCTCACTCAGCTAGGGAGGCGGAGCTGAATCAGGTATAGTGTCTGTTGCTTTGGCTTCTCAGAAGGAACTAGAAGGGAAAGGATCAGATCTGTTATAGTACAGCAGCTTCTTGTTGTTTTTACATTGTTTCTTGTGGATTTTACTTGGTAGAAGGTTATTTCTTTTCTTTCTTACTACTTCTAAGGGGTTAGCAGGGTATTGTTTTGTGGCTGTTGGAATTTTGAAAACTGTTTTGTTGGCTATAAGTGGGCTCATTTGTTTGATGTTTCACTGTGTAGCAGGCTGTATTTGTAGAGGCCTATTTCTTCTGACTTAAAACCTATTTGGTGTGATTTAACTGGTGCTGTTTCTTTGAATCAGAGACGTATATCTTCTGATTTCAAGCCTATTTTGATGTGTTGTTGGTGAAGCTGTTTGAATTGGAGACCTGTTTATTTTGGTAGCAAACCTATTTTGGTGGCTTTGAGTAGAATTGTGATTCATTTTTGCTGGCTTCACTAGCTGCAAAGGTTAGTGCATAGTGGGGGAAGGGTGCTAATGATCTGACCAGGGGCCTCAGCTACCTGTTTCTGGAACACTTGGGTTGGTCCCAACCCCTCACCCCATTTGCCCCTGGTCTGTGATTTCCTTTATATCGGGGTTCTGACATCACTTCCTCAAATGGGCAAAGGATATGCACCTGTCATAGCAGAAGTAGACATCCAGAAAAGGAACAGCAGCGAGTGAAGAGGTGACTGCTATCTCAGTGGAAGGGAAGTAACTGCAAATCTAGGAGCTTTCATTGTTACTTCTTTGCATTGCTATTGCATTGTGGAAAGGAGGCGTAGGAGTTTGAAGAAGGTTGTGCAATAGCTACTTAAAGTCTCTTTTTGAGTGTGGATAGGAAGGTTAGGAATATATAAAGCAGTTGCTCAAGCTATCTAAACGTGTGCAGCAAAAGGGATAAGGGAAATAAGAAAAGAATGTGTCGCATTGATAGAGAGGGGAGAGGGGAGACTTGGGGGAGTGTTTGGTATCCTGCATCTGGAAGGGTGAGGGGTCACTGGTGGGCAACGACAGCAATGGGTAGGGTGGTAGGCTGCAATAACTGCGGTGCACCAATCTTTCTAAAAATTGCCTGGACTGTGGGAGGATGTTTAGTGTGCAACCACATAGAGAAACTTAGAAAGGAGATTGAGGGTCTGCAGGAGGAACTAAGACAGGCAAGGCAGACTGGGGGTGGGTTTAGCCCAATACTGGAGGGATGAAAAATGGGAGATGAGAAGGGCGATTTAAGCTAACAATGGTGAGAAGAGGGTCAGAAGAAGGGAAACAGGGACAAGGGGGCCCAGGCCAGGAAGGATGATTGCCCGGGAAACCAGGCCAGGAGACAAAAGACAAATGGAAGAAGGAGATAGGGACTTATGAGGGGAGGCAAAGAACTGGCAAAAGTCATGGAGTGGAAAGGAGAGAACAGGTTACTATGAAGAGAGAGGGGAGGGCATCTGTGAAGGGTCTTCAGAAAATAGTTTTGCACTACTACAGAGGAAGAAGGTGGAGGAGGAAAATGATGAAATTAGAGGAGTAATTGATAAATGCCTGGACCAAACTGGAGCGGGGGAGAAGTTCAGCTGGGAGAATTGCAACAGGTGCAAAAGGGGGAAATAATGTGCAGGAGGAAGAAGAGGAGCGGGAAATTAGAAAGGGAGATGAATGGAAGCAAGCAGGGAGTAAGAGTGGTGGAATCTTAGTGCTGGGGGACTCAATACTAAGAGGAGTCAGGTTGGTTAGCAAGGGGGAGAGACATAGTCACATTTGGGTGGAGGCCATGCCAGGAATGACAGCGGAAAGGGTGGAACAATATGTTCTGAAATATGCTAGAAGGGGTAGGGACAAGCCTCATTTAATTATACATTTTGGGATGAACGACTTGGCTGGCAAGACAGTAGATATAGTCCAGAGGAGGTCTGAGGAACTAGGACAATAATGTGAAGGGGCAGAAAGATCAGTAACTTTTTCGGAGATACTTCCAGTGCCCAAGGCAAGCACAACAAGAAAGCTGAGAGTGAGGAATTTAACAGATGGCTAAGAACTTGGTGTTGTGCTAAAGGGTATGGGCTGTTGGGGGTGGGAGGGACCTGGGAGGACAGTAGTCTTTATGCCAAGGACAGACTACACTTGAGTGAGGAGGAAAAGAAAGTGTTGGAAACAGAGGATAGAGGAGTACATAGAGGAAGTAGCGAATTTAAACTAGGAGCGGGGGGTGACAACTGGGCAAGAGACATGCAGAGACCACAGGTTGGGAAACCATATGAGCTTACCCCCCATAAAAGTGACAAAGGACAAATGGCATGTACTATTGGTGATGCTAATAAAGGAGGGCAGGATGGGAGGGGGAGGAAGGGTGGAAGGTGGTTACCCTTAATGCTAGGAGCCTTGGAAGGAAAACTGCAGTTACAGGTGTTCATGGAGAGGGAAAGGTGGACATTGCAGCCATCACAGAAACATGGGCCACCCAATACAATGACTGGGACCTGTCTGTACCGGGGTACAGGTTATTTCATAGGGACAGGGTGATTGGGAAAGGAGGGGGTGTGGCACTATATGTGAAGGAAGAACTGAAGTGTGTAAGGGAGGAAGAGGAGGAGGGCAGTACAGAGTCACTTTGGATGCAAATCCAGGATTCCAAGAATAGGATTCTTAGAATGGGAGTGGTGTATAGGCCACCATCTCAGATGGAGGAGTTAGACAGGGAACTAGCGGGACAGATGAGGAGGACCTGCGAGAAGGGTAGTGTGGTGATTGTGGGGGACTTCAACATGCCAGAAGTGGACTGGAGTACCCCAACAACCAGGAACAGAAGGGAGCAGGTGCTGCTGGATGCCTTCCAGGACAGTTTCCTGCTGCAAATTGTCAGTGAACCAACCAGGTTAGGGAATACCCTTGACCTTGTGCTGGCAAATAGGGACTTTGTGAGAGAACTTACAGTGGAGGAACCGCTGTCAGGGAGTGACCACCACTCAGTATGGCTCACATTAGATATTGGCAAGAAAGGAGTGGAATCTGGCACAAGAGTGCTAGACTTCAGGAGGGCCGACTTTGGGAGGATGGGGGAAGTGGTAAAAGGGTGCCTGGCCAGAATTCAATTTAGTATGGACACTAACCAGAGGTGGGAGCTCATAAAGCTGGGGATGGTGGAGGCAACCAAAATCTGTTGCAAGGCCCAGAGCAAGAAGGCTAGGGCTACGAAACCAAGCTGGTTGAGCAAGGAGGTCATGGAAAAGGTAAGGAGGAAAAGAGTTGCCTTAGGAAGTACAAGAAAACAGGGAGAGGGGAGGACAGGGAGGAGTACTTGATGGAATCGAAGGAGGTGACAAGGGCAGTAAGGGGAGCCAAGGCATCTACAGAACTCAGGCTGGCACAAGGCATTAAGAAGGGGAAGAAGGACTTTAGGTACATCAGGAGAAAAGGGCTTAAGGACCACATATTAAGGATTAGGAAGGAGGGTTGGGTGGAAGCAGGGTGCGATAAGGCAGAAGCACTAAATGAGCACTTCTGCTCAGTATTTACTAAATAGAGAGGGGTGACACCCAGGGGAGAAATGGCAGAAACAGGGGGAAGGTGACAGATGGGGAAATCATGGAGGGCAGGGTTCGGAGGGTTTGAAGGCACCGAGGGTACAAGGCACCAGGCCCAGATGGCATCCACCCCAGGGTACTGAAGGAGCTGGCAGAGGTCCTTGCAGGACCTTTGGCAGACCTATTTAATGCCTTACTACATTCGGGGTGTGTACCTCAGGACTGGAGGATGGCTCATGTGGTGCTCCTCCACAAGAGTGCCCCCAAGGATGAACCGGGAAACTACAGACCAGTGAGCCTCACATCCATTGTGAGTAAGCTAATGAAGACTATCCTGAAGGAGAGGCTGGTGGCTCTCCTAGAGGCCAAAGGACTACAGGACAGCAGACAGCATGGCTTCATACGGGGCAGATCCTGCCAAACCAACCTGGTGGAGTTCTAAGACTGGGTAACTAGGCAACTGAACAGGGGTCATGCAGTGGATGTCCTGTATCTATGCTTCAGTAAGGCATTCGACTCAGTGCAGCATGGAAGGCTGGGAAAGTAACTTAGTAGGCACAGGGGCAGGTGCAAAGCTGGTGAGATGGGTAGAGAACTGGCTTCAGGGAAGGCAACAGAGGGTGGTGGTGGGTGGGGAGCTCTCACACCCAAGGGTAGTGATAAGCGGTGTTCCACAGGGCTTGGTGTTGGGACCAGTGTTGTTTGGGATATTCATTGCAGACATATAATTGGACATTAAGAGCAAGATCAGTCTGTTTGCTGATGATACCAAGGTAGGAGCAGTGGTGGATGACCTAGGGGAATGGCAGGGGTTGCAGGATGATCTTGCAAAGCTTGAAACCTGGTCAGATACCTGCCAACTGGGGTTTAATGTCAAAAAGTGCAAGGTGCTGCATTTTGGGATGAAGAACCCAAGGAGGAGTTACCAGTTGGGGGGAGTGCAGCTAGCCCAGAGAGAGGAGAAAAAGGATCTGGGGTTGCTCATTACAGGGTCAATAAACAACTTGTCACAATGTAGGAAGGCAGCTACAAAGGCCAGCAAAATGCTGGGTTGTATTGCAAGGGGTATATCCTCGAGGAGGGAGGAGGTGATTCTGCCACTGTATAGGTCATTAGGCTGCACCTGCAGTACTGCGTGCGGTACTGGTGCCTGTATCTGAAGAAGGACATTAGGTTACTGGAGGGGGTGCAGCGCAGGGCGACAAAGATGATCAAGGAGCTGGGGGACTTATCATACGAGAGGAGGCTGAGGGAGTTGAACATGTACTTACTGGAGGAGAAGAGGGACAGGGAGGACATGACTGAAACCTTTAAGTACATGAAAGGAATAAACAAGACAGGTACAGAGGGGCTGTTCAAAGTAAGGGAGGGGAGGGACACCAGGGGCCATGATATGAGACTGGAGGGAGGGAGGAAGGTTCAGGAGGGAGATGAGGAGACACTTTTTACAGAGAGGGTGGTGGCTGGGTGGAATGTGTTACCTGCAGAAGTGGTATCCAGTAGAACAGTGGACTGCTTCAAAAGGGGATGGGACAGGACAAGAGGGAGGGTCAATGAAGGGGAAGGGTGGAAGGGAGGGGCAGCTGCAGAATAAGGGGTGCTAGCTGCACATTCAAGCAGACTTGATAGACCTCTAGACCTTTATCTGCTGGCAAATTTCGTATGTTCGTATGACTTCCACCAGTCCAGGAGTGAGGGACTCCATTCTCAAGAGGCACAACACTAGGCAGAAGATTGGTACTTGCTTTAAGGCTGAAATCTTGATTGGAGGTCTAGCAGCTTGTCACCTTGACTGGAGATATGGCTGCTTGTCACATTCAGCCTCTTCTGACCCATTACAGAACATAGATGCAGGTCCCAACCAGCCCCAGAAGGCCCAGACTCAGGAGTGGCTCCACAGTCCGGCTCCCACAATGGGTCACAGGTGCCCTAGCACCCCCAGCAAATGCTGGTGACCTCCTGAAACCAGTGGGCCCCACTTGGAATGGGTTAGTAAATTCCCCCTCCCTGGCTCTGGAGAGTGCCTCTGAAACTGGTAGAGATCACTCTATTCCTGCACCAGTTCATCAAGTCCAGGGGCAGCCAAGCAACTTTCAGCTTCCGTATGCCAGTGCCGTTGGGCCACTGATTTGCAAGATTTGGGCAA
Organism: Neoceratodus forsteri; assembly: GCA_016271365.2. Lineage (NCBI taxonomy): Eukaryota > Metazoa > Chordata > Ceratodontiformes > Ceratodontidae > Neoceratodus > Neoceratodus forsteri. The sequence goes on along the minus strand of CM028132.1, from coordinate 1,089,411,160 downwards.
CAACTCCACTTCACGCTAAGACATATAGCAGTATCAGGGAATTTGGAACATGCAAGCACCTTCTCACCTTTTGCTTACTCAGTCTCCAAATATCAGACCAGCTTCCAAAGCAGCTTCAGCTGGGACACAGTTGTCAGCAATTTGTACAGTCCTCAAATGATTTCCACACAGACTGGCTTGCACCCAGTTTCAGGAATGTTCAAACTCTCCAAGTAATTTCTAAAAGTTCCAGCAACAGTGCATAGTTTCTGCAGTAACAATCTATCCAAGGAAGCAGCACAGTCCAAAATACCTGAAATGTTCTCACAACAGCTCAATCTCTCACAGATAGAACTCACTTTTCTCTCTCTCTCTCTCTCTCTCTCTCTCTCCTGTGAATTCCCAGCTTAAGCCCTGTGGAAGGCCTCAGAAGATTCAGCTATCTCAACACAGATCCCTCCTAACTTGATAGGAGCCTGGCACAGACTGACTCAAATCTCCAAAAGCCCCTGGGATTCCTCCATACAGTTCTCCCCTCTGACTTGCTGCCTTTCATTGTCAATCACAGTTAATGGCCCTCTGAGCCTTCTGTTAGGCTGTGACTCTTGGCACCTGAAATAGTTAACTCACTCCCCAAGAATTCCCCTGTTTTAGTCTTTGGCCACCTAGACACATGATTGGCTGCTGAACTGGGATCAAAGCATCAGCAGCATGGCAGCCCCCATTCAGTTCCATGCAGTTTCATAGTAGTTCAAACTTTAGCTGTGGATGGGGACCACCAAATATACATTTATGTCCTTTCGCCCCCGGCATGTGATACGGACCCTGTCCCCTGCTAAGCGACCCCATAAACAGTTATCCCTAGTACTTTCTGAGCCAGTAGCTCTGTTCTGTAGACCCACTGGGAGCTGGGAGTGGGCTCATTAATATTCATGAATCCTATTAATATGTATTTCCCCTCTCGGTTTCTTCAGCACTTCATAGCACTGTAAAAAGTTTCAGTTCTGCTCTTCACCCACCTCCCCCTGGTGTCCGACCTCTGTTTAGGTAAGCTGGGGGGGGGGCTAAACAGCAGCCATAAAATGGCCACTGGAATGAAGAAGGCCGCAGCGCTACTGCACATGCGTGGACCGGCTATCCTCACAAATGGCAACACCATGGTCTCCAGCACACCTCTCAACTGTCCCTGATTTTCAGGGACATCCCTGATTTTGCCTCAAAATTTTACTCAGTCCCTCCTAAAAATTGTGTTTTCATGGCCAAACAGTGGGGGTTGTAAGCACAAAACAATGTTGAGCATTAAAGTTACAGACTTATTCTTCCTTAGAAAATGCATTTTACACAAAGTCCCTTAATTCTACCAGCTTTTTGAGTGGATATCACCAATTTTGAAGATGTGTCCATGATTTTGGTCCTTTGTCCCTCATTGTTTTAAGCCTTATCCCTGATTTATGAGGCAGGAGGTTGAGAGGTATGGTCTCCAGTCCCGCTGAAGGAATCCCCGTAGCCCACTTTTTGGTGGAAACCAATGCAGGAGCCCAGAGGAACATAAGGTAAGCCCCGGGGTGGGGGGGGGGTTACACCATCTTTTAAACAACAGACTACTATTCACATGGCATTCAGACCACTGCTGTTGAATTAAAGATTCTGGAATACCTATGCCAGATGTCATTTATTTTATTTATTCTTTGTTCACTGGGTAAGGCCCACTAGGCACAACTGCCTGTTTTCAAGGGCGACCTGAGAACCCAGGAGTTTCCTGGTATAATATATTGACTGATCTTGGGGCGTTATGATCACTGCTATAAAAATGACAATGATGATTTGGAAAATTACTGGCAAAATGCTTCTCTTTTGTTTGTTTTGCACTGTAACTTCTCCTATCCTGTTAGCAAGGTTGCAAACTTGTGGGTTTTTTTGTCTAGTGAGTTAGTTGTAATGGCCTATCAAGGACTGGATTAAGTAATAATTATAATATTGCTTGCTTCCATTATGTGATAACCCTTTTCATGTACACTATAGCTTCTACTTTGACAGCTACAATAATTCCTTACTCTTGTACTTAATGTTCTCATTCTCTGCAGTTTTGTATATGTTAGACCTATTTGGACCATGGAAGAAAAGCAATACTTCCTTCCTCTGCTGTTCAGCTCTGGTTTCCCTCTCTAACAGATGCTCTTCTTTGAGGATATCTCTTTTCTTAGACTATACCTTTGGAATTATACCTGTGTCAGTGCTGGGACCACACAGAAAATTTTCCTAGCCAGGGGCCGCTCATGATGACATCACGTATCAGCATCCACATAAATGCGGGAAGCTCCATCTCCCCTCAGTACTTTTCCCACCATTGACTGTACTCATGTATGTCTGCTGTTTAGGCCTCTCTCACAACAGCAGGATTTATAAGATTTGCGGGGCCTCAATCAAGCAACAGTGCAGAAAAAAGGCACATAAGAAGTTTTTGTTGGAGAAAACTCTAATGGCTATGCAAAAAGGCCAGGTCCAGAAGGAAGCATTGCCTGCCCCCTTGACCAAGTCGTGGTTGTTGAAGTCCAAAGACTGTGAAAAAGAACAGTTGTTGAGACATAAGTATAAACACAAGATTAAGGACAAATCAACTTCCCTGATGAGGTCCAGGTCACCGCTGCAGCCTGCACCCACTGAAGCTGCATCGTCATCACCTGCCTTGGTGGGGATGATGATAGTCCTCCCTGACCATCAGCCAGACACCAAGATCAGAGCTTACCATACCTACTACAGCTGGTACATCACCACTATCAATGGGAGCAGCTCTATCATTGATGCCAGCAGTCATGACCCCTGGCCAGGGGATTGTCAAGGTGCAGGCAGTGCTGGTGTTATTTTCAGACATGATATGGCGCATATTGCCAGGCTTGCCTTTGCACCCTGCACTGCTATCAACAAGGGGTTCCTGCATATCATCCTTATTGACTGGGACACAACAAGCACCTATTGAGCAGATGACTGCAGCGTCCACAGCAAGGTTATCCATTCTCATTGCCAACTGGGATGTTGACAAGGAGGAGGACTGTAATCCTGACCTCATAATGGAGGGGGATTATGAAGAGGAAGGCTACGAAGAGGAACATCATGCTCCACATTCCAGCTCCACTGTATCCTCTTGCAATGAGGATTTTGTGGTGTACACACCCAGATCTCCTCCTGAAGACCCCATTTTTCAGACAATGATGCAGCAAATGCAGACTGCTATTGGGTTTGCAGTAGAAGAAGCAAATTCTTCTAAACAGAATTTGATGAAGTTTCTGGAGGTGACCTTCACTCCCCCCATCATTGCACCTCCCATTTATCCTGCCTTAGAGGATGCTACTTTTGCTGCATGGTATAAGCCAAATACCATGCCAACTATTCTCAGAAAGACTGACAAGCAATACCCTGCCCTTGATGCCAAGCCTTATTATGCTAACCAGCCAAAACCAGATTCTGTGGTCCTAATGGCTGCCCATGACAGATCCAGGGTACCAAGGTATATGAGCACCCTGCCACCTGATAAAGAATCCAGGAGGCTTGATGTGATGGGAAAGGAAAATATGCCTCTGCCTCATTAGGCCTGCATATTGCAAACTATAAATTACATGAGATTAAAGAGCAACTCTGCACTTCAGCATGTACTTTCATAAATATGATGTTTCAGCTATTGTAATTTACTAGGGAATACATTTTTTTCATTTTGAATATTCATTTCCAAGGTTTACAGCACATCTTGATAGTCTGTCTGAAAAGTATGTATAAAAAACATTTTCCTTTCCCCTGTTAACCTCACATTGCCTTTGTTTATGACATCATAGTGCTCACCATGGCAATAGACTCTGATATCACAAACCACAAATGGGTGGTTAACAGGAGAGTCAGATATATTTTGAAGGACTCAACAAAATAAGTGCTACATTATCTACAATATTTAGTAGACCAACAGCAGGGGAAGTAAAAACAAAATAACTGGAAAACAAAAAATGTAATTATGATGTATGTAAATCTTGCTTTAGTAAGCTATTTATTACAGTAAAGAGTTGCTCTTTAAGCATCAGTCAGCCAGGGAAACTTCTTTAAATGGAGTTAGAGTTGCTTATCACTATGCATGTTGCTATGTTTTAGCTAGTCCCAGGATGACACATCATCATTTTTTATATACTTCACTTTATTGGTATTTCTTTGAATATTATTGTTTATATTTTAGGTCAATTTCACTTTGGAGATTTTTGCATAGCAACTTTCAATTATTGTTTAAAGATCTGATTAAAGAAGGCAGCTCTAGATATAATCAACTCGCTCTACATCAACTTAATGTTTTAGATTGCCTCTATCATCCTCAGCTCAATATCCATTTGTTTATAGGTTGTTAAAAGACTGGAACGCATTTCCACCATCACTACATAATTCTGCAACTTTTCATGCTTCTAAGCTAAACTTGAAGAATTATTGTATTGATAAGTCAAAATGTCACTGCTCTAATTATTATTGGTCTTGTATTTAGGGTTACTGTTCTCCTGTGTGTATGCTTTGTGATAATTTTATGTATCAGTTAATTGTTATTTGTCCAGGTCCTCCATGAAAATGGGGATATGATGCTCTCAGACTTTACCTGGTTAACAAATTTTAAATAAAAATAAAAAGTATCCAAGTAGCCTTTGAGAGGCTGCCAAAGCTGCAGCTCAAGCACTTCCAGAAGTCACAGCCAGGAATGAATTACTGAAAAATCTAAATGCAGGCTCTGAAGCAGGCAAACATCTGCTACGTTCAGCAGGTGATGTCTCAGATGCTTCTACTAGGGCAGCTGCCACTGGGATTTGCATGAGAAGGTATTCTTGGCTCAGAGTGACATGGTTTGCAACTGATCTGTAACAAAGACTTGAATGCATCCTTTACAGGAACAAAATTGTTTGACTGTCATATAGAAGAGGCTTTGAGAGACCTACAGACCTACAGAATGACCGTGAGGTCAGTAAAGTCCCTGTACCCTACACCTGGTAGATGTACAGGGTACTTCTGCCAGCCTGCTGCCAAAGGTGGCTGCCATGCCTATCGTCAGCAGGGCTGAGGGAAAGTAATGGAGCATTGGCACCTCCTCCTCCCCTCAGGAGCTCATTTTAAATCCTCCAAAGCTGGTGACACTGGGCCCTATGGCTCAGCATGGCTTGTGCAGGACTATCCTCAGACTACTTCATGGACAAGAGGTGGTGGTTGAGGGTTTGCTTCTCCCTAAATTTAGCACATTGGAGGGAGATTACTACAGACAAATGGGTCCTGGAGATAACTGCAAAGGGACATGCCCTGGAGCTGCTAGACTCCCCTCCAGAGCATCCTCCATCTCTTTTAACTTATCACCCGGGTCATCTGTCACTGTTGAAAGAAGAGGTAAAAGCCTTACCGACCAAATGTACCATAGACTGTCTGCCTTCAATCTCATCTGGCATAGTACCCACCTGTTGGAAAACAGTGCACATACTGCCCTTATTTAAATCTGGTGACCCATGTGACTTTAACAACTACAGACCAATTTCAATCCTACCAGTCTTGTCAAAGCTTCTAGAAAAACTAGTTAGCAATCAACTTAGGGATCACCTACAAAATTCAGACCTCTTTAACACACTCCAGTCAGGCTTCAGACAAAACCACAGCATGGTTTCTGAATTAACCTTAGTGACCAATGACTGGTTTACTGCTTTCGACAAGAAACTTATCACAGGAGCTGTCTTTTTAGACCTAAGCAAAGCTTTTGATATGGTTGATCAGTCTATTATTAACCTAACTTAACACAGTTTGGATAGCTCCTCAGTATGCTGGTTCTCTAGCTACCTTACTGGCAGACTGCAACATATTGAAACTGACAGGCTCCTCTCCTCCCCAGTTCTGCTCACAAGATGGGTCCCCCAAGGCTCCATCTTGGGGCCTTTACTATTCACTGTATATATAAATTCTCTCAGCAACAATATTTTAAATTCAAAACTCCACTTTTTCACACGTAATACCATGCTGTATACTTCTAAACCCTCATTGTCTGAAGTCAGCACAGAATTGCAGGCCGATTTCAACTTATTACAACACAACCTCATCAATTCCAAACTACTGCTAAACTCCAAGAAAACTAAAGTAATGTACTTTCTTCCTTCACAGTCTTCAATGTCTTTACATCAGCAAGCCATACCAGCGCCCATCATAACACTCTTAGGAGACTCACTCAAGACAGTCGAAAAATTTAAATACCAAGGAATCTGGCTGGACAGTAAATTGTCATTCACTGCACACATTGAATCCCTTACCAAAAAGTTAAAAATAAGACTGAGATTTTTTTTATAGGAATAAATCCTTTTTCCACTCCCACATCAGGAAAAGGCTTGTACAACCCAGCTTCCTCCCCCTGCTGTATTATGCAGACATCATTTGCAACAGTAGCTTAGCATCCAATCTACACAGAACAGACATCCTGCATCACTGTGCCCTACTATTCACAACCAAGGCACCATTTGGAATGCATGACTGCACCCTTTATTCAGCTGTGGGCTGGCCATCACTTACCACAAGGAGTCTGCTCCACACAGACACCTGGGCCCTCAAAGTCTTATTGAACAAGCTGCCACCTTACATTACTTCCCTCTATTGCCAATCATGTAGCCACTATGCCCTTAGGAAAAGTGTATATATCCTCCTAGATGTCCCAAAATTTCATACCCTGTATGGCAGAGCTGCAATTAGTTATGCCATCCTGGCTGCCTGGAATAAAATACAGGCCACACTCAAGCACTCTGAACTAGTTTCCTTAAACTTTTTTAAATCCTTGTTCAGCAAGGCACTTATGGAAAACCTGTCATTGCCTCAATAGCCAGCACAATCAGCTTTGTTAAAGCTAACATAATATATACTTGTCCCCATTTCACTATTCCCTTCTGCCACTTATAGTTACTGTTAGAACATCTCCCATCCTTCAGTATATGTCAGAATATCATGTATAGTTGCAGTATCACTAAGCCCGCCTGTTTTAATTGTCTGATTGTCTCTGCATTATAATTGCATCATATGGCAATTTTGACTGTCTCCTAAATATATATGTAGCATTTGCCAGTTACTATAACTTTACTGTATTCGAATTGTGTGTATTGTATACTGTTCTATTACTATGTCCTATCTGGACATCCATGTAAATGAACGTGCTCAGTGGAGTTTTCCTGCCAATAAACTTGAAATTGAACTTGAACTTCATACCAGAAAAACTAAGGGTTTTAGTCCAGCTACTTCCTGGTCCCCAAATGGACAGGAGATCTCAGGCCTGTGCTAGACCTATAAGACCTAAACTTCTACAGAGAATTCAAGAAGTTTCATGTAATCTCCCTTCGGAATCTGATTCCTCTGTTGCAAACAAGGGACTGGATTTGCTTCCTGGACATGAATTGAGGCATACCTTCATATTGAAATCATACAGCACCACAGAAGATTTGCCCTGGAAGAGGACCACTTCCAGTTTAGAGTATTGTCCTATGGCTTGTCTTCTGCCCCTTGGGGCTTTACCAAATGCCTAGCTGTGGGGGAAACAGCCTTTCTCTGGGAAGGTCTCTATATCTTCCCATACCTGGAGAATTGGCTATTGAAAAAGAGACTCGTTTGTCTCAGTTGGGCCCACCTGGTCATCAAAATTCTAATAAATAATAATAATAAATCCAGATCTAGGAGCAAGCTCAAACATACCATATCCCGCACAGGCAATTGATCAAACTAAGATTTAAGGGTCACTGTGAATGTGCCAAAGTCAGTACTGACCCCTTGCCAGAGGCTGCAGTATATACTGTAGGTGCAGTACTGGACATAGGACAGGGCTGAGCATTTCTGCCTCTGGGCAGGGCAGGGCAGAACATCTCATGGCTCAAGCAAGCTGTTGTACAGCAGTCAGTATGTCTTAGCCAGGACATTCCTGTGCCTACAGGGACCCATGGCAGTGGCCATTGTGACAGTGCCACTGGCTCACTTGCATATGCAGATATCACAGTGGGCACTGAAAGGGTAGTGGGACCAAATGACAGATGATATGGACCATCAGGTGCTCGTCACATCCTATTAACGCAAAACACTGATGTGGTGGATAGACTGCAACAACCTCTTGAGGGGTATTCCATTCTTAATCCCAATTCCTACTCAGATTCTCATCTCAGAGGAATCAAAATCTGGGTGGGGAGCACACATGGGTCCTTATCATATCCAAGAGTCTTAGAGCCACGAGGAAGCCAAATTGCACATAAATGTCCTTGAGATGAGAGCTCTTCCAAACAGTATCCAGACTTTACAGGAGCATCTGACTCTGGGTCATCTGCTGGTCCAGACAGACAACGTTAGAGTTATGCATTATATAAACAAACAAGTGGGGATGCATTCATATCCCCTGAGTTGGGAAGCGATGACAGTGTGGCACTGGGTGCTAGAACATGGCCTTGAGTTATCAGCTGTGCATCTCCCAGGTGTCCAAAATGTCTTATCACATTGAGTAAGTAGGTCACAGTCCAACAAACACAAATGGGAACTGCTGACCTCCATGGTGGACAACCTCTTTGCAAGGTGTGGTCATCCAGATTTGGATCTTTTTGTGTCCCCCCACACAATGCAAAACTGCCACATTTCTGCTCACTTGCTTCAGGGCCTGTAGTTTTCTGGTGAGTTGCATTGTCCCCCTGTTGGGAAGAGAGATTTCTGTATGTCTGCCTTCACATTCAATTATTTGTTTATTTTATTTAGTTTTTGTTGACCGGGTAAGTGCACTAGAAAGATTCTGCCTATTTTCAGGCACAACCCAGAAGAGGAAGATACAGATGAATGCCAACTGACCTTAAACCAGATTAAGCTGTAGGTGGTATTTTTAGTGAATGAGGAAAATTTGGCCAGGACACCGGGGAAATTCTCCTACTCATTGAAATTGACCTGGTCTCTTTTTCTATGACTTTGTTTTTATCTCAAAACCTTAAAATTGCTCTTGGAGATATTCAGAGCATTCAAAAAGCATGATATAAGAGTAATTTGAAAGGGTATCTGAAAGAATGGTTGGGTACGGCCCCACCAAAGTTGACTCCAAAAATTCTTGTACCAGAATTTATGAAAGTGGCTCTTGCAAAATTATGGAAATGGGGAGTGACTAAATCACATATATCTCAATTGTCTGGGCCCCAGCTCTATAAGGAAACCATGGGGAAAAGTCATCCAGCAGAATCAGTGTTTAAAGACTGCCCAGATAATTTGAAAGGTGGAGTTTTAAAGCAACTAAATAATAAAAGGATTCCCCTACATATGTGGGAGGTTATGAGGTTAACGATGTATGGGAGATTAAACTTGAGAGGAAATGTGAAGCATAAAGCTTTGGAGGAACGAAACTGTCTGTATAATGGGTGTCAGAATATAATGGAAACAATGCAGCATTTTCTGTTTGAGTGTTCATATTCAAAACCACTATGGCCTTTTTTAGCTGCAAAATGGAAGATGGTAGGGTTAGCACATTTATCTTATGAATCATTAGTGTTGGGGCACTGCCCTCAGTTAGTCAGACAGTATCATGACATCATACTTATTTTTTTTTTTTTGTTGTTATCTGAAATATTATCTTTGGCAGGGGACATGTCAATGGGCCATACAACAAAAATGGATGTCATATCAGACGTTTAGTGTGCTAGTAGAACAAGCAATGTTGAATGTGTATAAAAATGATATAACCAGGCATCCTCGAGATGTGCTACAACACTGGTGGAACAGGTGATCTCACTTTATTAAATATAAGTAATACAGTTTAAAAGTTTTGAGCATGGGGTGCACTTAAGGTGAGCGTGTTTTTTGTTTTCAGAATTGGCGACATATTGCGACAAGTCTAGTGAATGAACATAAGGTAGTATAATATTGTCATTTTAGAAACAACATGAATTTTTTTGTATAGTTCTCAGAGTCATGTCGTTATAATTACTTTTAGTATTTTATACTTTCTTTTTACAGTTTTACATGTATGAAGTTAATACATGAGAACTGTTTTTTGTTTATGTATAAAACAATGTTTTTGATTGTGATTGTGTGTGATGTAACACAGTTTTGATGATTTATTTATGATGTTGTGCTAATAAAAAAATTCCCCTACTCATCGAGAGAGGGTGCTGTTGTCCCAGGACGATGACCACTTCTCCTGACTTGCTGAATGGAATGGATGTGGAGGGAACTGAGGAGCTGGCCTCCTCCCCTGCTCTTGTTTCAGTAGAGGCTGAAGAGTTTCATGACATCAAAGGGTTCTTCAATATTCAAAAAAAAGAACAACTGAAAAGGGCTAAATAATCTTGTTTCTGATATGGAGTTACCTTTGGGAGAAGAGAAGAGAATATAGGCTTAAATATCCATACTGCTGCATCCTCGAATATATTGCAGGTGAAAACATTACAGACACTTCTTGAGGAAGAGAAGCTTAAATATAAACTGAAAAAACAAGAATTGACTGCCGCTCTCAGCATCCTGACAGCTGAGAACACCAGAGATGAGTCATCAGCCCAGGAAAGCAATACTTTGCATGGAGTGCTGACATCGCATGACTTATCAGCTGCTGCAGCAGGTAACATTATTTATCAAACTACCAGCCACGATTAAATAAATGTCACAGTATTCACTTTTACAGTACCTGCAACGTTGAAACTTGGGTCTTTTCGGGACGCTTGTTCTTTCCGAGGACCGCAATAGGGCCTGCTGTACAGCTGGGTACTGTCATCCACACTATAGCTCCGCTGACTGATACTATTAAAATTTCTGGGGACACTGTACATTTTTAAATTGAACGGGTCCTGGATAGCAAGTTTAGCATTGAACATTGCAGCAGTGGGAGTACCACTGTTTCTGATGCCTTACAACCTCCTGTGATTTATCATAGGGAAATGGCTGACGTATCTTTAGGAAAAGCACTTGAAACTAAGCAAATGGCATTGGCTCAGATGCTAAAAGATGATGAGCTCCACAAAAAAAGAAACATGAACAAAAACAAAAAAGAGATAGCCAAATGTTGTCAAACAGGCATATTGAAAATGATCCAAAGGAAGAGACCACAGATTTAAAAGAGAAGCTATCCATATCTTTAGAGAACAAATTGGGACAAACGAATCTTGCAGTTAAAGACACTGATCAAAACCCTGACTGGTCACCTGAAACTGCATTGGGGGGGCAGGCTGGAAATTAAATGTTAAAGGTCAATGGTACCCAGACCTTGATTGTGATCCTACCCCGCATGCCCAGGACAGCACAACCTGGAAGCCAAAACACAATCAGGACACCATTAAACTAGAGTCTTCTCTCCATTCTCATGCAGATGTTCCACAGCCTCAGAATGACCACCAGGGATTTAAAGACACCCCTGCTTCTGATGAAAAGCAGGATCAAACTCAAAATGAGGAAGAACCAAAACAATATTCAGATTTTTGTTGGTAAAACAGAAGCTGCACCATGAAGAAATGCGGTCCGCATAAGGTACAAGGGTGGTTTGGAAACACGGCCGGACAGGTATTATGGTGGGGAAAAAACTTCTAAAAGAATCCTTAAAATTTACACCAGCTGAGGTTTTTGCATTTATCAACATCTCAGGGGAAGATAACTATGACGTCAGCTTTCATTCCCCCCACCTGTTAGAAATGTTTTGGATGTGTTACAATCGGAAGAAATTTTCACCCCTTTGGACCCCTTTTTCTGTCATACAGCTTACAAAGCCTCTCATTAAGTTTGTCACCAAAATGTTTTGAAATGAAGGGGTACATGTCAATGACATCACCCAGTGGCTCAAGCAATGCTGTACAGTATTGAGCACACCAGAAACCATTCTAGATGCTGAAAATTTCTGGACGGGGGGAGAGGGGGTGGAAATACAAAGTTAAATTAACCCAGAATGATGATGGAATTGTTCATATTACCAACTGTTTTTTTCTCGCCTGAGACCGAGGAGTTTGCTTTTATGCAAGGCAACCAAAAGCCTGCTACAAATGTGGATCTCAGACTCACTTGTCTTATATTCATGACAAGCCATGGTGTGGAATCTGTGGTGAGATTGGGTATATCAGTATGCAATGCTCAAGCCATACCAAATGTTCACTGTGCAATTTCTCTGGGCCACTTTACCATGAGTGGCTTTGGGCATCCAGGAATAGGACTTTCCAAACAGAATTAGCCCCATGTTTGGAAATACTGTATAATTACTTGTTACAACACAGACCAATCCCTAAATATTTTACTAAAAGTTTGGTCATTTTTCCTTTTAAATCTGGAGATAGAACCGTGATTACAAACTGGAGACCAATAAGTCTCTTGAATACGGATTTCAAACTATTGTCTGACATTGTGAATTTACATTAAAAAAAATATGCAGTTACAGTTCTATACCCCACCCAATTTTGTGGCTTACCAGGAATGAAAATACAGCAAGCACTAATACTAATAAGAGAAGTAATTCATTTTATACCCAACATAGTCATTCCGGTTTTTTAATCTCATTGCACTTAAGCAAAGCATTTGATAGAGTAAACCATGATTTCTTGTTCTGGACCCTACTTTGTTAAGGTGTTCCACGGTCCTTTATAAAATGGTTACAGATGCATTATTCTTCAGGTTCCTTATGTCCTGTTATCTCAGGCATGGTAGGGCAAGAATTATACATAACAGAGGGGTCCGACAGGGATGCCCCCTGAGCCCCCTACTGTATGTTTTTTCTTTAGACTCCCTGATTCGATGTATTGTACAAAGTAAGTTGATTAAAGGAGTGCGGGGACTGCAGCATAATGATGAGGTTCAAATATTGGCATATGCCGATGATATCTGTTTATTTGCTGAAACTAAGGAACATATTCTTAAAATGCTACAAGAAATCTGCTCATGTTCCGCAGTATCCGGAGCAAAATTAAACCTACAGAAATGTGTAGGATTTGGGTTAGGATTGGAGAAGTCAAATATTACCCCCATAGCAGAAATACAATTGGTAACAAACCGCACTAAAATCCTGGGATTATACTTTATGGCTCTAGACATGGGCACTTATAATTGGGATAAAGCTCTTATTACATGTGAAACCAAAGTATATAAATGGAAAAATTGGAAACTGTCAAAATTAAAATGAGTCTCTATAATAAAGACATTTGTTATTCCTGGTTTATTATACACTGGGATGATTTTCCCATTACCTCTTCATATGGAGACAAAAATATACAGCTTGTTTTTCCAATTACTTTGGGTGAGTCATCTTAACCCCATTAAAATGATATGCACTTACTTAGATAAAGATATAGGTGGTTTGGGAATGGTAGACCCAGTGTTTTTTTTTTCCATGTCCTTTTTTGGTCTCAAAATTTTAAACCCAGCCTACAGCAGAATGGGACATTCACAAGAAAATTGATTTTAAATGTTTTTCACTGTTTTTTTTTTCAGTTTGGAACAAGGAGGTTCCTAAACAATCTAAAAATCTTACTTTCTCTTTTACCATAAAGCATATGATACAGAAGCTCAGGAAATGGAATATTACTAAGGAATATATCTTTACGTTGAACTGCTCCCAGCTGTGTCACACAGTGATGTCAGAACAGCTTGTGACCTCTCCAGTTGTTAAACACTGTCCTGTTTCAGACAACAAAAAACTGTTACAGCTTCTGAATACAAAGAGAATCCCTGAGAAAATGTGGGAGACAGTATGGCTTTGTGCATATGGCAGGTTAAACATCAGAGGGAATAATAAGCACAAAGAATCGAGGAAAGATCCTGTCCATATCCTGAATGTGCAGCTTTGGATGAAAATATAAGTCATTTTTTAATTTATTGTGTATACTTCACTGGTTTGTGGAAGTACTTAGCTAAAGCATTGAGCCTGCAATGGTTGGCAAATATAACTTATGAAAGCTTAACTTTAGGCATTTACCCACAAAATGCAATGGAATAGGAAGCTAGCTCTTTACATGTTTTCTTTACTGTCCTGAAATTTTAGTTATGGCATGCTAGATGCTAGTGGGTTTTGCAACAAAAACTGGTGCTATATGATACTTTCAAAATATTATGCGAAAATATGAATATCAGTTGTACCGTAATCCCATGTCAAAAGTTTATATGTAGTGGAAAGGTTTTTCTGTCTTTATAAAATTTTAATAAAAATGAGGGGGTCATGAGATGATTGTTATGTTGACTCATATGACTATATCATACAGGTTTCAGTTTTCTTCATTATAATTGTTTTTGAAATCAACTATGTATTTAGAACATGACCTGCTATTGTTCTCAAAATATGTTTGATTATGTGTTTTCAATAAAAAATTCCCCTACTTTTTTCGAGAAGTGCCATTAGATCTTTAACATCCACCTGAACTATCACCAGAACAGGCAGATGGGACCTTGGTTTAACATCTCATCCAAAAGATAGCACCTCAGGAGTGCAGCACCCCCCTCATGCTGCACCACAGTGTTCAGTATTGGGATTTAACCTAAGTGCCTTGTGTGGGGATGGAACAGCCTTCTGATCTCCCAGCCTCAGAGATGAGTGTGCTACCTGCTGAGCCACTGACACTGACTAATATTGATTAATACAGATAGTGTTACTGAAACTACAGATAAAGGATGTGACTCTCATCCTCATTGTACCTTTGTGACCTTGACAAATATGATATCCGCTGCTGCAACAACTGGCAGTGGAGCCTCCAGTACCATTTCCTGTATGCAGAGGCCTGTGTCACAGGAAAAGGGGGTTCTGGTCCATCTGGACCTCAAGTCCCTGCATCTGCATGCATGACTCCTGAAGATATAGCCATAGCATGATTTGGGGCATCACCAAAAGTTGTTAATGTGCTGGTTGCAGCTAGAAAGCCTTCCACTAGATATACATATTCTTTAAAGTGGAAGTGTTGACTTTGTGGGCCACTTCCAACAATATGGACCCATTTACCTGTCCGGTCAATGCAGTGCTGGAATACTTGCTGTCACTGTCAGACTCCAGTCTTCAGTATTCCTCACTGAAGGTGCACTTGGCAGCTATATCAGCTTTCTGTGCCCCTATTGATGGATGTACAGTAGCCCAGCTGGAGTCTCTTGTACCTTTTGAGAGGTATTCTGTGTATAAAACCTTGCATTTGCAATGTGGTTTGCCCTGTGGACCTAAATTATGTGGTTGAGAAACCTACATTGGCTTCTGAGTTGCAGCCTACGCTTCCTTTCATGGAAAGCATTACTTTGAGTTGCAATCACTTCAGCTCGAAGGATTTCAGAGCTAGAGGCTTTAATGTGTGGCCTCCTTATTTGATTTTTCATTCAGACAGGAGGCAGGATTTTCAAAACTCTTAGGTTGCCACAAGCCCCACTGCACTGACAATACAGTGCAAGGGACTTGCAGCACTCTAACAGGATTTTCTATCCCATGCGACAATTGCTGAAAGTTAGACCAGTTTTTCCTGGTCTAACTTGCGGTACTCCCCTGGGGCCTGTGTTATGGAACTTGCACCAGATAAGTGTTGAAAGCTGCCATAACTTGTGAAAACTAAGCCAGCCTGGTGGCGCTATTTGCCACACCTCGTGCCATGCTGGTAATCCGGGTTCAGGAATGAGCTTGGGTCATTAGGGATCAGCAGGACAGGATCGAGCATCTGGAGGACTGCTCTTCTCTGCTGTGAGGGGTGGGCACACTTGCCGCAGTACCAGTGGCCCCCAGTAGAGACCAAGGGCAGTGAAACTTGTGGCAAGTTCTTCAGGGATGGGGGTGTGAGTAGACATCTTACACATGGGAGCAGGAGCACACCTGTCATGTGCAGGACATTATGGCATGTCTGAACCCCTGGGGGAAACCAGAAAATTAGAAAAACACCCTGGCACCCAGACAGGCAATGGTGGTCCCAGAAGACTGCCCACATGCCCATTGCTGGATTCATCCTGGCTGGTCGCGGTCTCTCCTCCACTCCCCAACTGCCCTTCTAGATTATAGATAGAGCGCTGGAGGAGGAGTATGGTGGTCCCACCCCAGGGGCTCAGAGCTGGGGGGCGAGATAGTCAGAGAAGTTAGAGTGGAGTGTCTAGCAGCAGCAGACCAGATCTGGGAAGACCTCAGGCAGGAATGGATAAGGCAAGTTCTGAGCAACCTCACCGGAGAGAGGTCTAAGGGGCCAGAGAAGGAGGATGAAGAAAGTTAAGAAAAAAAAACTTGTGAAAACTGTCACAACTGCACCCAAGATTGCAAAATTGGGCACAGTTGTGGCACTGAGGATTTTGCACTACCAAAACCAAAGTGTCATGATGCAGGGCTGGACACATGCCCTGCGCCATGCTTTGAAAATCCTGCTCATGGTGTCTTTACATACTAATCCTAAATTTATGCCAAAGGTGGTGTCTGAGTTCACATTAAACCAAACCATCCACCTTCCAATTTATTACCCGAAGCATGCCAATCAAGGTGAAGCATTGCTCCATACTTTGGATGTACAGTACATAGAATCTGGAGATATTATTTTGCACACACCAAGTACTGCAGTAAATCCTCTGAGCTTTTTGTTTCATTCTCCTCTACGAAACAGGACATACCTGTTTTAAAACAGTGCTTGTCCAAATGGTTAGCACATTGTATTACAGTATGTTCTGTTATAGGAAGTACAGTAAGGAACTTCCTGGTGCAGTTCATGGTCAACCTACAATCTGCTGCTTACTTCAGATATGTCTCTGTGGTTGACATATGTGCTGCAGCCACCTGGAGTACCACCCATGCCTTTACTAAACATTACAGCCTGGACATTGCTTCATGTAGACATGCAGGCTGTGACCTCACTGTCTTACAGGGCCTACTGACATGAACAGACTGCACCAAACTCCCAGTTACCTTTTGGAACTGCATGGGACTTGTTCCAAAGGTGTGGCCTAAGGGAAGAGATATCCTCGAAGAGGATAGAACAATTATGTACTTACTATAACAGTAGATCTTCAAGAGAATCTCTTCCCATAGGCCGTGCCAGCCCTCCCTCCTTCCCTATTTTGTCAACTGTAGGGGGATATGTAGGGATGGATTGAAAACTGGATAGCTGGACGCACTCAGAGAGTAGTGGTCTGTGGGAAGCTCTCGAACCCTACAGAGGTTGGTAGTGGGGTACCACAGGGCTCGGTCCTGGGTCCAATCCTGTTTAATGCATACATATCAGACATCAGGGATGGTATAGGGTGTGAAATGAGTCTCTTCGTGGATGACTCCAAGATGGGAGCAGTAGTTGAGGGAAGAGGGAGGTTGGCCCTGCAGGGACCTGGACACCCTGGAAAGCTGGGCTCACACATGGAAATTAAATTTCAATATCACCAAGTGCAAGGTGTTGCATCTTGATGGGAAACCTAAACACAGGTACACCCTGGGAGGGAGGTGCTGGAAGCCTCAACAGGGAAAAAGACCTAGGGGTCATGGTGGATACATGTATGAATAACACTGAGCAGTGCAGGAGAGCAGCTAGCAAGGCAAACAGGATGTTGGGATGCATCAGAGGGGATCACCTCTAGGAGCAAGGAAGTGATTCTGTCGCTGTACAATGGACTGGTTAGACCACACCTTGAGTACTGTATACAGTACTGGAGACCACACTTGAAGAGGGACATACAGCTCCTGGAGAGGGTACAGAGGAGGGCAACAAAGATGATATGAGGGCTGGGGATTTGACTTACGAGGACAGACTTGAGGAGCTCTGCCTGTTTTCATTGGAGGAGAGAGGAGAGACAGGGGGACATGATTGAGGTCTTCAAGTACCTCAAGGGAATAAATAGGAGTAAACATGGAGGGGATCTTTAGACTAAAGCAGGAGGCATCACCAGAGGGCATGGTTTGAAGTTGGAAGGTGGAAGGGTGAGGGGAAAAGAGGAGGAGGTTTTCACTGAGAGGGTGGTGGACCCTTGGAATGCTCTGCCTGGTGAGCTGGTTCAGAGATCCACAGTGGAGAGCTTTAAGAGAGGTGGGACAGACACAGAAAGTGGATGTATCAGATGATGGCCTGTCCCGAGGGGGTGGGGATGGATGATAGGGGTTTCTGGAGCACAAGGGATGGGAGGGTCTCGGCACCCAACTAAGGATCTAGGTTCGAGCAGACTTGATAGACCATAAGGCCTAATCTGCTGGCAAATAGTATGTTAGTATGATATGGCATCCTATTCTGCCTTGGAAATTTGCATAGTTGCTTTCTCCAGCACCTGCGTCTGCCAAACATCAGTCCCCAAGAAGGGAGTTCTCTAAGCACATTCTCTGGTAGGGAACCGAGGAAAGATGGGGCTGTCCACATTTATGTAGAAGCTGATGTGCGACATCATCATGGGTGGCTCCCAGCTAGCAAAAGTTTCCATGTGGTCCTAGTGCTGATGCGGGTATAGTTCTAAAGGTGTGGACTAAGGGAAGAGATTCTCTCAAAGATATACTGTTATGGTAAGTATGTAACTGTTCTTTCTCTTTAATCTTTTATGATAGGCTTATTCCAGCCAAACATCAATCAAAACAAATGCAACCCTCTTCCACTATTCATCTCTGCTTTCCTTCCAGGTCTCCAAAACAGCTTCTTGTATTGTCATGTTTGTTTATGTAGGACATTGTTACTTTGTTTTCCATTCTGATTGAATCATGACTCTTTGCCACCTGTTGATGAAAGTGTTAGAGTACCAGATGGGCTCCAGAACATCGGCTGGCAGTTTGACTTCCTCTGCTGAAGATGATGGAAGGTTTGATACCTTTTATTGGACCAACAAGTGTCTTGTACAAAGATGGAATTATACACAAGCTTTCAGTGCCTCACAGGTCCCTTCTTCAGGTGAATAGCAAAACTGAGTAACATAAGCAGCATTTATATCCACTGTGGAGCAATTAAAAATCAGGAAGTGAAATAGGAAGGTGATAAAGTAAAACAATGAGGAAGAAATGGGGAGGGGAGCTAAGTTGGAAAAGGTCAGTAGGATATGAAAGGAAGCTAGAGGGAAGACAAAGGCACACATATAGGATCTGAGATCAGAGGCTGGCTGTAAGGGTAGAATAGACAAAAAATGCCTAAGAGATGTAAAGAAGTCAAGAAATTAGGAGAAACAAAAGAACAAAGGCCTAGATAAACAGAGTGTGAGGTAGTAAAAACAGAGGTGTGAAAACAATAGGGAGTGGGTGGGACTGAGCTGAAGAGTTAGTAGGAGAGGCAGGGAGGATGTGAGATACAGGTAAAAAAAGCAGATTAGGCAGAACTCAGAAAAAATAATAATAAGAGAAATACAGAACCAAAGTGTGATGAATAATGACATGATTTAGTTCACAATAAAAAAAGAATTACAGTTTATCATAGTGTGTCATGAAACCAATGTCCCGATTCAGTCCAGAAATGTTAGATTTAAATTGTTTAATATGTTTCAATCCCCATGTTCTTCTGCCCTGTGTGTTTCTGAAGTTGCCTCTTAGTATCAAGACAGATAAATCCAAGAGAGAGTGATCTGTTTGTGAAAAATGGTTTACTACGGGTATGCTGCTAATCTGGTTTACTATTGTATGATGGTGGTGATTCATCCTGTGTTTCAGTGGTTTACTAGTTTCCCCAATATAGCATCTATTTGTGCACTTCTTGCATTGAATTAGGTAAACCACATTGCTGGACTGACATGTGTAGGATCCACTAATTTGTATGATGTTGTTCTGGCTTGTCTTGATGGTGATCTGTGTGCATTTGCGGGTGCAGATCTTACATCTTGCCTTGTTGCATGGTGTTGTCCCACTTGTCTCCTGGTTATTTTGATCTGCTGGCAGTTTGTTATGAATTATTATATTCGAGAGGCTGGGGGGCTGCTGATAGGCAATGACAGGTGGTTCAGGTAAGATGTCCTTCAGTGTTTCATCTTCTCTCAGCATGGGTTGTAGCTCTTTGATAATTTCCTCAAGGGGTTTTAGCATGGGGCTGTAAGCGACCACTAGAGGTGTGCAGTCAGTTTGATGTATGTGCCTGTATTCTAGCAGATTGTCTCATGGTATTTGTATGGCTCATTCAAATTCTCTGTCAATTTGTCTTGGAGAGTTGCCCTGCTGAATTAGGGAATTTTAAAGTGTGGAGAGCTGTCTGTTTCTTGTTCTCTCATCAGAGCAGATTTGATGGTATCAAATCGCCTGACTGTAGATTACAGATTTTTTTGTATGATCGGGTGGAAACTGGAATTATGCAGGTAGCGGTGTGTCAGTGGGTTTTCTGTAAAGAGCAGTTTGTATAAGTCCATTTTAGTGATATTGAGTGTGGTGTCAAGAAAATGTATGCTGGTGGTGGAGTATTCAATAGTGAGATGTATGGAATGATGAAAGTTGTTAAAATCATGATAGAATTTTTTGAGGGAGTCCACCTTCTTTACAAATCAGAAATATGTCATCAATAAATCAGAGGTAGACAAATGGTTTATAAGGGTGGTGTTTAAAAAAAATCATCCTCTAAGTAGGCCATGAGAAGATTGACATATTGTGGTGCCATTATAGTGCCCATAGCTGTCCCCAAGATCTATAAAAAGTGCTTGCCATTAAAGGTGAAGTTGTGTGTCAAAATTAATTTTATTAGGATGCTGGTGGTGGTTTCTGGAATGTCTCCTCTGGATGTGTTTTCCTTTAAAAATTTCTGACATGCTGCTATGCCATCTGCTTCTCTGCTGACAATTTTCCTTGTGCCATTTGGTTTCTGAATACTGTGCCCCAACCACAGAGAACTTCTTCTGTTTCTAATACTCTAGTGGCATGGAGGTCAAGGAGCACCCTTGCCCGAGGTTGTTGGGGACTTGCCATCAGATGAGGAAGAGTCTCACCCTGGTTGGTAATGTCAGATGCTCTTGGTTTTTCTGGTGATTGTGGTACCACTTTTTCAGTAAGAATAGCTGAAGGGGTCTCATGTGCTAATGTGTCTAGGTGTGGAGATCTATGCAAGATGCCATGAGTCCCAGAGGATGCATGAGATCACAAACTGTCAGTCAAGAATTATTTAGGGTTGTTTTGCATTGCCTTGTGATGTTACTAATGCATTTGTCTGATGGGCTAACCTTCCCCTCATTTCTTTCATTTAATTTCATTTCATGGTTTAACCACTGAGAACAGTACTCATTTAAAATGGTGACCCAGGGCAAAATACATATAATACAATAATAACACATACATACCTTACACAATTCAAGAGTACAAACAATACAAATATAAAAATAACACAATAATTTACATTACAACATACATACATACATATAAACATATCTAACCAATTATTGCACAACTCTTTATTTGTTTTTTTTACTGTATCTGTAACCCATCATTTGAGAGTTCTCATTGATGGAGGCCTTCCATTCACCAAACAAAACCTTATTGGCAAACTATTCCATAATCGGGGAACCATATAACTAAAAAAAGATTTTGGTCTTTCAGTAGTTGACAATGGTACTACCAATTTCCTGTATAATGCTTTCCTCTAGGTTGGATTTAAGTTTCTAACCATCACCCTTTCAAAAAGAAAGTCTGGAACATCCCCCTGTACACTTTTATATACAAAAATTATCTTACGGTATTTCTTCCTATCTGTTAGGGAGAACCAATCTAATTTCTCATACATCAGACAGTGATGTATATCTCTAGGACTCCATAAAATGAATCTTGCTAACCTATTATAGAGAACCTCTAATTCTTTTAACGTAACCTGACTGGCATGATCATATAATATATCGTTAAAATCAATTAAGGGCAAAACTGGAGTTTCTACTATTTTCTTTAACAAAGTACATTCGAAGATGTTTTTATTTCTGTGTAACACTCCTATTCTCATACCTAAATCCACAATAAGTTTATCAACATGGAAGTTATCTGTTACCAAAATATCAATCCAGTACCCTAGATATTTATACTGGTAACTTGCTCTAATCCAACACCCTCTCCATCTAATATGACCAAATCAGTATTATTTTTTAATTTTAATGCAGACCCCAATACCATACACTTTGTTTTAGAGATATTGATTTTTAATTTAGAATGCCCAAAACATTCTTGTATGGTATTAAAACTTGATTGCAGTTGTACTTCAATTTCTTGAACGGTCCTAGCTGAAGTATATATTATCATATCGTCGGCATACAAATGGTATGCTGACCCGTTAACTGCATCCTCAAATTTATTCAAATATATTAAAAACAACAAGTGGCCCATCACTGAACCCTGTGGCACCCCTCGAACAACTGGAAGAGGATCAGAAGTGATGCCATTTGCAGCTGTTACCTGAGATCTCCCTCCCAAATAGGAGGCAAACCATTTCACTACAGAAATAGATAACCCCATGCCCATCAACCTAGATAACAATATTTGGTGGTCAACTATGTCAAAGGCCTTGGAGAGGTCAACAAAGATAGCACCAGTCAAATGAGCTATTTCCATTGCTTTGTTGACATCATCCAAGACCCTCGACATGGAGACCACTGTTCCATGGGACTTAAGAAATCCTGACTGGTGTCTGTCATACAAGTCATTCTGTGACAGATAATCCACCAACTGAGCCTCCATCAGCCTCTCAAATTATTTAGAGACCTGAGGCAGTAGAGAAATTGGGCAATAATTTGTCAATTGGACAGAATTGCCCCCTTTAAATATTGGGACAACTCTGGCCGTCTTCCAACCCTTTGAAACCACTCCCTCTCTCACAGACCAATTAAAAAAACACATCAGGGGGCAGCTATTTGCAAAGCCAAGATCTTTAAAAGATAGGAAGTCAAGCCATCTAATCCCCCACTATTATTTGTTTTCAGTCCCAGCAGTTGTTCCAACACTTCATAGTCCTCTATTTTCCTAAATACAAAGGGAGAACTACCTCTACCATGCTCAAAATCTACATCCTCCATATTTTTCACACTAACACCAGTATCCCCAGCTACATCTCTGACCTTGATAAAATAATTGTTGAAAACATCAGCAAGGGAACCAGTCCCCTCATACTCGGGGATCCTAATATTGTGTGAAATCCCCTTAGTCTGTTCATTTAATCTATTAACTACTTTCCAAAAGGCCCTAGGGTCACCTACAGCTGCCTCTAACTAAGGACTAAAGAACTTTCTCTTGGTTTCCCTCACTGCTGCCACATAGATATTTCTTTTCCTTCTATAACAGTCCCAGTCAGCTTTATTATCCGTAGCATGTGCCTCTTCCCATGCCTGTTTCTTCTGTGGTTTGAGTTTTCTCAAGGCAGAAGTAAATCATGGGGCTGATCTCTGCTTGATCTTTTTTGTCTTTAATGGCATGTGATAATCAATTATACTCATTAATTCAAACAAAAAATATTCTTATGCCAGATCAATATCAGGGATAAGAAAAAGTCTATCCCAAATAACCCCATCCAAATCTCTATCAAATAATAAATAATCAAAAATATTTGTCTCCTGAAAAGAAAATGAAGGTTAAGGGGCCTGGGTTCGCAACTACCTAGTATGGATGAGCCTCTATCAGTAGAAGTAGTACTAAGATTATGGTGCCTCCACCCAGAGTAATTCTTACATTGGTAACTATCACAGCAGGTACAGCGCTCTGGGAAGCTAATACCACCCACAATCCCGTCTAGTGACCTTGTACCATTAACTTAGCAATGACCAGTTTCAGAATTCAATAAACAGCAACAAGCATTAAAAATTTGCTCAAACACTTTGCACTTATCACCAGGGTTGGGTCTTCTGTCAAACCCCCTGGAACCCCCTGTAGAAAGACAGTTTCAAATGCAAGCATGCACTTTTAAGTACTTTATCCGGGTTTCAGTAACCTTAGAACAGGCAATGATATGCTCACAAGCCAGCTTAACAGTGAAAACAGTAAATCAGATTTATTAGCACCTTATACCCTAGGAGGCCATTTTGTGTCAGGTAAACAATGGATAGTTCGGACTTCTTAAGAAACTATTGCAGGTAATGAGTTAAGGGGTGGAGAATAAGGAGGGAGTGAGAATTTAGATGAATGATTACTTTGCTGTATTGAGACAGGTTACTCTACATGCAATCACTTTAGTCCCTGTATTAAACAGTTTAGCAACAACTGGTTGCCCAGAGTGTAATGCTGACTGGCCAAAAAGGTGCCCAGGGTTGACGATGTTGCAGCTGTTGTTGGGGGCCTTCATGAAAAAAGCAATTAATCATGAATTGTGCAAAGCAAACCAATTGTATCAGTGGCCAGTTGGCCTAGTATATTGAAACCCTTTAGATCTATGCTGAATGCAATCAGATGGTACTTTTAAATAATTAAAATACTTGTTGCAGGGAACTACCCTGGCTTTACTCACTGTACCAGCAGGTGGATGAAGGCCTGGCAAAATAAAAACCTGTTGCTTGCAGTTTCTATACTTGGAGAACGGGGTCATTGCAACCCACTTCCACTTTATGGCCTTGCCCCATATGAGGCCACAGCCTGTGATGGTTTGTTGTGCAGGGGCTGAATCCCTGAGGCTGATCTCTCACCAGAAAGCTGCATCAGGCACAGTAACAGTTTGGCAGACCCTGATGCAAAACAGCGGTTTCTGGAACAGTTCAGTTTGTTGCTGGTGAAAAACCTCCAGCTGGTAGGTGACGTGGTGGCTGTGTAAGGCTGGCTCTGCTTTGTTTAACAGGAGTCCCTGGATTTTGGCCACTGGACATACAGCAGGCAGCAAACACTTTGGCCAAAGACACATTAAACTTTTTCTTTTTCTTCTTCGGTTTCTTGCTGGTTGCGATTTCAGCCAACTTACTGAGCAGCCTCTCAGTCTGTAGGAAGGCAGTCCTTGAAGATCAATCCCCTTGTGGATTGAAGATGACTCACAGAAGGCAAACAGACCCCCCCTGTAAAGACACACAGGCTCCTCTCTCCTCAGAGGTTTGAGCTGGAGTTTCAACAGATCTGTCTGAGTCTGAACAGCCCCTCTTTTATAAAGGGAAGGATTCAAGGAATCCAGTTGCTGCCTAAGCTGTCAATCACAGTCTCAACCCCTTAACTGGTTGCATTTTAGGCACCAGAAATAACCCGTTTTATCTCGTAAAAGTCTCTGCTACAGTATGTCCCACAAGTCTCTGGCTGAATTCCAGGTTTCTGATTGGCTAATAAGCTGCTAAGATGGTGGCTACTCTTAAAATATTTTGCGCAGTCCAACAATGTCCCACCTTTTGAACTCTGGTGCAGCCAGCAAATATACTTTTAATTTACATTTTCCCTACACTAATGTAGCCCCAACAATGCTCTTTTGAATGATCCCACTCATGTTTATTTGTACCCAGAAGATTTTCATTCACTGCCCCTGAAAAATAGCACCCCCGGGTGGTGGGCAGCAATTCATGAATATTAATGAGGCTCATGCATAGGGATGAGCCCTCGTACTTAGCCCCAGGTAAGACTTGTTTTATGACAAACATTGGGGCTTCTTGCCTGCCTCACTAAGGTCGCTGGGCCCCATTTATCTCAGGAGGGGCATAGGGACCACTAAAGAGCCATAAGTTTGACCACATTGGTGGTTGGAAAACATCAAAGCACCACCCGTGCCCTCGTGAGTGCTGGTGACATAAGGAAGATGCCAGCAGCTCATGCTTATGGTGAGAAGCTCAAAATGAGCTAAAGCAAACTACTGGGCCAATCAGGGGACTCTGGGGAGCACAAGGAGGGTTTGGGCTATGGCGGGGGAAAACGGTGAGCGAGATCAGCAGCAGCAGGAGGAAACTGGGAGAAACACGGGGCAATTAAGGTAAGCCCCTGAGGGGGGATTACATCTATGTGACTATTGAACTTTGGTTGCTGCTCCCATGGCTTCTATTTTGGACTGTGTTCTGCTGAGCCAGTCATCCAGGTAGGGGATCAAATACTGTATAACCTCTCACTGAGTAGATTTGCTGTCTGTGCTGCCACAGTCTTTGTGAATATCTGTGGAGATGTCACCAGGCCAAAAAGGAGACATTGATACTGAAAGTGATTGCCCAGAATGTGGAAGCAGAGAAACTTGTAGTGAGCAGGACATCCTGGAATGTGTAGATAGATATTCTTCAGAACCACGGATGTGAGACAGTCACCTGGTCTGACTGCTGTTATGGTGGTCTTTAGGGTTTCTATTTTGAATCTTCCATATCTGACAAACTGGGTGAGAAATCTGAGGTCCAGAATGAGTATGATATCCCCAGTCTTTTTGGGAATGAGAAAGAATCTAGAGTAAAGACCCTGACCTCATTCCTCTTGGGGTACTGGGGCTATTGCTTTGTCCACTAATAGGTAGTTGAAGAGAGCCCTGGGTAGGGCAAGTGGTGCTTTGAAGTGAGGTTTGCAATGAGACAAACCTTTTGGACTGTAGTAACTCACTGAATTCTATACAGTAACCTGAGTGCACTACTTCGAGAATCCATTTGTCTCTCACCATTGTGGCCCAGGCATTGGAAAAGTGTATTAATCTGTCTCCCACTGGATTACTGGTGTCCTGAACCTACCTGATCTCATGTTTGTTGGTTTCTGTAGCTTCCATTGAGTCTGGATCTGCCTCTGGTTCTTGAGAAATGGAATGTATAACTGGTAACACCTCTTTTGTTGAAGAAGTTAGACCTGAACCAGAAGTTTTTTTTAATTTTTTAGTTTTATTGAAATCTAGGATTACAAATACCTTGTATAAGGTATTAAGGTAAATAAGTTGCAGTTGACTGGATTCTGATTGTAAGTCTAATGTCCCTTTTGGGAGTTGTTATGAAATCTGTTTTTGAAACTGGGCAGAAAGGGCAGTCTGCCAGTATCATCCTTGGTAAGATCCTTCCCTTTCCCTTTCATTTTAATGTATTTCTGGAGGGCGGGCATGAAAATTCCATTTCCTCTGACCTGAGGCTTCATCAGCAATGCTTTTGAATCATTGTCTGCCTGTCAGAGCTTAAGCCATAGTTGATGCCGCACCCTGTTGAATGAGGAGGTTGCTTTTCTCGATATCTTGAAGGAATCTACTGCCGCATCTATGGCACAACAGATAGTGTGGATGGCGTAAGACAAGGTTGAGGAGTGTTTATTGGATTTCAGAAGGTCTGACTGAATGGTTTCTTGCCATCTCAGAATCCTTCTAGTGGTCTAAATGGAAGTAATAGATGCTCTGGTAATCGTGGTGAGCATCTCGTGTGTTTTCTTGTCTATGCCTTCCACTGTTTTTCAGCAGGGTCTTTCAGCACAGTAGAACTGTCTGAGGGGAGAGCAGTTCACCGGTTAGGACCACAATTTGTGGGTCTACCTTTAGTGGAATGCCCCATTTTTACACTTAATTCACTGGTAGAGGATACTTCTTATTGAAGGACTTCATCTCTCTCAACCTAGTTGGATCTGTTGTGTCCTATTCAGTATGTAGTATATCTTGTGATGCTTTGCAGATGGGAAAGAATGCCTCTGATTTAGTACATTCTCTGACCAATGGGTCCAACTTTTGTTCCATTGGTGCAGAGACAAGTTCAAATGATCTCAGATCTCTCTGACAATTTCAGACTAGTATAACAATAGTAGTATCTTAGGGGCATGGTCTAGTTGTCAGGTCTTCATTTACTTCTTCTTCCTTATCTGATTTTCCAGAACTTGAGCTATCCCCTTCATTGTCATTGTGGTTGGTAGGTTCCTGTCATGGTCTTTTGGACTTGAAAACTTTATCCTGGACCTCTGCTATTGAGTCATCTCTGGAAGTCTTATTAGATACTAGAGCATCTCTTCTGTCAATCGCGTTTAGAAAATGTCCACTAAAATCCCAGTGATAGAAAATAATGGCCAGGAACCACTATGGTGCAACCAGTATGGAGAGATGCACAAATAAGATTGAAGAATAGCCAGAAGGAAGAAAGGGGATCAGGACTGAGGTCCTGATATTTTTTCAAGTTTCTGCATCAGCCTATCAGAAGACGCCTGCAGCCTCCAGTTGTAATATCATGGAGTGCTGTGAAGGGTAGAATTGGATAATGCATTAATACGTACTCCTCTATGTAACTCTACTTCAATATATCATGTTTCTAAACCTTAGTAATGTTCTCAAACCATGTTGAACAGCAAACATCTCATTTGGGTGTTTTTACAAGTCCATAGCATGTTTTATGACTTAACTACATCATGGTTGAAAACTCAGATACTCAGATGATTAAATATCTGGCCTGTATTCATTGCATATTCAAATAAACAAGTCACGTATTTGTACAGAGGTCCTTACCGAAAACAAGGTGATGCATCTCAGCTGGGCTGTCCTGGGCAAATAAAAAAGAAACATTGCAGCATTAATTTCTTTGTTGAATGTAACACTTTTCAAGGACTCAGCTTTCAAATGTGCACCTATTTATCCCATGGCTTGATGTGACAAGAGAGACTACTAATAGTCACCGACCACATAGAGTGACACAAAAACTGCCCAACAGAAAAGGGTGACAACACATTACACTGACCATCACAAATAGTGACAGTCACTTACTACTGTACAAGATCAAAAAAACTTATAATATGTATTTTTATGTGAGGGGAAATGCCCCTCACAACCCCCTCTGCAGGGGTCAAACCTCTGGCACCTCCTAAACTAATTATAATCAACTCCATGGGGGCTGGACTTAGGGGGAAAACACCCCCAAAACAAAACTAAATTTCTACTGCTGAGTGCTGCACCTGAACCCTGGTCACTGGCTTCAGGAGTGGTAGTGTATACTGCTACACTAAATGGCCAACTTCGCAGGCCTTGGCGAAACATGATCCTATAACCTGTTCTAGCGAGTGTTGCTCCCTGCTACACTTGCTATACAGGATATAGCGACCTTTTTCACCTGTCGCTGTACTTTGAAGCACTATTATTGTGTCACTCATATTGAGTCGCTCAATAATAGATTCTCATATAGGGTGCTACCTATCCGATCAAAGTGTGCATCTATAAATGATATAGGCACACATTTTTAACCTAAAATGAATACAGTAGGTCCACTGCTGCATCTGTAATATGCCTTTAATTTTGTTGAACAAGTCACATGATAGTAAACTGAGAGTGCATTGTTTTTGTATTTGGCTCCATATATGCAAGATGTATTTTACCAGAATAGAACATTATTGCTTCATTTTCAATTCAAGGCAGCATGAATCAATTAAGAAAAAATATGGTGGCCTTTATATTGAATCCATCTTGGTCAAAGGTTTGATCGGATCCTCCTGCCCTAACATTTTTATATGTCATAGAATTACAACCCTTACAAGTGGTAATTATCAAAATAGAACTGAGCTGTAGAGGAGATGTATTGCTGAGTGGAAGGTGGGGAGGTTTCCGCTGCAAGGAGCGGCACCCTGAGAGCTGTTGGGGGGGTGGCCACATCAGCGGCAAGGAGCTGCAACTGGGGAGTTTACACAGTAAGGTGTGGCCACTGGAGAGCTTCTGACTGCATCGGAAGGTGAGGACAGGTGTCTGGGAGCATACTGCTTGCTGGCACAGGACTGTGGCCGAAAAATACCCCTGCATCAGCATCGCAGCTGAGGAGCTTATCAGACTGCAAGGAGGTGGTCCTATCGGGACCCAGAGCAGGCTTTTTTGACCGGTGGCTGGACTATAAATAGCCAAGCCCAGCTGCTAAAACAAATTACCCACACAGAGGAGCTGTATTATTGAGTGAAAGGCGGCCGCATTAGCAATAAGGAGCAGCGACTGGGGAGTTTTCCGCTGCAAGAAATTTCCACTAGAGAGGTGTTGGGAGGCAGCTGCATCAGTGGCAAGGAATGGCAACCGGGGCATTTCCATTGCAAGGAGCAGCCACTGGAGAGCTGTTGGGAGACGGCCACATCGGCAGCAAGGAGCTGCAACTGGGGAGTTTACACAGTAAGGAGTGGCCACCGGAGAGTTTCTGTCCACATCGGAAGGCAAGGACAAGCATCTGGGAGCATACTGCTTGCTGGCAAGGGACTGTGGCTGAAAAATAGCACAGCATTAGAGGGGCAGCTGAGGAGCCTATTGGACTGCAAAGAGGAGGACCAATCGGGACCCAGGGCAGGCTTTTTTGACTGGCGGCTGGGCTATAAATAGCCAAGCCCAGCCACTAAAACAAACTCACACAGAGGAACTGTATTGCTGTGTGTTTGGGTCCCTCCCACCCACCTCCACCCAACCTCTATTAAATGGTCTTAGGAGGAGGAGCAAGCTAAGAGGTCTTGGCCTGGGGTGGAGGAGGAGATTGGGCTGGGTTTCAAGCTTTGGTACAGCCTGCATGTTATGCTATATTCTGTGTTTGAAATGCTGTCATTAGTTTGGTAATGAATTCCTTCACCTGCAAGGGTTTTTCTTAGTCAAGTAGCTTGCTCAGTAAGCAGTGGAATAATTCAAACAGGTTCCATCAGGGTTAGGGAAAAATGATAGGGCATCTGACTTGGAGGGGAAATGGGAAAGGGACAGGGGTATGGCAGGGTCCTCAGATCACATGGGCCAGCATCTTTGGTAGGGTAGTGGGGTGTGCTAGGTGTGGGTTGGGCATGGTACTTGCCTTGGCTTGGAAGGGTGGGCTGCATGATGTGCCATCAGCTGGCACAACTGAAGGAGGAGGTATGGTGGTTGAGATGGATGCTGGGTAGGGTGGGGGTGAGGGGTGGTGGAGAGGAAGAAGGCTCTGCTAAGGGTGTAAGATAGAGTGGGGCAGAGGGAGAAAAACCTGGGAAGGCATGGTGGGCCCAGAAGCCACACCTGTAATGGGCAAGAGCAGTCAGGAGAAGGATGGAAGAAGCACAGGGAACTGCACAAGGAGGGAAGGCAGTGTAGGGGTGGGCATTGGGGCAGCTCAAGGGGGCTCGGGTGGGGGCAGTTCTGAACATGAAAAAAGGCCAGGGTGCTGGCAGGTTGATAGGAGCAAAGGTCCAAGGTATGGACAAAAGGGAACTGATGGGGAGGGGGCGCACCAGCGGGGGAAATCAAGACAGTAGGCATGGAACAAAAAACAGATTTGCACCACTAGTACAGATAAAGGAGGAGGAGGAGAATGATGAATTTGAAGCAGAAGTGGATCCTGGGGGAAGAGAGAGTTGGGGACGATGGAAGACTCATTAGTCAGAAGGAGAGGGGTTGTTCCCTTGCCAAAGAATGCAGAGGGGGCAGGAGAAGCAGTCAGCTGTGGGCAGTGCGTGAGTGAGGAGGATAGGGTGGGGGGCTTGGGGCAAGGGCAGTGAGGCTAAAGGAGGAGTAGGGGTTAACACAGGAAGGGGAGCCTGGAAAGAGAGGACAAGGACTCAGTAAGGATGGAGTGTGTAGTCCAGGGGGAAGGGACCAGCAGTGATACAGTGAAGGGGAGGTCAGGATAAAAAATGGTGAGAGGGTGGAAATGCATTCCTCTGTGGGGCAGGAGGGGGCATCAGTTACTGTGGGCACCACGGGGATGGATCAATGTGACGTAGCAGGGGGTAGGTGCCTGGGGCAGACAGGTTAGTTAGGAGAAAGAGCTGGAATAGGAGGTGTGGGGCAGCAAATGCCAGTCAGAGAGGGGGTGTAGCCAGCACTCTGATAGGGGATGAGACCAGGTAAACTGAGATAGTGGGAGGGAAAGGGGGGTATTTGAGAAAGGGGGTAGATCCAAGGATAAGGAGGTGGTTAGGGTGCTCCTGCTGGGGGACTCCATGATTAGGAGTATTAAGTGGGAAGGGCAGGAAGAAGGGAAACTCTGTGTTGTCAGGGCCAAGAGTATTTCCTGTTTGACTATGCATGAGGCCAAGCACCTGGTCTATGCTCTAGTGGAGGAATGTGGTGGATCCCCTGACATATTAGTGCACCTGAGCACAAATGATATAGAGGGAAATAGTGTGCTGGAGATTCAGGCAAGGTTCTGGGAACTAGCCAGGATCTGTCATGCTGTAGGGTACTCTGTCTCCTTCTTGGAGATCCT
This sequence comes from Neoceratodus forsteri, assembly GCA_016271365.2. NCBI lineage: Eukaryota > Metazoa > Chordata > Ceratodontiformes > Ceratodontidae > Neoceratodus > Neoceratodus forsteri. The sequence goes on along the minus strand of CM028132.1, from coordinate 1,089,379,330 downwards.
ACTGGTGTCTACAGCCAGTGTGGGAAACAAAAAAAATCAGAGAGGCAAATGAATGGCTCAGAGAGTGGTGTGAAGCTAGGGGATATCGGTTGGTGGGGGATTGTGGTGCAACTTGGGAGGACAAGGGGCTGTATGCAAGGGATAGACGCCACCTCAATTTGGGGGTTGGGGGAAGGAGGTGTTAAAACAAAAACTGGCAGGATTCATCCAAGCTAGGTGGGATTTAAACTTGTGAGGGGGGAGGACTGGGGCATGAGACTTATCCTAGCATGCCCATCAAGGTTGGGCTTGGTCTTCTCCCCCAATCGATAAGATGGGGGTACAAAACGGGAGCAGCTGACTGTGCACATGAGAGTTCAATGAGGAAAAAAGGAAACAATGGCACCGCAGCTATTATAAAAATAAAATTATTTTAATCAGTCATCAGGATGCATGATTAGTGTGAAACTAGTTGAGGTTATAAGCCTGTACTGCTGGGCAGCTGTACATATGTAATGCACTGATTAAAATAATTTTATTTTTATACCTGTGGTGCCATTGCTTCCTTTTTCCCTCACTGACTATTTTTTCAAGTTGGCACGCATGAGTGGAGCTTAGGATTTGTTGTATTTTACATGGGAGTTCAAGCAGGCAGCTACCTGGGAGCTCTCAGCTTGGGGAAATGAGGAAGGATAATGAAAAGGGATGGTGGGTGTTTCTGATTAACGCCAGGAGCTTGGGTAACAAGACACCTGAGCTTCAGGCAATGATGGTAGAAGGGGAAGTTGATGTGGTGGCTGTCACTGAAACTTGGGCCACTCCTGGACATGACTAGGACTTAAACCTGATGAGGTACACTACGTTCAGAATGGACAGGGCTGTGGGTAGGGGGAGGAGTAGCAATCATCATTAAGAATGGCATAGGGATAAGCAGGGTGCAGGTGTAGAGGGAAACATGGAGGCATTATGGGTCAGCTAGCAGTGCCTGGGGGCAAGAGGGTAAAACTGGTGGTGGTTTATAGGCCACCCATGCTGATGTAAGATCTAGAGGAAGGCTTGGTGGCAAATCATAGGAACCACTGTGGTCAGGGATTGGGTACAAAGGTGGTGCTGGGTGACCTACACATGCTGGGGGCTGATTGGAGAACTATGGCATCCTCATTGGCCAGGAAGCAGTGACTACTGGACATCTTCCAGGATGGATTCCTTTCCCAACTGGTGGTTGACCTGATGAGGGACAGACATATCCTGGAAGTGGTCCTGTCGGACTGATGATCTGGTTACGGACCCAGTGGTAGGGAACCCACTGGCAGGGAGTGATCATGCCATGGTCTGGTTTTCTCTGGACCTGGGGAGAGGAGGAGAAGATCACAATAAAATGGTGGTAGTGGACTTTAGGGGTGCAGACTTCAAGGGTATGGATCAGATCCTTAAGAATTATTTGGAGAGGATCAGGCAGGGAATGACGCTGAAAGCAGGTGGGAAATTATTAAAAGGGGGCTCCAGGAAGCTACCAAGGCCTGCACGAAGGTGCAATACAAGTTTCGTAGGACCAGGAAGCTGAGCTGGTAGACCAGTGAGGTCCAGGAAGTGGTGAGGAAGAAGAAGGCTGCTTATAGCCGATACAGGCACTCATGTGGGGTTATGGACAAGGGGGTGTATGATATGAAGGCCTAAACAGTCACCAGGGTGGTGAGATTGGCCAGGGTGAGGTCGGGGCAGAGGTTGGCACAGGGGATTAAAGGAGGTGATAAAGGGTTCTTTAGGTATATCAGGGAAAGAAGGAAAGTGAAGGGCCAGATTAGTAGACTGAGGTTGGGGAGTGGGTGGACTGAGGAGGCTGAGGAGCAGGTGGTGTACTTAACGATTACTTTGCCTTGGTCTTCACTAGAAAGGATGGTGGGGATGCACTGTGAGGGGGGGCAGATTGGACCTGCAGTTGGGAGGGGGGTCACAGATGTTAAAATCCCTGTTGGTAGGGTGTGGGAAGCCTTCAAGTCCCTAAGAATGGAGAAGGCACTGGGTCCAGATGGTCTTCATCCCAGGGTGCTAAGGGAACTGGCCAATGTCCTGCACCCCTGGTGGACCTTTTCAACTCTTCCCTTCAGACAGGGAGAGTGCCTCAGGATTGGAGGATGGCCCACATCATGCCTTTCCACAAGGGCGGTTCACGAGAGGAGCCGGGGAACTACAGGCCTGTCAGCCTGACATTGGTTGCAGGCAAATTGATGGAGGCCATCTCAAAGGAAAGTCTGGGGGGTGTTTCTGGAGGCATGGAGCTACCTGGTTGATCACCAGCTTGGCATTGTTCAGGGCAGATCATGTCAGACCAACCTTGTGGAGTTCTATGATTGGGTGATGAGGGTGCTGGACCAGGGCAGGCCAGTGGATGTCCTCTTTTGTAGACTTCAGCTAGGCATTTGATTTGGTACCACATCCTGGGCTGCTGGATAAACTGGGGGTGGGAGTGGGGGAACAGATGGTCAGGTGGATAGGAAACTGGCTAGCTGGGCGTTTTCAGAAGGTGATGGTTGGGGGGGAGGTTTCAACTCCTAGGAGGGTCATTAGCCATCAAGCCATACAAAAGCAAGTGTATTGGACTTTAGGAGGGCTGACTTTGGAAAAATGAGAGAGTGCTTAAGAAAAGCACTAGCAAATGGGCAGGAATGAGGGGGTGGAGAAACAATGGGGAATAATCAAAATAGCCATCACAGAGGCAACAAGCCTTTGTGTGAAGCAGATCAACAAAACAAAATGAAGAAAAAAACACTATGGTTCTCAAAAGAGGTGGCAGGGAAGGTGGAGGACAAAATGATAGCATTCAGGAAATATAAGAAAACACAGAAGGTGCAGGACAGATAACTTTATCAGTTAAAGCAGAAGGAGGCAGGAAAGGCAGTCAGAATAGCAAAGGCCCAAACCGAGGAAAAGATAGCCAACTCTGTTAAGAAAGGGGATAAACCTTTTCTAGGTACATTAGGGAGCGAAGAAAGACCAAGGGAGAGATACTGAGGCTTAATGAAGGGGAGGGAATGTGGACAGAGGGTGACAGTGAAAAAAGCAGGGATACTGAACAAATATTTCTGCTCAGTATTCACAAAGGAAGAGGAGGGGGAGGTACCTAAACCAAACAACAGAAGCACTCTAGAGAGGGGGGTCGATACCAGTCCATTCACAGAAGAAAGGGTTCTAAAAGAACTATTAAAGCTGAAGGTGGACAAAGAAATGGGGCCTGATGGGATTCACCCCAGAATTCTAAAAGAACTAAGGGAAGAACTAGTGACACCACTGACTACTCTCTTTAACAAATAGTGGGAGGATGGGGTGGTACCTGAGGAGTGGAGGAGGGTGGATGTGATTCCATTTCACAAAAGTGGGAGCAGGGCAGAGGCAGGAAACTACAGACCAGTTAGTTTGACCTCAGTGGTAGGGAAACTGATGGAAGTACTTCAGAAGGAAATAATTGTTGAGTACCTAGAGGCCAGTGGGGCACAGGACCCAAGGCAGCATGGATTCACAGTGGAAAGGTCATGTCAGATGAATCTAATAGATTTCTTTGACTGGGTGACCAAAGTAGTAGACCAGGGAGGGGCTGTGGTGAGTGTTTGTGCTACCAGACCTGCCTACTCTCCAAATAATCTCTTCTAGGGCTCTCTGCCCCCGGTTGTCTCTGTCTCCCTATGGAATGTGTCCTCATCTGGTGCCACCCATAGCTTTGTCAAGGCCACCTTTCTGGTGCCCAGAGCGAAGACCTCACTAGCCCAGAGGTCCTTCCATTACCAAGCAACTGCTTGGGTCAGCTCCCTTCCACCCTGCATCACAGACATTGCCAAAATTGGTCCCTTCAAAATCGCCCTCCGGAACCATCTCTTTGACACTCGTTGCTGTAGAAGCACCTAATTAATTCCACTGTGGGATTCTCCTATCAGGCCTCCCTGACTTGACAATGTCCTCCGGACAGCCTATCCTCTCCCCCTCGCTCCCGCACCACTCTCCATCTCTACCTCCACCCTCTCCAGATATTATCTAGGTACGTCCAGGGCTGTAACCCCAATGTAACCCTTGGATACCTTGTATATGACTGTAACCTATTATAAGTAACATTATTATGTAACCTATGTATACTCTACATTTAATGTTCTGCACCTGTACTGTTCTCACTGTTGTAACCACACTATGTAACTCTGTCTACCACCCTGCAATGAGGTGCCTTTGTAAATGAGTCCATGACTCAAAGGTTTTAAATTCGACTTTTCTAATAAATAAATTAAAAAAAATAGATTTTAGCAAGGCATTTGACACAGTCCCACACAAAAGATTAATATACAAGTTAGCCAGCCTTGGAATGAGTCCCTAGGTGGTAGCCTGGATAAAAAATTGGCTGGACAACAGGACACAAAGGGTAATAGTAGACAATGTCCACAGTGAAGAAAGGAGGATTACTAGTGGGGTACCACAGGGTTCAGTACTGGGACTGGTCCTCTTTAATGTCTTTATAAGTGACATTGCAGAGGAACTGGAAGGAAAAGTATGTCTCTTTACAGATGACACAAAGACCTGCAACAGGGTTGATACAAGGTGGGGTGGAAAGGATGAGAAGGGACTTGACAAGGTTGGAGGAATGGTCAACTGTATGGCAACTCAGATTCCATGGAAAGAAGTGCAAGGTAATGCACCTGGGAAACAAAAACCCAAGGGAAGAGTGGACAATGGGGGGTGAGATACTAACAACAACAAAAATGGAAAGGGACCTGGGGTAATTATATCAATTGACCTAAAGGTGGGCAAGCAATGTAAGAAAGCAGCAGGAGGGCTGGGAGGATATTGGGATGCATAGGGAGAGGCATCAACAGTAGAAAACAGGAAATTGTTATCCCTCTGTACAGACAGCTGGTGAGACCCCATCTGGAGTACTGTGTGCAGTTCTGGAGACCCCATCTCCACAGACATAGACAGAGTGGAGGCTGTCCAGAGGAGGGCAATGAAAATGGTGCAGCATCTGCACCAGAAGACATACGAAGAGAGACTAAAGGAGCTTAATATGTATACCCTTGAGGAAAGGAGGGATAGGGGGGACATGATAGAAATGTTTAAGTACTTCAAGGGAATCAACAAAGTCCAAGAGGGTAGCATCTTTCAGAAAAAGAGATGTGCAAGAGCAAGGGAACACAATTTGAAGAAAGAGTGGGGACGGCTCAGGTAATGTGAGAAAGTATTTTTTCATGGAGGGGGTTGTGGATGCATGGAATAGCCTTCCTGAGGAGGTCATGGAGTCAAGAACAGTGGGAGAATTCAAGAATGCATGGGACAGACAAAGCAATTCTAGTGGGTGGTACGAGGAAGTAGGCTGTTGGTTAACTAGGATCTGCAGCTTATCCATCAGGTAAGGAAATGGGCAGACTAGGTGGACCAAGCGGTCCTTATCTGCCATCAAATTCTATGTTTCTATGTTTCTATTAGCGTGGTCCCACAGGGATTGGAACTGGGCCCGCTTCTGTTTAACACTTACATCTCAGACATCAGGAATGGTATCAGGAGCGAGATGAGCCTCTTTGCCGATGACTCGAAGCTGGGGGGAGGTGGTGGATGGGGAGGAGGCTAAAGTAGCCCTACAAGAGGATCTGGAGACTCTGGAGAGGAAGTCATGCACCTGGAAACTGAGGTTAATACAGAGAAATGAAGAGTTCTCCACCTGGGGCTCAGAAACCCAGCTCATGTGTACACCTTGGGAGGGGAGACAATGTAGGCTTTGAGTGGGGAGAAGGATCTAGGGGTGGTTGTGGATGCCAAGATGAACAACTCTCAGCATTGTAGGAGGGCTGTGGGCAAAGCAAATAAAATGCTGGGGTGCATCGCATGGGGGATAACCTGGAGAAGTTGGGAGGTGCTTCTCCCTGTATAACTGCCTGGTTAGACCACACCTTGAATACTGCACACAGTTTTGGCATCCGTACCTAAAAAAGGACATTGCACTCCTGCAGAGGGTCCAGAGGAGGGTGACCAGGATGATACAGTGTCTGGGAGAGAGTTCATATAAGGAGAGACTTGAGGAGCTCAACTCGTACTCCTTGGAGGAGAGCAGGGATAGAGGGGATATAATTGAGGTTTTCAAATATCTTAAGGAGGTAAATAGGGTAAGACCAGATAGGGTGTTCTAACTGAGGGAGGCAGGGGCCACCAGGGGGCACCAATTGAGGCTGGTTGGAGAGAGACTTAGGGGAGAGGCAAGCAGATGCTACTTCACTGAGTGGGTGGTGGAACTCTGGAACACACTTCCTGTAGAACTGGTGGATGTAGACACTTGGGGGGGGTTCAAGTGAGGCTGGGACAGGTACAGGGGGAAGGTGAAACTGAGTAGTGCAAACACTGGAGGAGAACTTCAGCGGGGGGTTGGGGGGTTTTCATGGGGGAGGTAGGGAAGGCAGCAACGGTGCCCCTAAAGGGTACTGATCCTTGAGCAGACTCAGTAGACCATAGGGCCTACTCTGCTGGTGTTTCAGTATGTTGGTATGTTAATTGAATGTATATTGCTACATGGAGGGGCTCTGTCACTGGAAGCACTTAAGGACACTGACCTTTGCCTACCATAACCATTGCTACCATTGAAGCAGTAGAAGGTACTGAGTCAGGTAAGACATTTTATTAAGGTCGGTGTGGATGGCAATCAGTATTGATAAGATCCAGATAGAGATGCAGAGGGAGCCAGAACTAGAAACAGTTTATGAACTTAACCAAACTACTCAATTTGGAAGCCCAGTGTCTAACCATGGTAGAGCTCATGCCATTCTCTTCACTCATACACATCTGATTCCCAGCAGTTTTCAGCATGTTACGTCTGTGGGAGCCTTTTTATTAAGATTTCTTTCCTATGTGAAGTAAGTGCTAGAACCTGAAGACTTCTGTTTACCCATGTAACAGGTACAGCATGGACGATCACAGTACAAGCTTCCCCAGACTGCCCCACCAAAGTCTTTCAACCCTGGCATGGAGGGACAATCATGTAGATGAGAGGGTAGTTCAGACTCCCAGACCATTTAATCCTTGGCCTCTCATGTGAGATGGCAGCAAGAGTGTCAGTTAGTAACAACTATATTAGTGGTTTTGTGATGTGGACACCTGCCCACTGAAACCTACAGTTAGACTCCCATAACTCATTTCACATTGGATGCTGAACAGCCCCTAAGTGATAATGACTTTGGGTCACTACTGACCTGTGCTGGATTTGAACCAGGGACCTAGAGGCAAAAGGCTTCTTAACCCACTGAGTCATCCAGTTCCTTCTGTCTGTGGGAGCCTTGTAAAATTACATAGCAGTTCAAAACTGATTCTGAGTTGTGCAGAGTGCCCCACTCTAATTTTGAACATTAAATCAATTTACCCAGGACAGCTCAGCTGAGATGTCAAATCTCGTTTACAGTGAGATTCTGCTTTTGCCTGATATTATACAGTATGTGGGACCAGAAGGATCCAAAGTTCCAACCTGTGTGTCCCAAGGTTCCTTTATAGTTGCAAAATAATCATCATCAAGAAATGAGATGATGGGGAGTGAGAAAAAAACAGAAGTAGTACAACAGTCAAACTTTCTCACTCAACCCAAAGAAAGAAAAATAATTTGCTGTATCAAAAGTTAATGTTTTATTTTCAAATAATAATGGTTTCATTCTTGCTCCTTGGATTTAAATTTTTTGTAACGTTTCAGAACCAAAATTGTTCTTGTCGCAGGCTGTGGGAATAATGGACCAAGGAGGCAGTAGATGTTGAAGTAAATCCAAATAAAACTTATTTATTTTCATAAAGAGTGAACTCAAAGCAAAAAAATAACAGAAGCAAATAACAAAAAAAATAACAGCTTTAAAACTAACAGACACGAGTTCCATTGGAGGCTTACAAACAGCACTTCCAGGTCTGACTTCTCAGAACCAACTGATTGACTTGAGTTAGGAGCACAACCTTTTTATACAATTCATGAGTCATGTGCTTGCCCAACTCCTCCCCTTAAGTCAAACATCTTTTAAATACAGCATGTTTTATTTTATTTACAACATTACAATCTTTCCATTAATGTATAAAAGCTTTTTCTAGAGTTGTTTAACAATAAACAGTTCTTTTTAATGATTTTAGAGCTTAAGCAGCAAAAACAGGTACCGCCCCTTTAAGTCAGCCCATAAAACTAGCTACAGAAAGGCCAGCCAGTCCCTAAGGAGCTTGTTGAATGCATAGGGAGGCAGAGGAACACCACAGTCACCAGCTTCTCCTACAAACTTCCTCGTTTCTTCAAGCTGTCCCTATGAAGGTTATAGCTCCTAAATTTCAATCTTCAGGTATGCAGGGTGATTTTAACCCAATTTACATTCAAACTGCTTGTTTTAATGTGAAGGTTTTGCCTACAAATTCAAAAGAAAAGCAGTGATTTTCTCAAGTGCTCCAAGGAGAAACAACTCCAAGGGAATATTTGAATTAAATGCATTGCCTATATTCCACTTTTAACTTGGCATACAATTAAAAAAGGAACTGTAAAGGGTTTAAAGCATAGGCTCTTTAACAGGGTTTAAAACCCTAATAGCTGGACTTCATTAAACTTGTTTTATGCCCTATCTTCAGTTTACATTTTATTAGGGTTTTATGTCTTTCTACAACTAGTACCAAAGAAAGGAAGGGGAAAACAACATAGAGGATACTGCTTACAAGTACATATATAAAATACTGAAGCCCAGTTCTATAAGTATAGGGGAAAGACAAAAAACGTTTCTGCAGAAACTAATCTTTTAAAATAAAAAAGGCTTTAATTCTCAATGTGGCAAAATATTATTTTAATCCTAGCGTTAGTAGCTTACCTCTATGTTTCCTTTATTACTGAGATGATAATGAAATCTCAATGTACAGAAGGGAAAGATTCACAGTAACAGGGGACAAACATACAGTTATAACAAAATGGGTGGCCAGCCCAACGAACACACATTTAATTCACTAAAGACATGGACACATAAACAGATGTACATCGGAGGATCATTATCATTGCTTTAAGGGAACTCATGAAACAAATAAATGTGTGTGGGGGGGGTCTTACTCTTCCACAGTTCTTACAAAACTGAACTTTAAAAAGCAATTCTTTTACTTTGTAGAATTGCTTTAGAACATGCATATGCACCCCCCCCCCGAGCCATATGGTATTTAACTATATTATTTTAAGGTCGGTTCCACCTTGGATAATTATAATCATTAAGTTGATGTGGTTTTGAATTAGAGGTATTTAAATATATATGATATACTGTATTTATAGGAATATGTTCTATTTACAGAATGAAGTTACTTTGAAATTCTAAATATGTTCACAGTCTGATGAAGGAACAATTTTTGGTTCTGAAAGGTTACACAAAATTAAAATCCAAGGAGCAAGAGTGAAACCATTATTATTTGAAAATAAAACATCAACTTTGGGTTGAGTGAGAAAGTGTGACTGTTGTACCAGGAGGATCCAAGCACACTAACTACAAAGGAGTTCCTCAAGGTCACATAATGAATTTTCAGCTAATTCTCAATGAAAAAAAGACTAAAGGTATGATCTTTTCTGATCCAAAAAAGGTAGTGTCCCTATTCTGAGAGATTAGAACTTTAGGTGGGCAGCTAATTGGATTTGTCAATGAGTTTAAATACTTAGGTCTAATACTGGACTGTTCTCATGCTCTTATTCCATATGGAGGGGGGGGGGAGAATCATTGCACTAGGAGCTTCAACTCATAGCTGAAGGAAGGGTGTAGACAGGAGAGGTTCAGCCACATTGGGAACTGGGGACCCACCTGGGGAGCATATGGGCCTATACAGGGGTGATGGCCTCCATCCATCTGGAGGGGAACCACAGTCCTTGGATGGTTTAAATGTTACTTTGTTGAACATATAAACTAGCTGAGGGGGTAGTGGAAGAGATCCAGGTGGCAGAACCTGCCATCACCCACAGTCTGAAGTAGAGAGTACTTCAACGCAGAATCTAGTGCAAGTGGAAAAAGTGGAGCTGCTTCCAAAAACACAGAAAAAAGTCACCTGACCAACAGAAGAAAGCACTCAAAAGATGAATGCCAGGCAGTAAAGAACAAGTGAGTATTTATTTGTGGTCCACTACATAAAAACGAACAGGCCAAGCATCTGATCCTGACACTTTGAACTCTCACAGAATTCTTCTTCGGGGGCATCACTAGATGGGCTACACATCACAAATTTAAATGGCAAGCTTAAAGTGACAATGCTCATGCAATTCAAACAGCTAAAATAGCATAAATATGCCCCAACTGTTCTTTAAATCAGACAGCTGCCCCAGTCAAAGTGTGATAAAAGTGAATAAACGTAACAATTAAACTATTCTTATTCTTCAAATTCGAAGATGCAGAGGAATATTATTTCATCATAAAGACTGCATCAAAGTGCATTTACAAATATCCTTAAGCAATACTTTACTGATGAAATACTCAGATGGTAAATAACTATAATAGTTATCAAATTAAATTAGTTATATTGTAAATGCTAAATAAATGAATAAAGTGCTTCAAACATCACATCAGGAAGCCTAATGATCTCTAAGAAATAAATACAAATCATATTACAAATCAACAGTATCTTACAGGGAGGAACAGGGTGCAGGAAAACACTATTTTTAAGTGAAAAAGATGTTCCAGGACTAGAGGGCATGGGATAAAGTTGGAGGGAGGATGATTCAGAGGAAACATGAGAAAGAATTTCTTCACAGAACGGGTGGTGGACAAGTGGAACACCGTGCCAGAGGAAGTGGTGGGGGCTGAAACAATCACGGGATTTATGAATGCATGAGATAGACATAAAGGAATTCTGGAGGTCAGGGGTAAGGGGCAACAGACTTCTAGGAAAACAAACTGAACTTACAAGCTCAAATGGGCAGACTGGGTGGGCCATAGGCCCTTATCTGCTGACACTGTCTATGTATCTATGTATCTATGTAACATAAGCGTCCATAGATAGGAGGTGAATCGACCACTGCAGTCTGTATGTAAATGCTCTACTTTTAATAAACAGTTTAATTACAGTCAAAGTAAAACAATGTTTTGATGACGGCTTCACCACTGAGCCCAGCTTGTTGTTTTGCCATGCAGTACATATTCTGAGTGCTGCAGGATAGCTAGGTGCAATCTCTGTTTATTTGCATTACTCCCCTGTTGCCCCTGAAAGTAGGCCTTGGGTCTAGTGGGCCTTACCCAGATACAAAAAGAATAAAAAAATTGACTATGCCCACCCTATCTATTCAGTGGCTAATGATTTGTTTTAAATAAGGTCTCTGTTTTATTTAATAGTGTGTGTTGCTTTGTTCTGGGTGCAGACAGAAGGACACACCACCGTTCCCTTTATGGTGACTTGAACTTGCTACTTCTTGAACAGTACTCTAAATATTTGAGCCTGTTGACTACGTGGAAAGTAGTTCAGGGTGCAAGGCTGCGTTCTAATTTCTTCTCAATATGCTAAGCCATTGCATGGTATTTGTCATTTTAACCATTATTCCTGGATTGCGCCCTTTAGGAGAACATGGGGCAAAGATCTTTTACAAATTCCCCTTGCAAAATTTAAATCAATCAATGAATCAATCAATTAATAAATACATCAATCAATCAGTAAATATCAAGTGGCTGTGATTTAAGCATATGATCTCCTGCTTCACACCCAGTGCTATAACTATTAGACCATACTGGATGCCAGATACCTAATGGGGAATCCTGACTCTGTTCTGGAGTGAACCAATGGTCAGTATTACACAGAAAGGGTTAAGGAATCACACTAGGGCAAGTGATTTAAAAAGGGGTATTTCCATTGTGTACACCTGAGTACACAGGATATATGCTTCTCTTCATCCTTTCCCAAAATTCCTCTTAGTGTGGGTTTGTGATATTTTAATCTATTTTAGTCACATTATTAAAAAATAAAGGCATGTGGTTCTATATAGTGCCTTTTATACAAACTTTATCTCAAAGCTGTTATCCATTTGGTGTGTGCACGTTTGGGGGGAAGGGGAGCATTGTTGCTGCCATTAGGCTCACAGGGAAATTCAAACAGCACTGAGATTATAGGGCAGTTAAAGGTGTAATACACCCAAATATCATATCTTCCTCTGTTTCCAAAAAAGTATCCCACAACTTCTATAACCCCTCTCTTGCAAATGCAGCTCCTACCCGATGCTGAAGTTGGTTTCAGAAGCCCATGTCATCATCATCATCATCATCAAATCTTTATTTATTCAGGCGAACATCATTGAGCAAGGCTCATTTACAAGATGGACCTGATAAGGTCAAGGTTCAATAGTTGATACACAACAGATACATCATACACTTATATAAGACAGTTATACAAACAGGGGAAAATAATGTTTATAAACACAGTGATGTACAGTAAATTCACATGATAAAAATCGGTTACAGGAAAGTTAAGCTAATATTTACAGTATGTACAGTATATACATATCCCAGTGGGGGGGCCATGGCAGACACTCAACATAATGTAAGACTAGGATGGTGAAGGTATTACTGGGTGCCATAAGATGGGGTGTCTGTCTGGAAGGAATATGCATATATGGTTTGGAAGGAGATTTGTGAGATGACAATGCTAGCTCTAGCGGTAGCAACTGCATTTCTCTTTGAAGAAGACTGTACAATGCTGTTTAAAGGATGCAAATGGAATGATATTGGACAGTTTTAGGGATTTTTGTAGGGTGTTCCATGCTATAGCTAGAGAATAGCTTATTGCTGCCCTCCCTAGCCTGGTGCTGAATTTGGGCAATTTGAGCAGGATGATGTTGTTGCTTCTTAGGGCATAGGAGCTAGGAGAGGTCTGGGTGAAGCAGTCCAGGATATAGTTTGGAAGTTTTTTTGACAATGCTCTGTAAATCCATAGGGCTGCATTTCTATTCCTTCTGAGGTGAAGGGAAACCCACCCAACTGCAGAATAAAGAGAGCAATGATGGGTATTAGATGGCAGATCTGTAATGAACCTTATTGCTCTATGATATAAGGTATCCAAGTTGTGAAGGTAGGAGATGGGGCAGTGACTATAAAGGAAGTCTGCATAGTCAACAACTGATAGAAAAATGGCCTGGACTAACCTCATCTTTGAGTCTCTGTTTAGGAAGGGTTTTAATCTACAGAGAAGGCCAAGCCTTTGGTGAAGCTTTTTTAACAGTTCTTCTAAATGATGAGTGAAGTCAAGTCTGTTGTCAATCCACACACCTAGGTATTTGAAGTTTTCTACATACTACAGATTTTCTCCAAGTATAGTGAATAGCTGGGAGAGAATGATTGAAGAGGATGTGCTGGTGGAGCTTTGATTTGTGAACATCATTGCTTTAGTTTTCTTTGCATTTAACAGAAGCTTTTTTTCGACACAGCTGGGGATCATCACTTTCAGCTGCACTGTGTTCATCCTTGCTCTCGTGTTTGCATTTTATTCTATGTCAATATGATGTGGCCCTAGTCATGCCTCAGCTGCTATTCCAGTTAAGCATTTTCTTTTTTGATCCCCTGGCAATGCCGGCAAGCCATCTGTATGTGGACTTTGACTGGCTGTAGCACATCCTCTTCTGATTGGCCCTCTGGTCTGATGCTGATTGGCAAATGGCTATCTTGCCTGCTGGCATTGGCTCGCACTCCTTATCCTGGCAGTGCTTGGATTAAAAATGGGCATAAATGTCCAGACTGTTTTTCAAATCTACCTCTGATCCACTTTTGTAACCAAATTCTGTAGTTTTGTATCTGCTGGGGATCTAATCCAACCTAATCTTCAACAGGGTGCCAGGAGCATGTGCATGATCATCAGCACTCTGATAGTAGTATACCAATCCACCAGTGGAAGATTAGCAAAGTTTGTGATACTGCTGTCTCCAAATCCCAGTGGCGTGTTTCATTCACACACCTTAATAGAGTTTAATCTTTTTAATTTTTATATGGCTTTGTCAACTTGCGCACAAGACGTGGATTGCAGTGGAAAGTGAATAGGGGGTTGGGCTGTGGAGACTAGCAGACAGAGCCGGGAATGGGAAAGATGGTCTGGGGTTCCAGTGGTGGCACTCTATGGACAGTAAAGTATGCATCCGCGTCTGCAAAACCAAGGAAAGGGGGAATGTTATGCCATGCAGATTGCAGATGTGTGCCTCAGTGTTTTTTCAATAAAGGCTGGTTTTCCATAGGATTCTAATCAATTCCAGTCATAATTTCTACTGGGAGGGTAAAAAAAATATCCCTGTTTCATATGTCTGGTCCCACTGCTGTCATGCAGCTGAAGACATCCATACCAGGGGCTATCATCACTGTAATAGCCTTTTCTTACACAACCTCATACAACAAGCATTTGTCAATGCCGAATGTTTGCTTGCTGGCATTAGTAGTGGAAGTGCAGGAGTTAGACAGATGCAGTATAGGAATGGCAATGAAGTATTGAACTAATGCCAACTCCACCCCCACCCTGCAGAGATGGACAGACATTGGGGTGTGCCTTTGGGTTGTCGCCCATGACCGTCACAACATTTCACCTCACCATACCCTGCAGACACTGACAAGTGTCAAGATGTGCCTTGGGGTGTTGGGGCTTTACATTCAGCTCATTCCATAAGGAAATACACAGAAATGGGTGCAGTATAGGAGAATAGGGTGAACTCTGGGGCCAAAGGGTTCCAGATGCACCTCAATGCCTGTCACTGGCTGCAGGGTGGGTGTGCAGGTGGAATGGCATGAGCATTACTGTCAATAATCCCAAGTCACACCCTTGATGCCTGTCAGTCCCTACGGGGTAGGGCGTTATGGTCAAAAACCCTAATGCCCTGGGAGTTTCTTGGTATTTTTACTCCAAGTTTTCAATATGGACTTTTTGTGACCCCACTGCATGAACAGTGACACTAACAGTTCGTTAGCTGAAAGGTGATTTTGCACAGTGACTGCGCTATTTGGTGCACAGGTGCGAAAACACATTTCTAACAGGATGTGAAAAATGACAGCTGTACTGTTCATGAGGAGGTGTAAAAAATGGCAATGTTGAAAATCTGGAATGAAAATATAAAAAAAACAGATGAAGTCCACAAGTTGCAGAAACTGCTAACGACACCCATAATGTAATTAGTTTGGGATTTTTACAGCAGATTTTCAACATAGGCATTTGGGATCTCCGATCATGAACAGTGTCACTGTGATTTTCTTAATCTGTCCTGAACACTGATTTCCCACAGCGACCACGCTATTCTGTGCGAATACCGAAAACACATTTTGGCCAGAGTGTGAAAATGACAGCTGTACTGTTCATAAGGAGGTGTGGAAATGCCAATGATGAAAATCTGGACTGAAAATATTACAAATTCGTGAACTTACGAGGTGTGAAACTGTGCAATGCGCTCGTTGACAGTCATTTTATGGTCTTTTGTCACCAAATTTCAACATAGCCATTTTAAGACCTCTGCTCATGAACAGTGTCACTCTGATTTTCTTAATCTGTCCCAAACATTGATTTCGCACACCGGCCCATGCCACTGTGCGCTACATGTGTGAAAACACATTTTGGGTGAGATGTGAAAAATGACAGCTGTACTGTTCATAAGGAGATGTGGTAAAATGGCAATGTTGAAAATCTGGAGTGAAAATATAAAAAATTCTCCAAGTTACAAGCATGCATAGGAACCGCTCAACGTACGCTGGTAAAACAGTCATTTTTGGGAATTTATTTCACCAAAATTTCAGCATAGGCTTTTGGGGGCCTACCTCATGAGCTGTGACACTGTTGTTTTGTTAATCGGTCCCAAAAGGTGGTTCCGCGCAGTGGTCATGAAATCACCTTTCAGGACCGAATAACAAAATGACAGTGACTGAGTTTATGAGGTGGGGTCCCAAGAACCCCATGTTGAAAATTTGGTGAAAAAATTCCCCAAAATGGCCGAGATAGGCACCAAAGTTGAAAAAAAAACATTTATATCATTATACAGCTTACTGGCATTTCTTCAGTTTGCGGTCGGCTTTAGAAGAGTGCAGACGTGTTCCCGGCCTACCAAAGCTCATCACGCCAGGATCCGGAGGTAAGTATGGGGTGAAGGGGGTGTGTGGGGAGGTGGGGTACGCAGATGGTGGGCACGGGTTGGGGGAGGGGGCAAGAGAATCAATGAGGGACCATTTTCTTTTCTTATAGAAATATATTTGTTTTTAAAAAGACAATGCGGGACTTTTGCCACGCTGGGGTGGGCTCCCAGTGTGGCACCTGGAAGTTTGTTTGGGGGGCAATGGAGCCGATGGGGGATTGGGCACTCCTGTGGGCCATGCAAGACTTTTGCCATGCTGGGGTGGACTCCAAGCATGGCACCTGGGAATTTGTTTGGGGGCAGTGGGAGCCAGCAGGGATTGGGCACCCTGTCCAGCCATACAGTGTGCGGGGTGGAGGGGAGCACATGAGCACACTGGTGTGGGCTCCCAGCATGCTACCTGGGTGTTTGTTGGGGGGGCACTGGAGCTGACTGGGACCGGGCTGTTCCATCAGAAAAAAGTGAGCTGTCTATGACAGCAGTTCAGATGTAATGCTGACGTGTGGGCAATTTGCATACTGCCGATGGCAGTATGCAAATTGCCTACATGATACCACTGCTGATTGTAGTTGTGGTTTTCTCTGAACTGTATGCCACTGCATCTGAATGGCTGTCATAGTCAGCTCTGACATTCATTGGTGCAGTGTGGCTGCAATTGCAAAAAGGAGCAGGGCATTGGAAGTGGGGGTGGCACACCTACGAAAACTCATATGGTGGTGCTATGTTTCTTGCACATGCATGCAAGCAAACATAAAAAGTATACAGGGATCACTGCAGCACTGGACTACACACACCTAACCCTGGACCAAGGCTCAACCTGTCCTCCCATCTATGAATATTTTTGACACTACAGTTATTACCCCATTTTGTCAGAAATCCAAGAGCTCACACCCAGACTTTCACCAAATCACGGCATCAGCATTCTGTTAGACAACAAAAAGCTTGCTTCTCCAATCTACAGTAATCTCTGATTACAAATATCACAATGACAGGGATCCCCGATCAGTTTGGCATTTTCTGTGTAAATCTACAGCAATTTTCTGTGGGAAGTGGAACATGCATTAGTCTGTGATCCCCAGCTGTGATTTCTATTTCCTGGATCACTTCACATTCCCATTCACGAAACAGGCATGCAGTATCTATCTGATGCTCTTGAGATGGGCATGGGGACCTGGGCTGGGGACTTCTGACTGGGCTCACTGTCTGTCAGAGTGACACAGGAGCACCTGCTTGCACAATGGAGAGTGTCTCCATTGAGTGGTTCTCAACGTGGTGTGGCTCTGCTCATATCTACAAATGCTGGCTGCCCAAACTGACCCGTAGGCAAAGGAGTGGCAAAGGTGGTAGTGGTTTCCAGATACCATGTCGCTGAGGCATATCCCAGTCTGGTGCTAGTCTCTGAGATGATGTGGCAAGCAGTTCACTTGGGAGCTCACTGTAGGTTGAGGTTAGTTCTGGGTTCCAGGGCTGGGATCCAGGGCTGGTTTAAAGGAGTAATACCAGCAATTGGGGATGTGGAATTTCTGCAGAAGAAAAATAATACAGTATGAAATCTGTGCTGAGGTGAGTGAGAGCTGACTGGCTTGTCCCATTATGTTCCGCACCGGGTGCTGGTTGTTGTTGTTGGTGGGGGGAAATGCCTAGGGAAATTGTCACATTATTTTAAATCAGGAGCAGCCATGAAGTGCAATTTCATTTTAGTTATTTGAAAAGCTCTTGAGTATAGCCAGTAAAATTTTTGGGATTCTTGCATATTTTTAAAGTCCTTTTTAAAAGAGGCAGACTCGGGTTCATTCTACACCCCCACCCTCCATAGTCCTGGTTACTGTCATGGGTTCAGGACAAAAGGGCTGAAATATGCATGTAAGCCCTGGGCGGTGCTATTCCAAGGGCTACTACCCCTGCCTGTCCTTCTAAAACAAGGTTGAGGGGCCTGGGTTCCAAATTAACAATTACCGAGGTTCCCCTACCCTCAGTAAACACAATGAGTTGGTGCCTCCATCCAGAGTAAGGTATGTGGGGGTGTCTATCCAACCTGGTATAGCCCTCTGGGAAGCTATAACCACCCACCAGCCCACCTAGTGACCAAGTACCTTTGCAATGGATACAGCCCTTCTTAGCAAGGAACACACAATTAGCAATGAACATTATTAATATGCTTACACCCCCTGTACTTACCACCAGGGTCTGGTCTTCTGGCAAATGCCCTGGAGCCCCCTGTAAAGCAATATCACATGCAAGCATACACTTTCAAATGCTTTTACCCAAGTCACAGTGAAGTTTAACCAGACAATAATTTGCTCCTGAGTCTGCTTAACAGTGAAACAATGAATTTGATTTATTGAGGGGATGTGAACAAGGGAGAGGTACAGATCTGGATAAATGATTGCTAAGCTGGTATTAGCCAGGATATTTTGCATGCAGTTTCTTTAGTCCCTTAAGTACAATCTTGCAACTGCAGGGTACCCAGAGTGTGATGCTGGCTTGCCAGGACGGTGCCTAGGGTTGCAGCTCTTTCAGTTCTTTTAACAAGTCACTAATGTGTTGAGAATCAAGGTCAGTATCTCTTTCATTAGGTTTCTCAGCTGCAGGAGCAGTTCTGGCAATGCCAGTATACGGGTCCCAACAATCATCTTCAATCTCTGCTTCTCAGATTTCTTTCATTAACCAGCAATATGCAGGAGGGTTGTCTTTACAATCCTGAAATTTCAACTTGAGCATGAGCACACTAGAGTAGCAAGCAGACTTGAGAATATGTTCTAGCCCCACCTGGTTCAGTTCACTAGCTGGTATACCACCCTTGCGGTGTGCTCTATGAAGAGCTCTCTCTAGTTGAGTCACATATGTGGACAAGCATTCATTTTTCCATTGCTTGGTGGATTTTAACTTCCACATCAAATCCTCTCCTGACTCAGTACTACCAAACACTCCCTCTGATGCAGACAGGTATTCATTGGCAGTGGTATCTGGGTTTGTGGACCTCAGAAATCAGATTGCTTTAAGTGCAGGGCCCCTTAAACTCTCCATAAGCCTCTTTCACTTTTCATCCTCTAAGCATTGCCACTCTTGCACTAAGGGTGCAGCATAATCCACCCATGTCTCCCAATCATCTTATCCAGATGGAGTAGGCACTATCCTGGAAAACATTTTTAACCTTCTATAAGAATCAGGGAAATGAGGGGCATAATGGGGCCCACCTTCTTCTTCATGGGGAGGGATCTCTCTGCCAGAGCCTAAAAGCATCCAAAGTACGTCAACTCCCTTGTCTTCAGTCAGTAACAATTTAGCAAGATTTTCTTCAAAACTTTCAGGTGGGGGTGTGGGTTCTGGCTCTCAGGGACCCTCACTATACTTAGTGAACACCCTCCAGACTGCCGGGGACCCATCAGTGACAATAGGTTTAGGCACCTGGGTATTGTCTATGGGGGTGCTACACTCCGCTAGAACCATTAGTGTTTGGGCGGTCAGGTCAGCTTGTCGACCTACTACCACAACCTCCTTGAGACATTCACTTTTTGAGAGCGCCCCCTTGATAGTGTCTTTATGATTGCCCAGGGGTATATCTAACAATAGGAGAGCATTCTGGGGGTTAACTTCACTTCCTGTACACCAACCAATTAACTGCTGCACAGCCATTTTTTCTGTGGTACTCATAAACGTTTTGGCTGCAATTTTTTTCATTTTGGCCACTTGGGGGCCCCTTTGGGAAGCTATAACCACTCACCAGCCCACCTGGTGAGCAAGTACCTTTGTAACGGATACAATTCTTTTCAGCAGGGAACACACAATTAGCAATGAACATTAATAATAAGTTCACACCACTTGCACTTACCACCAGGGTCTGGTCTTCTGGCAAACATCCTGGGGCCCCCTGTAAAGCAATATCACATGCAAGCATACACTTTTAAATGCTTTTACCCAAGTCATAGTGAGGTTTAACTACACAATAATTTGCTCCTGAGTCAGCTTAACAGTGAAACAATGCATTTGATTTATTGAGAGAATGTGAACAAGGAAGGGGTGCGAATCTGAATAAATGATTGCTAAGCTGGTATTAGCCAGGATATTCTGCATGCAGTTTCTTTAGTCCCCTTAAGTACAGTCTTGCAACTGCTGGGTACCCAGGGTGTGATGCTGGCTAGCCAGAATGGTGCCCGGGTTTGCAGCTGCTGTTGGGGCCCTTGATGGGAAGAAAAGATGATTAAACATGTACAAACAAAACCTTGACTAATTGTATCCTCAGCCGGTAGGCCTAGTCCACTGAAACCCTGTAAAACACACTGAGTGAAATCAGATGGTACCACAGAATAATTTAAGGACTTGTTGCAGAAAGCTACCCTGAGTTTACTCACAGCACCAGTAGGAAGAAGATGGCCTGACGAAATGAAGACCTGTTGCAGAGCACTGAAGAGCATGGGGAAGCTGGGCCAACACAATGCACACCCGCTTCACAGCCTTTCCCTCCAGGCGGCCGCAGTCTGCAATACCTTGCTGCGCAGGGGCTGGATCCCCAAGCGGGTCTCTCACCGAGAGAAGACTGTAACTGGTGCAGGAATAGATGGCTTGGACCTGGTTTGGCATGAGCCCAAGACAGGATAAAACACTTCTGAAAAGTTCAGTTCTTTTGGCTGGTGAAAGCCTCCAGCTGGCTGACAACTTGGCCAAACAAGGCAACTGGCTCCTGGTGGCAAACAGGCATCCCTGGTTAGTAGGCCTTGGCCCACCTTGAGCATTCAGCACATTAAATGGAAACAGCATCCACTCATCCACTTATCAGTTCACCTTCAGGATGGTTCACAATTACAGCCGCTCTGCTGAGCAAACCTTTCAACCTGCAGAAGGCAGTCTCTGGCGACCAGTTCCCAAACTTGGGACAGCAGACACACGCTGGAGGAAACTAGGCCATTTCTAGGCCAGAACCCTGCAAGCTTGAACAGGGCTTCTCACTCCATGAAGTCTCGGGACGAACTGCTCACAGTTTGAAATCAGTTCTTGGATTAGTTCATTTTTCATGCATTCCAATTGGTCAAGGTGAGCTGTCAATCACAATCATGTGCTCCCATTGATTCCTTTAGGTGCCAAACCTTAGAGTTCACAGTTTCTCCCACAAGGCACCTGAACTAAGGACTCCTCGAGGTTCTCTCTGTCCCAATTGGCCCAATTCCTGGAAGTCCCTGACCAAACATGTTGGCTCCCATTTGAATGCATAAGCTGCAAGAGGGCAGGTTAAAATGAGCACTCCAATTTAAATACAAGAAATTAGAAGTAAATATTTACAATACCAGTTAGGGCTCCCTCTGCTCTAACAGCGACAGCAGAGTGGAGCAAATCAGGGTGATGCCCAGCCACTTGCAAGCTCTGAAGCACTATGACCCCTAGCCCAGGCCATTAACAACACACTGGTGGTGTCACTTCAAGGGTCAGGTGCGGAGGCACATCATGGCATTCTCACACAGATCAATAGGGTCACCAAATAACCATGGATTTATTGTTTCCAATGGACGTCTGCCTGGCAGTGGACATTGCTGGAGACCTGGGAGACACTTAAGGTAAGCCCCAAATTTGTGGCGGGGGGGCTACATGCAGTAACCCTCATTGTGTTCAAAAGTGAATGAGGAAATCTTACAAATCATTATGTATGTACAGTATGCTACATTGAATATCTTTTATTGTGGAAATGTGTTCTGATCTCACATTGTGTACATCTTGATCGATTGCCTGCTCTCAATCACAGTAGCAGTAAATAAAGGTAATTTCAAGCAGAAATGTGAACTGACATTTTTTGCAAGTACTGTGCCACTGAGAGTTCTGCCCCATATAACCTCACTCCATATCCCTGTTTCTTATAATTTGCCTTTAATCTGGATCTTTTTCTTTTATTGGATTAGTCACAACACACACATAGATCAAGATTAGTTATGCAGTAACTTGAATGGCTGATAGTGCAGCGAGACACACTGCCTTTCAAATTAATTGATTGCATTTGTAATAATAATTGTATTTCATTACATTAGACCAGTGTTGGGCAACCTAAGATAACCAGAGGGCTGCAAATGCGGCCCTCGAACACCCCTGAGGCCTGCAAGACCCCACAAGACCCTCTTTACCTCAGTATCAAGTAGAAACTATACATTAGAATGCAATAACATTTATTTAAAGGACTGGAAACAGCACTAAAAGTTATTAACAGCATTAAAAGTTATAAGTTATAATGCAATAAACTGTATTTAAAGGACTGGAAACATCATTAAAAGTTATGTTATGGGATGGATGTGAGGGCCGCAGGTTAACCCCGTGGGGCTGCATGTGGTCCTCGGGCCGCAGATTACCCACCACTGCATTAGACCATATGATTTATTTATTTATTTGCTTTTGGTAACTGGGTAAGTGCACTAGACGGAACTGCCTATTTTCAGGCACGACCCAAGAGATTACAGTTCAAACAACTTACAAACAATAGTACAGGTAGGAGCTGATACAATGCAACACATAAAGAGATCAACAACCTTACATAATAGTAGAATTACTTAGCATGAAAGTGATGGCATACATAGCATAAGCAGTACGGTACAAAAGAGATAAAAACAGCTTGCAGAGATCAGTAACATAAGTGCATAACAGCAGTTCTGGTGGCATAGGATGAGGGTATGGGAGAGGGAGGGGGTTAACATGAACTAGAGCAAGTAAAGAGGTGTAATACATGAACTAAAGACATTTACATGCATCTAGGAAAGTGAGGTAATTAAAGAGTGCATGCTTGAAGGCAGGGTGAGAACTGAAGCTTCTAAGGGAAAACAGAAGGGAGTTCCAGAATTTGGGAGCATAGACAGAGAAGGCAAGTTCACCCATTTTGGTGGAGCAATTAGGGACAGTGACCAGAGCTAAAGCTGAGGGCTAGAGGAGTCGGGGGGGAAGTCAACTGGGGTGAACATGGCTGAAAGGGATGAGGGGAGAGAAGAACAAATTATATTGTTGGTCGGGCAGCCTATGTAATATAAACGCTGGGAGAAGGGGGATAACTGGCGGGGGTCAGAGTAAAGTGTGCAACAGTGTTTAAACCGATGGGCAGAAAAGGCAAATCTGCAAACATTGTTATAGGCAACATCCCATGCTTGACGGACATTTGCCTGCACTTGAGTAAAGTATTAGTGGCACAGATGAAAGGAATTTATTACTGTTTTCAGTCACTGTATGCATCCAGAAAGTCAGTTTCTGACCGTGGTTGGAAAGGAGAAAAACATGATATTTGTCATTTGATATGAGATGTCAGAGTCTCACACTTCATTGTATAACTTTTTAGACATTCTCACTTTGAATAGTATCAGGAAAATAGCCTCATCCCACACTAGCTCTCCCCTCCATCATGGCAAACAACATGATTTTTTTGTGGTCAAAACTGTCAGGAACTGACTTTCTGGATGCATACATTGACTCAGAACATAGTAATGAATTCCTTTCATCGGTGCCACTAATACATAAATCATACTTGGAAGCAAACAAGAGGCTACTAAACAAATGGAATACATGTTATAACAACATCTGTCACTTTGCTGTCTCCGTGCCAAGGCTTACTCCCCACTGCATCCTATACTCGAGGCTGGGATGACTCTCCCCGCCTTCATATCAACTCTTCACACCTGCTTGCACCATTGATAACATTATCAGAACCAGTACACCAGCCACCGTAGCCAACATGGTTAAACCCTCCACACAGGCATATGGAGGAGCTAGCATAGCGTAGTGGTTAAGAACACTGAGCTGCAAACCTAGAAACCTGGGTTTGAATTCCATCAGCCCCCGCTTGCATAGTGTGTGACCCTGAGCAAGTCACTTAACTTCCTTGTGCTCCCAGGTCACACCCGAAAACAAGCACTGGCTTAGTGTGCCTTTCCTGGATAAACAATTTCCCTTTTCCATTCCCCATATGGCCTGTGGTCTACAGATCAGTCCCCACTGATTGTACCCATTTGTGCCACTAGGATGGGGGAGCAGGCTTTCTCAGTATTTGCACCCAAGCTCTGAAACTCCCTTCCTATGTCACTAAGATGCTTTAAGTCTCACCAAGTTCTTAAGAAAGATCTCCACAAGCACCTGCTGTCTATTGATAAGTGTACATGTAAACGATCCATTATTAATGCTTCACCTAGTCTCACCTCTCTAGTCACATGTCAGTTTTGCACTTTCTGTATTTTGTACACATCCTTTGTTGTTTTATGTTGATTACATTTTTTCTAGTTTATGTTATTGTTACTGAATTTGTTAACATTGCAATTGCTGTTTCATTTTACCATCTGTAGCTCTCCCGGGGTTTTATTTTATTTTTTGTAACTCTCCCGGTTCGTGCCTGAAAATAGGCAGAATTTTTGTCTAGTGCACCTAGTCGGTCAACAAAAACTAAATAAATAAATATGGCCAAATGTAAAAAAATATAATTGTAATTACAAATATAATGACTTTCTTTAAAAGGCAGTATACTGAGATGCAAAAATTTAATTTTGTCTGTTGCTAGAGTTATCATTTGCTTGTCTCATATATCAAAACTACAGATTTTCAAACAGTGGTTTTGACAAGTCAGATGCTCCAGCTACTGTGTAATTTATCTTGGTCTACATTCATTTTCTGAGTAATCGACTTATGAAAAAAATGAAATTGAATCAGATTTGATGTGAACAGTAGGCAATAGGAATATGGAGTGATGCTATATGAGACAGAATTCCCTGTTGCATAGTACTTTCAAAACAAGCATTTGTCAATGTAGAATGTTGATTGCTTATATGTGCTATTTAGGTATTTGAAAGTGAAAGTACCATGGCTAAGAACTGTCATGTGCCCCCCGCCAAGACGTCCACTGTGTCTTTCTGTTCAATATTCACAGAAGAGGAGAGGGACAAGAGGCACAGCAGTACAGCAGTTACAAAGGTGTGAAGAGGTGGGCAACAGTCCATTCACAGGCCGAAGAATCCTGCAGAAGGTGAATAAATTGAAGGTGGGCAAAGTGATGGAACCAGATGGCATACACCCAAGAATATTAAAAGAACTGTGAAGGGAAATAGCAGTACCTTTGGAAGCCATGTTGACTGAGTCATTCAACACAGGGGTGGTACCAGAGAATTGGAGGAGGGCACATGTGGTCCCTCTATACAAATCCAGCAGTAGGAAGGAGGTGGGGAACTATAGGCCGGTCAGCCTCACTTCAGTAGTGGGGAAGATCATGGAGACATTGGTTAAAGAAAGCACAGTGGGGCATCTAGAAGCCATCGGAGGCCAGGACCATAGGCAACATGGATTCACAGTGGGGAGATCATGTCAGACAAATCTGGTTGATCTCTTTGACTGGGTGACAAAGGAAGTAAATCAGGGTGGGGCAGTGGGCAATGCTTACCTTGATGTGAGTAAAGCCTTTGACACTGTCCCACATAGGAGGCTGATAAAGTAGCTGAGTAGGCTGGGCATGGAGGAAAGGGTGGCAAACTGGGTTAGAAACTGGGTAACAGACAGGAGGCAGAGAGTGGTGGTAAATGGGGCATAGTCTGGGGAGAGGGGATGACCAGTGGGGTGCTGCAGGGAGTGGTCCTGGGGCCAGTTCTGTTCAATGTCTTCATTAGTGACATTGCAGAAGGGCTGAAGGGAAAGGTCTGCCTGTTTGCAGATGACACCAAGATGTGTAACACAGTGGATACCCCAGAGGGGTGAGAAAATGAGGAGGGACCTGGGGAAGCTTGAGAAATGGTCTGAGGACTGGCAACTGAAGTTCAATTCAAAAAAGTGCAAAATTGTGCACCTGGGACACAGAAACCCTGGGGAAAGGTACAGTATGGGGGGGGGGGGAGTGAGTTGCTGACAGTCACAAAGAAGGAAAGGGACCTGGGGGTTCTTATTTCAGACAACCTGAAAATGTCAAAATGGTAAGGCAGCTGGGAGGGCCAGTGACATGCTGGGGTGCATAGGCAGGGGTATCACCAGCATAAGGAGGGAGGTAGTGATGCCATTATATAAAACCATGGTCAGGCTTCACATGGAGTGCTGTGTGCATTTCTGGAGGTCGCACCTTCATAAGGATATTAACAGGCTGGAGATGGTACAGAGAAGGGCGAATGAGATGGTGTAGAGCTTGCAACACAAGAATTATGAGGAGAAATTAAGGAACCTCAATATGTACTCACTGGAAGAGAGGAGGGAAAGAGGGGATATGATAGAAACATTCAAGTACCTCAAGGGTATAAATATAAATATAACTACTGAGAAGCAGGAGACAGCTGCTATAGGCATATGTGCCAGCTTCTGTGTGATATTCTTTTGTTCTTATAAATCTGTAATCTCCAGTATTTCAGTAACCACATGACCACACTGCCTTCTTCAGGTAATTTAATGCTGGTTGATGCCTGGTGTCAGATTGCAGACAGAGGGCTCACCAGATTTTGTTGCCATTTGAAAAACTTTATAGAGTGTTCTTTTATTGGAAAGCATTTTGGAAAGGTGATAAAGGTCTCCCAATTATTATTATGATTTTATCTCCTTATGTCTGTCCCCTTTGGTTCCCCCATCCCCACACCCCAACAGTCATCAGTGGCCACAGCTGCAGCCTTCTTCTTGGCAAGATGGTGGGTGAGAAACATAGAAACATAGAATTTGACAGCAAATAAGGACCGCTTGGCCCACCTACTCTGCTCATTTCCCTACCTGATGGATAAGCTGCAGATTCTAGTTAATCAACAGCTTATTTCCTCCTAGCCCCCAGTAGAATTGTCTTATGTCTGTCTGTGAGCAGCTGGCTTCACAGTCTGTGAAGTCTGACGTCTTTCAGTGATGCTTATTGGTCATCTTCCAACACAGGCGAGGCACTGCCAGCCCAAAACTAACTAAGGACAAGCAGGTTTCAAAGTGGGAAAGAAATGGAGTGAGCAAGAATCAAGTACTCATTCAGATGCGGCGTCAATTTTAAGATCAACATACTGGTGTGGATATCAGAATAGAACCCCAGCTCTTTAAGCAGCCTTATGAAGAGTAAAGGCTTCTCGAAGCACTGGGGTTCTGTTTATTGTACTGTAAGTAGGCTGCATCTAATTTGGTAATTTACTGTACCTTACATCTGGATGTATGGTAGGGCCAACTTTAAATAAACGCTGCACCTGAATTAACACATGGTGCCATAGAAACATAGAATTTGTCAACAGAAATGGACCGCTCAGCCCACCCAGTCTGACCAAATGTTCTCTACCTACTTGTAACTCCTGCCTGTACATGTTATTGCGTGTCTTACTCTGCCTGCATCCATCAGGACCTTGTTGTGAATGAGCTTGATTAATGGATTTTTCCTGCAATGAACTTGAACCTACTCCACTTCCATAGCCCTATTGATCTCTGTTGACCCCCTCCTTCCCCTTTTTCTAATATACCCCTATATTTATCCCATGCATGCTTCATGCCCCCTACCATTTTAGCTTCCACCACTTCTCCTGGCAGTCTGTTCAAGGCATCTACCACCCCTTCAGTAAATAAATATTTTTTCACATCTATCCTGAATGCCACCCCCCCCCCCAGCTTCATTGTATTTCCCTTGGTTTGGGTGCTCATCTTCATTTGAAAGAAACTCCCCAACCATGCCCTCTTTACCCCTGTGAGGTACTTTGTAGATCTTGATCATGTCACCTCTTGCCCTCCTCTCTTCCATAGTGTACATGTTGAGAGTCTTCAGCTTTTCCTTGTAGGAATTCCTGTGAAACTTCTGAACCATTTTAGTTGCCCTCCTCTGGAAAACCTCCACCTTATGTCCTTTCTGAACTTTGGACTCTAAAACTGGACACAGTACTCCAGCTGGGGGTATAGTAGGGAGTGATACAATGGCAGCACAACATCCCTCCTCCTCCTACTGGAGATGCCACTCCTTATGCACCCCAGAATCCAATTTGCCCTGCCCATAGTCTTGTCACACTGTACTGCCATCTTGAGGTCCTCTGATATAATAACCTCAAGGACCTTTCATGTCTAGTGAGTATCAGTACCTCTCCCCATCCTATACCCAGCATCGGGGTTCCTATGCCCTAGGTACATGATTTTACACTTGTTGGCATTCAACCCCAAGTAAGTAAGAAAATGGAATTGATTTGAATTAATTGCAGGCTTTTAAGCAGCTTTTTGGGGAGTGTGTATGTGTGTGAGGTGGGGGGGGGGCTCTGCTACTATAACTGTTTGCTTTTGATTTGGTATAATGTGCGAACAGACTAACTCTACTCCCCAGTCTGTGTGCTATACAGGAGATAAAGAGCCCAAATAGCATTGGGCCAAGCATTGAGCCCTGTGGAACCCCGCTTGTCACTGCTCTGGGTGCCGAGAGCTACCCCCCCACCACCACCCCCCTCTGCACCCTTCCCTGTAACCAGTTCTCTATCCATTTAGTCAGACCACCTTCCACCTGTACTCCTCCTTCTCCTCACTCTTCTCCTCCTTGGCATGTGTCCCTCCTCCCAGTAGTCCGCATCCTTTCTCCTCCTTATTCTTACTGGGTGCTGGTGCCTTCTGTATTACACTCAGACCACTCTGTCTGCCCCCTTCCAGGGTTACTACACCTCCACCTTTACCTATATCTAGGGCGGTGACCTCATCAGGCTCCCCTGCCCAGACCTTTCTACCAATCTCAGTCTTTTGGCCACTTCCCCCCATTTGTTTAAATCCACCTTACTAGAGATATACCCCTCTAATCCTGCTATTTTTTAATTTTTTTTACATATTTTCTCACTGGGCTACGATTGGCTTGGTCATCCCGACCGACCCCCGTAGCCCATGCACCTGACATCAGGCCGAGCTGCTCACCTCCATGGATTACTCCCATGGTGGGGTGGTGAGGAGCTTCCCAGGTCGACCCACGGGAGCAGGATCCACTTGAGGCTCCATTCAGGGCGGGCAGGGGGTTTGGAAGTTCATGCTGCCTGACCATAGCCCATTTTCCACTTTTTCTCCCCTTTGCGGAGTGCGGGCGTGTAATGACACTTATGCACAGCATGCCAATGTCCTCCACACTCGGCCACCCTTTACTACACTGCTGTAGTAGCGCCCGCAGTCATCACCAGGGGCCACTACAGAGTGGTGGGTCCCTGGATCCTGCCCCAGGATAGGAAAGCAGTCCTCCAGATGCTCAATCCTATCCCTTCCTTGCCAACCCCTGGAAGCCCGGGCTTGCATCCAAACCCGGGTCGCCAGCATGGCGCGAGGTGTGGCATCCTGCACCTCAACCCTCAGCACCAGTGGCCCAGCAGCAATGCTGCCTTTAATACTCCCCTTCCCTTCCTGCTCCAGTGTACCCTGTCCCCCGGATACAAGTCACTATTCCCCCCAGACCTTACCCCAGTTAGTCACTAACCCATAATGTTTTGTGTGGCACCAATCCCTCAGCCACTTGAACTCCTCAAGCCTACCCTTCCTCGCCATGCTTGCACATGGTACCGGCAATACCTCCAAGAATGCCACCGACTTCCCCCCCCCACACTGCCTGCCCAAGTATTCAAACCTCCCCCTCACTACTTCCACAGTGTCCCCTGCCAAGTCATTTGTACCCACATGCAACAGTAAATGAGGTTTCTTCCTCCCCCTCACTGCACGCTTGAGCAGTGCCTGCCCTGCCCTTCCTGCAGTCAACCTGGGGACAGCTTCAACCCAAATATGGCTGTGCCTTTCCCCCTTTCCACCCCATCTGACCCATTTCAGCACAGAATCCCCAGGACCAGTACCCCCGCCTTACCCCTTTCCCTTCTAATGCCCTTCCACCACCCCAGTATTCATTCTTCCTTTCCCTACCCCCACCAACTGCACCCTCTGTGACTTCTGTATCTGTAACCTCTACTCCGCCTCACTCTCTTTCTCTGCCTTATTCCTCCCATCCCCTTGAACCCTTCCCAGCCTGACTACTTCCTAATGGGCTTCCCATGTTGACCTCCCTCCTCCCTGATGATTTCCAACCTTTCCTATCCCTGCTGTTCCTCTCACCCTGATAGTGATGCCCCTCCCATCCTTCCCCTTCCTGTAGCCTTCTTCTTCAGTCACCACCCTCCTTCCTTACTTGCCCCTTCTACCCTTTTGTCCTCGCTATCTCTTCCCCTACCTGTTGCCATTCCTCTCATGCCCCACTTGTCCTCCCCCCCTTCAGTATGTTCATGCTTCCCCTCTCTGTCCCATAACAGGGGTTTGAATCTATTCGTAGTCGATACTTGTCCTACATTTCTTCCCCCTATCAGTTCCCCTCTCCTACTCGTTCCCCACCGTGGCACCCCTGGTCCCTCCCTACCCGCAGCCATCTGCTCTCTCCCCTGGTACTCCTCATGTTCTCTTCCTCCCCTCCCTTCTTCTCTCTTTTCTGCTACTGTCTCTGATACTGGGGTCAATTACAGTCCCTAGTTATTCTTCCTCCATCCCCCTTTGCCATCCCCTATTCCACCCCCAGGATGCGTACCATACTCATCTGCCCTGCCACTTACACTCCTCTCTAACCTCCACAGTTCTTCTCTAAAACTAGCCAGTCATCTACAGACCATACCACCACCCAATCCTCCAAGCCCAGTCAAGGATCATGGCAGACCCACACCTTGTACACCCCTCCACCCTTCCAAAGATGCCCACTCTATTGACATGTGGCACCTGCCCCATTTTGGCCCCCATCTTATGTTACAGGCTCTTACTCCCAGGTTCTGTACCCTACTACAACTGTTAGGCCCCTATTTACTCAAATTCCTTCCCCTCCACACTAGTCCCTCTACTGACCCCTTGCCGACTGGGGAAATTCAGTCTCAAATCTCATCCATTAGATACTGTATTACTGTAGCAAACCTAAAGCCTCCTTGTCCATTTTTCACCCCTCAGCTACCATAATTTGTGTTCTCGGCTCTCATATAGTTTCACTTAGCCCAGTTAGAAATCCTATTGCACTCCAAGTATTACTCAGGTCAGTTACAGAAATAAAGAGAATAAATGTTATTTATTTGGTTTTTCTTTACTGGGTAAGTACACTAGACAACAATGTTGCCTATATTCAGGCACGACCTGGGAGAGTACAGACAGGGGAGACCAGAGTCAACATTAAAGAGTATTTCATGACGTAGCATGAGGTGAGAACAAACATTTGAACAGTATACAGCCAGGTACAGTCATTATCAGTGATGACAAAGAGAAACAGATAACATTACATTAATTATTTTTATCTGATGATACATCAATGACTAAATTGAAATGACAAACAGCAAACAAAACTTAAATGAACTAGCATTATAACAATAGGATTTCTGCTGGGTGTGAGAAACTTTCAGATTTTGGAGACCAGCAGGAAATCAGTAAGTGCTATAGGGAGGAGAAAATGCTAGGAGAGAGGCTCAAGTTACAGCACAAGAGCAGCAGTCGGATTCTAATAGGTGTGCCCGAAGACCCAGTTTAAAGGCCTTGTGGGATTTGGAGAGTTTGATGTGGGAGGGAATGGAGTTCCAGGAGCGGGGGGCTGATATGGCGAAGGATCGTTCTCCTTTTTTTATGAGATATCTGGGAATTTCAAGTTGGTTTTGAGCAGATTCCCTGAGGAAGTATGTTTCTGAGGGCTGAGTTAATAGTTTGACAAAGTATTTAGGGAACCCTGTTCTGATCATATTATCAATTGTACAGCCCGCAGAATAGTGTCTGAGTGAGCCTGGGGAGAGCCAATTTAGTTTCGAGTAGAGCAGACAATGATGGGTAAGTCTGTGAGAGGAGAGAACAAGTCTGCATATACTGTTATAGCAGGTGCTCCATTTATGGATTGCTCCTTTACTAGCTTTAAGGTAAACCTGAGAGCAATATGTCAGAGCAGGGAGGAGAAATCCTTGTGCAATAGCAAGCCGGGCAGCATCATTGAGGGAGGACCTAATTTTAAAGGCAAGACCAAGTTTTGAGTAAACTGTCTTACATGTAGCCGCAATGTGGAGGTTAAAGTCAAGAGATGGGTCAAGAGTGACTCCTAGATACCTGAAGGAGGTAACGAATTCAAGAGGGGAGTCATCTAGAGAATGTATAAATAAGTCTGGAGTAAGAGATCTGATTCTTGATGAGGGGCCAAAAAGCATAGTTACGGTTTTCTTAGCATTCATTAGGAGCCTGTTCTATAGTAACCACTCCTGCAAGCAGTTGAAGTCTGCTTGAAGATGTGCTCTTACTTATAAGGGATCTTTACCACTGGAGAGAAGCACCATGTCATCAGCATAAAGGATTAATGAGGAGGAACAGGGAAGGGAGGGCAAGTTGTTAATGAAAAGGGAGAAAAGTAGTGGGCCAAGAATAGATCCTTGGGGGACTCCAACAGAGGTAGGGGAAAGATTTGAGATGGCGGATTCAATTTGGACAAATTGCAACCTCCCTGAGAGGTAGCTATCAAACCAGGAGATGGCCGACAGGTCAAAGCCAAGGTGGGACAGTTTGGAAAGTAGCAGAGAGTGATTCACAAGGTCAAATGCCTTTGTGAGATCGATAAATATGGCCCCAGTGAGCAGGCTCTTATCCATTGCTGTAAGGACTGCATTTGTCAGCTGAAGTAGAGCAGTTGTGGTGCTGTGTCCTCTTCGGAATCCGTGCTGGGTAGGGGATATAAGGTTGTGAAGGTGCAGGTAATTTGTGACCTGAGTAGCTGATGGCCTTCTTAGAAGTTTATTTAGGGTAGAGAGAATGTCAATCGGTTTATAGTTTGACATATTTTTGGTATTCCCTTTTTTGTGAACAGGGACAACGTGGGCGGTTTTCCACAATGTTGGTACCGTTTGGGTTATTATGGAAAGATTAAAGATTCTTGCAATAGGAACAGCAAGGGCAGGGGCTGCCTGCTTCAAGAAGCTGGGCAGTAGCCCATCCGGGCCAGCAGATCCATAGGTGGATACTGATTTGTGGAGCTGTAGCACTTCAGTGGAGGAGAATAATGTGAGATGAAGAGGGGT
The DNA here is from genome assembly GCA_016271365.2 of Neoceratodus forsteri. Lineage (NCBI taxonomy): Eukaryota > Metazoa > Chordata > Ceratodontiformes > Ceratodontidae > Neoceratodus > Neoceratodus forsteri. Next base: position 1,089,346,354 of record CM028132.1, on the reverse strand, counting down.
TTCATGCGAAAGTTGCACCTCAGGAGGAGGTGAAAGAGGTTGGTTGAATTTCTCAGTGTATTTGGAGAGATCCGAGAATATATATATTATTACAGCAATCATAACAGTATAGCTCAGTACTTAGCTCAGTTACAGAAAGAAACAGAACAACTAAATCTGTATTATTACAGCAATCCTAAAGTATCTAATCATTGCTTTGTCTCCACTCCAGAGACCCTGCTGTAATAAAGGACCACAGAGGACCTGCACGGGAGGGTGGGCAACTGTAAAGTCCCGGCAGAGCTCCATTGAGCTCCTCACTCCCCTCTCTCACTCACTCATTTTATTTCTCCTGACGCTGCAGGCTGCCCTTTTGTACTGTGCTCCTGTTTGCATTGCGCTTTTTCCTGCCCACAAAGAAATCTTCAGCAGTCCCAACACAGCCTTCAGAGCTCGCTCACTCCCCTCTCTCACTTGCTCATTCTGTTTCTCCCTGCGCTGCAGGCTGCCCTTTTGTACTGGGCTCCTGCCTGTGTTGGCACCTTTTTCTGCCCACAAAGAAGTTCACAGCTGTCCCAACAGAGCTCCACTGAGGTCGCTCACTCCCCCTCTCTCATTCGCTCATTCTGTTTCTCCTGGCGCTGCAGGCTGCCTTTTTGTACTGGGCTTCTGCCTCCGTTGGCACCATTTTCTGCCCACAAAGAAATCCACAGTAGTCCTGATACAGTTCAGTTGAGCTCATTCACTCCCCCCTCTCATTCACTCATTCTGTTTCTCCCACCGCTGCAGGCTGCCCTTTTGTACTGGGTCCCTGCCTGCATTGATGCCTCTCACTCGCTCGATCTTAATATGTCCCAAACACTGATTTCCCACAGTGACTGTGCTATTCTGCGCCAGAAGTGCAAAAACATATTTTGGCCAGGATGTGAAAAATTACAGCTGTACTGTTCATATGGAGGTGTGAAAAAATGCCAGTGTTGAAAATGTGGCGTGAAAATATTACAAATTTGCGAAGTTACAATGGTGCGTGGAAACAGTTCAACGTACGCTTGTAACACAGTCATTTTATCGACTTTCATCACCAAATTTTCAACATAGTGATTTTAGGACCTCTGCTCATGAACAGTGTCACTGTCATTTCTTAATGTGTCCCGAACACTGATTTCCCACAGCGACCGTGCTATTCTGCACAACAAGTGTGAAAACACATTTTGGAAGGATGTGAAAAATGATAACTGCACTGTTCATAAGGAGGTGCAGAAAAATGCCAATGTTGAAAATCTGAAGTGAAAATATTGCAAATTTGCGAAGTTACGAGCATGCGTAGCAACTGCACAATGCACCCTTGTAAAACAGCCATTTTTGGATTTTTTTCCACCAAATTTGCAACATAGGCTTCTTCAGAGCCCACCGCATGAACACTGGCACTGTCGTTTCATTAATCGGTCCCAAAAGGTGATTCCATGCAGTGATCGCGGAATCACCTTTCAGGACCTAATAACGCAATGACAGTGGCTGAATTCATGAGGAGGGGTCCCAATAATCCCATGTTGAAAATTTGGTGCCAAAATTCCAAAAAATGCCTGAGATATGCACCAAAGTTGAAAAAACCCTATTTATGCCATTATACAGCTTACCAGCATTTCCTCCGTTCCCGGTTGGCTTTGAAGAATGCAGACGCGTTCCTGGTCCACTGAAGATCATCGTGCTGGGCTCTGGAGGTAAGTGTTGGGTGAGGGGTGTGGGGAGGCAGGGCACGCAGGGAGGGTGGGGCGGGTTGGGGGAGGGCAGGAGACCGCGAGGATCTGTATTCTTTTCACAGGTTAAAAAAAGAAAAACATTGTGGGATGGTTTTTCTTTTTCTGAGGCATTTGGCATGCTGGGGTGGGCTCCCAGCATGCCACCTGAGTGTTTGGGGGAGATCTGTAGCTGACGAGGGATTGGGCACCCCATCAGCGCATACAGAAGGAGGGGCGCAAGAGCCGAGGGGGATTGGGCACCCCCCTCGGCACAGAACAAAAGCAGGGGTGGGACTTATGCCGACGGGAAGTGGGCTCCCCCGTAGACAAGGGGAAGGGGAGACTGAAGCCGACGGGGATTGGGTGCCCTGTCAGCAAGCCCTGCAATGAGGGTTCGCTCCCTCATTGCATCGGATGATGCAGCAATAACGAGGCGGCCCCTGATTGCAGCAGCTAAAATGTTTCTAGGTAGTGGCATGCTGGCTGAACTAGTGTCAGCCACAGCTTACCACCCAATTGGGGAATGTGGGCCAAGCCTCCAAAGGCAGTGGGGGCATTGGCCACAAAAGTGCCGCGCCTCCACAGCCTGCTTCTGCAGCAAGCTGCTGCAATATATTTTTTATTGTGCATGTGTGCAATCAACATAAAAAGGACTTGCTTATGGCCAGCCCATTGTCGCAGGGGCAGGGTGCCAACCTGTGATGCTGGCAACCTGGGTTCGGGAACAGACCTGGGACATCGGAAGGGCTGGCCAGGGGGAGAAGGATTGAGTGTCCAAAGACTGCTCTCCTTTTCCAGGGGGGAGGGTGGGGAGTATGTTGGCGCTATACTGACACCCAGCAGAGGCTGGGTATACCACTTGCACTGATGGCAACACATTCAGAGGATGGGGTGGATGCTGATCATCATTGCACATCCCTGCTCTCGCAAACACCAGGAGAAAAAAACTGCCACCCTCCGCCTAGATGATGCTCGCCCCCGGCTGCAATTAACTCCCAGGTCAACTCCCTCCCTCCCTCCTTATCCCATCGAATGTGGCACCCTTAAGAGGGGATTTGGGTGCTGTGACCCTGCCGTGGGGGGTAAGCCAGGAGGTGTCGGGAGAGCGGCTGATGTGGGAGTGGCGGCCAGGGGTCTGTGACCGAGCCAAGGGTAACTGCGGGGGTGGCACCAAAAAAAAAAAAATGGACTTGCTTTACTGGCTGTTTATTCAACCTCTGTCTATTTCACACACTCTCACTCCATGCAGGTTTATAACTAATGCTTACCACCCCACACCCACGATTGTAAATGCATTTTGAATATGACTGCATGTGGGAATGCACACAGAAGAGGTGGGGGCCTTACTTTTTCCTCCAACAACAGCTACCATTCTCAGTTTCACTGGGCGGTGAGTCTCTGTCTTCACAGACTTGGGTTATTTCTCATCTCCTGGCCTTATCCTCATTCATGGACTCTGTTAACTGACCACCTGGTGGAATAATCTTACTTTGTCCATTCATATCCATCAGTATCTAAATAATTCCTCATCCCCCAGTGTTAGAAGACAAGCATACTCAAGGGATTATGTAACTTCTGAACAGCAGCCAGAATGAAAATGGGGACACTGAATCCCTATATATGAGTACGTTTGCATGGAATGCTTACTACCCTCAGCTTTGGAAGTGTGTGTGTGTGTGTGGACAGAGCTGATGAACCTAGAGAACTCTCTGTTACTATGTTACTACTCCTCTACAGATATTCCATCTATTCCACTCTTTATCCGTTCCCACCATCAGCTGGGGGCATGGTTTCTCTGTCTCTCATTTATGGAATAGTTATCCATAAATTTAGACAGAATGATAAAGAAGTCCCCAACAGATGTGTTCAGTCTTTGACATAGGTTTGGCGGTTTGGTTTGGGTTGAAAAAATAAAGAAAAGGATGACAAAACATTGTCTGTAACTGTCCTGAGCAAATGTAGTGGGACTGGTGCTGCACTGTAACTCATCTGCACGATACATCACATGCAGTATGCTAAGAAAATGTGATGCTGGATCGGTGATAGTAAACTGCATTTATCTGTGAAACATACATTTCCATCCCATCTGGAGTCATGATTTAGAACCCAGAGCTTGTGCAGATCAATCTTTTGGTACAATATGAGTGGTGATGTTAATTATTACATGCATAGTATTCAGAAATATGACCTTGGGGTTTTCAACTTTCCTGGCGGATGCTGTACTCCATGTTTCAGAGGCATAATCAGCCAATTATACTTTCTTCATCCCTCAAAATTTCGAATTTGCTGTCACTGTACAGAGGTCAATGTTCTTACTGTGCTGTTCCATGTGTACTGTTACCACAACATTGCACAATGCATGCTGTAGTCACTACTCTGCCACCTGTACTTCTGTCCTTCATCCACCCCCCATTTCCCTACCAGTTTCTGTTGGCTCCATGATAGTTGGTTGACAAATTTGTTGTCGACCGACGTTACAGTGACACCTTTATGTTGACCGCAATTGCGGTCGGCATAAAGCTGGTCACTTGAGACTGTTTTCTTCGGGGGATTCACCCCCTGAGCCCTCCATGTGGGGGGCTCTGCCCTTCACACTCCACGTAACTAAAATAATCAACTCTGAGATGGAGTTGATTCGGGGAAGGGGTGCAAGACCCTCAGAAAGCAGTGCCGGGGCCCCACGCTGACACTACAGCGACCTGTCGCTGTTGTCACTGTATTGTTGGCTGTGGTAAAATTGTCACAGTAGTGACAGCATACCGTTTCTTTCACACAGAGTAACCACTATACCTCTCACTCTGTCCCTAAGCTGGTAGGCTGTTCCACTGGTTCGCCACTCTCTCTGTAAAATATTACTTCCTCATTTGTGCCCACATGCTCTTGAACTATTTTGCATGCTAAATAATTCCATGCAGTCTGCCGGTACCAGATCAATTGGTCATTGCAGTAACAGCGCGGAATAAACCGCGCTGTGCTAATGCCAAGACCACTGACAGTGACAGGGGTATAATAGTGGTAGTGAATTACCGATACCTCTGTCACTGTCTGCAGAGTGGAGAAAGGGCTGAAGAAGTTTCAGGTGTGGTGCCTGGTCGAGCCTCTCCCATGGTGGAGTGGCTAAGGCACTAGCACCTGGAGGGGTGGAGACCTGGGGACCAGTGTTTGGTTTCCCCATCTCTCAAAATTGTATGTTTTTTTTCTTGTTTAAAAACAAAGTCCCCCCCCCCCCAAGTTTCTCCTCATCCCCAAGGTCCATACCCCCTCAGAGCTGATTATGTTAATTATGGGGGGTGTGGAGGGCAAAGCTCCCATGCCGGGGGGTTCAGGGGGTGGAACGCCCTATAATGAAAACGTAAATTTTTCTCTTAAGTTGTGTGGTGTGCGCAGCATTTTGTATCGGTCTGTATTTTCACCAACCTTATTCCTGCAGTCAGCATTTTGCCTGTGACTTTGTTTGCTGTGCTGTTTTTGTTTGCGGAGCTTTGACCCCATGCCAAGTTTGCCTTGTTCTTTCCTTTCTGATCTCCAGTGAGTAAATGTTCGTTGCCTTGTTGTGCTGCTTGTAAGACCTGCCCTGCTGGCACTGAATCATTGTTGTCATCCTTCAGTACAACATCTCCAGTCTGCTCTTATCTTTCCTGTGGTGAGGATTCCAGACTGGGCAGAGTACTGTTATTTTACTTACCTGGTAAAGGTGATTGTGGAGGTATATATCTCTGAGGCACTCCACAGTCATGACATCATGGGTTGCATACACCTAATAGATTGCCTGATGCACATGTGACTTCTAAAGAAGTCTATCCCCCTTTTCTAGGGACCTGCTCTCACTGGATCAGTTTGATGTCTTCCAAATCTAGGTATGAAAAGAAATACTAATAATACTGACTTGTGATTATGTGACATGTATTGTGGACCCAGCTGAATTAAAACAAGAAGTTTTTAATTTCCTGTTCATACACTCTATTAAATCCGGCCCTTACGGCATGCCGGGGTAGGGCAGCATTATCATATTCACTGTATACGTCTGCAGGGATGGGATGTGGAGTGCCCCAGAGATCTATATCTCCCCAATCACCTTTACCAGGTGAGTCAACTTCCATTGTTGGGGATAATCTCTGAGGCACTCCACAATCATGACATCATGGGTTCTTAAAAAGCAGTACCCATACCCCTGGGTGGGGCAGATGTGTTTATTGCTAAAGTGTCAAATTTTGCTGCTTGTAACACAAAATGGCTGAAGTTCATTTTGTTGTCTTGTGACACATCAATTCGTGTGTTTATTTATAAAGCGCCTTTCAGAATCAAGGCGCTGTACATAGTAATAAAACAGAGATCAACAATGAGCAAATAAACTATAAAGAAAAAGCCAAGTTAAAAAGATAAGTTTTTAAAGCAGTTTTAAAACTATCGACGGTCGGGCATTCTCTCAACCAATGAGGTAGAGAATTCCACAGGGTAGGAGCTGAGCAAGCAAAAGCACGAGATCCTGATAACTTCAAATCTAACCCTGGGAATCTCTAGTAATCCCTCACATGGAGCGGAGGGGCAGAGGGGGCGAGTAGGAATCAGAAGATCTTTCAGGTAACCGGTCCCTGATCATGAGGGCTTTAAAGGTTAGTAAACCAACCTTAAAGATGATGCGCCACCGCACAGGCAGCCAATGCAGTTTTGCGGGCACAGGATGCATTATGACTGGTTCTCGAGGTCCCAGTCAAAAGCCTGGCTGCAGCATTCTGCACTAGCTGCAGGCGGCGGATATCAATCCCTGGGAGCCCTAGGTATAGGGAATTACAGTAGTCCAAACGGGTTGTAACAAAGGCGTGAACCAAAGTCGGAAGATCCTCCTGGGGAATCAGGTGTTTCACCCGGGCGATATTCCTCAGATGATAAAAAGAGGTTTTGACAACAGCTGACACCTGAGATTTCAGGGTCAGACCGTCGTCAAAAATAACGCCCAGATTTCGGACCTGTCGAGAGCTAGAGAGCGGCACCCCACCAAGTGATAAGTCCGGCGGATGTGCTTCAGCACTCCAAACCCTCCCAGGATGATCTGGGTCCACAACCAATACCTCGGTCTTATCCAGATTAAGCTTCAACCAACTCGAACTCATCCAAATTCTGATTTCATCCAGGCAGTTGTTAAGACAGAGAGTGCATCACTCTGATTGGGGAGAAAGGATAAATACAGCTGCTATCATCGGCATAGCAGTAAAAACTCAGTTGTATTTCCTGATGATTTCTCTAGTGGCAGCATATACACTGCAAACAACATAGGAGCTAAAATGGAACTCCTTGTGTACCTACATGGTAGGGAGAAGGTGTCAGAGGAATAAATTCCAGTGACAACTCTCTGAAACCTACCAGTGAGGTAAGAACGGAACCATTCGTGGACTGTACCAGACAGTCCACAAAAAACCCACAGCCGCTCCAATAGCACCTCATGGTCTACAGTGTCAAATGCAGCAGAAAGATCAAGAAGGACAAGAATGGTATAAGCCTTTCGATCTCTGGCCATTAGGAGGTCACTCAAGACCCGAACAAGGGCAGTCTCAGTACTATGCCTTTTTCTGAAGCCAGATTGGAGAGTATCATAGACATTATGGGAGGTGAGATATTCATCCAATTGCAGTGCAACTGCCTTTTCAATAACCTTACCAACGAATGGCAGGTTAGAGATAGGCCAGTAGTTAGCTAGACAGTCTGGATCCAAGGAGGATTTTTTAAGGAGTGGATGAACAACTGCCTCCTTAAGGAGATTAGGAAAAACCCCCCTCTCCAAGGACTTCCAGACAATGTCTGTAGTGTCTGGTAAATGTGTGTATCGATGACCAGGTGGCAGGGGCACATATTTCGTTGGTCGTGGCCATATTCTTCTCTGCCCATGATGTGGCTACTGCTCATTTTGAGTGCGCTTTAAGGTCCTTGGGTGGTACTGAGTTATTGGTTCGATAGGACTCAACTATCACTGTCTTAAGGCAGAAATCTATAGCCAATTTGGATGCTGGATGGTCTTTTCTGTTGCCTATATAATAACGAATAGTCTGTCAGTCTTACGCACTTCTTCAGTGCATGTGATACAGTATAAATGGTTAGAATTCATTTCATTCCCAGCGTATGTAGCTGGTGGTCTTTTTGTACTTCTTCTGGGTGAAGTTCAGCTGGAATTTCGATAGTTTGACTTATGTGGAATTGCAATGCCACCTTAGGGACAAATGATAGTAGTGGCCTTATTGATATTCGATCACTATGGAATGTTAAGAAAGGATATTTGCAAGAAAGGGCCTGTAGTTCTCTGATTCACCTAGCTGAGCCGATTGCTACTAGGAATACTGTTTTCAAGTTTAGCCATTTGAGGGCTATAGAGTCCAGGGATTCAAATGGTGGACTTGTCATGGCCCTTCGTTCCTTGTTTAGATCCCATGGTGCTATCACGGCCTTTATTTTTGGCCGTATATTTGTGGCGACTTTCAGTAATTGAATAGTATCCTGATGGGAGCCTCGTGTGGAGCCTTGTATTTGTCCTCTCGCCGCCCTTATGGCAGTGACTTGGACTTTGAGAATGGATTTTGACAGTCCAAGACTTAGTCCCTCTTGTAGAAAAAGAAGGATGTCTGCTATTGAACAGTTTTTGGGGTTGGTCTTGTGGTGATTGCACCACTTTGAGAAGATATTCCAATGCCGCTCATATGTGGTGGTCCTGGATGTCCTTCTGGACATTGTCACTGTGTTGATCATTAGCTTTTAGCAGTCTCTCCCTTTCAGGAGCCAAGTTGTTAACTTTAGGTTTTGTGGGTTTGGGTAGTATACTGATCCCTGGCTCAGAATATCATGTCTGTTGGGGAGTCTCTTGGGGTGGTCCAGGGCCATGGCCACTATTGTGGCAAACCAGGATCTTCATGGTCAGTGTGGTGTTATGAGTATTACTCTGGCTCTGGATGCACGTATTTTCTTCAGTACCTGAGGTATGAGGGGTAATGGTGGGAAAAAGTATGCTACGTGGAATATCCAACGTATTGTCAGGGCATCCACTCCCATGGCTAGTCTGTCTATGTATCTGGATAGGAACTTCTGGCATTGATTATTCTTGCTGGATGCTGTTAGATCCTGTTCTACTGGTCCTCATCTACTGTTGATTTGTTCAAATACATGAGGGTGTAATCTCCTCTCTCCCAGATGTATTTGTTATCATCTGAGCCAATCTGCTGTGGTGTTCAATTTTCCTGCCAGGTGAATTGCCGAGATTGTGGTCAGATCTTTCTGTGCCCAAGGTATGAGCTTTGATGCCTCCCTGTGCATTGCATGGCTCTTGGTTCCCCTCTGTTTGTTTATGTAAAATATCATCACTTGGTTGTCAGATCTTATGAACATGTGTTTGTTCTATATATGTTTGGCAAAGTGGAACAGTGCCAGGAATACCGCCCTCTTTTCTAGAACGTTTATTGGTAGTTTTGCCTCTGTTATTCATCACTTTCCTTGTGCTGTTTGATGGCTCAGCACTGCCCCCCAACCTAACAGACTGGCATCTGTATCTATAATGACTTCTGGTTGAATGTCTTGGGCATTCCTTGCATGAGTTTGTGTTTGTTTGTCCACCATGATAGGCTTTTTAGTACATGGGGAGGAAGTGTCACTGTCCTTGATAAGTCTGTGTCATATGTTGGATCTTGTTTGATCAAAAATGACATGAGAGGCCTCATGTTCCACCTGGCCCATGATACTATGTCTGTCGATGACGGCTTTAGTTCAGGTACCTGTGAAATGATTTTAAGTGAGGGAATTTTTAGTCTTCGTAATTAGTTTGTCTGCGTTATAATTGAGCGAACTCAGGACTCTGATGGGTAGACCAGACCCTGTGTTAAGTTGATCAATGTTCCTAGATGCTCTATGGTTTGGCTTGGAGTGAGGCAGCTTTTTCATTGATTTATTACCCAGCTGTGACTTTGAAGGCATTGTACTACTGTGTTTGTTTCTCGAATGGATTGCTGTAATGATCAGGTTCCAATTATCCATTTGTCCAAATAGAGTATTTCGCCAAATAGAGTATTGCTTGTATGCCCTTTTCTCTTAGTTTTTCTGCAAGGACTATTGTTACTTTTGTGAACACCCTTGGAGCCGATGCTAGGCTGAATTGTAGCACTTGGTATTGGTAATGTTTTCCCAATGTGTGGAATTGAAGGAATTTGTAGTGGGATGGTCTCATGGGGATGTGTAGGTAGGCATCCTTCAAATCTATTGATGTTAGGTAATCTCCTGGCCTTATAACCCTGAGGGTGGACCAGATTGTTTCCATTTTGAAGGGTTTGTATTGCACACATTTGTTTAGGTACTTTCGGTTTAGAACGAGGTGTAGCTCTCTAGTCTTTTTGGGTACCCTGAAGAATATGGAGTATACTCCTTTCACTTCTTCATGATACGGTACCTCTCTATGGCCTTGTTGTGAGTAGGTTGGTCAGTACAGTTTGAACTTGTGTCAGAGTAACTTTATTTTTTGACACAGGGGATATGATCAGTCAGGTCTGTGTTGGTATCTGTGAAAGTTCTATCACATAACCATTTCTTATTATTTCTAGGACCCATCTGTCTTCTGTGGTTTGCTCCCATGCATGGGTGAACTGGAGTAGTTGTGTGCTGACTGGAATGCTTTGGTGTTGCTCATAGCAATAGTAGTCATTGTTTTGACTTGGTTCTGCAGGGGTAGTTTTCTCTACCTCGGTTTGAAGCCTCTCTTCCTTGATATCTAATGTAATGATTTGTTGGTGGGTATGGTTGCCTATAATAGTTTCCCTGTAGTTGAAATTGCCCTTCTCATCTCAAAAGGAATGGAAATGGTATCTTTGCCTAGCGGGTGGATAAGTGGATCTGTTTGACTGGTCTTTGGTAAGTGTCTTTTCATCCTCTTTTCCCTTGAGGTATCTTTCTAAACCCTCGCCGAACAGTAGGGTGCCTTAAAGGGTAATTTATGTAGCATTGCTTTAGATTAATTGTCCACATCCCATAGTTTCATCCACAGAGATCTCTGTGCTCTGTTGATTAGGATTGCGGCACATGAATTAATTTTTAAGGAATCCACTGCCATGTTGGCCAGGTATTTGGTAGATAGTATGGCATTTTCAAGGAGTTGTGACTCCGTGGATTTTTGGGGTAATTTTTTTCATGACTTATTGTAACCAGGTGAGTTGTGCTCCGGTTGTGTAGATGGCTGTCATTGCAGCTCTGGCTCCTAAGCCGGCTAGTTCTGAGTTTTTCTTTAAACTATCTTCCTATTTTCTGACTATGGGGTCTTTGAGACCTTAGGCCGTTTTGGTTGGTAGCATGTGTTTTTTATTTAGTTAAGCAATTTGAGGGTCTGTTGTCGGTGGTGTGCACCATAACGCAAGTTTGTCCGCATGCAGTGGGTACATTTTGTCCCACGATCTGTGCTCTGGTATATAAGCTGGTTCTGCAGACTCCCATTCTTTAATCACCACCTCATCAACAGATTTACATATTGGGAATACGTCTGTGCATTTTACTGAAGACTGTAATGAGGGAAATAGTTTGGAGAGTGGGGTAGGTGTTGGCGTGTCGAACCTCACCATAGCCATGATGTTTCGCACTAGTGCCAGTTTTGATCGGGAAACACCATTTGGCTAGAAGTGTTTGTGGATCCATTTCCATCGCCGTTTCTTCATCGGGATGTATTTCTGAGTCTGGCTGTGGTGAGTGGGGTTCTTGCCCTGCTGATACCTGAGGTTTGGTGTTTTTTGGTGTATTTCCCTTGTTGGTAGCCAGAGGAGCGAGAGGTCATGGGGTAGCTAATTCTGTCAGTTTACTTAGCATGGTGTTTAAAACTTGTTGTTGTACCTGCATCAGTTGATTATTTTGGAAGATAGTTGCTGCTGCATCTAAATTCTGCCCACTGGTGGGTTTGGGATTTGCAGGAGGAATTGTTGTTTGTGCCTTTTGGGTTGTAATTCCAATGGTGCCTTCCCCAGCATCCTCCTGATCAGTTGGTGTGGGTGCATCCTCTGCAGATGATGCACACAGGCTGCCTAGTTGTTTGGGGCTAGAGGCATATTGCATTGCCTGCAGCTTTGTTCTGGCCATTGCACTCTGTTGAAAAAGGGAAAATAGAGTGGGTGGCGTTAGGGGAGCATTATAGGTATTTTGTCTATGTTTTCCCCTTAATTTTCCCCATGCACTGTAATCAGTTATTCTTATGAACTGTAATCAGGTACTATAATGACTATTTGCTGTGCTTGTTCATTAATGTGGGTACGGTCCCTTTAAATGCAGAATGGGTGAGGGACTTGGTATAGTGCTGCCTTGCCCACAGCAGCTGTAGTAGTGATGCCTCCATTTTATGCTATTTCCCCCATCATTATTTAGCATTCCCCACTAGTTGCACTTATTTTGGCTAGTATGTAGTCCCTGTGTGTCTTTTGCTGTTGTACTGCACCACAGTTAATAGAAAAGCACTCAGTGAGTGTCAAGCATCCCTTATTGGCTGCGCGACTGTTTGCGCATTTATGTGCCATCCCTAAGATGGCAGCTATGATTCTCACACAAGAGACACTGTCTCGTGGCCACCGACACACGGTTATCCCACTGAGGCAAGGGAACTGTGTGAATTCTTTATTAAGATGGTGGCTACAAGTCTCGCAAGATTACCGCTCATGGTTGCCAGTCAGGATTGGTCTAGATAGTTTCACGAGGCTCCTCCTACTCATGAGACTTAGGTATTGTTTATGGCATCTCGGTGGAGAGCTGCGAGGAGAAGGCAAGGCAGTGAGTTTAAAAAAGAACCAAGGGCCATAAAAACTTTTTGGAATCAGCACCATTTTGGAGTGAGGCATATAGAGACTGGGAAAAATCACAGTATAGATGATTTTTCTGCTGTATTATGAAAGTAAGCACTTAAAGTGGTAAAATGTTGCATTGGGGAACTGGGTGGCACAATACTGCATATTTTAGAAGTCCAGGATGCTGGCAGGATACTCCAGACATTCTAACATCACAAGTGGCTCAGTTAACAGGCTCCTGAAGTGCCTCCTCGGTGACCATCTGTGGCCAGAGCCGCCCACCAGCTGCATCTCCTGCCTTCCCAGACACTCGTGAAGCCTGCACCAGCAGCCCTCAGGACAAGGCACTGCCCTGAACGGGCTGCCAAAGCACCTCCATGGCAACCATCCGTGGCCGGAGTCGCTCACTAGCCGCACTGCCTGCCTCCCCAGGCAGTCATGAAGCCTGCTTCTGCAGCTCTCAGGACAAGGTACAGCTTTCCCTGGTCTGAAAAATCAGCATTCCTATTGACTGCAGAGCAACCTGAGGCAGCTGTTATTGGTTGCTTTCATTCAGGCTCCAGCTCTGATTGGCTACAGACCGAGTCTGGCTCTAAAGCCCTCTGGGACTGAATTTTATGGCTTTTTGCGGCTGATTCTTTTCTCTACCCTGCTGATCTCTGCTTTCTCCCTTGCTTGGTCCTGTAACTCAAGAAATTGTGCCACCAGTGTTGCCTTTAGTATTGTAAGCCTCACAGCTGTATTTTTTATTAGCATTTATACTGCATTTAAGCTGTACTGCCTTCCTAGTTAGCCAGCGTAGGTGTATGTGCTGCTGTTACTGTAAAAGATTTCAGCTAAGTGATTACACTCCTCTGTGTTTAGTGTTCTGTTCTTTTGTTGCACAGCCCACCCTTACCTAGACCTATCTCTCCTCTCTTCCCTTTGTGCTTATTTCCTCCTTCTCTCTGCTCCCCAGCCAGCCTCGTGGTCATTACCATTGTCACCTAAAATCCAAAATTTGGAACAATTTCTGCTGGTGCCACATCTAATAACCCTCCATCACACTGTCTGACCTTAACTTCTGCATATTTTAACTCCTTTGTCTACCTGCCATCTCACCCCCCCGCCCTACAATTCCCAGCTAAATACCTGCTATCTGCAAATAGCTTTGTTTCCCGTTCCTCGATTCTGCTACTTGTCTCTCCTGTCCAAAAACCCCTCTAAATCCTGCTGTTGTCACCCTTCCCTAGGCACTGCCCTGAACGGGCTCCTGAAGCTCCTCCTCCGCGACCATCTGTGGCTGGAGCCATTCACCGGCTGCACTTCCTGTCTCCCCGGACACTTGCGAAGCCTGTGCAAGCAGCCCTCAGGAAAAGGCATGGCTTTCCCTGGTCTGAAAAATGTGCATTCCTTTTGGCTGCAGAGCAACCTGAGGCAGCCGCTATAAGTTGCTTTCATTCAGGCTCCAGCTCTGATTGGCCACATACTGAGTCCAGCTCTAAAGCCCTCCAAGACTGAATTTTATGGCTTTTTGCGGCAGATTCTTTTCTCTACCCTGCTAATCTCTGCTTGCTCCCTTGTTTGCTCCTGTGACTCAAGAAATTCACCCTCCCCCTGCCCCACCTCCCTCCTTTGTTAAATACACCTTCACCCCCACCCTCCTCATAATAGAGGCTTCCCAATTGGTGCATACCCTAAGCTGAACAAGACAGCCATCTGATCCTACAGGATCTACGCAGACCTAGAGTGTAAGGTCTTCTGCCGAGTCATTATGAAGCAATTTATCCTCTTTTACTGCTACCTAACTGGCGTGGCCCTCCTAATTATTAAATGTAGCACCATTTTCAAGCAAATTCCTAGACCTGGCACCCACTGCTGCCATCTCCCTCCTCCTCTCCACCTAAACCTGTCCTGCTGTTACATGCATTTCATGCTTCCCTTTTTGGAATGTTTTCCACCACCCTCACCTGCACCCTTCACTCAGCATTCTCTCTCTCACTTTCCTTCAAAGCCTGGGTGCTGCTCTTTGCATCCATGGAGTGTTTTAGACCCACTACAGAGTCCCCTTCCCTTTCTTCCCATAACCGTAAAAAAAGGGGTGGGGTTGGTTAGACTGCTGAAATCATTATTGAGTGCTATTAAAAAGATCTTACTGATGTTTCTACTTTGCTCAGCAGACATTGAACTCAGCCCCGGTCCCCCCTACCCCATTCTGCCCTCTCAGTGCTGGCTAATCTAAAGCGGATGAGACTTCTCCATATACATGCCTTTAGCCTTACAAAAAATTGGATTCCATTCAAACCTAGCTGAACTACTCCTTCCCAGATGTACTTGTAATCACTGAGTCATGGCTTAAACCTTCAACCCAGGATTCTGAAATAAATTTCCCTTCCTACAAGGTCTTCAGAATGGATAGGCAGGCCAGAGGGGGTGGAGTAGCCATATACCAACAGGACAGATACACTGCCTCTATTATTAACTTTACCTCTGAGCCGAAGGAGTTCAAGAGCCTTATTATCAAGATACAACTTTCCCCAGCCCAATCTCTTGTTGTTATAGGGTGTTACAGGCCTCCATCAGCCGGCATCAAGATACTTAATCACCTGATCACCTTACTCGACTCTTCAACCTCCGAGATAATAGTCATGGGTGACTTAAATTTGGATTGGCTCTCTCTCCTTGCTCGAAACCCTTTAAGGAATTGTGTGATGCCTTCAGGCTCCACCAACTTATTACAGAATCCACCTGACCAAATACAAACAAATCCTGCCAACAATACACTGCTTGATATCATGCTTGTAAACAAACTGCACCTGTTCTCCCATGTGGATGTCTTCTTCAGTGACCTCAATGATCACTGTACTATTGAGTGCGTAAGGTCCTTACCGAAACCTATCTCCACCTCCAGATACATATTCAAAAGAAGCCACTACAATCTTGACACTTCTGCCTTCTTATCGGATCTTCAATATGCAAATTGGCAAGACTTTTATCTTGCTCCCTCTGTTAACCAAGCCTTTGACATATTCCATAAGATTCTTACAGA
Source organism: Neoceratodus forsteri (assembly GCA_016271365.2). Taxonomy (NCBI): domain Eukaryota; kingdom Metazoa; phylum Chordata; order Ceratodontiformes; family Ceratodontidae; genus Neoceratodus; species Neoceratodus forsteri. The sequence continues at coordinate 1,089,330,827 of CM028132.1, read as the reverse complement.
TGCAATTAACACTGCTCCGCTTGTGAACATTGAGTAAGAAAACCTCTTGCCCATGGTTTCCAGCCAGTCTAAAGTCAGCTCTACTCAAAAAGGGTGCCTTGTGGAAAAAGGAACTGCCTTCAGAGCATCCAGAAATCAGTGTACAGTGTTAATGAGGGCTGCAAAGTCTAGTTACTTTAATAATAAAATAGATGTGTTTACTCACTGCTCTTCCACATTCTGGAAGACTCTTAAGGAGATTGAGGGTTGCAGGTCTTCTATCTCCCTCCCTTCCAAAATTACAACTGGCAATGCCACTTACACAGACAAACATGACATCCTAAATTTGTTAAACAATCATTTTGCCACTGCAGGCATGGCCTTCTATTCCTCCCCTGCCAACAACCTATGAAATTGGTTATGTGGGCAGGATATGGCCATCCCCGTGCCTCCTGTGGTCACACCTCCCTTCTCTTTTAGCCCAATATCACTGAAGCAAGTGGAAGACTTGCTTCTCAAACTAGATACCAGAAAAAGCACCAATGTCGATCTCATAGACCTGTACTTCCTAATAATAAGCTTCCATATCCTAGCCATCCCCATTGCCCACCTTTTTAATCTGTCTCTCTCACAGGGCACCCTTCCCATGATTTGGAAAACTGCCCATGTCATCCCCCTGTTCAAATCGGGTGATCCCACTGACCTTAACAATTACAGGCCCATCTCCTTGCTTCCCACCCTGTCCAAACTGCTAGAAAAATTAGTTAATCAGCAGATTAGAGAACATTTAGACTCACATAACCTGCTCACTCCTATACAGTCATGCTTCAGACTGCACCAATGCACAGTCTCCATGCTTGTGAAAGTCTCTAACGACTGGTTGAATGCCTTGGACAAAAAACTATGTGTGTGCACTGTTTTTGGATCTCAGTAAGGCATTCGACATGGTGGATCATGCTCTACTCCTCGACATCCTCCGCAACATTGGTCTTGACACCATATTTCTTAAATGGTTTGACTGTTACCTTATAGGCCGTTCCCAGTGGGTCAAAGCTGAAGGAGACCTCTCCCCAATGAAAACCTTAATGAGAGGTGTACCTCAAGGCTCAGTTCTGGGCCCCCTTCTTTTCACAATTTATATCAATAATGTCCACGCTGGTATCCATTTAGCCAATATTCATCTTTTTGCTGATGATACCGTCTTATATAACTGCAGACCTTCTGCTGGCAAAACATGTTCTGACCTTCAACTTGAGTTCAGCCACCTTCAGAAAAATCTATTGCAACTAAAATTACTTCTTAATCTGAAAAAAACAAAGGCTATGCTTTTTTCTTCCTTCTCTAAGACACCCCACTCTACTGTATTGGGCACGCCACCTCAGATTACCACCCTCCTCAATGAACCTCTCGATTTTGTGCCTAAATTCAAATACTTGGGGATGTGGATTGACCATAAATTGATCTTTACCAACCGTATAGAAGAATGAACCAAAAAACTAAAACAGAGACTTGGTATATTTTTCCGTATCAAGCACTTACTAACATTGGAAGTGAAAACTAGACTTGTCCAGGCAACTTTCCTCCCCTACTTGACTATGGGAATATTCTCTATGGTCACGGGACAAACACAGCATTAAAAAAACTTGGCATCTTATATCATTGAGCCCTAAGATTCATTACAGGAGTACCCTTCTCTACTCACCACTGTTCTTTATACTTTCTAGTTGGGTGGACCTCCCTTAGCCTCGGAAGTTACAGAAATGCTGCCTACTGGACATACCGAGCACTTATTAAAAAGCTTCCCCTATATATCTTTGACTGCCTCCCTATTTGATCTCTTGGTAACTATGCGTTGAGAAGACTCTCTTACATATCTCTAGTCATTCCTAAAGTTAGAACTTGGTTGGGCAAATCAGCCATAAGCTATTCCTTTCCTTCCTTGTGGAACAACCTGTAAAAGACCCTCCAAATAACAATTCCACTTAAATTAACTACCTTCAAAACCTTGGTCACCAGGGCTGTCACAGAAAATTGTAACTGCATGTCCTAAAATGATATTTTCAACCCTTTCTTCTCTACTTCCCTCTTGCTACCATCCCTCTTCAAATTACCACACTGTCTAATGTTATCAACTTGTTCTTTTGAATGCAACCATTACTGTATGAACTGACCTGTAAACTATACTAAATGTTATGCTGTAACATGCTGTATACCTTATTTTATCCTCTGTTTTTACTGTTGCTATCAATGTAATTATGCCCAGGTCCATCTTGAAAATTAGTTCTTCTCAACAATGTTTCCCCTGGCTAAATAAAGACTGATTGATTGATTAGTAGTAAGAAAGTCTCTGGAACTGCTGGCAGGAGTTCCAGGTCATCAGATACAGCTAGGGCATTTACTGAGAAGTTATACTTGTTCTGGACCACACTTAGGGGTGCCAGTGTATATGCCCAATAAGGAATGTGTACATGATTTATTTACTAGCCTCTGATATATTAAGCTCCTGGGAATGCTGGTACAGTAGGGGTTTCCAGGTAACTGTAGGCTGTGAATCAGTAATGGAAATTTATTTTGTGAATATATAAATACTGAATCTGTGCTGTAGGCTAACCTGCTGTATATAACCTAGTTAACAGAACGTCGCTCCAATGCATTTCTAAGTCCTATAATAACTAAACAGTTATAAATATCTAATCTGGTCTTAGCTGTATTTTTACATGAATTATAATGGATCTTTCACTCCTCTTATCGTATATTTGCAATTTCTGTTGAACAGAATTATAGTTGTTAGGCTCTGGAGCTAATGGTTATGCTGCAACCTCTTCAGATGCATATTTGAAACTGATCCAGTGACAGCAGGTCCCCAAAGAAGGGGGATAGACTTTGTTAGAAGTCACATGTGCATCAGGCAACCTATCAGGTGTATACAACCCATGATGTCATGACTGTGGAGTGCCTCAGAGATTATCCCCCACAATCAAGGTGTGTCCTCACCAAGATCTAAAAGGGTAGAATTATCTCTTTCCTTCTTCCACCAGTACCCATCCTAATACACCCCAGCATCCTATTTGCCTTACTATAGGCCTTGTTGCAGTCACTTGATTTTTTGAGGGAGTCACTAATGATAACTCCTAGATTCCATTCCTTAGATGTAGTGATAAGTCCTATGCCACCCATCCAGTATGGGGTTCTTGTTCCCTAGGATCATCACCTTGCACTTTTTGATGCTGAATTTAAATTGCCAAATCTTATCACCTCTCTAGCCTTTGCAGGTCACTGTCAGCTCATGGTTTATGGCCACCAGTACTCTGTGTTGTGTTATTCTGATTGGCTACATGAGGAGGGTGGTAGAGGACCTCCTTTGGGGTCCTTTACCACTCTCCTAGGAGTCTCCACTACTGAATGTCCCCACATTCCCCTTGATCACTACTATGGGTGCTTCCTCACTGAAGGTGGACAAAGCAATGGGGCCAGATGGGGTGCATCCAAGGGTATTGAGGGAGCCCAGGGAAATACTGGCTGCATCTCTAACAATTCTGTTTAACAGTTCCCTGGAAACAGGAGTGGTTCCAGAGGACTGGAGAAGGGTGAATGTAGTCCCACTACACAAAAGTGGTAGCAGAGAGGAGGCTGGCAATTTCAGGTCAGTCATCAGTGTTAGTGGCCCAGCAGGTAGTACACTCACCTTTGAGGCCGGGAGACTAGAAGACTGTGGGTTCTATCCCCACACCAGGCACTTGGATTATTATCCCAATACTGACACTGCAGTGCAGCACGAGGGGGGTGCTACACTCCTGAGGTGCCGTCTTTCGAATGAGATGTTAAACCGAAGTCCCATCTGACTGTTCTGGTGGTAGTTCAGGGGGGGTGTTAAAGATCCCATGGCACTTCTTGAAAAGAGTAGGGGAAATTTCTCCAGTGCCCAGGCCAAATTACCCCCCAGTCACTAAAATACCACCAACAGCTTAATCTGGTTCAAAGTTAGTTAGCATTCATCTGTATCCCCCTTCCCTGGGTTGTGCCCAAAAATAGGCAGAATTTGTCTAGTGCACTTACCCGGTCAACAAAAACTAATTAAAAAATAAATAAATTGGTGGTGGGAAAGTTAATGAAATCACTGCTGAAGGAAATGAGTGTGGAATATCCCAAGATAGCATGGTTTCATTGGGGTGTGGTCATGTCAAATGAATCTGATAGATTTTTTTATCTGGGTGATCAAGGAACTGGATCAGGGTGGAGTGGTGGATGTGGCCTACCTAGATTTAAGTAAAGTGTTTGACACCATTCCACATAGGGGACTAGTAAGCAAGATGGGTAGCTTAGCAGTGGGCCCAAAGGTGGTAAACTGGATAAGAAATTGGTTAGTAGATAGGCGACAGAGGGTGGTGGTAAATGGAGTTCACTACAGGGAAGGGAGGATGACCTCAGGGTGCCTCAAGGATCGGTGCTGGGACTGATCCTCTTTAATGTCATTATAAGTGACATTGCAGAGGAGCTGGAAGGGAAGGTCTAGCTATTTGTGGATGACTTCTAAATCTGCAAAAGGGTCGACACTTCGGGTTGTATGTGTGGAAAGGATGAGCATAGACCTGAGAAAACTAGAAGAGTGGGTAAGGCTATGGCAGCTGGGTTTCAATGTGAAAAAGTGAAAAATAATGCAGTTAGGGCACAGAAACCCTGGGGCAGAGTACAAAATGGGTGGAGTGGTACTGATGACCACCATGCAGGAAAGATTGGATAACCTAAAGGTGGCCAGGCAGTGCAACAAAGCAGTAGGGAGGGTGAGTGGGATGCTGGGGTGCATAGGGAGGGGTATCACAAGCAGAAAGAAAGAGGGAGGTGGTGTTGACTCTGTATAGATAACTGGTAAGACCTCACCTAAAGTATTGTGTCCAGTTCTGGAGACCACATCTCTGGAAGGACAGAGACAGAGTGGAGGCAGTCCAGAGGGCCGCTAAAATGGTTCAGGATCTGCATTAACATCCCTATGAGGAGAGACTAAAGGACCTCAATAAGTCCACCCTGGAACAGAGGAGGGAGAGGGGAGATATGATAGAGACCTTTAAATACCTCACGGGGGTAAATAAGGTACAGGAGGGGAGTATTTATCAGAAGAAAAGGTGCTAAAGAACAAGGGGACATGCTATGAAGCTGGAGGAGGGTAGATTCAGGAGAGACGTGAGGAAGTACTTCTTCACAGTGTAACTCCCAGCCCTCCATAGGCAGAGAGATCTACAGTGGGGTTAGTATTCTTTTAAGATCCTTGGGCCAAAACCCATCGTGGGTAAAGTTTCCTTTTTCCCTCCAGAGGAACTGTCAGCTATTGGCTGGGAGTACTCTCGGAAGGCGGTGCTTTTGGAGGCTGTGGATAAGAGGGTGGGCTCTGCAAGAGTTGTAAGGTGGGAGTAGGGGAGATTACCCACTTTTTTTCATTTACAATTTATGCCTCCTCCGGAGATCTGACAGGTGGCTCCATTCCTCCCTTGGAGGGCTCTTCCTATGACTCTGGTCATCCTCTGCTCTGCCAACCCATGTAATTCCCCCATGGATTGCCTCCTGTGGCATGAGAAGCACCGGCTTACTCCCTCCCCGAGCACAAATCCAGAAGTCCGGGGCGGCATTGAGGAGGTATGCACCGGGTCATCATGGGTCCTGTCAGTTCCTGGCTTTTTTTTTCCAGTTTTCCCCCAAGCCCACATACATGCAATGGGTGAAGTGGCTGTCCCAACCTCTGCAGAGGCAGACTGGCACCCTGGATGTGGGCCCTCCCCACACGTGGCTGTGCACCTGTGCTGATACCCAGCCACCCATGGGTGTCAGTGTACAGTGCATGGTGCTAGTCCCTCCTCCCTGAGGAAGGAGAGCTGCCCACAGATGCTCAATCCTTCCTCATCCCTGCTGACCCCTGAGCAACCTGAGTCCATTCCCAACCTTGGGTCACTGGTGTGGCACAAGGTGTGGCATCCAGCGCCTCAACCTTCAGTGTCACTGGTCCGGATTAGAGGTCCCATTTTTTCAGTGTCGAGGAGTCCACCCAACACCTTCCTGAGGGTGTGGCAGTGGCCACTCTGTAGATAAGACCCCTTTTAGAGGTGCTGAGCTCCTTAGAAGCTGAAGGAGGTAGCAGCTAGCCTTAGGCACCATAGGAAAAGAATATAGAGGGGTGCTCTGCAGGAAGAAAGAGAAGTGAGCCCAAGAAGCTGTACAGGTGCAGTGGGATCCTGCCACAGTATGAGCATAGCTAGTGGGGACAAGGAGACAAAGAGGGAGTGAAAGCTGAAAATATTTGTTACAGGGGAACCTGCCATGAGGAGAGATATACAGTATATTGTGTTTGACATGTTGTTTGAAAGTAAAAGGGGTGACTATTCTGTATAGACTGTATTGACCATCTTTTCTTTCTAAAGGCTAGACAAGAGTTCATTGTTATGGGGGACCTCAACCTGGATTGGCTAGGGAAAAACTCTAATCTCTTTACTGCTGAACTCAGCAGGTTACACCTGTCTCAACTGGTCACTCTCCTGACCAGTCAGGCTAGTAACAGCAGTCTCCAGTCTCTTCTAGACAGGGTTGTCTCCAACAGGCCTGAGAGGATCAGTGCTGTTGGAGTTTTACCAGACTCAATCAGTGACCACTCCCCAGTTTACTGTGTTTGGAAGGCTAGGGCCCCTAAACTACCCCCCAGAGAAATTCTTTTCAGGGATTTTTTCAAAAATGGATAAGACAGCCCTAATCTTGGAGCTACAGAACACGGACTGGACACCTCTATATAATACTTGTAATATGGAACATGCTGCTCATTACCTCCTTACCACGCTTTTGAACCTTCAAGACAAATATATTCCAGTAAAAAGGTGCCGTATCTGGGGATCTGCTACCTGCTGGTTAAATTCTTCACTCCTGCCCTCTCTCAAAAAGAGGGATAAAGCCTGGAACAAAGCTAAACTAATCCTCGGACTGGGCGGAGTACAGAAGACTCCGAAACCTATCTACGGTTTCCATCAGATCTGCTAAAGGCAATCACTACCTTCAGCTCCTTAGTACCTCTGTCAGTGACTCTTGTGGTTTTTGGAGTCATGTTAACACCATTATAGGGAAAAACAAGTGCAATACCATCTCTGATATGGTCGTGGATGGTTGTAATTGCAATAACCTGCTCACTATTGCCGAGGCTTTTAACTCCAGATTCACTGACCTCTCCTCCTATACTGCACCTCCTGGGTCTTTACCTGTCACTCCGCAGGATAACCTTAAATCTCCCAACCCATCTTTCACCCTTCGCCCGGTCTCTGAGAGTGAAATCTTAAGCTTACTTAAGTCTGTCTCTCCTGTTGGATCGGCAGGGGCAGATGGACTCTTACCAATATAGCTAAGAACCGTGGTGCCATCTATAGTCTCTCCAGTGACTAGACTTTTCAACCTGTCTCTTCTTACAGGACATGTCCCTTCCCTCTGGAAGATTGCTTGAGTTGTACTGGTCTACAAAAAGGGGGACACCACTAACCTGGATAACTACCACCCTATTGCCATCCTCTCCACCCTCTCTAAAATACTGGAGAAAATTGTTGCTACCCAGGTCTCGGATTACCTCTACTCCTTCAAACTCCTCACCCCTGACCAACATGGTTTCCAACGTGGGCACAGTACATCCACTGCTCTCATACAGTTTACAAATGATGTCAGACTCACAATGGACAAAGGCTGTCTCACTGGGGCTACTTTTGTTGATCTTACAAAACCGTTTAATTTAGTTGACCACCCGCTGCTTCTATCAAAGTTGTCATCCCTAGGCTTCTCACCCTCCGTCACTGCCTGTTTCCAAAATTATCTTTCAAAGCGGCAACAATTTGTCCAGATCAGAGACGCTAAGTCCCCTCTTGCTCCTACTTGGATCAAAGTGCCCCAGGGTTCAACTCTTGGTCCTTTCCTGTTTACAGTCTTCATAAGTGACATCCCACCACTCACTGGTGCTTGCTCAGGTCTGCTATATGCAGACAATCTTGTTCTTTACTCATCCTCCTCAAACCTCTCATATATCAACCTGAATCTCAATAGTAACTTCAATACCTTTCAGAGCTGGCTATTGCAAAACAAGCTTCTCTTAAATAAAAATAAATGGTGACTATGCAGTTAGATTCAGGTTCACAAATTTGGTCCTGCACCCAACCATTAAGTATCAGAGCGCTTGATGGCTCTGTCCTTAACACAGTTACCTCTTTTAAATACCTAGGAGTAACCCTTGATCCTGCCTTGAATTTTGACCAGCACCTAGCCTCAGTCATTAAATCCATCAATATTCAACTTGGGCTGGCATATAAGGTGAGACATATCCTAACATCCACAGTGAGGATGGTCATTGCACAGGGGAACCGGAGACCCAAATTGGCGTATGGGTTAATAACCTTTCTGGCAACTACTGGAGGGCTCCTCCGAAAGTGGGATGTCTGCTACAACAGCATTTGCCGTTTTGCATTGTCTTTGTCCAGACTTACTCAACGATGCACGCTATACTCTAGTCTGGGATGGTTTACCCCCTCAGCCTTCTGACAGTTTACTTCCTACTGTTTTGTAAAGAATATAATCTCCTCCCAGATACCTTATAAACTGGCTCTACTGCTCAAACCTTTGACCTCTGCTTACCCACTGAGATCAGCTGACAAATCACTTCTTGTCCAACTGAGATGTAAAACCAAAATAAGGGAGAATGCTTTCTTTAGCTGGGCCCCTAAGCTATGGAACTCCCTTCCACTGAGTCTAAGAATCTCCCCTTCTCTGCACAGCTTCAAACAGGAGCTTCATTTTGCTCTTCTAAGCTCTGAACCCTGCTCCTGTCCTCTATCCACCCACTCCCGTACTGGTTCCTCCTAGTTGCCTACTGGCTCCAACCTCTACTACTCTCAAAACTGCCTGGAAATCTTGTTATTTTCTCTCTTCTAGCACTTACTTACTAGTTGTATGCCTTATGACTGTTAGTTATTTGCACTTATATTTGTTTTGTTACTACATATAGATTCCTGCAAATATGCTGTCATTGCTGAAAATTTTGTATAAGTGTACTATGTCTGACTTCTGCTTGTTCCCATGATGTTTTCTTGTATCTACTATAGTTTATGTACCCTTTGTTGTAATCTCCTAGGTCGTACCTGAAAATAGACAGCTATGTTGTCTAGTGTACCTACCCAGTTGACAAAAACTAAATAAATAAATAAATAAATAAATAGGATGTGGACTTTGCACTAATGGACATTGAGATATGGACAATGCAAGAAATGAGAGCTAGGGACCCTGCAGTCCAGTGCCCAGTGTTTCTCCATGGGATATCATGTCTCTTTAAATGCTCCATGGAGAAATAAAATTTATTGAGTCAATAATCATGAAATGTTTTCTACTGTTTTCATGGCGTTTGGATTTAGTAATGCCTATATGTGATTATGCTACTAACCTAGTTGCCTTCTAGCCCTAACCCCCATAAGGAAACCTGCACCTCGGTCCAGAAGAGAACAGGGTAAATCAGCTTAATGTTTCCATTGTGGTTGCCCCTCCCCTCTGACTCAATACCACCATACCCCTAGACACCGGGGAATGGGCCTACAAGTGGGGGCTTATCCAGGATTTGGGGTGCCCTGTTGCCTCAGATTGGCTCCACGGTGGTGACTGGGTAAAGTTATGAACTGTTTGGACTTCTTCTGCTGGAAGTTGGAGTTTAAGATGGTGCTGCGGGAACTAAGTCTGGACTGGCAAGAGGAGACCAGTGGCCTGAACATGTGAGGGTTATACATGTGAGGGCTATGCAAATGGATGGAATACTAACTGCTGTTCATATGGAGATTGGACTTCTGTGCCAGGAGGGGTGTGGTCGAAGACTACTGGTGCTCTGTGGGAGGGTGCCTGTTTAGTGGAGCAGTGTGGTTGTTGTTAACACCTATTTTCAGCTCCAGCTTTGTTATTTTTCTGAAAAAGAAACTTAACTAACATATCTTCCCTGTACCCCCTGTGCCCATTGTGGGTGACCTGTGTCTGTGCACCCAGATTTCCAGTGAACTGTATCCCAGTAAGTACTTGTATTTATTATTTATTCTGCTGGTCAGAATTCAGGAGGCCTGCTGTGAAAATTTGGCTCACTCAATTTGGGTGCATGAGACAAGCACAGGTGGGGAGTTAAGAGCCTGAATAAGACAGTGGGACTGGGGAGTGATATTCTTGTCTTTCATTGTTGTTTCTGGGGTGCTCAAATTATTGCAACTTTCCAAATGGTGGAGAATCCTCCCAAAATGGAAGTAAAGGTGCCCATGAAAGTATTCAAGAGGCTGTGTGGGACAGTAGAGAAACCAGTTCCTGCCCAAGAGTGTGTTTTGTGCAGACAGTGTGGATCAGAAGTAGAACTCATCCCAGTGTGTGCATGGTGCCGTAATGTGGGACAATGAGCACATGGTTGGATACCCCCCATTAGTATCTGGAGGTGAGAAATTTCAACCACATCAACTGTAGATTTAGGGGAGGCCTTTTCCATGGGATGGGAGAAGCTCCTAGGGGCTGCACTCCCTGGGAAAGAACTGGATGCTGCAGCTACAGCTGGTAAGAGTGAGCCCACCCTCCAAGCAAGTGCAGTGCCAGCAAAGAGCCCAGTGACTAGTGTTGGGTGCAGTTCCCCTGTTCTCAAGGTGGTGACATCAACAAAGTTAATGACCCTCGAGGATTTTAGTTCTTCCACAATGGGGGAAAAACCAGAACCACCACAGAAATCTGAAACAATATCTGCCCATCAACCTGCCTCCTTGGGTATATTGACGGCTGTTCCATCAGCTGCCAAGTTGTCAAGCACTCCACCCATACCAGAAGGACCAGAACTTATAAGCACTCAGAAACCCACTCCAAAAGAAGAAAAGCCTGTGGTCGAGGTGGAGGCTGAGTGGGAAGAAATATCTTCCTAAGCTACCCCAGCAAATTGGGACCTTCCCCATATACATCCCAAAGGTAAGCCATGTAATTGGATCTCTAGGAGAAAAGTAGAGTAGTAATGCCAGGAACGGCAGTACTGAGAGGGTGAGTGGTTTCCTCCTGGAAGGGCACCTTAAACCACTATTAGAAGCATTCCTGAGTGGTCTCAAGTGGCTTGTCTAGAGACAGATAAAGCAAGACTATCCCCAGTATGAATACCGGTACCTGCTGGAGCAGATATGGGATGAGATAGAGTCGAAGAGAAAGGATGGGTATACAAGGTCATTCTTCAGAAAATCTATAAGAAACATGAGCTGGATGCTTACAGCACCACTATATCTTTACAAGAGGTACAGAGGATCATCAGAGGGATCTGTGGGAGCAGCACCTATGAGGAACTGACCCTGATGAAGAACTATGCCCTGATCCAGGATTTGGAAGGAGGCCAAGCCTGGTATAGTGAAGAATCCACAGATTCGTATGGGCATCTTTGCACCAAGCTGGACCAATGGCATTATTTCTCCCCATCAGTAGGGTGCCTGGTGGGAAGATGGAAGGTCTGATGTCATTTCAAGTGCTGTGAGCATGCCACCCACTGAAGACCAGTGGGTGGGCGAGACAATTCTGTTTTCTTGTTATTGTTATGATGGATTAGCCCACTTGGACATAACTGAACTATACAGTTACAACTTGCATTTGCCCTCTTGGGTATGAAAGAAAAGGGGAAAACATTGTTAAGCATTGCTGTTCAATAATGCACGTTTGAACAAAAGAAAACAAATTTTTACCATCTGGTTACATTGTTTGAAGTCTCATTGCCACAAGGAGATATATATATTGTGTCTGAAGATTTGTTTGAGGGTAAAAGGGATAACCATTCTGTATCAAATGTGGACTTTGCACTAATGGACATTGAGCTATGGACAGTGCCAGAACTGAGAGCTAGGGACCCTGTGATCCAGTGCTCATTGTTTCCCCATGGGTTATCATGTCTCTTTAAATGCTTCATGGAGTAATCAATTTTATTGAATCAATATTCATTAAATGTTTTCTACCATTTTCATGGTATTTGGATTTATTAATGCCTGCATGCTATTATGCTACTAACCTAGTTGACTTCTAACCCTGACTCCCAGTAAGGACACCTGCACCCTGGTCTAGAAGAACACAAGGCAAGTCAGCTTAACATTTCTGTTGTGGTTGCCCCCTCCCCACGGACTCAATACCATTATATTCCTAGACACTTGGCGGAGGGGGATCTACAACAGAAAGAGTGATGGATTCCTGGAACAGCATTCCTGCGGAGGTGGTATGGTTAAAAACAGTGGTAGGGTTCAAGAAAGCAAGGGATAAGCTCATGGGAATAATAGTGGAGGGGGGGAGAAAGAGCTGTAGATCAAGCATGGTCTGCGGTAATAGTGTAGGTACGGAGAAATGGGCAGACTGGATGGGCCAAGTGGTCCTTATCTATTATCAAGTTCTATGTTTCCATGTGTCAGGGGTAAAGATGCACACTGGTGCTCAAGCAAGCAGAATCTGATGCTCATTTGTGCCACCAGAAACATAAAAACATAGAATTTGATGTCAGTTAATCACCACTTGGACCACCCAGTCTGCTCATTTTTTTCCACTTACAGTATTGCTGTGGCCCCTACTTGATCGTTGGCTCTTTCCCTCTCCCTGAGTTGGAATGCTAATCCAGATCCATATACCTGAGAGAAGCAGACAGCCGTTGCTTTGCTCTGCAGGCATGGGGTACCTCTGCCTGGTGTTTTCCCTCTGGTGCCTGTTTGGTGTCCCTTCTGCCTATTCGTTGGACTAACTGGAGCTGGGAGACTTGGTGAGAGCTTTTCTCCTGCCACTTGTGGATCCCGTTTTTCTTGAGGGGGTGAGTGCTCGATATTATATTATTGGTGAGAGCACTAGTGAGACGAGTGCTGCGCCTCCTTTGCTAGTTTCCACAGCCACCTAAAAACTTAGAAAATTTCTCTACATCTGCATTTGAACTTCAGTGATTTCTGTATGACTGTAGTGGTGTGAGCACCTATGTCTATTGACTCAGATGATTTTTCAAGTGCGAGCTATGAGCCTTTGAAAGGCTTTTCTGCTGGATTGGGTGGGTGCTTTCTAGGGCTGGGTGGACTGTTCCACGGGAGATCTGGACCCCTGGATTGAACCCGCAATCCCCGGATGCAGATAAATAAGGACTTCACCATAAAAGTCTGGTTCCAGGTCCATGGAAATCAATTTTGTTGTTTGTTGCCATGGGGATGCCGTTGGCACATACAACTGGCTGGTAGCATCCAATCAGGCAACAGAACGTCACGTGATGCACTCACTGTATATAACCGTGCTGAGTGTGCCACTCAGCCCCAGACAAGTGGAGGACTGGAGAAGCAGGAGCGGGAGCTGTGCTGAGCAGCAGAGACCATGTCAAAAGCCACCCAAACCCCCCAAAACACACCAGAAAGGCAGAAAATCAGAGGAGAGGGAACAACAACAACAGAAGAAGTTAGAGAGAGTGATAGAAAGGAGGGCAAAAGAAACTGATCATTGAGGGTGGGCGAAGGTGGGTCCGGGACTCTTGGAATTGGAACTGGGGAGATAGTGGTGGCCTGGGTGGCAGCCGGGAGGGATGCAAAGTTAACTTGCAAACTAAGGCAGTATTGTACTGTGTGACTATATATTGAGCAAGGGTAGGCTGGCAAAATCTTTCACTTTCCAGATCCAGACTGAGGAGAGAGGGAGAGACTAGCCTACTAGGGGCCCAAGAGAGATTACAGTTACATAAAATACCAAATGAAAGCTTTTTTTTTCTTTTCTTTGCCTCGGGCAGTGTAGCTGTGTGTTCAGGAGAAAGGGCAGGCTGGCAAAATCTTTGACTTGTGCCATTCTAGATCCAAACGAGAGAGAGAGACTACTGGGCGACCAAGAGAGAGATGACAATTACAGAAAATCCCAAATGAAAGTTTTTTTCCTTTCTTGGCCTCAAACAGTGTTGCTGTAGCTGACTGTATATATGAGAAATGGCAGGCTGGCAAAATATTTGACTTTTCCTGATTCAGATGAGAGAGGGAAAGACTACTCGGGGTCCCAGAGAAATTTTACAGTTACATTAAATCCCCAATTTTTTTTCCTGGCTTCAGTGTGACTGTGTGTACAGTGCAAGGGCAGCAGGGTGGCAAAATAAATCTTTGACTTGTGCCATCCAATCAGAATCTCTTGTTAACATTAATTCATGATCTCATCCAGTGGGGAGAGAGAGAGAAAGAGAGAGACTGCAGGGTGGCCTACAATAAATGTAACAGTTCCAGAAATCCCAAATATTTTTTTCCAGGCTTCAATGTGGCTGTGTTTGCAGGGCAAGGGCAGCAGGGTGAAAAAATAAATCTTTGATTTGTTGTGATATCCAGATGGGAGAGAAAGAGAGGCTGAAGGGGGGCTGACAATAAAGACAACAGTCCCAGAAATCCCAAATAAAATTTATTCTCCTGGTTTCAGTGTGGCTGTGTGTACAGGGCAACGGCAGCAGGGTGGCAAAATAAATCTTTGACCTGTGCCATCTATTTGCATCTATCTGTCTGTCTGTCTCTCCATCTCTGTCAGCGCACTCCTGTCATAGACCTGAGCAGCATGTGCCATCTTTATAGGCAAGCCATGAAGGGGCTAGTAGTGACTGATTGCTTTTTTATTTAACAGTTTTGCTTAAATTTCTCTACACAAATAATCCATCTAATTATTTTCTTTGGGTCTCTGTGTCAAATGTGAGTGACTTTGGCCACTTTGATGCATTTTTTCAAACGTTTTTCAAATATTGGTCAATAAATCAGAACTAATCAGAACTAAACAGAATAAATCAGAACATCACCGTGTTCCAGTTCTTATTTAATAAGCATCAGAACTTCATCGAGTTCTCCCAGCCCTAGTACTTTCTGCCATATTTGTGACTTTTTCACTATATCAGACCATTAGTTCCTTTTAACATTAAAGCTGGAATATTTACTACAGCTCACTTAGCCATCTCTCTCTCCTAGGTTCACTCATTTATTTGAAAGTTTTGTATTAAGGTGATTTGAGGGTTGGGGGAGTGGGAGGACTCCTTGTGGGGACCCTTGAAGTTTGGGTAGAGTGTGTCCGATTGGGGGTGTTTGGATGTATAGTAATGTATTATGTAATATAGTGAGTGAGTGTGTGAGTGAGGGAATTGGTTATTTGGGTTTTTGTGTTTGGGTTTTAAGGCCTGGCTTATCAGGTCTTGTTTCTTCAGTCTGTGTGGTTGGGCTGGGCAGAGATGTGTTGGGATCTTGGTCCTGCTCAAATCACCTATGCTGCTTCCATGCTTCGTGATCTACACCCCTTCACCAACCTCCCAGTTTCTTCTACTACTGTCAGGTGTTGCAGGGAGGTCAGGATTATGAGAGGAGGGTCGGTAGGTGATGGCAGGGTACAGCCAGGGTAGGGGAGGTGAGTGGCATTGAGGTTGTCAGGTACAGGAGACACCCTGGGTTCCAGTGGAGCCTAGAGAGAGGTCAGTTGTGTTTGGTCTCCATAATCAGGGGTCCAACCAGACTAAGTGGGCAGGTAGCTGAAGGGCTGGCTGTGCCCTCTAGTCCTCTTCGGGCAGTGCTCTGCAATGCTAGGTTGATAAGGAACAAGACTGTTATTTTGCAGACACGATTTCCTATGTCAACCTAGCTTGCATCATGGAGATCAGGTTGGGTGATAATGCTGGCCCAGTTCTAGAGGTAGCTGTCTCTGCTGGGTACTCCATAGTGCAATGCCCAAGGAAGGATCACAGGGGTAGGGGAGTGCCCATCATTTTTAGATACAATTGGGGCTTCATGGTACATCTGGTTGGTAATGTCAGATTTTCTGAGTGTGTCACTGTGTGTGGGGGTCCAGGTGCAGGGTGCAGGATTCTCCTTATTTACTGACCTCCTGGGTCAGGGGAGAATTCCTGAAGGAGATTGCAGACTTTGTCATCAACTAGGTTTTGGAGTCCCCCAGGTGTTTAATCCTGGGGGATTTCAATGCATGGGTCAACAATGAATCCTTGCATTTTGGTTATGAACTCCTTCAGTTGATGGCATCACTGGGCCTTGCACAAACAGTTGCTTCTGTGACCCACCAGCGTGGTCACATGCTTGATCTGGTGTTCCAGCTGAGTCAGAGGGATCACATCTTGTAGTTTGATCATTGCACTATGGGGTTCATGCTTGGAGCCCCCCCCCAAAAGTCCATCTCCTGTGGAGATGGTCAGCTATCATCCCTTAAGAGGCTTGTGCCCAGATGGGACTACTGGAGCTAGCTGATTTATCTAGAGTGGATGCTGCTTGTGCAATTGATGGTGAGGTGGTGGCCTCCTGTAACAGGGTGGTTTCTAAGGCACTGGACACCATTGCTCCAGTTAATATACGACCCAGATCCTCTCACTTGAGATCCCCTGGTTTGATGAGGATCTCAAGGTGATGAAGATCAGGGGTCAGGAGTTGGAGCATTGCAGGTGGAATACTGGACTGGAGGCCGACAAACTGGCCCTGCATGCTCACTATGGTAAGTACTGTTATGACTGGGTTATATACCAACAACTGACCCACATGTAACCATAACCTTATGTACCTACAAGTATTAGTGCCTTACCACAGTCTCATAATGTTTTATCTTGTTTTATTACTGATATTAGTGTTCTTACTGTTTTATTCATTATATTTGCTATGCTCATATTTGTCTGCAATGCATTTATCCATATGATATGTTTCTGCCATATACATGATTTCTGGTTTCCACATATATTCCACTGTAATCATATAATCACTCACATTCTGTATTTTACACCACTGTAACATGTTGTATGCTTTTCTGATTACTCTGCATATATTGCCAGTCTCCCTGTCTCCAGTGAGAACTGATGACAGTTTTTTCATTTATTTGCTGACACTGTTTTCTCTTTGTTCTAAAATTTCTTACTGACTTTGCAACTTTATTTCCTATGTATTTGCCCAAGGGAGATGTCCTACTGTAACGCCTTGTCCAGTGCTATATGTTTATCATATCTATAACTGCACTGTTATCAGTCATATGTAATTGCTTGCACACCAGCTTCTCAGAGAGAAAGAGACCATACTCGAGGAATGGTGGGAAATCGTCTCTCTTATGACTGCTTTGTTACATGTCTGACGTGAGTATTTGTAATAAAATTGCTTTTTATTACATACTGCTTGTGGCATAATCTTTGGATAGCCAATCCAACATACAAGAATCTGATGGTAAGCTGTACTTTCCGTAACAATGACGAGTGCGGCAAATGTTGTTTTTTGGCAAACAAAGGTACACTCACTTCCTGTTGGGAACTGAGTTCTGGGAATTAATTTTCCCCTAGAAGTAGCTGTGAGCTACAGCTTGGGACTCTGGTATTAAATCTCAGACTGTAGTTCTTCCTTTGCTAGAGCACTGGCACTAGAGAGTCCGATGTACAGCATGCTGTCAATCACCTACTGAGTGAGTCTTAGGCAGCTTTGAACCTCTGTACAGCTGGACTGCTGCTCTGCAGTTGACTGAACCTTAGGCAGTGTTGGGATTCCGTGAAGCCAGGCTGCTTGCTCATAAGTTGTGGGGTCCTTTTACAGGCATCCACATACATTAGAGCTGTATGTGTATCTTCAACTACTGTAGTTCTTGACACAGTTGCTGAGACACAAACAGTTAAAGATTTCCCTGCTTATTGACATGTCTGAAACAAGCACAGAGTTGAGAGAAGACATCTCAGCCTACCTCACTACACATGGTGGGTGGGAGTGCTTTAAATATGAGTTAACTAAAGATGATTTGGATCCAATTAAATTGTTTTGTGAACAGTATATTGAGCTGAGACAGTCGACTAAAAAAGCAATCTGCAAAAGAGCTGCTTTAGATGCGTCTTTACAGAAGCTGAAAATAGATACTGAACCATCAGTGGCTCTGTCAAGAATCCACCTCACTAATGGAATTAATGGACCAAACATTTGACTTTTGTGACCTGGAGGAATTATAATTTTTTTTAAATGTAAAAAGCTTCTGGCTGGGTGTTGACCCTGTCCTTGTGCTTCAGATTTGTGGGAAGAACACTTTAATTATATCTGTTGGTTGATTAACCTTTCATTGCAATCTCAAAAAGAATTTCAGTGTAAACACTTTTGTCTATACAACTATTCATTGCTACTCACTTTAGAAAAAGCACTATGTTTAATAGTAGTACGCCATATTTTGTTTTCTGTTCCGTGAATGCTTAGTTTATTTTTTTTCCTAGACTGAGAGCAGCCTTGTCACGGACACACTATATCATGCAGTTGAGATAATGACTAATTAAAATGTTACATTTGCTAGAGTGTTAAAATCAGGTTCCAATGCTACATAGATGGGGTCCCCCACAGGACTTTCATCTATTTCCTTAAGCTAGGCGCCTCAATCTCACTTTATCATATCCTGACTCAGGGCCTATTTTGTAAGACCCTCCAAAACTGTGGTACTGTCATGTGAATCAAAGTGTTGAGCCGGGACCTCTTTAAGATCCCAGTTGATGTAACCCTGCATTACGCGACACCAAATGTTTAATCGTCTATCAATGTTTTAAGTTTAGAACCGTGCCATATGTTTTATGTTTGTACTGTTGCCAAATGTATAACAGTTGTACCCAATGTTTAGTGTTTGTGATATTTAGTGTATATTCGTATTGACGTGGAGCCTTTGCAAAGGAATCGATGACTCAAAGGATTGCAATTCCGATATCTTTCACTAAATAAATAAATAAATAATTGGAGAATGTTCAAAACAGCAGAGACATTACTGTAATCTGTAATGAATCTTAAGGTTAAATGGTATCAGGTTTATTAACTATTATGGTGTGTTTGATTTTAAAACTGTTTTGATAACAGTAATTAGTGTTAGCTGGGATGCAAAGGTTAAGTCTATCTTTTAGATTGATTGCAGTCACTTGGCTTTGTTCATTTGAGTTAATTATTTTTGAATTAGAAGATTCTTCTTTTGCTTGATATAGGTTTGCCTTCATCAGTGATGTAGGTTTAAAAATATGCTTTTGAAAATGTAGGGATGTGCCGTCCTGGATTTCAATGTGTGGAAACATTTGTAGTTGGGAAACACTGTGCCAAATCAAGCATATGCTATATCAAATTGTCACTGTTACCAGTTATCAGAGTCTATAACTGTGTTTTCTGAAGCTACACTAGTTTTTTTATGTCATTTGTAATGAGGAAAATCTGCTGTAAAATGGCCGACACCATTGGCTTGTTGCCAAGGGCGTATTCTGGTCTGCAGTGTTGGCACATTGTCTGTAAATGTTCTATCATTCAGATGAGTGGTTGGTTTAAGGTTGAAGTAAGTGGAGTGGTGTCATTAGTCTTGATTCAAGTTAATCATAATTTGTTGAAAAAAAAACATAAAACAAAAGCTTGCAAAGGTTTTCTATGTTTTCTTTTCCCTTTCAAATATGGCCTCTCCATCTGCCATCATGTAAATCATGATGGTTAAGCAATCTTGATTTTGCTGCCTCAGCCAGCAGCTAGGAATTGTTCTTTTATCTGTAAGAACTCTCATTCAGGGCAGTGTTGAAGGACTCTGCAGCTATATCAGCGTTTGAATCTCAGCAGCCATCGTTTGCACAGTGTGTGACCTTGGGCAAGTCATTTGATCTCCTTGTCCTTTTGAGCTGTACCTGTTTTCCAGCTCAGAATCGGTGTACCTCCCTAATTAAATCAGTATTTCTTATCCAAATATAACTTTGATGGGGAGTGCACATCAAAAGTACTTTTTAAAAGTTACTTTTTTTTTCAGTCCTCATCGGTATACAGTAGTAGCACCAAATTTGTCATGCAATTTTGTGAGATTCCCTATTTATCCTTCACAAAATTTAGGGAAAAAAATCCTCTAAGGTTCTTTTTGTTATACCTACAGAAAGAAGCCAGTTCCTATTACAGTACTTAAGTGCTATCTGATAGATTTTCAACTACACTATCAGATGAGACAACCCTTTCTGGGTAGCAGTGAACACACTAACAAACAAAACAAAATCCCTAACTAAAGATTTCTGAATTCTCAAAAGGGATTTTTAAAAATCCTTTGATTAATTTGGTGCTACTACTGTATGATGTTAGGACTGCAATTATTTTTTTCCTCTGGGCTTGCAGCCATAAAGCTGCTTGCTATCTATAAACCCGCCCATTCCTACATATGCCTTCCTTTATGGAAGTTCTCATGGCTTCTTTGTCCTTGTCCTGTATCACTTATCCCCATGCACCACACCAGTGGAGCAATGATCACCCCCATTTGTAATAAGCCATTTACTTTAACTTTAACAAGCTAGCGACACAATTTACACTGCTACAAAAAGTATTATAACTGTTTTGGGAGATTTTACCATTTATATTACAGGTCTGAATTTAACACCCTTTTAACAATTTTGTACATACAAAATGCCAGTATTATAGCTTGTGTTACTTATCAGAATGATGTGAGTGTTAATGACACAGTTCTAATGTCAAATTCAGAGAATTAGGGACACCTAATCCTCTGACATTAAATCTAATTTAATTCATTTTCAGGAATCCATCGGAGTGTAGTAATAGCTGCAATAAAAAAGGCTACCCCTGAGGGTAGTCAAAGGTATACATCTGTATAGAGTTAATATAAGTACCTGCATTTTGAAAACCAGTGCTAACCTTCCACAAGGAGAACTGTCTGAGGAAAAGAGACGTTTCCTTTCGTCACTTATGTTTTATTTTTTCTCTCTTACAGGGATAAGACAATCCTTCACAAGCAACCACTGGTAATGTATAACAAAACTTTAACCAGTGGTCCAACTTCATTATAATGTTATTATATTTTGAATCATAGTAGGATACTGTATTGCCCTTATTATTATTGTTTTTTTATAGCAAGTTGAGTCTAACCCAGCTGTATTTATTCATCATACAACCTTTCAGGTGATAACTGATTGGCAAAGAAAGATTGCCAAAATATTTGTGGATAAATATCAACACCACTACTGGGAATAAAGTGTTATCTAACATTTATGCAAAAACTTGTTACAAAGTAAATTTAATAGAATTTACTATTGTATGGTCAGGCATCTGCTCCAGCATTGGTCACTTATGTTTTATTTTTTCTCTCTTACAGGGATAAGACAATCCTTCACAAGCAACCACTGGTAATGTATAACAAAACTTTAACCAGTGGTCCAACTTCATTATAATGTTATTATATTTTGAATCATGGTAGGATACTGTATTGCCCTTATTATTATTGTTTTTATAGCAAGTTGAGTCTAACCCAGCTGTATTTATTCATCATACAACCTTTCAGGTGATAACTGATTGGCAAAGAAAGATTGCCAAAATATTTGTGGATAAATATCAACACCACTACTGGGAATAAAGTGTTATCTAACATTTATGCAAAAACTTGTTACAAGTAAATTTAATAGAATTTACTATTGTATGGTCAGGCATCTGCTCCAGCATTGGTCATACAGTAGCCTTTAATATCTGAGCTGCCTCTTTCACAAAAGAAGGAGATCGGGGGAGCCAAAGGCATGAATTGTTTATATGCCCACCCCATTAATTGATCGCTTACATTAACAACTGTTTTAACAACTGGTGTGCCCGTAAGGGGCAGATAATTGTTGAAACTGTTAATCACATAGTTAACTACTAACAAATCATTGCATGACTATTTGTTTAACAAATAACAGTCTAGGAATGGTGTCAACTGTATGTGTACTATTTAATACAGGCTGCACTCACTGATAGAAGGCTTTGCAGTTCATCAGTGATGGGTATGTATAATGCTGCAGCTGTTACCATTCTTAATATGATTTACCATGTCTATGACATTTCCATAGATATGATACACTATAAGCCAGGCCTCCTAAACTATACAAGGAGCTCAAGGGGGGGATTGGACCATGCCACCTTACAGTGCACCTACGGTGGTTACAAATAAATTAAAGTCCTTCTGGACCTGACTTAGCTACAGCTAGCAGATCCAGAAATGAAGGAGGTAAACCCACTGTCCCTCCAATAAGAGCAAACAAAAAGTAAAAAAAAGTGTGTTTGCTAATAACCCATTTGTTGTTTACAAGTTTTAAAAAAATGTAATGTACTCTAACATTATAAATCAGCTCAGCCTCTCTGCCTTCCCAGCATGGCCTAGCACAACTGTACACAATCTATTTCCAAGTGGCTTTATGCCAAGCAGCACCAGCCAGGTACAAGGGCCTTGGCCCTCAACAAGTAATCATCTGAGCTGGGGGGGGGAAACTGTGTACATTCCCATATTCTTTCACATATCCTCTTTACAATATTATTTCAACAGTCATTCCAGGACTCTGATGGCCAACTTCATTTTAAATGTGATCAATGTTTAAAATGTATTTTATGCAATGTGTTTAATATGACTGTTGTTTCACTGTGACAATGTTTTTGTTTATGCTATTATGTTTTCACATATTGTTGCAGCTTATCAAGTATAAGCTCAGTAAACTGTTCCATATCCATGGATGTTTTGGGGTATTAGGCCCATCTGGGTGGCATCTGTCAGACCCACATGGTGGGGGGTACCAAGTACCAACCACTTACACAACAAATTAGTTTTCACAAGCTGAAATGTGCCAAAAACACCCCCATGAATGATTCTTTCTTTCTTTCTTATAGGTTATGTGCCACCATTCTCACTCCCAAACAAAAAGGATCAGCATTGCTGTCCCATCCAGATTAATTACAACATGATAACCATGCACACCTGAACACCATAGTGGTGGCTCCTAACCAATTTCACTTATAAATAAAATGGCAGACTGCTAGCAACTGACAACAAATCCGTAAAGTACACCTAGCTAATGGCACACTCCAAGGTAGGTCCTACACCAGAAGGTCACCCACTGGCATCCTGTCTATATGCCAGGCCCAACCACAATACATAGGTTTCTACACCTGTTCTGTACTCATAAACCCCAATTGTGTGCTCTTTTTCCATATAATATACTGCATAGTATTGTACACCTCATTCCATTGCTAACACTGCCATGTTTCTAACTGTTGTTACCCCAACAGAGAAAAAGCATACCCAATGTTCCAACTAGTGGTCTGGTTGCTTCATCACTCCCAGGTACCCTTGTAAAGAATGTGTAAATGCACACATAATATGTCAGAATGTAAATTCTGCTTCAGTACAAACACTTCTAGGTTCCACAGTGTCATGTTACCAGACCCTTTGCAATAGAACTGATACATACTCAAGACCCAATATCACAGCACCACACTACCGACTACCTAGGAGTATTTCACCCTAGACAACAGACCTAACAAAAGGGACATTTTCAAATGCCACAGGCACAACAGGCGCTGTTGCATACCCCTGTGTTACATGGAGTAAATGGCATACTGCCATAAGATAAAGGTTCAAAGTGCATACAACAAATATAATATTGCACTTTCATTTCATGAAATAGGCCTAAACTAGGCCAAACAGCAACACATAGGCAGGGAAACTATGTTTTTTTTCCCTCTGTCATAACCTCGTCTGAGACTTGGAAACAGGGTGTATTCACAGATGAATACATTGTATATTCTTATTATTGGACCTCGACCTGCTCCTCTGAGTGCATAGCCAACACTAACACATGTCTATGTCACACCACACCATAAGCAAAGTCATTGCTAATAACCATACCATTTTCTTTTTCCCTTTCAAAACAACTACAGTATATGTGTGTTTTAAAAATAAGTTTTTAACAAAGTTTTACAAGTTTTTAGGTTTCTGTAGAGAGGTGCTGGTAAGAGCTTCAAGCAACACATGCAACTTTTCTTCACAGCTGGTTTTCCAAACTTGGCTGACACCTCATACAAACTGGTTGTTCTTATATGGACTATGCTCTTGGTTGCTCTTTCATGAATTGTGTTCTTTATTGTTCTGTTATAAACTGTCAATATTTGTGCTACAATGTGCTCTTTTTATGAAAAACTGTGCCAGTGTGGGTGTGGCTATTACATTGAAACATTCAATGGACAATTTCATGCAACCCTTGCCAAGGCCTTTGCCAAACCAGCCAACCAGCAGTCAGCTACATGAACATTACCTTTCTTACTGCGCTGGTACACATCTGCACAGCCCCATGTGCCTTGTGGGGTTACAGACTTTCCACAAATGACATTTCAAATGTAACTACATTACTTTGTAGTTACCAACTCGAACCTTATGGACTGATTTGATTCTTCAATCAAAAACATACACCACCGTCCCATACACTGCCATTATCTGCCTTTTCCACTCTCAGTATGGACTGTTCTTTACGAATGGACAATGACTTTAACACTGTTTTTACAAACAATGTTCTGTGATAATACACATCAACATTTTTTCTTATACACATATCCACTGTGGTGTTGACATGCATAGCTTCTGTTTCTGTTTTATGATCTAACCATCTGTGATTACCACTGTGTCAACTCCTGAAGAGGATTACTTTTGCAGTCACCCTGACTATCTGTATGTTATAGATATGGAATTCATTTACATTACGTGTTTTATGTGCTTTGAAAAGCAGAAATTCAAATCAATGATTTATTGCTTGATAGTAATTTATATGTTGTTTTAACTTATCCACTACTAACCCTTTGCTGTCTGAGGTGTACTTTTAACCAGCATCTTGCATGGCTACAGTTCTTTTACAAGGCTCGTGCCTCAGGCTTGTTGATGAAATAAGACATACCATTACTACATCTAACCATCTTCTTTTTGTTGTGTTGTCTTTTGAGCAAGGCAACAAGGAGGGGACTGTTATGTCTGGGTTATATACCACCAACTGACCCATATGTAACCGTGATCTTATAAACCAACAAGTATTAGTGCCTTACCACAGTCTCATAATGTTTTATCTTGTTTTATTACTGATATTAGTGTTCTTACTGTTTTATTCATTATATTTGCTATGCTCATATTTGTCTACAATGCATTTACCTATATATGTTTCTGCCATATATACAGTTTCTAGTTTTCACATATATTCTGCTATAATCATATAATCACTCACATTCTGTATTTTACATCACTGTAACATGCTGTATGCTTTTCTTGATTACTCTGCAAGTACTGTCAGTCTCTCTGTCTCCAATGAGAACTGATAACAGTTTTTCCATTTATTTGCTGACACTTCTTTCTCTTTTTTCTAAGATTTCTTACTGACTTTGCAACTTTATTTCCTATGTATTTGCCCAAGGGAGACAACCTACTGTAATGCCTTGTCCAAAGCTGTATGTTTATCATATCTATAACTGCACTGTTATAAGACATATATAATTGTTTGCACATCAGCTCCTGGAGGGAGAGAAAGAGACCATACTCAAGGAATAGTGGGAGATCGGCTCCCTTGTGATTGCTTTGTCACATGTCTGATATGAGTATTTTTAATAAAACTGCTTTTTATTACATACTGCTTGTGGTATAATCTTTGGATAGACAATCCAACATACAAGAATCTGATGGTAAGTTGGACTTACTGTAACAGTACAAGGAGATAATCTCCTGAAGGCAGCATTTCTGTCCAGGGAGATTGCTGCAGGGAGAAACAGATCTTCTCAGCTTTTTTTGGACTGTGAACAGGCTCTTACATCCTGCCTGTCTACAACCAAAGGCTTTTTCATCCATGTTATGTGAAGAGTTGACTCTGTTTTTCCTCCAACAGCGTGTTGTCTGTCTGGTCCAGGATTCTGTCAGTGAGGCATTCTATGCCTCACCCTGGTCAGACTGGGAGGAACAGAGTCACTGCATCAATCTGGGAGGTGTTTAAACCAGTGGAGGTGGCAGAGGTCATTAAGGTGATCTCAGAGCTGAAGCACACCTATTGTGAACTGGACCCAGCCCCAACGTGTTTCTTAATGAGATGCGCCAGGATTGCCAGGTGATCGATGGTGGTTTTCCCAGTGGCTTTGAAAGAAGTGCTGGCAAGACCCCTTCTGAATAAACAATCTCTTGACCCTGATGTCCTGGCAAATTACCTTCCTATCTCCAACCTTCCATTTTTGAGCAAGGTTGTCAAGAAACTTGTGGCACAACAGCTTGAGGATCACCTTGTGTCATTTGAGATCTATGAGCCATTTCAGTCAGGTTTTTGGGCCAGACACAGCATGGAAACAGCATTAGTTAAGGTGCATAATGATCTACTCAGGGCTAGAGACAGAGAAGATGAGTCAGTTCTTGTTCTCCTCAAGATCTCTCTCTTCAGCTTTTGACACTGTGGATCACTTTGTGCTTCTTGATCAGCTCTGAGAGTATTGTGGACTTGCTGGTGTTGTTATCAAATGGTTTGAGTCCAATCTCTCTGACAGGGTGCAATGGTTGGTGATGGGGAATTTCTCCTCCTCCCAAATGCCCTTGTCATGTGGAGTGCCACAGCACTCGATCTAGCCACTGATGCTGTTTGCAGTGTACATGCTGCCCTACAGTGAGATCATTCAGCAAGTCAGTGTGGAGTTTCATTGCTATACAGATGATACCCAGCTATATTTGTCACTTGCTCTCAGAACATCTGATACTGTAGAAATGCTTAACATTTGCCTGGCTAAAATCAACAACTGGATGTCCTCCAGCTGGTTGTGACTGAACCTTGATAAGATGGAGGTACTGGTAGTTGAGCCAGGTCATGGGTGTGATGGGTTGTTACCTGGAGTGGACACAGGTTTTTTCCTGGGATCAGCTCCATTGGTGGCCTCCCCAAGGGTGAGTTATCTTGGTATAATCCTTGATAGCAGACTGACATTTGAAGATCAAGTATTGTCTGTTGTTAAAAGTGGTTTTTACCACTTAAGGAATATTTCCAGCATTAAACCCCTCATTCCGCCCAAAGACTTACCAACTCTAGTACATGCCTTTGTTACCTCTAGACTCTACTACTGTTACTCTCTGTACTTCAAGATCATGGAAGGGACCCTCCGTAGACTGAAGCTGGTGCAGAATGCAGCAGCACAGTTACTGACGGGCCTGTCTAGGTCTAGTCATGTGACCCCAGTTCTGCGTGCACTGCACTGGCTGCCAGTCAGATGGAGGGGCCTTTTCAAGGTGGGCTTGCTCTCCTTTAAGGCTCTATATGGACTGGGTTCTAACTACCTGACTGAGCTCCTGACACCTGCAACTTCTGCCCGTTCCCTCTGCTCCTCATTGAGGGGCCTCCTGGACATTCCCAGGGTTTGGCTCAAAACATTGGGTGATCACACTTTTAGTGTGGCTGGGCTGACCCTGTGGAACTTTCTACAACCTGCAGTCCAGGAGGCTCCCTCTCGATTGAGGTCTTTAAGCAGAGGCTAAAGGCCCACCGGTTCCACCTGGCCTTTCAGGAATAATTTTCCACGCATGACCATATGAGCCTCCCTGATATTATATTTTAAGACTATGATTATTTATATATTATTTTTGTATGTGAGTCTGAATTTTAGCTTATTTATGTTGTTTTATGACCTGTACTTTCCTGATGTTAAGTGTCTAGAGTCTCTGGGAATGGGTGCCATATAAATCAAAGTTGCCTTGCTTTGCCTTTCCCTTTGCACTAATGATCTATTTTTTTCTTCTTTCCAATAGAACTGTCAATAGTAGCATGGCATTCAGCGGTGATCACCTTGTTTCATACAACTTTGAGCCAGTGTATCATGAAGATGAAAATCAACACAACCGACATGACAGCAGTACAAGCATCAGTAGCACTGATAGTGATAGTGATGCTGAATGTGACACACTTGTTAGTTCATGATTGCAGAATCTGGACTGGTGTTTGTGTTCCAAATGCACACTCATGAACACATCATGAGAGTGCTACTTTTGTAAGGAATCTCCACGTGGTCAGGTCAAACTCATTGAGAACCATCAACTCCATTAAGTTGTATTGTCAACCATGTGCCATTTCTTGTTCAGTTCCTGTATGAAGATGTTTTAAAATGAATGCTTTTCCAACTCCAGCATTTTCGTGGACAGGCACGAGGCATGCAGTGGACCAGCAGGTAATCTTCTATTTATTGTTCTTGAGGCAATAGATATTTTAACATTTTAATTTGCTAATGATGATTTGATGATTTGCAGGCAATTTTTGTTGTTCAGTAGTCCCCCTTCCCCATCGATCATTGTATAATAATACATATATCCCTGGTATTTAGTGGTACCCACCCTCATCACCTGTTCTACTGTAGAAAGTCATTCCCTGGTGGTCTAACATTTTAGCCCCCTGAGTAGCATCCACCCTACTCACCCACTGTTATCCCACCTCCTTGCACCCCCCTCACCCCAGTGGCCATAGTTTCTGCCAGCTTGAGGGTGGTGACAATCTCATTATCAAGCTGTCAGGAGTCATGACCATGGGTGTGAAGGGGATGCACGGAGGCATGATGGCAGCAGATGGGTCATGTGGTGGGCTGTTGGGGGACCCATGGACCACCAGAGAATGACTTTCTTGACATTACACTTTTTATTAAAAGTTTTAGAAAAGAAAGAAACACACTCAACCATCAAGAAATATAACATGACAACATCAAAGATATTGTAAGAAGAAATTAAAATATAAGTAATCTGATCTGATCATAACAGTCTATAAAATACATTTCATGAATTCAGCACACAAATTAAACAGTTAATCCTATATAATATCAGTAGGCAACTCTGTATTGCTTCCCCTCCGCATCCTCTCTGGAGTACTGCAAGGATCTATCTTTGGTCCAATTCTTTTTTCATTATTTATCAATGACCTTCCAACTGTTTGCCAACACTCTAGTATCCAGCTCTGTGCAGATGATACAATCCTTTACATGTCTGGTCCTACCCCCTACTCCATCCAACCTAAACTCCAATCTGATTTCAACCTTGTCCTCCGCTGGTTTCAAGAGAACTCTCTAAAAGTCGACACCAAGAAAACTGTCTCCATGGTTTTTGAATCCCCCACAAGCTGGATAATCTGCAAGTAAACCCCTACTTCACCACCTTGGATGGATCCACCCTTGACTCTGCATCCTCCTAGAAATACCTGGGCCTCTGGCTTGATTACCACCTTAACTATTCCGTCCATAGTGACTCCATGTATGCATAAGTTCACCCCAAACTTGGAGTACTTCATCAGAATAAGGACTGTATCCCCTTTACCTCTGCCACATCCTGATCTCCAAGACCATAGCCCCCTCCATTCAATTACGGCAATGTTATCTATGCTTCAGACCCCACCACCACCCTCTCCCGCCTAGATACTCTCCACCAATCCTTCTGCCACTTCGCTACCAACTCCCCACTTCAGACTCATTATTGGTTTCTCTTCTCCTCCTTAAAACTTCCCTCTCTCTCAAACAGAAGACACATCCAATCCTTAATCTTCATTGCCTAGTACTGGTTCAACCTCCTTCCCCCTTACCTCACCTCAACCCTCACTCCTGCCCCATTACCTTCCTACTCCCTGTGCTTCTTTCACACCTGCACCATCTCCATCCCTCATAATCAGTCCTCTTCAGGCTTCTGCCTTCTCATCCTGTCTCCCCCACCTCTGGAACCAACTACCCCCTAGCCTTTGAGACTCCTCCTCCTCATTTCCATCCCTCAAGCAACAAATAAAACTCATCCCTCCCCCACCCTGCACCTGCTTCCCCCTCCTCCCTGAGCATAATTCTGAAGCTGTTTCTGTCCAGTCTAGCTGCTTTGTACATAACTGTATAGCTGTATTGACTCACCCATGCATAAATCCTCACATACAAGTCAAACTTAGTATATTAGTATTGCATTAGTCCTCACTACTGTTATCTGTTATAGTGATGTCTCCGCTGTCTTCAACTGCTTATGTGATGTGATTGTTATTTATTCTCCTGCACCCCATTTTCCCGGGTCACACCTGGAAATGTGCGCTGGCTCAATGTGCATTTCCCAGTTATAAACTTTTAAATAAATAAATAATAACCTAATACAAGGTATGAACATCTCTTTACTTATAAAAGTAATACTGATCAGAGACAAGAAGTCAATATTAAAGACCAGTATACAGTGATGCAGCAATCAGGAGGAAGGTTGTTTGGATAGGAAGGGAGACCATATGTTATTGAATGAATCCATTTTCCCCAGAGCAATATGAGAGAGGAAGCTTTATGTCCCATTGCCAATAACCATTTTATAAAGGTAATTAGACTAGAGGGTCTCTGATTCTGGAGTAGAAGTTTTTTAGCTTGAACCATGGTAGTAAAAAAACATTTCAGAAGAAGATGATTCTTGAGTATGTGGAACTGAGGAGTACCCAAAAGCATTAAGGAAGATTCAAATGTTATGATCAGTGTAACTACTGTGTTACAGAAAATTCAGTATATGGTTCTAAAACTGTACAATTGCAGGGCAGTGCCACACTAAATGTGCAAGAGAGCCTGGGGCTTGATTGCAGTGGCAGCAGTTATTATCGTTGAGGTGACCCATTAAATGAAGGGTTAAAGGTGTTTTGTATCACCTATGGAGGATTTTAAACTGATGAGTTGAGCTTTTATGTCTCTACATGCCGTGTGTGCCAAATACCAGGCAGTCTGCCATTGACAGTCTATGAAAAAAATTCCCGGTTCCTTTTGCCAAGATGTTTGGGTTTGGGCTATAAATACTCAGGCAATGTTCCTAATTTGGTTTCTATATAACCCCTGTGCTGCCCTTTGGTGCAAGAAGTAAGCACTGTAGTGGTTATAATTAGTGGAGCCTGTCTAGATCTTTGAGATAGGAGGAAAGCAAGACACTTAGTTGAAGTTAAAGCCAGAAGTCTTCTCTGGGAATGTGAAAAGTGGATATTAAAGTCTCATATGAGTGATGATAGTACTGATCCTTGGGGCAAAATTCTCTAACAAATAAAATATCAGCTTTTTCCCATCTGCCCCTGGGAATAGATTTATTACTTAGCTTGAGGAAGTTATTATCCCAAAGTGGGGCCAATAAGAGGGGAGGGACTGGCCAGTCTAATGCCTTGGCTACCTTAAACCAACATTTATATGAGATGGAAATGGATGGTTGCTGGGCATTTTTTGTTTATCATTTAATACTATAAGAAGAGGTAGGCCTTTTCAGACACATTTTTACATAGGTACCAACAGCAGCAGGGATGGTACCAGTTGGAGAAACCATTTCAGTGTTTGTGCTGTTATGGAAGCAGTGTGATAAGAAGGGAAGTTAGGAAGCCCCCATCCACCTTGTGACTAGTGTGATGTTAATTTTGTTCTACTGATCCTGGGAGGCTTTCCTTCCCAGAGGAAGGAGCAAATTAAGGAATCCAATTTTGAAAATCATATTTTAGGGATTTGAATTAGAAGATGAGATAGAGGTGAAAGACCTTAGGGGCTAGTACCATCTTAAAGGCTGCTATTTTCCAAATTAAGGACAGCTGGAGGAGCTTCCAACATTTAATATCAGTGGTAAGGTTCTCTAAAAGGGGAGCAAAGTTAACTTTTCAGGTATCCTGTGGTTTGGAAGTGAGTTATATACCTAACTATGATATCCCTAATTCTCACTGTTTCCAGGGGTGTTAGATAGAATCTGATGAGTACAGAGTAAATTTAGTGGGAAAACCTCTGATTTAGAATGGCTGATATGGAGACCCCAACACCAACGAAAAGGACTTCAATAAATCTAACAGGGGATTAATAGCATTTGGTATGTCAGATATAAGGATCATGATGTCATCCGTGTATAGAAGAGCACAATGTTCCCCCTCTTTAGTCAGGATACCCTTAATATGAGAGTGCTAAGGGCAATAGCGAAAGGTTCAATAGCTAGAAGGAACAACATGGGTGAGAGGGGGCATCCTTGTCTGGTTCCCCTTTGGAGTATGAAGGGTTCAGATAGTCAGTCAATCAATCAGACTCTTTATTTATCCAGGTGAACATCATTGAGCAATGCTCATTTGCAAGATGGGCCTGGGTGGAACATAGTAAACATAACAATACAAAGTAGTGCATTTGAATACAGTCAGAACAAGAAGGTCAAATATTGAAAACAGGTCAACAAGAAACAACAGAACATACAAGCCTGTAGCGGTTCAAGGCAATAGTACAAAATAAAGGAGCATGTACATATATTCAGCCTGGGAAAATAATAGAGAAGACAAAAAAGAGAAAAAAAGGAAGCATGATTAAAGTAATATAGTATGTTGAAAAATAGCTTGGGCAGCAGGAAGTCAGAATAGAGGGGAGTGGGGAGAAGAGGAGATAAGTAGAGGTACAGGGGGAGAAACAGGTGGGATAGGAGAGGGGTGTGTGTGTGAGGGGTAGTGGTGGAAAACCATTTGGAAAGTAAAAGAGTCACAGGGGAAGGGGCGAAGAGATATTCTCAACCAAAGGGTACTAGCAATTCCTACCCAGTAAATGGTAGACATGTACTGAAGATAAGATGGGGAAAACAAATGAGGGAGAGGTGGGAAGGAGATGGTGGAATGGCCAGGGCTTAAGAGGGCAGTGGACAGTGTTAGGAGTACTTGAGTTTTGTATACTGTTCCGGGCTGGATGAGGTACCATGGCAGATACTGATGCAGATCTTGGGAGGGAAAAACAGTTGCATACTTCTATAATTCAGTTGGAATATAGTGTCTTGAAGGCAGACAAGCAGACAGGGATGCTCAAGTTTAAGAGGTTTTGGCAGGCAATTTGTTCCATAGAGAAGGCAGCACAAAGCTTATGGCTGCTTTGACAAAGTGAGATTTAGCCTTTGGTGCCTTGAAACATAACATAGAAACATAGAATTTGACGGCAGATAAGGACCGCTTGGCCCACCCAGTCTGCCCATTTCCCTACCTACTGGATAAGCTGCAGATCCTAGATACCAGCAGCCTACTTCTTCCTACCCCCACCCCCTAGAATTGCCTTATGACTGTCCCATACATGCTTGAATTCCACCACTGTTTTTGACTCCACAACCTCCTCCGAAGGCCGCTCCATGCATCCACAACCCTCTCTGTGAAAAAATACTTCCTTAAATTACCTCTGAGCTGCCCCCCCCATCTTCATATTGTGCCCCTTGTTCTTGCACACCTCTTTTTTTGAAAGATGCTACCCTCTTGGACTTTGTTGATTCCCTATAGGTACTTGAAAGTTTCTATCATGTCTCCCCTCTCCCTCCTTTCCTCGAGGCTATACATATTAAGCTCCTTAAGTCTCTCTTCATATGTCTTCGTGCAGACCCTGCACCATTTTAGTGCCCTCCTCTGGATAGCTTCCATTCTGTCTATGTCTTTTGGGGACTGGGTTCCCAGAACTGCACACAGCACTCAGATGGGGTCTCACCAGCTATCTGTACAGAGGGATAATAACTTCCTGTTTTCTATTGGTGATGCCTCCCATGCATCCCAGTATCCCCAGCCCTCCTTGCTGCCCTCTTACATTGCTTGCCCACCTTTAGGTCATCTGATATGACTACCCCAGGTCCCTTTCCATTTTTGTTGTTGTTAGTATCTCACCCCCATTGTGTACTCTTCCTCTGGATTTTTGTTTCCCAGGTGCATTGCCTTGCACTTCTTTGCGTTGAATCTAAGCTGCCATACATTTGACCATTCCTCTAACCTTGCCAAGTC
This sequence comes from Neoceratodus forsteri, assembly GCA_016271365.2. NCBI lineage: Eukaryota > Metazoa > Chordata > Ceratodontiformes > Ceratodontidae > Neoceratodus > Neoceratodus forsteri. The sequence goes on along the minus strand of CM028132.1, from coordinate 1,089,297,319 downwards.
CCTTCTCATCCTTTCCACACCACCTTGTGCATCAACTCTGTTGCAGATCTTTGTGTCATTTACAAAGAAGCATACTTTTCCTTCCAGTCCCTTTGCAATGTTGCTTATAAAGACATTGAAGAGGACCAGTCCTAATACTGAACCCTGCGGTACCCCACTAGTAACCCCCCTTTCTTCAGAGTGGACTCCATTTACTATTACTCTCCATGTCCTATTCTCCAGCCAATTCTTTACCCAGGCTGTCATCTTGGGACTCACTCCTAGGCTGGCTAACTTGTATATTAATCTTTGTGGGACTGTGTCAAATGGCTTGCTAAAGTCTAGGTAGGCCATGTCCACAGCCCTCCCTCTGATCTACTACTTTGTCACCCAGTCAAAGAAATCTATCAGATTCATCTGGCATGACCTTCCCACTGTGAATCCATGCTGCCTTGGGTCCTGTGCCCTCTGGCCTCTAGATACTCGACAATTCTTTCCTTCAGAAGTGATTCCATCATTTTCCTATCACTGAGGTTAAACTAACAGGTCTGTAGTTTGTGATTCTGCCTTGCTCCCACTTTTGTGAAGGGAATCACATCTGCCTTCCTCCAGTCCTCGGAACCACCCCATCCTCCCATGATTTGTTAAGAGGGTAGTCAGTGGTGTCACTAGTTCTACCCTTAGTTCTTTTAGGAATTTGGGATGAATCCCATCAGGCCCCATTGCTTTGTCCACCTTCGGTTTTAAGAGTTCTTTCATAACCCTTTCTTCTGTAAATGGGCTGGTATCAATTTCTGTATCCAGAGTGTTTCTACTGTTTGTTTTAGGTACTCCCCTCTTCATATGTAAATACTGGAGCAAAATATTTGTTTAGTATCTCTGCCTTTTCACAGGCACCCTCCACCCACCCTCCCTCCCTTTATTAAGCCTCACTATCCTCCCTTGGTCTTCCTTCGCTCCCTAATATACCTATAAAGGTTTTATCCTTCTTAACTGAGTTGGCTGTCTTTTCCTTGGTTTGGGCCTTTGCTGTTCTGACTGCCTCACCAGCTTCCTTTTGCTTTAACTGATACAGTTATCTGTCCTGCTCCTTCTATGATTCCTTGTACTTCCTGAATGCTTTCTTTTTCTCTTGAACCTTCACTGCCACTTCCTTTGAGAACCATAGTGGTTTCTTACATCATTTTGTTTTGTTTATTTGCTCCACACAAAGGCTTGTTACCTCTGTGATGGCAGTTTTTATTATTCCCCATTGTTGTTCCACCTCTCCTTCCTGCCTGTTTGCTAGTGCATTCCTTAGGCACTCACCCATTTTGCAAAGTCAGCCCTCTTAAAGTCCAGTACTTTTGCCTTTGTATGGCTTGACTCTATTGCTGTGTTTATTGTGAACCATGCTGTTCGATGGTCGCTAGTTCCCAGATGGCTACCCACTTCTACATCTGTGATCCTCTCTCCATCTCCATTTGAGAGAACCAGGTCTAAGATTGCTTCTCTCAAGTGGGCTCCAAACTAGTTGTCTAAGGCATGCCCTGTAGGGCATCTAGAATAACCCCACTCTTCAAGTGGCTGCTGCAACTGCACTCCAGTTAACATCTGGCATATTCAGATCACCCATCAGCAATATCTCCCCTTTTTCTGCCATTCTAAGTATGCTTTCTATCATTTCCTTGTTCATTCCCCCCCACCCCGAGAAGGGGCTGTATACAACCCCTGAGCGGATTGTGGTGCCATTGCCTGTCTCCAAATTTACCCACAGTGCTTCTTCTCCTCCCTGTTTACCCTTTTGTTCTGTTGCTTTGATTTTTCCCTTATGTAAAGAGCTACTCCTCCTCCTCTTTTAACCTCCCTGTCCCTCCTGTAGATAGAGTATCCTGGTATGTTTACGTCCCAGTCATGGTTTTGTGTGTACCATGTTTCTGTGACTGCCATGATATCCAGATGTTCCTCCTCCATCAAGACCACTAATTCAGGAAGCTTTTTACCCAGACTACGGGCATTGGTACTCATTGATCTCCATTTTTTGATGGCTTTACCTTCTGTTGCAGCATCCCCCACTGACCTTTCTACCTCGTTCTTTTTCTCATTTAGTACCCTGTTTTGTAGGGAGAGGCTGGGATTTTCCTGCTGCTTATCAGTGCCTCCCGCCTTGGCTAGTTTAAAAGCTTGTCAATGAAGCATTTAAACAGATTGCTCAAAAGACTTGTTCCCTTCCTGGACAGATGCAGACCATCCTGCCAGTATAGGCTGGTGTCCCTCCAGGTGGAACCCCAGTCCCCAATGAAGCCAAACCCCTGTGCTCACACCATTTTCTCAACCATTCATTAAACTGTGTAGTGCAAAGTACCCTCGCCTCACCCATGCCATTGACAGGCAGCACCTCTGAGAAGGATACTGTGTGTGCTACTTGTCTTAGACCCCTTCCCAACTCTACAAAGTCCTCCTGCACTGTTGTAATCTCATGATGAGCCAAGTCATTTGTCCTTAGGTGGACAATGACGTCCAGCTCAGACTCCCGTGCAGCTGTTCTAGTGATCCTGAAGATGCGCTTCCTGTCCCTCCAAGCCATGGCACCAGCAGGCACCTTACTTCAGTTTTCCCTGCCCCTGTTCTATCCCCTAATAATTGAGTCCCCACCAGGAGCCGTCCTTTCCTGTGGTGTCCTCTGCCTCCTTCCTGTGGGCCTCCCTTGTGACAGTTGTCCTCAGCCTCCTTAGTCTCCTCTGTGGGTGCATCCATAGGGGAGCTATGCTCCTCCAGAATGGTGTATGGATTGTGGAGTAGAACAGCTGACTGGGTGTGCCTCTTTCCACCATCCTCACCCTCCCTGAGCCCACTGTGGTCCAACTGCTGTGCTTTCTTTGTAACCTCTGAGGTAGTGGTGGTGGCTCTGGTGCTCCCTGGATGGGGGAGGTTCCCTTCCTACTGTCCGGTGTGGTCTGGGGGAAGGTTCCCTTACTAATGTCCAGTGTGGCCTGAAGATGGACAACTTCCTCCATCAGGGCAGAGAGTTGTCTGCAAATAGGGCAGCATATCAGCCTCCAGAAGGACTCCTGGAAGACTTCTGCCCCACAGCCATTACATTGCACTACTCCCCACATGTTTATCTAATTTTTTTTTTGTGTGTGTGTGATTGGTTTGTTATATAGAAATATATATATTATACAATGTGTATGCTTATATTGTCAGTGCAGTGTGCTAGAGAGGATATGACAGTGATATGCACCTTGCACTCTTGAGGAAATGATGTCAGAACCCCAGGTATAAAGGAACTATTTCCAGAGGTGGATGGGGTGAAGGGTGGGCAGGGGTTGGGCCTAAACTGTGCCCTCATGAAACAATCAGCTGAAAGCTCTGACCCACCACTGCGATGAGTGCCTTCCTGTCTGCAAGGTGCCCTACACAACAATTTGATAGAGAAAATACCCTGCTGATCAAACAGAGAAAAATCCAGACATCCAAGTCAGACACAGGTAAACCTCCCCAGCCCCAATACAGCCTGGTGGTTTGTGCTCTGAAAGCAGTCAGCCCCAAAATAAGTCAGCTGTGCTTTAAACTCTTCCTGCACTGAAAATCTTAAGAATTGTAACAAAAGTAAAGCTAGATCCACCTCCCTTTGTTGCTTGAAAGACTGTCTTTCCTGATAATTCTAAGTTCCTTATTTCACCTTTCAGTTAGAAGTAGCCTCCACCTGCAGAATATCTGCTACAAACCAAAGACAATTGTAAGGTTCACCTTCCTCTGTTGTGAGCACAACTCACTTTCTTGCAAATCCTATGTTCAGTATTGTAGCTTCCAGCCAGAGGTAGCTTCACTGGAAGAATATTAGCTGTTCTGATGAGTTTGCTATAAAACACTTGCTTATAATACTGTTGTTCTGAGGTCTGTAAGACTCTTCCAAAGCTATTGGCTAATAAGTAGCTATGATGTACGCACTTCCTGAGACAGTCTGGCCTGGCCTTTTAAGGCACACACAGATAAACACAAAAAACAGTTTCCACCCTCTGGGGCACTTGTCTGGGTCAAACACACAGCCTGTACCTGCACTTACTTCAGGACTTATGACAAATTCTTAGCCCAGGGTTTAAACTCTTCCTGCACTGAAAATCTTAAGAATTGTAACACAAGTAAAGCTAGATCCACCTCCCTCTGTTGCTTGAAAGACTGTATTTCCTGATAATTCTAAGTTCCTTATTTCACCTTTCCGCTAGAAGTAGCCTCCACCTGCAGAATATCTGCTACAAACCAAAGACAATTGTAAGGTTCACCACCCTCTGTTGTGAGCACAACTCACTTTCTTGCAAATCCTATGTTCAGTATTGCAGCTTCCAGCCAGAGGTAGCTTCACCTGAAGAATATGAGTGAGATAAATGAGTAACTTCTTAATGCATATTACCTATTACACTTAGCAGAAGGCAGCTGGAAATATAGTGTGGCAGTTTTTTTGAAATAGCTCTGAAAGTCCAAAATGCAGCATTTCTATCTCTCATGGACTTAAGGGAAGTCCATCCTACAGCCATGTACAGGGAGCAATGATGCATGCCAAAGGGAAGTTCCATTATGAAACTCAGAGCTCTGTGGTAATGTGTGTCCAATTTGTCAAACAAGAGATAGGACACTGGTTGTAAAGGAAGTCCGCATAGTCTACCAATAATAGAAACGTTGATAAGACCAGCCGTAACTTAGCATCTCTGGTGAGAAATTGACTGATTCTAAAGAAAAGTCCCAGCCTCTGCCTTAGTCTTTTTAGTAGATCCTCAACGTGTTCAGTAAAGGAAAGTCTGTGGTCTAGCCACACTCCCAGGTACTTGAATTTTGTGACGAACTCCAATTTTTCTCCTAACAAGGCGGTAATCTGGGGAATTGATCCAATAGTTACAGGATTAACTGAGTGGATAAATGGAGAGAAGATCATCGTTTTAGTTTTTTGGCATTGAGGAGGAGCTTTCTGTGAAGTAGTTGGCTCTGCAGTAGATTGAATTCAGATTGGAGGTCTTCACAGGCAGCTTCAGGCATTGGGCAGCTTAAGTAAAGGACAGTATCATCTGCAAACAGATGAATATTGGCCTTGTTTATACAATTGTCGATATTAATGTATATCACAAACAGTAAGGGACCTAGTATAGATCCCTGGGCACATCTCGTTGGAGAGGTTTAAGAGGTGACAGTTCACCTTCAGCTTTGACTTTTGGCCTGATAGTGTACTGTTTGTTGGTTAAAACCCTGGCATTGAAATGGGAATAGAGTTTTTTTTTGTGCCTGCATGAAAAAGTGTCCAAATTCTGTTTGTTGCATCACTACAAAAAGGTAATTCTATTTGTCAGAATCAGACACCTTCTCGAAATCTATGGTTAGGTGCAGCTGAAGGGGAAGGGAGAGAGGAAGGTAGGTAGTGAAGATTTAGACAAAAATCGCAAATGATTGGAACTTGTTTTTTCTTTTATAACACTGACTTGTGATAGGTGTATTAAAGTTTGGAGAACGGGTTCTAAGCTGTTTGTTAAGATTTTAGCTAATATTTTGGTATCTGAATTAAGAAGGGAAATGGGTTGGTAGCTATTGAGTTAGGAAGGTTTTTTTTGGTTTTGTTTGGGAGAACAGAAATAACAGCTTCAGTCATAGTTGAGGGAGGCTGACATGTTTTAAAATATTTTGATAAACCTTTAACAGTATGGGTGCCAACTCATCTACCGTCACCAGGTAAAGATCTAGAAACAGGCCATCTTCTCCTGGAGATTTATTTTTATTCATTGTTTTAATGGCTGACTTAATTTCTTCTAGGGAGATTGGGGCTTCTAGCTGATTAAGTAGATTGTGGGGAATCTGTGGAAGGTGAATGCTGTATAAAAAGTGTTAATCCTGTCACTAGTAGGGGGTGATGAAGAAGAGTATAACTTAGTATTAAAAATTCTTCATCAACATATTAAGATCCTTGGGGGATGTATGCAGATGGCACATAAACCTACAATATGTCTTTCAGCTTGTTGTTTACCTATCCTATAAGATAGCACCTTACTATTGCTCTTCCCTCTTCCCAAAATTTATGGTATAATCTGAGTAAGGTGAGTTACACTTTGCATGAGTAAAGCTGATAGAGGTGGTCACATAGTTGGAGATCTTTCTGAGGATTAGATTTGGGGTTGGCATTGAGTGCAGCTTCAGAGGTAGCTAACTATGACTCTAACAATTTGACCTTTTCTTCCCTTTGCTTTCTTCTGTGAGCTGCATACCCTATAACTCTACCCCAGAAGTAGACCTTCCATGTTTCCCATAGAACTGAATAGGAGACCACCTCATTGTTGCTGAATTTAAAAAAATTCTGGAATTCAGTTTTATCCCAGAGGATAAATTTAGGATCTTTTAACAAGAGGCAATCTAGTTTTCAGGAGGCAGATCTAGGGGGGTGGAGGGCCCTACAGTATGTTGAGTAAGGGAGGAGTGTGCTCTAAAATCATTAATGGGTGAAGGTGAGTGTCCACTAAAGTTTGGGTGATCTGAGAGGATGTAAGTCACAGGTCAATCCTGCTAAAAGAGTGGTGAGTGTGAGAAAAATAGGTGTAATCCTTGTCTCTAGGGTTGGTCAGACATCATGCATCAGAAAGACAATACTCCTTCATTAGCTGTTTAAGAGCCAGCTGAGAGAAAGTATGGTGTTCGGTGGGGTGGGTGGGGATCTTCTAGTTCTGGGTTTAAGGTTAAATTAAAGTCACCTCCCCACATAATAGGAATGGTGCGTGCACCTCATTCTGCTAATTTTTGAGAAAAATTCAGGAAGAATTCTAGTAAATCATTATTTGTTGCATAAGTAACTAGTAACATAATTTTGCCTAGGGGTGTAGAAAAATTTTCTATGACCCACCTGCCTTCAGTATTTGTACATTAGTACTGGAGTTGCCAAGGTAAATTTTTGTGGCAGAATAGACACACCTTTTTAGTATTCTTTGCAGTGCTATGAATTTATCCTCCCACACATTCTCTATTTAACTTTATTGCATTTTCTTCTTTTTTCTCAACTCTTTTTTTCTGCTCCGCTTTGATCCCGGGGAACTCTCTCAGGCATCCACTTGCACCCAGCTCTACCTTTGGGTCTGAAACTCCTCATTCTCCTGGCACCATCCCAGCTATCCCCCCGGCTCTGAGCCCCCTGAGGTGAGGCCGCCCTTTCTGCCCAGGGTGCTCTGTCTAGAATTTGGTCCAGGATGGGCTCGACCCAGGAGTCTAGTGAGTCCAGCCATTGGAGTGTGGCTGAGAAGGTGGTGCCATCACCTATCCCTGGGCAAGGGGATTTTTCCTTGGTTTGTGCCCTCAGTCCCCCCACCCCTTCCCCAAGAGCTTGGACGTGCAATGGCATCAGGCTGCCTGCTGCAGCTCTCGTCCCGCTATGTAATGCCCCTAGCATGTGCAGTACCACCGGTCTCCACCGGGGGCCACTGCAATGCCAGGCATGCCTGAATCTCACCCCAGAGAGAGGAGAGCTGTCCTCTGGATGCTCGATCCTTTCTCTCTCCCCCCTGTCGCCCCCGGCGGCCCAGGCTTGTTCCCGAACTCGGGTGGCCGGCATGGCACGAGGTATGGCATCCAGTGCCTCAACCCTCAGCGCCACCGGGCCAGCCTACTTTATTGTATTTTCATGGAGTAATCTGGTTTCTTGGAAGAAGGCCACTCTCGCTTCCAACTTTTTGAGGTGGGCTAAACCTTGTTTTCATTTTAAGGAGGGGGAGTTTAGGTCCTGCACATTCCAAGTTATAAAGGTTGAATCAGTCATTATAAATTGTTAGTCCAATATACCAAACAGAATGCTCAAGAGGATTTTAAATGTTCTTTTTATCCAGCACCACTGGCCAGTGGAGGCTATCTTATGTGGGATTGCATGGGTTGTCTTCTTGCAAAACGGAAATATGCCAAGTCTAATATCAAACCAATAAGAAGCAAAGAGAAGTGTAATACCATTGAAAAAACAAGTAATAGTTGTAAACTGGCTGAACAACATGGCTATTCAGTTAATTAGAAACAACAATTCTACTAGAACAATTAGCAACGTGAGAAGAAAAACAATACGCCATAATAGCTCAATAACAAATAACAGTTACAACACTATACAACTGAACTATACTCAAAGTAACACAGAGGGTCCATAAAAGACTCCCAAGTGAATGAGTGCAGTTCTGAGAACAAATACTCACCTCCCCAGCCTATATTTCAAACTTAAGATAATGTCCAGAGCTAAGTAAGGAAAGTAAAATGTCCTGTCACTTTGTAAACGCAGGATCTTTTTTCGCGGGGTATCTCAGGCATCAGGTCACACTGTAGGAATTTCATTGTCAGTGGAGCAGGATACACACAGAAGATTTTCCAGCAGTACCACTGGAGCTGCCCAAGCCAACATCATGTGCCAACGTCACCAACCCTATAAAGGCATCAGTGACCCTGTTCCCTCCTCAGTTCTTTCCTGCCATCAGCTCTGTTCACATGGGTCTCCATGGAACTTCAACACAGTTCAGCACCATTTTTGCCTATGATTTTTCTTTTACTGAGCATTATAAAACCTCTTTCAAATAAGAGATTCCTTTACCTTGTTTATGTTGACAGTTACTCCTTCCACTTCTCTTTCCATCGCTGCGGAAAGAAATTGCCTCTCAGATGACCATACACTCTGTGCCTGCTGTCTTGGGCCTGACCATGATGCTTCCAACTGTGAGCTCTGCCAAACATTTAATTAAACCACCATCAAGCGACACAAAAAGGCTCTCAAGAAATTCCTCATGGAACAACAGGTAGCCAGTTCTGGGTAGGGGGTCCTCTGGGGTCCCTACTCTTTGGTCACCAGAGGATTCCTCGAGCTCCCAGGCCTTGAAGGCCCAAGACAAGCCCTCAGGGAAAAGTCATAAACAAGACTGCGAACAGGACCGTTCCCCTCGGCGGCGTTCCCACTCCCTGATGGCCTCTTCTTTTTCCTCTGGGGGTAATCCGTTGGCTGCAGCTGCACCAATGCCTATCATTGTCTAAATCTCTCTGCCCGTCAGACCCAAAATGACAGCACCGCCTCCCACTTCTCAGGGTGGCCGGTCATCAACCCTCGGGTCGTAGGCCCCTAGTTCATCGACATCTGGTTTGTCGATGAAAGCCCATCTGATGTGGCCTTATGCTTCTCCAGGTCCATGGATATCGGGCTCTTTGGGCTCCCAGGCAATTACAGGTGGGTCGTCGTGTCCTGTGCCATTGACTCCATCAATGCAGCAGTCCACTGTGGTAACCTCAATGATATTTTGACAAAGTTTACTATGGTCCTAGTTCACCAGTTGGGTGCCTACAGGCCTGGGCTCCCAGTGCCGTCGACAGCCCTATCATCATCGATGCCACTTCATTCTCCTAAGATGATTCCACATAGGCTGTCGTTAGTCCATCATTCGTTGGACCTTGAGTTGCAGCAGGTTGATGTTGAGGAGGAGTACCATCCTGACCTCATCGTGCCTGAGGAAGAGGAGGAAGAGTAGGGCCCTCTGTCTCCTCTGACAGATCCACGGCCTCTTCAGTGAGTGAGGACTCTGTCAAGCATACTCCCAGGCCTCATCCAGAGGATCCTACTTTCTTCAGTGTCATGAAGCACTTTTCTTCAGCTTCCATACTGAGAAGGAGAATTCCACCAGATGTGAGTTGGCGGACTTCCTGGAAATCCCAGAATCTCATCCTAAGTTCATTCATCCCACCCTCCCAGCTCTGAGGAATACCACAACTGCAACCTGACACAAACCTGACATGGTCCCTGCCATGCCCTGCAGGGTAGATAAGTTTAAGTTGTATCATGCCCCCTCAGGGTCTATTTTATTTTTACTATGCTGTCCAAATAGAGACTAATTTAGTGGTCATTAAGGCAGCTGATGACAGGTCTAAAGTGCTTAAGCACCTCAGCTCTCTCCTCCCGACAGGGAATCCAGGTGGACTGACTTTTGAGGCAAGAGAGTCAATGCCTCCTCCATCTTGGGGCTGAGGAGTGCTAATTATCTCTCTCATATGGTGAAATACCAGAATACCATGGGGAGGAAGGGCAAGGCAGCTGCCCAGGCCCTCCCTGACTGTTCCCAGAAACAGGAGGTTCTCAGGTGCTTTCAGAGTGCTGAGGATATTAGCAAACATCTCCTCAGGGCCTTATATGATATCTCTGATACAGGTACCAGGGCTGCTGCCACATGCATCTGCCTCCATAGGAACTCCTGGCTGAGGGTCTCAGATTTTGTGGCAGATGTCCAGCAAAAGGTGCTTAACATCCTTTTCAATGGCTCCAGACTGTTTGAGCCAGATGTTCAGGACATCATTGATGACCTACAGGCATCTGGCAGGGTGATTAAGTCTGTCCATTCACTCTATCATATTCAGCCTAGGAGCAGGCAGTGCCCTTCCTTTCCCAAGGTGTCCCACAAGTCTGGAATGGACTCCTGCCCCCAGGGTAAGAGAAAGGCCTCCTCCACTTTGCCTACCCCCTCCTCCTCTGACACTTCAGCAAAGTGTCCCAGGGGTGAATGATAAGCCCCTGCAGCTGAATCCGCCTCAGCTTTGACTCCTTGGCAGACCCCCCTCTTCCAGTCCCCAACCAAGAGGTGGCAGTTGGAGGTCGGTTCTCCCTCCATCTCAATCAGTGGAGAACCATCATTTCAGATGCCTGGATCCTTCTGATTATAGAGAGGGATCACACTCTGGAACTTCTAGAGATGCCTCCAGAGACTCCCCCAGTACCCTCCACCTGCTCATTGGATCATCTAGCAGTTCTCTGGGAGGAATTACAGTCCCTTCTGTGGAAAAGAGCCATCGAGCCAGTGCCCAGGCACCAAAGGAACAGGGGATTTTATTCCATGTTCTTCCTGGTCCCCAAAAGAACTGGATATCTGAGGCCCAATCTAGATCTGAAGGACCTCAGTCTTTATATCCAGTACAAAAAGTCTCACATGGTCACCCTGCCAGACCTGATGCCCCTACTCAAGCAGGATGACTGACTGGCTGTGCTCCGTGGATATGATGCCTACGTGCACATCTTGGTATTTCCTCCACACAGGAGGTTTCTCCAGTTTCTTTTTCAGAGCAAACACTACCAATTAAAGGTATTGCTATTTGGCTTATCCTCTGCAACACGGGTTTTTACCAAGTGCTGTAGCTCTCTGAAGGGAGGGACTGTATGTTTTCTCTTACCTGGACAACTGGCTTCTAAAGGCCCCATCCAAGGAACAGCTCCTCCGGACCCTAGAGAAAACCCTCCAGCTGTTTCTCTCCCTGGGTACCACTATCAATCTGCCCAAGTCTGTCCTAATTCAGTCCCAGAGGTTGCAGTATATAGGGGCCATCCTGGACTCAGCACAGAGCAAAGCCTTTCTGCCTTTCAACAGGGCAGAGTGCCTGATCACCCAGGCTCAGAAGGTCACCCAGAACCGTTATGTTCCTGCAAGGATGTACCTGAAGTTATTGGGTCTAATGGCCACAGCCATTGCCATTGTGCCCTTGGCCAGGCTGCACATGTGGGTCCTTCAATGGACACTCAGGGTGCAATTGGACTAACGCACAGATGACTTGGATCAGTTAGTGCTGGTCTCCTCCCCAGTCTGCAAGGTGCTTTAATGGTGGATGGTCTTCCAGAACCTGTTACAGAGGGTTCCATTCCAGATCTCTTCCCCCTAGGAGATCCTCACCGTGAATGCCTTCGGGTCAGGCTGGGGAGTGCATCTAGGCCCCTTTCAGACTCAAGGAACATGGTCGCAGGCTGAAACCTCCCAGCATATCAATGTGTTGGAGGTGTGGGTGGTCCCATATGTCATGCAGGCTTTTCAGAACCATCTCCTTCTGGGTCAGTTATTGATCCAGTCTAACAATCTCAGTGTTGTCTGCTATGTCAACAAGCAAGGGGGAATGTACTTGTACCCCCTATGCAGGGAGGTCATGAAAGTTTGGTACTGGGCACTAGACCACAGTCTGGTTCTGTCAGCAGTCCACATCCCAGGCATGCTAATCACCCTTGCAGACAGCCTAAGCAGGACGCAGTCCAGCATGCACAAATGGGAACTTCTGTCATCCATCACAGATGATCTGTTAGCCAGATGGGGTTGTCCAGAGTTGGACCTTTTTGCATCCTCACTCAATGCAAAACTGCTCAGTTTCTGCTCACTAGATCCAGGGCCAGGAGTTTTCTGGCAAGATGAGTTGTCCCTTTCCTGGAGCGGGAGGTTTCTCTATGCCTTTCCTCCTTTTCCTCTAATTCAGAGAGTGTTAATCAAGCTACAAATGGAGGGGGCCAGCATGATCCTTGTAGCACCATTCTGGCTGTGGCAGATATGGTTTCCATTACTACAGCAATTAGCGGAGGGACCTCTGGTCCCTCTAACCCTCTGCAGGAATCTGTTGATGCATGATCAGGGGATCCTGGTCCATCCCAATCTCAAGTCCCTTCATCTGCATGCCTGACTCCTGAGGACATAGCCATCACCTGGTTTGGAGTGTCTCCGAGAGTAGTGGGTGTCCTCGTGGCAGCTCGGAAGTCCTCCACTAGAGCCACATATGCCATGAAGTAAAAGAGGTTTACCATCTGGGCTGCCAAACATCATTTGGACCATTTCACCTGTCCAGTGAGACAGATTCTGGATGACCTGATATCTCTGTTGGACTCAGGTCTCCAGTACTCCTCCCTTAAGATGCACCTTTTGGCTATCTGTGCTTTTCATGAGCCTGTGGGTGGTAGCACTGTGGCTCAATTGGATGTGTCCCATACCTTTCTCAGGGGCATCCTACACCTGAAACTCCAATCTGATCCCCTGTCCAGGCTTGGGATTTAAATTTTGTTTTGGAGAAGCTGACCTTGTCTCCTTTTGAGCCATCCTTGACTTGTGAGCTATGCTTTCTCTCTTTAAATGCATTATTTTTGGTTTCTATTACCTCTGCTCAAAGGATTTCTGAGCTTCAGGCTCTCTGGTGTGAGGATCCTTATTTGATTTTTCATAAAGGCAGGTGTTTTTGTGTGCAAATCCTAAGTGTCTCCTTAAGGTGGTGTCTGAGCTTACCCTAAACCAATCTGTCCACCTATCAGTTTATCTTCCTGTGTGTGCCAATCCAGGGGAAGCACAGCTCCATACTTCAGGTGTGGGCAGAATTTTAAAGTATTATCTGCTCCAAACCAAGGAATGCAGAAAGTCGAAGCTGCTTTTTGTTTCTTTCACCCCAGGTATAGAAGGCATTCAGGTTTCTAAGCAATGTTTGTCCAAATGGTTGGCACATTGTACTGTTTTCTGCTACAATAAGCATGGCAAAGAGTTGCCAGGTGCGGTCAAATCTCACTCCACAAGGGGTATGGCTACTTCTGTGGCTTACATCAAAGGGGTCTCAGCAGCTGACATTTGTGCTACTGTCAGCTGGAGTACCATCCATACTTTTACCAAGCACTAAAGTCTGGACATTTCTTCTTGGTCCAGAGCAGAACTTACAAAACTAAAGGTGGATAAGGCAATGGGACCAGACGGGATACTCCCTAGAATATTAAAGGAGTTGGGGGAGGTACTGGCAGCACCACTGGCAGCCCTATTCAATAAGTCACTGGAAACCGGGGATGTTCCAGAGGACTGGAGAAGGGCTGATGTAGTTCCTCTCCACAAAAGTGGGAGCAGGGAGGAGGCTGGCAACTATAGACCTGTCAGCCTGACCTCGGTGGTGGGTAAAATTATGGAATCTCTGCTAAAGGAAAGGATAGTAGAGACCTTGAATCAAGTGGAGCACAAGATCTGAGACATCATGGATTTATGATAGGAAAGTCATGTCAAACAAATCTGATTGATTTCTTTGACTGGATCACTAGGGAGGTGGATTGGGGGGAGCAGTGGATGTGGCCTACCTTGACTTCAGCAAGGCGTTTGACACCATTCCACATAGGAGACACGAACAAGCTGGGTAGTCTGGGATTGGGACGCAAGGTGGTGAACTGGGTTGGAAATTGGTTGAAGAAAAGAATGCAGAGGGTGATGGTGAATGGGACTAAATCTGAGGTGGGGAGGGTGACCAACGGGGTGCCACAGGAGTCAGTTCTTGGACCAGTGCCGTTCAATATCTACATCAGCAACATTGCAGAGGGGCTGAAGGGGAAGGTGTGCCTCTTTGCAGATGACACAAAGATTTGCAATAGGGTAGACCTAGCTTAATTGGAAGAATGGTCTAGAGCGTGGCAGCTAGGATTCAGTGCGTAAAAGTGCAAAATCATGCACTTGGGGTGCAGCAACCCAAGGGAGGATTACATGATGGGAGGAGATATTAGCGGCCACAAAATAGGAAAGAGATCTGGGGATCCTCATATCTGATCACTTAAATGTGGTCAAATAATGTGCCAAGGCAGTGGAGAGAGCCAGTGGGATGTTGGGGTGCATAGAGAGAGGTAACATAGAAACATAGACATTGACGGCAGATAAGGACTGCTTGGCCCACCTAGTCTGCCCATTTATCTACCTATTGGAAAAGCTGCAGATACTAGTTAACCAACAGCCTGCTTCTTCCTATCCTCCACCAGAATTGCCTTATGTCTGTCCCATGCATACTTGAATTCCCCCACTGTCTTTAACCTCACAACCTCCTCAGGAAGGCCATTCCATGCGTCCACCACCCTCTCTGTGAAAAAATACTTCCTCACATTGCCCCTGAGCCGTCCCCCTCTATCTTCAAATTGTGCCCCCTTGTTCTTGCACATCTCTTTTTCTGAAAGATGCTACCCTCTTGGACGTTGTTGATTCCCTTGAGGTGCTTGAAAGTTTCTATCATGTCCCCCCTCTCCCTCCTTTCCTCGAGGGTATACATATTAAGCTCTTTTAGTCTCTCTTCATATGGCTTCTGTTGCAGACCCTGCACCATTTTAGTTGCCCTTCTCTGGACTGCCTCCATCCTGTCTATGTCCTTAAGGAGATGGGGTCTCCAGAACTGCATGCAGTAATCCAGATAGGGTTTCACCAACTGTCTATACAGAGGGATAGCAACTTCCTGTTTTCTACTGGTGATGCCTCTCCCTATACATCTCAGTATCCCCCCAGCCCTCCTCACTGCCTTCTCATATTGCTTGCTTACCTTTAGGTCATCTGATATGACTACCCCAGGTCCCTTTTCATTTTTGTTGTTCTTAATACCCCCCAATTGTGTACTCTACCCTTGGGGTTTTTGTTTGCCAAGTGCATTACTTTACATTTCCTTGCATTGAATCTAAGCTGCCATACTTTTGAACATTCCTCCAACCTTGCCAAGTCCCTTCTCATCCTTTCCACATCCCCTTTGTGTATCAGCCCTGTTACAGATCTTTGTGTCGTCTATAAACAGGCATATTTTTCCTTCCAGTCACTCCGCAATGTGACTTATAAAGACATCAAAAAGGACCGGACCCAGTACTGAACCCTGAGGTACCCTGCCAGTAACCCTCCTTTCTTCGGAGTGGACTCAGTTTACTATTACCTTCTGTGTCCTGTTGTCCATCCAATTTTTTACGCAGGCTACCACCCTGGGACCCACTCCCAGGCTGGCTAATTTGTTTATTGATCTTTTGTGTGGGTCTGTGTCAAATGCCTTGCTAAAATCTAGGTAGGCCATGTCCACAGCCCATCCTTGGTCTACTACTTTGGTCACCCAGTCAAAGAAATCTATTAGATTCATCTGACATGATTTTTCCACTGTGAATGCATGCTGCCTTGGGTCCTGTGCCCTGCTGACCTCTAGGTACTCAAGAAATCTTTCTTTCAGAAGTGATTCCATCATTTTCCCTACTACTGAGGTCAAGCTAACAGGTCTGTAGCTTCCTGCCTCTATTTTGCTCTCACGTTTGTGAAAGGGAATCACATCCATTCTCCTCCAGTCCTTAGTTACCACTCCATCCTCTCATGATTTTTTAAAAAGGGAAATCAGTGATGTCACTAGTTCTCCCCTTTGTTCTTTTAGAATTCTGAGGTGAATCCCATCAGGCCCCATTGCTTATTCCACCTTCAGTTTTAGAAGTTCTTTCAGAACCCTTTCTTCTGTGAAAGGACTGGGATCGACCCCCCCCCATACAGAGTGCTTCTATTGATTGGATTAGGTACCTCCCCCTCCTCCTCTTCTTTTGTGAATACTGAGCAGAAGTATTTGTTCAGTATCCCTGCTTTTCACTGTCACTGTCTCCCACCCTCCCTCCCTTTATTAAGCCTCACTATCCCTTCCTTGGCCTCTCTTCACTCACTCCCTAATGTACAGTACCTATAAAAGGTTTTATTCCTCTTCTTAACCAAGTTGGCTATCTTTTCCTTGGTTTGGTCCTTTGCTATTCTGACTATTGTCAGTATTACCAGCAGAAGAAAAGAGGTCAAAATGCCACTGTACAGGTCATTGGTGAGATCTTATTTGGAATACTGCATCCAGTTCTGGAGGCCGCATCTCAGGTAGCACATAGACAGGGTGGAGGCAGTTCAAAAAGAAGGCAACAAAAATGGCGCTGGGTCTGCACCATAGGTAATGTGAGGAGAGATTGGAGGAACTCAGTATGTATGCCCTGAAGGAGAGGAGGGAGAGGGGAGACATGATAGTGATCTTCAAGTATCTCAAGGAGATTTATAAGATACAGGAGAGTGGCATCTTTCAGAGGAGAAGGTGCTCTAAAACAACTAGAGGGCATAACATGAGACTGGAAGGGGTAGACTAAGGGGCAATGTGAGAAAGTACTTTTTCACTGAAAGGGTGGTGAAGGCTTGGAATGGCCTGCCCCAGGAGGTGGTGGGAGCAAGCACAGTGGGGGGATCTAAACATGCATGGAATAAGCATAAGGGAGCCCTAGATGGGGGAAGGAGAGGCAGCAGCCGGTGACCAAGTAGGGTCAGCGGTAGCTAATTAAAAGTAGAGTATACGGGCAGACTAGATGGGCCTGGTGGTCCTTATCTGCCATCAATTTTTAGGTTTCTATGCTTCAGCTGTGCTATTATTCAGGGCCTTCTATCTTAGGCCCTGGCATACCTGCCACCCAGACTGTTCTGCTGTTTCTTGTCACTGCTTGGGACTCATTCCTATGGTGTGACCTGATGACTGAGATACCACTGAAAAAGATGGAACAGTTATATAAGAACTTACCATAACAGTAGATCTTTGATGGGATGTCAGTCATCAGGTCAGCCTTCCCTCCCACCATCCCCCTGTTTGGGGTTCCTGTCTCAGACTGGCTATCTGGTGTATCCAGACTTTTATTCAGGCCTGGGCACCTCTCTGTGTCTCCTCAGTCCCCCATGGCATGGGTATGCTCCCTTAGTCTCCAGAGGGAAAGAACTGTGGAAGGAGCAGGGCCGCTCATGGTGACGTTGGTACATGATGTCGGTGTGGGCGGCCCCAGTGGTACTGCTGAAAATTCTTCTGTGAGAATCCTGCTTCACCGACGGTGACATTTCTATGGTGTGACTTGATGACTGAGATCCCCTTGAAGATCTACTGTTACGGTAAGGTCTTACGTAGCTGTTCTTTCTATATGTTAGATTAGTACCAGGGACCATGTTAAAAATATAAAATAAAGGGCCTCACCTAGAACATAAAGAATGGGTTAACAGAAAATTAAATATGCTTGAGTGGGAGTATAATAGCTTCATAAGGGAGAGTAGTACAAGTGCAGGCTGTTGATGGGGACCATCACTGTGTTTTGATTAATCAAATGGGTTGTACTGTAAATCGGGGTACTCCTGTGGAGGGTGAAGATTACATTCCTTAATTAGCAATAGGTATAAAGGAGTGCCCTCCCCCCATGTGACCCACACTGTTTTGGCAATTTAAAAAAAAAACATTGAACTACTAAGCCTTATTCCTAATTCATATGCAAAAACTGTATAATTTTTAATATTTTTTTAATGATTTTTATGAGTTTAATGAGTTTTATGGTGGGAACTCAAACTTATATATCGGTAATAAAGTCCTTTATCAAGGGCCATTGTAGGCTCTCCCCCCACTGAAGAGTAAAACGGGTCATGGGAATAAATAAAACTATCAGAGCCCCTGGATTAAAGAAGAAATACTTGTAATAACATCCATATAATGTAGTTATAGTCAAAAGACTGAATAGAATAACAGAATTTTGATAAACTGTGTCGCACTTTTAAACAACAGGGAAGGTGAGCTACTTAGAACATTTAATTGCTCAGAAAATCACTGGCTAGATATTTTGCAGCCATCCAGTAGCCAGTAAAAGTTGTGTTGGTTCTGGCCTGTTCTTAAGATAGACCCAATCTGAACTCATGACATTGTCATGTTTTGGAAGCAGACTTTGGAGCAGACATTGCCACCTCAGCATAGGTCACAGCAGAGTCCAGGCCTTTGTGGGAAGAAAGGTGTCTGAGAGATAGGAGCACATTCGGGTGCACGTGCAGTTTATAAAAGGTGAGTTGGCAGTTTTTTGAGCAGTAGGGTTGGATTTAGTGACTGAATGATGACTGGAGGATTGCAAAGTGGAGTTCAAACTGTGTGGCCTGGGAGAGATGTCCTGTCAATTGCATGTGTAGTAGTTATGAACAGGGGTCTGTTCTGTGGGTCTGTCAGAGAAGGTTCCCCACTCAAGGCTTTAGTTCCTGCTTCTGTGGCTGTGCTTTCAAGTGGAGTCTTTTTGAACAGATCTTGGCAATTTATTTTTACTGCCCAACACAGTTTCCTACACTAACTGCCATTTTTTTTCCTAGGGATTGAAGTGTAGCTGGAGAGGTGTTTTTACTTTATGAATCCATGGCAGGAGTTATATCCATGTTGCTATGGTTAGAGCAGTGGGGAGTCTCGGCAAGTTTGCCTGGGGCCAGAATCATTTTATGAAGTCCTCTGCTGCTGGAGAGGTAAATAAATGATAGGCACTGTTTCTTTCAGTCTTGAGTATAGCAGGATATTTTAGACTGTATGAGACACCTAATTGCTGCAGTGCTTTATGGGGTGCTTTGAATGTCCTCCGTTGTTCAGTTAGGGCCTGAACGTAGTCAGGAAAAACTTGAATTAGGTGGACCTGACAATGGAGTGGACCTCTTTCCCTCTCTAGAGTCATAATTTGCCCCTTGATAGGAAATCGCAGGAATTTTGCGATGAAAGGCCTAGGCTTTTGACCAGGCTTGGGTTGTGATGTGAGGGAGTGGTGTGCTCACTTGATTTCCAACAGGACCTGCCACTGGTAGTTCAAGATTAACAGTAAGACATTCTGCAGGAATCTGTTGGCATCTTTGTCCTCTGAGTCCTCGAGAAAGCCTATAAAGCAAATATTTTTCCTGAATCCTTTGTTCTCTAAATCCTCAAGACTGTCCCATAGAAGTTTAATACTGCAATTTTGATCTCTGAGTTGTGCCACCATTTGGAAAAGCCTTTGGCCTAAATTAATGACATCTTCAGTGTTTTTATGCACAGTTTCTTTGATGTCTCCAATATCTAGCAGTATTTGACTAACAACTGTTTGATTTCAGAAAGATCTACTTGGACCATCATTTGAACTGCCTTGGAGACCACCATTTCTCTATGACAGCAGTGAGGGTTGCGGGAGTCAGTTGGCTGAAAGCACCACATTGCAAAGATCAAATAGTGAGGTAACTTGATATTTTAAAAAGATTATCAAGTGGACATACAGACTAGGGAAGTTCATGACAATATTAACAATTGGGCAAGGATTAAAATAGATAGCTGTGGGTGAGGAAGAGTGAAAAGACTTATGCTGCCACCATGCTGGTTTTCAGGCCACACCCTTGAGAATGACTTACTTTTTTTTAAATTTAATATGCTTTATTTCCGGTTTCACAAAACAGACATAACAATAGCAGAAGCATGGCAGAGGCCCAAAGTAATACAGTAACCAAACACAGATACAAACCAAGAACACAAAAAACTAATCAACAAACCATCCCCTCCCCACCCAAAAGCTTGGCAGCCCCACATAAGAGGGAAGGATGAAACAAAAAAAGTGCAAGCAGCAAAAACTGAGATCGCTCAGAGAGAACTAAAATCAGAGATTATGTTCTTGCTGTGGGCAAGGAAAACAATGTATGAAGAGACTCCCATCTATCAAAATACCTCTGAGGGCATCGGCGAAGTGATGCTGCTTCTCTAGCATTAGAGCACTTAACATCTCTTGGTGCCATTCTCTATAGGAGGGAATGGTAGCATTTGTCCAGTGGCACAAAATGATTAACTTAGCAGCAGTTGTCACTAAGGCAATCTGAGCTTTGCAAGTACAAATTAAGCCTGCGGGATATATACCCACTAGACTCAGGTCTAAGAAGATCACCTAAGCCCAACAGGGGATCTTAAGTAGTAGTAGTAAAATATTTTATTCATAAAATTTTATGAATCAGGATTAACTCGATTGAGTTGACAACTCATTTACAATGAGGTTCCTCAAACACAAGAACAACAGTTTTACAAAGACTTGGTTACAAAATCAGTAAAAAAATATATAGTATAAATACAGGATATGCAATAGAGAGCAATAACAATTATAAGGGGATCACAGTGCATGACCTCAGTAAAATACAATGACATTAACATGATCCCAGAACTGATTTTCTACCATACACAGAACAACATTGTCTTGTTTTACTAGCTGTATCATTCAACCAGGATTTTATTCCTTTCCAAGTGTTGTTCCCTATTGAAATTCTCAAATTCAATGGAATACAATTTCAACCTAATGCTCCTTTATACTAGACAGAATGTCAACCCCCATCCAAGTTACATATAGGAATAACTAGATCAATGGCTATTGCAGATCTTAAGGATCCTACTTTTTTCTGCACTCTAAGTGGGAAGTTATATAAAGTGGAAGTTTACCATTCAAACCCTTGTGTATAAAAGCAAGTAAATGTTCCTAAAAGCTAGTGTAATTGCCCAAAAGGGAGTTTCCGTGGTACAATCCCATAAGATGTGCCTGAAGTGACCTTCGGCCAAACCACAACGCGAACATAAGGAAGACGGGAGTCTACCCATTTTGTTAAGTTTAACAGGTGTGTAGTAGAGATTGTGAAGAACTTTAAATTGGGTCAACCACAACTTGTCCTGTTTAATATAGAGACATAAGCCCCTCCAGACCATATATGGGGGTCCTCCCGGAGATTAAGGGCCTGTGTCCAATAAAAAAATATTCCAGATGGGGTATTAGCATCAAGAGACTGGAATAAGTGGTAAAGCCCAGACACCAGATGAGGTTGTGAGACTACTGAGAAAAAACTTTCAGGGATAGATGAGTCCAACAACACCCAAAGTTTGGGATCTAAATATGAAAAAAATCACATGGGTTAATTGATAATATTTAAAAGTCTGAGGGAGTTGGAACTATGCTCTGATGACAGAAAAAGAAATAAATCTTTCCTCTTCCAACAGAGAGGTGAGAGATGTGTCTCAGATCTGGGGACAAAAAGAGGGAGGAACAGAGCAGCCAGCAATACGAATGTTGGGGTTTCCCAGAATAGGTTGAGTCATAGCTTTAGTCCAAGTTAGTCCAATAACTCAGTTATTGATGCACCTTAACTGACCAGCGAATGGATGTGGATTGGAGTGCAGAGGGAATTAATGACAGTTTAGTATATAACAAACTGGACAGCTGGATACCCGCACCATGACATAAAGTATGTTCAGTCACAAGCCGAGGGAAGTAAGCAGGATTGGTTCACTCTGTGTCAGATTTACTCCATTAGTAGGTTTTGCTACCGTGAAGGGCACCATAATATAAGAATATGTTAGGAAGGTATATACATTTCACTAATTTTAGCTCTGTAAGTTTAAAATAAGAATGGCGGGCAGCCCGGTCCTTCCACAGAAAATTATTGAGTAAACTCTGAACGTGGAGAAACCAGGAATTGGGTAGAAACATACAGAGCATACCCAGCGGGTACAGCAATCATGGCAGGACATTCATTTTGATAACACTAGTACAGCCCCATAACAAGAAAGGCAATGTAGACCATCTGTGAAGGTCCAGTTTAATGGACTGGAGCAGGGAGGCGAGATTGCTCTCGAACATTCGAGCTGAGGAGTCAGAGATGTGGATCCCCAAATAGTTCAGCTCTTTGTGCTCCCAGGACAGTCCAAATCCAGTAATATCCTACTTATTTACAAGGCTATTTAGCGAGATGATTGAGGATGACCTTCTATAGTAGTACCAGTGACGGGGTGGACTGCTATATACCAGGGATACATGTATTATTGTACAAGTGGCAATTGGGGGGGGGGCACTGGACACCAGGGGGTATATGTAGTATTCGACAATGTGCAATCGGGTTGGGGGGTGACCACAGAACACCAGGGACATATGTACTGGACAACAACTGGAGATTAAGATGGACCACTGGAATCATGGATATCTGAATTATTGTACTATGGGTAATGGGGGGGTTAGTACCACTGGAGACACAGGATATATGTATTATACTATGAATGGGAGAATGTGGAGTGGACAATGGACACCAGGGATATACTATTTTGGTTCTGGTGAAGGGGGCAGGTGGCTGCAGTACAACCTTCTTGCCTTTGGAGGTGTGCATGCGTGGGTGTGGTTTCATAATGACTGACCAAATTTTGATTGCCTTCTACATCATTTTCAGTGTGTAATACTGTTTTCTTTTATCTTCTTTTAGGTTGTTCCATATGTTGGCCAATCGTGCCTATGTGCTTTGGATCCATGATTGGAAAAAGCTTGGTTATGGTCACCGTGTGGTTATTCCTTCCTGTGTTGTAAATCATACATGCACATGCTTTCCGTCTGAGAGAGATGACTATATAGGATTTCTGTCTTTTGAGGGATTTGGGGTATTCTCAGAAACAACATTGCAGTAGCCCTTGAGCATCACACATCTCTGAATTTTATTTTATTTATAACATTGCTATTATTTTGCACAATGTTTCACCATTGCACATTTTCACTTTTTACATGGCCACATTTGCGTATTTTACACAATTCAGTGCAGTACTCTGTATTTGAACCATCGAAAGATAGAATTTATTCACATAAAAGGGCCACTTGGCTAACCCAGTCTTCCCAGATAGTCCCTGGCTAGTCTTCATAAACATTAACTGATGTCTGTTGACCGTCCTTCCTTCCTGTCCATTTCATAATATTCCCCTACTATATGTCTGCCCAAGAGCCTGCTGCCTCACTGCATGCCAGCTGCCATAACACCAGACTGACTATGGTGATTTATCACCATGTATGCCACCTGTTGTCAACAAGCTGGTAGTAGAGTAGCTACCCAGTAGCCCCGCCCCCCCAAGAGCAGACCATCCGTTTGGATGGTTGAACCTCCCAGCCACCCCAAATCCTGGCCATCCAACATCATTGCATCTTCCCACGCATACTATTGGCAGTGGGAGTTGACCAGCTGCTAAGCTGTTGTTGCACATTTCAAAAGCAGACTATGACATTGTTCCCCCTTGTGCAGTTATTTATTTCAGTTTATACTGTACATGCAAGTGAAGATAAATGGTAATAAAACATTTTGAATGTGTTTCTTCTTTTTCATTTGTTTTATTGCTACTGTGTCAACTGGAGTGACATTTGTATTTATATATCATTTGATATCAGCAATCTAATAGTGGTTATGTTATTTGCTCATGTAAAATAAACTCTGCCCCGACCTCACTGGTGCTCAATCAGCTCATTGGTACAAAAAGGAAAACATGCAACACCCACCAGTAAAGTTCCCTTCCAAATACAGACATTGTGAATCAAGCTATATTTTTAAAAACAGGTGTGTTAAATTCATGTACCTCACTAAACCAGTTCGCTATATAAAGCATATTTATTCAAAATGCCATTGTGCTGAAACTAGGTGCCTCTTGTTTGTGAGTTAATCGAATAATAAAACATATTTAAAGATAGTGCTTGGCTCACGGTATAGTTCATTTGACTAAAGCACAGCTGGTGGGTGATGGTTTTTCCATTTAGTATTAGTTTGGTAATGCAAAGTTAAAAGCCATAAATGGAACAAACAAGATCTAAAAGGCCTTTTAGATTGTGCTCTGGTTATCAGGCGTTCAGTCTCGATGGGGTTATAGACAGATAGACAGACCAATAGACCATTCTGACACTGACAGACTGGGATAGTGACATTCAGTTGCGTTCATAATGTAAGGAACATCAGCAGACACAGGTAGATGGTACCAAGGAAAACTGTGATGACTGCCTTCACAGTAGCCAGAAAAAGCAAACAGAGAAACATAGAAACATAGAATCTGACGGCAGATAAGGACCGCTTGGCCTACCCAGTCTGCCCATTTTCCTACCTAACAGATAAGCTGCAGATCCTAATTAACCAACAGCTTACTTCCTCCTACCCCCCCACTAGGACTGCCTTGTCTGTCCCATGCATTCCTGAATTCCCCCACTGTTCTTGACTCCATGACCTCCTCAGGGAGGCTGTTCCATGCATCCACAACCCTCTCTGTGAAAAAATACTTCCTCACATTACCTCTGAGCCGTCCCCCCTCTATCTTCAAATTGTGACCCCTTGTTCTTGCACATCTCTTTTTCTGAAAGATGCCACCCTCTTGGACTTTGTTGATTCCCTTGAGGTACTTGAAAGTTTCTAAAATTGGGGTGATACAGTAAATAGTCTCATTCAGATTTTTGTTCTTGCCCGGTGCCATGTAACTGCAGCACTTACAGAGCTATTAATCGCATCAGTTTATCTGGAATGACGATGCAAAGTAACTTGTCGAGTAGTGGCACATGTAAAATTTTTTATCATTCTCACTTCATTGTCCACAATTTCAGGCCAGCACCATTCAAGAAGGACAAGTGTAGGAGTGGCTGAACTATCGCAGGTCTTTGGACAGTATGCAATATATCAACTGCATTAAGGCTTGTATTGCTCGGATGTAATCTTTGTTTTGTCTGTATACTGTGCTTAATTATTGTCATTATGTAATTTTCCCTTTGTATGTTTTTGGTTTTCGTTCCCCTGGGTCACACCTGGAAATGAGTCTAGGCTCAGTGTGCCTTTACCAGTCACCAAATTTTAACTAAATAAATAAATATCCATCTATATCTGTATGTCTGTCTGTCTGTCTGTCTGTCTGTCTGTCTGTCTGTCTGTCTGTCTGTCTGTCTATCTATCTATCTATCTATCTATCTATCTATCTATCTATCTATCTATCCATCTATCTACCTTTAGATAATCAACTACAGGGTGTGTGGTCATGCTCTGATATGTGCACACCTTGGTGTGTTTTGTGATGTACGAGGCAGCAGGCTGAGTATGTTCAACCACCCAAGGCATGCATATATCAGAGTAGATTGTGGTAGTGGATTATCTATCATATAAAATGTCCACAAATATTGGGGGGGGGGGAGTAGTCCCTGTCTGGCACAAATTAGTGTTTATTTGTAAGATCTAGTTGATTCTGTGGTTCCAGGAAGGTGTCTGCCAGCTGCCCGCCCATCCCCCAAGCAAGCAAGTCTTTTGCCAGACCAGAACAAGAATGTGGCGCGCTAAAGAAAAGAATGGAAACACTTCAATAACAGCGTAATGCAAAGTAACATGACTTCCTGGTATCAGTGTTCCCCTAGCATGACCCCCTTGAAGACTTATTGAGTAGAGGCACTAGGGGAACGCTGATACCAGGAAGTCCTGTTATTTTACATTATGCTGTTATCAACGTGGAGCATGCAGTAAAAAACCTTTTGCTATATTGAAGTGTCTCCATTCTTTTCTTGAGCGCACCACGTTCTTGCTCTGGTCTGTTGCTTGTAGAGGTTAGCCGCCTCCTTTGTGGTGCAGCCCAGCTGTTTAGCTGTATCGTGGCTAACGTTCTTTTGGCCTACCTGTTCTAAAGGCTTTTGCCAGCCCTGATTGAGCAACACGGTGAACCACTCCTGCAGTTCCAGGAAGGCATCTGCCTGCAACCTGCCCATCCCCCGAAGCAAGCAAAGCTTTTGCCAGCTCTGATCGGGCTACACGATGAACCGCTCCTGCGGTTCCAGAAAGGCATCTGCACGCTGCCCACCCATCCCCCAAATCAAGCAAGGTGTGGTACAGTCGACAGAAAAGAATACAGACAGACTCTCAAACCTGGCACCTATTTTAGGTGTCCTCTGCTTGCAGGCTAATTCGATTGGCTTGCAGGAGATACAGCTTCATGTTCTGATAGCTCTGCTTGTTCCTGTTCAATAGAGTTAAATTGTGGCTGATTTAAATTGTGTTTTGTGACTTTAACCTATTTTAATGTAAAAGTTAGCTTCTGTCTGTTCTTTTTGCCAGCCTTCTGACTTTAATCGGACCTCTCTCTATCTATCCCCTGCTGTTCCTTCTGCTGGAACCCTTCTTCCTGACCATTCACCCCAGTCTCCAGTCTCTGTTCTTAAATTAAGTAATTCCCACTACTGAAAACCCTTCCCCTGACTAGCCACTTCAGCCCATTGTCTAATTTTTGTACTTAAGTGATTCACCTCTCTCTTTCCCCACGTTTTTGCTAGCCCTGGTCAGGCTACATGGTGAACTGCTCCTGTGGTTCCAGGAAGGCATCCATCTGCCGCCCGCCCATCTCCCGAAACAAGCAAGGTATGGTACAGCCGGACAGAAAAGAATACAGACAGACACTCAAACGTGATGCCTTTTTTTAGGTGCCCTCTGCTCACAGGCTAACTCGGATTGGCTTGCAGGAGGAACAACTTCATGTCTCTGTTCAACTCCACCGGTGCTGCGTGCCCACTCCTCACCCATCCACGCTACCTGGACAGTTTTATTTGTAGATATAGTGGGTCACATGATAGGGGTTAATTATACTAAGTGTCAGATTTCATATTTGTTGGTTATACTATTAGCTCACTAGGGGCAGCATATATTGTTAGCTCACTAGGGGCAGCATAACTTTCCCCACAATCCAGCCTGCCTCTTCTCATCCTAGTAATGGCTGATATTGATCACTAATTTAATTAGTTTAAAAATGGTGGCACAATGTTACGCTCAATTTTGCTACTAATTCTGTTCCCATCTATCTGCATTTCTGATGGGCAGCCCAGTACTTCTGACCATTTACCTACTCCAAGCTCAAACCCATTCGTGGATGACAAACCTCATCCCTTGTGGGACCATACAACCAGGGTACATGCCTTAAACCTTGTGTCCAGTAGCCCTACTGTAATTCTTGCCATTTTACTCCTTTGTGTATTTTCGCCCTTTCAATTTTCAATACACAAACAATGGTCAGCCCCACTGACTTACCCCTATGAGCCCCAACAAACAGTGGTAGTCACACAAAAGTATACTGGTACCATGCACCGCACATCATTGTGCAATAGCGGTATACATGTTATTCAATGGGTACCGCATTTGTGCAACGTTCGGTAAACCACGCTATTGGTAAACTTTTGCGTGATTACCACTGTACATTGAAAATCATTTCCATGCATCTCTAGGCATGACAAATAATATTTATGCTTCTTTTCTGCTCAGGCAACATAGAACTCAACCCTGGACCAGTCCACCCCCTTAGCATCACCTGCTGATTTCGCTTCAGCTAAAGGTTTAAAAATAATGCTCATAAATATATGCAGTCTCCAGAAGACATTGACTGAAGTACAAGCATGGCTATCCCATACTACCCCAGATATACTGGTACTGACAGAAACCTGGTTAAAGGGTATAACATTGAACCAAGCCTTAGCCCTTCCATCCTACTCCTTATACAGTGTAGACAATGCTACATGGGGGGGGGGGTGTTCATCTATGTTACTGATAGGTTTTCTGTCACTGTCCTTCATGTTACATCCAAACCTAAGGAATCTGAATCCCTGGCATTAAAACGTTTTATCTCACCTGCTGAATCAATTAATATAATAGGGTGTTAAACAGACTGCCCTCTGGGGGCCTGGATCTCTTGGCTTATGTTCATAGCTTTTTAGACACTAACACAAATGAATTAATAATCCTTGGTGACTTGAATATGGATTGGTTCAGCCCCAACTCAAACCACCTAAAGAATCTTTGTGATGATCTGGGGCTGAACCAGGTTACTATAGGAGCTACTAGGTAAACTCATAAGAACTATCTTACCAGTTCACTTATAGACCTAGTCCTTACAAATAGACCACATAAAATACTACAAGAAGCAGTATTCCACAATGATCTAAGTGATCATAATACAGTAGTATGTGTTAGGAACATATTCAAACCTGCACCTATTGTCAAAGTTGTTATTAAGAGGAGTTTTAGGAAGTTGAACTTGGACAATTTCCTATCTGATCTGAGGGTCATTAATTTGGCAAACTTTTTATCTAGCACTGTCCATTAATGAGGCCATGCAAGTTTTTAACCCCACCGTTAGCTATGTCATAAATAAATATGGCCCGATGATTTGCTGCAGAGTAAAAAAAGCATCCTATCCATGGTTTAATTGGGACACTAAAAAGCTCTGCTAAAAAGGGATCAACTTTGGGCAATGGCGAGATGTACTAAATCTCCTCTAGATTGGATGGCCTTTACTAGACTGGTAAGCTCTGCCAAAGAGATTTACTTTCTGAATATACTCGAGTCTGCAAAGGGGAACCCAGCAAAATTTTGGTGTACTTTTAAGGTGGTGGAAGGTCATAAAGAACCTCCAACTTTACCTGAAAAAAATTACTATCCAAGGCTCCTTCACTACAGACAAACCTGCAATACCTGACAAACACAATGAGAACTTTGCAACAGCAGGCTTAGCATTTGATCCATCCCAGGTGGCTCCACTACATCCCTCTATTATACAAAACAAGACAGCCCCCAGTCCCCCCACCCATGCCACTTTTGCCTTTTCTACAATCACTTTTAAGCAAGTCGAGGATCTTCTACTCAAATTGGACACCAAAAAGAGCGCTGGTGCAGACATCAATTCCATTTTCTTGAAGCTATAGTAAGTTACCATTACTTGACAGCACCTATCACTCACCTGTTCAGTTTATCACTTACAGAGGGTATTACTCCTTATGATACCTCTATTTAAGTCAGGTGACCCTAACAATATGAACAACTATAGGCCTGTCTCAATTCTACCAGTTCTCTCAAAACTCTCAGAAAAATTGATTAGCTTACAGGTCAGGGAAGTCCTCGATAAGCACCAACTGATCAACCCTCTTCAATCCAGGTTTAGATCTCACCATAGCACTGTTTTTGCCTTGTCTAAGGTTACAAATGACTGTCTGATGGCATTAGATAATAAACAGGTTACTGGGGCTGTATTCTTAGACCTCAGCAAGGCCTTTGACACTGTTGATCATGGCCTTCTCCTGGACAATCTTACCAAACAGGGATTCGATAGCTCGGTATTAAGATGGTTCTCTAGTTATCTGGCAAATAGGCAGCAACAACTCAAGGCTAACAGGATGTTCTCTACCCTACTTCCCATGGCAAGAGAAGTCCTAAAGGGCTTCATTCTGGGTTTCCTTGCTTTTTCTATTGTACATCGACAACCTGGGCAAGAAGATTGTACATTCAAAATTCACCTTTTTGCCAATGATACTGTGCTATATATTTCCAAACCTTCAATTTCACAGGTCTGTTCTGTGATTTAATCTGATTTTAACCAGTTGCAGAATAATTTAATTCAATCAAAACTTCTTAACACCAAGAAAAAACACAGTAATGTTCCTTCACCTGCCCAACACTTCATGTAGTCTCCTTAACTGCTGCCTCCCTTTTCCTATTACTACTCTTCTTGGAGACATGCTTGAAGTAGTGGACAGATTCAAATATCTGTTTTTTTCTGCTTGATTCCCACTTATCCTTCACTGCTCACCTTGAGGAGTTAGTTGAAAAATTGAAGTTAAGGCTTGGCTTTTTCTTCAAAAATAAAGCTCTTTTCTCACGGACCGCTAGACTGCGGTTAGTTCAAGTTCATGTTGCTGCTATAGTCTTCCCCTGTGTACTCACTAAACTCTGCAAAAAATCTGATTTTCCCATTGTACCTGGTCTAATATGATAGAATTACTTATTTGGTTGACTGCATGACCCATATTTGACATTGCTTAGTGTGCTAGTGTGACTCGGGGTGATTACACTCCCTTCTGTAAATCTGTATTTGAGCTGAACTTTTAGGTGCCAAAGGAATTACACTCCTTGCCTTATTGTTCCACCTCTCCATGGGTGCATTTAGTCCCAGACTCATTCTCCTCCTCCCTACCATACACAAAACCCCTGTGGGCTCCCTGTCCCACAAGCGTAGGGAAACTTAGTAACTGCATGTTCTGTGCTGCTTTAGTTGCCTCGGTAGACCACAAGCCTGGATCCCTCACCAGCTAGACATGACAATATCCTTCAGCCAATCGGAACGTGAGAGCTCTTTGCCGTTGGTGTCCGATTGGTTCTCCCAGTCCACTTCTGTGTTCCTTCTAAACAAAATTTAAATCTGATCTTCTGCCTAAGTGTGCTTAGAAGGAGCTGTAATCACTTAGTTGCCTGACTATAGAATACTTATCCATATGTCACAACTGTAACCTATGGAATACCATGAGTTTATACTCTCTTCTCAACTTCTGTGCTTGTGCCATCTCTCTTGTTGGGCTGTTGACCACTTTATCCAACTGATGATTCCATTAAGCTGTAATGATTGATGTTAAATTGTGTATTTACTTGTATTATTGTTATCCATTTGTATTATTGTACTCATTGTAAATATTTTATATGTACTTTACTACATGGCCCGATCTTAACCAGGTCCAACTTGAAAATGAACTTGCTCAACGATGTTCGCCTGGATAAATAAAGATTTTGATTGATTGATTGAAAAGAAGCCACCGAATGTAAAGCGAGGAGGGCGAGTGAGTCGGAGCTTCAGAAATGCACATGCAAGCCAAAGCAATCATTGTTATAGCAACACTCACTCACATATGTGTCTAATCTTCTGAAGCTGCCGACTCGCTCACTGTCTTCGCTCCACTGTCGGTGGCTTCTTTTCAGAAAAGCTTTCTTAGACTTTCCTATAAAACAAATTTTCCTATAAAACAAGACTTTACATGGCTTCTCAGTAAAATATTTTAAAGCTTTCCCAGCATGTCATTTAGCCTGATGAACACTGCTTGGTCATGGTACCGTAAAATAAGAAAGTGAACGTGATTTGATTATAAAGTCTGAAAATGGCAGGATCAACCCAGATACTTTTTTTGTTAGTTTTTATCTATAAAAATCATGGCAGCATCAACATATAATTGTTTGCAGTGTGGTGAAGGTATATAGATTTACTTATGGTTGTGGCAGCCTGTGTGTGTCAGGTGTGTGTGTGTGTGTATCTGCTAGTGTGTGCCACGTGTGTGTGTGTGTGTGTATGACAGCCTGTGCGTACCAGGTGTGGAGTGATCTCACTGCTGGTGAGAAGGTTCTGAGGGATGAATAGTAGTGAAGGCATTTGGTTGTGGTGGGAGGTGTGCAGTAATTGTGGG
This sequence comes from Neoceratodus forsteri, assembly GCA_016271365.2. NCBI lineage: Eukaryota > Metazoa > Chordata > Ceratodontiformes > Ceratodontidae > Neoceratodus > Neoceratodus forsteri. Next base: position 1,089,265,980 of record CM028132.1, on the reverse strand, counting down.
ATAATGCACGGGTCATGTGGTGGTTTATCCAATCATGGACCCCAATTTTCACTGAATATTCCCACCCATATTATAAATAAATATGTAGTATATAGTATATACTGTAGATGTAAATATTAGGGATATGCCATAGCCCCATAAGAAATATCACTGATATGTGTAATTGATAATGGACAGACTACTGTAGGTGGGCCTAGCGGTCCTTATCTGTCATCAGATTTCTATGTTTCTATGTTTCTATTTCTCCCGACTGCAGTTTTACCTTATGACATCATAAGTGGTGAAGCCGCAAGTGATATTTGCATTTTGTATTTGTATTTATTTATTTTACCCAGAAAAGAGCTCCATTTAGCATTGCTCATTTACAAAGAGGTCCTGGGTAGGACAGATAACACACAGTAAAAATTACAGAGCAGTTTCGTATTATAGAGAGATTTAGGGAAAGAACAAAACAGGTAAAAATCCAGTACAGTGGTGAAGATAGCAGGCAGTTACTTGATATGACAGAAAAAAGTATGTGTACACAATACAGAACAAGCATTTGTCAATGCCTAATGTTCACTGCTGGTATTGCTGTTACACTTAGTGTATACAGCATGGATTTGTGGCCAGAGCATATATTCAGTGTGGGTTAACTTGCAACTGAGAAAGCTGGTGAGAATCTGTCCCGGTCCGTACCGACCTGGTCCCCAAGGCTGTCAGAAGTAAAGGGGATCATGGTATCGGTAATAACACCAAACTACAGCAGCAGCCGATGTGCACTGGGTGTTGGAGGGAGTCCTTCAGACTGATACTCGCTGTTTCACATGCTCGGTCTATCTGCAGACAGGGAGAAAAACATCTAGAGTTTACATTTCCTATGCTGCTGGTCATCCTCAACTCCATTTGTTGTTAATGTTTTTTTTTTTTTTGGGGGGGTGGATATTAAGGTAGGAATCACTTATTAACATGGCAAATTTTTTGTCTCACTCAGAAAAATGAAATGAATGAGACCTTAATAAAGATTACATTTTAATTCTATCCTTCAATCCCCTCATAAAAATGCCCTAAGTTAGTGAAATACTTATACACAAGTATTTTCTCTCCAGAAAAGTAGAGGCTGCCGCATATTCACTTATAACAATATTCTGCAACATTTGGAAAAATACACATACACAAGTATTTTTTTCTCCAGAAAAGTAGATGTTGCCGCATAAACAATATTCTGCAACCCACTTAAACAAATTGTATAGCTATGAGGCCGTGGACCCTATTTGCAAAAGATTGTTGCCACATGCATAGAATGGGAGACAACCTTTTGAAAATAAGGTCTATTGTCTTGTAAAATACAGTACAAGCCAGTGCCAAATGCTGAATGAAACTTACAAATGTTGCCCCACGGTGGCCTATTAAGATCAACAGCCTGCTCATCTCTACTTCTGGCTGTTTTGGAAATACATTTATGAGTTTTCAACATCAGTTTGAAATCAACTGTAGGGTCTTCTTGGATATTGAATAAACAAGTCTCTACAAATCACTTTTAGACAAGTGTCAAGCGACAGGATAAACAAGCCCATGTAAAATGTAGTACACAAACCTGAGCCAGAGTAAACCAAGACTGCATCAGATGAGGCAAGGTCAAAAGATAAGAGCACAAAAGATAAAAAGCTGAGCGAGTTGTCCGAAGCTGTGGACTCAGATAACATACTGTACAATACGATAAGTGCCTACGTGCCTTGGTTTGAGCTAACAATGCCAAATTACAGCTGCCGACTCTAGCCAATGGGAACCTACAGTGAGGATTTCTTTCCTCCTGGGGACTTAGAGTAAGAATATTTTGATATTCTCACTCTAGGTCTCAGGGAAGGAAAAATATCAATGATATGTGACCTTAATATACTTGCAGGTGCTGCATAAAGATATTTATCCAATGCTTGTGAGGACCTTGCCTGGCATTCTTTAAAGACCACTGGATCCCCAGCTGCTTTGGCAAACTATCATCACCTTTGTAATGCCTGTACCAAAGCCATATGACTTGTAAATTTGGAATATTTTGCATCCACTCTCCAGAACAATATTAATCATTCCTCCAAGTTCTGGAAGGTTGTCCATTCTCCTTTCTCCCTTCTAACCCAGTCTCCTCCCCTATTCTCAAGGTTGACAACTTTCTCGTCTCTGACCCTTCTATTATTGTCTCTTCTTTTAACTCTTACTTTACTACCTGTGCCTTCTCTGTCATCGTTTCCTTCCCCTCCCCCTTTTTTCCCTCTCTCCACCTCCCCCCCTTTTAATCTCTCTTTTTCCTTCTCTTCTACCACCATCTCTGCTTCCCTTAAGTCCTTGCTTGCCCTTAATCATCAGAAAAGCAGTAGCACTGATGGCCTTGAACCCAAACTTCTGCTTCTCTCAGCCCCTGCCACCACACTGCCTATTACTCTACACCTCAACCTTTCCTTTTCCTCTGCTACTGTCCCTGAAGCCTGGAAGCAGGCTACTGTAATTCCTTTCCCTAAAGCTAGTGATCTTTCATCTCCTGGTAAGTTCTGTCCTGTTTCCTTCCTATCTTAAAGAAGTTACAGAAACACCTCATACTATCTCAGCTCTCTTCCTTCCTTGACTCCTCCTCCTTCTTCACCCCTTCCTGTTGGTTTTAAGAAATCCCACTCGACTTTCACCTCCCTCCTTTGGCTCACTGACTCCATACTCTCAAGTGTGGATCAGAGTCTGATCACACCCACCATTTTTGTTGATCTTGCTAAAGCTTTTGACACTGTGGTACAATTTCTCCTTCTGGGCAAGCCTAAAGCAGTGGGTCTTTCTGACTCTGCAGTCAGTTGGTTTCATTCTTACCCAGAAGATAAGTCTCAACCTGTCCAGATAGGAAGTTCCATTTCATCACCACTCCTTATCTACTCAGGTGTCACTCAAGGGTCTGTCCTGGGTCCTATTCTGTTTTCTATGTTCTTGAATAACCTGTCCTCTGTCTGTTCTTCCACATCCATTCACATGTACACTGATAATGCAGTTATTTCTGTATCTGGCTCCTCTTCCCATGACCTTACCTCACAGCTGCACCCAGTGTCCAGTGTGCCAACTAACTTACGGTCATTACATTGCCTAACTGAAAGTGTGTTTTGTTGTTTGCTTCACGTTTATTAGGGTGCACTCTTAATTTTTAATTTTTACATTGCCTATCTGAAATAGTGTTGATTCCATGTTTTATGCTTACCAGGGCCCTTCCTTAATTTTTTTGTTAACACTAGTATTAGATGGTATTGAATAATGGAGAAGCTATTAATTGGACTGCTGTTACTGCTGTGGCTTATTGGCTGTCCCCTTATTCTTGGCCCTAATCGTATCCCTCCACCAGATAATATACAGCCACATTTCACAGGACCTTCCCCCCCGACCCGTGGTGTGTTAACACTTTAAACTTCACAAAATATTGAACCTCTAAAATGTCAGTGTGCATGCAGATGATGCTAGTCTTAAATGCCTCTTGTACAAGTTATGAAGTCACTAGTCCTTACAGTCCCTTACTGGGAATCAAGATTAAAACAGCTCAGAAGGTTCATATGCCAAGTATTAAATACCATCCAATCAACAAACTAATTTTGCTATTACTAATCTGTTCAGGCAATGCAGAAATTAATCTTGGCCCTCTCTCCACAATTGCTTCCCCCTCTGAGCTTGCAGCCATCAAAGGCATGAAATTCCTATAATCAATATGTGCAGTCTATAAAAAAAATTAGATGATATAAAAGCCTGGGGTTTGCATACAAACCCTGATGTACTTATACTTACAGAAGCTTGGCTTAATGGGTCCGTCACCAATCATGAACTTGCACTTCCCTCATACAATCACTTCCCTCCAGACAAACCTTCTAGGGAAGGTGGCATTGTCATCTATATTAACAAAATTTAAGGCATCTAAATTCAGCTCCTTATCATCATTGCAGGAATTTGAATGCCTGGCAATCAAACTTGCACTATCTGATGCAGAAGACATAAACTATTATTTGATGCTTCAGGCCTCCTAAAGGTGGTCTAGAACTTCTCAATCATATCTGCACCAGCCTAAATTCACAACCAAATGAAACAATTATATTAGGAGATTTGAACTTGGATTGAAACTCCCAAAATCAAACAACTTAAAAAAACCTCTGTAACAACTTGAGGCTAGCACAATTAGTTATGGAGCCCACAAGACCTAACACAAAAAAAAACTGCCAAGGACACCACCTTGGACCTTATATTGACAAACAGGCCCCATAAAATCAATCATGCTGCAGTTTTCCACAATGACATTAGTGACCACAATGCCATGGCTTGTATCAGAGGCTCTGTGAAACATAAGTCCACCCCAAAATTCATCAACAAAAGAAGGTTCACCAGATTTAATATAGCATGTTACTTAGCTTATTCAAGATCAATAAATTGGAAACAGTTCCACCTAGCAAAGACAATTTCATGAAGCAACTGCCATATTCAATCAATTGGTATTAAAGATCATAAATAGGCATGCTCTCCGATTTATATTGAGGGTCAAAATACATCTTTCCCCTGGTTCAATTGGGAAATAAAAAAAACCTAAGCATAAGGGATGATCTCTGGATTACCACCAGGCATACCAAATTAGAATCTGACTGGTCAGCTTTCAGGAATATGAGAAATGCCTGCACCAAATTGATAAGAGATACACAAGCTCACTTCTATCTGAACACTTTGGACAGCTCAAAAAGTAATCCATCCAAAATCTGGAGAGTGGTATGTAACATTGAAGGTCCCCAAGAATGTCATCCCTCTTCCCATTAAAATAGAATCGCAAGGCAACATATCAACAGATAGGCAAATAATTCTACTTTGCTATGGCTGGCCTTGCATTTGACACTTCACCGGCAGCACAATATCCTATCCCTAAAACATTGAGTATAGACTCTGAGCCACAATCATTCAAGATATTCTCCTTCAAGCCAATAACTTTCAAGCAGGTTGAGGATCTATTGCTACAATTAGATACCAAGAAAAGTGCTGATGCTGATGGACTTGATCCCCTATTCTTAAAAATTGGCTGTTACTATCTTACAACACCAGTAACCCACCTCTTTAACTTCTCCCTTTTCAGCAGCGAATTACCTATAATTTGGAAGACAGAGCATATCAGTCCTCTGTTCAAATCAGGAGACCCATGTGATTTAAGCAATTATGGACCTATATCTATTCTCCTCATCCTAGCTAAGCTCCTAGAAAAGCTAATCAATGTCCAAATATGTGACAACCTGGAGCACTTTTATCTTATACACCCAATGCAGTCTGGTTTTAGACCCAAATACAGTATGGTGTCATCCCTAGCTAAAGTGACCAATGACTGGCTCACAGATCTAGATCGCAGGCATCCTACTGCTTTGGTATTTCTTGACCTCAGCAAAGCATTTGATATGGTAGACCACAATGTACCAATATGCAAGTTAAAAAGAGCTGGCCTGGGGAACTCTGTGATCTCCTGGTTTTCAAACTATTTTAAAGGTAGACAGCAACAAATTAAAGCAGATGGAGAATTCTCCTCTTTAATATTAAAAACAAGAGGGGTACCCCAAGGATTTGTTCTAGGCCCCTTATTATTCATGATCTACATTTATGACCCTAGCAGAAATATCAATATGATGAAACTTCATTATTTTTGCCAATGACACTGTCCTTTATAGTTCTTGATCTACCCTAACCAGTGTGTGCACCGACCTACAAGCAGAATTGAACTTATTCCAGATGAATCTTTTTCATTCTAATTTATTACTTAATGCTAATAAGGACAAAGTACTGTTTTTCCTGTCCACCAGTTCTGCATCTGATACCATATCTGCACCTACCATCACTGCATTATTAGAGGACTCATTAGACATGGTAGACAATATAAAGTGTCTTGAAATTTGGCTTGACAAATACTTATCCTTCACTACAGACACAGAATCCCTATGCAAAAAAACTGAAAGTTAGGCTGGTTCTTTTTTTTTTTTTTTTTTACAGAAACAAGAGCTGTTTTCCATTAGATGTTAGAAAAATACTAGTACAAATCACTTTCCTCCCTCTATTGGGCTATGCTGATCTAATTTATAGTTGCTGCACCCTCACTTTTCTAAATAAACTTAAATGTGCTCTATCGTAGAGCACTTCATTTTATCACTAATTCTGCACCCAGAACCCATCATTGTACCATATATGAAATTCTTGGATGGCCATCCCTAACCAAAAGGAGACTCAAAAATCTTTATATGTGGGCCTACAAAGCATTTACAAATAATTTCCCCTGCTACATTACCAAATTCGTCACACAGTCCCATATAGTTATGCATTAGGAAAAAAATAATTACATCCTCTTAGATACTCCGAGGCTAGAGGTGCAGCAAAGTTTTAATCTGCAGGTGAATATGTGGTGAAGTCGCCAAATTCGCCCCACAGAGCACTGCGTAATATTTTTAAATGACCTGAAATTCTCCATTTGTGACTTCGCCTTGCTTTTGGGGTTTTTAAGTGCAAACTGTACTTAAAAAACCAAAGCAAGTAGAAGGTGACAAATGGGCAATCCCCAAACATCTGTCCCTATCTATCTCTGGTGTCTAGTGTCCCCCACCCTGCCAATTGCCAGCCCCATTAATTAAAGATTTTTTCCAACATCCCTGGTGTCTAGTGGTCCCCCCACCCCATCAATCGCCGCCCCATTAATTAAATATTTTTTCCACATCCCTGGTGTCTTGTGGCCCCCCACCCCACCAATCGCCGATCCCATTAAACAATTTTTCCCACATCCCTGGTGTCTAGTGGACCCCCCTACCCTGCTGATCACTGGCCTGGCCCCCAATAATGACATTTTTTTCCCACATCCCTGATGTCTAGTGGACCCCCACCCCACCAATCACTGGCCTGGCCTCCAATAATAAAAATATTTTCCCACATCCTTGGTGTCTAGTGGCCCCCCAACCCCCACTCCTTCTGGTAGTGTCCCCCTCCCACCACTCTGCTCCCCCTCAGTCACCCTGACCCAGATCCCGAGCAGGCCAACTGCACAACCCTTCACTCACCTCTGTTGCTGGCAGCCCAACTGACATGCTCTGAATGAATGAGTGCGTGCTTGTACAAGCATGTGCTCATTCATTCAGTCAGTCAGCCAGCTCATCAACTAAGAGAACATTTTTCCTGTGGCTAGAAAAGAGAGGGGGGCTGCTCTGGGCTTTGGCAGGGGGGCAGGATGGGGTCTACAACGCTGTTCCCCCATCCCACCCTCCTGCAGAAGACTGGAGCAGCCTCCCTCTCTTCTCTAGCCCCAGGAAAAATATCCTGTTAGTTGACAAACTGGCTGACTGAATGAATGAGCCTGTGCTTGTTCAAGCATGCGCTCATTCATTCAGAGCACGTCAGTCAGGCTGCTAGCAGTGGAGGTGACTGGAGGACTGTGCTGGTGGCCTGCTTGGGGACCAGGTCAGGGTGACTGAGGGGGGAGCAGAGTGTTGGCAGGGGGGACACTACCTGATGAGGTGGGGTGGCATAGTGGTGGGTCCACTAGACACCAGGGATGTGGCAAAAATATTTTCATTATTGGGGGCCGGGCTGGTGATTGGTGGGGTGGGGGGTCCACTAGATACCAGGGATGTGGGAAAAATATTTTCATTATTGGGTCCAGCGATCAGTGGGATGGGGGTTCACTACAGACACCAGGGACTTGGGCAACATGCGTAAAGTGTGGAATTTCACATATGAACCCTTTTGCCAAAAACGCGCACTCCCCAAAGTGACAAATTTCGTGAATTGTGCTCTGCGAATTGAGTGCTATTCACTAAATACTCTGGGGAGTGAATTTTGTCAACGTCACCCACCTCTATCTGAGGTGTGCCACCCACTATGGAAAAACAGCTATCAGTTGTGTCATTCTTATGGTATGGAATGAACCACAAAACACCCTCAAACTTCCCAATCTTGTAAGTATTGGGGTCTTCAAAGCTCTCCTAAACAAGTTACGCAAAGAAACATGTTCCTGCAAATGCCAAATTACAGTACATGAATGCAGCTGTAGTATAGTGAACTATATGTTTATAAATTTGTGCATATGGACTTCTTATCCTGGATTAAATTCTATACTGTTGTTACCCTGAACTAAATAATCACCTTTAGGCATCCTACCAGGTGTAATTGATTATGAGATTTGAATTATTGGATCATAGGTTCATAGAGACATTACAAGTCAGGAGGTGAAGGACCCATTATCGACTTGCCACATATCAGTGGTACCTTTGAGTATATTCCTCTCCCAAATATGTATCTAATAATTTTTTGAACATTTCCACTGTACCACTATTCACAGCTGATGCTGGTAGCGAGTTCCATAGCTTTACTACCCTCTGACTGAATCATCTTCCCCTCTTTTCGGTTCTATAATTCTCTCCCTTTACTGTTATTTCATTAGATTTCATGTTCCTAGAATGTGCGTTCAGTGATAGTCCTGTGCTTTTCCACAGTAATTCATCTTTAAGGGCAGAGTAGACAAAACATAAGTCACCCCTTACTCTCCTATAATCCAGAGAGAACATTCGCAGCTCCTCCAGTCTCTCGTCATAGTCCTTATATTTCAGATGTTTTATTCTCTTTGTTGTCTCTCTCTGCACTCTCTCCACTAGTTTTATATCTCCTTTTGCTTAAGGGAGACAAAAGGGCGCACAATATTCCAAGTGTGGCCTAACCAAGGCCGCATAAAGTGGATCAATTACTCTTGCATACCTACTTTTAATATTTCTAAATACATATCCCAGCAATCTAGTGCACTTTTTAACAGTCTCTTTGGTGTGTAAGTCAAATGATAACTTATTTGAAATAGTTACACCAGGTCTTTTTCAGAGTTTGCTGCCTGTAGAATATGCCCATTTAGTGCATATTCAGCCATAATATTATTATGACCAAAATGAAGCAGTTTACATGTATTGTGGTTAAAGTTTAATTTATGGTTTTGGGCCCACTGTTCCAAAACAGTTAGCTGTTTTTGTACATCTCTGACATCATCCTGATTGTTTACAATGGCACCTATTTTTGTATCATCGGCGTATTTGCACACCCATGTACCCATTAACGTTTTCTTGGTAGAGATATTTAAGTTAAAAAATGTGAGTCCCAAAACTGATCCCTACGGCACCCAGCTTGTGACCCTACCCCATTCAGAGAAATTTCCCCTGATACAGACTCACTGACATCTGTCGGTTAACCATGATTCCACCCAGGCTATTATATTAGGGTGCAGATTGAATTATGACATGGTCTTTATTAGTTCCTTATGTGGGACGGTGTCAAAGGCTCTAGAGTAGTCCAGGTACACAACATCCACTGCCATACCTATGTTGATGGCCCTACTAACCGGCTTAAAGAACTGTAATAAGTTCATTAGGCACAATCTTCCTTTGCAGAAATCATGCTGCGTAATGTCAGCTAATCCAGCTGATTTAATGTGATTTTCAACAATATGTCTGACAAACGGTTCCAGTATTTTACCCAGAACAGGTGTGAGACTTATTGGCCTATAGTTGCTTACGTTGTGCTTATCTCCTTTTTTAAAGATGGGGTGATGTTGGCCTCCCTCCAATCCTTAATGACGATCCCTTCATTCAAAAATTTGTTAAATAACAATGTGACAGGACCAGCAAGTTCCTCAGCCAGTTCTTTCAATAACCCCGGATGTATTCCATCTGGCCCTGCAGACTTGTCAACCTTTACATTCTGAAGTTTTGTTAGTATATCTTGTTTGGGTATTATTGCACCTATAGCAGTTGTTCTTATTTCATGTTATCTGACCCCATTTTCACTGGGTTGAAAAACACTAACAAAAAAGTTGTTATACTTGGATGCCATTTCCTGTTCATTATGAATTATATGATCCCCATCTTTCAAAAGCCCTACCATTTTGTTACCCGACCTAAGGCTGCCCGCACAGTTGTAGAATTGTTTTTTTATTGTCATTGACTCTCACTACAATTTTTAATTCAGCTCCTTCTAATAAAATTTTTCGTTTTATTACTCAATCTTTTATAACTGTTCTAGTTTAGGTCAGTCTGACTATGCTTGTATTTTGCATAGGCCTATCTTTTTCTTTGTATAATCCTTCTGATATTAACATTAAACCATTGTGGCACCCTACCATTTTTATTACATTTATGTACTACAGGTACATAATTAACAATACAATGGTTCCATTTGTTTTGATTTAATTTTGTGCAACTTTGCTGATTTGGTGAATAAAGTTGAGGTACTGGGGCCACTGGGGGACAGTGATCTTAATATCCAGCAAACCACACAGGAAGATAGTACATTGAACCATGAAGCTTAGATGTTACATTAAAGCTAATTGCAAAAAAATGAAACTACTCCTGAAACAATGGGAACAGGATTTAAAGATTTGCCTGCTGAAGCATTTTGGGTTATACTTCGAACCGTGAACTGAGGATTAAAGGTAAGTGCCATATAATGTATTTCAATGGCATTTTGAACTTATGTTCATACCTTTGCCATTTTTGGGAATTTTTTCACCAAATTTTCAACATAGCCTTTTTGGGATCCCACTTCATTAACACTGCAACTGTTATTTCATTAATTGGGACTGGAAGTTGATTTTGCAGTCACTGCATGAAATCACCTTTCAGGATAGAATAATGAAATTTCACCAGCAGTGTTCCAGAGGTGGGGTCCCAAAAAGGTCATGCTGAAAATTTGAACAAATTTTAAAAATGGACAAGTTATGAGCATTCATTCTCATAAAGTCTACACATCTGACCTTATTTACAGATGCAAAATGTAAAATATAGGGTTGAGGGGGCTCTTTAAATCACCACACTTCAACACTGTTTTGTGATAATTTCTGTTGTTTATTTTCATAATCCCCTATGTTTCACTCTGAAGTAGAGCTTGTTCACGGGGTATAATTTCTTTTGGTTCTTTTTATCAGTTAATACAAATTTTTTTAATACATTTTATAATGGTTCAAGACTGTACTGTATATAATTAAATATTTTCTACAATCTATTTTACTTCGGTACAACATACCGCTGCTATGCATATATTCTGACATCTCTTTCAGATTTTTCCTTTCATCAGAGGTCTTTGCTTGTTTACACTCAATAATTGTCCATTCTGTGCAAATATAAATAAAGTTCATTTTATGATTCTCTATAGTTAAAGCCACATATTTCATGTAATACTTTTCACTACAGCCAAAATAAGCTTGTCCCCCTTTAACAGTGATGGTGGTGTACTTTAATTTTCAAGTCAGGCTGCTTCCCTTAAGATGATGAAATTAGTTTGTAAAGACATAAGTGTTTGTAATCATTTTAGAATTTCTATAAATACTTCTTATCTTAATTATTCTTTTTTCTCCAATGCACTGATAAAGAAGATTGTTTGTGTCCCTTACCTCCCAAGACTTCACCTGTTATTTGCTGCATTTGCAGTGTAATAGCCACCTCACTCGGAGCTACTAGTTCCTTCTCCTCTTGCCCATTTTGTGTCATCCCACATTGTGATGTCTGATGACATCCCTCCAAGTGTCCGCGCATGTGTGGAACAGTTGCCATGCAATCATACACTGTCTCTCTTACAGAGATCGAGTTTTCACAAAACAGACTCTGTTTACATGAAAAATCGGCTGAAACTGTTATAATTTTCATTCTTTTTCTTTCTCTGGTTTCTTCAATATGAGAAAATGGCTCATCTACATAACTATAGAGGTTTCCTGAGTCTGAGGGGTAAACTTTACTCGGAAAGAGATTTGTGCCCATTAGTGTTGAATTATGGCATCAATAATTTAATTTAAAACACATTTCTTATGTCTTTACTGGGCAGCTGAACAGGTACAGCAAACCTCTTGGTGATATTTCACTATTTTCTATCTATTCTATGTTTCAGAAGATGTTTTTTATTTCTTATCACTATTCCTTTCATGTTTACTATAGCGGTCATATAATTTGTCTCCAAATTCTCACCAGTTTTTTTTTTAATCTCCGTATATTTCTATACCTTTATTAATTAGGTTTGACTGGTTATCTATACACCAGCTGATTTATCCTGTTGAGATGCCCAGAAAATGCCATCTTATGATGTTTTTATAATCACATCTTTTCCTGTTTCCATTTATGTTAAAAAGTTACATAGTGCTTTTTATGAATCTGCAACATATCTTCAAAGGTGCTGAAATATTTTATAAAATGTTTAGATCTGGTCCCTCACTCACTAGCCAACACCCCATCATGATAGATGCTCAGGTACAAGTGTTCCAATTGGTTTCAATATTCATACCAATCTCAGTTTCAAGTGTTGTCATGTAAAATATCCATTTCATTTCAGTCTGTAATAATAATTCTTTATAGCTGCCTCCCCTTTCTGGTGCTGTCACTTTCTCTGAACCCCAGAAATGTATAGATGCCCCATTGTGTCCTGCTGAGGTGAAGTTCATTGTCACTGGAGATGTTCCATCTTTCCTATGTATATCTCCCTTATGTTCTTGGATTCTTGTTTTCAACATTCTGCTTGTCCAATATGTAGCTTATGTTAGGGACATTGGATTACATATATTACTCCTTCACTAGTGCAGTCAATATGTTGTTTGATACAAAATGACTGTCCCATATGTGGATGTATGCAGTTTTGTCTTTTGGATGTGTGACTACACACAGAACATCTGCCACAGGGCACAATCCCCGGTGGCAGTGGTTCCAATAGTAATTGATCTTGTTTATTTTCTGGAAGTTTGAATTGTATCTGTACTGACTGGTGTTTTAAATTTCTTACTTTTTTAGCTGCTATAATTGATTTGTTTTGTAATTCTGGTATTCTTGCATTGTCTGTCTGAACCAGGTACCAATGTTTATTGATTATTTTCCCGATTTCAGTTAACTTGCGATTGTACTTGGTTGATAAAACAATACGCTGCAGGCCTTCATCTATCTATCTCTGCCTTAAGAGATCCTCTCTATTTTTTGTTCTATTCTTTGTTTTGCTTTAATTAATATTCTTTGTTTATATCCATGTTCCCATAATCTATCCAGCATGATGTTGGTTTCCCTTGTGATGCCTGTTAGTGCTACAGTTTCTTTTGACTCTTGTCAATTGAGAAAAAGGGATGCTATTTTTCAATTTTGTCTCATGGAAGATGCTCCCATGCAGTACCGTGTTTCTGTCCATCTCTTTTCTATATATGATGTCTCTATGCTGTTATTTACTATTTTTTTAGTAGGTCTAGATATGCTATTTGTCTTATCATAATTCTTAACACATTTTAGTTTTTCTTCTTTCCTATTTAGTTCCTCTTGAAATTCTCCAAATTCCTGTTCTGTTCCCTCCCACATCATAAATATGTCATCTATATATCTAAGCCATACTTTGACTTTTCCTGGATAGATTTCTGGATTTGCATAGATATAGTTTTTCTCGAAATTGTTCATATATGCATTTACATATGTTGGGGCCATAGTAGACCCCATTACTGTCCCTCTGTTTTGTTGATAGAAAGTTCCATCAAACTCAACATAATTCCTTATTAAAATAATTTCACCTAGCTCTTGTAATATTTGTGTCTTTGGTTTAACACTGCTGTCTCTCATATCTCTCAGGCATTCACTAAAAATACCACCAACAGCTTAATCTGGTTTGAGGTCAGTTGGCATTCATCTGTATCCCCCTCCCCGGGTCATGCCTGAAAATAGGCAGGATTTGTCTAGTGCACTTACCCGGTCAACAAAAACTAAAATAAAAAAAAAAACTAGAATCTTCCCCATGCAATATATATCTTCTTGGTGCAGTATGGCAGTATAAAGGTCCACTATGTCCAGTGTAACAAGAATTATGTCATCTTGCATGCCCCTTTCTGATATGTCCCTCAGTTTTAAAATCATAACCGTGGTATCTTTAACATATGATTCCATTGTCTCAATTAGTGGTTGTAAGTGAAATATACCTTGAAATGGGTTCAAAAACTGAATCAATGCCGGAGACTATAGGTCTCCCTGGTGGATTAATTATGCTCTTATGAACCTTAGGTATAGAGTAAAAAGAGGGTGTTCTGGGGTATTCCTTAGTTAGGATTTCTGCTTCCCATGGCTGAATCCAACCCATAGCTGTGAATTCTTCTATTGTGTTGTCTATTTCTGTTTTAATTCTTTTTGTAGGGTCGCTTTGCAACTTTACACAATTTTCTTGTTTCTCTAGCAGAGTCATACACATTGTTCTGTACAGGTCTCTTTCTTGGATCGTGATCCCACCCCCCTTGTTTGCACTTTTAATTGCTATGGTTTTGCCTCTTTTGAGATTTTCCAATGCTGTTCTTTCTTCCTTTTTAAGGTTATTATATTGTGGTTGTAGGTCAACAGACTCATTATTTCTTTTTCTGTTATTTTACAAAAGGATTCTACCCCATGATTCCTGACTTATCGGAGGGTTGTACTTAGATTTTATCTGCATAAATTGTCTAAGTTGTTGTTTATTCAGGTCTATTTGTGGTGTTTTTTCAATGCCAAATTGATTTTTTAATCTGAGGGTTCTGTAGAACCTCTGTAGGTCCACCTCAAGGTCAAAGAGATTAACTGATTGTATTGTTGCAAATGACTGTCCAAGACTTGATACATTATTTTTTTTTCCTGAGTCAATATGGTATGGCTCAGGTTTAAAATTGGTATTATGTTGTGCTCTGTTGTGTTCTGCCTCTTCCTGTTCCTATTTGCCCGGTTTGCCTTCCACTGGGCCCTCCTGCCCTGCACCCTCCCCCCAAAATCCTTCCTCCTGTCTGTACTGGTCTCTCTGTTGTGTTTGATTTCTTAATTTATATCTATTCTCCCTATCTGTTGATGTGCTCGTTTGCTGTAGATCCAGTTGTTGTACTTTATCTGTCCCTCTCTGTGGGTCTCTGGTGTAACTATTATCACTGTCAGTGCTACTGTATGTGTTATATGCTTTGCTTTGGTATGGTTTTCCTTTATTGAATTTTTTGTATGTGTACATCCTGTTATCTCGGTAATCATTCGTATCTCTAATTAATTTTTTTTAATTTTTGTTGCTTTAAACGTTCTTCATACTCTAGTAGCTTTTGTTTACAGTCCTCTAAGTTTCTTTAAATTCTTCCTCTTGAGCTTTGAACTTCAATTAATCTTCTGCTAGTCTGATACCTGTCTCTAATCCCTGTCTTTCATCAATAATTGCCACTATGAGGGTGTACTTAAAATCACAACTGGCTCGGTTTCAAATACCATCCCTTGTACTGTCCAGTTTTATTGATTTTATACCCGAATTAGGTTCCACATTAATTCTTAATCCCCTAAGGATTCAATTATACTGGGGGTATTGTGTTAAAGTTAAACCATGCCATTCTAATCTACAGTTTTTGTATTTAAAATTTTCTGCTTTTTGTGCTAACTGTTTTGGTCCTTCTCCCATCTGGACAGACAGGTCTCTGTCTCCTCTCATAGCTGTAAAGAGCCTTTTTTTCTCTTCATCACTAAAGGTCGCAAAATGTAATGTGCTTTGCATACTTCCTTCTATATCAGAGAATGTGTCAATATTTGAGTTATGTATTTTCTATTCCTTGGTAATATCTGCTAATATACACATAATACGCAATGGCTGTATCAAACAACAGGCTCTGAGGCCTTTCTTAGTTAGTTCTAAGATAATTTTACTTACCAGAAATTTCTGTTTCTACCAACATCCACCTTAATTCATCTCCACCTCACAGTGAACCATACAGAATGCAAAAACACAAGATGGGAAATGTTTTTTATATTCTGTAGTCTTCTTTCTTCAGTCCCCCTAAGAGGTACAAGGTAAATCCAAAATGTAAGATATAGGGTTGGGGGACTCTTTAAATCACCACACTTCAACACTGTTTTGTGATCATTTCTTTTTTTTGTCATTTATTTTCATAATCCTCCTCTTTTGGTTCTTTTTATCTGTTAATACATACTATTTTAATACATTTTATAATGTTTCAAGACTGTAGATAATTAAATATTTTCTATAATTTATTTTACTTCGGTACAACATACCGCTGCTATGCATATATTCTGACCTCTCTTTCAGATTTTTCCTTTAATCAGAGGTTAAAGGGGGACAAGCTTATTTTGGCTGTAGTGAAAAGTGTTAAATAAAATACGTAGCTTTAGCTAAAGAGAATCATAAAATGAACTTTATTTATATTTGCAGAGAATGGACAATTATTAAGTATAATCAAGCAAAGGCCTCTGATGAAAGGAAAAATCTGAAAGAAATGTCAGAATATATACATAGCAGTGGTATATTGTACCAAAATAAAATAGATTGTAGAAAATATTTATATTATATACAGTCCTGAAACATTATAAAATGTACTAAAAAAGTATGTATTAACAGATAAAAAGAACCAAAAGAAATTATACCCCATGAACAAGCTCTACTTCAAGTGAAACATAGGGGATTATGAAAATAAATGACAAAAGAAAGAAATGAACACAAAACAGTGTTGCAGTGTGGTGATTGATTTAAAGAACCCCCTAACCCTATATCTTACATTTTGAATTTACCTTGCACCTCTTAGAAGGGGCTGAAGGAAGAAGACTAGAGAATATATAAAACATTTCCCATCTTGTATTTTTGCTTATTTACAGATGAAATGAGGTGAGAGTTAAACTTGAGTAGCCCAAGGCATACCCCACACCTGCTCTGCTACCTGATTTGGGAGGGTGGGGTATTAGGGCTGGAAACTCTAACACCTCATGTCTCAACTTTTGTCACTTTGACCATAACTAGAGCATTATTGAAGTGTTTTGCAACTTATATGTGTGTGTGTATATATATATATATATATATATATATATATATATGTGTACATGTAATAGATAACCCACTCTAGGGTGTGCGGTCATGCTGTGATATACATATGCCTTGTTGTGCATTGTACGCATAAGACCACAGGCCGAGTGCATCAACCACCCAAGGCGTGCATATATCAGAGCATGACCACACACTCTAGAGTGGGTTATCATTCTTACAAAATGTCAAAATTGTTTTGGAGGGAGGTAGAAGTGCTAGTGTGCGGTCGTACTCTGATATACGCATGGTCACCTGATGGTCTTTGTCTATTGCCATCAATTCCTTTATATAGCTAATTTTATTAATATACATATATATTATGGTAGCACAGTAGTGCTACCATAGTTAGGGTTGATGAACCCTTTTAAGGGTAAAGGGTCAAATTTTGCACCTTAATAACTTTGTGACTGTTCCACGGATTTGCCTAAAATTTGGAATGTATGATCAAGAACTATGCACCTTGGGCTCTGCCAAGTTTCGTAATGGTCAGATATACGACTGTGGAGTTATTAAGCATGATCTGCGCACGCATTTACGCTATATGGTGAATTCTTTGCTCGTGCCCACAGGTCGCATGGTTTGCACAAGTGGTCCAAAAACTTCAGGAAACATGCAGCTGGGGTGCCCGATGTGCCTTTTGAAGATTTTGTGAAACAATATTGAACGGTTCAAAAGTTATTCAAAAAACAAGTTCCCATTATAAGCCAATGGGAAAAGTTAACAAAAAGTTCGACACTTTCGCAAATGCACTTTTTACTGTTGCAAATGGCCCTAGTACTTTTGCAAATCTGCCATTTTGTTTTCAGTTGGTGATCAGAAAAATGCTTGGTATTTAAAATTGGGACCATCTAGGGACACAATTATTTTTGTGTTCACCTAGTTCGCCTGAGGATGCTAGCCATGTCTTTATTTTGGGGTTAAACACCCCAGAAATATGTTTTTCAAAGTTGTGGAAAAAGTACTTTCACAAAGTACTGTCATGCTCACGACACTTTCGTAAATCTGTGCGAAAGCTTTCGGAAATCACGAAAGTACTTTGCAGCACTATGCCAAAATGACAGGAGTGCTTTGCCACCTTGCTGCAAAAGAACAGTTAGGTCTTTTGGCCTGAGATTTGGAGGGAATGCAGCCAATATCTTACAGATGTGCCTTTTGGTGGTTTGGTGAAAAAATATTGTATGGCTGCAAAGTTAAGGTACTCCGAAGTTGGCATTTGTTTCCCATAGACTAACATGGTGGCGTACACTGCACCTTTCAGGGCTCGTATCTCGAAAACAATGCGAGATACAGATTTGTTATTGCGAGTTGCATAGCCCTCTGGGCTATGTAATGGCAAAATCCTAGCCAGGAAAACCATGATTGTTGCGAAATCTACATTTTTTTCTATGTCGTGCTGTTGCTGAGATGTTAGCAATTAAGTACTTCCAATGCTTGTTTTCAGCTTCGATGCCCATTTCAATGCATACATTCTTTGTACACACTGTGTTTCTCTGTGCACCTGTTTGGCAAAAACAGGGTATGCGCTTCCATTACTGTTGTAGTTACTGTTTCAACTTGCATTTCTGTCCCCGTTTGTGTTTACGTGTACGCCACCATGTGCGTTACCCTTTGCGCTGTCATTTGCGCTTGTGTTTGCATTTACACTACTGTTTCTCTATGCATTTTTGTTTGCATCACCGTGCGCAATGCCATTTCTGTTTACGGCAGCCCTTTCATTTGCGTTTGCGTTTCTTTTTCGTTTTGCGTCTTCCTTGCTGTTACTGTTACCATTTGCATTTGCAATTCCTTTACTGTGCCCATGCGCATTTCGGTTTGCGTTTCTGTAAGAGCTTCTGTTCCCTTTTCCGTTTCTGTTTCCTTTGGTGTTATTCTTCCTGTTATCTTTACCATTTGCATTTACAATTCCGGTACCATGCCTGTGCGCGTTATGGTTTGCATTTACGTGTGCTCTTGCATTTGCATTTCAGTTTCTGTTCTCCTTCGCGTTCTTTTTGCTGTGGCATAGAAACATAGAAACATAGAATTTGATGGCAGATAAGGACCGCTTGGCCCACCCAGTCTGCCCATTTCCCTACCTAATGGATAAGCTGCAGATCCTAGTTAACCAGCAGCCTACTTCTTCCTACCCCACCTCCTAGAATTGCCTTATGACTGTCCCATGCATGCTTGAATTCCACCACTGTTTTTGACTCCACAACCTCCTCCCATTTTAAATACCACTGCCATCACTGTTCGCATTACCAGTTGCATTTTCGTATGCACTTCAATGTCCGTTTGTGTCACTGTTTGCTTCAGTGTCACTTTGCACTTGCGTTTCTATTAACATTTCCTTTACCATTTACATTAGCATTACCATGTGCACCGCTGTTGGTGCTTCTGTTTGCATTGCTGTTCCTGTTACCATGTCACAAGACATCACGTGGCGGGAACGTGCTCCCTCCGCCGCATTACATTCATTATTTCTCCTCATCACTGTAAAAAAGAAGGGAAATTAGAGGCAAAAAACTCTGTTTAATGCATCAGTTAGGGTTGTTCCACAGTGACAAATGTGAGGAAATTGGTGTTAGGTTGAAAACCCCTTGACTTCTTACAGCCCACCCTCAACCAGCATCGTGGTGCACCATGGGGGTCTTGGTCCTAACTCTCACCCCATTTTCTCACACTCAGAATCTTTACACATGTGATGGGTGTGAGTTAGGCTGATGACCCCATGGTGCATCAAGATGTCGGTTGGGGTGGGCTGTGGAGGTTCAAGGGGGTTTTCAACCCTAACACCAATTTCCTCACTTTTATCACTGTGGAACAACCCTAACTGATGCATTAAATGGAGTTTTTTGCCTCTAATATATATATATATATATATATACATATATATATATATTATGATAGCACGGTAGTGCTACCATAGTTAGGGTTGAAGAGCCATTTACATGTTAAACCCAACATTTAGCACCTTAATAACTTTGCAACCATTTGACGGATTTACCTGAAATTTGGAATACCTGATCAAAACCTATACGCCTTGGGATCTGCCAAGTTTTGTATCAGTCAGATACATGGCTGCAGAGTTATTAAGCATGATCTGCGCGTGCGTTTATGCTTTTTCTGGAATTCTACGGTCGCGCCTACAGGTCGCACGGTTTGCGCGACCGGCCCGAAATCTTCAGGGAACATGCGGCCGGGTTCCCCAATGTGCCTTTCAAAGATTTCATGAGAAAATATTAAACAGTTCAAAAGTTATTCAAAAAACAATTCCCAATTATAAGTCAATGGGAAAAGTTAACAAAAAGGTCGACAGTGTCGCAAATGCATTTTTACTTTAGCAAATGGCCCTCTTACTTTTGCAAATCCGCCATTTTGTTTTCAGTTAGTGATCAGAAAAATGCTTGGCATTTAAAATTGAGACCCTCTAGCAACCTAATTCTTTTTGTATTCACCTAGTTGGAGCCTGAGGATGCTAGCCATGTCTTTATTTTGGGGTAAAACACCCCAGAAATATGTTTTTCAAATTTCTGGAAAAAAGTACTTTCACAAAGTACTTTTGTGCTCACGAAAGTGTCACAAATTTTTGAGAAAACTTTCACAAATTGCGGCAGTACTTTTCTAGGCTGTGGGGAAATGACAGCGATTCTTTGGCACCCCACTGCAAAAGAACGGTTTAGAGTTTTGGGCTGAAATTTGGAGGGAACGCAGCCCACATCTCACAGATGTGTCTTTTGGTGTTGTGTTGAAAAAATATTACACGGTGGCAAAGTTACGGCACTCCAAAGTTGATGCTTTTTCCCATAGGATAACATTACGGTAGCCGACGCATTGCAGCAATCATTTGGCACCCTGCTGCAAAATAACGGTTTGGTCTTTTGGGCTGAAATTTACAGGGGATACAGCCAACATCCCACAGATGTGCCTTTCAGTGGTTTGGTGAAAACATATTACAGGGAGGCAAAGTTATGGCACTCTGAACTTCTGTTTTTATTCCCATAGGATAACATTACGGCATTAGCCGCGCCTTTGAGGGCCCGTATCTCGAAAATGGTGCAAGATACAGAGTTTTTGTCGAAAAATCCAATGGGGGCTAAGTACAAAACTAGCCAGGAAAGTGATAATACATATGACTTTTACATTTTTTTTCTATGTCGTACGGTTACTGAGATATAAGCAATTTACTATTCCAACTCCTGATTTTTGTGTTCGAGAGTCATTATTTTGCATACATTCTTTTACTCACTGTCTTTCTATACAGGTTTTGATAAAACCAGCCTGTGCACTTACATTACTGTTACCATTACCATTTCTGCTTGTGTTCCGTGTCTGCTTTACTCTACCGTTCACGTTTACGCCACCATGTGCGTTACCCTTTGTGTTTTCATTTGCAGTTGTGTTTCTGTTGTTTTTAACATTTCTGTCTACAGTACTGTTTCTCTTTCTGTTTCACTTTGCGTCACCATGTGCATTTCGATTTGTGTTTGCGGGCACAATGTTACTATGTGACAAGACATCACGTGGCCACGCTCCCGCCGCTGCACTACATTCACTATTTCTCATTATCATTCTCAAAAAGAAGGAAAATTAAAGCCAAAAAACTCCATTTAATGCATCAGTTAGGGTTGTTCCACAGTGACAAAGTGAGGAAATTCGATGTTAGGGTTGAAACCTTTTCCTTCAGCCTACTCTCTCCAACTGAATAGGGTGGGCTCTATTGGGTCTCAACTGTCACCCCATTCCTCCATTACCCAGCATCTTTCCACATGTGATGGGTGACAGTTAGGGCTGATGACCCCAATGCGGACCCCATTCCAGTTGGGGGTGGGCTGAGGTGCAAAGGGGTTTCAACCCTAACATCGAATTCTCACTTTTGTCGCTGTGAACAACCCTAACTGATGCATTAAACAGAGTTTTTTTGCCTCTAATATGTATATATATAATATATATATATATATATATATATATATATATATAGCAACAAAACTACAGTACATTAGTGC
This sequence comes from Neoceratodus forsteri, assembly GCA_016271365.2. Taxonomy (NCBI): domain Eukaryota; kingdom Metazoa; phylum Chordata; order Ceratodontiformes; family Ceratodontidae; genus Neoceratodus; species Neoceratodus forsteri. The sequence goes on along the minus strand of CM028132.1, from coordinate 1,089,244,156 downwards.
ATCAGTTAGGGTTTTGTTAAATCATCAAAAGCTGGGAAATTGATGTTAGGTTCTCACTTCCACACTCCTCACCTTTCTTCACACTGGCAGGGCATCAGGGTGTGCCATATAAGTCAGGTTCAACTCTCACCCCATCCCATGTGTAAACAAGCTGACATGGTACAGTATAGAAGAATGGGGTGAGAGTTAGGCCTGATGACCCCATGGCACACCCCAATGCCTGTTGGTGTGTGGAGGGTGAGAGGGTAGGGTGGTACGTGTGGGAACCCTATCATCAAATTTTCCAGCTTTTGACAATTTAATCAAAACCTTAACTGATGCAGTAACATATTTTTTTTGCAATTACTTTCCCTTCTTTTTGAGATAGTATAATAGTTTCCTTATTTTACTGTGGGAGGGCAGGGTCAAAACAATCATGCAAGTTATGTGCATGTATAGAATGAATTCAACAGACGCATGTAACTTGGGAATTTTCAGGATTTTTTACCAGATTTTCAACATGACCCCACATCATGAACACTAGCACTGTCATTTCGTTAATCTGTCCCGAAAGGTGATTTCGGAAAGCGGACGTACCATTCTGTGTAATAGGTGCTAAAACATGTTTTGGTCAGGATATAAAAATGACAGCTGCATACTGTTCATGAGGAGGTGTGAAAAATTGCAATGTTGAAAATCTGGAGTGAAAAAATTAGAAATTGTCGAAGTTACGCATGTGCGTAAAACCTACACAACACACGCTCATAATGCAGTCATTTTGTGGAATTATTTCTCCACATTTTCAACATGGGCTTTTTTGAGACCTCCCCTCATGAACACTGGCACTGTGGTTTCATTAATCCATCCCAAAAGTTGATTTCGCACTGAGCCGGCACCATTCTGCACCTCAGGTGTGAAAACATGTTTTGGGCATGATGTGAAAAATGACAGCTGTATTGTTCATGAAGAGTGTGAAAAAATGGCAATGTTGAAAATCTGGAGTGAAAATAGTAAAAACTGGCAAAGTTACTAGAGTATGTAGAAACTGCACAATGCATGCTTGTAATGCAATCATTTTGGGGACTTTTACACATTGTCTCAACATGGGGTTTTAGACCACTACGATCACTGGCACTGTCATTTCGTTAACTAGTCCTGGAAAGGTGATTCCATGCAGCAACCACGAAATCACCTTTCTGGACTGATTAACACAATGACAGTGACAGTGTTCATGAGGTGGGGTGTCAAGAACACCACGTTGAAAATTTGGGGTCAAAATTAAAAAAAATGGCTGAGATAGCAACATAAGTTGAAAACCCCATTGACAGCCATGGCACTTATCTATATTCCTCAGTTTGAGGTTCGCCTTTAAAGAGTGCAGACATGTCCCAGTCCAGAGAAGATTATAGCCGCTGACCTCTGGAGGTAGGTATGGGGTAATGAGGGCGTGGAGAGGTGAGTGCACAGAGAGAGGGTGGGGATGGGGAGAGGGGACGTAGGGAGATGGTGAGGGATCATTTTCTTTTTTCAGGATTTTTTAAAAATAAAAAGACGGGGGCTGTTTTCTTTATTTCAGGCAGTACTGGTGATGGAGTGGGGCATGCTATAACTAGGGACACTGGGAGTGGGCTTCTCAGTGTCCCGCTTTGGGGGGGCTACTGCTGACATGGAGACTGGGCAGCCCATTGTCAGACTTTTTTGGGGGGCTACTGCCGACACTGGGATTGGGCACCCCATTGTTGGTCATGGTTGTTTCCTGTTGGGGACACTGGGTGGGCTCTCCAGTGTCCTATACTGGTGTGGGGGGTCCTCTAGTGCTGACACAGGGATTGGGCACTCCATGTTGGCAAAAAATGTGTTTTTAATCCTAATCCAATTTTCAGCTCATGACCTAGGATCCTACGTCATATCTCAGCATACAAAGTAGGATCCTAGGTTGTATTATGCAGATATGAAATAGGATTACAATGATTAAACAAACACATTTTAGGGGTATATTTCCTCATGTAAAGTGTAGAATGTATCAAAGGGAGTCCCAATAAGCAAGCTACATGTGTTGGTTCCTCCCCAGAATATAATTTTGGGAGGTTTCCAAATTTATTTTTTGAGGCATAATTGAAAACAAGATGGTGGCCATACAACATAGGAATTTCTCCATATGAAGCAAGATTCCTACATTGTTTCATACAGCTGTGTTGAAGTGCTTACTGATCATGCTTAGAAATGATCTTTTCAAATTTTAAAATGGCAATAACTTAAAAACTGATTATTCTTTTTACACCAGACTAGCAAAAGGCAGATCTGTTGGGTAGTCCCTTTCTGTCCTGCAAATTTCAGACCAAACAACTAAACTCTCTGGGCAGTAGGCAAGTTCAAAGAAAAATCCCAGCAAAATCAATGAGTGAAAGCATGCTTTATTCACCTCTCTGTAACTTGGAGAACACTCATATGACTGGAACAAAACTTGCAAAATCAAGAGTCCTGCCCCACAGGAAGGCACATACCAAATTTTGTGCAAATCCATTGAATGGTTGTAATGTTATTAAAGTGCAACATTTTGAGTTAAACATTGAACTGCCTACTCAACCCTAACTATAGGGGCCTACCGTGCCCCTCCCTCTCTCTCTCTCTCTCTCTCTCTCTATATATATATATATATATATGTATATCTATATCAATATCTATCTATATATATGTGTATATATATATATATATATATATATACATTTATGCAATAGGTGTGGAGATAAATGAGTATAATAACACGTTTATCTGACTGTGTGTATAAATGAGTAACTGTGTGTATAACCCATTTATACACACAGTTACTCATTTATACACAGTTACTACATTACACATTGGCCCACGTGCCCCCACCCCACAGGGACTTTTTCCACCAGTTTCACTTTTTTTTTAGCACCCCTAGGCATCAAGTTGCCTCTGCCTTCCACCACACAGTTCCAAATCTCCATACATAGCACACATTGCATAACAGGAACTCAGAAAGCACTCCTTAATTTCAGCCTAAAATGACCTCTACTGCTCTTCTCTAGTTTCTTTTCAAAACCTGCCTTGCAATACAACAATCTGCTCCCAGTTCTCACTCCTCCTCTCACCTTAAATAACTGATCACTGTTCTCGTTTTCTGCTCCTCTGCACAGTGCCCTCTTGCACTCCACTCTGCTCTGATCATTCTATCCAAATTCTTATCTGCTAAAAAAAATTAGTTTTGAAGAAAATTAAAATGCAATAAAAGCAGTTTGTCTCTCTCTATCACACCAACTGTCCACCTGGATCTCTCACTAAACTCAGATGCCATCTTCTCTGAGATATTTTCACTCACCCACTACAGCCACCAATGAGCTGTCATGTCAGGTGATGTTAAAATGCCACCTGCATGGCAATGGCCATGACAACTGCACATACCAGAAGAGGAGCAGCTTCTTTCAAAAAGTAAACCCCTAAACAAACAAAAAATACAGAGAAATGGCACTCTTTAAAAGAAAAATAAATTCCCACACATGCTGCATCCCTGTTGCATAAAGGAAATATACGGGGGTTGGCTGTGTGATACATCATTTATCTGTTGTAGATGCTATTGACCTCTCGTAACCATCACTCATGGCTCCACTCATAAGGTTACTTGAGGTCAATGGCAACTACAACAGATAAATGATGTATCATACAGCCGACCCCCACATATCCCTTATATATTCATTATATATATATATATATATATATATATATATTCATTGCAAAAACATCATTAATGCATCAGTTAGGACTGAAGCAACAAAAGTAGGGAAATGAGACATTCGAGTTGAGCCCCAACCTCCCCAGCCTACCACCCCACCCCCATCCTCGACACACAAACAGGCATCTGGGTGTGCCATGGGGTCAATAGACCCAACTCTCACCCCATTCCATATGTAAACAGGCTGACATGGTAAACATTGGAGAATGGGAAAGAAATTGAACCTAATAACCCATGGCACCCCCGTGCCTGTTGGTGTGTGGAGGATGGAGGTGTGTTAGGAGTGAGGTGTTAGGAGCTTAACCCTAATATCTCATTTCCCTACTTTAGGCACTTCAACCCTAACTGATGCATTACCAATGTTTTTTGCAATGAATTTACTTACTTAACTCTCACTTAATGCCAAGAAGACAGTCTCAATGACCTTTGGCACTAGGTAGAGACTTTCTAGGTTCCTCTCCCTTCCATCCTTCCATACCCTTAATGGGACAGTCCTTGAGGACACCACAACCTTTAGGTACCTCAGGGTATGGCTTGACCAACACCTTACCTTTTCTGCACATGTTGACGCTATCCTGAATAAACTATGCCCCAAGTTAGGTGCTCTCTACAGGAACCGTAGTAGCCTTCTGCTACTGGCTAGGCGTGAACTTGTACAGAAGATGATTCTACCTAGTTTTGACTACTGTGATGTGGTCTACAGTGCTGCTCTGAAGTCTTCCCTACCCAGATTGGACACCCTCTATAACTCTTTATGTTGTTTCACTTTGGATGCTCTCCCTCTCACATATCGCTGTCACCTTTACCACTCCCTGCCCTTCTATTCTTTAGAAAACCGACGCCACCACCACTGTGCAAAATTCATATTCAAATTGTAGTCTTTTTCTAGCTGTGTGAAAAGCTTTATCAATTGAGGGCTATAAAGAGAAAATATTGACCCTGATGGATGAACTATGACCAACAATAGTTATAACTATTAGTAGTCAATAGTTTATTCCAAGGAGTCATGGTTTTCATTAAATACCCCCCAAATTCTGGTCTGAGCATCACATCCATCATCATCTGGTGCCCGGATGAACCACCACACCACACGGCTGACCACCTTCTCCACCACTGGGATCACCCTTCCAGGAATCAGACAAAGGCTCCCCTCTCCATGTGACCATCTTCATGCAGTTGGAAGCCCTTTCAACCCCAGTCTTCCCTAAATTGGGCAACAAGACTGACAGTAAGGTGGAGGACAGCTGTACCACTATGAAAGACCAGTAATGGACCAAAAATATATATTTTGCACCACCCAGCAGCAGAAGGTACAGGTTGGGTGGGCTGGTGGAAGACAAAACCAGTGATACCAGGATGATGGCACTGGCATACTTCAGCCAAGGACTGCCACACTACCCCAACACTTGATTGTACTTTTGCTGGAGAAGGCAGGGTTCCCACCAGCCACACAATATAGGGTAAGCCTATTGGGGATCTCTTTGGTGGTGGGGGAGGTGGATGGTCACTTGCAGTAGTTGAATGAGGGAGGGGGCCAGCTCTGGAGTGTGGAGGGGTTGTGGGATAACATATGGACCAGACACTGAACTTCAAGTTCCACACACAATCTCTGTGTGCTGTTTATTCAAAATACAGCAAATAATCTTCAGCAATGGCATATTCCTTCTTCAGTACATCAGTTTGCAGCAACAGACTATGAATGTTCTTTCTCTGCACTTAGCCAGCACCCACTGACACTGATCTCTGATCTAAACATTTTTGATGAAGATCCTTCATCCCTATGTGGGCCTTGTTTGCTTGGGTAGTGGGGGCTCAAAAGGGAAAAAAACAAAAACAAAACAAGCTATAGACTAAGATCCTCAGTGCAGAAGCACTGAAAAAAGTGTTACTGCAAAGAGCACTGGCAACAAGTCAAGTTTCGAAGAAATACAACATCACACATACTTCCATAATGCAACGCATCATGGGATATATGCAGCTCTCCATGACATTTCAGACTTGTTCAGTTTACAGCAATTTACATGTATTTTAAATAGCACAGCTACCTTAATTTTATTAATAGTCACCCAGTACTTTTTACCATTATCAAAAACACCTAGTGCCATGGTATTTTCAATATTTACAGGTTTCATAAACATAAGGTATATACATCAAGGTATTTTATGACATAGTGCTATTACATACTTAATCTAACAATGATAAATGAAAGCTGTTTTACATACACTTGGAGGTCACCACAGTAACCTCCCTGTACGAGGACCAGAGAGGGAAAAGGAAAATTAAAGAGGACACTATAGCATAGTCAAGAAAGAGAAGGGGGTGCCCACAGGTGGCCAACCTTATGGACTAAAAATAGTGCAGGATAGATTAGGCTTAGAAACAGAAGAACTGTTGCAACAGATTTGAGAAAAGGTCGGACCTCAAGAGTGGCAGGAGCTCCCTGTCACATGGATAATAAAAAGTTCTAATGGGCTTTTGTTCTTTTTTGGTATTGTCATACTTTGGGGCTGGAATTGTAAGATTATTTGCCATTTTGAAGTTTGCTGTGCATGCACGCAGCAAACTTCTTGCTATAAGAGTGACTTTTGAAGGGTGTGACACTGTCTATCCAATGCAGAGTGGTCTGCTAGGGGAGAAACAGTGCCACACCAATTGCCAGTCAGGCTGATTGTGACATTGTTTTGCCTTGATAGGTGGAAACTTTGTCTACTTGAGAAGAAAAAGCCAAACCAAACCTATGGTAACTTTTTCTTTTGCTCTGCAGGACACCGCCAAGCAAACAGCTCCTATGGTGGCTTTTTCTTTTTATCAGTGGGGCACCACCCAGCAAACATCTGTTCAGTGTCCTGATCAGCCTGGCTGATGTCATCCCCTTTTGGTATGCTTGTGCTTCCCCCTCGCCACCCCACCAGTCTTTTCCCTCATTGTCTGTGCTCCAGAATGGAAGCAGAACAATCTTACACTTCCCCCCCAAATGTGGGGCTTACCCCCTGCCCACAAATGCTTCCGTTGCTCACTGCTGCCAGCCTGAGTCCTGTGCCACCATCTGAAACCTACTGCTGGCCACCTGCAGTGTTTTCCTGAACACAAAGTGCCGGAGGAGCACAGACGCATGACCACTGTGCAACCACACTCTGAATGTGTAAGATGGCAGCCCTGGGTGATGACGATGAGTCCTCAACCATTGACAGCCCCCCTGGGTACCCCTCTAGCACCAGTGTGGGAGGGGCAGCTGATAACCATTTGTGGGGGGGGCTGGATACTTAAGCTGCTCATAGTCCCGGGATCCAGACTCCTACAGCCATTACCCAAGCCCCTAACAGTTTGAGAAGTGCACTCTAAGCCAGCGACAGCTCCCCACCACCTGAGAGTGAGCTGGCGACTGACAGCCATGACACCTCCAACTTTTTCAGGTGTTGAGTGGAGCCTGATGCACGAGTACCATTTGATTAGTAGCTGTTGCCTCCTCTTTGGGTCACAGTGAGCCGTCCGGTCTGTCCTTTTCCCCACCACTGGTCGCTGATCCCAACCCATAGGTGCTGGGTTATATGGGCCTGTGGGACTCAAGCCCCAGCAATATTTAATAAAGTCAGCCCACCCCCATCAAGAATTATTACCTCAACCTGTGACCTGCTGCAGCACACGCACCCCCCCCATGCTGTGAAGGGAGCAATCCCTACCCCTCCCCCGCCTATTGGGTGGCACATTTTTTTTTAATTGGTGCCTTTTTTGTTCAGAATTCCAGGGGGATGGAGCACGAGCTAATCCAATTGGCCGGTGAAGTAGCATGATTGGATACTACACCAGCAGCAAGTGCATGGAGTCGAATTTCCTTCCGATATAATTGTGTCCAGGCATAGCTATCAGCTCAAGTACTTGGGGGTATCATTTATATCTATGTCTACCATTTATATTCAAAAATTTGAAGAGCAAACCATTCAGTAAAAAAATGGCCCTGGCTAGACAATTGATTCTGGATTTAATGTTCTTCTTACTGTTGCTGTGGGTGTGCTTATTCATTTGTGCTGTAAGAGTTATAAACTGGCCTGTTTTGCAATACAGATGAAGAGTCCAAATTCTAGGCAGTGTAGTTTAGCATCTAATAAACCCTTTTCTAAAGCAGAGCATGGTAAAAGCAGTCCTGCCCCTGATCTTGTAGGTTACAGTTTAATAAACCATACAACACTGCAATAAAAGTCTGTCATGCTAACTTCTGTCTTATTTTTAACTTCTGACTTTTAGTAATGGGAAAGTCACATAAAGACACTTACTCATTGTGGGGTATGGCAGCTGTGTACCACTTTTTTGGTTTTTAAACTTTATCTTACAAATATAAAATGTGAATCTTATCTGGGCTGTGTGCAATGCATTCTGGGGAGGGAGGCATACCTCTCAACTGTCCCTCATTTTCATGGTTATCCCTGATTTCACCTCAAATGTTTTCTGTCTGTCCCTTGTAAAATTTGTGTTTTTTTTGTTACAGAACAGTGGGGGTTAAAAACCCAAAATAATGCCAAACATTAAAGTTACAGACTTGCTCTTTTTCTGAAAATGCATCTTAACACAAATCCCCTTATTCCATTAGCGTTTTGAGTGAATAATACCGATTTTTAATATTTGTCCCTGATTTATTTAAGCCTTGCCCCCGATTCATGAGTCAAGAGGTTGAGAGGATGGGGGCCCCTAAGAGTAGTAATTAGCCATGAGCTGCTGGCAGGCCAGGTGTGTAAGTGACTGTGTGATGGGTGGTAGTGACTTGTAAGTTGCACAAGGGAAAGAGAGCAGCCTGTCTGTTGTCAGCATGAGCCGAGGTCAGAAGAAGGAGGAGGAGCCAAGGACTGAACTGGGCTATTGACGACCTATGCACCACCATGGTACACTAATGTTACCCTCTCAGTCAATGCATCATTATTTTGACATCCAACTTTAATATAAAATCAACTGAAGCAAGGATTTAGTGGGCTAATTAGAAGGGGGCAGTAAACAAGATATTTGAAATAATGCAAAAGTCAACTATATAAAGCACAGCACAAGACATCACAGCATGCTATACCTCTTCCTGTCCTTGTTTACTTTACCAGATGCTTTCAAATACTGTTTCATCAGATTTTTATTTTGTAAACAAAATGGGCATTTTTTTTTTAACTTAGCACTTTCACACTGCCATGAAGTAACCACCAATTTCATCACACGATGACATCAACAGAGCAAGATTGCACTGGCTGTTTATTTTGTTGATAAATGCCTTACTTAGCTTGTGTATTAAACTGTAAAAGACACACTATGCGTTTTTGTGGCTTATTAAACAAAACCAGGCATATGCTAAAAATAATTACACGGTACCATTAAGGGTAGTACAGTAAAACAAAACAGCCCGAGTGCTCTCAATCTATTCATGCCATCAGGCAATGTCTTGGTGTGCTACTTTTAAAAAAGTCTGTTTTTTTAAAGTTAAAACATAATGAAACAGTATTTAAATGCAACTGGTGAAGTAGGTGAGGGCAGGAATAGAGAGAGCGCATTCTCAGATCTTTTGTGCTGTGTTGCTTATGTTTGCCTTATTTAGTATCTTGCTTGAGTGTCCCTTAAAAAAAATATTTTGCTTTTAATTACATTTACAGACATTAGCAACCAGTGAAAAAGAGCCACTAGCCAAAATGTCTCACTAAACTATGAGAATCTCTTATTCTATGCCTACTATTGCCTGGGTTTTGGAGGAGAAGGTTATGTATAAAACTGTAAAGCTACTCACAAAATGCCTTTACAGAGTACAGTGTTATGTCAATAAAATGGACCACTAGAGTGTCAGTCTGCATACTGGCTGTAATTAGACCCAGACAAGAATGATATCAGCAGCACCCCATGCCCACTGAGAGCCTGCCAGGAAAATCTGAGGCTTACTGGTACATGGAGACAGAACAGAAACTCATAATAAGGTAAAGAAAGTTCATTTTTACAAAATGCTACAAAACATACACATTGTTCCAGACTGAAGTAGATCACAGCAGATAAGTTGAAGAAAAAAACATGCTGCAGTTGATCTTTAAGGTTTTATGAAGTTAGTTTCAAAACATGTTAGAAATAAAATATTAACCAGATTGTTTTTTTATCAAAAATAATAATAATAATAACAAAAATTCTATAATGTTTCCCACCATTTTTGCGAAATGAATGGGTGCATAATGGCAAAAGAGTTCGTATTTCATACATCAGATCAGTAGGTGGTGCTTTCAGTGGATGGTGCTAGAACCGGTATGTTGGAAAGTAATTAGACACTGTGCATGCTTATGTAATTGTTCCCCCCCTTCCCTCATTGTCTCTGCTCCATAACGGGAGCAGGACAATCTTAAACTTCTACCCCCAGCTGAGGGGCTTACCTCCTGCCCCAAATGCTCCAGCTGCTCACTACCACCAGCCCAGGTCCTGTGCCACAGTCTGAAACCTCTTGCCAGCCACCAGCAGTGTTTTCCTGAAAGTGGAGGTCTGGAGGAGCACAGACGTTTGACCGCCATGCAACCACACTCTGAAAGTGCGAGATGGCATGTCGCTCATGCGTTAAAGGGCATGTTTGTTTTAAAGCCAGTCCTATGGCAAAATGGGGGAATCCCCCTGTGCTCCCTGACCCCCAAATTGCCTAATCATGGTCCTGGAGACATGAGGGAGGGACCCGAGGGCCCACAAAGGTGGTTGTTGTTTTTTTTTTTCAGTCTTCTGTTTATGCTCCCCACAGAGCTGGCAGGTGGCTCCAGCCCTTCCCTCAGAGGGGCTCACACTCCGGTCCCCAACTCTCCCATGTCTGACTCTCCCAGTAATCCCCCATGGGTCCCCCCTCCTCATGACAGGGCCAAGGACGGAGGGCGCTGACATTCCCCTCTCCCCCAGAGACCAACATCCAGACTCCAAGGGGCCAGTGTGGGTACTGCAAAGCCATCATGAAGCCTGCCAGCTTTGTTTTCCCCTCCCCTTGCCATGGTTGCTTGTGCGCATGTGGAGCACGTGCATGCAGCAATCTGTGGCACCCTCCCATGTTAGCCACTCCCATCTGCACTACCCTCAAGCCTCCACTCAGGGGCAACCTTGCAGTGGGCATGACAGAGAACCTACCCAGGTGAGGTGAGCAGCCTACAGCCACTCAATCCATCTCCCCGGCCTCCCCAACCCCTGATGCCCCAGGTTCATTCTAGAACCTGGGTCACCAGCGTGGTACAAAAAAGTTGTTTTTTTAAAATGCTAAAAAGTGCATGTAAATAAGCCAGCAACTGAGGCTACTGAGTACTGTTGTCCTGCCCCACCCGGTACAATAGCAATACCAAAGGTGAACTTCCGGCACTGGCAAATTCTTGTTCTCATTAAGTGTATGCAATAAAAACTTATAAATGCATCCTGCTTGTGGATGGTGCCGATTTTCTTGTTGATATAGCAGGAGGAGCATAAACAATGTTTAAGAAAAAAATCAGAATCATCAGACAGACTGACAAGCATTTGTCAATGTCTAATGTTTGCTTGCTGGCATTGGCATTGGTACTGTAGGAATTAGAGAGATGCATAATAGGAATGACAGTGAAGTATTGAACTGAAGCCAACCCCATCACCACCCTGCAGAGACTAACAGGCATTGGGGTGTGCCTTTGGGTTGTCAGACATAACAGAAATGCCATTTCACCTCACCCTACCCTGCAGACACCGACAAGTGTCATAGTGTGCTTTGGAGTCTTTGGTCCTTATGCTCACCCCATTCCATAAGAAATACAGTGATATGGGTGCAGTATAGGAGAATGGGGTGAACTTTGGCGCTGAAGAGTCCAAGATACACTTCAATGCCTGTCACTGGCTGCAGGGCGTGGGTGGGGGTGGAATAGCAGGAGTATTACAGACGGCAATCCCAAGTCACACCCCTGATACCTGTCAGTCTCTACAGTGTGAGGCGTTATGGTTGGAAACCCTAACGTCCCAGGAGTTCGTTGGTATTTTCACTCCAGTTTTAAACATGGGTTTTTTGTGTCCCCCACCTCATGAACAGTGGCAATATCAGTTTGTTAGCGGAAAGCTGATTTTGCACAGCAACTACACCATTTGGCACCACTGGTGTGAAAACACATTTCAAACAGGATGTGAAAAAAGACAGTTGAACTGTTCATGGGGAGGTATAAAAAATGGCAATGTTGAAAATCTGCAGTGAAAATATAAAATAACTGGTGAAGTCATGAGCGTGCATAGAAACTGCACAATGCACACCTGTAATGTAATTAGTTGGGGATTTTTTTACAGCAGATTGTCAACACAGGCATTTTGGGACCTCCGCTCATAAACAGTATCACTGTGATTTTCTTTATCTGTCCCAAACAGTGATTTCCCACAGTGACCACGCATTTCTGCGCCAGAAGTGCAAAAACACATTTCGGCCAGGGTGTGAAAAATGACAACTGTACTGTTCATAAGGAGGTGTGGAGAAATGCCAGTGTTGAAAATCTGGACTGAAAATATTACAAATTCATAAACTTACGAGGCGTGGAAACTGTGCAATGCTCACTCATAACACAGTCATTTTATGGACTTTTGTCACCAAATTTTTAACATAGCCATTTTAATACCTCTGCTCATGACCAGTGTCACTGTGATTTTCTTAATCTGTCCCGAACATTGATTTCGCAGACTGACTGCACCATTGTGTGCTACATGCGCAAAAACACATTTCTGGGCGAGATGTGAAAAATGACAGCTGTTCTGCTCATAAGGAGGTGTGGTAAAATGGCAATGTTGAAAATCTGGAGTGAAAATATTAAAAATTTGTGAACTTATGAGCGTGCGTACGAACTGCACAATGCATGCTCATAACACAGTCATTTTTTGGGAATTTTTTCACCAAATTTTCAATTTAGGGTTTTGCGGGGCCTACCTCATGAACTGAGCCACTGTCATTTCATTACTCCGTCCTGAAAGGTGGTTTCACGCAGTGACCATGAAATCACCTTTTGGGACCGAAAAACAAAATGACAGTGACTGAGTTCATGAGGTGTGGCCTCAAAAACCCCATGTTGAAAATCTGGTGAAAAATTTCCCCAAAATGGCCGAGATATGCACCAAAGTTGAAAAAAAAAACATTTATGCCATTATACAGCTTACCGGCATTTCTTCAGTTCGCGGTCGGCTTGGAAGAGTGCAGACGTTTTCCCGGTCCACCGAAGATCGTCGCGCAGGGCTCGGAGGTAAGTATTGGGGGTGAGGTAGGGAGGTGGGTGTGCAGAGGGTGGTGCGGGTTGGGGAGGGGCAAGACAGTCAATGAGGGACCTTTTTTTTACAGTTAATTTTTCCTTTTGCAGGGAGGCGGCCTGGATTTTTGCCATGCTGGGGTGAGCTCCCAGCATGGCAGCTGAAATTGTATTTTGGGGGGCAGCAGTGGAGCTGAAGTTAGGGCACCCCATTGGCCATACTGACTTTTGCCATGCTGGGGTGGGCTCCCAGTGTGGCAACTGGAAGTCCTGTTTTTTTGTGGGGATGGGGGACAGTGGAGCCGACAGGAGATTGGTCACCCCTGTCGCCATACAGATGTTTGCCATGCTGGGGTGGGCTCTCAGCATGGCACCTGGAAGTGTCTTTAGGGGGGCAGCAGATAGATGTTTGCCACACTAGGGTGGGCTTCCAGCGTGGCACCTGGAAGTGTGTTTGGGGCAAGCGGGCGCGAGATTGGGTACCCCCATCGGCCATACGGTTTTAAGTGCATGAGCATGCTGGGGGTGGGCTCTCAGCGTGCCCTATTACATGTTAATGAGGGGGGTGAGAACTGTCTATGACAGTTCAGATGCAGTGCCGATGTAGGCAATTTGCATGCTGCTGATGGTAGTATGAAAATTTACTGCGGCGGTGTTTTCCTTTGATCTGTATGCCACTGCATCTGAACGCTGTCATAGACAGCTTGGACATTCATTGGCACGGTGCAGCCACACCTGCAAAAGGGAGCAGAGCATTGGAAGTGGGGGAGGCACACCTATGAAAACTCATATGGTGGCACTATGTTTCTTGCACATGTGTGCAAGCAAACATAAAAATGCTATAAAAAAATGGACCAGCCTCACCAGGGCACATTGTGCAATGCGGCTGTTCTGGCCAGACCAGTCAATTCATTTTTTTTAATTTTGTTCAGTTTGTGCTGGCTGATCTGGATTTTATTTAGATTGAGGGTATGGGTGAAATCCATATTGCTGGATGTTTTACAGTTTTGATCCTGCCCCAGTCTGGCGGTCCAGATTTCACCCATACCCATTCCCCTACATGAAATCCTGATGTGCTCAAACTTATGGAATAAAACAGTTCAGTTTTTATCGTTTTGGGTCTGGTTTTCTGAAATTCACCCATACCCCCCTTGTAGCTCAAGATTTTCAAGTTTTGCAAGGGGTGACCACCTATCCTCCCATGCAATAAACTCAGCAAAGCAAAATTGCAAGCCACCATGTGGGGAAGGCATGAGGTCCTGTGTCATGTGCTTTGATAACTTCAGTGACTGTCACCAGGGGCAACCCCCATTCACACTCCCAGACTGTGGCCCACTGGAGAACATGCATGCTGTTTTAGCATGGCACTTGGCACAATGCAGTGATGGCAGTGCATGTGGCACAGCACAGTGGCAGCAGTGCATGTGGCACAGTGTAGTGCGATGTTGGCAGTGCTCTTGGCACAGTGCAGTGATGGCAGTCCATGAGGTACAATGCAATAACAGCAGTATAAGCACATGACTGATCACCCTCCCCACCAATGGACCAACCTTTCAGGAACTGAACAAAGCTCCCCTCTCCAGCTGACTATCCTCCATGCAGCTGGAAACCCTTCCAGCCCCAGCCCTCCCAAAGCTGGGAAATTTCCCTCAAGCTGCACCCCCCACAGCCCAGCCTCTTCCCCCAGCTGACCAGCCTCCCAGCATCTGGACCAGCATCCAACCCCATGTCATGCAACCTCTATGTATCTGGATTACCTCCCCAAGTCCCAGACTATCCTCCCCCTAGCAGTGCTAACCTCCAGAGTCAATGTGATTTTGCCATCCACAATCTGCATCTCCCCCTCTGCCAGCCACCTTCCATGAAACAGAACCTAGTCCACCACCCCTACTGTACATAACACAGAACAATACCTCCCCTACCCATCCAGCATCCCTGCATCAGGACCAGCTTCTGACCCTATGCAAAGAAAACAACCTACAGCTGTATCACTCCCCCAAACAAGCCTCCCTCAGCAGACCACTGTCTTTATAGCTGATTCCCTCAGCCCTGGACCATCACCACCTCAGTCAATCACCTTACCTACCTACCAGTGGATCATCTTCACAGAATCCCTGGACTAGACCTCCCTCTGCCAACCAACCCCCCTGCAACTGAACTTTTCAACTCTTGGACTATCCATCCCCCCATTGCTGGATAACCCTTCAAGCTCCTACCTTTCCTCCATAGAAGCCCACCCATGACAACACTCCTGTGGCCAAAACACCCCACCTCTACACAACTGGACCACCCTCTGAACCCCAGTCAGCCACCATCTCTGCACCTGTAACACCCATCCAGTCCATGGAACAGCTTACCCACCAACCATCAACTTGGCACCTGCAACATACTATCTGCTGCACTGTTGTGGTGCTGTCCATCAGGCAATACACCACCAGGATAATCTGTCACACCCACATACCAATCCCCTCCTGGCAGTCTCCCTGCATCTGGACCAGCTTTTAACCCTATTTCATATCCTGGAGCTGGATCACTCTTCCCAGTCCCTACACAAGCCTACCTCAGCAGATCACAGTCTCTGAAGCTTGTCCACCCAGCTCTAGACCATCACCTGCACATCCAAGCACCCCACCTACCTCACTGGACCATTCTCAAAGAAGCCCTGCTAGCCCCCCCATGACCAACCACACTCCCTGCAGCTGGACCCCCCTTTCAGCCCTTGGACCAGCTACTCTCTCCTCAGTCAACAACTCTTCTGATTAGTAAATCACCCTTCAAGCTCCCAGACCCACCTTTCCTCCACAAAAGACCATCCACAACACTCCCTCAGCCAGAACACCCCACATGGACCAGCCTCTGAACCCTAGTCGACCACCATCTCTACACTTGTAACACCCACATACCAGTCTCTACCCCCAAGCTGCACCAGGATCACCCTCCCAACAAGCCTGTCCACAACTGACAACCCACCCTGCAGTTGGCTGGACCATCCCCCCCTACCAACAGCTCTTTCAACCTCCCTACTGCCCTGAAGTTTCAACACTCCATAGCCCTTGGACTAGTCCCCCTCTCCAGTCTGATGCTGTGTCCCACATTTTGAGTCTCTATGTCCATCAACTGAATGACACAATTTTGGACTAGCTTTGCTCCCCCCAACCCCTAGCAGCTGGAGACACGCAGCTGATCTGCAATTTAGGAGAGGGACGGAGATCGCAATATACACAGATGGCTTTGAGCTGTGCAACAATTCAGTTATTTATTTATTCATTTGAAGTTTCACCAGGAAAGGCACATTGAGCTATAATAGCTCATTTCCAGGCGTGTCCCTGGGAAAGGGGGGAGTACATCAGGATAAAAACAACAATACAATACAATATTTGAGGTAGCAACATAATACAGAAGTACAAAGTGGCAACAGAGAAACAGTCATATGCAGTTATAGAGTGAACAGTCTGTGTACTATACTTCCCCATTTTGTAGCCACCTCCATATTCAAGCTGCATTTGTATACTGAATAAGAACAACATTAAAAACACTGCCATGAGAGCTATTTTGGGTTTTATTTCACTATTGGTGTGCTTTTGTTATTTAAAGAGTAAACTTGATTTATTTTTTAATAATTAGTGAAAGTTCAAAAAATAAACTAAAGGCAAAGAAAGTTTTTTGCTCCGTATCGCTGCTTTTATTACAATCTGCAATCAGCCACTTGTTACAAAAAATAAACGTTTTTTAAGTGCTCCCTGGCCCTGATCTAAAGTCAAGAGGAACAGGAGAGAAACTCTTCCAATGAAAGAGGCTTTTAGGCTAGTACAACTTTCCTCTGGCGATCTCAGTAATTAGCCTGTGCCTGGCGTTAACTAGCCGCAATCCCTCTGAAGCAGCGCTTTTTCGCCCTCCAAAAGATGCTGGCACGCTTTATGTGCCTCAAAAGGGGGCACTGCCATTCTAGTCTTTCTTTCAAGTGCTGTGATGACACTACTGAACCCATTTGTGAAAGTCAAAAGTGCTTTCATGAAAGCAAAAATTGCTTTCGCACCAGACATCTAATTTTTCCCCATAGGCTACAATGGGAAACTTTAAACTTTAATAACTTTTAAATGGATTAATATTTTTTCAACAAACCTTCAAAAGACACATCTGTGACCCTGACTCTATCTGCCCTAACAATTTTAGACCAGACCCCCACACCGTTTCAGACTTACGGCCAAGCAAAGAATTTGCACCTAAATAGTAAATTTCACATTTTTTGGCACACCGTAGCTCTGCAACTGCACATCTGACTGGGACAGAGCTTGCCAGATCCAGAGATCTACAGCACCAGACAGTGCATGAAAAATGTCAGGCAAATTGGTCAAACAGTTGCAAAGTTATTTAAGTGTAAAATTTTGGGTTTAACATAGATGTGGCCGGGCAACCTCACTATATGTATATATATTCATGGCAAAAAACTCCATTTAATGCATCAGTTAGGGTTGCTCCACAGTGACAAAAGTGAGGAATTTGGTGTTAGGGTTGCTACCCCTTACACCCCACACCCAACCCGTCCCCACCAACAGGCATCAGGGTGTGCGTTGGGGTTGTCGGCCATAACTCTCACCCCATTCCATATGTAAATAAGCTGAGGCAGTGCAGTGTAGGAGAATGAGGTGAGAGTTAGGACCGACAACCACAACACACAACCAGATGCATGTTGGTGGGGATGGGATGGGGTGGGCGTGGTGTGCGGGGGTGGCAACCCTAACACTGAATTTCCTCACTTTTGTCACTCTGGAACAACCCTAACTGATGCATTAAATGGATTATTTTGCCATGAATTTCCCTTCTTTTTGAGAATGTGCACTATAAATAGTGAATGGAATGTGGTGGTGGGAGCGCGGGGCCCTTTGTCACTTCACTGCGCAAAAACTGTATGACCGACTGAAATTAAAATTGATAAATAAAGATATGTACCATGGCACACCATGTGTCCAGAATTGTGTACATCTATTCAACAGTCGCACAGCACCATGAGCAAACAATGTAACATACACAATTCAGCAACCACCAAAAAATGATGCAGTGAAAGATGAGTTATAAATCTTTGTACATTCCAAATGCCAGGCAAATCGGACACACGGTTCAGAAGTTATTGAAGAGTAATGAACTAAATTTTCATTCGTGGGAGTGGCATAATTCCACACCTGTTAATGTTTTATACTCAAAACCACTGCAAGGCACCTCCAAGCCACTAGGGCTACCTACACTATAAATTTAAAGGCAGTAGCACCATGCAGAATGCTATGTGCAACACGTTAACTGCATCACGCAGTATCTCCTCAGTGGATTATTTTTTAAAACATGTAAACAGCATAATTCACATCTCCAGGACATCAACTCAACACCCTCCAAATTTCATGTGAAATAACCGAACCATTCCAGAGATATTCAATTTTTATATTTCTGTACCTTTAAGAATGGCAGAAATCGCAGCCGAAAATGCACTAAAATGGCAGACTGCGAAGTGGGGCAACTTCAAATGGCCATAACTCTGGAATGCAACAACATTCTTTCACCAAACAAAAAACTGGCATGTTCCTTCAAAAAAGGTCTTTCTACCTGCTAAGTTTCAGACCAATCAACCACACACTGGCTGTGCTATTTGTTGCAGAAGACAGTGCAGAAAAATAGCAAAAACATAATGTTTTGCACTGCACTACGTAAACACAAAAACACAAATGGTAATGTTAATGCAAACGGTAATGGAAACAGTGAGGTAAAATAAAGTAGTAATGCTATCTGTAACGCAAATGCAAGCGCAAACAGCAATGCACATGGTGACGCAAACTTAAACAATAACGCAAACAGCAAGAGAAACGCAAATGCAAACATTAATGAAAACAGAAATGGTAATGCAAATGCTCATGGCAACAGAAATGCAAACGCAAATGGTAACAAAAATGAAAATGGTAAGACAAACGCAAACAGAAATGCAAACAGTAATGGCAATGACGACGCAGAATGAAACAGTAATGCAATCGACAACGGAAATGCTAACAAAAACACAAACGCTAAGGCCAACAGAAACACAAATGCAAACGGTGAACGAACATGCAAACAGTCACAGTAATGCAATTGGAATGCAAATGCTTACGGTAACACCAACGATGACGCAAAGGAAACACAAACGGAAACACAAACACAAGTGCGTACACAAACGCAAATGGTAATACACGCGGTGATGCAAATGAAACACAAACAAAAACAGTAATGGAAATGCAAATGGTAATGCGTAACGCCAGCGGTAACGCATTAACGGTGACGAAACAGAGACGCTTAACGCAAACGGTAATGGAAACGGCGGAAACGCTGACTGTAACAGTAATGCAAACACACACACTTTTTTCCCAAAAAGGTGCATTCAGAAGCACAGTGAATACAAAGAATGTATGCATAATAATGGCCCTCGGAGCAGAAAATGAACACTTGGAATACTAAATTGCTTATATCTCAGGAACGGTATGACGTAGAAAAACAATTAAAATCTCATATTATTTATGAATTTCCTGACTAGTTTTTCACTTAGCCCCCTAGTGGAGGGCTAAGCAATTTTCTGACGAAAAGTCCATAACTCGAAACGTTAGCCTATGGGAAAAATCATCAACTTCGGAGTGCTGTAACTTTGCAGCCCTCTAATATTTTGTCACCAAACCACCAAAAGGCACATCTGTGGATTTTTGGCTTTCTTCCTTTCAAATTTCAGCCCAAAAGACCAAACCATTCTTTTTCAGCAGGGTGGCAAAGATTTCCTATTATTTTTGCCTGCATACCATCACCGCAGCAACTTGCCGAATGCGAAGACCACCACAGTGCCAGAAATCAGGCAAAATCCGCCTGTCACTGTGGTGGTTCATGCGGTGATCGGGACTGCTTCGCTGGGTGATTGCCCCCCCCCCCCCGGTCCAACTCTGACTTGGAGTTAGAATCCTAGAGACCGATTGTGAGCACTGGCACTGTCAAAGCACTATAGGTAAACTGTTTTTGCCATAGTGTCGCAAAGCAGTGTCGTGATTTATGACACTTTTGCAAAATAAATCATGAAAGTTTCGCATATGTGACACTACTTTGCGACACTACTTTTACAAAAATTTTAAAAACATTTCTGGGGTGTTGAACCCACCAAAAAAAGACATGGCTAGCATCCTCAGGACTCAACTAAGTGAACACAGCAAGAATTGTGTCCCTAGAGGGTACCAAATTTAAATGCCAAGCATTTAGGTGACCACCAATTGAAAACAAGATGGCAGATTTGCGACACTACAGGGGTCATTTGCGACACTAAAAACTGCATTTGCGACACTTTCAAACTTTTTAACTTTTCTCATTGACTATAATGGGAAACTTGTTTTTTGAATAACTTTTGAACCGTTTAATATTTTTTCACAAAATCTTCGAAAGGCACATCAGGGACCCTGGCTGCATGTTCTCTGAAGATTTCAGATCAGTTGGGCAGACTGTGTAACCTGTAGGCGTGAGCAAAGAATGCTCAAAAATGCATAATTTGTGCGTTTTTCGACGCTCTGTAGCTCCACAACCGTACATCCAACCATAACGAAACTTGGCAGATCCAGAGATCTATGGTACCAGACCATGCAAGCCAAATTTCAGGCAAATCCATCATACGGTGGCAAAGTCATTAAGCTGCCACATTTCAGATTTAACCTTAAATGGGGTACTCAACCCTAACTATAGTGGCACTACCATACCACTATAATGTATGTGCATATGTGTGTGTGTATATATATATATATATATATATATATATATATATATATCAAATTGCAAAAAAACTTTAATACATCAGTTAGGGCTAGGCGACAAAGTATGGAACTGAGGCATTAGGGTTGAGCCCCTACCCCCACCTCCATCCTCCACATACCAAGAGGCAGGAGTGTGCCATGGGGTCATTAGACCTAGCTCTTACCCCATTCCATGTGTAAACAGGCTGAAATGGTACAGTATAGGAGAATGGGGTGAGAGTTAGGCCTAAAGAGTCCATGGCACAGCCCAATGCCTGTTGGTGTGTGGAGGATGGGGGGGGTTGGGAGGTAGAGTGGGGGATTAGGGGCTCAACCCTAGTGCCTCATTTTAATACTTTTGTCGCTTCAACCCTAACTGATGCATTAACAAAGTTTTTTGCATTTTATTTCCTCACTTTTTTAGATAGTATAATAGTATGAACCCTGCGCTCCCATCCCTCCATCGAGATAGTACAACAGTATTCATATGTCACAGTGGGAGTGCAGGGTCTTATCCTTCCACAGATGCACATATGTATGTAGTTGTGGAAACACAGGGATCTCTGGCCCCTGTGCGTCCACACATTAAGTTACGATCAGGCATAGCGAAATTTCAACAAATAGTCATAACTGTGCCATCTTAAATAATTTTCACCCTAAATGTTCAACATAACCTTCTTATCACCTCACCACATGTACCCAGTACAGAATACTTTCAAATCCCTTTCAAAATGTATTTGTGTGCGACTGTAACGCCGTTTTGTGCCACAAGTGTGGAAAAACATTTTGGCAGGATTTAAAAAAACTACAGCTGTACTATTCATGAGGTGCTGTGAAAAAATGGTAATGTTGAAAATCTGGAGTGAAAACATGAAATATTGGTGAAGTTACGAGCGTGAGTAGTTACTGCAAAACACATGCTTATAACACGATCATTTGTTGAAATATTTTCACCTAATTTTCAGCATGGACTTTTTGGGATCTCCCCTCATGAACAGTGGCACTGTAATTTTGTTAATCCATCCGAAAAGTTGATTTCGCACAGTGACTGTGCCATTCTGCACCACAGGTGTGAAAATATGTTTCAGGCACGATGTGAAAAATGACAGCTATGCTGTTCATAAGGAGATATGAACAAAGACAATGTTGAAAAAATGGAGTAAAAATATTCAAAACTGGTGAAGTTATGAGTGTGCATAGAAACTGTGCAATGCACACTTGTTACGCAGTCATTTTTGGGAATTTTTTCACCAAATTTGCAATATGGGCTTTTTGAGACCCCCACCTCATGAACAGTGGCACTGCTGTTTCATTAATCAGTCCTGATAGGTAACATAGAAACTTAGACTTTGACAGCAAATAAGGACCACTTGGCCCACCTAGTCTGCTCATTTCCCTACCTTTTTGATAAGCTTCAGATTCTAGTTAACCAACAGCTTACTTCCTCCTACCCTCCACTATAATTGCCTTATGTCTGTCCCATGCATTCTTGAATTTTCCCATGGTTTTTGACCCCATGACCTCCTCAGGAAGATGGTTCCATGCGTCCACCACCCTCTCTGTTAAAAAATACTTCCTCATGTTGCCCCTGAGCCATCCCCCCTCTATTTTCAAATTGTGCCCCCTTGTTCTTGCACATCTCTTTTTCCAAAAGATGCTGCCCTCTTGGACTTTGTTGATTCCCTTGAGGCACTTGAAAGTTTCTATCATGTCCCCCCTCTACCTCCTTTCCTCAAGGGTATACATATTAGCTCTTTTAGTCTCTCTCTTAGTATGGCTTCTGTTGCAGATCCTGCACCATTTTAGTTGCCCTCCTCTAGACTGCCTCCATCCTGTCTATGTCCTTGCAGAGATGGGGTCTCCAGAACTGCATGCAGTACTGCGGCTGGGGTCTCACCAACTGTCTGTACAGAGGGATAACAACTTCCTGTTTTCTACTGGTGATGCCTATCCCTACGCATCCCAGTATCCCCCAGCCATCTTTACTGCCTTCTCACTCTGGTTGCCTACCTTAAGGTCATCTGATATGACTACCCCCAGGTCCCTTTCCATTTTTGTTGTTGTTAGTATCTCCCCCCCCCACTGTGTACTCTTCCCCTGGGTTTTTGTTTCCCAGGTGCATTACTTTGCACTTCGTTGCATTGAATTTAAGCTGACATACATTTGACCATTCCTCCAACCTCGCCAAGTCCCTTCTCATCATTTCCACCCCCTCTTGTGAATCAACCCTGTTGCAGATCTTTGTGTTGTTTGCAAAGAGGCATACTTTTCCTTCCAGCCCCTCCACTATGTCTCTTATAAAGACATTAAAGAGGACTGGTCCCAGTACTGAACCCTGCGGTACCCCACTAGTAACCACCCTTTCTTCGGAGTGTACTCCATTTACTATTATCCCCTGCATTCTGTTGTCCAGCCAATTTGTTACCCAGGCTACCACCCTGGGACCCACTCCCAGGCTGGCTAACTTGTTTATTAATCTTTTGTGTGGGACTGTGTCAAATGCCTTGCTAAAGTCTAGGTAGGCCATGTCCACAGGCCCCCCAGTCTACTGCTTTGGTCACCCAGTCAAAGAAATCTATCAGATTTGTCTGACGTGACCTTCCCACTGTGAATCCATGCTTCCTTGAGTCCTGTGCCCCACTGCCCTCTAGGTACTCAACAATTCTTTCTTTCATTCCAAGCAGCAACTGTGAAATCACCTTTTGGGACCAAGTAACGAAATGACAGTGCTAGTGCTCGTGAGGTGGGGTCCTAAGAACCTCATGTTGAAAATGTGGGGCCAAAATTCCTACAAATGGCTGAAATATCAACCTAAGTTGAATCCCCCCATTGACTGGCATTATACAGCACTTACCTTTGATTCTTCAGTTTATAGTTCAGCTTTGAAGAGTACAGATGTGTCTCGGTCCAGAAAAGATCACTGCTCCCAACCTCTGGAGGTAAGTATGGGTAAGGGGAGGTTGGTGCTCAGTGGGAGGGTGGGGATGGGGGAGGGACTGGGGAGATGACGAGGGACTGTTTTCTTTTTTGCAGGTTTAAAAAAAATAGAAGACGTCAGGAGATGGTTTTCTTTATTTACAGGTTATTTTAAAATATCTATACATATTTGGGCACACTGGGGTGGGCTTCCAGTGTGCCATATCAGTGAGGGGGGTGGATACATGCCAACACGGGGATTGGGCACCCTGTATCAGTAATTCAAGACTACTGGCTTGGGGGGGCATCATCTGACACTGAGAGTGGGCATCCCAGTATTGGAAGCATTAAAATTGAATTAAAAAATACACATCTATTTGGCACACTAAGGTGGGCTCCCAGTGTGCCATATTAGCAGGAGGGGGGAGATACATGCCGACACGTTGATTGGACATCCCGATGTCGGCATTTAAAGAATAAGTGCTGAGGCTGTTTTTTGCTTTGGCTCCCTGTTTGTCAGCCGATCCCCATTCGTTAGGTGGGATAAGGACCAAATGGCCCTATCTGACCATCTGGTCTTCATCTCATGACCAGAAGGCCATATCTGACCATCTGGTCTTCATCTCTCAAATGGGAATTTTGACACCTCATGAACGAGGATTTTGTTTGTATAATCCCTGTTCGTGAAGTGTCAAAATCCCCGGTTGTCAGGCAAATCCCCATTCGTGAGGTGTCTAAATCCCCATTCATCAGCCAATCTCCATTTGTGAGGTAGGGCCATCTGGTCCTTATCTCATGAACAGAGATTTTGATCGTGGATCAGCTCACGATTGGGGATTTGGACACCTCCCAAACGGGGATTGGAAGCGAGTCACGAACGGGGATTTTCAAATAAAAAAACAGCAGTTTTTTTAAAGAGCTGGTGACACGTTCAGGACAACTTTAACAAAACCTAATATTTAGAAACAGTCCAGCTTGTTTTTCCCTTCAGTGCAGTATTCTTCCTCCCCATTATTTATTACTGAGTTCATCTGTATGAAAACAGGATCCTTGCTCCATAACAGTATGTCTGTTCCTGATGCTTTCTCCCTACCTGAAGTCACAGAGCACTGCTTATGACATCACAGTTACTCCCATGGCAACAGATTTTGATGTCACAACAGAGGATTATGACTTGAAGTAGGGAGTACGCTATAGTGGCAGATTGACTCTAAAGAAACTCTAAGGGATAAAGATCATATAGTCATGCAAATTTCCTTAGTAATAAATAATGGAGAGGAGAAATATATAACATATAAATGGAATGCAGGCAGAATTGTACCTAATTATTATGCTTTTCAAAGTTTTCTTTGATGCATCAGTAGCTCTTTAATAAACTCATGGAAACCAAACACATGGTTTTGTAGAGGGTGTCACCCTGAACAAAACCCATACATTTGTTTCCACAGAATACATCCATGGGGCACGTAACAACATTTTGTTTTGGGCTAAAAGTGAAAACAAGATGGCGGCTCATGAATGAGGATTTTTTTCTCACGAATGGGGATTTAATGAATCCCCATTCGTGCACTGTTAAGATCCCCATTTTGTGAGTGGAAATCCTTGTTCACAGCTGTGCATCAATATAAAAGACTGAACTGAACATGATCAGAACCTGAATTTTCCACACCCCGATGCCTGTTGGTGTGTGGAGGGTGAGGGTGGGGTGGTAGGAGTGGCAACCCTAACAGCACATTTCCATGCTTTTGTCACTGTGCTATGAACCCTAACTGATGCATTAATGGCATATTTTGCCACGAATTTGCCTTCTTTTTGAGAAAGTGTAATGTAACTGGTAAGTGGTATGTGTTAGTGGGAGCGTGGGTCCTCTTGGCCCTGCACTCCCTTCATATTGCCCATGTTTTGTGTAATGATATGCATATGTGGGAGTACAGGCCCTCAGGACCCTGTGCTCTCACTTACACATAACTATGGAGCTATACAGCAGCCCTACAGGGCAAGGAACCTTTGTAACAGTAATTTGCTAATATCTCAGTAACTGTTGCAGCTAGAAAAAAAATTCCAGTGCTGTTGTAATCATGGCAGCGAGTACTCCACATGACATTATCAGTATCTCGCATTGTTTACAAGATATGGGCACCGAAATATGCTGAAAAGGCACCCTTGAAACCCCTGTGACACTAATTTACCATTATCCTCGTAACTGTAGCAAGTAGAAAAAACTTTCCACTGCTTGTGTAATCTATGATTTCCCAAACTTGTTTCTGTGGGTAGCGAAAAATCTGTATCTCACTTTGTTTTCGAGATATGGGCACCCAAAGGTGTCACAGGTGCCGTAATGTTATCCTGTGGGAAATTGTTCAAATTCAGAATTCTGTAACTTTGGTCCCCTTGAGTGTTTTGGCACTAAACCACTAAAAGACACATCTGTGGGACCAGGACTTGCCACCCTACAAATTTCAGCCCAAAACGTCCAACCGTTTTGTTGCAGGGGGATGGCAAAAAGTTGCCGTTTTTTGGCAAAGTTCTTTTGCAAATCGCGAAAGTTTCGCAAAAATAAACAGCATGAAACTTTCGCATTTGCAAAAGTTTCACGGATGATTGTCTCTGTGATCTGCAAAGTACTGGGGCTCCGATTTTGGAAACAGCATTTCTTGGGAGTTTTACCCCCCCAAAAAAGATAGGGCTGGCATCCTCAGGACCTGACTAAGTAAACCCAACAGTCAATGTTTACCTAGAGGGTCCTAAATTTAAACTTCAGTTATTTTTCTTTCTCTAACTGAAAACAAGATGGTGGCAGCACGAAAGTAAAAGGGCCACTTGCGAAAGGAAAACTGTACTTGCGACATTTTTGTGATACACATATATTTTTTCCCCATTGATTATAATGGGAAATTTGTTTTTTTTAATAACTTTTGAATGTTTTAATATTTTGACACCAAATCTTTGAAAGGCACATCAGTGACCCAGACTGCATCTTCCTGAATATTTCAGACCAAATGGACAAATCGTGTGGGCTGTGGGAGCGAGCAAAGAAACGCGCAAAAAGTCAATTTTTTTTTGTGGGTTTTTTTTTACATTCTGCAGCTCCACAACCATGCATCCAACCATAACGCAACTTACCAGATCCAGAGATCTATGATACCAGACCATGCTTGCAAAATTCAGGCAAATCTGTTGTACAGTGGCAACGTTATTAAGGTGCAAAATTTGAAGTTTAACATTAAAGTGCTTACTCAACCCTAACTACAGTGCCACTACTGTGGCACTATTTATATATATTATACTTGTGCGGTAGCACCAGTATCATTAGGTTTGATGGGGCAGTTTAATGTTAAAGGTGCAATTTTGCAGTTTAATAACTTTGCAACTGTTCAACTGATTTGCATAAAATTTAGCATGCTTTGTGGCTAGGGGCAGGTCTCTTTATTTGGCAGATTTCATGTAAATCCATTATGTTGTTTTTGAGATACAGATTGCTGAAAAACAGGAAATTTGAATTTTTTTTGTGATGTCTTTCGACAGCCGTTTCATTGAAACGGCTTTAGTTTGTGGTGCAACATTATAAGGGTTTATAACTTTGGTTCACAGATGTGCCTTTTGAAGGTTTGGATAAAAATTATGAATTTGTTCAGAAGTTATTACATTTTTACTTTTCCCATTATTTCTTATGGAAAAAACTGAAGTCCCACATGAAAACATTTTTGTGTTTGGACACAGGCAGTTTGTTGTTTTTCGACAGCCATGTGTCCAAAATGGCTTTTGTTTGTGGTCTACATTTTTTAGGATTTATAGCCTTTGTGTTACAAATGTGCCTTTTGAAGGTTTTGAGAAAAAATATTAATCCGTTCAGAAGTTATTAAATGTGTTCCATGTCTGAAAACATATATATAGGATGTTTTCGGATACATTATGCAGCACCATCTTTCCGAACATATAATGTGACCCTGATGTGCACGGTAACAATAGTTTAATTTGGTATCCATTGATATGGGTGTAGTAAATTGAGCGACTCAAAATGAATGACTCAATTTGATCGCCCGCCGGAATAGCTAGTTTGTTAAAATGTCGATGGGAAGGAATAGCAATTGTACAGGAACAAAACAACAAGGGTGAATCACCAGGGAAGGTATAATGATGTAGGCTGAGGGAAAGAAGCATGCTGCTGCTGAGTCAGTCACCTGGAGTAGTAGATATGACCAGCACTTGGGATGCTGATGGTCCCAGGTTCGGGACTGCCCACAGGTATGTTTTTTGTTGGGATGGGTGTTTTTTAATTTTATTTTTGTATTGGCTGTCCCCTGGTTCCCCCGTTTGACATGCTTCAAGCAGCAGTAGAGCCCCTCCCATGTACTCCCCTTTCCCCCAATGTCTTCCCACCCAGAGTTGATTATATTATTATGGGGGTGCACGGTGCATAGCCCCCCACATTAAATGTTGGAGTATCATGTTTTGGGCCTCTACTGTGTACCACCATCACTGTAAAGGGGATCGCAGTGGTTGGCATGTGGTGGATTTTGGAATCGGCAAAATGTAATCACTGTTATGTGACTCACCGTTCCATTTTTGCTATTATGACATGGAACCATTTAATTTAAGGTCCTTTCATTGGTGGTCCCCGATAACAATAGTTTAATTTAAGCACATTTCATTGGTGGTCCAGTGACACTGATCCCCCAGTCCTCAATGTCCCCGGTAACCAGAGGCGTCATGCCCATAGGGCCCGAGGGGGCATGTGCCCCCCCAAAATTGTTGAGAGGGCTATACAGGAAAAATCATAAGTATTTATTTTTTTAATGGCATACATGGGCTGCCAAATAATGTGGTGTTTTTCACTGTCATTTTGGTGGGTGCTGGGGGGGCCGGGGTTATTATTACGAATGATTAGCGTGATTGCAGCCTGTCATGTGCTGGTGAATCGACTTGCTTCGGGGATGATTGAGCACCAGTAAAATGAGAGCGTGAGAGTAAGACAGACAGTCTGAGACAACTAGCGCTGTGATTGGTTGCTGCCAGGCAGTTACCATGTGACACATCCACTCCAACGAAAGCACCAATCAAGCTAAGTGAATGCACATCGGAGCCTGGAGGTGCGAAAAAGAAGCTCGCGCTGCAATGAACGGTCGTCCTTCCATGACAAGTCCTTTGGTTGACCTCTCACACGCAGACACAGAGAGACCCGCAGCATCAGTCTGTCCTGTTGGCAGTAAGAGAGACAAGCCTGCCCGCCCGGTGGAAGTCTTGTGAAATTTCTGGCTGCCTGCTTGAAGGATCGATTGCTTCCTTCATCCTTCCACACTGCAGTCACTCCTTGATTAAAAAGGTAGATCAGACTCAGTAGTCAGTAGTTGCTGTAACAAGTTCAGGCTAGGGTAGCAAATCTACTGCTATTGAACTTCTTGACAATTTGCAGTGCCTTAGTTCTTTTCCTTCATGCATGGTCCACATCTTGCTGCATCGAGCAGCCCCAAACTGCTGCCTGTATTTGCCCAGACTGGTATCTCACTAATTTACATTTTAGAAAGAGTCCCTCACTCGGATTCCAGTGCACGTCGTGACCGTTGTTGTGAGTGAGTATTTCCCATACTGATCTCTCCCAATTAATTTCTCTGTGCCTCTCACTGCTCGTTCACGTTTTATCCCCTCCAATTTTTTTTATCTGTTGCATGAGTACCCTGTTGTTAGCGCCCCCCCCTAAAAGCTTATTACTGAAATCTCCCTGCTGCCTTTACTGTAACTTCACCATGGAATGGAAACAGTCATGCTCCCTGCAGAAAATAGATTACCAGAAGTTTGGGGACAAAATTCACCATCTTTGCAAATGTGTAACACTTACTGTACAGGAAGCCTGACTTACTGTTTGTTGTTTTGCCCCTGAATGCAGCATAGGAAAGACAATATGAGCATTCCTTAAGTTGTAATACATATAGACACAGGTATTGTTGGATAACATTTCACAATTTACTGCATTGTTTCAGACTTGTTGAAAAAGATCAGTCTTTTTTGGAAGTTGCTGTGTTACACATAGGGAGTGGGACTATTTGGGTAGGTATTGTAGTGACACTTATATACACACACACACACACACACGCACACACACACACACACACACATAGGTAAATAACGAGTTGCGGTGTTTTTATAGACTTCATTTACAAGAGACATTAAAAAGTTGTAGTGATATGGTTCTGCTTGCATAACATAGTACCCCCATTTCTTTACCCCTCAACTTCGACCACTGAGCTGTCGTAGCCACAACATACAAGTGGGTGACAAAAGTTGGACTGGTCCACCTGGATATCTGGAAATTTCCAGGTGCGCCCCCCTCAGCTGGGTAACTGGTCACTTTCTGAACTCTGAAAACTTTTGCATTTATCATCTTTTTTCTTTTTATTGAGGAATAAATACAAAGGTAGCAGCAGAAAGCAGGAATTGTTTACATACAAATGCATCTTACATTTCTTATAATTTGCAGACAGAGTTTTAACACATTGAATCATAACAATGACTTATATATGAATATCTTAGTAGAGAAACAGGCATATTAATCCAAGCAGTATGAAATATCAGGCTGGTTAACTGACCAGTTCATGGGGGTTTCAATAAGTCCTTCATGTTGAATCCCACAGGGGTGGGAGGGGATCTAATGACTCAAGCCATGTAGGGAGCCTAAATTTTTACAAAGGCTGTGCTTGTCTACTTGGCGAAGTGAATAAGATGCGTTCGGGAGTCTAAGTACTCCATTGCTTCTAACCATGTTTGAAAGGCTGGAGGACTTGATGTCTGCCATTTCATTAGAGTTAGTCGGAGAAGTTCCACGAAGCCTGTGTGAGGCCATATCAGCTGCACATTAGTCATCGGCCAGCTAACTGGAACAACACGAGTAACCAGAAAGAGGGAGTGAGGCAAGTGCATGCCAAGGTGTGGGAGCAGAACTGGATCACTTTCCCCCTTACCACTTAGAGTGGTTTGCAGCTCCACAATATGTGCAGTAGATCCACCCCAGGACCTGACATCTCCAGCACTGGTTATGGGGTAACAATCCTATTTTATGCAGCTGATAAGGGGTTCTATACCAGAGGTGAATAACTTTGTTTTTAATAAGAAGGCTCCTCTGGTCCACACAGGACTTATGTGCAAGCTGCCAACAATTAGACCATTCCTAAGGAGTAACTGAGATTCCAAGCATTTTTTCCCACCTGTTTTTAGCAGGCAGAGATGGGTCTGGATCAGACTCTCTAACCCAAATTTGAATCATACCTACTAACCCTTTACTTTGTTTAGACCATCGGGAGATTGGGAATGTTTCTCTAGAGGGGCCTAGATTCACCCTACAACCCATTCACTTACAGTTAATTCTGGACCAGACACCATGCAAACTATCATCTTTTTTCTAATTAAATGGGGGTATCTGGGACACTGTAGATAAATGTAAGATGGAAACACAGAGTGGGAATGTATCAGACTGAAGTGAAATATTGATATGAGTGTGTCACCCTAGTCCCTCCTGCACTGATTTTCCAGTATGCCCTTGTATCCTCTTTCCAAGTGGTTCCTCTGTGTCCCAGTCCAACACTGAAGAAGATCCTGACTCTCAGCTTATATTACTTTGCATAGCGCTATGATTTTACACTCAATTTACACATCACCTGGGCACACTACACTATGAGCACCACTCTCTCCCAGGGCATCTGAAGCCTCTGATTGGGTGCTCCACATTTCCTCCCGATACAGGCCATGGACCCTCCTATTTCATCTGTCACACATGACGTCACTCTGAAACAAACATATCTTACTGCCACCCTCTGCATTCTGGCAGCCACTTCCTGATTTACCACATTGTGCAACATGCCCAGACTACTAGTCTACTACTCTTGTTGAGCAGCCTTTTGCTTTATGTGATACTGTGTCAAAAGCAGCATTGTTGTATCATGTTTATATTGTAACCATACTTGCCTCACCTGCTAATCAGTTACAAAATGATGATTGATTATGTCAATTGATGTAACACAATGAACATATGAAACAGCAATTATAACTGCCTGTCCTACTGCAAATACTGTTTCCAATCTGTATGTGCATTATTATTATTATTTATTTGTTCTTAATCATCTTATAGTGAATGGGGGGAGTTGTATACTGTGAAATTTTCATTGTAAAAATCTACCCTTTCCAACATGGTCGAACCTGGGAACGAGCTGATATTCAGTCACTGATGCTTTACCCAAAGTACAGAATTTTATATAAAAAAAAGAAAACAGATGACATGTCATTATTATTCAAATATAACATTTACAGTTGACTATAATGACAACAAATTGATAGTGAATTCCTGTCATTTAGAAGTCAATGGATCAGCTACAAGTGGACTAAATAGTTATGTGATTACATATCATAAAACTAAACGTGTGCATTATGTGAGTCTTTTATGATAAAAGACTGGCAAAATGCACAAGTTCTAACTAAGTGTTAAAAAATACAAAAGGTAACTCTAAGTACAATGAACAAAGGACAAAACAATTAATCATTTCTATAACCTGTATCAGTATTATGTCACTTAGCTTGTTGGGGAACAGCTTTCTGGGCTGTTAAAAGTCACCAAAATGCACCGTTTGACTTCAATTTTTCAAAATTTTCCCGGGGGGGGGGGCATGCCCCCAGACCCCCTAGAGAGGTTGAGATTTTGTGCCCCTTCAGAATTTCTGACTGCATGAAGCCCCTGCCGGTAACAATAGTTTAATTTAAGCACCTTTCATTGGTGGTCCAGTGACCCATTCTGGGTTCATAGCCTTTGTGTCACAGATGTGCCTTTTGAAGGTTTTGAGAAAAAATATTAGTCCATTCAGAAGTTATTAAATTAGTTCCATGTCTGAAAACATATATAGGATGTTTTTGGATACATTTTGTGCATCATATTTCCAAACATATAATGTGACCCCAATCCCTGATGTGCATGGTAACAATAGTTTAATTTAAGGTCCTTTCATTTGTGGTCCAGTGACCCTGATGCCCCTATCCCCAATGACCCCAGTAACAATAGTTTAATTTAAGCACATTTCATTGATGGTCCAGTGACCCCGATCCCTGATGTCCCTGGTAACAAAACTTTAATTTAGGCACCTTTCATTGGTGGTCCAGTGACCCCAATCCCCATTCCCCTATGTGCCTGGATAAATTTCAAGAAAAGTCAAATATGTTGGTGGTCAGTGCTCCAACCCACCCCCCAGGAGGTTGTGTTCAACACCCACCCTCTTCCAGTGACAGAGCCAGGGACTGGCACAGCCCTCCTCACACCTTGTGGCTGGCCCGACTGAACTGTCACTGTGCACATAGTAAACGTACATACTCAGTCAATGAACTCATAGTAAAAGTATGCGTTCAGTGACAGTCCAGTCAGGGGCCAGCAGCAGAGGTGTGAGGAGGGCTGTGCCAGTCCCTGGCTCTGTCATGGGATGGGGTGCTGATGAGCACAACCTTCTGGGATGGGGGGTGGGGCTGGGGCACTGGACCACCAATGTAGGGAATTCTTCTGAAGTGTAACTGGGCACATAGGGAATGAAGATAGGTCACTGAACCACAGAGGTGCTTAACTTCGGGGATCGGGGTCACTGGACCACCAATGAATGGAGCTTAAATTAAAGAATTGTTACCATGGACATGACATGCAACAGTGTTATTAAGTGATTAGGAAACACCTTTGCTATTCTCCTTCTCTGGTGGTGTAGTGGGCAGAGCATTTGGCTGTGAATGTAAGGGTCATAGGTTCAACACCAGGTGTCATGTATTTTTTTTTCTTCACGGTACAATAAATGATTTTGTGAATGAAAAAATATGTCACACTTGGTGTTGAGCCCATGACCCTTGCATTCACGGCCATATGCTCTGTTCACTACACTACCAGAGAAAGGAAAAAGCTGTGGTGTTTCCTGTTCAGTTGTCCCCAGTTATGTTCGAAAACATAATTGATGCCTTGTGAACTGATGTCATTTTTCTTACCAAAGCCAGCGGTTACAAAATGGTGGGAAACAGTAAAGGCAGACACAGCACAGTGAGGAATGGATAGAACGCTCTTAGTTCAGTAGTGCAGTTATGATCGAAAATTAAAAAAAACAACCTGCAAGACTTTGTATAGGAAACTTGAAGATAGTTCAAAAAGTAAGTATTATATTTACTTGTATGCCACAGGACAACAGATTAAACACAACACAACAGTTAATACTTGGTCTCCCATTACCCTTTCCACCAGGACACACCGTGATACTTGGTCTCCGATTACCCTTTCCCCCAGGATGCACTGTGAGACGAGCAACTTGTTGTTCAGTGTGCCTTTCTGATGAAAATTTTCAAGAAATAAATAAAGAACACATGGCCAGTAGCAAAGTACAGCCAATGAAAATCTAGGCAAGCAGTATCATCAAATACTACTCACAGATAGTGTTGTGCAAAATTGGAAAATTTCCCCATGTGAAATATTTAATGGAATTTGTACATTTCGCAAAATATTTCACCGGGTGAAATGTGAAATTTTGACCCTTTGAGGGGTGAAACTTCACCCTCGAACCAGCGAAATTTGCCATTAGCGGGTGAAATTTCACCAACAAAGGGTGAAATTTCTTGATTTCACCATTGAGCCCACAATCCTTCAAAAAAAGAAAACAATCTCCTCCCCTGTTCCTGGTGTCTAGTGGTCCCCCCCCACTGGCTGATCACTGGCCGAATTCAAATCAAGAGAACCCTCCCCCCTGTCACCCTGAGCCCCAGCCTCCAATCTTTGCAACAACAAAAAAATCCCCTTCCATGTCCCTGGTGTCTAGTGGTCCCCCCAGCCGATCAATGGTCAAATTCAAATCAAGAACCCTCCCTCTCCCCCAAATCACCCTGAGCCCTGGTCCCCAATCTTTGTAAAAAAAAAAAATCCTCTCCCCTCCCCATCAGTGGTGTCTAGCGGCCCCCACCCCCACCCTGTATTAAGTCAGATCACCTCACTCTCCTCCCAGTACCTCAACCCAGGCCACTGGCACAGTCTTCCACTCATCCTCATGGCCAGCAGCCCATCTGAGCACTCAATGAATGAGTCGCGGTATGCATAAACTCATTCATTGAGTGCTCAGATGGGCTGCTGGCCAGAAGGAAATGATGGAGGCTTGCCATTAATAATTAAGTACTGAGGGTGACAGCGAGATGGGCTCTGACTTAAGACAGGTGAAATCCACAGACACCAGGGATGGGGAGGACCCTACAAAGAGTGGGGTCGAGGCTCAGGATGACTGGGGGAGGGTTTTGATTTTGAATTCGCTGGTGATCAGCTGGGGTGCACCACTAGACACCAGGGACATGGGAGGATTGTTGTTGTTTTTTTGCAAGATTGGGGCTGGGGCTCAGGTGATGGGGGAGGGTTCTCTTGATTTGAATTCGGCTGGTGATTGGCTGGGGGGCCACTAGACAGCAGGGAGGGATATAAATTCAGCAATGGGCATATATGGATGTGGGCAAAATTGCAGTCGAAATTTTGCCACAACTTCATAAAATATTTTGTGTGGTGAAATTACTGATTTAGTGGCAATTTCACTGGTGAAATAACATTTTGAAACATCTCTACTTACAGACAACCATGAAAAGTATTTATTGCTTCTGTAACAGAAATGAAGAAATTATGGAAAGACAACCAAATTTCTCACCTTGTAGAGCTGTCAAATCTGTAGCAGATCCTTATATGGTTATGAGAGGGACAAATCAGCCTCTCACCGATATCTGGGAAGCTGTTAGTCATTACGTCTCAAACAAACATAACTTGAAAAAAGATGTGACGCAATACTACAGGCAGTGGAAACTGATAAGACAGAAATTTTTTAAAATGAAGGAGATTGGCAATATACCAAAATGCCACAAAATATGGTTTCCTATAGTGGAGGAAATGTGGAGGAACGGTGGTAAAACAAAACTCAGAGACCAGTTCTACATGAATAAGCAGAACACACCATAGTTCCCCTCCCAAAAGACACGATCATGGTTAACACAGAGCAGTAAAATACACAATATACAGTATCTTATAATGCTCTTCTATCTGTATTGCAGAACACTCAAAAGGAATAGGTGTACTACAACATTGCCCAAATTTAGACACGGAAGACAGTACATAGTCTGACAAGGAGATATCAAGTGAAGAGGAAGAACAGCAAACAGCAGAAGATATCCATACCCTTCCAGGAAATTAAACTTTGTACTCAAATAGGTTACAACAACAAACATATCACACCAGGTAACCCAGTCCTCTTTATCTAGTCATTGCAGACCCAACCCCAACAGCTGAAGCAGAAGCATCAACAACACAGGAACAAATCACATACAAAGAACCACCAACAATAACAAAAGAAGTACATGCACCACTACACCAACCAAGAGCAGAAACTAAAGAGAAACATGAACAAGGCAACAAACCATTATAATACGATGAAGAACCAATTAGCACAGAGATTGAGACACAAACAGAGGAAAAATCCAAGGATCATGACCCATCAAGCCATAAACAATAGCACAAATGAGTAGGAAGCATTTCCCAAATGTAAGAAATAATAAAAAAGAACACATAACAACCAAAAGTCAAAAAAACTCACAATTTTTCACCTGTAACAGATACAGCTTCTCAGATTGAGTAAAGTCTTTAAGAACTGACAAAAATAATAAAAGCAGGATTTCAGTCTGCAAGTCAAGGTGAATCAGTTTCTACTGCATGAGATTTCAGCTGAGCTGACACAGATAAAGTCCATTATACAATGGTGTGTGAAAATCCGGCAACCACATTGGTTAAAAGATGTCACATGACCATGGTTGAATCCTGCATAACCTATGGCTGAGGAATGGCATTTATAAAAAACATAATTAAACACATTTTAAATTTATTTTACACATGGCTCCATTGTATAATCACAATTATACAATGGGCAGTCAAAGACCATACAAATCCTCCATTCTGATTGGCTCACTGGCACACCTCTCCTGTTGTAAATTCTAGTAACACCCCATGGGAAGAGGTGCCAGTCACCAGTGACCCACATCACAGAACCCCCCTCTGAAATCACTCCCCAGAGCATGATAATCCCCAAGATTGCCAAAGACAAAACGGAACAGCGAGCTGCCGTTCCAGCTATGAACCCTCCAACGTCGGGTATTATACATTATTCCTGAAAGCAGAGGCACATGTTAAAAAAGTAATCTGTTGTACTAGAGCCTCATATCGTATACTGCTAAACACAGGAAGCTTTCTTAAAAAAAAAATATTTTCAGTTTGAAAAGTCGCGCGATAACATTCCTTACGTCTTCACACTTGTTTATCCATCTGGGCTCTTTTTCCAAATCCCTACCACACAGTCAGCTGCCACCTCACAAATCCAGTAAAAAAAACAAACAAATAAATTCAATATAAAAATAAATACATCTGCCGACCACCACCACATCCTTCAATTTGCAAAATTCACACAGAACCCAGAACCGCTAAATATACAGAAAACCGGAAACAAAAAACAATCTCACTACTGGCACTGCACTCTCAAAACAATGTAACAAATATCAGGCTCTCTCTAAACAAAATTTAAACTTGAACTCTGTCATGCGTTTACTGTTGTAAACATAAGTCTCACTCAGCACAACAGGTAAGGGAGAATAAAAAAACTTTCACTGCATCCACTATATTACTAAACATGGGCAGTGAGTGTAATATTCTACCTAGCAACAGAACTTTTTTTTTATGGCACAAGAATAAATTAAAATAAATAATTATCTAAATCACAATAAATATATCTTTTTCTTTTCTTTTTTTTAAATCAAAACGGAACATTGTATAATCGCAATATACCACTCAAGGTTGTTAGTGATGCCAGGATTTACCCATGCCTGGTGTGTTGTTGGTCACTCAGCGGTGCCTCGTGACCAAACAACACACCAAGACATGAGTAAAATCCTAACATCTCTCTTCTTGTATATTGTACACTTTACTCAGGGTGTGAGGTTATTGGGTGATTTACCCACTTCTTGTGTGGTTAAGTCACTCAGCTGTGCCTCGTGACACACTACACAAGGCATGGGTAAATCCCCAATAACCCACACACTGTTGTGCCTTATTGCTTAATTTTACAAGATATAGTATCTCAGAGCCCGCACTCTCAACAACTACAGAACGAAGAGAAGACAATGCATGATTCCTGCCCCCCTCTCCCCCTTACATGTTGAACACATATAGGATATTATATGGGTAACCATACACTACAAGGCTATTCTTTCACTGAGTGGATACAATGATGACTGATGACCTCTAGAGCAAAGCTTGATAGGTCTCCAAGTTGGCATTGTACCCAGGAGGTGACAGAATAGCCGAGTAGTGTATGGGTAACCACACACTGTTCTATATAGTGTATGGCGACCACAAAATTAAAAAAAACTCACTTTTACATATTTTATGTCAGCTCTTGCTTTACAACTGCCGCTTGTCAGCACACCCACATGCACCACTTTCCCACAGCAAGGGACAAATCACAGCTGCTGCTGGAGTCCCTTGTATTATGACGTCCTCACTAATGCAGAACAAAAAGTTATTCTGCGTTAGTGAGGACATCACTACTGCAGCAGAATAACTATTTGCGGTGTATAGATTTCCATACACAACCGCATTCCACCATACACTATATGGTAATTATTCCACTGAATAAGAAACATTTTCTGTGTTACAGTTCATCAGTATTGCTTAGTTTTCCCCCTTATTAATAAATGTAACTGATGTTTCCACAGTGCTAGAATTTGTTCTTATTTGTCATTGTTTTCAATGAAAGATATAGAGAAAGTGCAAGTGTTCAGTTTAAAAAATAGGAAGTATTCTACCATGATATGTGAAACCTCACAGTATATTCCATGGAGTCTGTATTTTTTTTGTCATTTAAAACAGCTGTTGTTCATGTGTTGACAGTGGTTTCTCATATAACATGCTGTGTGCAATATTGTAGTTAAATTAATATATGTTGACAAAGAAGAAAATAAACATTTTTCTCTCTGTTATATCAAGTATTGTTCTTTTTTTATGTGGACAACTACTTTTATAAAGAAGTAAAAGAAATTTGTACATTGTGGTGCAGTGGAAAAATGCTGGGGTGTGACACTGCAGTAGTGGATCTTTATGCAAGGCTGTGTTTCTTCTTTTTTTTTTTTAAATATGACTGACTTTTTTAAGTAGAAATGACCACCAAAATGTGTGGGTTGCGATGGTAGGTCCTTTACAGAAAGGCTCACCAACAAGCAAGGATGCATAATCATGACTCTGTCATGCTGTGGAAATAGTGTACAAACACAATCGTCGCCAACCAATTTAGAAGTTTTTCACTTTCACCTTGTTAACTACAAATCAGCAGCAACATTTGCATTATGCTTCCTAAAGTATGCAGCATCTTCACTGTATATCTGACTGTTGCTCCTTTTTTTTGTCTTTTTTTAATGTGGCCAGCTAACTACTTCTATAAAGGGTTTAAAAAATGTTGCTGTATGTAGTGTAATGGTGGTGAAGTGGTATATTTTTGCTTTGGGTGTGACAGTGTAACAGTAGATCATGGTTCTAACCTTACCTTTGGCTTTTTTGGTTTACATATCTTTTAGCAGACAGGGGTTTCAAACATCGCCTGCCACCACCCCCGACATTAGCTAGGACACAGCAGACCTACCTGTATTATTATAGCTGATGGATTCCCTCACCCCCACACTTGCAAAAGGGATTTAAAACATATCCCCCCAAACCCCCCACTGTTAAGGAGCCCATCTGCAGTATTGTGGGTCACGGATTTCCCCCCACCCCAGCACATTTGTACAGAAGATGGGTGGTGGGAGTGCAGGGACCCCCGGCCATAACCTCTCATGGGCAAATAAGGCTACTACTACACTATTTGAAAAAGTAAGGACATTCATCGCAAAATTTCATTAATGCATCAATTAGGGTTGCTACTAAAATAACAAAAGTTGGGAAATGGGGTGTTAGGGTTTCCAATCCTAACAGTCCACTCCAACCCTGCAGACACTGACAGGCACCAGGGGTGTGCCTTGGGGTCATCAGCCCTAATGCTCACCCCATTCCTCCCCCTCCCTCCCTGCAAACACTGATAGGTGTCAAGGGTGTGCCTTGGGGTCATCTTCCCTAACACTCATCCCATTCTCTTATACTGTACCCAGCTCAGGTTATTTACTTATGGAATGGATTGAGTGTTAGGGCTGATGACCACAAGAGCACATCAGACACCTGTCAGTGTCTGCAGGTTGGGAGGGGGAAGAATAGGTGAGCGTTTGAACCGACAAGCCCAAAGAACACACCCAACCCTGGCACCTGTCAGTGTCTGCCAGGATGGGGGTGGGGTGTAGGGGTTTCCCGGCTTTTTAGTAGCAATCCTAACTGATGCAGTAAAAAAGGTTTTTCAATGAATATACATACATACTATATACACACACACACACACACATGGCCGCTCCTATAGTTGGGGTTGGTACAGCACTTCAATATTAACTCTTAGTTTTTGCACCTTAATAACGTTGGCATTTTTTGGAAAAATAGCCCCACAATTGGGGTGTACAGTCATTCTGCCAGTGTTGCAAGATCTGGAATGTTTTGTGATGGCATCTTGTATAGTTTTTGAGATATAAAGCAGTGAAAAACAGTAAACATTATGTTTTTTCCCATAGGTTAACATGGGATTTTTTGGTATCATCTACAGCCCACACAGAATGAAAAATGCCTGTGTAATTTGTATGGATGATAGGATATGTGCCAAGGGTGTGCCTTTGGATGGTTTGGTGAAAAAATTCATTTCCATTTCTAAACTATAATGATTTTTGTGATAGCCGTAAGACAAGCAGGTAAATGAAAAACAGTTTGAACAGTAAATATCAGACAGTTAACTTACTGTTAGATTCTCAGACAAATACTGTTCAAGATGTCAGCCATCTTGTTTTTCTAACAACTTTTAAAATAGTCTTGTACACAACCATTAAGGACAGCACAACACCCGCATTTAGGTCTCAGTGATATCTTTAGTTTGATGATTGTTTTAAAATTAGTATAGCTCCATGGCAAATATGTGTATTTTCACTGAAAAGTATGTACCTCATCACTCACTAAGTAATTACATTCAATTTATTTACTGTTCGAACTTTACTGTTCAAATGGTAAATAACAAAGTGAAACAGTAATTACTTAATGAACTGCTAACACCTCAAAGAAAACCTGAAAAACATAATATTTAGGTACAATTCAGCTTACATTCCATATATATTCTATAGATTTCTCCTGCAGATTACTTATTACTAAGGAAATTTGCATGAATGCATGATCTTTATACCTCAGCTTTCATCTGCCTCTATAACCTACTCCCTACTTCATGTCATAACCCTCTGTTGTGACTTAACAATCTGTTGCCATGGGAATAACTGTGATGTCACAAGCAGTGTGTTATGACTTCAGGTAAGGAGAAAGCAACATGAAAAGATGAACTCTTTAGGAGCAAAGATCCCTTTTTTCATGCAAACTACTCCAGTAATAAATAATGGAGAGGAGGAATGCAGAACTAATGGAAAATACAAGCTGAACTGTGTCTAAATATTATGTTTTGTTAAAGTTCTCCTGGAGGCGTCAGCTGCTCTTTAATGAGTGATGGGAGACATGTTTTTTAGTGAAAAAACACATATTTGCCATGGAAATACTTACTGCAAGTGCAAGTGCAACTGACAAAAAGTAAATTGCTACAAGATGATTCCCCTAAGTAACAAGCAAGGTATTTGGCAATCAATACTGTGATGTTAGAGGAGAGGGGTACATTCTGAATGAACTGTATACCGTGATACAAACAGTCCATATGCACAATTTTAAAAAGGGTAAAAAAGTTCTCATTTGCAAGCGGTTCTGACTTGTTTTGCAAATATAAATGTTCAGCATACTGGAGATTTATATGCTGTGTCCCTTTTTAATTCAATGAAATATGTAGGTACAGGTGAACTACTAATTCTAGGGCAGCACTGTGAACCATTGACTATGCCAAGGTGCTCCTTGTTAAAATATCTAAATATTGGCCAATGGAGAAAAAGCATGGCACAGAACTGAGGGGTGAGGTGACTTGGTCCCATGTTGGGACTCCCTCTCTTCCTCTGAAGAAGGCTACAGGGACAGAGGAGGGGAAGCATGGATCAACACTTTCAGCAAGCTAGCAGCAGGAGCAAAGGAAGAAGCGCAAGTGTCGCTCACTAAAAGCCGGCAGCCAAACAGCAGTGGAGCAAGGGGAGAGGCAACTTGGTTCAGCATCAGGACTTCCTCTTCTTCTTACCAGCAAAGAAAATTTCCTCCCACACACCACCTCTCCCACAGCTTTTAAATGGACAAGGAGCCAAAGGGATTGGACAAAAGATTACTAGGGAGGAGCGTGAGGCAACAAGAGGAAAAGAGCTTGATCTTAAAGATACAGAGCTAAATTATGCAGACGGAGGGAAGGGCAGCTGAATGAAAAAAAGAAAAAGGTGTTAGGAAGGGGTCTTTATCTCTTTCCCTGGATGAGCCATGACTAGTTAGTGGAGGAGGCAATAATAATTCTATAATTGTATATCACAGGGGTACTTGGGGTAGCAGAGGTATTACCAAAAATCTGAATTTTACAATGTTTGAATATGGTGTGATGGGGAGCTGATACATATTCTTAAAGTGGTAGATCACAGGGGTACTGGAAGGAATTAATGAGATTACCAACAGAAGGGAGTTGATCAGGGCACCTCACTAATAATTGTTAGTAGGTGATGATACTGTGTTAAGTTAGAGCTAAGGGGCTCACCTGTACTATATTAGGTACACTGAGGTGTGGGGGGCTCAGCACTGAATTTGGGAGCACAGGTGTGGGGATGAGAAGTGAAACAATGTGGCATGCTAGCAAAGGTGGTAGTAGGGGGGGAATAGGTCTGCAGGGGATGAGTTTGCGGCAGGTTATGGGGGACTGATACAGGGGGCAGGAGGACCGCGGACATACCAGGATAAGAAAAATAGTGAGTTGCTATGGTTGTGGGGCTGCTATCTGGATGGGCACATTATAGAAGCTAGGGGTGTGTCCAGTTCGGCACAGGCTAAGGGGACTGGAGGCAGAGTTACAGTGGCTAGGAAGGGAGTTAACGAGGATAGGGGGAGGAAGAAGGATCAATGGAACAAGATGGCCACCTCCTCAGGGAACCAGGGGTACAGAGCCGGTGGAAACAAAGAGGATAGGGAACAGGCTAAAAAATTTTAGAAGCAGTAAGGGGAAACTTCAGGATAGCGGTGGTGCTAGCTTCAATGGTGGGTGATGAGGGACGTGCTCTCTGGGAAGGAGCAGGAGGTAAAGGGGGTAGTGAAAGCCCAGGAGAAACAGTCAAGCAGAAGAGGGGGACAGAGGTATGAGTAATAAGGAGAAAAGGGATAGGGGAAAAAGAAGGGCAAGGGGGATAAGGCAGAAGAGAGGAAGGGACCCAGCATCGAAGGGAAGGAGGGTGATGATACTGAGATAGTGTTGTGGGTAGGGGGCAACAGGGGAAGGTGCAGGACTAGGGTAGAGGCTGGGGACCTAGCAGAAAGGACAGATCAGCAGGCAGGGGTAAAGGGCATAGCAGAGGGGGAAAATTGAGTGACAAATATGCAGGACAGAGTGGATTTTCAAAAGGGGAGTAAGGAAAGTAGGATGATGCAGGGGCACAACTTTGGGGGGGGTCTTAGTGCTAGGAGACTCAATCCTAAAAGGGGTCAGATGGGGAAGTAAAGGGGAGCTGCGTATTTGAATATGGGTGGAATCAGTACCTGGATTGAGAGTGGGTAGGGCGAGACAGTCTATTCTCAAGTGTACTAGAAGAGGAAGGGAGAAACTGCATGTAGTGGTGCACTTGGGTACAAATGACTGGTCGAGTTGGTATGGGAGAGGTTCGAGAAACTGGAGAAGTTGTGTGAGGAGGTGGGGAGATCAGTGGCCTTCTTGGAAGTGCTCCCAGTACCCTGGGCAAGCACAGTGAGAAAAGTAAGAATAGAGGAGTTCAACACCTGGCTGGAAGCGTGGTGTTGAACCAAAGGGTATGGGCTAGTGGGAGGATGGGGTAACATCTGGGACAACAGTGACCTGTTCGCAGAGGACAGATTACATTTGAATAAGGTGGGAAAGGGGTTTTTGAAACAGAGGCTGGGGGAATACATAGCAACTAAGGTGGATTTAAACTAGGTGTGGGGGAAGGCAAATGTGCAGCAGGTATGCAGGGCTGCTGGAGAGGGGAGCCGAACGAGCTTACCCCCCAAGCTAACAGGGATGGTACCTGGCTAGGGTCATGGGGGTGGGGTTAGGGATGGGGAGAAATGGGTTAAGGAAAGGAACAAGTTGGAGTGTTGTCTCCCTTAAAGCAGGAAGCCTAGGGAACAAATC
Source organism: Neoceratodus forsteri (assembly GCA_016271365.2). Taxonomy (NCBI): domain Eukaryota; kingdom Metazoa; phylum Chordata; order Ceratodontiformes; family Ceratodontidae; genus Neoceratodus; species Neoceratodus forsteri. The sequence continues at coordinate 1,089,200,085 of CM028132.1, read as the reverse complement.
AGCTGAGTTACAGGCTCTCTTGGCAGTGGAGATGGTGGACATTGCAGCCATCATGGAGACTTGGGCCACCCAGTGCCAAGACTGGGATCTGATGATCCCAGGGTATAGGATATACAGAAAGAACAGGGGCAAGGGAAAGGGGGAGAGGTTGTGATTTACATAAGAGAGGGGATAAGGTGTGCAAGGGAAGAGGGGGAGGAGGGTAGGACAGAGGCTTTATGGATGCAATTCCAAGATTTGAAAAGTAGGACACTGAGGATGGCAATGGTGTGCAGGCCACCAGCTCAAGCAGAGGACTTGGATAGGGAGTTAGCGGAGCAGATTAGGAGGGTCTGTGGAAAGAGGAACACCATGCTTGTGGGGGACTTCAATCTACCAGGAGTGGATTGGAGCACCCCAGCCACCACGAGTACAAAGGAGCAGGTGCTCCTGGAAGCATTCCATGACAGTTTCCTGACACAGATGGTTAACAAGCTGACTCAGTTGGGAAAAACTGTAAACCTAGTGCTGTCTAAAGAGGAGGCTGTAAGGGAGCTGGGGGTGTAGGACCTGCTGGCTGGGAGTGACCATCACTGGGTGTGGTTCACGCTCAGCATAGGCAAGGAAGCAGTAGTTACAGGAACCAGGGTGGCTGATTTCAGGCATGCTGACTTTGACAAGATGGGGGAAATCTTGGAGAGGCACCTGGCAGGAATTAATCCACATTTGGATGCAAGCCAAAAATGCGAAATTATCAAAGTAGGACTGTTGGAGGCTACTGGGTCATGTAGCAAGACATACTTAGGAGCAAGAAAGGAAGGCTAAGAAGCTGTTGGTAAAAAGTGTGAGGCCTTGAAGGTGAGGGCAAAAAGCAGCATTTAGGAGGTTCAAGAAATCTGGAGGGGGGAAGGAGAGGAAATGTATGTGAAGAAGTCCAAGGAGGTAACCAGACTAGTCAGGGCGGTCAAGGCTTCCAGAGAGCTGAGGCTGGCACAGGGCATCAAGGACGGGGTAAAGGACTTCTTCTTCAGGTAATTAAGGGAGAGAAGGAGCTGCAAGGACCAGATAATGAGGATTAAGAAGAGCGGGGGGTGGGTGGAGAAAGGAGTGGAGCAGGCAGAAGCACTAAATGAGTACTTCTGTTCTGTATTCACAAAGGAGAAGGGTGGGCAGCTACCTCAGGGGATGGGGGAGGTAGGCAAGAGGGGGATGGGAGTGACAGATGGGGTAATTACAAAGGGCAGGGTGCTGGAAGGTCTGAAGGCACTAAGGGTGGAGAAGGCACCAGAACCAGATAGCATTCACCCTATGTGCTGTAAGAGCTGGTGGAGGTCTTGGCAGGGCCACTGGCAGACCTGATCAATACGTTCCTGGACACAGGATGCATACCACAAGATTGGAGGATTGCTCACGTGGTGCCCCTCTTCAAAAGTGACCCAAAGGATGAACCAGGCAACTACAGAATAGTAAGCCTCACATCCATTGTAGGAAAACTAATGGAGAGAATCCTGAAAGAAAGGCTGGTGACCTTTTTGGAAGACAATGGACTCCAGGATGATCAGCAGCATGGGTTCATTACAGAAAGATCCTGCCAGACCAAACTAGTTGAGTATTAGGACTGGCTGATGAGGGAACTGGATAGGAACTATGCAGTGGATGTCCTGTATTTGGACTTCAGCAAGGCCTTTGATTTGGTGCCTCATGGGCAGCTAAGAGGAAAGTTGGAACATGTGGGGGCAGGGACAAAGATGGCAAACTGGATTGTGAACTGGCTGAAGGGGAGGCAGCAATGGGTGGTGGTGGTGGGGGGAACTCTCATTCCCAAGGGCTGTGACAAGTGAGGTTCCACTGGGCCCAGTGCTGTTTGGAATATTCATAGCAGATATCTCGCATGACATCAGGAGTAAGATCAGTCTTTTCACTGTTGATACCAAGATGGGGGCAGTGGTGGATGACACAGAGGGGTGGCAGGGGCTGCAGGACGACCTGACTAAACTGGAGGAGTGATTGGAAATGTGGCAGTACCCGAGGAGGTGGTATCCTGTAAGATGGTTGGCAGTTTTAAAAGGGGATAGGATAGGGTGAGGAGGGGGGTAACTGTGGGGGGATAGGGTGAGGCAGCTACAATGTAAGGGTGCTAGCTGTACATTCTAGCAGATTTGATAGACTATGAGGCCTGTTTCTGCTGGCAGATTCGTATGTTCGTATGGATATTTACACAGAATGCAGTATAGCCAACAAGATGAAGTGGTGTAAAAGCACCCCATAATACTCTTATTGTCATATCAGTAATTTATTAATGTGCTTTTTGCATGATTTCTAGCTTCTATTTTTGTGCTGCTGTGTATTTCTGAAGAGGAAGGTCACTGGGTGTGGTAGTGCAGACCCCAGCTTGTCTGGGTGAGTTCCCAAGTCTAGTTATTAACTCACCTTTGGCTCCCATTTAGCCACATGGAGCGCCCATCCTGGGCCCGGGGTGGCTGCAGGTGCTTGCTGTGGTTCTGTACCTCCTCCTCCTCCTCTTGTATACAGCAGCCTTAATTGCAAGCAGAAACACTCCAACAGCCATGAGCACTGCATAGCAGATAATGATCCTGGTGCTTAGGAAGGTGAAGCTAGCCCCTGTTAAACATGAATACACAGTCCAAAGCAAACCCTGCACTTGCCAGTGACAATCCTGGATGCAATAACATTCAGAGGCTCCCTTTGGCAAAATATAGATATACTCTTTTATTCAAATGTCAACATCCAAGTACACAGCGTAGAATCCCCCGGGGTGTTGGAGTGGTGTTTGACTCACAGATTCTACACTTCCTACTTGGATATTGACATTTGAATAAATGAGTATATATATTTTTGCAAAACAGTCTCTGAATGTTACTGCATCCTGGAATGTAGCTGACAAGTGTGAGGTTCACTTTGGTCTGTTAATTATAAGCAGCCTAGAGAGTGCCTCTGCTCCTGTTTTCAGCTCGCCCTGACTCTGCTGGGCTTATCACCAGGTGATAAATGGCCAGCCTCCACCCACCTTATTATATAACACCTCTGTTCACAGCAGAATCTCCTTAAAGTCCCCAATTCCTCATTCCATAATACCTCTGCCTTACGCAATAAATACAGCAGACGTCATAAACACATTGTTAATTTAAATCTCTGGATGAATCTTTAGATGGGTCAGCATGCCTGGCAGTGACTAAGAGGATATGATAAAACAGTACAGTAATGCTGAGCACTTATCTCCCCCCCACCCCATCATGGAACATCACACAACCCCATAAACTATGGAAATGTAGCAGATAATACATTGTAAACTCATGAGCCTACTTCTCAGCTGCCCCCAATCACAAGGGATGTCCCTCATTCCCCCCCTTATATTGTTGTGTCTCACCAGCACCCAGTTCATTTAACCAAATATAATGACAGAAGGTGACCAACACTACCACTCCTCCCCCATGGCTGGCCCCCTCCTCAGAGTAAAATTAGCTTATGTAGTTATTATTTTTTTTCATAGGTAGTCCAGTGGTCCCTCTGTCCTCCCCCATTGCCCGACCACCCCCCCAATGCAGAGTTTATGTCCCTGGTGTCTAGTGGCATCCCCCCAGTCCATTCCTGCATTCCTTATTTAATACTTTGTAAATATTGATAATCCAGTGGTCCTTCTTGCCTTCCCCATTGCCCAATCACCCCCCAATGCAGCAGTTTATGTCCCTGGCGTCTAATGGAACCCCCAGTCTGTACCTGTGTCCCCTATTTAATATTTTGTAAATATTGGTAGTCAGTGGTCCTTCTGCCCTCCCCCATTGTCTGATCACCTCCAATGTGTATAAGTTTATGTCCCTGGTGTCTAGTGGCACCCCCGTCCATTCCTGTAAAAAAGAAAAACATCCCTTGCTGAAAATAAAAATGTCGTTTGCTGATCAGCTCCCCCACCCCACCTCCCACTCAGCAGCCACCAACCCACAGTGCTCAGTACACTCCCACACACTCGCACTCACCTGAACAGATCCCAGGTTCAAGATCCACTCTCCTGATCTAAGACACGTCTTGCTGCTGGAACCCATGACTGCAATATGAGAAACTGCGGGTCAGTGTATTTCAATGGTAGTTTCAACTTTAATGCATAAGTCAGCCATTTCTTGACATATTGACCCCAAATTTTCAACGTAGCCTTTTGGGGACCCCACCTCATGAACAATGTGTCTGTCATTATGCAACTCCTGCCCAAAAGGTGATTTCCCAGTTGGTTGTCGAAATCACCTTTCAGGAGGGATTTGACAATTTATCCTGACTTTGTTCATGAGGTGGGGTCAAAAGAAGACTATTTTGAAAATGTTTGCAGTTGAATTACGTAAAAATGCCAGACTTATGACTATTTGTTGCAATTTCACTAGGCACACTTGTAACTTTGTAAATTTTACATATTTTGACCCACAATTTTCAACATAGACTTCTTATTACCCCCACCTCATGTATGTCACAACTGTAACTTTTCAAATCCCGGTCAAAATGTCATTTTGTACCTGTGGCACAAAATGGTGTTGCAGTTGCGTGGAATTATGTTTTGGCAGGGATTCAAAACTTTTCAGTCATGGGTATTTGAGTTGTGGTAATAAGTTGTTTATGCTGACAATGTGGTCACTGTTGTCCTATACATGGAAGCACAGGGACTTTCCACAGCTACGTACATGTATATATATTTATGGAGGGATGGACATGCATGGCCCAAATGGAAAGGGAAAGCTCAAATCTCCCGGAAGCCAGGGAACAAATATGCAGCCTTGTCCAATGAAGGCCAATGGGGGACTATGAGGAGGAAGAGTCAGAAACTTCCTCCATAGCCTCCACCATGACAGATATCACTTCTGATACAGAAGAAGGAGGGGGGACAACTGTATTGCAAAATGTACACGATGCAGGAAACCCTCACAGACCCTTTTGCTAAATGGAATAATTTTCACCCTTACATCAAGATATGGGGCCTTTAACCAATACTTCTATTAAAGAGTGGCTGATGCCTTCAGGAGAACTTTAACAAAATATAATATGTAGACAAAGTTCAGCATGTATTTTACATTAGTTCAGTATTTCTCCTCCCCCATTATTCATTACTAAGGTAATTTGTATGAATACAGGCTTTTTGCACTTGAAGATTTCATCTGTTCTTGTTGCTTTCTCCCTACCAGAGGTAATAATGCACTCCATGTGACATCACAGTTACTCCCATGGCAACAGATTGTGATGTCACAACAGAGGATTATGACTTGAAGTAGGAAGTAAGTTGTAAAGGCAGATTACCTCTAAGGGATAAAGATCATGTATTCATGCAAATTTCCTCAGTAATAAACAATGGGGATGAGACATCTATAGACTATATATGTAATGTAAGCTAAATTGTACCTAAATGTTATGTTTTTCAAAGATTTATTTGAGGTGTCAGCAGCTCTTTAATGTAAACAGTATTAAAAGCCATAGGAAAATAATAACAACATTACACACATTGCAAAGGGGGACCAGTGACATTTTTTGTTCACATGACACCAGACTTAAAACCAATCAGGAATTACACCTGACCTCCACTATATGGACCAGTGGCGCCTACTTTTGTTCCACAGGGGAAGATGCGTGCGATGGTGTAGGCATACTCTTCACAAACTGAGAGATAAAGGTTTCTAGATTAGTGGACATTCATCCAGGAAGGGCTCTACTATTAGACATTAATTACTCACAAGAAAGATTCTGTCTAATAACAATTTATGCTCCACAAACCAAGGCACAAAGGGTTGCTCTATTTAAAGAGGTACAACCCTATTTACATACTTCACGAATGATCATCTGGGCAGGTGACTATAACTGTGAGATGAGGCAATCAGATAGGAGGTTAAAAACAGATTAACTGTTTTGCGATTCCTTATCTCTAAGCACTTTGATTTTATAAATTGCGCTATATAAATAAAGCTTATTATTATTACTATTATAATATAGTATCCACAGCAGGACTAGTGGACACTTATAGATCCAAGTTTCCAACAGGTGGGAATATCTACTTTCGGGGGTCCAGCTCCACCAGGATTGATTTTATATTTGTCTCCCCTACATTGCATATTCAGACAATTCATATGCAATCATGGGGATTTACAGATCATAAATCCCTTACTGTGTGACTTAACTGGGAAAATTTGCCCAGATGCAAAAAAAAACAGCTGGAGGCTGAATGGATCCATATTGGATCAAGAAACAATAAGAAAAGCTTGGAGGGTAGAACGGCAGGCTAGGCTATTAGTAATAACATTGCATGACGATTTAACAGAATGGTAGGAGGATACAAAAAAGTCATGGCAAACTTTTTCAGAACAAAACAAGAAATTCAGTAACTAGAGATCACATAAAGTACATCCAGCTGAGTGGGCAGCTGTAAAAGCTGATCTCTCAGTCAGAGAGTACATAATTGGACTATAGCCCTCAAATTAAAGTAATAAAAAAGCAAATTCAGTTCAATTCAATTTATTGGAAAGCAAAATGATGGAGATGCAGTACAACTGAGCTACATTTCGCAAACAGGAGCTTAGATTTGGGACCAACACAAAAAAGGCTCCCTTGACCCATTCAAAGAGTGTAAAAATTGAGTAGAGCACAGGATCTTGACTAAGGTAGTCACTGATGCAGGTCTGTCAGTAACCTCCCCTATGAAAATATTGCATTCAGTAGAACAATATGTGCAGGCTGCATTTGGCACCACACCACAGACTGAATGGGACCCAGATTGCATAAACAAACTTAATCTCCCACTGGTGTCTGAGATAGATTCACAAGAACTTATAAAAGAAATTACCTTGGAAAAAGTTTAGTTAGCCATTAGCACACTTAAAGACACCTCCCCGGGGACAGATGGTATAGGCTCGGAATTATATAAAACCTTTGTAGATGAATGTTCCAGTTTTAGTAATACTGTATAATTGTGAAATATTCAGAAAGACCTTTGAGTCAGAGACTCATTTACAAAGGTTCCATGTCATACATCAAGGGACAGTACAAACAATTGATAAAACAGAGATGGCTGCACAGGATAATTAAGTAACGAAGGAATACATTACAATTCATGACATGAGGTACAGGGTAGAACAGGAGGGGCTTAGGTCAGTATAGTAGAGGGGTCATAGTAAAGCACAGCCAAACAGTTGCAGAAGAGTCTGTAAATGGCTGATAGTCGGTAGAGGGTTAGAGGAGTGTTTGCACCAGGAACAGGGAAAGTTATGGGAGATGGTGGGACAGCAAGATGCAGTATAGTGTCAGGTGCAATCACATAGGTTAGAGTCTTGGAGGAGTTCCCTCAGTCTAGTTTTGAAGGGACCTAGCCTTGTTTCATTTGCTGTTTGGATAGGGAGGGAGTTAGTCAGATTAGGGGCTTGGTAGCTGAAAGTCCTTTGAAGTTGGGAGGTATGAAGGTAGGGAACACATAGCAGACGCCTGTTTAAGTTTCTCATGGATCTGGCAGTGTCAGCTGGTTGGATAATGGAGGAGAGAGAGGGAGGGGTGAGTCCTAGGAGGATCTTCTTAGTTATTATGCTTGTATGATACCAGATTCTGCTATCACGGTTTAGCCATTTAGAGGAGTTGTAGAATGTGCAGGTGTGGGTGCGGCAATCACAGCCTAGGATGAGGTGGCAGGCTTTGTTGAGAACAAGACGGAGACTGTTTAATGCTGAGTTGGGGGCAGCACAGTATATGGTAATACCATAGTCAAGGAGGGCAAGGATGGAGGAGTTGACGGTAAGCCATAGGGCTTCCTTGGTGAGGCAATGTTTGTGTCTATAAAGCACACCTAATCTTGAATCTAGGGCTGAGGCAAGGAGGAGAATGTGTGGTTTATAGTTGAGGGCTGGGTCCAGAGTGATCCCAAGGTATTTAAAGTAGTTAACTTGCTCGAGGGGGGTGTGGTTGATAGTGAGAAAAGGGTGACAGCGGTTCTTGTGAGGGTTCTCCGGGTGGGAGAAGATCATGACTTTAGTTTTCTTGTAGTTGATAGTTATCCACTGGTTGGAGAACCAATGTTCTGCTTTGTGGAAGCTATGTTGGAGTGTTTGGTGGAGATTAAGTGGGTCGGAGTAGGAGGCGAAGAATACTTCATCATCTGCATAGAGCAGCAGGTTTCCGGGGACTGCCAACAGGAGAGAGTTTAGGAATAGGCTGAAAAATAAAGGGCCAAGAATTGAGCTCTGCGGTACTCCAGAGCAGACTGGGAAGCAAGGGGACAGGACAGTGCCTACCTTTACCTGTTGTGTTCTATCCGACAGGTAGCTGGTGAACTATTTTAAAGTATCATTGGAGAAGCCACTGGAGGTGAGATTGTTTAGGAGAAGGGCCGGGCTGACAGTGTCAAAGGCTTTTGAGAGATCCACGAAGATGGCACCTGTGAGGGGACTGCGATCCAAGGTGGAGTGGACATGACAGGTGAAAGCGAGGAGGGCAGTGATGGTACTGTGACCCTTACAGAAACCATGTTGTTGGTCGCAGAGAAGTTTGTATGTAGTCAAGTGGTCAGTGAATTGGTCAGCGACAATTCGTTCTAGGGCTTTGGGGGGGAGAATGGAGATTGGACAGTAGTTATTGGTGGAGGTGCGGTCCCCACTCTTAAAGATAGGGGAGGTGTTGGCCAGCTTCCACTGGGAGGGACATTTCCCTTGACAGAGAGAGCAATTTAGGATGAGTGAGAGGGAGGAGGACTTCCTGGAGAGTAAGGCGAAGAAGCTTCAGGTCCAGGGGGCCACTGTGGTTTGTTTAGTGGCTAAGGGCTTTGTCTAGGTAGGGTTTGGCATCAGCAGGGGATAGGATGTGAAGGCAAAAGGGAGGGGCAGGGGGAGGAGGGTGGACCTGGGTCGGCTGGGGATCGAAGAAGTTAGGGGGGAGAATATGGTTGAGATCTGTGAAAGAGGAGTTTACGGTTGAGGCTATGTGGTGGGGATCCGTGGCAATGTCACTGTCTATTTCTAATTGGTCCAGGGGCTGGTTTGGGGATTTGCTGCAGAGTTCCTTAATATTGTTCCAGAATTTCCGCCCACCTCCCCAGGTGGAAGTTAAGGACGCTTTGTAATAGTCCACTTTGGCAGTGCAGAGGGACCATGTGCATTTGTTACAAGCCTCCCTAAAGCATTGCATGTCTGCTGTCCATTTGGTTTCATTAGGAATATGCCAAAGGGAGTCATGCTGGTTCATTAGGCCCAGGAGGTGATCAGAGAACCAGGGAACCTGGTAGCCTTTGGACATTTTCTTGGTAAGGGGGGCGAACTTATCACAGATCCTATTGACAGTGGAGGTGAATAGATCAAGCGCATGATCGGGGTCTGGGGTGTTAAGGAGGGGTGTCCAGTCCCAGTTTCTAAGGAAGGCCTTGAGTTGGGAGAGTTTGCCAGGGCCAAGGATGTGCTGAAAGGTAATTTTGGGGGGCTGTTTAGGTGCCCTGAAAGACCAAGAGCAGAGAACTGGAGAGTGGTTGCTTAGAGTGTTGGTGAGTACTTGAGTGTTGGGAATTCTGTGCAGGTGGTTTGTGATGACCAGATCCAGGAGTGAGGATGTCCCTGTGTGTGAATTTGTTCTGGTGGGTGAGGTGACAACCTGAGTGAGGTTGAGTGCTGAGGCATCATTAGCATAAGGGGCCGCTTTTGTGGACAACCAGTTTCTGTTGAAGTCACCCATGACTATTTTTTCATGTTGAGGTAGAAGAGTTGTGATATAGTTCAGGATGGTCTGGAAGGCAAATTTGTGTTCATTTGGTGAAAGACAGACAATGGTGAGTAGGAGGGGGGCAGTCGACCTGCCTGGAGCTATTTTTAGTGTTAGAGTCTGCGTTCTCGATGCTAGTTGAGGGGTAGGGAAGAGTTGGCCTGACAGCGAGTCTTTAAGGTATGCAGCGCAGCCACCACCTCATTTACCAACTCTATCAGAGCGATAGAGGTTGTAGCCGGGGAGGTGAACAGCAGAGTCCGGTATAGAGGGGGAGAGCCAGGTTTCACTCAGTCCAATAATGTCAGGGTGGTGCTGGAGTACCCACCCATGAAAGGGGTCCCACTTTTTTTGCAGGCTACAGATGTTGAGTGAGGTGATTTGCAACCCACTGGAAGTGGTAGTGGTGGGTTGGGGGGCAGTCAATGGGCCAAGGTTGGGCTGTACATTGCCTGTGAGAAGTAGTAATAGGAGAAATGTCCTGAGATGGTAGTTTCTTGTTTGGGCATAAAGTTGGTGAGATTTACGCATCATGTACCCTTTGGTTGGGTGTTGGGTGGGAATCAGGAGCTTCAAGGTATGGGGGCAGCCAGGAGGAGGAGGAGGAGGAGGTGGGGCAGGGGTTTGGGGGGGCGGTAGTGGGAGAGCGACTGGGGGTTGGCTGGGGAGAGCAGGACTGCACATAGTCCAGTGCCCATAATGCTGCCTACTGATAGAGAGGAGGATGGTAGGGAGTGGTACTGTTGTGGTAATTGTGGGGGTGAGTAGTGCGGACAGCGGGGTCCCTGCCAGCCATTTTGACAGCTCCCCGTTTAGGGGTAAACAGGTGGAGGGAGGGCAGGAGGGAGACTGCCAGTCTGTTAGAACACGTGAGAAGTTCCACTTTGTCTGGGGAGGGAAGGATAGCAGCATAGACATAGTGATGACCATGGACAGTGGCATGTTGGACAGTGAGGGGGACATTTTAGCTTTAAGAGGCAGGAAAGCGAGAGGGAAAAAAGATATGGTTGGGCAGATTGTGAGTGAGATCGAAGGAGATGGTATGACCTCTGGTGGTGAAAGAGAATAAGCTGCAGATGGAAAAGTTGGGTAATTGGTTAAAAATGGAAAGGGAGAGGTTTGTTGAGCTATATAATGAAGAGCTCACCAAGGGTGGTGGTGGGGGCGGTGGGGAGCTGACGTGCTGCATCAGCTGGGCAACACACACAGAGTGATCAGAGCTGGGAAGTGGAGCCGTGCAAAAAAAGCGTCTACCTTTAGTCAGTGTGTTGTGTTCGCGGGGCAGGGGAGGGCGGCATCCATGGACCCTCACGACCTCTGAGATGCTGTGGAAGAGAAAAAAAGAAGGTCAGTAACTTATACGAGGCATGCAGGAAAGAGGGGAAGGGTCAGGAGATAACCACGATTGGATATAATTATATTTTACATGGTGGGAAAATGTCAGACTCCATGAATAAAACAATCCTTATTCTATTGTACAAAAAGGGAGCATGAGACCTCTATCTGTGTTGAATACTGATTTTAAAATACTAAGCAAAATATTGCAGAAATGATTTATAAGGTTAGCAGATTAACTGATTAGCCTGCACCAGACCTGTGCAATCCCTAATAGACATCAACAAGATAACCTTATACTACTGAGGGAATAGTTTCATAAAGTTAACAATAATGAAGTACAGGGTTATGTGTTAAGGCTGGATTAGGAGAAAGCCTTCAACAAGACAGCACATAACTACTTATTTGCTGTATTGCAAGCATACGGACTCCCCAAACTATTTGTGAAGTGGATAAAAAGCATGTATGATAATGCCACCATAATTCGAAATGTAAATGGCTGGTTTGGAAAACAGATTGCAGTTCGTCGAGGTGTAAGACAAGGCTGTCCACTCAGCCCACTGCTTTACACCTTCAGCATAGACATCCTTTTAAGATGTATTGCAGGGAACAATAATATACAGGGTATCACCCTGACCCCAGGGACAATCTCCAGTTGCAATTCTTGCATATGCAGATGATGTAATATTTACTGTAGCCCCCTCCACTTGTAGAAAAGCAGTATCAGACATGCTAAGCACATTGTCTAGAATGTCAGGGTCACAGGTTAACCGTAATAAAAGTAGGGGAATAACACTGGGTAACACCCCCCTACCTGCAGATGGGAGGTTCGCGGGCATCACAGTAACACAGGAGCCCATGTCCATACTGGGAATAGACTTCGGGTCTGGTGACATGGCAACAGAAAACTGGGAGACAGGTATCCAAAGAGCTAACAGATTGGTGTCCTCCTGGAAAGGTCAGCAAATATCCAAGAAAAACAAAGGGTATTACGAATCAAAACACTGCTAATACCTGTACTTCTATATATTATTTATGTATTCCCACCCCCTCAGGCAATGACTACAGCTTTGTATAATGTGTTTTTTCAGGCTCTCTGGGGAAATAGATTGAACCCCGTTAAGTGAGAAATCACATATAGAAGCATACTGGTGGAATGTACACATGATCAATCCTGTAGCCTTTTGTTGCAGTATTTTTATTACATATAATTTTGGAACAGCCTTGAGACCAGGTAACAACTTGTGGAAACCATTCTTCTTAGTGTGGTTAACACCATGTATGGACCCCTGAGCTAATAAAAATCCAGAGTATTGAACAGAGTTCCTTCACTCCCAAAATATGTGTTAGAACAGCTGAAAAATATTCTTTGATGGAATTTTACTACCTCCCAAATTCAGACATTAGACCAAAAGACAATGCACAATAAAATTCTTCAAGCAGAAAGAAAGGAAGAAGTTGTCTTTCCACACTGTCCAATGAATAGGCAATCCTTTGTATTAAAACAATTGAGGAACCCATGACTGCCAGCCTTTGTCAGGAACTTGGTGTGGTTAGGCAATTGCAGTAGAACAGGAGTTAAAATAATAAACTTAAACAGCTTACAGAAAGGTACTGCCCAGAGAGACGTGTCTTCAACAGTTATAAACTCAGGAGCACTTATTTCTGGAGTGCACATGTGCCAAAATATTTTGGGATTACTTAGCTGAAGAATGGGAGGAATCCCTCTTCTCGTCCTTGATGTACACTAACTTGTTATAGGAGGATTTGTCAGGTGGCTGGGGTAAATATAATTCAGAAACATTGCATATCGTGTTTGCAGTGATTAGGTATTATTTATTTATTAAGCTTTTGTTTACCAGGTAAGCACACTAGATAAGAAATGCCTATTTTCAGGAGTGACCCGGGAAAGTACAAGATAAAAACTTACACACAGGAGAACAGCATAACAAAGAAGTGCAGTACAGGCATTGAACAGTGCAACAATAAAAAATGGACATATACAGTAGTGATAAAAATCAGGCAAGTAGTAAATGGGTATATACATATCATGGAAGGGTACAAGAGCATTAAGGTAACACAGTAAACATGTCGAGAAATGTATGCAGGATCAATTTGGGCATGACATGGTACATGAGCCTATGCTTAAGGGTAAGTGCTTTGGTGTCAGGGAGGAAAAAAAAGGGGTGGGAGATCTTTCTTAGGTTAGAGGGTTTGGGGTCCAGTGGACAGGAAGATGGGTAGAGTACACCAAGGTGGTTAAAGAGATACTAGGGAGTATAGGGACAGTTGCAGACAGAGGCAAATTACCTCTGGCAAGCCCAGTGCTTTTGGGTAACACAACAAAGGGTCATTATGTATATTGAATTGTATAAAAATATTAAACTTGCTGTATAAAACATCATCCATAATGACTCAAAACGGTACTCAAGAGAAAAAGTAAAACAATTATGGGTACATTGAGAAAGATGGACAACTATTTCAAATTACTAGTGTTATAGTATTATAGTGTAACTAGTTGTGTTTTGCTGTTTTTTCTTTTCCTTTTTCCTTTGTATTTTTGCATTTGTATACTGAACATTATTTCTATTTTTGTGTGACTTGTACATTTATTGTATTGAAGCCCATCTTTAAATAAAAATTCCTTTACTCTCTGTGAAAAGTGCCTTGAGATTTTTTTACTTCCACCTGGACACCAACCAGGACAACACCAGAAATGGGTAGAAGGGACCTCGGTTTAATGTCTCATTCAAAGGATGGCACATCCCGACAGTACGGCATCCCACTAGTACTGCACTCAGGTGGCAACATTTTAGGTATGAGCCCAATTCCGGTTTAGGACTAGAATCCACAACGCTCTGGCCCAGAGGCAGATGTGCTACCAACTGAGCCATGCTGACACCTACAACTAACACCTAACTGGGACAAGAGATGTTGAGAATGAGCATATTATTCACAGCAATAGCAATTCTGATTGGGTTTCTTTTAAAAGTTGGGAAAGGGATTTAATAACAGCTCACCAATAACTGGACAGTCATTTTTTCATTTGGAAGTGAAAGCTACACTAAAAACAGCTGGAACTTCATTCATTACTTATGACAAAAAAAAATACTCTGCAAAGAGACTGTACAGGGTAGGGTAATGTGGGTTTAATGAAACTCTTCTGGAACTCTAGAAACCAATTGGATTGTTGTAAATACTGTTGCATTGTAATAATGAACTCTATTTACCTTTTCTTTCCTCTGTGTAAGTCTGTTGTGCTTCTCATTCTGTTAATATGTTTCTGGGCCTTGTTAGCTGACCACTGTCAAGGAGTTCTTCTTCTTCTATCTAGTTTTCTTCTGTATTTTTTGACCCCCCTCCCAAGAATGCAGCAGATATACCGGTCTGCAGAGACCACTAAAAGCAAACATAGTATGAGGGTTATGCTTTTAAACAAGAGTAAAAGCTTTAAAGAAATATTTATTTATTTTAATTTTGGTAACCCGGTAAGCCCGCTGAGACCTTGCAGTCCCTTTTTCAAGGGCGACTCAGGGGAATTTACATAGGGTAAGGAAATACACAATACAATACTACAATATTAAAAAGCCATGAACAGTGGTAGACAGTGTTACACAATACATACACTACAAAAACAGTGTTTTCATAAATAAGTGGTACATAAATGGAATATTACACAGCAATGAATTACAAGTTGGACTATAGTATGTACATTATGTACAGTAAGTACAGTAGAGAAGAGCCTTAGGTACACAAGTACAAAATGCTAGCTAGAGAGATAAGGTCATGAGGTTTAATTTTAGGTGGACTGAGTAGTGGAGGACAGATTACATGTTAGAAGAGACCAAGAGTGGGTCAGATGGGATGATCAGATACAAGTATAGAAATTTACAGGGTTATTTAGGGAAGGCAGGAGCAAGTTCCTAGGTCATAAAGGTAGTTGAGCAGAGCATGTTTAAAGCTAGGGAGGGTAGTGCAAGAGAGGCTAGATGAAGGGAGGGAGTTCCATGCCAAGGGTGCTGCATAGGCAAAGGATCTTCTGCCTGTGGATAGGTGTGTCGATGGCACAGATAACAACAGGAGAGAGGAGTGGGGAGTACAACTAGTAGGTTTTCTTACAACAATGTGAGATCAACTTAGAGGAGTGTATAAGTGAGTGAGCTTACAGATAAGGTAAAGAGAGGAGACCTGGAATCTGTGTTCTAGTTGTAGCCAACACAGAGATAATAATACAGTTCATTGATGCTGGCAGGGGGCAGCTCCAGAGGCAAATCTTCCTATCCTATGGCATAATTGCTTTAACTGGCTTATAAGAGAGGTCTTTAGTGATAAGAATATGGGAGAGCCATAGGAAAGTAGAGGAAGACAAGAGGTGATAGCAATTTTAGGCAAAATACTCTAGATAGCAAGGGCCGTAGCTGGTAGGGGAGATCCAGCTTTTG
Organism: Neoceratodus forsteri; assembly: GCA_016271365.2. Lineage (NCBI taxonomy): Eukaryota > Metazoa > Chordata > Ceratodontiformes > Ceratodontidae > Neoceratodus > Neoceratodus forsteri. Next base: position 1,089,184,612 of record CM028132.1, on the reverse strand, counting down.
GTGAAGTATTGTGGTGGTTTTGTTGACATGGGCCTCAAAGGAGAGGCTCGGGTCAAGCAGGATACCTAGAAATTTAAGAGTGTACCGACTCTAGGGGTTCCCCGTTGCTTGTGGCAAATGGTTAGTAGGTGGGTAGGATCAGTTTTGAAGGTGTGTGGGTGGAAAAGCATTGATTTAGTTTTTTAGTGTTTAGGAGCAAGTTGTTTGCCAGGAACCATGCCTCCAGTTGATGGAAGTCAGATTCCAAATGTTAGTTGAGCCATAGGATATCAGTAGAGGATCTGTATAAGATGGCATCATCCGCATACAGCTGAATGGATGCCCCTCCTCAGAAGCTAGGCAGCTCATTTATGAATTATGAGAAGAGTAGTGGCCCCAGGATAGATCCTTGTGGAGCTTCAAGGGAAATGGGTCTGAAGGGAGACTGGCAGTTGGCCAATTTAACACTTTGGGAGTGGCCTGTGAGGTAGCCTTGCAGCCAGGTAGTGGAATGTTGATCAAGCCCCAATGATTTTAGTTTCTGTATTAGCTGTTCATGGTTCACCAAGTTGAAAGATTTTGTGAGGTCCACAAAGATGGCCCCAGTAGCCTGTCCATGGTCAAAGGCATATTGGATGTCTGTGGTGCCTTGATGAGTGCGGAGAGAGTGCTGTGATTTTTGTGGAATCCATGTTGGCAAGGGGATAGAAGTTGGTGTTGTTCAAGGTAGTCTTGTAGCTGGCTGTAAAGAATCCATTCTTGAACTTTGGCAAGGTGGGACAGGATAGAGATGGGCCTATAATTTTTTACAGGTGCAGCCAATCCCCCTTTGTGAATCGGGATGACTAGGGCAGACTTCCATTTTATGGGGACTGTTCCCTCTAGAAATGATCTGTTGATCAGGTCCCTGACTGGAATTGCCAGTGCAAGGGCTCCCCATTTTAAAAAATGAGGTTTGAGGGAGTCATGGCCAGGTGAGCCATGATTCTTGAGGTTATGCAATAGTTTAAGAACCTCTTTATAGGAAGTTAATTTGATGTGGAAAAGCCCAGTAATTGTACTAGAGGGGTAGTGCTCAGGCAAGGGGTGGTGATGATGGGGCGTGCTGAACTGAGTTGTGTAAGAGGAAAGGTCAGTGCAGAAGTTGTTAAGGCCATCGGCTATAGATGCTGGGTTGGAGAGTACATTATGCTTGGCAATCAGCAAGTCAGGAAGGGTTGAGGTTTTTCCCTTTAGAAGGGAATTAATTTCAGCCCAGAAGTCTTTGGGGTTGCAGAGTTTGTCTGTTTGTATTGCATGATACTACAACCACTTGGCATTTGTTATTTTGGATTTGCAGATATTTCAAAGGTGCTTGTAGGAGTGCCAGTCAGAGAGGATGCCAGTTTTCTTCAATGTTTTCCAGGCAGCGTCATGTTCAGACATATGTTTCCTAATGTCTTTGGTCAGCCAGGGGGCTGATATACATTTGGACCTAAGTCAGGTGAGAGGGGAATGGTAGTCTATAACAGTAGAAATAGAGTCGATTAGATAATCCAGGGCTTGGTCAGTAGTGGGCAGAGTGTGTATAGGGGCCCCAGTTTACGTTATGTAGGGAGTTGACAAAGGAGGTGAGATCAAAGGTAGATAGATTTCTGGATTCTACAATTTTGGGAGAAGGGTTAGGGGTTTTATTACTCCAGATGCAGTACACTAGTGAGTGGTCACTAATGCTATCCGGTAGGACTCCTACAACTGTTATTCTGTGTGTGCAGTTGGACAGGACCCAATCAATGATGGAGTTGTTGCCTGTTCTGTTGTTCCTTCTGGTGGGTTCAGTAATGTGCTGAGTTAGGTTGGCATTAGCTAGAGAGGAGTGGACTTTATTATTATATTAGTTCTTCCAATTTATGTTGAAGTCCCCACACAGGATCATCTCCTAGTGGTGAAGGTCAGAGAAAGAAGAGACGAGTTTTGGGAGAGCAGTAGTAGCAGTTTTAGGTGGTAAATAGATGCACTCAACTATTAGTTTTCTGTTGTTGCCTATGGTTAGGAAGACAAAGATTAATTCCACTAGTAATGATGAAGGGGCCCGATGGGTGATGTCAGCAGCTACAAAGTCGGACTTTATGTATAAGAGTACACCGCCACCTCGTTTACCAACCCTGTCTCTCCTATATGAAATGTACCCCAGTAAGGCTACTTCATGTGGTAGGACAGAGGGTTTTAGCCAAGTTTCTGTGATCCCAAGTACAGTAGTTTAAGGGAGGAGACCCAGGCTTCAAGTTCAGCCACTTTTGGTCACAGACTTTGGCAGTTTAGATGTACGATTTTGAAACACTTGGACTTACACCAGGTTGTGGTCCAGGAGGTTTGGGGGGGATTGAGGGGGCCTGTGGGTCCTGGGTTGAGCTCCACATCACCATCTAGTAGCAGGTGAGAGAGTACTTGGAGCAGCATGCTTCCAGGGGGAATGTGGGAGGTGTTTATCATTTTTCTAACTTTGAAGGTAGGCACAGATAGGTAGCCATGTAGTCAGTACCCTAGGTTGATGATAATTTACTTGGGTAGGAAAGGAATCGTGGGGAGACGTTGTGAGGTGACCTATGTAAGAACCTATGGTGGGCTGCAGATGGAGGAGTCATGGTCATTATTGTGGTGCACCCAGATACAGGAGGATAAGAGGAGGTCACAGGATATGAATAGGGAGATGTATAGGTGAGCAAGGATGCAACCTTTTAAATACATAATTAAGGGTATATTAGAAAATTGGTGCATAACAGTGTGCCAATAGTGTGTGGGAAGGGGCAGGGCAGGGGTGACAAAGTTGAGGTATAAGGGTTGGACAGAAGTCCACCTGGGCATGGTGAAGAAAGGGTAGATAGTGTATGGGAGGTGGCAGAGCAGGGGGAGATTTGAAGTGTGTTGCAAGGTTTGGATAGATGTCCAGACTAGGTACGGGACAGGGAGAGATTTAGGTGGGGGAAGAGTGGAGTACTAATGCAATTTGATGTTTACTTCATAGTCAAATAAAGTGAAAGAGGTTAGGATGGGTTGTCAGGATTGAGTGCAAGAAAATCAATCGGCCCTCTAGTGGCTGTTAACTATAAGGAGCTAATGACAAAGTGGGGAGATAGAAAAGACAGACTTCCAATGAGGTCAGGATGCCACTGCCGCCCAATCAGGACACAGCACCATGCCTATATCAGAAAGTGCTAATTTAGGGTGGGGGGGAGACGCCACATAGTGGTTTCAGGCATCACCTAGCTACTGCCAGCTCCAACTATGCAGCAAGGACAGAAACCCTGCATGGTTCCTCCAGTCAAAGGATGCCAACTTCAAAATGTGAAGCAGAATGCCTGCATGCTTCCTCCAGTCAAAAGGTGACAACTTCAAATTGTTGCAGTCCCAGCCCTAGGTGGTGAGTTACCCTGCAGCTTGCTGTGTTGTCTCTGGAGGGGGGGAGGTGCAGCTAGTAGCGGGAAGCCCTGATGAGGGGCTCAAGTGAATTTGGGCTGTGGAGAGAAAAAGGAAGATTAGGTCAGCAGCAGGCACTTATAGGGGCAGAGATCTCAAGTAGGCCATGATACACTCATGGACTGCCAGTGCAATGAAGGAGGAGTGATCATGGTTGAGAGGACAGAGAGGGAGTTGGTTGCAGTGAGGGAACAAAAATGGAGAGGCAGACAAAAAGTAGGTGAAGTAAGAGAAGAAAGAGCGATCATGGTTAACCACGCAGAGATGGAGGGAGACGCAGTAGGGAGCAGAGCTGGAAAGGCTAGCAGAAGGGTAGCAGGAGCAGGCTCGGGTTAACTCTGCTGTGTTTTTTTTTTTTACTTTGTGCTGTGTTGGTAGGAGAGCTAATCTAACAGGATGGAGAGCAACAAATTAAAATTTCAGGCTGCCGTAGAATTCAATTAACGTATAGCCCCCAAGGAAATGAAGCAAGAAGCTTAGTAAAACATTTGCAAACAGGCGTTCAAAACCTCAAACTCTGACACCAGTATACTAAAGAACATGCCTTCAGTGAAAAGTCTACTCCCAACTGCTTGCAGAGTGGCTCAAGTTAGTTCAGGAAAATTAAACTACAAGCTTTTCTAGTACAGGAAATTAAACTTCAGGCTTTTCTAGTTCAAGAAATTAAAACTACAGCCTTTTCTACCCCAGTTATACAAGGCATTTAAAACTTTAGAAAACTAGATTAAATTAGTCCAGTTACAATCAATTTCACAAGGTAGAAATGCATCAATAATTAATATATCTATTTACAGTAGCAGCCACAGACACTGCCAGATATTTCCCGAAATGACTGTGATATTTCCAGAAATATCTCCTGCTGGTCTGCATTTCCACAGTAGGGGCAGCAGAGAGAAACTCTTCAGAAATTTTGTGAAATATCTGGAAATAGCTGGCAATGTCTCTGGCTACTACTATAACTAGCAAATCCTAGCTACTGCCAGCTCCAACTATGCTGCACGGACAGAAAACCTGCATGGAAAGGGTGCCTACTTCAAAATGTGAAGCAGAATGCCTGCGCGCTTCTTCCAGTCAAAGGGCACCAACTTCAAAATATTACAGTTCCAGCCCTAGGCGGTGAGTTACCTTGCGGCTTGCTGTGGCATCTTTGGGAGGGAGGTGCGGCTAGCAGCGGGAAGCCCTGATCAGGGGCTCAAGTGAATTTGGGCTTGCTGCTTGCTGTGGTGTCTTTGGGAGGGGAGGGAGGTGCGGCTATCAGCGGGAAGCCCTGATCAGGGGTTCAAGTGAATTTGGGCTTGCGGCTTGCTGTGACATCTCCGACAGGGGAGGGAGATGTGGCTAGCAGTGGGAAGTCCTGATCAGGGGCTCAAGTGTATTCAGGCTGTGGAGAGAAATAAATAAAACTCTGCTTGCTGCAGCCGAAACTATTGCGAGCTTGGCAGTTTGGTTACTACTGGGAGGATGCTGCCCCCTCCCCATCCTCAATACAATTATAAGATAAGAGTTTTGAGCAATAAAACCTGGTACATTGGTCTTTACTAAATAGCTTGCTATTTGCCTGCTATCTTCATGTGAATAAATATTGATGTGCTATAAGGAAATAATGAAATATTTGATAGCTTTAGAAAAGGAGATATGTGAAAGTTATGCAAACTAATACTACATACAATATAATAATTAAAACAGCTTGGGTTTTTCTCTAGAAGAATGCATGCTTTTTAAGGGGAGTTTTTACGTCGAAGCTGGGAATTCAGAAGCTCCTCTGTGTTTGCTCCTGCTGCAACTGCAATCATTTGAGGAAGATGTTCCCTTAGGGAAAGGCTGGCCTGTAATTGCATTGATATATGGGAAAGGCTTGGGTCTTATCCTGCCAGGAGGTGACTAATTTACAGAAAGGAACTTCCCAAAAATGATTTGCCTTTATAAATATATTTTCTTCTGTTTATGCATATGAAAAGGGTTTATCATTGTGTAACAATTGTCCCATATATGTCTCCTTGAGAAGAATGCAGCTGTGAGAATTGTAAACTAGTATTCTTCAAATTGTTTTTCTTATATAACATGATTGACAGATCACTTGACACCTGATCAGTGTATAATGGCTGCTCAGGTAACCTACAAGCAGTCTACTCTGGGTTGAGGAACAGAGATTTGCCTGAGGGAGAAGCAGTGTAGAGCTGGAGGAGCAGCCAGCCAAGGTGTGAGAGACACACCAGTGCTGAGTTACTGAGTTCCTGGTTACCCAAAGGGTGAAGGTGAGTTAAGCTTAGGTTGGAGCTCAGGTTGAAAGTCCTGTAAAGTCTAAAAGGAAGGAGGAATCACTGTAGCCTGTGATTGGCTGTGGACCTCCAAAGGTAAGGTTTGGGCTACCTCATTGCTAGAGGCTGCTCACTCAGATTTCACCAAAGGGAGAGGACTCAGACTGGTGAGAAGCTGCAGAGGCCCGAGTGTGTGGATACTTAGACTTCATGGGAACTTGGAGAAACACAGGAGGTATTGGCAGGGGTGGCCATGCCATGTGATGGGGTCAGTTCCTAGTCTCTAGAGGGCATCATAAGGTCTACCTGCCATGCTATAGTGAGAGGTTTCCTAGCTAAGCTCCCAGCCCATCCTCTGTATTGTTTTTTTTAAGTTTTCTGACAAAAGTCTGCCTCCCGAAATATTACTTGTACACAACTGGCAATAAAACAACACCTCATGGTGTTTTGCATCATATTTTGTTACTCTGCTGTCTTCCGTAACTGAACCCCATGACATATAGTGTCAGTAGTGGGATGCCAGAACACATTTTGACAGGGGAAATGTGGCTGGGCAGGTACTAGATATGCTGGTACTGAAGGAAGAGAGACATGCAGGAAGTTACTATAGCTAAAAGTCAGAACAGTTTGCTGATAAAACGACTAATCCTGTGGTAGTTGCACTGGAGAAAGTGAAGTCCAAGGTGGAGTTGTCAGCATCAAAATGGCAGACTGACCCAGATGTGTTGCTGTCTGAGAGAAATATGCTGATGAGTCTTTCAAAGATGGTGCCGTGAATGGTGTTTTGTGGTAGAGCAATTAATCCAGACACTGGAGCGGATGGAAGCTGTGACTGCTAACCAACTGCTATTTAGGAACCACAAGGCCAATGGGGAAGGAACAGTGCCATCTAACTCTGCTAAGGGAATTGATGACAGTGTCCCAGATGGAGAGTCCTGTTTTATGCCCTCTGCAACTTGGTATGCTGTTGTGGAAAGTCCTATTGTATACCCCCTGCAGCTTGGTATGCTGTTGTGAAGAATCCTGTTGTATGCCCCCTGCAGCTTGGTGTGCAGTTGTGGAGAGTCCTGTTGTATGCCCCCTGTAGCTTGGTGTGCTGTTGTGGAGAGTCCTGTTGTATGCCCCCTGTAGCTTGGTGTGCTGTTGTGGAGAGCCCTGTTGTATGCCCCCTGTAGCTTGATGTGCTGTTGTGGAAACTATGGAGTTGCAGGAGCTGGAGGAGGTTCAGACAGTACAGGTACAATTGTCTGAGCTGATAGAGCTTAAATGGTGAGAGACAGCACAGTCAACTATGTGACCATTCTTCGGACTTGGCTGCCAGTGTCCGGAAGAGTCATGGTAGTTCGAAGAATTGCAGGTATGAAGAACCAGGGGCCCTTTTGAGACCTGAAGAGACTGAATGTTTAATGCCCAAAACAAAAACTGACTTTCAAATGTGGACTAGTGCCCCAAATGATACCTGCTTAGGTAGATTATTTGCATTTGTAAAATGGTTGATGATGGCCACATTGATACTGACAGGCTGGATAGTACTAGACCCTTTTACTTTACAACGAATAGGGTGCTGTACAGTCATGACAAGAATTTCCAGGATAAATGTACCAAAGACCAGTTGGTGGTGCCCAAGGTACTTCAACTGCTGGTTACTCAGGCAACATATGTTGACCTCAGAAAAGGGTATCTGAGGTGCCATGGGATGTTAAATCACATTATATCCTATTTCTGCTGGGCAGAGGTATTTAAATAAGTTGTTATGTTCTTTAAGGCATGTGTAGCATGTCAGAGTGTGATGGCAACCACTTGGGTAGCAGACAGAATAGACCCAAGAAATAAAAAGGATTTTCTGGTGGGAGGAGTCAGGATGGGTGGAATCCTATACCCTTTGACATTAAGACTGGGGACAGATTCTTGGAGGTGGGAAGTACCTCCTAGATATAATTTCTCTGTCTTAGAAGTTAGCATGAAAAGTAATGTGTATTCTGAGAAAATGTTTAATCATATTATAATCCTGGGAAAAAGAGTTGGAGATTGAAAGCTGGGGTAAGAAATTAGTACTTTTGGATCCAAAGTGAAAGAATGTAAGAAACATAGAAACATAGATTTTGACGGCAGATAAGGACCGCTTGGCCCACCCAGTCTGCCCATTTCCCTACCTATTGGATAAGCTGCAGATCCTAGTTAACCAGCAGCCTACTTCTTCCTACCCCCACCCCCTAGAATTGAATTATGACTGTCCCATGCATGCTTGAATTCCACCACTGTTTTTGACTCCACAACCTCCTCTGGAAGGCCGTTCCATGCATCCACAACCCTCTCTGTGAAAAAATACTTCCTTAAATTACCTCTGAGCCACCCACTTCTATCTTCAAATTGTGCCCCCTTGTTCTTGCACACCTCTTTATTTGAAAGATGCTACCCTCTTGGACTTTATTGATTCCCTTGAGATACTTGAAAGTTTCTATCATGTCCCCCCTCTCCCTCCTTTCCTCGAGGCTATACATATTCAGCTCCTTAAGTCTCTCTTCATATGTCTTCCGGTGCAGACCCTGCACCATTTTAGTTGCCCTCCTCTGGACAGCCTCTATTCTATCTATGTTCTTGCAGAGATTGGGTCTCCAGAACTGCATGCAGTACTCCAGATGGGGTCTCACCAACTGTCTGTACAGAGGGATAATAACTTCCTGTTTTCTACTGGTGATGCCTCTCCCTATGCATACCAGTATCCCCCCAGCCCTACTTGCTGCCCTCTCACATTGCTTGCCCACCTTTAGGTCATCTGATATGACCACCCCAGGTCCCTTCCATTTTGTTGTTGTTAGTATCTCACCCCCATTGTGTACTCTTCCCTGGGTTTTTGTTTCCCAGGTGCATTACCTTGCACTTCTTAGCATTGAATCTAAGTTGCCATACATTTGACCATTCTCTAACCTTGCCAAGTCCCTTCTCATACTTTCCACCCCACCTTGTGCATCAACTCTATTGCAGATCTTGTGTCATCTGCAAAGAGACATATTTTTCCTTCAGTCCCTCTGCAATGTCGCTTATAAAGACATTGAAGAGGACCGTCCTAATACTGAACCTCATGGGTACCCCACTAGTAACCCCCCTTTCTTCAGAGTGGACTCCATTTACTATTACTCTCTGTGTCCTATTCTCCAGCCAATTCTTTACCCAGGCTGTCTTCTTGGGACCCACTCCCAGGCTGGCTAACTTGTATATTAATCTTTTGTGTGGGACTGTGTCAAATGCCTTGCTAAAGTCTAGGTAGGCCATGTCCACAGCCCCTCCCTGATCTACTACTTTGGTCACCCAGTCAAAGAAATCTATCAGATTTGTCTGGCATGACCTTCCCACTGTAAGGGTATTAGACCAAGAGTAGGAAACAAATGTTTATGATTTACCATGTTATAAACATTTTCTAGTAATAGTACAGCCAGTAGGCTGTGTTGTCATACCTAAACATAAAGAAAGGTTATGATTCTATTAATAGAAAATAAGGGTGCAAACAGAAGAACAAAGCGGAAAAGAAATCTGTAGGATGGGAAGTCCTGCAAATGGTACTAACAACGGGTTCTTTGAAAGTAAACTCTGAAACTGGATAGGTGTAGTCATCCTTGCTCATCCTTCATTTGAGATGGCCCATTTAGAATCATTAGGTCAAAATAATGGTCAGAGATGGACTCCCCTCTGCGGTGGGTTATGGTCACTCCCTAGGACAGTACCATTTACTACTGTATATGTGTAAGTGACTGCTGAGCTTGTACTCTGGGAGTTTGTGAGGCATGGACCTGTGGCAGGTCTGGTGGTGGTCAGCTCCTGTTTATTTGATAGTCCAGATAAAAAGGTTCAATCTGAGGAATCTGTACTTGATCAGTTAAATAAATAAAAAGGTGAAGAACGGTATGGAAACCAGTCCTTTGCAGGAACTAGTTTCCTTCTAAGCTGTGGGATATATGATATGGTCAGGGACCCTATCCCAGTTAGAAAATTGTAGTAATGTTTAAAACAGTTTTGCTGCAACAAAGCTTCCCCCATAGTGCCAAATTAGGGATATCTTGGGCATAAAGTAATACTAGCAGTAAAATAAACTTTATTCTCCTTTAATTTCCTCTATATAAGGCCATCTGGCTAAAGCCATTGACTCGGTGTCTCACCAACTACTCCTGAATATGCTGGGTTCTGCTGGCCTCTCAGCTACTGCCGTCGACTGGTTCTGTCCTTACCCGATGGGATGTCTACAGTCAATAAAAGTTGGTAGTGCCCTATTACCTCCTCTTCCCATCCAGATGTGGTTCCCACAGGGCTCCATCCTGGTCCACATACTCTTCTCCATTTTCCTCAATGATCTCCCCTCAGCCTGCGTTACTTCGTATATTCACATGCATGCAGCTGACACACAGTCATCTACACTTCTGGTCCATGCACTTCAGATATGGAAGATCTGCTGCAACAAGATTTCTACAATGTCCTACGTCAGTTCCAGTCAAACATGCTTCAGGTTAACACTAAAGAATGGTGTCCATGACTTTTGGCACCAGCCAAAAACTGGCCAGACTGCCATTGTTGCCCATCTTCTCCACCTTGGATGGTCCCACACTTGAAGTGGTTTCTTCCATCGGGTACCTTGGTGTGTGGCTTGACAGCAAGGTTGATTTCACTGCCCACATTGATGCCACCCACACTAAGCTCCGACCTAAACCTGTTGCCTTGTAACAAAATAAAGATTGTCTTTCCCCTCAGGTTCACCGAGAGCTTGTCACCAAAATGGTATTCGCAGTTTTTGACTATGTGGATGTGGTCTATGGTTCCACCTCCTCAACTTCCCTGGCCAGACTGGATACCCCCTGTAACTCTTTCTGTTGCTTTGCAACCAATTTACCTTCTCAAACCCATCACTGCTTGCTTTAAACACCGCTATCCATTCTTCTTCTACCATCATGTCCCCAGATGCACTGTGCCTCGTTTATATCTAAACTCTGGTCTGGAACCCTAACCTCCTACCTCTCATCACTTCTCTCTATTGTGCCCTCTACTTCCTGCTCCCTCCACTCCAGGGAGCACTGCACCTTTGCTTTGCCATGTCCCCCTACCTCGGCTGGCCAATCTGCATTTGCCTATTGTCTCCCCTCACTTTGGAACCTGTTCCCCTCTTCCCTCCACTTCTCTGCCTCCCCTATCTTCCTGATATATCAGCTGAGACTCCTTTCCTTGCCTCATGCTCCTGTTTCCCCCATTAAAAATCCATTATACATTAGCTGTAATGTTCTACTGCCTGATCATGACTTGCTTGTTCATTGTGCACTTCATATTGTCTTTGTGTGTTATGACTTTGCACTTTTTGTAACACTGAATTTGTCTGTGCTATGTATTAGGGATGGGTGGACCAGTCTGTCAAGAATCAGAGCTCCCCAGATCTCACAAAGTCCGTTGGATTTGGGTAAATAAGAACTCTGGGCAGCAGTGTACCGGTCGGCCCACAGAGCTTTATTTTATTTTTTGTATGACAGTACCCTATCCAGTGTGATCCTACAATGACAAAAAAAAAGTTACTTTATTTTACATTTTGCATCTTCTCTTCCCATGTGGTCTGGTGCCCCCATAGGGTTGCATGCCCTTGCATGCAAATATTCAAGTGCACATGCTTCAAACTCGAGAGAGCAAGCGTGGGAGTCATCAGCCTCATGGAGTTGTGAGAAAAAGCCTGGATGCAGCATGCTTAAAGAAAAACTTCTTGTCAGTAGTGTGTGCAGGCTGCTATTATGAGTGCTCAGTTCAGAGCGGTGGTAAGGCAGCGATAGTGACAGTGGCGTGTCTCATCATCTGCCGTGTGTTAACCCCTGCAACAATCCATGTTTTTTGCTACAGCAAGCACTTTCTCAAAGCTGCATGCCAACCCAAATGGAAAGTGTTTTAACAGCCTAAATGACTTAAAGTAGTTTTCAAAGTGTCACTACTGCAATCCATCTAGTGCCTTAGTTGAATGGGAAAAGTCACCTTATCCCCTATGATTGTCTATTGTGGATCCCACTTACTACAACCATTTCAACTGCATGATCTGAGTTAAAAGCTCTAAATTATTGAAGTACCTTGACTGATATATTCTTTGGATACCGACAGCTGAACTGCAGGTCACTAAAAAACAGAGCATCCAGCATGGATTACATTAGTGATTTATAATTTTTTTAGTTAAACAATAACATCTCTCTGTGGCTGTCTCACCTCATGAGTGTGTGTGCCTGGCAGGGTGTAAATCAACAGATGGGAGAAGGAGGAGGAGGATAGTAATTTACTTATTTATGGACTGGGGGTATCAGCAGAGGAAGAACAGAGGGAGGGGATATTCATTTATTTTTGGGACTGGGAGAGAGAGGGGCTATTCATTTATTTATTTATGGACTGTGGTATCTGCAGATGTGAGTTTTTTTAAGTATTTCTGGAAGAAGGAGGGGTATTCTTTTATTTATTTATGGGTTGGGGTATCAGCAGATGGGAGGGGTACATGGGAGAGTAGTCAACTAAGTATTTTGGGGGACTTGGTGGGTGTCAGGTGCAGATGGGGAAGGGGAGGAGTATTCTTAATATTTTTCTGGGACAGGGTTGGTGGGAATCAGCAGATGGGGGTATTCATTTTATTCTGGGGCAGGATGGGTGGGTATCAGTAGATGGTAGGAAGGAATAAGGTGTTCATTCTGGGACAAGATGAATTTCAGCAGATGGAAGATGAGGGGGTTGTGATATGCAGTCTGACACAGAGTAGGTAAGACAGAAAGGAAGAGGGGGTGGTGCTACTAATATTGGGACAAGTTGGTAGAACATTCATTCTGGGCCATGGTGGATATGAACAGATAGGTGGAGGGGTAGGGTATTCATTGATGCAGGGTGAGTAGCAGCAGGTGAAGGAGCAGGGGTTGCATACCGAGGCAGGGTGGTTGATGGCATATGTAGGAGACAGGGTTGTACATGCTGGGGAAGTGTGGGTTTTAGCAAACAGGATGGGAATTCAGGGGTGTGCTGCATACTGGACGGAGGTTAACATCGGATGGTACAGGCTGAAGAAAGATGAATAATTACTGGGGCAGAATTGGGGAGTGATAACATGCCCCAACCACACAGAGGGTAAGGAACAGAAGTGGATAATTTATAGCCAGCAGATGAGAGCACACACTGGAGTCAGAAACAGGCCATCACACTTGGATAAGAAAAAATACTTTATTTTCTGATTTTTAATGCTTTTATGACTGTTGTTGGGTATTACCTTTACGGTTCTGATTTGAATCAGGACTAATCAGAACTAATTAGGACTCTGACATGGATTCTGGTCCTGATAATAAGGGTCAGGAACTTTTGGGGTCCGCCCACCCCATATGTGTCATTGTTATCCTTTTCTCCCCTTCCCTGGGTCACACCTGGAAATGAGCCTCGGCCTCAGTGTGCCTTTGCCAGTCACCAATTTTCAAATAAATAAAATAAATCAACGTAAAACTGTTAAGCTTTTCATTCTGTCCTTTGGTATTATTCTGTGCCTTGTTAGCTGGCCCCTATTAGTTTTTCTTCTGCTATTCTAGTTTTGTTCTGTGTTCTGTGACCCCCCCCCCCAAGAATGCAGCAGACAATGTAGCCTGCAGAGACCGCAAAAGCAAGTATGGTATGAGGGTTGAGTTTTTAAACAAGCATGGAAGCTTTAAAAAATAAATAAAACTCTCCTTTCTGCAGCAGAAACTATTGTGAGCTTGGCAGTTTGGTTACTACTGGGAGGATGCAGCCCCTCCCCCATCCTCAATCCTGGTATAAGATAGAGTTTTGAGCAGTAGCACCAGGCATATATGCCTGTGCTAAATAGCTTGCTATTTGCATGCTGTCTTCCTGTGAATAATATTGCTGTGCTATAATGAAATAAAGAAATATTTGATAGCTTTAGAAAATGAGATGTGTAAAAGATATGCAAACTAACACTGCATACAGAATAACAGTGAAAACAGGTTGGTTTTTTTTCTCGAAGAATATACACTTTTTAAAGGGAGTTTTTATCTGGAAGCTGGGTCTTCAGAAATGTCTGGGTGTGTGCTTCTGCTGCAGCTGCAACCATTCTGAGTGTTCCCTTAGGAAGGGCTGGCTCAGTGCATTAGTGTATAGGGAAGGCTTGGGTCTTGTCCTGCCAGAGAGCGATTAGTCTACAGGGAGGAAATTCCTGAAAATGATTTGTCTTTATAAATATATTTTCTTCTGTTTATGCTTATGAAGGGGGTTTAGCATTGTGTAACAATTGCCCCTATATATGTCTCTTTGAGAGGAATGCAGCAGTGAGAATTGTGAATTAGTATTCCTCAAACTGTTGTTTTTTTATATATTATGAGTGACAGATCACATGACTCCTGAGCAATATATAAGGGTAAGGTGTTAAATGGACAGTATACCAGGGTGTGTCCCTCAGAGCCCTGTACAAGAAATGGCAGTAGCTCATAAAAAGGGCCTTGATCAATATTAAACATGGGGATCAGTGATCATTGTACAGTGTGGTTCAATATAAGGACAGCTGCGGATTTGAACCACATAAGGGTGAGGGTCCTGGACTTCAGGAGGGCAGATTTTAAAAAAGATGAGTGAATGTCACAGGGATGACCTGGGTGGAGTGGAGGAACAGTGATAGAAGTTAAAGGAGCCATAGTAAAGGCAACAAACCTCTGTATCAAGCAAGTCAGAAAGCACAGACTATGATTGGGGGGGTGTAGGTTTAGGAGAGTGATCAGGAGACACTACTTCATGGAGAGGGTGGTGGTGTTGAATTGGAACACCCTGCCAGGAATGGTGGTATCCTGCAGAAGGGTGGACAGTTTCAAAAGGGCATGGGACAGTGCATGGGGGGGTTCGGGTCAGGCAGAGCTGAAATATATCAGAAGATGGGGGAAGGGACAGGGGAAGGGCAGCCGCACTTTAGGGGCTAGCTGTGCATCCAAACAGGCTGGATAGACCACATGGCCTAATTCTGCTAGCAGATTCATATGTTCATATGTATGTTCGTAAAATCAAGAGGAAAAAAGACCACTGTGGTTCTTGAAAGAGGTGATGGAGAAGGAAGAGGATAGGGAGGTGTATCAGTAGAAACAGAGGGAAGCAAGCAGAGCAATTAGGAATGTGAAGGCACAAACTGAAGAGAGAAAAGCCCAGGCAGTAACAAAGGAGGACAAGACAATTTTTAGGTATGTAGGCTAAACGTGGAAGACAAGGGGTGGAATTGTAAGGTTAAAAAGGGAAAAGGGGGACTGTGCAGAAGGTGACCAGGAAAAGGCAGACATCTTGAGCAAACACTTTTTTCAGTGTTCACAGAGGAAGGAGAAGGGGAAGGGACACAAAAAAGAAACAACAGAATTGAAGGAAGGGAGGTGAACACTAGTCTGTTTTTGGAGGAGGGAATCCTGAAGGGACTTCTTAAATCTGAAAGTGGACAAAAGAATGGGGTCAGATGGCGTGCCTCTGTAGCAATCGCTGGTAAGACCCCATTGAGAGTACTGAGTTCAGTTCTGGAGACCACATCTCTGGAAGGACATGAACTGGAGGCAGTCCAGAGGAGGGCAACTAAAATGGTGCAGGGGCTACATCAGAAACCCTATGAAGAGAGACATAAGGGCCAAAATATGTACACCCTGGAAGGGAGAATGGAGAGGGAGGACACAGGGTAAATAAGGTGCAGGAGGGAAGTATTTTTCAGAAAAGAGGGTGCTCAAGAACAAAGGACATGATATGAAGCTGGAGGGGATTGGACTCAGGAGAGATGTGAGGAAGTACTTCTTCACCAAAAGAGTGGTAGATTCCTGGAACAGGCTTCTAGCTGAGCTGGTGGGGGCAAAAACAGTGGTGGGGTTCAAGAATGAATGGGATAAGCATACGGGAATCTTAGGGGAAAGGAAGGGGTGGAAGTAGAATGTGCCAGAGATGAAGCAGATCTATGATAATACTGTAGGCAGGGCAAATTGGCAGATTGGGGGAGCCAGGTAGTCCTTATCTGCCAGTAAGTTCTATGCGTCTATGTCACAAATTCAAATGAGAAATTTATGGGAAAGCATGCATACTCTTCAACTGCAGACTAGAATGTGGTTGGAAGTGTGCAGGATGCCTAATAAACCTCAATACCTAATAATAAAATTGTCAAGCAATATCACAGTAAGCCATTTAAAAAGGCACAAGTAAAAGAAAAGTAAGGTAATGTACAATACACCAATTGAACATACCCTGGTTGTACACTGAGAACATTTTCCAGAATGTTTCTTCTTCTGAATTCAGCTTGAACTCAAAAGTTCTTCCCCAACTTAAAAGACAGCAGACATTGTTACTCGTGCCCGGTGTAGAGGTGAATGGCAAATGTAAAAATATGCATATGGTGCCCCAATGTTATCTTTACCCATTTATGATCAAGACATTCAATACAATTAATTGAACTTTCCTGGTGGTGCTGACTTGTTAATGCTGGGAAAATGGAGGACACAGCATCTACTTTCAGATGGCAGAAGAATCTCTTTGGGTGTAAGTGAAGTGGTAACAGTTGCATTTGAAAGTCGATTTCAAACATGCCATCCTCAACGTGAAGTGAACAAAGACTGTAACTGTCTGTTTTGCTTCAGCTCATTATTCACAAAATGTTTGTTACTGACATCAGTGTGGCACCTTTGGATCCAGACTTTGGCATACTTGCTGTCGTTGGGGAACTGATAAATGGAAACACCTTGTGGTAGTCATCCAGTGGGTTTTGCACCCAAAAGCTAAACAATGCAGTATCTTTATGTTTTCACCACATTAAAGAACTAATTGGATGATAAGATTGGTCTAGCATTCAAAAAACCAGTTTATCATAAACCTGAGGGTGTATAGTAATATGTGGCCATGATTTACATGTATATGCAGCATTAGGAAACAGGCATGAGTGTAGGTAAAATGAATGACGAGAGAAACACACAAGAAACATACATACAAAATGAGAAATGTATCTCATAGCTAGAACTAGATATTCAATTATGATAGGTGGTGGATTTTGGCCGTTGTTTGTACAATCATACTGTTGATAAATTAGTATACCACCACCAATGGACTGTGTAGCACAGCCTGCTAAGTACTGTTTGATATGGGCGGCTCTCTGAGTAGGTTTATATTTAAAAATTACATTTGCACAATACATTAATAACTACAGAGGAAAGTGCCATGAAGAGAATAGCAAATCAGACTGTGTACAAGGCCGTGAGAAAGAATGTGAAACACATAAGGGTACTAAGGTCAGTCAGAGAGGTGCATGCTGGTATAGGCAACTCTGGGTGTGAGGTCTGGTTAAGAAAACACTGCAGGCGGAGCAGCTCTGGAGACCTAAACCTTATAAGAGGGGTCTCCTACACTATAATAAACATCGCTTGAAGGTTCTATTAAATTATTAGAAGTCACTGAAGTCACTGAAGTGTTACTGAAATGAGTTATAATAAGTTTACGGTCTTCTATGTTTAATAATTTTATTATCATTCCCCCTGGCACTGAACACTGAACACTCCGGCACAGGAGCACACTATACACAGGATAAGAGGAACAGTGACTCTGCATGACAACTGACTAAATCACGTTAGTTATTTATAATCGTTTACAAATATCACCATCCCAAGGATGAGGGCACAGGAAGGTGGGCCTACATAATGTTTTCAACACCATTATTACTTCCCTGCAGTGGACTGAATAGTGTTTGGAGGAAGAATCATATTACAGATTCACTAATAGTGCAGAGTAAAAGTTGGAAAACATAATTGTGCATTTCTTAATGATGCTGAATGATTTCCAGTGCATGAGTGAAAAGGTAGATATGGTAGAGCCAAGCTGTATCAAATGCAGTGCTCTCAGTGTGAGGCTGGCAGTTGACATCACAGTGATACTTTTCATCCTACTGTAGAAATGGGCAGGCAGCTGTCAGCAGTAGATGAGTGACTGTGAGCTTGTAGTGAGATCACTTGTGACTGCCTTGTTATTTGTCTGCCACTGCAGGCATTTAGTAAGATGCAGTCATGAATCCCTTACTGTGAGTGGCTGAGCAACTGTGGGCTTGTATAAAGATCACTTAGAGTACGACTTGCCTTTCAAAAGTGGATGTGCAGCTGTAACCTTGTGTTTCCATCACTCATTAATCCACTGTCACCACTTGGTGTGCAGATGTCAGTTAGTACGTGCCCTGTGTATAAATTGTACATCATCTTACCCCCAGAAAACATTTCTCTGACATTTTGATGAGATCCAGATTACTGTTGCTAGCCTTTGGAAGACAGAAATCTTGCTTGTAGAGCAGAAAACAGCTAACTAAAAGAAGCTACCATTTTCTTACTAATTTAACACTTCTATCTCAGCAGGAGTCATTGTCTGTTGAGATTAAGCAGACAGATACTTTATTAGAAGTAGAAGGGGTCTTATTTAGGATTAAAAAGAAAAGAAAGAAAGTCAGGCTGTGTTCTGTGCTAGGAAGGGTACTGTATCAACTTACTTTGCTAAATCAGTAGGAGGAGAGAGAGCTTAATTGGGGGTGTGGCTTAGACAATATAAAAGCAGGTGACTCCAAATACAACTTCCAGTTGCTAGCCTTTTTTCTTACTAATTGCCCTCCATCCCACCCCTCCACTCATGCACTCTAAGCCAGTTCAAATTTTATAGCCACTGGATTTGACTGACAACAGGGACTTCTTGTTTGGCAGTAGGAAGGGAAGGATCATAGAGAAACATTAGTTTTGTCAACCCTAAAGGAAAAAAGTAGCTAGCTCCCCCCCCCAGCTGCTGGTGGTCTGACATTGAGCAAGGAAGAAGGAGGCTACTGAAGAATATAGGAAGTTGCTGTCCCAGAACAGGAAGGTGAGAGTTGTAAGGAGAGGAGAAAGTAAGCATACAGAGAAACAGTCAAGGGGACACAAAATAAGACATGATAGGAGTGGTGCAGTGCAGTGGCTGTGGGGGAGGCAGTGTTCCAGGAGACATTCTGGAGGCTGCGATGCTGCCCTATTTGCAGGCACCTCTCTGGTCTGAGGGAGGAAGTTGCCCATCTTCAGGCTGACCTGGCTAGGATTCATGAAACCTCCTCCCCCATCCAGGGACCACCAGGGCCAATGCCACTACCTCAGAGGTTGCCAAGAAAGAGGACAGGCTGGACCAGGGTGGGCTCAGGGGGAGAGAGAGGGTGGTGGAACAGAGTTGCATCCCTCCAGCTGTACCTCTCCACAATTCATACACTCTTCTGGTGGATAGTGGTTCCTCTATGGAGGCACCTGCAGTGGAGACCAAGGAGGATGCTGGGAACCTTCACAAAGGAGACCCACAGGAGGGTGGCATGGGACTCCACAGGGGAAGGAAACAACTCCTGGTGGTGGAATCAATCATTAGAGGGTAGAAGTGGGGGAGGAATGGGAGAGGAAGGTAAGGTGCCTGCCTGGTGCCATGGCTTGGAGGGACAGGAAGTGAATCCTCAGGATTGTGGGAGCAGCTGCATGAGGGAGGGAGCTGGATGTCATTGTCCACCTAGGGACAAATGACCTGGCTAGGAATGGGATCAGAGCAGTGCAAAAGGAGTTTGTAGAGTTGGGGAGGGGTCTTAGATAAGTAGTGCATATGGTAACCTTCTCGGATGTGCTGCCTGTCTATAGCAAGGGTGATGCTAAGGTACTCCTCACCAGGGAATTCAATGAATGGTTGAAAACTGGTGTGGAGCTCAGAGTTTTGGCTTCATTGGGGACTGGGGAGCCATTGGAGGATGCAGACCTATACTGGTGCGATGGTCTGCATCTGTCCGGGGGACCAGGATCCTAGGTGAGAGGTTTGAATGCTTCACTGGTGTTACATTTAAACTAGCCAAGGGGGGGAGGCACTGAAAGAGGTAGGGAACTCCCAGATTCCCACCACAAAACACGATAATTAGTGAGGTAAACACCAAGGTAGAGAAGTCATTAGGGAGCAGGACAGAGGTAAATGTAAAAAAAGGCAAAGGCAGTAAGGACAGAGATGGGGCTAAAAGGGGTAAGGCCATCAAAAAGTGGAGGGTTATGAGCACCAATGCCCGTAGTCTGTGTAACAAGCTCCCTGACCTTGATGGAAGAGGGTTGCCTGGATATTGTGGCAGTCACAGAAACATGGTACACAGAGAACCATGACTGGGATGTCAACATACCAGGATACACAATCTACAGGAGGGACAGGGAAGATAAAAGAGGAGGAGGAGTAGCTCTCTATGTAAAGGAAGGGATCAAAGCAACAGAACTAAAGAGTAAACAGAGAGCAGATGAGGCACTCTGGGTCACCCTGGAGACATAAAATGGCACCACAATCCACATGGGGGTTGTATACAGACCCCCATCTCAGGGGGAGGGAATGGACAAGGAAATGATAGAAGGCATCCTTAGAATGGCAGAAAAAGGGGAGATATTGTTGATGGGGGACCGGAATATGCCAGATGTTAACTGGAGCACCTTTGCTGCAGGCACATCCAAGAGCAGGGTCATTCCTGATGCCCTACAAGGGGCATGCCTCAGACAGCTAGTATTGGAACCCACCCGGGAGAGAGCAATCTTAGACCTGGTACTCTCAAATGGGGACGGAGAAAAAATCTCAGATTTAGAAGTGGGTAGCCATCTGGGAACAAGAGACCACCAAACAGTCTGGTTCACGATAAACACAGCTATACAATCAAGCCATACAAAAGCAAGAGTATTTTAAGAGGGCTGACTTTGGGAGAATGAGAGCGTGTCTCAGAAAAGCACTAGCAAACAGGCAAGAAGGAGGGGTGGAGGAACAATGGGGAGTAATGAAAACAGCCATCACAGAGGCAACAAGCCTTTGTGTAAAGCAAATCAGCAAAACACAATGAAGGAAAAAATGCTATGGTTCTCAAAAGAGGTGGCAGGGAATGTTAAGGAGAAAAGGATAGCATTCAGGAAATATAAGGAAACACAGAAGGAGCAGAACAGAGAACTTTATCAGTTAAAGCAGAAAGAGGCAGGGAAGGCAGAGGTGGAATTCAAGTATGCATGGGACAGTCATAAGGCAATTCTAGGGGGTTGGGGTAGGAAGAAGTAGGCTGCTGGTTAACTAGGATCTGCAGCTTATCCATTAGGTAGGGAAATGGGCAGACTGGGTTGGCCAAGCGGTCCTTATCTGCCATCAAATTCTATGTTTCTATGTTTCAAATTCTATGGCAGTCAGAATAGCAAAGGTCCAACTCGAGGAAAGGATAGCCAACTCTGTTAAGAAGGGGGATAAGACCTTTTATAGGTACATTAGGGAGCAAAGAAAGACCAAAGGAGGCATACTGAGGCCCATTAAAGGGGAGGGAATGTGGGCAGAGGGTGACAGTGAAAAAGCAGGGATACTGAACAAATATTTCTGCTCAGTATTCACAAAGGAAGAGGAAGGAGAGGTACCTAAACCAAACAAGCGAAACACTCTGAAGACAGAGGTCAATACCAGTCCATTTACAGAAGAAAGGGTTCTGAAAGAGTTAATAAAATTGAAGGTGGAAAAAGCAATGGGGCCTGATGGGATCCATCCAAGAATTCTAAAAGAACTAAGGGTAGAACTAGTGACACCGCTGACTACTCTCTTTAACAAACCATGGGAGGATGGGGTGGTACCTGAGGACTGGAGGAGGGTGGATGTGATTCCTCTTCACAAAAGTGGGAGCAAGACAGAGGCAAGAAACTGCAGACCAGTTAGTTTGACCTCAGTGGTAGGGAAAATGATGAAATCACTTCTGAAGGAAAGAATTGTTGAGTACCTGGAGGCCAGTGGGGCACCGGACCCAAAGCAGCATGGATTCACAATGGGAAGGTCATGTCAGATGAATCTAATAGATTTCTTTGACTGGGCGACCAAAGTAGTAGACCAGGGAGGGGCTGTGGACATGGCCTACCTAGATTTTAGCAAGGCATTTGATACAGTCCCACACAAAAGATTAATACACAAGTTAGCCAGCCTTGGAGTGGGTCCCAAAGTGGTAGCCTGGATAAAAAATTGGCTAGACAACAGGATGCAAAGGGTAGTAGTAAATGGAGTACACTCTGAAGAAAGGGTGGTTACTAGTGGGGTACCACTGGGTTCAGTACTGGGACCGGTCCTTTTTAATGTTCTTATAAGTGGCATTGCAGAGGAACTGGAAGGAAAAGTATGTCTCTTTGCAGACGACACAAAGATCTGCAACAGGGTTGATACACAAGATGGAGTGGAAAGGATGAGAAGAGACTTGGCAAGGTTGGAGGAATGGTCAAATGTATGGTAGCTCAGATTCAACGAAAAGAAATGCCAGGTAATGCACCTGGGAAACAAAAACCCAGGGGAAGAGTACACAATAGGGGGTGAGATACTGACAACAGTAAAAATGGAAAGGGACCTGGGGGTAATTATATCAGATGACCTAAAGGTGGGCAAGCAATATGAGAAGGCAGTAAGGAAGGCTGGGGGGATACTAGGATGCATAGGGAGAGGCATCAATAGTAGAAAACAGGAAGTTGTTATCCCTCTGTACAGACAGTTGGTGAGACCCCATCTGGAGTACTGTGTACAGTTCTGGAAACCCCATCTCTGCAAAGACATAGACGAAGTGGAGGCTGTCCAGAGGAGGGCAACCAACATGGTGCAGGGTCTGCACCAGAAGACATATGAAGAAAGACTAAAGGAACTTAATATGTATACCCTTGAGCAAAGAAGGGAGAGAGGACACATGATAGAAACTTTCAAGTACCTCAAGGGAATCAAAAAAGTCCAAGAGGGTAGCATCTTTCAGAAAAAGAGATGTGCCAGAACAAGGGGGCACTATTTGAAGATAGAGGGGGGACGGCTCAGAGGTAATGTGAGGAAGTATTTTTTCATGGAGAAGGTTGTGGATGCATGGAACAGCCTCCCTGAGGAGGTCATGGAGTCAAGAACAGTGGGGGAATTCAAAAATGCATGGGACAGACATAAGGCAGTCCTAGTGGGGGGTAGGAGGAAGTAAGCTGTTTGGTAACTAGGATCTGCAGCTTATCTGTTAGGTAGGAAAATGGGCAGACTAGGTGGGCCAAGCGGTCCTTATCTGCTATCAAATTCTATGTTTCTATGTTTCACAGTAAAAATAAGAGAAATGAGTGTTTTACAAAACCTTTTGTACTGTGGGCTATAAGAACTATTTATATTAGGCTTATTACATTCTCAAAACTGATGTTTCATACTAAATTTATATTTGTTTTGATGGTTACTATTTGTAGTTTATGCTACACCATATTTAATTGTTCATACTCATGGTCCTAACACTTAGATGAACAAATATGCTGATTGATTAGAAACTGTGGTACAAGACGGTAAGTGGTGGGGAGGCAACCATAATAAATAAGGAGAAGATCCATTAGTAGGCATGTTGAAATACAGGGACCATGGATGTGAAAAAGTTCAGCAGACCACAATCCCCATTACCACAACCACGTGGGCCAGCATGGAAACGAGATGTTACATCTATCTGGTTGTTTGCTGATGGCACAACCTACAGAACATGTACATCTGTACATCATCTTACACCCAGAACAAATTTCTTTCCCTTTTACAAGAGATACAGATTATCCAGTGAAGCAAAAAGAACAGAATAATTTGGACAATCTTTTGAGCAGTGGGCTATTATAATAATTTATAGCAAGTATGAAATTCTTAAAAAAATGTGCAGTTGAAAGTGATTTTTAGTTTAGTTTGTAATCATTGCAATTTATGCTGCACCATATTTAACTTTTTATGACTATGGTCCCAGCACATCGAGAAACACACTGAATGATATGAAATTATTGTATGAGATGGGTATTTGGGGAAATGTGATAAACAGGGGAATTCCTTCATGCTTTCTGTAATTTCCTTTCTGTTAGCTCCAACATTGCTCAGTAGGGAGTTAATACATACGGGTAATGAACAATGAACTTGTGGCTGGCAGTATAGCCTAGAGGTTAGGGCAATGAGCTGTGAATGAGTTTGGTATATCCAGCATACCTGGGTTTGATTCTCACAACCTCCACTTGCATACTGTGTGACTCTGAGCAAGTCACTTATCCACCCTGATGCTTCTGGGTCACCCCCGCAAACAGGCACCTGTGCCTAGTGGGCCTTACTTGGTTAACATCCCTACTGAGATAGTGGTACAGCCCAAGGCTGTCAATCAGCATAGAACCCTGGGCACATGAACATTCTGAGAGGCAAGATTCTCCAGTCACATCTGTCCATGCAGTACCTATACACTCCTAAGTACCCAATAGTCTATAAAATGCCCAGGTCAGTGAACTCTCTTCTTAACATAACATCAGCAATGTACATGTAAAAGGATCTGGCATCATAAGGAGGATAACTTGATGCCCTTCCTTACTCTGGAGAGCTGACTGATGGAGTCCTGCCAATCAAATCTGTTGTCCATCCCTTAAGGCTTCTAACCACTTGTCTCTTAACAAGGTTGGCATTTTGCTAACATTTGTAGCATAAAGATGTATAAAAAAGCAATAACAGTAAGCATAGCTACAAAAACAACAAGATGAACAATAACCTGCGACAAGGAAAAACACCACCCAGTGTTCATAAATCTCCACATGTTAATCTTTATGCCTTTAATCCAATCAACTGTAAATGTTTTGCTATTAGCAGACAAGGCTGGATAAGCCACTCAAAATTACCCTCCTTGCTGTAATGCAACATCTTGAGATAAACTGGACAATATTCTTCAATAAGAGCCATAATCTCCTGGAGGAGTCCCCATTGACAATTTGAGCTAACAGAAAAGGAAATGATGGTAAGTATGAAGGAATTTCTCTTTTTTGTATTGCTCCATGTTGTCAATGAGGAGTTAATACAAATGGGTTCTCAGAAGCAGTACCCATTACCCAACTGGATGAGGGAGAATGTCGTCCCATATATAAACCATACGGGCAAAAAATAATAATCTGCTAACCACTGCTTGCAAAAATCTGTGACCGAAGGCAGCATTGGCGGAACTTTGAACATCCAGTCTATAGCGCTTCATGAATGTATGAACGGAGGACCACATTGCTGCTTTGCACAGTTCTAACACTTGTACCTCCCCTCTTTTCACTCAGGAAGTAGCCAGAGCCCTGATGGAGTGAGCTTTGATGAGGGCTGGAGCTTTCTTCTTCTGTGCTGCACAGGCCTTGGCAATGCAAGCCCTCATCCACCGAGCCAAGGTAGCCCTGGAAGTCTTCTGACCCTGTTTTGCTGCTCCAAAAAGAACAAACAGACTTTTGAACTTGCTGAACTCTGTTGGCCTTTCAAGGTGTGTCCTGACTGCCCTGAGCAAATCCAACTTGTGCAACTCATGCTCCTTTGTATTTGCTGGCTTAGGATGGAAGGATGATAGACAGATTTCCTGATTAACATGAAAGGCAGTAGGTATCTTAGGAACAAAAGACAGAACTATTCTCAATACCAGCTTTTCCTTATGAATAATAAGGTAAGGTTCTTTGTGGGACAGCACCTGAAGTCCACTAATTCTTGTGGCAGAGAAGACTGCAATTATGAAGTGCACCTTGTACGACAGGATACCCAACGCCACGGTTCAATGTCATAATAGTGATTGCAAAACAGTGATTGCTATTATGGCGAGTGTATATCATCAAAAAGCAAATCGGGCGATATAAATATGCCAGCGAACACACATTAGACTCGAGTGTTACTGTGGGGCGACATACCCTCACCCCACTTAATGATTATCAACTCTAGGGGGATGGTCCGGGAGGGGCAACACTCCAGATTACTGGGGGAAAAAATACCGCAGCTGCAGCCTGTGGCAAAATTTGTCACACAGTACCCAGCCCCGAACCCAATACCTGCTGTGCTAGAGCTAGCCACCCTCACAACCACACTTCATGGCTAGCTCGGCTGCAGCAGGCACACTGCACCCTCACAAACCCTTTTCTCTATCCCTTCCCTTCCCCTTACTATATTCCCCTTCTGGTCACCCTACCGTAGGATCACCTTCACATAGGTCGCTACCCTTGCAGGGTAGCCCACCAGGATAGCACTGAATATGAGTCACCATTTTGATGGTCGCTCATATTCAGTTACTGTCCTCACTGGATACCCAATGGCACTGATGAAAGAGGCTCGAAAGGTGCCTTATAAACAGCATTCAACACCAGATTCAGGTCCCAGGGGGTACCAGAGACTGAAACAATGGTTTGCTTCTGCTAACTGCTCTTAGGAAATGGTTATGCTCCCAATTGTCCTCAGGGAACTTCCCAGGGCTGATCCAAGCATGGACACCTGACCTCTCAGGGTTCTGAATGCAAGCTCTTTGTCTACCCCACCTGCAAAAGGTTTACCCATGCCAAATCGACAACACCGTTGTCAAAGTTCTGCATAGTGAGATCCCCAATGTCGACAGGCAAAATTTCACTTGTTGTAGTTTTGGTTGGTCTGATACCGCTCTCTCCTTGGCCTAAGCTGAGAAGGTATTCCTCACACGGTAACAGGTTGCAGATGTAGACACATTCCTAGTGGCAATCAGGGTATCCACTACCTTTTGGGAAAAACCCTGTCTTAACAATCTCCTCTCAGGAGCCAGATCACCAGTTGTATCACCTCTGGGTTTGGATGCAGAATTGGCCATTGAGGAGAAGGTCTCCTCTAGTGCAGAAGTCAGAATGGGACCTGCTGAGCTAGATTTACAAGGTCTGAGAACCATGGCTTCTTGACCATTCTGAGTCTATCAAAAGGACGCTTCCTTTTGAGCACCTTATCTTGTGAAGAACCTTGGGAAGGATTGGTAATGGAGGGAACAAGTACATTCTAAAAAAATTCCATGTCTGGGACAGAGCATCTGCCACCTCAACCTGAGGACAATGGTACCAACTGAAGAACCTCATTTGAGCATTTTCCTTCGATACAAAGAGGTTGATCTGAGGGTGAGTGAACCTTTTGCACAGTAGTTTGAACACCTCCAGGTTCAACATCCATTCCACTGGAGGGAATGTCTCTTGACTCAGAAAATTGGCCTGGATGTTCAGTTCTGTGACAATGTGGTAATGCAAGGACTAGGGCCTGTGTAAAGAATCACATCAACACCAACAATCTTCTGTGTTCTGTGCTTCTTAAAATTTGTTTTCTGATACCTCAACATTTTTCCTAATATTGTATAAGCTTTGTCCAGAGGGATGTTTCAAATCTATTTTCTAAGCACAATAATTCCCTCTAGGGTGGGCAGTATGGGCTATACTGGACCTTTCAAGGGCTATAAGGCCCTCTGCCTGCAGTGTCAGGCCTCATTATGCCTCTGGGTGGTGTGTATAGTCCAATACCACCCACTCTGTTTGGTATTATTGCTTATGTGCTATACAGAGCCTGCACATAAACATAGATGTTAACGGCAGATAAGGACTCCGTGGCCCACCCAGTCTGCCCATTTTGCCTACTTATTTCAAAACTACAGATCCTAGTTAATCTGCAGCCATCCATTTCTTTCCTGTCTCTAGGGTACCCTTATGTCTATGCCATGCATTCTTGAATTCCCTGTTTTTAACCCCATCACCTCCTTAGGGAGGCCATTCCAAGCATGCACCACTCTTTCAGTGAAAAAAGTACTTCCTCATGTTGCCCCTGAACCTCCCCCCAACTTCACCTTGTGCCCCCTTGTTCTTGCACATCTTCTTTTTTGAAAGATGCTATCCTGTTTTACCTTGTTTATACCCCTGAGGTACTTAAACATTACTATCATATCCCCCCCTCTCTCGCCTCTCCTCCAGGGAATGCATATTGAGCTTCCATAGCCCCTCCTCACAGGGCTTTTCATGCAGACCCTGCACCATCCTTGTAGCCCTCCTCTGGACTGCCTGCACTCTGTCTATGTCCTTCCAGAGATGCGTTCTCCAGAACTGGACACAGTACTCTATCTGAGGTCTCACCAGTGATCTGTACAGTGGCATAACCACCTCCTTCTTTCTGCTGGTGATACCTCTCCCTATAAACCCCAGCATCCCACTGGCCTTCCCCACAGCCTTCTCACATTGTTTTGTCACCTTTAGGTCATCCAATATGAGTACCCCAAGGTCCCGTTCCTGCTTGGTGTCTGCCAGTACCTCCCCCAATCTTGTACTTCTCTCATGGATTTCTGCTCCCCAAGTGCATGACATAGTACTTTTTTGCACTAAATCTTAGCTGCCACACTTCTGACCACTCTTCCAACCTGCTTAGGTCTTTTCTCATTTTTTCTATCCCCACTGAAGTGTTAACCCTGTTGCAGATCTTAGTGTCATCTGCAAAAAGACATACTTTCTTCTCCAGCCTTACTGCAATGTCACTTATGAAGACATTGAAGAGGACTGGCCCCAGGACTGATCCCTGTGGCACCCCAATGGTCACCTCCATCTCCTCAGATTGAACACCATTCACCAGCACCCTCTGTGTCTTGCCCTCAACCAATTCCTGACCCAGTTTACCACCTTGGGGCCTACCCCATGCTGCCTAACTTGTTTGCCAACCTTCTATGTGGGACAAAGGCCTTGCTGAAATCTAAGTAACCTACATCCACCACCTCCCTGATCTACCTCCCTGGTCACCAAGTCAAAGAAATCTATTAGATTTGTTTGACATGACCTTCCCGCTGTGAATCCATGGTGCTTTGGATCCTTTGCTCCACTAGAGTCAAGGAATAACACAATCCCCTCCTTTAACAGTGCCTTCATTAATTTCCCCACCACCGAGGTCAGGCTGACAGGTCTGTAGTTGCCTGCCTCTTCTGGGCTTCCATTTTTGTGGAGAGGGACCACATTTGCCCTCCTCCAGTCTTCTGGGGCTGCATTCTGTCTCCAGTGATCTGTTGAACTGGGTGGTCAGCTGGGCCGCCAGTACCTCTCTGAGCTCTTGTAATATTCTGAGATGAATCCCATCTGTCCCCATTGCCTTGTCTAATGTCAGTTTCTTGAGTTCCTCTAGAACTCTCTCTAATGTAAATGGAGCGGTATCTACCTCCCTTCCATGGCTGCTTTTTGTGCTGATTTGTGGACCTTTGCCTTCCCCTTCCTTTGTAAAAATTGAACAAAAGTATTTGTTCAGTATTGTTGCTTTTTATATGCCCTCCTCTGCACACCATCCTCCTTCCTTCTTTATTCTGAAAATCCCACTCCTGGTCTTCTTCCTCTTGCTAATGTATCTGAAGAAGAACTTTTTACCTTTCATTATAGCCTGTGCTATATTTCCCTCTGTTTGTGCCTTTGTGCTCCTGACTGCCTTCCCTGCCTCTCTCTGCTTCTCTAGATACTGCTCCCTGTCCTACTCCATTTGTGTTTCTTTGTATCTCCTGAAGGCTCCTCTTTTTTCTCTCGCTTTTCTGACCACTTCCTTCGAGAACCAAAGTGGCTGTTTGTTTCTCTTACTCTTGCTTTGCTGTTTAACAAAAAGGCTTGTTGCCTTTGTTATGGCTCCCTTGGGAATAGACCACTGCTTCTCCACATTCCCCCCTTGTCCTCTTTCACCAGGGCTCCCCGAGACCATTTTGTCAAAGTTGGCCCTTCCGAAATCCAGGACCTTTACTTTTGTGTGGCTAGCCTCTTCTACAGTGGTTACATTGAATCATACCGTACTGTGGTCACTGGTTCCTATGTGGTGCCTACCTTAACATCCTTGACCAAGTCCCCATTGGTAAGCACCAGGTCTAGTACAGCCATCTCATGGGTGAGTTCAGCCACAAGCTGTCTTAGGCATGCCCTCTGCAGTGCGGTCAGAATGTTCCTGCATGTGTAGCTCTTGCTATTTGCCTGTGCTTGGGAGTGTAGTGTTGCCAGTTGCTTAGCAAAAGAGTGTGGTTCATTACCATATACATTGACATCACGGGCATCTGACATCTGGAGCAGTGTGCAAGTTCAGGAGGGAGGCATGACTCTGTTGGTGTTTCCTCAGACTTAGAAACCATTACTACAGAATGCCATTTCAAAAAACTTGCATGGAAGCTGATTCAAAACTTATTCAAACTGAATTTATTTATGGCACTTCTATTAGTTAAGCATTTAAGATAAAGAAATTTGCGCATGAAGAGTTAAATATTTGTAACAGAAACAGAAAAAAGCATAACACCATTTAAAAACAGGGAACATCCTAAGAAACTGTCCAGAGGCATAGCCCTTAAACCGGAGAAGTGTATATGTTAAAACACATTTAAAAACAAGCATTTGTCAGTGCTGAATATTTGCTTGCTGGTATTGGCATTGGTAGTGCAGGAGTTAGAGAGATGCATAATAGGAATGGCAGTGAAGTATTAAACTAACACCACCCCCACCCTGCAGAGACTGACAAGCATTTGGCAGTGTGCCTTTGGGTCACTGGTGATAACATTCATGCCAGTCCACCTCACTCCACCGTGCAGACACCGACAGGTGTTGCAGTGTGCCTTGGTGTCTTCGACCCTTACGCTCACCCCACTCCATAAGGAAATAAGCTGAGATGAGTGCAATAGAGGAGAATTTGGTGAACGCTAGGGCTGAAGACCCCAATGCATACCTCAATGCCTGTCACTGGCTGCAGGGTGGGGGTAGAATGGCATGAGCATTGCGGCTGATAACCCCAAATCACACCCCTTATGCCTGCCAGTCTCTACAGGGTGGGGCGTTACGGTTTGAAACCCTAACACCTGGGTGTTTGTTGGTATTTTCACTCCCAGTTTTCAACATAGGCTTTTTGGGAACCCCACCTCATGAACAGTGGCACTATCATTTCGTTACTCACTTCCAAAAGGTGATTTGGCACAGCGACTGCGCAATTCAGTGCCACAGGTGTGAAAACACATTTTGGGCAGGATGTGAAAAATGACAGCTGTACTGTTCATGAGGAGGTGTGAAAAAATGGCAATGTTGAAAACCTGGAGTGAAAATATGAAAAATTGGGGAAGTTATGAGTGTGTGTAGAAACTGCACAATGCACACCTGTAACGCAATCATTTTTTGGAATTTTTTCATCAAATTTTCAACATGGGCATTTTGGGACCTCCCCACATGAATAGTGCCACTGTGATTTTATTAATCTGTCCTGAAAGTTGATTTCCCTCAGTGATCATGCCATTCTGCACCACAGGTGCAAAAACACATTTTGGGCAGGAAGTGAAAAACTACAGCTGTGCTGTTCACAAGGAGATGTGACAAAATGGCAATGTTGAAAATCTGGAGTGAAAATATTAAAAATTGGTGAAGTTATGAGTGTGTATAGAAACTGTGCAATGCATACTTATAACGCAGTCATTTTTTTTGATTTCACCAGATTTGTAACATGGGTTTTTTGGAACCCCACCTCATGAACAGTGGCACAGTTGTTTTGTTCATCGGTCCCGAAAGGTGATTCTGCACAGCAACCACAAAATCACTTTTCGGGACTGAGTAACCAAATGACAGTGACAGTGTTCATGAAGTGGGGTCCCAAGAACCCCATGTTGAAAATCTGGGGCCAAAATTCCTAAAAATGGCTGCGATATCAACCTAAGTTGAACCTCCCTTCCGTTGACTCTCATTACACCGCTTACTGTCATTTCTTCAATTTGCTGGTTGGCTTAGAAGAGTGCAGACGTGTCCCTGTTCATAGAAGATTGCTACCTCCTGACCTCTGGAGGTAAGTATGGGGTAAGGTGGGGTGCGGAAGGTGAGTCTGCAGAGGGAGGGTGAGGGTGGGAAAGGGGAGGGGAAATGGGAGATGATGAGGGACCATTTTCCTTTTTACAGGGAAAAAAGACTTCAGGGATAGTGTTCTTTATTTTACAGGTTACCAAAAATATTTAGGCAGACTGGAGTGGGCTCCCAGTGTGCCACAAAAGTGTGTGTGTGTGTGGTGGCATGTCGACATGGGGACTGGGCACCCCGATGTCAGCACTTGAACTATTCGGGCAGGTGGGGGGCACCTGACACCAGGAGTGGGCATCCCAGAGTTGGAAACATAAATCAAAAATTATTTTGGCACACTGGGGTGGGATCCCAGTGTGTCACATTAATGGGGGGGGAAGGGTGGATACATGTCAACACAGAGATTGGGCACCCTGATGTCGGCTTTCTGGGGAGTATGTGGCAGGTGGCAGGAGCCTCAAATGTGGAAAGCCACACTGTGGCTCATTTATTTATTTATTGAAATGGTTCACCAGGAAAGGCACACCAAACAAACAAGGTACTCGGCAGCAGGAGCCGACAAAAACCGCAAGTCCGGACATGCGCATTACTGTGCACTGTAATGCGCATGACTGAAGTCTTGCCAGCTGCTGCCAACAGAGAGAAGGTATGTCTGTGTGCCTGGTTGTGAGGGAGGGGGAAGGTCCCACTGCAATGAGGAAACTGTCCCTCATTGCAGCAGCAGATTTCTTTCAAGTGCAGTCCTCACTCTCAAACTGCTGTCATTTACAGCTTGACGATTTATTGGTGCCTGAGGGATGAGCTCCATAAAGTGTCAACTTGTAACCATCCCTGATTGGAGTGGCACTTTTCTTTCAAGTGAAGACTGCTTCTCTCAAACTGCTGTCATAGACAGCTCACCAATTCATTGGTGCCTGAGGCATGAGCCCCATAAAGAGTCAACTGCATTGGGCAGAAACACACACCTCTAAAATGTCGTACTGTCCCAAGATGTTTCGCACAAGCAAACATAATGAACAGGGTAACATGTGGTGATGGGGTTAAAAAGCACCTTGGGTACTAATACAACAAGACCTGTAGTCCTGGGATCCACTCCCCTAGGACTTATTCAAAGAATAGAGATAATACGAATGAATACACTCCCAAAATTAAAATGTCTTTTTCAAATACTCTCTATCCTGATACCCCCAAAAGATTTCATGAACTGGCACTGAGTGATCTCCAGATTTCTCTGGCAGGGTGAAAAAAACCCAGAGTAAAATATTAAATTTTACAGCTCCCTAGAAAAATGGGTGAAATAGCTCCACTCAACTTTCAACTATATTACCTTGCTGCACAAGTCTTCACAGATCTATATTGGTTTGCACTCAATTATGAAAGTCATTGGAAACAGATAGAGCTTTCACAAGACTACTTACAGTCCATGAACCAGAAACTCTTTGCATGGCCCCTATCACCTTTACCACCACAGCAGGAACACTCTTATACTTTTTTACCCATTAGATAGCTGGGCAAAAGGACTACATCCATAGCAAAGCACTCCTAATCTTGCTCTATATACAGCCATTGCACATAACGCTGAATTCCTACCACCCACACTAGATTCTGGAAACTATACTTGGGAAAGGACTGGACTGATACATTTTTTTCAGTTTATGGAAGTGGAATAAATATTGCCTTTTGACACTGTGAACGAGGCTCAGATAACAGGATACAATAAGTTAGGCAAATCTTTTAGTGTATAAAAAGCGCTGCTCTGGCACTTGTCATTTTATTTTCTGCTTTAAATGCCTTTTCACAGAAATAAAAGTCTGGTATTAGTTCTTACACTTCAAATAACCAATATTCTGCCCAGCAATGGCACTCTTTCTTTTACTCTTTTTCACACAATTAGGTGGGCTCCCAAGGTCTTACACCTCTCACAGTCAGTTCAGGACTGACTCCCCTATCTATATTCTAGTCCTAGTGGTAGGCTTATATGTTTCTGGTGACTCCCGGTGGTGACTTCACTTCCTTGGGGTAAACCCACATTATATCACTTAACCAAACATAAAAAACCCTGTGAGGCTCATATGCCAGCCTATACAAAAGAAAATGGATATTTCTAACCCTAAGTTCAAAAGATATTACTTCCCTCAAACACCACACAAATCTTGCAGCACTAACCAGTTTTATCTATATCTATAAACACAATGACCCTCATTAATATTAGCTCCTCCCACTGGCCAGCCTATAATGGAAACCATTTCAGTATAAATAAAGACTGCTAGGGGGTTGATGTCCCACTATAGGACCCAGTCTACAGGAGTTCTCTTACAAACAGGTCAGGTCATTTTTCTCTTGTACTTCCTTGTACTCAAAACATGTACTACAACCTTACAATAATGTTATATGACCACAACTTCCTTAAAAAGAATGTTTGTGTATTCCCAAGAGGGCATAGGAGTATCTGGTTAGAAACACAGGTATTTACATGCAGTCCAACAGCTGAAATTGCAGTCTGTCAGCCTAACTTTCATTTTGGCCCTGTTTTTACACCAGATGTGGGATATTCAAAGCGGTTGCACATGGCGCAACTGAGATGTGCCAGCGCAATAGCGGACATGCTCCAAAGAGCGATATTCAGCAGGAGACAATGCACGGCGCAAATCGCAGTGTGCCAATGTGCCACCCTAATGAATGCATGCGCAAGTGCAGGGGGTGTAGCCATGAATAAGCTGCGCAGTGCGATATTCAACAGCAAGCCGAAGGTGCAAGCGCGGAGCAACAGGGACATGTGCGGAGCAAAGTTGAGCCTATAAAATGATGGAGCAAGCAGGGGATGGAGGCTTTTGCCTCAGGGAGCAGGGCTGAGAGACAGAAAGAGAGAGACAGACAGAGACAGAGAGAGGGAGCCAGTGGCCAAGCAGGACAGCACCAGGGGTGCAGGACAGGCATAGAGGCAGGAGGTGCAACAGGCAGTGGGACAGGGAGTGTGACCCTGACTGTGCCTGTGAGGATGAGCAGCCCAGTGTGTGTGTGTGTATGTGTGTGTGTGTATGCATGAGACATCCATGGGGGCAGCGAGTGCAGCATGAATCTGCAAGCCCAGACAGAGGAGTGGCTGTGGGAGAACCTGGATGGGTGGGAGGCGGTGTCCGCTGCCAACAGGGACCTCATCACAGGAGTGCGCACAGTGCAGGGGTACAAGCAGCAGCACACAGCCGGGGTAGCCCAGGGAGTCATCCATACGGGGGGGGTGCAGGACAGGCAAGGCCATGGCCAGTGCAATATTCCAGATGGAGACTGTAATGAGGGATGTGAGGAGGCAGGAGGCAGAGCAGCACGGCCATGGAAGGGCATGGCCGCGGTATGCCCAGAACAGGTGGTATCATGTCCGCACCACATTCGAATGATACAGTGACACTGAGATTATTGGCCGGTACTGAATTCTGAGGCAGATCTGTGAGCTGTGCAGTGATGAGATGCAGGCACCCACAAGACAGAGCCACGCCTTGTCAGTGGAGACCAAGGTCACGGCCGTTAAGTGCTTGCTCACCACGGGTACCTTCCAGAGACCAACAGGGGACACCACAGGCATGACGCAGTCGGCCACGTCACAGTTTCTCACACAATTCCTCAGTGCATTGCTGCCACATGCCGTGGAATACATCCATTTCCCCAGCACACAGGCAGAGTGTACAGCAAACATGCAGGAGTTCCACAGGGCTGCAGATATTTCTGGCATGCTAGGGGCCATTGACTACACCCACATAGGCATCCGCACACCACCAGGGCCAGAGGGGGTGGCCTACATCAACAGGAAGGGCTACCCCAGTGTCAACTGCCAGGTGGTGTGCGATGCCAAGAGGCGCATAATCAATGTCCGTGCCACACACCCTGGTGGAGCACACGATGCCTTCATCTGGCACCAGTCTGCACTGTGCCATAGGTTCGAGAGTGGGGACATCCCCACTGGCCACCTAGTAGGTGAGTATGCAGCTGGAATGGGCAGCCTGGTGCAACAGGGCAGGGTGTGGGGGGGTGCCATGCTGGGGGCATCAAAGGGTCTGGCTGGGTAGGCGGGGGGAGCCGCCACACAGACCACAATGCTAACCCAACATGTCTCCACAAAGGTGACAGCAGATATCCATTTAGGCCCTGGCTGCTCATCCTGTACCAGTGCTTGTTGACCCCAGCGCAGGAGAGATACAGCGAGGCACACACCAGCACACGGAACATCATCGATCATGTGTTTGGACTGCTGAAGGCATGGTTTCATTGCCTGCACAGGTCTGGCAATGCCCTACAGTATAGCCCCTCAAAGGCTTGTGGCCTATTCTTGGCCTGCTGTGTGCTACATAACATGGCCACTGACCATGGGATATCTGGTGAGGTCGAAGAGGGGGACAGCAGTGGGGATGACGCGGATGCTGGGCCAGGCGATGGTGGGCAGCCCCTCCCTGGGAGACAGGAACCCTGGCTGCATAGGATGGCCCAGCAGCACCAGGACACCATTACAGAGGAGCACTACGGTGCACGCAGGTAAGTGAACATGACCACACACACGTCCCAGGGACCAGGGCACAGTATACAGGCATGCATGGCTAGGACCCATAACAGACAGTACTTGAGGGCAACGTGGATGGACATGGGACAGGACTCTGTGGAAGCACCCTGTACTGCACTGTAGACCTCACCCACACACACCCACACACACATGCACACCCCGAAGCCACCAATGGGTGTGTGTCAGATGCTGAACACCAGTGCACAGGTGTGGCCAGTGTTGTGTTGGCATCATCATGCACATGCCACGGTGGCCAGCGGCCAGGTGGGTGTGCACAAGGCAGGCACGTTGTGTGGTCCATGGACGGCATGACCCTGGTATGCATATGCACACGCCACACCACTGTGCACAGAGGGCTGCAGCAGGCAGCAGATAGGGAGGGTGGTGGATCATGACTACTGCGCAGTCGCACAGACACCGCAGACATGTGGACGGCCCTGCCAAGACTGCCCAGCAGTTGTAGGCTGTGCGACAGCCACAGGGGGTGTCACAGACGTTCCCCCAGGGGTGTCACTGCAGGAATGCGACCAATCCCTCATAGGGGTCTGCAGGCCCTCGAACAAGCCCGCTCCAGGCATGTCTGGAATGCCCACAGCAGATCCCATCAACAGTGACAGGGTCGCAAGATGCCGTGACCGAGGGGTGGAGAATGCACTTCACAGTTACTGCAGCAGATGGCCCTGCACCAGGGTGGCCATTGGTGCTAGGCCGGCCATGACCACAATGGTAAGCCAATCCAGGGCTGCAGTCGTGTCCTCCCGCATGCGTGAGGCCTCGGCCAGGAGCTGCTCATAGTCCCGGTCATGCCTCCCAGCGGACTGGAGCAACTCTGTGCGGAGCGCACGCACCCCTGCCATGACCTGCATCTGTTGCTCCATGGATGCCCAGAGCAGATGGGTGTGCTTGGTCAGTGGGTCAGCGCCCTGGGGGCATGGGCATTGCGCCGACCCGCGGGAGCTGCATGACCCCGCGGCAAGGCCCCCCGGACAGGTGGGGGCTGCACAGTGTGGCCCCCTTTGGCCTGTACAGTCTGTGGTGCAACAGCAGTGGCCACTGCACCCGGACCCTCATGGACCCCATCCTGCTGC
This sequence comes from Neoceratodus forsteri, assembly GCA_016271365.2. Classification (NCBI taxonomy): domain Eukaryota; kingdom Metazoa; phylum Chordata; order Ceratodontiformes; family Ceratodontidae; genus Neoceratodus; species Neoceratodus forsteri. The sequence continues at coordinate 1,089,147,678 of CM028132.1, read as the reverse complement.
AGCTGCTGCCCCTCCAGCCACTGTGTGTGTGACAACGCCGGGGTGGCTGCACCACCACCACCGCCACACAACATGGACTGCGCCACACGAATGTCACCCACCGCCTCACTGGGCAGCCGGTGGGTGGACAACTGCCACCTGGGCATCATCTGTGCTACCGTGTCCAGTGCGTGGTATGGGTGCCTTCCCCTGAGCGGCATCACCACTGTCCAGGATTATAGTCACGTCATCATCGGTCCCAGACCCTGCCCTGATCTGTGTCTCAGCACACTGAATGCCATGGCTGGCATCCTGCTGAAACACTGCCAGGGCCTCGACCGTGACCACACCACAGGCATCTGGTCAGACAGTGGGGATGGGCTGGCAGCGGTCCAGACCCTGGACACCAGTGGAGGTGGATGAACGGTCCTCCAGGTCCAGGACTGTCCCCATGGTGGGCACCCCCACCCCTGCTGCTGCACGCAGGTGCTCCGGATCTGTAAAGGAACACATACGTGTTAGTGTCACTGCCACGCACACCTGCCCCTGGCACCCCTGCCCCCCATCCCCATGCGCCACTGTATCTACTATGCAGTGATGGGCTGCCCCCTGTCTGGAATTCACCACTGGGAACACCCTCAACAGTGCTGCACCTCATGGACGTCACCACCAGCTCCTCCTACGGGGTCAGTTGTGGCACTTCGGGCTGTTCACCTCCCGTGGAGGCACGTCCGGCCCAGATGGCAGCCACCTTAGCCTTGATCCTCCTCTGGTCCATGCCCACCTTCTTCTTGCACTCCTGTGCTGATCTCTGATGGCTGCCCTGCTGGTTCACAGCCCTGGCCACTCCCTCCCGTGCAGGCGCCCTCGCCTGCAGGGTGCCTGTTGAGCCACTCAGAAGGGACTCCTGGTCCAGGTATGCATCAAATAGGGCATCGCTCTCCACCCTCGTGAAGTTGGGCCTGCATGGCAACCTCCTCATGTTCCGACATGCTCATTCCTGTTGGTATGGACATGTGGTTAGTGCTGGCTGCCACACACGAGGCCCCCCCAATCCATTGTCCCGAAATGCCCACTGCCTGGTGTCTTACCTCTGAAGATGAAATACTGGTCTGGTGCCTGTGCAGTCCCATGGAGCCTTTATAGTGCATCACATGCAAATTAGGGAATGCGCAACTATAATGAGATGCAAATGCCTCCGATGCACCACAGATATGCTGATCAGCCCATCTGCATATACCTGCTGAATATCATGGAATTGCACATAGTGCAGTGGAGTTGCACATGCACAAGTCATGGCGCAACTGTATGATGTGCACTGTAGGCCTGACAGTGCGCATGCGTGCACTGACGTCGCATACGTCAGTAGCGAATCCTACACACGGTGCACCATACACGGTACAGCGCTCCACCGCTATTGGGCATGTGGTGCTCATGCACTGTACACTCTATGGCTCCTGTGCGCCATTGGAACATGGACCGTGGGGCACACGAGACCCTATAGTGCACCATGCATGGCATGCCCTAGCGTGCTATTGGGCACAGTGCACATACCGACCTTTGACCCTATGAGTGTTCCTTGACTCCCCCCGGGTGAATGTAGCACGTGCAGCGTACCCCATGTGTTTCGTCAGCAATTCCAGGCATATGCTGGACAGATGGCAGCGATTGCCAGGTGACTTTACACCCACAGCACGCAGCGGCTTGTGTGCTACCGTCGCCATTTTGGATTACTCAGTGCAGATAGCAGCATACCACGAGGAGCACAGCAAGGGCACCAAATTGGAGCCAGGTAGAGCTGGTTAACCTGGTGGCACTGGCAGAGCTACATGTTGGCACACTGTATGGGCAGGTTCCTCTTGACCGGCCTCACACCGAGGTGTGGCAGGAGGTGGCAGAGGGGTTGGAGGAGGCCACTGGGGCCCAGTGAAGTGGGGAGCAGTGCTGCCACAGATATGGGGACCTGTGGCAGAGGGATCCCGACTGGCTGAGGTCACTGCTGGCACACGTCCAGATGGGTGCCGTTCCACGGCCAGGTGAGCTCACTTTTCCATGTTTGTGCCATGTCAATGTTCTGCCGGGGGCCAGTGGGATGTCACGGCATGCTGCAGGGGGAGCTGTGGGTGCACATTCTGCCAGCCCTGGCAGCGCACCATGGTTGAGCTGTGCCACGGCAATGCCACTGCACAGGGCCATGGGGTATACTGTGCTTGAGGGTGACGGGGGACATGGGTTTATGCAAGGTGCCGATGTCTGCCTCTCACTGTCTCTCTGCTAGGCTCTGAGGATCAGCGAAGAGCCAGGATGATGGGTGCCACTGCCGGATATTGGCAGGCCAACGGTGGTGCACATGGAATGGATGCTGGCCATGTGGGAGGTGCTGCCGGTCAGGCGCCGGTTGTACCGCAGCATGCGGGTAGGCACTCTGTCAGTGTTTGTTGTTGTGCAGGTTTGAGGTGGGCCACAGCCTCCTGTGCGCATGGCCATGACAGCAGTGCATCGCTGGCAGAGTCCATTGCACCATGCCGTGCCCTTCGCACGTGTGTGTGGCTGCTGCAGGTGGGCTGTGGGTGCACCTGGGTTCCAGCCATTTCACTGCCATCCCGCCGCATAGCCCTGTTGCCTGGCTGCCATGATTGTGATGTGCCACGCATGGGTGGTATTGGTGTGCAGTGCTGTGCGTGGCTGTGGATGGTTGGAGTGATGGCTCGTGTGGGCACACACACTGCAGCTGGCTGTGTGCCTTGTACAGGGAACGTCACCACTGTCCACTGCGCATGGTGGATGGGCTACAGTCACATGGGCATGCACTCATCCATGTTCCCTCCTTTGTCCTAGGCATCCAGTGGGTGGATATGAACACCAGGCTCCTGGAGCGTATCCTGAGGATCACAATGGCCATAGGCCATGGAGGAGATGGAGGAACAGGCACCAGTAGGGCATGGAAGCACATGGGGCCTGTTGGCCTGCATCATCTTCCCTTCCCCCTGGCCCCCCTCCTCTTCCTCCCTTGGACTCTAACCCAGCCATGTCCCCTGTCTCCCTGCCTCCCTTCCCCGCGGCCTACTGTCTTGTTTGTGGCCTCCCGTTCCTGCTCCCTATCCCTGTTCATCTGTAAATAGTTGTTGTTTGTTTATTTTAATACACATTTATTTTGTTAGCCATCCGTATCTGTGTCTGCTTTGCAGATGGCATATGGAGCCAAGCTGCAGTGGTGTGCATGGTGGCCATGTGGTGTATCTGGGGTCGACTGGGGTATGTGTCTGGTGGTCTGTGCCCAGTGCCCGATGTGTGTGCCCTGAGGTGTTCATCTGCACCCTGCTAGGGTTGTGTGGCCTGTGTGTTGTGTGCTGTTGGCATGTGTGTTGTCAGCTATGGTCCAGGTGGCGTGTCCCGTGCCATCCTGTGGGTGTTGCCCATGGCTGTTTGCCAGTGGTCATTGGTGCCACACCACCTCCATGCACTGCTGTGGTGCACGTGGTCGGGGCTTGCGGGCATGTGCCTGCCATGCCTCCCTCCTGTCATCCAGTGCACCCTGGTGGTGGTCTGTCTTGCTCCTGTGGCATGCTCCCCACTGTGTCTGTTGCCCTGTGTCATGGCCCTTACACCTCTGACCCTTGCACAGCTCATGTTGTGCTCTTGCTCTTGCTGACTTGCTCCTTTGAGCAGCCCAGGTTGCGCGATGGCGCCTGCAGACTTGCTTCCTGGCGCAGCCCTTGTTGCACTATGGTGCATCCCTGCGATATTCAGCTGTCTTGTGCTGTCACTTGCTGTTGAGCTCAACCTTTGAATATCACATTGGGTGTGCACAGGTGCAGTGTACTTGTGCTGCACAGCTGTTGCGCCTGCCTCTGGTGCATTTCTGACTATCCCACCCCAGGGCTTCAGGGCACAGTTCTGCTTATGACCAGCTTCCCTCTTTTCTTTTGTGTCACCCTCTATTTTAAACATTCCTCTGTCTCTTTAATTAGAACATAGTGCAGCAGGGCAGCATGTTTACAGAGTCACTGTCTAACTGCTTCTGCTGCAAGCACCCTAGCCCTCCATTTTCTCTCATGGTGGACGTGTGTTTTGCCAAAATGCTAGCTCAGTGCTTAGCCTTCAAGTGCTCACTCACAGCACATAACTTTTTAACTTTTAGCTTTATTTTTTAATGAGGGGGGTAAAAGTAATAAGGGGGATGGCTAAACAACAACAGGGAATGCCATCCTGCTCCAACTTCATCACCGCTCACTGCATTACACTGGATTACGGAGCATGCCATGGCTCTGAACATAACTCTGTGTCCCTTTCTTTTGTTTTTAATTTCACTGCAACATGTGGCATATCCTGTAGCCTTGGAGCATGACTATGCTCTGAAACAACCACAGAGCTAAGTTTGCTCCGATTAAAGGAGTCGGTGCCATATTGAACGCAATGCGCACCATTAGGTCTAAACACTTCTTTTTTTGTTTTAAATTTCCCTCTCTCTTTGGCAGAAAATATGCCTTTCTTTTCTCAGGTGAGCAGCTGAACTCTACATAAACCCATCCATAGCCTCCTGCTTAGATGGCTGCAATTTGTAGCATGAGAGAGAGAGCTCTAGGAGCGAGCACGCTCCTGATTTCAAACTATTCTCTCTCTGTCTCTCTCTGTCTCTCTCTCTCTCTCCCTCCCCCCCCCCCAAACATGAGGGGCACACAATTTGTTTTGTTTTTTCACACCTGCCCTAAATGCTTACTTATAGCGTGACATGCGCTTTACACATAATCAGGGGCATTATTTACTTTTACAAAATCAAAGTGTCAAAATCACCTATTCCAGTGACCTTCCTTTTGTACTAAGACCTACAGGGAACAGCGGGGACAGAAAATAAAAGGGGTTGCTGTTTCTGTCCTGCATTATCTTTATTCTTTTTCAAACCTTTATTAAAGTCTGGGGGGGGTCTGCAGAAACATCAGGGCACCCTTTCATGACAGGGGGCACCCTGTCACAGACACAATTAAAACAAGATATCACCTTCAACCCACTGACCTAGATAGATATTTTCAGGCTGAAAACTATGTAAAAGCAGTAGCTACTACTTCATAAAATAATGATATCCCCCCAACTTCTACAAATAATTCAACAAACTAAGGAGGGTGACCCTCCTTTACATACTGTCTCCATCCTTTATCAAACTTTACTAGGACAACAGGACACACACATCACTGACAGGCAAACAAAATGGTCCCAGAAACTCAGTACACATCTTTTAGATGTGCATTGGGCTAAAGGGTCATAAGAATCAAGCAAAGCCACCTCCTCCCCAGCATTGAGGGAATGCTCTTGGAAACTTCAAGGGCTGAATTTTGAAAGAGCACCTAGATCATTGCAATTTGTGGCAATATAGGGCTGCGGTGCACTCCAGCTGTGTCAGGGACCCTGCACTATATTCAGGAAGAACTGGTTCCCTGTGCCAGAAACCCAGGAGATGCCACACCCACAGCATGCACCAAAACAATCAATGCATCTGCAGGAAATGTGGCAGGGATCCGGTGCACTCTCCTGCCCAGTGCAACATGACAGTAGATGGGATGGTGGTGGTGGTGGGAACATGCCACACAGGAGTGGTTCGGCATTGGAAGGGGCACGTGGTGCCATAGCAGGAAGTGGGGAGGCTGTGGGATTGCCATCAGTGATGTTGCACCAGATGGGGGTGCCAATTATATAGCAAACATACCAACGACATGGTCCCATGGGGGGGGTTACAGGAACACACAATGCCATGGCCCCATGTGGGTACATACCTGGCAGCAGTCCAAAGGGCGGGGCTGCTGCCAAGGCTGTGCCATGTGGGGCCATGGCACTGTCTGTTTCTGTACCCCCATGGGACCATGTCATTGGCATGCTTGCCATATAGTTGGCACCCCTGCCATTAGCAGCATCACTGATGGCAATGCCCACAGCCTCCCCACCTCCTACAATGGCACCCCATGCCCTGTCACCCTCAAACCCCACTTTCAGAGCCCCCTCACCTGAGTTGCCAGTGTGTATATCCCTAGCGCTAAGGGCTTAGACTAGTTTAGTGCTGGTCTAACTCAGGCCCCTTGCTGCACCCACGGTAGGATTTTCTGAATCCCAAAAAAGGGGATGGTGCAGCCCTGCCATGGCACAAGTCCTCTTGAGACCTGCCACACACTGCTGTGTGGCACAAGGAGGTTGCAGTGCCTGTTTGACTCAGTGGTTCCCAATTCAGATACAGACCACATTTCTGAATTGGGAATGCTGCATCTTTTGATGCAAGGTGCCAGTTATGTCAGAACTGTTTGATGCAAACACCTTGCGTCCTTTTCAGTGCTTTGAAAATCCGACCCCAAGTATGTTATTTTAAAACATCAGTCATACTGGCAGAATATCAGGCAAACATTGCAGCCTCATGCTAGAGAGACTGTGATAAGCAAATAGCACACCATACACACATATGGTCCTGACAAAGATTATTTATTTTATTTAGTTTTTGTTGACCGGGTAAGTGCACTAGACAAATCCTGCCTATTTTCAGGCACGACCCGGGGAGGGAGATACAGATGTTTGCCAACTGACCTTGAACCAGATTAAACTGTTGGTGGTATTTTTAGTGAATGAGAGAAATTTAGCCAGGACACCGGGGAAATTCCCCCACTCTTTTCAATAAGTGCCATGGGATCTTTAACATCCACCTGAACTACCACCAATCCAGGCAGATGGGACCTCGGTTTAACATCTAATTCGAAAGACCGCACCTCAGAAGTGCAGCACCCCTCTCATGCTGCCCTACAGTGTCAGTACTGGGATATTAACCCAAGTGCCAGATGTGGGAACTGAACCCACAGCCCTCTGATGTCCCGGACTCAGAGGCGAGTGTGATTCCTACTGAGCCACTGACACTTACTTACCTACTGGGCTGAAATTGAAATACACAAAGCAATTTCAGATATAATTTCCATTCCCCTTCCTCACTGCTCTTTCCTCCAGCATCGAAAAACTCTAATTTAAAATATTTACTTTGAATATTAATCACAATGGCATGCAAAGCCATTATGAAAACCTGGCTCCAACCCTTTCCTCCAACAATACACATCTGGCAGACATTAGTAAACCAGGTATACAAAATGGAAAAAATCACGCATAGCCTCAATGATAAACAAACTTTGTTTTTGACAAAATGGGCCCCTTGGATCCATACATAATGGAATTGGATAATACATTTCTACCATAGATAAACAAACTTTCATTCTGGCAACAAGGACCCCATGGATCCATTACATAGTGGAAGTAAATAATACAGGGATGCCATGAAATTTGCAGTGGATGCATGCAATGTCTCTCCACTGTGGACTCCCTAAAAATAAGTAGAAAAAAGCAGTGAGAACTAAGGTATGGCAAGTGCTTATGGAATATTCTGACTATAATGAACCATATTATGGTTACCTTGCGTGGCAGTTCCCCTTAGACTTACTTGATACCTTAATCCAGGTTTCCCAATTCCAGCCTAAATTGCCCCATAGTTACCCCCCTCTTACAGATGAATGATGAATAGAATTTTATAGTGAACTTTGAATAATATAGTAATGTAAAATATACAGATATCGAGATACTTGTTAGCTAATACTCTGGATTCAGACTCTATAACTGAGATGTAGTTGTGGAATTTAAACTCTCTTGAATGCTATTATACAGATGAAAATATAAGATATACAGCTTTTATTTATTTATTTTTTATTGACTGGGTAAGTGCAGTAGACAAATCCTGCCTATTTTCAGGCACGACCCGGGGTAGGGGGATACAGATGAATGCCAACTGACCTTGAACCAGATTAAGCTGTTGGTGGTATTTTTTTAGTGAATGAGGAAAATTTGGCCAGGACACTGGGGAAATTCCCCTACTCTTTTTGATAAGTGCCATGGGATCTTTAACATCCACCTGAACTACCACCAATCCAGGCAGATGGGACCTCGGTTTAACGTCTCATCCGAAAGACGGCACCTCAGAAGTGCAGCACCCTTCTCATGCTGCCCTACAGTGTCAGTACTGGGATATTAACCCAAGTGCCAGATATGGGAACTGAACCCACAGTCCTCTGATCTCCCAGTCTCAGAGGCGAGTGTGCTACCTACTGAGCCACTGACACTGCTGTAAATAAGTAGACAAAAACAGTGAGAACTAAGGTATGGCAAGTGCTTATGGAATATTCTGACTATAACTAACCATACTGTGGTTACCTTACTTGGCAGTTCCCCTTAGACTTACTTGATACCTTAATCCAGGTTTCCCAATTCCAGCCTAAATTGCCCCATAGTTACCCCCCTCTTACAGATGAATGATGAATACTCCAAGGAGTAGATTTCTACTCTGGCCTGGATTGATCTAATGTATTGAGCCTGAAATATGGAAAAATCAATAAAAAAGATTTAAAATAAAAAAAGCACCATGGGTGATATTGACATTTAGCACTGAATATGACTTGGTCATGAGCAAAACAGAGAATATTACATAAAACAACTTTAAAACTTTAAAGCATAGAAGCTTTTTGTACTATTTAAAGCAGATTAGTACACTTAAAGATATAGCATATTACCATGAATTTTATAAGTGTAACCCTGGCACTGGTTATCTAAGGGCTAAACTAACCCTACCTTGTAGGCCTAACCACAGTTGAGGGGCCTGGGTTCCCATTTTACTTTATAACTAGCTCTTTCCAAAGATTACATAAATGCCCAGTGCCTCCATCTAGAGTATACTTTTCAGTGGGCTAGAATTAAACCTGGTACAAACCCCTGGGATGCTCTACCCACCCACAATACCATATAGGTACCCCACCATGACCCATTAATCAAAACCCCACATTTCAACATTTTAGGGATTACACGCTCACTCTAAAAATATGCTTATGACACCAAAGTTATGAAAAACAGCAAACAACAATTTATTTACAAGGGATGAGGGTTAGGATAGGGAAAATAGAATTTGAGGTTAAATATTTACATTTGGATTGATTGGTTTAGATTGGCATTAGTAATCAAAATAATCACGTTAGCATTTTTTAAATCTAGGCATTAATCACAATGGCCACCCCCCCACCTCTGAGGTATTCAGCATATCTGATCTGGCTATCAAGCTAGCTGCATTGGATGGCAGAACACTATATTAGATGCCCACACGAATACAGTCCCAGTATGAATTAAAACTCAGCAATTCTAAAACCTATAGCTGGGTATCCAGTACTAAGTTCTTAAAGTTGTAGGCCTGTTAAACTATTGCAGCTGTGGTGTCTGGCACTGAAGCTGAGTTGGAGCCCTTAAAAGAAAACAAGTTAACTTTATGTTTAATTCTGAGACACACCATCCTGTCTGTAACTGGCCAGAAACATATTCACGCTTTAATTATGCTGGCTCAGACTTTAGATCACTGAACTTGGGACAACTCTGAATAACTATTTACAGTTCATCAATCTGAATTGGCAGAGGGTGAGTCTGCCTACTCATGGTTCTGAAGTCTTGTCCGGAAGAGATAAGCATTCCTGAGGATGCAGGAGTTGAGGGTGACCTCTTGGTTAGAAGGCCCTTGCAGTTTGCATTTCTGGAAACTTTTCTCAGCTTGGGGGTTGCCCCTTCTCTTTGGGCTTGTAGTCTTATTCGGTACAGACCAGGCCAGGAACAGGGCTGGGGCTGGCATGCTTCAGATCCCCACATCTGGCTATACCCCCTGAGGAAAGTGCAGATGACAGAGCTAAGCTGGTGGCACACTACCAGGCTGAAATCCAAAGCCAATCTGGAAACAGTTTTTGAGCATTCAACACATTTATAAATTCAGCACATTTACATTTAACTCAGGTTAGATGCTTTAACTAGTCACAGTTCCTTCAACCGTGTGCCCAGCATAGCAGACATGGACCTGTTGCTAGTCGAGTTAGAGTCTTGGAACCAGAGGCGCACTCCCAGTGATTATAGGGACAAGAACCCACACTCCTTCAAGGGTTGTGCAACCAGAGCCCAGGTCATGGCTCCCAAAGCAGGTTACAGGATACAGTCTTTAGGCAAAATCTTATTTTTCTTTACAGCAGAAACAGGAGCTTAAGACATAGCTTCTCACTAACACACTAGACAGAGCTTGAGGCTTGGCTCTCCACCACTTGACATACCTGATAACAGACGGAGACTGAGGATCGGCCAGCCACCATTTGAAACACTTGCTTGGTAGTAAATTCAAGCACTGTGGCTTCTCTCAGGCTCAGAACACTTTACTGGTTAGCAAAACTGATCATTGTAACTTTTCTCAATCTCATAACATGATGTCACCATACCTCTTGGCTTTGCTGGTGTTTGCAGCTCCCAATGGACATTTAGTCAGAACACCGGCTTCCCAGGCACTGTCAGGAAAAGTTGCACATGGCTAGGGAACCTCCCTTTCAGTCCTGTAGGTACATTACACAGTCACAATCAGCATTGCAAGAATTACTGAATCCTTGTCCGGTCACTTACACAAATGTCCACCCATTTCTTTAGCACTGGTTAACTCATTGCCTCCACAGGGTGCTCTCTGAAGTTACAACACTTGTCTCCTGTATACTGTTAACAGTGAATCCTGGGCCTTTCTAAGCAAAATCAAGCCATAATCAGCATGCCGCAAACAAATGCTAATAGCACAAAATCCGTAAGTGCTAGGCACAAAGTACGAGTGGCAGACTTGTTCAGCATAAAATTACCTTTCCAACGGTGGTATGCAAGTAATAATAGGTAATTAAGTTTTCTTTATATGCTGGTTGAAACAGCAAATAAAAAGGTTTTTTTTCCACTAAAAAATGCACCATGACCTTTTTTTTTGTTGGGAAATATGTAACATATCAACACCAAATTAAGCATCCAAACATTAGATATAATTTTAATCATTTGTTTGTAAAAAAAAATAGCTATTTCTGTAGTATTAAACCATTTTTCCCTATTTTAACCAAGGTGTGTTGCTGAGGTTTGAGGGATGAATCTGAACCATACACACCATACCATAAACAAATGCATATAACTCCTAAAGAATACATGATACACACAACGTATCAGCAGCAAAGTTGTTCTGCACAGAATTGCCTTTCCAATGGTGGTAAGCAATTAATTGTGCTCAATTCAGTTTTTGTTTTATACTGGCTGAGATACCCAGAATGTATGTTTTCTTCAAAGTGCTTAGGTGATTCTTGATGGACAAAATGTCTGCCATACACATCATGTCATAAACAAATGTGAACAACTCCTAAAGTGAACGTGATACACACAAAGTGTCAGTGGCGAAGTTGTTCAACACAACATTACCTTTCTAATGGTGCTATGCAGTCAATTCTAATCAATTCTGGCTGGCAAGTAATATTAAAACATGTGAGTGACGTCTCCAGATGTTACTAGGACACACAAGAAGTCTGTAGGTGACTTCTGTAGTCGTTCTGGGACACACTGCAGTATATTTGCTGCTGCCTACAGATGTATTCTAGGAGGCAATGAGTTAAAAGCAGGGTGTAGACAGACAGTCACTTAGCACTTCTAGGCTTTCTGTGCCTCTTTGCCCCTTACAGATCTCTCAAGAAACTTGCACTTGTAAGTAGAAGTTTACTCACTCAGAAGGATTCGGAAAGCTGTTTCTTTCCTTGAAGTTACCAGCTTCATCAGGACTTTCACTGCTGAGGCAGAACATTCATGCAGCTCTCTCACAGTTCAAGGTTCAGGTTTCACCCATGTTTTCCCTGAAACATGGAAAGGCAGATGCTAGCCCTGGAGGACAATTTCTGGCAACCCTCAGGTCAGCAACTTCCATCTCAGGCAGCCACTTTCTCTTTAGAAGACAGAGGCCCCCCTTCCCTGCAAAGGAGCTCTGGCTGAACCACTAGGCCAACTTCCTTTAGCTGATGGCCAGAGCATCCCTCCCTATGGAGGGGATCACATCAAACTGAACTCAGCCTGCAAAGTTCCTATGTTTTATGGAGCTCTCTGAGGCTCCCGATTGGCTGAATCCACTTGTCAGTCCAAAAGTGATTGGCTAAATCCACTTGTCAGTCCGCAAAATGAATATTCATTAGTCTCTTCTGACTCTGGATAGGCTCCCTGTTTTGGTGCCTGAATTAGGTCCCTGCTTTTCTCCTACAAGTCTCTGGCATGGTCCCAACAATCCTTGCACTGAAATCCTGGCTTTCTGATTGGCTGCTGATCTGCAGAAATGGCTGCTAATATACACAGTCCCCTTGCAGTCTTTCACAGTCCCACAGATAAAGTTCTGGTGCAGTCAAGTCAAACATTTTAATTTAATCATAGCCCCACTATTCAGTAACCATTGCTGTACCCTTTCAAGCACTGCTCCTCTCAAACATTTAAGTGTAGTCTTTAGCCTGTCGCTACTGCTGAAATATGAAGTCCCTAGGCAGCAGACAGGCAGCTCACTTGAATCCCTCTGCAATGATCTGGCGCAGCCAGCATAATTGTTTTATTTTAATTAGTTCTACCTTATTTAACAGCCCCCCCTTGTGTCCTTTCAGCGGCTGCTCTTAATTTTACATTTATTTACAGACTGCCTCTTGTCACAGCCTCCGAAACTGTTAGCCCCAAAACAGCAGAACAGACCTGCTCATTAATATTCATAGAGCCAGGCATGTAACTACAGCATGCACAGCACTCTTTATTTAAAGTTATCGGCGGCTTTTCTCCAGCTCTGCTCAGGTCACCAGATGCCGCTCTGTACCCTACAGGGACCGGGACCACTGAAGAAGCCACCTGTTGAACCATAACTATGGTCAGAAAAGAAGAGGCACCTCCAGCACATGCGTGAGCTGCTGACTGGCCGTGAAGCATGTGGGAAGAAGGTGGCAGCTCTGCAATTGCTTCAACAGCCCATTATGGGCTGAAATTAGATGCAATGGCTGCTTGGGGGGGCAGGGTTTTGGACACAACTGGTCCCAGAGCTGTGGTGGTGAGATCTTGGGACAAACAGGGGAAGCCACAGGCACCAGAGGCAGAAACAGGAGAATGGGAGACAAACAGGCAAACACGGTAAGTCCCCATTTGGACTGTATGTGATTGTGGAAATGGAGGATAGCAAGTCATATGGTCATTTACAATGTTTATCTGTGGCTGCTGATCCTGAGGGGTGCAGTGCCCTGGACTGGAATGTGGTACAGGACTGTGCCCCAGCCTGATAGGCTGGCATTGGTCATCAATATTATCTCTGGTAAAGCTTCCAGGAGAGACCCACTGCTGAGGTTCTTAGGATTTTCCCAGCAAGCCAGCAACTGCTGGACTGACCCTGGAAAAGTGATCAGGGCTCAGTACTCTTCTGAGGTCAGATTCCAGGCCTCCAGCATCCTGTTCTGGAGGTGTCGCATATGCAAGCAGGCCCACAGAACTAGTTCTATTGCTGCAGTCATCAGACACAGAATCTGGGGACGCTTGTGAGCAGAGACCGACAGCTGGCTGCTCAGCCACTGAACCTCTCACCTCAGAGTCTCCTTTCTGGATGAAGAGAGGAAGACTTTCCCCTCTTCTGTCCTGAACACCATGCTCAAGTGTTCCAAACTCTAAGACAGAATGAGGGAGCTCTTCTTCCAATTGACAATCTGACCATGTGTCTGCAGCACCTCCAGGGTCCTTGACATTGACCTCCTTGCCATCTCAGCCGATGATGCTTCAATGAGCAGATCATCCAGGTAGGGATATATATGATGTCCCTCCAGTCTCAGTTGCACTACTAGTATGATCAGGACCTTCAAGAATACACGGGGCGCTATTCCCAGTCCAAAGGGAAGCACCTTGAACTGGAAATGCTGCCCCCAAACTCATGAATCTCAGAAACTTCTGCTGCGACTAGGGAAGGGGGATGTGGAGATAGGCATCCTTCAGATCTATGGACAGCAGATAGTTTCCTGATTGGATGGCTCAGATGATTGACTGCAAGGACTCCATCTTAAAGGTTGTGTGGCAAGCAAACAAGGGATAGGCACAAGGGAACCCTAGCAATAGGAAAGAGGGTAAAAGCCACAGATCAAGTAGGATCTGCGATATTGCAGTAGGTAGGGAAAATAGGCAGACTAGGTGAGCCAAGTGGTCATTATCTGCCATCAGTTTCTATGTTTCTATGTTTCAAACTTGTTTAGGTGCTTTAGGTACAGAATTGTTTGGAAACTCCTCACTTCTTGGGGACTGCAAAGTAAACTGAGTAGAATCCCAGACTCTCCTTCCTCGAGGGCATCTGGACAATTGCCTCATTCCATAACAAGTGATCCAAGGTCTGGGCTACTACCTGCCAATGAACTGGGTTTTGGGGCACAGGGCATTGCAGGAAATGACCTTTTGTGGGCACTGTTGCAAACTTTATTGCGTATCCTAGAGTCAGGATTTCCAGTAATCATGCACCCTTCAGTGACACAGCAAAGACTGGGGAATCTTGACTCTCAGAATGTTCATGTGCCCATGGTTCTTTGCTGATTTACAGCTTTGGGCTGGGCCACTACCGAAGTAGGGGTGTTCATTACCCATATGCATTAACTTTCCATTGACAGCATGGAGTGATGCAGGAAGAGAAAAGATCCATTACTAGACAGCATGAAGCACCGTGACTGCATGTGAAAACGTGTAACCAACCATCACTTCCCACAAACCACCCCCATTATAGCTGTGTATTACATGTTACATTTCTTTTATTGTATAAGGTGTACATCGTCTTACCCTCAGAAAAACATTTCCTGACTTTTGTTGTTCTCTGCTGGCCCAAAATGGGCAAATAAATTATATAATACAGATCTCCACTATAACCACTACTGTGTTGATGAGCACTTGTAATAAATAGACAGTGTTTTACAAGGGCAAAATACAGATGGACATTGGTGATTGTGATGAGCTGAACAAGGCTACATTATAACAAATGATCACACCAACCCCCAAATTTCATTTACTAGATGGTTTAATCTGTCACTGGACACAGGGAGGGTTGCAAGTGACTGGAAAAAGGCAGATATGGTGCCACTACACAAGAGCAGCAGCAGGGAGGAGGTGGGAAATAATCATCTGCTCAGCCTTTCCTCAGTGGTGGGTAAGGTTATGGAGGCACTCCTGAAGGAAATAATTGTCAAATACCTTGCAGCCAGTGGTATACAAGACAACAGACAGCATGGGTTCATGGAGGTAAGGTCATGCCAGATGAACCTGATAAAATGTTTTGGCTGGCTGACGAGGGTGGTCGATCAGGAAGGGATGGTGGACATGGCCTATCTGGACTTCAGCAAGGCCTTTGACACTGTCCCTCATAGGAGGCTGGTGAATAAGTTGGGCAGTTTAGGGGTGGGGCTGAAAATAATGAAATGGGTGGAGAGCTGGCTTAGCGACAGATGTCAGATGGTGGTGGTAAATGGAGAGCACTCAAGGGAGGAAAGGGTGGCAAGTGCGGTGCCCCAAAGATTAGTATTAGGGCCCATCTTATTTAAAACCTACATTGGCAATATTGTGGAAGGACCGAAGGGGAAAGTGTGCCTATTTGCAAATGATATGAAGATTTGCAATAGGGTGGACACACCAGGGGAGGTGGAAACAATGAGGGGGATTTGACAAAACTGGAAGGATGGTTGGAAAATTGGCAATTAAGATTTAATACAAAAAAGTGCAGAATAATGCACATAGAGCACAATAACCCACAGGCCACATACATACTGGGGGGGAGAGGAAATTATGGTACCGGATCAGGAGAGAGATCTGGGGATTATCATCTCAGACAACCTAAAAGTGGACAAACAATGCAATAATGTGGTAGGCAAGGCAAACAGAATGCTGGCATACATAGGGAAGGGTATAACAAGCAGAAAGAGGGAGGTGTTGATGCCCCTCTACAGGTCCATGGTGAGACCCCACCTAGAGTATGGGTTCCAGTTCTGGAGACCTCACCTATGTAAGGATATAGATAGGGTCAAAAGAGTCCAGAGGAGGGTGACCCAAAATGGTACATGGCATACACAGGAAGCCCTATGAGGAGAGAGAATGGAAGAGCTTGATCTGTGTCCGCTGTAAACTAGGAAGGGAGCATGATGTAGATTTTAAATACTTGAAGGGGATAAGCAAGGTGAGGGATGGGAGCTAATTTAGGAGGAAACATAGCCCAAAAACTAGGGGGCATAGTTTGAGGTTGGAAGGAGGACAGTTCAGAGGTAATGTGAGAGGGCAATACTTCATGAAGAGGGTGGTGGCCCTCTGGAGCAGACTACTGGAAGAGGTGGTGGGGGCCAAAATGGTAGGGGGGATTTAAGAGGTTATGGGATAAATACAGGGGAATAACCAGTACAGGGAGGGGGATAAACCTGGAAAAAGAGAGGGCACTGGAGTCTCCATTGTGGGGGAGGGGAGGGGAGAAAAGAGTTGGGTCTAGGGTTAAATATGGAGATGGGATTAGGGTAGACTTGATTGGCCAATGGGTTCTTTTATGATGTCAGATTTCTATGTTTCTATGTTTTATTAGTGCAAATACACGGACCAGTGTGACCCCTTGCTGCAGTAGTCTGGATGAGCACAAGCAGAGTGCCCTGTCATTCCTACTGAGAGCAGATAGAATTGTATTATTAAGGGGGGAGACAGAAGGGCAACAACAGGTGTCCACTAACCGTCCTGCATAGGACAACATTACATGTGCCACTATGGCAATGTCATGTAGGGAAGCTATACCGTATCTGGGTAGGGAGATCACAAATTACATTGAGGGGGCACACTGTAGCACCAACACACCTTGTGAAAAATAAAGGGAGAAACACCATATACTGCAAGCAAAAACAGTTTCAACAAATAAACATTGATAATTCATAGTCTGGATGAACCTGTGTACAAGGTGTCCCAGGATAAATTTCCCTGACTGCTATTTTTCTGTGCTGGCACAAACTGGGTAAATATAAGATGAACAATTGATGTAGTTGAATGTTTTTTACAGTGGCAAAATACAGATCTCTTGTGGGGGATACACAGCCCACACAACACCACCTGGCTCTGGCTACACAAGTTTTTGTGCGAGATCCCCCCCTTTGTTCAACACAATAGGGTAAGGGAAAGACATAATCAGTGTGCACTGGAGGGAGAATAGGGTTCTGATTCAAATTACAAGATGGTATGATAATAGTTGAGTGGCTTTTGGGTAGTGGTTTTACAGTCGATAAGTGACTTACCCATTCCATGTGTAGGGGGAATCAAGCTAGAACTGAAATTGGCAAAAGGGTATTGCTTTTCATTGGGCAGCAGTTCTAATGTAAATGTTCTAATGTAAATCTTTTAATTGCCCATCAGTGTGTGTGCGTGGGGGGGGGGCAGATTCAGGGACTGAAACCGTCATGACAGCAACTGAATCGAACCATAGTTCAGTCAGTTTTCAGTGGTTTTCAAATTGCTCACTCACTTGCTTGGACACAAGAAGTATTTTATGTTTACCTATTCATAGATATTGCCTGTGCCATGAGGAAGTAGCACAAAGAACAATAAAATTAAATTAATAACAAATTGGTTGAGGAGCTGGATCTTAGAACACGGGATTGAATATATACCCCACTGGGAAGATTTTGAGGGAATATAAGAACTATACAGCCATGATGGACTCTATCTGAACAAACTGAGAAGTGTGAAACTAGGTAATCACAAGTGCTCTTGACAAGGATCATACTAAGGATGGATAAGGAGCAAGAAGGCAGACAATGCCCATGAACGCTCCTGGCAATCAGTAAGTATAGTAATTCAAAGAACCACCAGACAGTATATAATTATCTAATCTTTTTTAAACTCCAACTTAGTTTTGCTTACAATTATTTCTGTAGGTAACTTGTTACAAGGATTAATCACTCTAAGAGTAAAAAAGTACTTTCTTTTTTGATGCTTACATTTTTGACATCAGTTATAGTGGATGATATCTAGTATTACAGGTCAGATATTTAAACTGGAGCCCTAATTCATACATTAGATAAGGATCTTTAATAACATCATATAATAGTAGTAAGTCACCCCTTAATTGGTGGGTTTGTAGAGATATTAGATTTAGGTACTCTAATCTGTTTTCATAGGAGATGTCCTGAAAACTATAGATCTGCTTAGTGAAATTGCATTGAACCCTTTCATGCTGAAGGTACAATAGCTAGATTTTTTGCATGGGCACCATAGCTGTGAGGCGTATTCCAGATGTAGTCTAACTTAGGCCCTAAACAAGGGCATCAGAACTGTTTTATCCCTTGATTGGAAGTTGCGACGAATTTACCAACTAACTTTGTTAGATTTGCTAATAACTTCAGAAATATGCTTGGAGTTATCAAAATCTTCAGAAATAATTACACCCAAGTCTTTCTCATCAGTTGAGGGTAAAAGAGGAGAACCAACAAGTATATACAAAATCACACATGCCCCCACAATGCAAAGCATCATGGGCTGCATATGCAAATCACCACAGAATGTTATGCTGGTCCAACTTAAAGCAGAATTGCATGGTGCCGAAAGGCCTCTCACACAGTTTGCAAAGGGTGCTAATAGAAGACATAGACACATGTTTAGTCCTACCAGGACTCATCAGTATACCTCGTCTGTTTGACACCCCAGTGGAATGGACCAGCTACCCTAGAGGCAGTGTGCCTTGGATATATTGTGGTGAGCCCATTAAAATAAAAAACTATTTAAAGACAAAGAACCTCTGTGGCAAACACTGAGGCAAGGGTTACCCAAAGGGCATTTGGCTGGGAAAATGCAAAGCATCATGGGCTGCATATGCAAATCACCACAGAATGTTATGCTGGTCCAACTTAAAGCAGAATTACATGGTGCATTGTGGGGGCATGTGTGATTTTGTATTTTCTTGAAACTTGGCTTCCCAGCCAAATGCCCTTTGGGGTAACCCTTGCCTCAGTGTTTGCGCACAGAGGTTCTTTGTCTTTTAAATAGTTTTTTATTTTAATGGGCTCACCACAATATATCCAAGGCACACTGCCTCTAGGGTAGCTGGTCCATTCCACTGGGGTGTCAAACAGACGAGGCATACTGATGAGTCCTGTAGGACGAAACACGTGTCTATGTCTTCTGTTAGCACCCTTGCAAACTGTGTGAGAGGCCTTTCGGCACCATGCAATTCTGCTTTTGTTGGGACCAGCATAACATTCTGTGGTGATTTGTATATGCAGCTCATGATGCTTTTGCATTGTGGGGGGCATGTGATTTTGTATTTTCTTGAAACTTGGCTTCCCAGCCAAATGCCCTTTGGGGTAACCCTTGCCTCAGTGTTTGCGCACAGAGGTTCTTTGTCTTTCAACAAGTATATACTGAATATGTGGATTATATCTACCAAGATACGTGATTTTACATTTGTTTAAGTTGAAGTTCATCCCCCATATAGAAACACAAAACATAGAAACGTAGACTTTGACGGCAGTTAAGGACCACTTGGCCCACCTAGTCTGCCCATTTCTCTACCTACAGGATAAGCTGCAGATCCTAGTTAACCAACAGCCTATTTCTTCTTACCCCCCACAGGAAATTGCCTTATGTCTGTACCATGTATTCCTGAATTCTCCCACAGTTTTAGACCCCACGACCTCCTCAGGAAGCCTGTTCTATGCATCCACCACCCTCTATGTGAAAAAATACTTCCTTACATTGCCCCTGAACCGCCCCCCCATCTTTAAATTGTGTCCCCTTGTTCTTGCACATCTCTTTTTCTGAAAGATGCTACCCTCTTGGACTTTGTTGATTCCACTGAGGTACTTAAAAGTTTCTATCATGTCCCCCCTCTCCCTCCTTTCCTCAAGGGTATACATATTCAGCTCCTTTAGTCTCTCCTCATATGGCTTCTCTTGCAGACCTTGCACCATTTTAGTTGCCCTCCTCTGGACTGCTTCTATTCTGTGTATGTCCTTGCGGAGATGGGGTCTCCAGAACTGGACACAATACTCCAGATGGGGTCTCACCAACTGTCTGTGCAGAGGAATAACAACTTTCTGTTTTCTGCTGGTGATGCCTCTCCCTATACATCTCAATATACCCCATTCAATGATTTTATACATCCCAGTATTAACCCATTCAATGATTTTATTAAGGTCATTTTGGAGAATTGCAGTCTGTTGTAAACAGGAACTGATATTTGTGAACAGGAACTAATATTCAAGTTTTTAAACATCATCCCCTCTCCGCAGGATAAGCATGCACCCCATGTCAATAGGAGAGTTAAAGGCACTATCACTGAATTGTTGCATGGGGAATTGCTCTCCCTCATGAAAGCCTACGATAAGAACTGGGGTAAATTTAAAGCCTCTAAAGAAGTGTCTGACTACCATGAATACCAGCAGCTCCGCAACATCTGCAAAAAAGTCACACGTAACACCAAGAGTGAATACTGCAAGGCTGCCCTCTTATCCTCTGCTAGGGACCTGCAATACTTCTGGTGCACTATTAAAACCATAGTCATGGGTTATAGCCAGTGTGGTACTATGGATATGATTGTCGATGGTAGAAATTGCAATATTGCTGCTACCATCACCAGTGCCTTTAACAAGCAATTCTCCAATCTCTCAGCATTCACCTCCCTGTTTACTACTGACAATGACGAGTCATCTGCCACCTCTAACGATTCCTCCCCTCCAAAATCTTTGTCTCACCCACCTTTTTATCTTAAAACAATCTCAGTGAGGGAACCCTACAAGCTTCTCACTGGCCTTTCTCGTCATATGAGTGCTGGTCACGATGACCTTGAACCAAAACTCCTAAAGATTGGTGCCCCTTTGCTTGCACACCCAATATCCCATATTCTTAACCTCTCACTCACCACTGGAATTGTACCTGTAATCTGGAAAGTAGCAAAGGTTGTTCCTGTTTTTAAACAGGGTGACCGGAAATGCATAGAAAACTACCGACCTATAGCCATCCTGTCTGCTGTTAGCAAGATACTGGAAAAGGTGGTGGAAGTGCAGCTGATGAACTACCTGCCTAAACATACCTTACTGTCACCCAAACAGCATGGATTTCATAAAGGGTATAGCACTGGTATAGCCCTTGCTAAAGTTACATCTGATATAAGGATTGCCATGGACCAGGGTATGCTGACTGGGGCTATCTTTGTGGACCTCTCAAAGGCCTTTGATCTAGTGAATCACTCCCTAATCTGTACCAAGCTTCACTCTCTTGGTGTTGCTGGTCCAGCCCTAAACTGGTTTTCCAACTATCTCACTGGCAGACTACAGCTTAAGTACAATGGAGCTCTATTGGAACCTGTTCCTATCACCATCAGTGTCCCTCAGGGATCTATTCTGGGCCCTATCCTATTTTGTCTTTTCCTGAATGACTTCCCAACTGTCCCTACCCATAGCACCACAACCCTATATGCTGATGACCTGGTCCTCCTAGCTTGCTCAGGTGATGTCTGTGCCATAAATTACAACCTACAAGCTGACTTCAGTAAACTGCAACATTGGCTCCTGACAAATCAGCGTGTGCTGAACTTAAAGAAAACTCAACTCATGCTCTACGGCTCCTCTGTTAAACTCAAACAGTGTCCTGTCCCACTCAATGTCGTAAGCCTTGATGGTTTCCCAGTTAGCACTACGTGGTCCTTTAAATACCTGGGAGTTACTCTTGACCCCCAGTTAGACCTGTCTCTACACATTCAAAATGTCTGCAGGGCAACAAATATTAAGCTTGGATTTGCATACCGGTCTCGTGGGTCCCTTACTGCTGCTGCATGGCTTGCCCTTACTAAAGATTTATTCCTTCCCTCTCTCAACTATGGACTGACAATCTTTACCCTCACTGCAAAAACTAGCCTTGCTAAATGGGATGTAGCCTATAATAATATTATTTGCTACTTTGCCCTTGCTGTCCTTCGACTTACCCATCACTGTGATTTAGGATATCAACTACACTGGTTGTCCCTGGATTATTATCACTCATTTGTCTTTGTCTGCTTCACAGACAAAATTGTCTGCAATGCCACTCCACCTGCCCTGTCCAAACTCCTTTGGCCAGCTCTACCATCATACTGGCTAAGGTCAGCTGACTTGCAACTCCTCTTTGTCCCAAAAACTTGTACACAGTTAGGTGATTGTGCCTTTGTTGTTTGTGCCTCAAGATTTTGGAATACCCTACTTGCAACCATCAGATGTACCCCCACCCATCCCATCTTTAAGAGCTCCCTCTGGTTGCACCTGAAGTTTGTCTCAGCCTGTAACTGTTCTAAGGCTGCTTGATATCCCCTACCCCTGCTTGGACCCTGTTGTGCTCCCATCACTTCCCTGGTTCCCCTACCCCCTCTGAGCTCTAGTGAGGGGATTTATCTACCCTGCATACTCTTCACATCAGCACTTACATAGAAACATAGACTTTGATGGCAGATAAGGACCGCTTGGCCCACCTAGTCTGCCCATTTCCCTACCTACTGGATAAGCTGCAGATCCTAGTTAACCAACAGCCTATTTCGTCCTACCCCCCACAAGAATTGCCTTATGTCTGTCCCATGTATTCTTGAATTCTCCCACAGTTTTAGATCCCACAACCTCCTCAGGAAGGCAGTTCCATGCATCCACCACCCTCTCTGTGAAAATACTTCACATTGCCCTAGAGCCATCCCCCATTATCTTCAAATTGTCCCCTTGTTCTTACACATGTCTTTTTCTGAAAGATGCTACCCTCTTGGACTTTGTTGATTCCACTGAGGTACTTAAGAGTTACTATCATGCCCCCTTCTCCTTCCTTTCCTCAAGGGTATACATAATAAGCTCCTTTAGTCTCTCCTCGTATGGCTTTTCTTGCAGACCCTGCACCATTTTAGTTGCCCTCCTCTGGACTGCCTCTATCCTGTCTATGTCCATGCAGAGAAGGGTTCTCCAGAACTGGATGCAGTACTCCAGATGGGGTCTCACCAACTGTCTGTGCAGAGGGGTAACAACTTCCTGTTTTCTGCTGGTGATGCCTCTCTCTATACATCCCAGTATCCCCCCAGCCCTCCCTACTGCCTTCTCACATTGCTTGCTAACCTTAAGGTCATCTGATATGATTACCCCAGGTCCGTTTCCATTTTTTTGTCGTTACTACCTCCCTCCCATTGTGTACTCCTCCCCTGGGTTTTTGTTTCCCAGGTGTATTATTTTGCACTTCTTTGCATTGAATCCAAGCTGCCATACTTCTGACTATTCCTCCAACTTTGCCAAGTCCCTTCTCATCCTTTCCACGCCCCCTTGTGTATCAACCCTGTTGCAGATCTTTGTGTCATCTGCAAAGAGGCATACTTTTCCTTCCAGTCCCTCTGCAATGCCACTTACAAAGATATTAAAAAGGACTGGACCCCGTAATGAACCCTGTGGTACCCCACTAGTAACCCCCCTTTCTTCAGAGTGGACACCATTTACTATTACCTTCTGTGTCCTGTTGTCCAGCCAATGTTTTACCCATGCTACCACCCTGGGACCCACACCCAGGCTGGCTAATTTGTTTATTAATATTTTGTGTGGGACTGTGTCAAATGCCTTGCTAAAGTCTAGATAGGCCATGTCCACAGCCCCCCCACTACTTTGACCACCCAGTCAAAGAAATCTATTAGATTCATCTGACATGACCTTTCCACTGAGAATCCATGCTGCCTTGCATCCTGTGCCCCACCGGCCTCTAGATACTCTATCATTCTTTCCTTCAGAAGTGCTTCTATCATGTTCCCTACCACAGAGGTCAAACTGACAGGTCTGTAGTTTCCTGCCTCTGTCTTGCTTCCACCTTTGTGAAGGGGAATCACATCCACCCTCTTCCAGTCCTCAGGTACCACAAAATCCTCCCATGATTTGTTAAAAAGGGTAGTCAGTGGTGTCACTAGTTCTCCTCTTAATTCTTTTAGAATTCTTCTGTGGTGAATCCCATCAGGCCCCATTGCTTTGTCCACCTCCAGTTTTAGGAGTTGTTTCAGAATACTTTCTTCTGTGAAAGAACTAGGATTGACCAAACTATCCAGAGTGCTTCCGTTAATTGGATTAGGTACCTCCCCCTCCTCCTATTTTGTGAATACTGAGCACAAGTATTTGTTCAGTATCCCTGTTATTTCACTGTCCCTCTCTGCCCACCCACTGTCCATTCTATTCAGCCTTACTATCCCTCCCTTTGTCTTTCTACGCTCTCTAACGTACCCATAAAAGGTTTTATCCCCCTTCTTAACCAAGTTGACTATCTTTTCCTCAGTTTGGGCCTTTGCTATTCTGACTGCCTTCCCTGCTTCCTTCTGCCTTGGTACAGCTCTCTGTCCTTCTCCTTTTATGTTTCCTTATACTTCCTAAATGCTATCTTTTTCTCCCTAACCTTCCCCGCCACCTCTTTTGAGAACCATAGTGGCTTTTTCTTTCATTTTGATTTGCTTCACACAAAGGCTTGTTGCCTCTGTGATGGCAGTTTTGATGTTTCCCTATTGTTGTTCTACTCCTCCTCCTTCTTGCCTGTTTACTAGTGCTTTTCTAAGGCACTCTCCCATTTTGACAAAATCAGCCCTCCTGAAGTCCAGTACCCTCACTTTTGTATGGCTTGACTCTGCAGCTGAGTTTATAGTGAACCACACTGTTTGGTGGTCACTTGTTCTCAGGTGGCTACCCATTTCTAGATTTGAGATCCTCTCACTGTTCCCATTTGGGAGTAAGAGGTCTATGATTGCTCCCTCCCGAGTGGGTTTCAACACTAGCTACCTCCTCAAAATGGGACAAATTGTACTTGTATTATTTCCACAAAATGTAAGTATTGTTTGCTTGTTCTTACCTTTGATATATATGCTTATCTACTCATCCTTTACCTGTTTATTTGTATCACCCTGCTCATTGCTTGTATTTCACATTGCTGTAATTCCCTTGCACTGTTCTGTAAATTATGCTCTTGTAATTTCCCAGGTCATACCTGAAAATATGCATTCCTTGTCTAGTGTGCTTACCCAGTAAACAAAATCTAATAAATAAAGACTATGCAAAGTCATTGAGAAATATTTAAATTAGATAAAAAGGGGAGAGGTAAAACAGTAATTCAAAAAGATGGAGGAAGTACTATAAACCACCAAATGAATCCTAGGAAAAGGGGGAAGAATGAATTAAAAATAATATCGCTAAATGCCAGAAGTTTAAACATTTCAAAAATATCTGAACTACATATGACTAATGAAAATATTGACATTTGTGCAGTAAATGAAGCATGGTGGGATGTGAACTGTACGTGGAATAAAAACATAGAAGGATACAGAACATACCATCAAGGCAGAATAGATAAAAAGGGAGGTGGATTTGCACTTTTTGTAAAGCACAACATTGAAAGCCTAGAATACAAGTTAGACAAAAGAGATACATATCCTGAATCTATCTGGGCAGCAGTTACAATAGAAAATAATAAAAAAACTATACGCAGGTAACATCTATAGACCCCCATCATGCACTGACCATAATGATATTACATTAAACAAAGAAACTGACTTAATGGCAAATAAAGGTAACACAATAATTTGGGGAGATTTTAATTATCCACACATAGATTGGAGACACTGGACAACCAAAATCAATTCAGGGAGAGACTGGGGTGGGCCAAGTATCCCTTACCTGCTATCAAAGTCTATTTGTATCTACCATTATAGACGCAGGCCTGCAACAATTTTTACATAAACCAACAAGAGATGAAAACATATTAGATCTAGTGGTAACCAACATTCCAGAAAATGTAAAGCAAATTAAAATTAGAGAAACATTAGGAAACCATGACCACAATATTACAGAGTTCAAGCTCAAAATGCTAGTGAGAAAGAATCACGGTAAAACAAATCACAACTGAACTGAATGGATGGGAATGGAAGAAGGCTGTTGAAAATAAGGATATAGAAGAAATATGGAATATAATCAAAAACAAAATATTGACCATTGAAAATAAACATGTGTCAAACAAATACATGTATAACAAAAGGGGGAAGATACCAATGTGGTGAACAAGAAAGGTACTTAAGCAATGTAAGAAAAAGAAAAAGATATATAGGGAAATGAAGAAAAACAAAATGCACATATCTATAATAAATAAAACAGAATTGAAAAAATAAAATAAAAATAATAAAAAATGAGAGGACTAAATCAAAGCTTGATATTGCAAAGGAAAAGGATAATGATAAAAACTTCTATGCCTATATTAACACACTAAAAGGAACAGATAATGCACTCGATCCAATCAGGGTGGGAGGTGAGGAATTAAACAGCCTGGAGGAAATAGCGAACACCTTTAATGACTATTTCTGTAGTGTATTTAATACTGGAGCTAGCATAGAAATAAGTACAACATCAAGGGAAATGCAAGAAGAACATGGCATTTGTACAGAAAAAGAGGTTCTTGAGCTTCTGGACAAACGGCACACTAATAAATCATCAGGACCAGACAATCTTCACTTAAGATTTTGGAAAGAAATTAAAAAGTTAATTGCAGCACCCCTTGCATATTTATATAATAAATCCTTTAATACAGAGATAATTCCATCTGATCGGGTGTCAGAACAGTTGTACCAATTTTTAAGAAGGGGACTAAACAGGAGTAACAAACTATCGCCCCATCAGTTTAACGTCAGTCCCTTGTAAAATAATGTTGATACTCACAAAATGCAGACTGGAAGAAATTCTGGCTACTACAGATTTCCAGGATGCTAAACAGCATAGATTTAGGAAAAACAGGGCATGTATCACTAATCAGTTATGCTTTTATGAGAGGGTAAATGAATATATTACTGCTAACTCCTCAGTAGATGTGATCTACTTGGACTTTCAAGAAGCATTTGACAAAGTCCCGCACTCTATCATAATACACAAACTGCATACTTTACATATAGAGTGCAGGGTGGTGGAATGCTTAAATAACTGGCTGTGTATGAGGAACCAGAGGATCAGGGTGAAAGGAGTCCACTCAAAGGAGGGATCAGTTACTAGTGGGGTGCCTCAGGGGTCCATTTTGGGTGCAGTAGTTTTTTTACTGTTTATCAGTGATATAGATAAGGATGTTAATGGGTGGATTGTAAAATTTGTAGACCACATAAAATTAGGCAGTCCTATCAGTAGTGCTAAGCATAATATGAACCTCAATAAAAATTTGCTAACGATCGAGAAATGGACTGCACAAAATAAAACGTTGTTCAATATAAAAAAATGCTCTGTACTCCACTTGAGAAGGACTAACAATAAACATGATGTGGAAACAGATAGAGGGCTATGGTACCCAATCAGAGTGCTGGAGCATGAGCAGACTTGATAGACCAACAGTACTACTCTGCTGGCGTCTAGTATGTATGATTATAAACAGAATAATGATGTAATCAAAAAAGTCCAATATGAGAAAGACTTTGGAACAAGCTGACTTTTGGTAAACATTATGCTGAACTAGCTAAAAATACAAACTACTTAGTAAGCAGCGTTAAAAAAATCATTTCTCTCCCGCAGTAAAGAATGTATTTTACCAGTTTATAGAGCATATATAAGACCCCACATGGACTATGGAACCCAGCTGTGGAATCTGTATCTGAGAAAGGATGTGGCAGGATTGGAGAGGGTACAGCACAGGGCCACAAAGTTAATTCAGGAAGTGAAAAATAAACCATACGAAGAAAGACTAATAGAGTTAGGACTGTACAGTCTAGAAGATAGACGTAACAGAGGTGATCTGTTAATGATGTATAGGACGATAAATGATGTAGAACTACTCTCAGATATGGGGCTAGAACTACAAAGTATACCTATGAGACTAAGATCTCACAAATATCAGATTAAACTTGATCAAAGCAAGAACAACAAAAGATCAAACACAAATACACAATGGGTTGGTAGGATCTGGAACACATTACCAGCAGAAATAGTCACACGTACAAATATGCAGACATTTAAAACCAAACTTGATAAATGCTTTTTCTGCAATGGTAACTTTTGATCCGTCATTGCAGGCAGACAGACTGGACGGGCAAATCGCCTTCTTCTGTCTATATACCAGTATGATTACCAGTATGACTTGGCTTTCAAGGTTTGGACACACGGGGGGGGGGGGGCGTTGCCTAGGATACAAGATTACAAATGCAACAGGTAACTAACCCTTGACATTTGAATTGTGCACTGGCCAGTGAAGGTAACTTCCTAGTGCACAAACAATAACTATTTCTATTATAGCCAGTAATACAATACAACTATGAACAAATCACCAAAACCTCAGAGATCAGCAGACAATTCTCTGAAAGCGGCACCCTTACTACAACAAGATAAAGATGGAGGATGGGAGCTTTTGGAGCTGCAAAGACTGACAAGAAAACAAAATGCACAACGACACATATAGGTTAGTGAAGAAAGAGTTTATTAAATGCAATAAAAATAAATATAAAGTGTATCACTTACCGAAAAAGAATTACACAGGATGGATATGGATGATGCTGTGGCTGTATGACATCAATATCAGAAAGACAAGAGGATTAGAGTGAGTTGGATTAAAGTCATTCACAGAAGGATGCTGGGAGAATTCAGACAAACTCCAGGCAATACAAGAAGCCAGAATGGTGAGTCGCAGGGGCCAAAACACTGACAGGAGAAAGTGAAGAAAAACACATTTCCACAGATACAGAGAAACCAATGCCAGAAACAGTTTAAAGGAAATTTCAGATAATGGGTGTAGGGCTTCATAGCCTATTACTTTAATGCTGTGATAATCCTTCTAGCTATAAATGATAATGTTTAAGAGTGTTCAGTAAGGCAGGGAAGGGAAGGGATTGTAAATTGGGCCGTAGTGCTAACCAGCTCATCCCTTCCACTTCCAAGTCCGCCAGTGCCACCCCCATTTTCAAACATCTTGTGACATCTAACCAGGGAGAGCATGTAAGCAACCTTTGATAATAATGAAGCCACTGCTCAACTAATAGGCCCCTATTTAGTTGAGTGGTGGGTTTCATTTTATCATAGGTTGCTTAAACATCAGGAAAACATTGAGGAAGACTCTTGCCTATAAGCTTAATGGGCGCCAGCCTCATGTTTCTCTGGTTATGTGTCACAATACAATCTGAGCACAGGTGGGGCTGACAGACTGGGAAGTGTAAGGGATCAGTTGGTCAGCACTACATCCTGATTTACAATTCCTTCCCTCCCTTACTGGACGCTCTTAGAAATTATCATTTATGGCCAGAAGACTATCTCAACATTAAGGTAACATCCTATGAGTAAGCTATTATCTTTGAAATACACTTTAAAAAAATTAACTACATATATTTTTATTATTTTTTAATTTAGTTGTCATTTAATGTGCTCTGGTTGATTGTCAGTGAAAGCACAATCAGTTGCTGTGTAAACAATTATGATGTCATACACCAGAGATTATGTCAGGCATAGACAATGCAGAGTGGGGAGCACAGATGACATTTTCATGTAATATACTGAAACATAGAAACATAGAATCTGATGGCAGATAAGAACCTGTTGGCCCAACTAGTCATCCCTATTTTCACTACCTAGAGTGTACTTGAAAGATGGAAGCTAAATACAGAAAATATAAAATGCTGTGTAAATAGAAAGACAGAGCCACATAAGTAACACAGCTATTTCTGGTCTGAAGGAACTCAGGGTACATGCTCCCCCATTTATCCATCCCCCTTTATCCTTCATACTTGCTTAATGTCACATTGAGCTCCTATCCCATTTTCCTGAAATGTTATCTCCCCCTTTAACAGCCACCTTCTTTTATCCACCAAAGTTTAGCATGTATGGAGGTTGGTGGAGAAGAGAAGGGAGCACTATACATCATATCAATACATACAATACATTAGTGCAGCACAGAGTAACAAAAATGATTCAGTGCCAGCAGGGCAGATCCTATGAGGAGCACCTCAAGGCACTAATTATGTACTCAGTGGAGACCAGAAGGGAGAGGAGAGATATTGCATGATAGAGACCTTCAAGTTCTTTAAAAGAATTAACAAACTGAATTGCAGAGAACTATTTAGCCTGAAAACTAATTCGCGGTCACGTGGACATGAATGGAAATTAACAGGAGGTAGGTTCAAGAGAGATGTGAGGAAGTACTACTTTACAGAAAGGGTGGTGGAACCTTGGAACAGTTTGTCGGCTGAAGTGATGGGTGTGAAAATAGTTAGGGGATTCAAGCAGGGCTGGGACATAATGAAGGGAACAGTGGTTACCGGGGGTGACTGGACCAAGGAGGAGAATAGAGAGGGGATGGACAGGGTTAGCACCCTGGATGAACAGCAAGTTCCAGGCATTACAGAGAACTGGAGCAGACCAGATGGACCTCTGGTCATTTTCTGCCATCATTGTCTGTGTCCGTCACATGCTTTGTAAACATTTATGAATAAGAATTAGGTGCAAACATATACTATTACAGGTCATGTAGTGTACAATACAATACAGTGAGAGGCTGGGGCAGCTAAAAGTAATTAGAATATCTCTTTGGTCTATTTTTATGTGGCCCCTGAGAAAAGGTTCATAAACAGAGCTCTTGGACAGCTTAGATCATTGCTTGCCCCAGTTATCCTTGTCAGAACAAAAACTGTTTGACTGTACATTGGCACTTGAGAGTAATGCAATACAATATCACAAAGTGGCGAAAAGATGGCAATCTAGGGTGTTGCACATTACTATCACAGTGTGTAACTTCACTGATAGGCAGATTAAATTCATCTGATATTACAAAACTGGCATGCAAATATCACTGTAGATTTTACTGTAACAATATCGATGGCTTACATGCAAAAATGACTGCTGTTAGTGAAAGCACATCTACTGTTCTCCTGAGGTTAGAGATGATAGATGGGCTGGGGCCACTGCACGTTAGAAATTCACAATGCATCAAACATAACAGGGGTATTTATTTTCCAACAGGACTACTTCCATGTATGTTATGCTGAAACAGATTACCATATATACTCATGTATACGCCACATTTTTTTTTTACATTTTTCAGGCTTCACATATGGTACCTCGGCAAGTCAGTAAACTCCGGTTTTCAGTTTCATCCTCCTACTATAATGGGTCTTCATTTATGAAGTCAAACATAAAAGCAAACATGAAGGAAGCATGTTGTAGGACTCTCAATAATGAATATAAACAGAAAGAGGTGTACGTGTGATGCAGCATTTAAGTTGTGAGTCATTGAACATGTTGACTCCACTAACAACTCTGCCACTGTCAAGCACTTTGGACTGATTGAGAAGCAGATTAGAGTGAAAAAAATGGATGGTACTCAAGATGATGATCTTTTCAAAGAGTACACTGAGCTACCACAAAAGATTGAGGACGATGGCACCCCCTTCGTCAACATTATCACACACGAGTTCATGGCAGAGAACGAAGTGGTGCTGGGGTTTTCAGATGTGGAGGAGGGTGCTGACTGATTTTAAACTGTTAAATCATGACCGGAAGTATTATTATGTATATTAATGCTTTTTTTAATCACGTCCCGCTGTTGCTTAATGAGCTCTGCACTGCTGCTGTGTGCATTAGTTCATGTTCTAATCATGTCCTGCTGTTTCTAAATGAGTTCTACAATGTTGTCCGAAATTTTTAAAGAAAGATATTTGTCTCGGCTTATATGTGGGTCACTGATTTTTGCCTAAAATGGAAGCCCACAGTTGGGAGGGTCAGCATATACGTGCGTCGGCATATACACGGGTATATACAGTAGTTGAGTATAATTCTGCATGCAGTAATCACTCAATAATTGAAGGACTACAAAGGAAAGATGGAACCATTCTTGCCTTACATGCTTTATCCCCTCAACTGGAGGACAGAGATAAAAGAACAATGCCAGTGATTTGCCAGCCATGCAGGGCCATCAGTTTAATATGGAGTAGAGATGTTGTGAAGTTTTACTCCGCCTACAAATTCCCTGTGAAGTCACCAACTTCACATCGTGAAACATTTTGGAAAATTGGCTTCTGGTTACAAAACTTTGCCCGGTAAACTTCGAAGTTAACTTCGACTTTAGTTAGTAACTTCGAAGTTAATGAAAAACATGGTTTTCCACATGATTAACTTACTGCAGGTCACATGGGAGACTCCAGGCAGGCAAGAAGTGAATGTTTCACTTTTATTTTGGCAGTTGTAGCTGAAGGAGACAGTCTCATAGACAGTCAGAGAGCATCTACAATAGCAATATATCTTCAGAGTTTAATATTTTCCACCTTTCTGAGTTCTAATCCTTATATTTCTTTACTTTATTTTCTGCATTTATAAATTTTGTTTGTGTATCCTTTTGTTTTTTTGTAGTTTCTCTAGTTGTGTGTGTGTGTGTGTGTTTCTGAGTTCTTCTGACTCTTTCTCTCCTTTTCTTTATTTAAAATGTTTTTGGTAATGGAGGGGCAGCATCAGGAGTCCAGAAAGGGTGGGGCTGGGGCAGCAGTTATTCACATCAATAGGCGTACTTTAAGTACTTTAAACTGAGGCACTGGGGGTGTGTGGCCGGCTCTGTAACATGGCAGACGCAGATTAGCTGAGCTCCCTAAGGCACTGAACTTTTTTGGATGAAAGTAAGACCCCCGCTGTTCAATTGGATCTTTAACTTGGTGTGAAGTACCCGAAAATCGGATGGCATCAGAGCGGAAAAGAGATAAGCAAGCAAAATTACAATTTGGACCTGCGGACAAGTCGACTCATCCTGATTTAGGGCCTGGTCCAGAACACATGAGGTTGGAGCCTGTCACTCAAGCCAGCAATATGACTGATCTACAAAGATCCCTTGCGGCTGTACCTGCTACCCTGATACAGATCCAGCATGACATGAAGGCTGGATTTGCTAATAAAACAGTGCAAATCACACGCATGCAGTCTGTTATTACTGGTTTGTCAGAAATCACTGCTGCTCATACCGACCAACTGACCAAGCTAGAACAATGGGTAGGCATCCTGGAAGACACCTTGGTGGAATCTACGTGGGACAAGGCCTCCCTACAAAACACAGTGAGAGAGCTGTTAGCGCAGGTAGATGACCAGGAGAACTGCTCAAGAAGGTCGAATCTTAGGATCATGGGGCTGCCTGAGGGCCTGGAGGGGAAACAGCCTGAAGTTTATTTCCACAAATGGCTGGTAGACCACCTTAACCTGCCTCTTAACCTGGCACAGTGTGAAATTGAGAGGGCGCACAGAGTGGGGCCTCCTCCCAAAGCAGACGATAGACCAAGGCACTCCTTAATAAAATACTTAAGATTCACGGAGAAAGAAACTATACTGAAGCAAGCCAGAATGGCAGGCTCAATCGTGCTGCAGAATGCCAGGGTTATGGCTTTTCAGGACTACAGTAGGGATCTTCAAATTAAATGGCAGCAATTTACTGACGTTAAGTCTAAGTTGTTCAAAATGGGGTGGAGATTTACCTTTTTGTATCCAGCAAAGCTTCACATTACCCAACTTGGGAGTACCCCAAAGGTGTTTTCCTGTCCTAAGGAGGCTGCAAACTCTGGGTGGAAGAGGAGCAGAAAAGGTGGAGGAGGGAAGATGCTGGCGAGACTGCTGATTCAGCTAAGTGATCACTCTATCTCTTGGCTTATTCCTACTTACACTCATAGAGGTATGGCCTAGACAAGGGATCTAATTGCAACAGCTCTGATTAAACTTAATGGTGCAGCTACACCGATAATGTACTTATAGTTTACTTTTTTCATTTATAAGCTGGTAATATGTGCTGATATGTTGCAGAGGTAGCAATTTGTGCCCTCTTGAGTTTCAAGGATTCCTGACCTTCATCGCCCCGACCTGATCTGGGACCAGGGAATAAGCAGAGCCGCAGAGGTACTGTCTAGACTCGCCTTAGTTCGCTCTACCAACATGCTGGGGTGCTGGGGAAGTTCTGTTTATTACCCCACCAAGTTACAATGTCTGTTTTATCGGGACTTGTTTTTTCAGGACTACCTCCCCCGATTTTCTCCCAATAGAGGGTCCATTTTGAGATCCCTGATTTGTAACACAGCCAGGGGGATGGTATTGGTCCCTTCAACTTGGGGGTGGGGCTTTTACTTAATTTTATATTTTACAGTCTTGAGAATTGATATATTTTGACTCGTTTGTGGGGTGTAAATACCAAAACTTTGGGGTCTTACAGTGTTCTGAATGCCTGTTTGTGCCTTTAAACAAGATTTAAAATATGCTTAAGTTTTAAAGTTCACTATTTGTTTGTAAGGGAATCATTGACAGACTTTATATCCATCTTGGGGGGGTGGATGGGGTTCATATGTTTGACTGTTGGGTTGTTGGAGGGGGGGAGGACTGAGGAGGACCGCCGGACTCCACCTTTGAGCTGTCCTGGAGTTGGGGTTTCCCTTAGCCTCCAAATATCTTGTTTTTTTTTTGGGGGGGGGGGATTGTTATATAAAAATTGGTTGGGTGATACTGTCAGACTGCAGAATGTTATATGTACAGAAAGGCAACATTTTTCATGTCTTGGTTTAATAAGGGACCATGGCTGATGTTATTAGAATTACCTCCCTGAATATTAATGGCCTGAAATCAGTTATTAAAAGAAAGAAGCTACAGGCAGAAGTCAAGAGATCTAAGTGGCAAGTGGTGATGCTCCAGGAAACCCACGTCTCCTGGTAAGGCAGTTAAAACAGCGGGAGCTCTTAGGGGAGCCTGGGTGTCCTCAACGTTCTCTGCTAAGTCAAGGGGGGCAGCATTGTGGTTTCCTAGGGGGACGGGGTTAAATTATTGATCAGGTCACTGACCAGTACGATAGATTTGCCTTGTCAAGGGTCTCTCTTCCCAAAGTAGGCTTTATCTCCATGGGGCCTATTTATGCACCAAACATAGAGCAACCCGAATTCTTTCAGCAGCTGGCGCAAGAATTAACACATTGGCCGGGGCCATGGGTGCTGGGTGGTGATTTTAACTGTGTCCTCAATTGGGTGCTGGATCGTTCCAATACAACCCCTTGTCCCCAATCTAAGAATGCCCTTGCACTAGCTTCATTGGAGAAGGATATAGGTCTGATCGATTTGTGGAGGCACCTGTACCCCACTGAGAGGGACTACAGTTTCTTCTTGCACGCTCATAGAACCTATGTCAGGTTAGATAGAATTCTGGTGTCTCACTCTTTGATCCCTGTCGCTAAATCTGCGATATACTCCCCCATGCTACTCTCTGACCATGCCCCGTTGACTGTAGAGCTGGTGGTGGATGATTCACCCCCTGTGCTCCAGCAATGGAAACTAGATCCCCTACTACGTAAAGATGGAAGCTATTGGTCTGGTGTTTCTGCCATGATTAAGGAATTCTTAAGTTTTAACAGGAGTGGCGATACCTCGCATGAGGTGAGATGGGAAGCGTTAAAAGCCTCGATAAGGGGTTACTCAATCGCCTACGCGTCTCACAAAGCGAGGGGCTCCCAGCGTGATTTACATAACCTGAGAACTAAAATCGAGGCCTGTGAGCTGGCGCATAAAAACAGACCCTCTGCTGCTGTGTACGGGGTCTTACAAAAACTAAAATGGCAGTACAACACTCTGAGTAGTGCCAGTCTGGAGACAGCTATCCTATTATCTCAAGCAGGTGCTTATTTTGATGGGGACAGGGGGAGTAAGTACCTTGCGTGGCAACTATGCAGGCAGGAAGGGGATAGGTTGGTGTATGCCATCTAGGATGGGGGTGGGTGTGATCAGGGGGGGGATACCCCAGGCATTGGTCAGGCTTTTGGAGCTTTTTACAAAATGCTTTATACCTCGCAAGGCCACCCGACCCAAACGGCCCTTGACAGGTTCTTTGCTTTAGCCCCACTGCCCACTGCCAGAGCTTTCAGCAGACCAGGCTGCTGACCTGGAGTTACGACTGAAGTTTTAGGGGCGATCAGGGGACTTGTGGGGGTAAGACCCCAGGACCAGATGGGCATCCCATCAATTTTTTTAAGTTTTTCCAGGATGAGCTCCTTGAGCCTTTACACAACATGTTGGTGGAGGACCTTGAGAAGGGAGTGTTGGCCCCCTCCACACGATCAGCCACAATCACGGTCCTCCCTAAGCCAGGCAAGAACCCTTCTTATTGTGCGTCTTATAGACCAATTATAGACCTATTAACCTATTAATAATAGACCTATTAACAGCGTACCATAAGATCTTAGCCAAGGCAATGGCAATGAGGTTGGAAGGTTTGCTCCCCCATCTAATTCATGTGGACCAGTCTGGTTTTATTAAAGGTCATCAGGAGAAACACAACATTAGGCGCACCCCAAATGTCATACATCGATGGAGGGCTGGGATGAACACCCATGGTGCTGCCATCCTTTCAATCGATGCTGAGAAGGCATTCGAATGCATGGAGTGGGGCTACCTCTTTGACATGCTCCACAGGTTTGGGATAGGTCCTAAGTTTAGTTCCTGGTCACGTACACTATATCAACATCCTATCGCCCAGATTGCGGTTAATGGGGCTTTGTCTCCAAGTTTTGAGTTAGGCGTGGTATGAGACAGGGATGCCCTCTCTCACCTCTCCTCTATGTACTATTGCTGGAGGGTCCATTCATCACAAGCTGGCACTATATGCCGACGATCTCCTACTATACTTGCAGTCCCCGACAATGACCTGCCTGAGGTGTTTAGGGTCATGAGAGAATATGGTGACCTATCGGGCTACAAAGTAAATTGGACAAAGAGTGAATTACTTCCTGTTGGAACCCAGGACAGAGCTAATTTGATCGCCAATTTGGGGGGCTTGCAGTTGGTGAGAAAGTTAAGTTATTTGGGTGTACTTATTTCAGTACAT
The DNA here is from genome assembly GCA_016271365.2 of Neoceratodus forsteri. Classification (NCBI taxonomy): domain Eukaryota; kingdom Metazoa; phylum Chordata; order Ceratodontiformes; family Ceratodontidae; genus Neoceratodus; species Neoceratodus forsteri. The sequence goes on along the minus strand of CM028132.1, from coordinate 1,089,110,983 downwards.
GCACATAGGCTCTATGCTTTAAATTTTAAGCCTCTCCTCCAAAAGATTTCTGGGGATTGTGATAGATGGAGCGGGTTACCACTCTCATTAATTGGTAGAGTAGGGGTGGCGAAAATGATGATCCTTCCTAGGTGTTTATACCTATATCAGGTTTTGCCTGTTGCCCTCCCCCTTTCACATTTCAAACAGATCAATGCAACTATCCACAAATTCCTGTGGAGTGGCAAACCCACCCGTAACAAAAGAACTACTTTGATAATGCCAATTTCCGGGGGTTTGGGCCTAACTAATTTTTACTGGTACTATCTGGCGGCTCAGTTGACCCACATAGTCACTGGTGGTGGGGCTGATCCTCCTGCATGGTTGGACCTTGAGTAGGACCAGCTTCGGATCTCCTTGCGGGGGGGGGGGGATGCTGGCTGGTGCCCTTTGGCCGGGTAATGTGGTGTCAGTGACCAATCCATTCACAGCCATGACCCTTTGGTGTTGGATAAAGGCACATGAACTTTGTGGATATAAGCCTTCCCCCTTCCCCAATACGGACCTAGTTACTGCAATGTAGCTAAAGGACCCATGCTCGGTATCCATAACTCAGCGGTTATTGGCCTGGCGCAAAAAGGGGCTAGAAGTGGTGAACCAACTATATGCAGGAGGAATGTTCTTAACTTTTCCATATATATGTAAAACATGGGGAATTACTGCAGCATATTTTTTTGTATACTTAAAAATTAAAAATAACTTGGCCACCACAATGGGACCAGAGCATGGGTGTGGTGCTCCGTCACCATTTGAGGAAGAGGTCTTCCTTCCCCAGCCATTATCAAAGCCCCTAACCATATTATATAAACTTATAGTGGGATGTTGTGAGGATAATGCTGAGAGAACCTGGAGGGACTGGCAGGTTGATTTGGGTGTTGACTGTGGAGGGGAGGTCAGGAGACGTGCTGCTCAACACTTTAATACTTGCTCCAGAAGTAATAAATTAAGACAAATTCAGTTCAATTTTATGCACCAAGCTTATTATACCCAAACTGATCTCCATGCTCTGGATCCATCGAAATCAGAGTATTGCCCTAAGTTCCTGGTACACCTAGGAGATTTTCTACACATGGCACTAACCAGCCCGAAGATAGCCCAGTTTTGGTTTGAGGTACATCGTATTATGGAAAAGGTGCTGGGTTGCTCTCTCCCTCATTCCCCCCTAGAATTCCTTTTGGGAGCTGACCCTCAACATCCAGTCGTTGGGCTGGGTAGGATGCTCTGGTCCTTAGCATTGATCAATGCTAGGAAAACAGTCACCCAGTGTTGGCTTCCTCCTTCCCCTTCCTCCATACAGCAATGGGCCAATAACTTGTGCCTGTGTATGAAGTTAGAAAGAACGTAGTGGAATGGTTTAGGTCAGGGGGTCAGGTTTAAGGCAGTGTGGGACTCTCTACTATGGGCGATTGAGGATGACTGTCTCTCCACCTAGGTTAGCCACTTTGGGTCTCAATGGCTTCATTTCCTGTTGTCTCCAATATTGAGAATTGATACTCGATAACTGCTAGCATATGCTTATTAACTGGTACTGTACTACTAGCCGCTGGCATGTTAATCTCAAGGTGAGGCTTTGTTTCTTGCCCACATTGTATAACTGTCCGTTTACCCACCTGTACATTTGACTGGTTTGGCCTGTACTATTGCATTTCTGACATCTGTAATGTCTGACTCTGTTTTTAACTCAACAACTAATAAAATATTTTGAAAAAAAAAAAACTGAGGCACTGCTGCCCCCCCCCCCCCCGATCAGGAAGGGATTTCTGTTGCTGCAATACAGCATCATGAACTGGAGCAGCAGGAACCACAGCAGGAGCAGCACCCACAAGGACCCCCACCCTAGGAGGAGCCCGCCGCATCATCATCTGCTGCTCCACCCCTCCCACAGTGTTCAGTAGTGTGGGGCTTTTTTGATATGACCCTGCAGATGGGACAGTGACCATCTGCAAGGTCTGTGGGCACTGTGTAAGGTGGGGAAAAAAAGGAGCCACCTTGGGACTGGCAGCCAGGGGACGCACCTCCACATCCACCACCTGAACAAGTGGAGGGCCAAGGAGTGTGAGGTGGTAACAGCACATGCTGGTGGTGGTGGTGGTGGTGGCCCTGGGGGCAATGTTGTGGAGCAGCGGGAGGTTGGCCATAGTGCTGCTGTGTGTCAGCGTGGCAGCCGTAGGAAGGATTGCAGCAGTACTCGGCCTGTACCTCCCAGACAGCAGCCTGCTCCATCATGCTATGGCAATGACCACATGGGGGTGATGTGGCAGTTGTGTGGGATGAGCTGCACATTCTGCGGCAGGATTTCAACAACTTCTGGCAGGAAGTGATGGATCGGCTGGATAATTTCATGTCCAGCCAGATGAGGATTCTCACTCTCCTGGCCGAGCTGCGTGGCAGTGATGGGCATGGCTCAGGTTCTGGCAGTGCTGGTGGGGTCATCTGAGTGGTTGCCAGAAGCTGTTTATTTTATGTTTAGTCTTTCTGTAATCTGTGTTCTTAATTTCTCCACCCTCCAGTCCCCCCCCAATAAAAATAAAAAACACAGCAAAAATATAAAAAGTTATAAAAAATAATAAAAAAAAAAATTCTGTAGTTTTCTTCTCATCTTTCTTTATCCTCTTTTTTAGTATTGTCTCATTCTTTTGGATGTCCCTTGCCTGTCCTGTTCTGTTTTTTCTTTAATCTTTACGCATGATGAACCACTTTCCTTTGTTTTTATTTTGTTACTGATTCATGTGTACTCCTGCTATCCAAAAATGTAGTATATGTCACATTAAATAAATTGTTTCCCGATGCTATGTGATGGTGTGTGACTGGTAGTTGTGTGCAACCACCAACCACCCAAAGAAGTGCAAAGCCGTAACACAAACATGAACTATTCTCCTGAGAAGTTCAACATAAATCTGTATTTTTTTTTATCACAACATTGCTTATACTACCTCCACTGACCTGTCAGGGGCTACGACCACCCCCTCTGAGGGGTACGTCCTCCGGCCCATCGGGGCCATCATAGGTCCTGCCGGGTCCTGGTATTTTTCCTCTGTTTCCCCCCCATGCCCTTGTCCATGCAATGGGCAAAGCAGCTGTCTCTATCTCCGTGGAGGCAGCCAAGCACCCTGGGCAAGGGCTGAACCCCTCTTGTGCTGACTCACGCAGCACAAACCCCCCCCTCACCAAGGAAGGAGAGCAGTCCTCTAGACCCTCAGTCCTTACCTCCCCGGCCGACCCCTGAGTAATCCGAGTCTGTTACTGAACTGAGGTCACCAGCATGACATGAGGTGTGGCGTCCAGTGCCTCAACCCTCAGCGCCACCAGACCGGCAGCATAAATCTGTTTTAAGCAGTTAACATGTTTACTGCATTTGCCAGAAATGTCAAGTTGTGTCCCCAGAGAGAAAATGCTTCTCTTCTGTCAAATACTGTTGCCGTATACACCTGAGTTGGTGGTGCAAACCACATGTGAAACTTGCAAGAGAACTTAAACATAATTATGGTACTAAGCATTTTTGGGCCTGCCACCCCACCACCAGCACTGTGCAAGAAATGCAAAGTTGTGCCCCCAGAGAGAAAATGCTTCCTTTCTGTCAAATACTGTTGCCGCATACACCTGAGTAGGTGGTGCAAATCACATGTGAAACATGCAAGAGAACTTAAAAATAATTATGGTACAGTACTAAGCATTTTTGGGTCTGCTACCCCACCACCACCACTGTACCAGAAATGTCAAGTTGTGTCCCCAGAGAAAAAATGCTTCCCTTCTGTCAAATACTGTTGCCACACACACCTGAGTAGGTGGTGCAAACCACATGTGAAACTTGCAAGAGAACTTAAACATAATTATGATATTAAGCATTTTTGGGCCTGCTACCCCACCACCAGCACTTTACCAGAAATGTGAAGTTGTGTCCCCAGAGAGAAAAATGCTTCCCTTCAGTCAAATACTGTTGCCGCACACACCTGAGAAGGCAGTGCAAAACAGATGTGAAACTTGCAAGAGAACTTAAACATATTTATCGTACTAAGCATTTTTGGGCCTGCCACCCCCCCACCACCACCACCACTTGCACTTTGCCAGAAATGTGAAGTTGTGTCCCCAGAGAGAAAAATATCAAATGACTGTGTGTTTTATATTGAGAATGGAGTAAATAGCTTAAGGAGAGGGTGCTTTGCTGCTGCTGCAGTTGTTCCGGAGTTGGAGAAACAGCCTCTTGCTTGTTGTGGATTCATGATGGCACATAGACATAGTGTACAGGTAAGTACCTTTGTTTTCTTTTCATTGTAAGGGAGTAGGGTTATTGCTACTGTTCAAAGTCTAATATATTCATACTGATCTTTCACTCATTTTCAGTTATTTGTGCTGATGACATCATACTGCTGGACACCTACAACATAGATGTTGTTGTCATGCACAAGCAGCACAACACTGGCCAACCACGAAGGTAAGTATTTTTTTTTGTTTGGGGGGGCTTGTTTCTGTACCATAATTGATATGTTAATTGTATTTATTAATCATTGCCTCTGCTGTTCTTCCTTACAGGTATTCCTTGTGCCTGTATTTTTTCCAATGTTGGGCTTGGTTCACCAAGCAAACAATATTGACTGACTGACCCCAGGCTGGGGTACATGCTGACTTCCAACTTCCGTCAAGCTTGATCCCTGGTATTGCATGCACCTTTCAAGGTGAATATCTTTTCATTTTCTTTTTCTGGAGGTGTGGGTATTTTCATTGGCAATTGTGCTGATATAATATTCAATATTCCCTGTTGCTGTTGTTATAATTTCAGGTACAGTACTTTCTAGATTGTGTATGTGCTGCGATATACTTGACTTGACTTAACTGAGAAGATGGAAATGGCTTGCTTGCCTGCAGGATCTCCTCACACACCATTTCATTCAAATTTCAGTCCAGATAGCATCTTTGAAGACAAGAAAGGATATTTGTGAAGCAGAGGAGAGGAGAGGCGAGGAGAGGAGAGGACAGGAAAGATGAGGAGAGGAGAGGAAATGAAATGAAAGGAAAGGAAAAATATTTAATCATAATGATACTTACTGTCAGAGCACTACTGGCTGTGCAATGGGTATTTTATGTGTCATGTGTATTGGAACCAGTGAAACCTGCATGAAGAAGAAATGACATGTAAACATTTTAATGCAGCACTGAGTCTCATGGACTGATTTTCTGCCTCTAGTAGGCTGATAGAAGGGCTGCAGTTTCTGAAACACAGTGCAGGTGTCTTACCCTAACATCCGATGAAGAAAGTCCTTGCTGCGGTGTGGTTCCGCATGCCGAGGTCTTGCTGGCTTCAGTCAGTTGCTTGATATAGACAGTAGGACCATCACTTCCTTGGGGTAACAGTTGCAATGTTGTGGCATGCTGTATGATAATTCTGGTGAGGAGGACCAAGATGAATCTGGCAAGAGAAGTTTTAAGGAGGTACAGGAGGTGGTTCTGTTTATCACATCAGTGGCAATGAATCATCATTACGGTGGTGGAAGTGGTAGCCAATGCTGTTTCATACTTGCTGTGAGGAAGAGGACATACAGTAGCTGAAGCAGCACAGGGAGTATAGAGGAGGTAGAGGCGGTTCTCTTTATCACAGTTGGGGAACTGCAGCGTGCCGCCTGTGCCTTCCATGTATTACACATTCATTGTCCTGATGAATCGCTATGCTGGCTAGTAGAGACGACTGTGGTGGTGGAAGTGCTGTGCCATGCTGTTTCTGCCTGTGTTGGAGGATCCAAGGTGACTACACACATGAGATGATAGGGGGAGGAGGAGGAGGAGGAGGAGAAGGTTGAGATGTTGAGGTCACTTCTGCACAGCCACAGTGTATCTTGCTGGCTAAAGTGGGTGTTCATTGAAAGTGGCATAGTGCATTGTTTACTGGTGTTTCATTTGACGCAATTGAAAAGCATCATTAATTAATAGTTGTTGATTTATACCTCAGCACTGAATGTGAACATTATAATTGTTATTGATCTGACATCCAGGATTACATGGTTGGGGATGGGTGGGGAGGGAGAAGGAGAAAATAAATTGGAGAGTTTGTTATTCTTCCATATCATCCATGAAGCATTCCTCACAGTCTTCAATACTGAAATTGTCACCATAAGGAAACTCCCTCTCCATCACTGCTTCATCCACTTCAATGCTGTGAGACAATGATGAGGTACATCCTGGTCTGACAAAAGCACTTTCCTCATCATCATCACCACCGCTGTCAAACAGTGGTGTGACAAGGGACATTACTCTTCTTGATGGAATGTGAGCCTCATTCATTTTGATAAATGTCAGTATGCCAACATTTTTGGGAGAGAGATTGGTGCACTTGTCGCACACACAATGGCACCTGCTAAACTGAACACCCGCTCAATGCTAACACTGGAGGACGGGCAGCTCAGATATTTCAGGACAACCACTATCAGTGCTGGCCAGTCATTGACCTTAGTGCCCCAGTATAGCAGTGCCTCATCTCCAAAGGTGAGGTTCTTTGTATCTGCAAAATATGCATCTGCCATGCATTTTGCCACTCAAAGACATGCAACATGATCCTCCTCCTCCTCCTCAGTTTCATCCATGTCTGTGACTCCCACCTGACTGAGGGTGGCCCAAATGGGATTCAGCATAGGTTCCTTTAACTTGCATGGTTTTTGTACAGTATGGCACCTCTGGGATGATGAGGAGTAGGTGGCAGGAACACCGGTTCACTGTACACTACCCTCATATGGCTTTGAGCTCTGTCCCCATAGTAGCAACTGTGCACCACTAACCCTCTGAGTGAGTAGTTCTGTCAGTCTCTGCAACTCCTGACATCCACCTTGTAATGTGGCTGCCAGTCCATGTTTATAATGTGGGTCAAGCACTATGGCAATCCCAAACTCCTCAGACTGCAGAATGTACTTTATGTGGATATTGGAGTCTAATGTGGACAGCATGTGTTCCATCAGTGAGCAAATTGCTCTCTCACCACCTGACTCCAGCTGTTGCTACATGTTCAGCAATGTCTGCCTCAGCACCCATAACAGAGGGATGGACTCACTGATGCAGGCAGCATCCCCACTCATTGCCTGAGTTGCATGCTCAAAGGGTCTTAGAATCGAGATGAGCCCATCCATTAGGTGCCACTGCTCTGTTGTGAGACACATGGATGCCCCACTGCTGTCACGACTCGTATAAAGTAGCAGATACTCAGAAATTGCCTTATACTGCTGGTATAGATGCTCCGCCATGTACAAGGTGGAGTTCCACCGGCTGACAATGTCAAGTTTTAACCGATGCTGAGGCAGCTTGTTCTTTACCTGCAGATGGTCACGCGCTTTTGCTGAACGTGCAAAGTGGTCACAGATGTATCGGGCCAGAATCGAAACTTCTTTTATATCTGGAAGATTGATGAAGGTCTGCACAACAAGGTTAAGGCAGTGTGCCAAGCATGGCACCCTAACAAATCCCCCGTCAGTGATGCATTTCTGCACATTTGATCCATTATCACTGGCAATGAAGCCAGCTTTCAGTGGATGGGGGTGGAGGCACTCATCAGTCTCTGTTAGTACCATTTCCAGCATCTCTTCTCCAGTGTGTGACCCATAGATACTCTTCATGGTCAGTGTCACATGCTGCTTAACACCAGGCATGTTGCTACCACCACAGTTTGTCCTAGTGCAATTCTTTCCTCTCACCCAATCAGCCACTACCCCGGTACCTTTGCCCAGTGTGCTGTAATGCACAGGTAAGAGTTACCATCTGTTTTCCCACTTGTCCACATGTCCATACTCAGATATACATACTGTGTGGAGGAATGCTGCAGGGCATGACATACCATGTTACATGCATCACTGTACAGTTCTGGGATGGCATGCTTTGAAAAGGATGTACGTGATGGCACCTGCCATTTAGGTAAGGCACGGGCCATGAACTACCTAAATCCCACATTCTTGACAAAGGAGTATGGCAACAAATCCAAAGCAAGCATTTCTGCACATGCTGCATTCAACTCCTGTACTGTACCATGATTAGGCATGAATTTAGTTTGCCGATCCAAAATGAAATGCAGCGTGGCTGAACTTTTCTTGATATTGCTGCCAGCGATGCACCTGGTGGTGTGCCAAACAGCTTGCCTCATCACTGTGCCATTAATGGAGTGCTCCTTGACTGGGGATTGCCAATGGTACTCACAGGCGCTGCATGACACATCTTAACACCTTTTTTGGTTTTCATGACTGGGGTAGTGATCACACTTTGACTTGGGGTGGTAGTTCTGCTATTAGGACCACTATGTGGACCACGTCCAGAATCCTCCTTATCCAGTACCACATACATATCCTTCTCCTCACCTGCACCTCTATCTCCCTCATGTAGTGCCAGGTGTATTTGACTGACATTGCCCACTGATTTTGATGGTCCAGAACAACTGGCACTGGCTACCTTCCGATGTTGACGCCACCGAACTGGGTGCCTACTTTTAAGGTGTGTATGTTGCCCACCTGTGCCGCAGTGACTACCCTTCTGACCCCTACTTACTCAGGTTTGACACAGTTGCCAATTTGCCACTGTCTTGTCAGATGGGTCCAGTACATACAAATCCCACACTAGGAATTTATGGGGCCTTGTATTTGCTTTGTGCCAAGATGACTGGGATAGCAAAGGAGAAGTTTTGCTCTTTGTTATGTTGTGGGGTGACTGGAAAAAAGAGAGACAGTGCTGAGGGAGCATTTTCCATGGTGGTTATAGCAGTTAAGGCAACAGGAAAGACACGTTCGGTGATACCCTGTTTTGGCCTTTTCTTTTCAGGCTCCCATGAGGGATCCATGTCATCTGATGCATCATCCACATCATAGTCTGCAAAAAAGCTGGCATTCTCATCATCCTGTACAGGTCTGTTCTCCTCAGTAGCAACAAGCTCTGTGACAGGCACAGGCACCTCATCTTCATAACTGGCATCCTCATGTTGCTCCACATGTACCACCTCACCCTCACCTACTGCCACTAGACACACATTATCAGGCTCTGCCTCTGACCTACCATCACCAACAGCATCACTTTCAAATTGCCCTTCAAAACCAACTGCCTCCAGGCCTACAGTTGTTTGGTGGTGGTGCTGCTGCTGCTTCCTGTCACTGTGTCACTTGACACTGACACATCTGTCACCATGTCTGCCACAGATTCAGCAGAGAAAAACTTAGAGGCAGGAAAGCCAACACCAGGGCAAAATACATTGCTGCTACTGCTACTGCCTGCCACAGAGTCATCTGAATGCTGTCCCTCTGCTCTCACTGACACATATTAGGTTCCTGCACCACTATTAGGGACCACAACTTGAGCAATGTTCTTTGTGGCTACTCCACTGTGTCTCCTTTTAGTTGCCCTTTTCTTCCCAGTCATTCTTCAGTGCACGCAAGGACACAACTGTCAATCTGGGTAAATCGCAGTCAGGAGGACAGGGATTTTTTTTTTGTAGCACATGTGTGCATGCAGGGACACACGACAATCCCTCTGGTTAAATTGCAGTCAGGAGGACAGTGATTTTTTTTTTCTAAATAAAAGATGTGCCATCAGGGACAGAACAATAACTCTGGTTAAACTGCAGTCAGGAGAATATTGATTTTATTTCTAGCATAGGTGTGCACGCAGGGGCACACAATAACCACTCTGGTGATTTGTCTAGTGCACTTACCCGGTCAACAAAAAAAAACTAAACTAAATTCACAGTCAGGAGGACAGTGAATTTTTTCATAGCACAGATAAGCATGCAGGGACACAAAATAATCACTCTGGTAAAATCACAGTCAGAAGGACAGTGATTTTTTTTCTAAATAAAGGTGTACTGGCAGGGACACAACAATCACTCTAAATTGCAGTCAGGAGGACAGTGATTTTTTCCTAGCACAGGTGTGTACACAGGGACACACAGCAATCACTGGTGAAATTCGTAGTCAGGAGGACAGTAATTTTTCCCCTAGCACAGATGTGCACACAGGGACACACAACAATCACTGATTAAATTTGCAGTCAGGAAGAAGGAGATGTTTTTCCTAGCACAGGTGTGCATGCAGGGACATAAAACAATCACTCTGGTTAAATTGCAGTCAGGAGGACAGTGATTGTTTTCCTAGCACAGGTGTGCACACAAGGAAACACAACAATCACTCTAATTAAATTCACGGTCAGGAGGACAGTGTTTTTCCTTTTCTAAATAAAGGTGTGCTGGTGGGGCCACAGCAATCACTGTGGTTAAATTGCAATCAGGAGGACAGTGATTTTTTTTCCCAGCACAGTTGTGCACTCAGGGTCACAAAACATTCACTCTGGTTAAATTTGCAGTCAGGAGGACAGTGATTTTTTTTCCCTAGTAGAGGTGTGCACGTAGGGACACACAACAATCGCTATGGTTAAATCACAGTCAGGAGGACGGTGATTTTTTTCCTAGCACAGGTGTGCACGTAGGGACACACAACAATCGCTCTGGTTAAATCGCATTCAGGAAGACAGTGAATGTTTTCCTACCACAGGTGTACCGGCAGGACACAACAATCACTCTGGTTAGATCGCAGTCAGCAGGACAGTGATTTTTTTCGCACAGGTGTGCACGCGGGACACACAACAATCACTCTGGTTATATTTGCAGTCAGGAGGACAGTGATTTTTTTCCTAGCACAGGTTCACACACAGGTTCACACAACAGTCACTCTGGTTAAATTTGCAGTGAGGAGGACAGTGATTTTTTTTCCTAGCACAGGTATGCATGCAGGGACACACAACCAATCACTCTGGTTAAATTTGTAGTCAGGAGGACAGAGATTTTTTCTTAGCACAGGTGTGCATGCAGGGACATAAAACATTCACTCTGGTTAAATTGCAGTCAGGAGGACAGTGATTTTTTCTAAATAAAGGTGTGCTGGCGGGGCACAACAATCACTGTGGTTAAATCGCAGTCAGGAGGACAGTGATTTTTTCCCCAGCACAGTTGTGCACTCCGGGTCACAAAACATTTACTCTGGTTAAATTTGCAGTCAGGAGGACAGTGATTTTTTTTTCTTAACAGAGGTGTGCACGTAAGGACACACAACAATCGCTCTGGTTAAACTGCAGTCAGGAAGACAGTGATTTTTTTTCTAGCACAGGTGTGCATACAGGGACACACAATAATCATCCTGGTTAAATTGCAGTCAGGAGGACAGTGATTTTTTTTTCTAAATAAAGGTGTGCCACAAGGGACACAACAACACTCTGGTTAAATCGCAGTCAGGAGGACAATGATTGTTTTCCTAGCACAGGTGTGCACACTGGGACACATGACAATCACTCTGGTTAAATTTGCAGTCTGGAGGACAGTGACTTTTCCCTAGCACAGGTGTGCATGCAGGGACACAACAATCACTCTGGTTAAATCACAGTCAGGAGGACAGTGATTTTATTTTTATATATGGGTGTGCCAGCATGGACAAATAATCACTCTGACTAAATCACCAAGAGGTCAGTGATTTTTCCTAGCACAGGTGTGCATGCAGGGACACACAACAATCACTCTGGTTATATTCACAATCAGATGGACAGTTATTTTTTTCTAAATAAATATGTGCTGGCAGGGACAGAACAATCACTCTGGTGAAATCGCAGTCAGAAGGACAGTGATTTTTCCTAACACAGGTGTGCATGCAGGGACGCACAACAATCACTCTGGTTAAATTTGCAATTAGGAGGACAGTGATTTTTTTCTAAATAAAGGTGTACTGGCAGAGACACAACAATCACTCTGGATAAATCACAGTCAGGAGGACAGTGATTTTTTTCCTAACACAGATGTGCACACAGGGACACACAACAATCACTCTGGTTAAATTTGCAATCAGAAGGACGGTGATTTGTTTCTAAATAAAGGTGTGCCAGCAGGGACACAACAATCACTCTGGTTAAATCACAGTCAGGAGGACAGCGATTTTGTTTCTTAAGAAAAGACAGAGCACTGGCCCACTGATTTGGTTCTGAAGAAAACTGTGCCTTCTAAATTGCTCCTACCTTCCCCCACACAAGGCACCAAATAACTACTTCTCTATTAACAGAAAACTAAATACTTCAAGTAAAGAATACAGGAGAAAATCAACATGAAAAAGTACTGTGTGTGCAAAGGGCACTCACAAATGCAGTTTTGAAGCAATTTGACCACCAAAATACCTCAAGGGAATCAACAAAGTCCAAGAGGGTAGCATCTTTCAGAAAAAGAGATGTGCAAAAACAAGGGGGCACAATTTGAAGATAGAGGGGGGATGGCTCAGAGGTAATGTGAGGAAGTATTTCTTCACAGAGAGGGTTGTGGATACATGGAACAGCCTTCCTGAGGAGGTCATAGAGTCAAAAACAGGGGGGGAATTCAAGAATGCATGTGACAGACATAAGGCAATTCTAGTGAGGGGTAGGAGGAAGTAGGCTATTGGTTAACTGGGATCTACAGCTTATCCATTAGGTAGGAAATGGGCAGACTAGGCAGGCCAAGCAGTCTTTATCTGCGTCAAATTCTACGTTCTATGTAAAATGCTCTTTTATATAATGGTTTTAGATTTTGACTCTAAGCTACAACACAAGCTCTGCTCTCAAAGTCTCTCTCTCTAACACACTACATTCACAGAATGACCAAACTAGCTTCTCATTGGCTGTTCAGCAACATGTGACCTCGTATCCTATGGTACATTGCAAACTTTGCCTCTTATACTTAACTTCGATGACAAAATTTCAGCTTCTCCGATCTGGGACACTTCTACTCTTAACTCTAACGTGTTACAAAGTTTTTGACTTTGACATTTCGTGAATCCACTAATACTCTTCGAAGTGTACTTCGCAGCATGGGAAACTTCACAGAAAAGTGGAAATCCTTGAATATTTATGCAGAGCAAATTTTCTCAACTTCACACACCTCTGATATGGAGCTGATATGTATAACAAAAATAGTTCCCTTTTCTTAAAAGGGCATGATTAATTTTCTTGTACAGATGTGAGTTGGTACATTTGCTCGAATGTAGCAAATGCAGAATAATGAACAATAGAAACATAGAACACTAAAACATAGACTTTGACGGCAGATAAGGACTGCTTGGCCCATCTAGTCTGCCCATTTCCCTACCTACAGCATAGGCCGCAGATCCTAGTTAACCAACAGCCTATTTCTTCCTACCCCCCCACAAGAATTGCCTTATGTCTGTCCCATGCATTCTTGAATTCTCCCACAGTTTTAGACCCCACAACCTCCTCAGAAAAGCTGTTCCATGCATCCACTACCCTCTCTGTGAAAAATACTTCCTCACATTGCCCCTGAACCGCCCCCCCTCTATCTTTAAATTGTGTCTCCTTGTTCTTGCATGTCTCTTTTTCTGAAAGATGCTACCCTCTTGGACTTTGTTGATTCCACTGAGGTACTTAAAAGTTTCTATCATGTCCCCCCTCTCCCTTCTTTCCTCAAGTGTATACATATTAAGCTCCTTTAGTCTCTCCTCACACAGCTTCTCTTGCAGACCCTGCACCATTTTAGTTGCCCTCCTCTGGACTGTCTGTATCCTGTCTATGTCCTTGCGGAGATGGGGTCTCCAGAACTGGATGCAGTACTCCAGATGGGGTCTCACCAACTGTCTGTACAGAGGGATAACAACTTCAGTTTTCTGCTGGTGATGCCTCTCCCTATGCATCCCAGTATACCCCAGCCCTCCCTACTGCCTTCTCACATTGCTTGCTAACCTTAAGGTCATCTGATATGATTACCCCCAGGTCCCTTTCCATTTTTGATGTTGTTACTACCTCCCCCATTGTGTAATCTTCCCCTGGGTTCTTGTTTCCCAGGTGCATTATTTTGCACTTCTTTGCATTGAATCCTAGCTGCCATACTTCTGACCATTCCTCCAACCTTGTTAAGTCCCTTCTCATCCTTTCCACGCCTCCTGTGTATCAACCCTGTTGCAGATCTTTGTGTCATCTGCAAAGAGGCATACTTTCCTTCCAGTCCCTCTGCAATGTCACTTATAAAGACATTAAAAAGGACTGGACCCAGTACTGAACCCTGCGGTACCCCACTAGTAACCCCTTTCTTCAGAGTGGACTCCATTTACAATTACCTTCTGTGTCCTGTTGTCCAGCCAATGTTTTACCCAGCCTACCACCCTGGGACCCACTCCCAGGCTGGTTAATTTGACTATTAATCTTTTGTGTGGGACTGTGTCAAATGCCTTGCTAAAGTCTAGGTAGGCCATGTCCACAGCTCCTCCCTGGTCTACTACTTTGGTCACCCAGTCAAAGAAATCTATTAGATTCGTCTGACATGACCTTCCCGCTGTGAACCCATGCTGCCTTGGGTCCTGTGCCCCACTGGCCTCTAGGTACTCAACAATTCTTTCCTTCAGAAGTGACTCCATCACTTTCCCTACCACAGAGGTCAAACTGACAGGTCCGTAGTTTTCTGCCTCTGTCTTGGTCCCACTTTTGTGAAGGGGAATCACATCTGCCTTCCTCCAGTCCTCGGGTACCACACCATCCTCCCATGATTTATTAAAAGAGTAGCCAGTGGTTTCACTAGTTCCCCTTAATTCTTTTAGAATTCTGGGGTGAATTCCATCAGGCCCCATTGCTTTGTCCACCTTCAGTTTTAGGAGTTCTTGCAGAACCCTTTCTTCTGTGAAAGGACTGGGATCGACCCCCCTATCAAGAGTGCTTCTGCTAATTGGATTAGGCACTTCCCCCTCCTCTTTTGTGAATACTGAGCAGAAATATTCATTCAGTATCACTGCTTTTTCACTGTCCCCCTCTGCCCACCCACAGTTCATACTATTCAGCCTCACTATCCCTCCCTTTGCCCTTCTACGCTCTCTGATGTACCTATATAAGGTTTTATCCCCCTTCTTAACTGAGTTGGCTATCTTTTTCTCAGTTTGGGCCTTTGCTATTCTGACTTCCCTCCCTGCTTCCTCCTGCCTTAACTGGTACAGCTGTCTGTCCTGCTCCTTCTGTGTTTCCTTATACTTCCGGAATGCTATCTTTTTCTCCCTGACTTTCTCAGTCACCTCTTTTGAGAACCATAGTGGCTTTTTCATTCATTTGTATTTATTTATTTGCTTCACACAAAGGCTTGTTGCCTCTGTGATGGCAGTTTTGATGATTTCCCATTGTTGCTCCACCCCTCCTTCTAGCCTGTTTGCTAGTGCTTTTCAGAGTCACTCTCCCATCTAACCAAAGTCAGCCCTCCTGAAGTCCAGTACCCTCACTTTTGTATGGCTTGACTCTGTAGCTGAGTTTAATGTGAACCACATTGTTTGATGGTCACTTGTTCCCAGATGGCAACCCACTTCTAGATCTGAGATCCTCTCACTGCCCCCATTTGAGAGTACGAGGTCTAAGATTGCTCCCTCACAATTGGGTTCAAACTAGCTGTCTGTGGTCTGCCACCTGTAGGGCATCGAGAATGGCCCTGCTCTTGGATGTGGCTGCAACAAATGTGCTCCAGTTAACATCTGGCATATTCAGGTCTCCCATCAACAGTATCTCCCCTTTCTCTGCCATCTCAAGAATGCCTTCCATCATATTCTTGTCCGTTCCCTCCCCTGACATGGGTGTCTGTACACAACCCCCATGCAGATTGTGGATCCCTTTCCAGTCTCCAAGGTGACCCACAGTGCCTCCTCTCCTCCCTGTTTACTCTTTTGTTCAATGGTAGCAATTTTATGGAATACGAGACGGTAAAGTACTGTTACAGAATTTGAGCTGAGAAATGAACTGTTACATTGACACACGCTCTGAAGGTGATTTTAGGTAGGAATGGACTGGACCCTGTGTTGCCGAGCACAGCAGTTACTAAAATATTAAATTATATATTTTTGCTAATCCAGTGAATAAACCTAACATACCCGAATTAACAAATCAATTAGTTGTGCGTGAACAAACCAGGGTACCAGATACAAAGTTTACATGAGGTGGCTATGTGTTCCGTACTTGCATAGCCTTCTCTGTATTTATTCATAGGTCTGTACTGATCATGACACATGATCACAAAAAACATGGGCACACTGAGCAGGAACACAGATGAAACTAAATATTGATTTAATATAGCTATTATAGGGTATTTTTATTTCACTAAGAGTAAAAGTGGGTTCTGTTTTCACACCATTTATAATATGAACAGTATGCAATCCAACAGACTTCAGTGGGGCATGGGGTTGGGGCGATACAAGGCATGCAGATTATGAACAGACTGATTTTTAAATTCGGACACCTAACACTTTAGCAACTAAACTGTACTTAATGTAAACTGTAAGGCTGGTGCTACACTGATTGCACAGTACACTGTTCTCACTGCTTTCCCATGAAGTCTGATAAAGGCAAAAAAGAACAGCATATACAGTACTGAGATGCTGGGATATAGACAAAAGTGCATGTCCATGATAAATAGGGATTCTCTCATTTATCAGGCAGGGTGACATGCTGAACAAGAATTTTTACAACCCCTCTCCCACATTATGGTTAGCGTTACTGTGGGGACACAGCACGGTAACTCAATGTAGTGTGCACATTATAAAGTCTGCTGTACAATTTTGTTGTGAGGGATTAAAACATAAAATTCACTGAATAAATTAAATTTGAATGTTGTTTTTTTGAGATGAGTGAGCAGTGACTGCCATCAGATTGTCTACAGCAATCGAAAGTCCAGGACCATGTGGACTGCCATTTTATAATGGCATCTCGGCAGTTAAGAGGTACAAGGTGCAGAGATTTACTCCTGTTTTTTTGGTGAAAGAAACTTGAATAGTGCATGGGGAATTGGCATAGAATGAAACAACAACAGTAAGCAAGCAATGTTTATTTATTAAACACTATTCCAAAAGGCCATAGCATTGTACAAGAATAAGTAAAGCATCAATAAAGACAAATAAATAAATATATAAAACTTATTTCTAAAACAATAAGACACACAGCAGAACTTCAGATATCAGCAAATGCAAAGTTAAAAAGGCGTGATTTTAAGGCAGATTTAAAGGCCTCAACGGATAGGCACTCTAATCCGGTGAGGTAGAGAATTCCACAGGGTCTGGGCTGCAAAAGCAAATGATCTAGCTCCAGATGTAATCAGATGAACCATGGGAATTTCCAGCAATCCCAACTGGTGGAGAATTGAGGACAAAGGAGGCAGTAGGGACCAAGGAGGTCTTGCAAGTACCGCTGTCCCTGTCCGTGTAGGGTTCTATAGGTCAGTAATCCGACCTTGAAGGTGATCCTCCACTGCACCAGCAGCCAGTGCAGGCCACAGAGCACAGGTGTGACATGGCAAGATCTTGACAAGTCAATCAACAACCTGGTTGCTGCATTCTGCACCAGCTGCAGGTGGTGAAGGTCCACCCCCAGTAGCCCTAGGTATAAGGCATTGCAGTAATCAAGGCGGGAGGTAACAAAAGCGTGTACCAACATCAGAAGATCATCAGGTGGGACCAGGTGTTTCATCTGGATGATGTTCCTCAGACAGTAAAATGAGGTTTTGACAAAGGCCGACACCTGAGGCGCCTGAGTAGCGGACTAAAAAACCACAGTCAGTGTGTAGGGGAATTGGGTTTGCCTCCAGAGTGCCAGTGTGGCATTTGAACTGCAGTGCACTTGGTTTTGAGTGGCCAGCCTTGTTGTAAGCAATATACAGTAACTACTGCATAATGCATTTAATATTTTTAAAAGCTCATACAGGTGAATAGGCTATGGTGGGGGGGGAGGGCAGGAGTCAGCTGGCAAAGGATGAACCCATCAAGCAAAAGGAGCAAATGGTGTACAATCAGTAAGTTGTGTTTGTTTAAATTCCATAAGCTGGAGCATTACTAGAGTTAGATTGCTGCCACAGAACTGAAGATGACTTGATTAAAACTTACAAGGCTCAGACACGCTGACTGGACATGCAGGGGAGTGGGGGGTTAGAGATTCGGTCTGTTAGTATGAAAGAGGGAACCCATCAAGGAAAAGGAACAAACAAAGGAAACTCAGCTGTGCTCCGTACACAGGGCCATTACTACAGTCAAAGTGATGACAGACAGCACTGTTTAGTAGAGATGCAGTGAATTTAAAATACGCCGACGAAATGAATGCAAAGTGGCCCATAGGAAAGGCTCACTTTGCCTTTGCTATTATTACTGCATTGTCATTCCACCTTAAACGAAGTAAGGCGGAGAGTGACAACAATATTGGCAGCATCCCATCCACACAGTCACCAGAATGAATGTGCATCCCCAAAGTGCTACTGTCTTGTGTCCAGAAAACTCCCCAGTGCTGATGAAGTGAAATGAGAGTGTAACAAGAAATGCAAAGTCTCCCAGAATTAATGGCGCACTCAGTCATGCACGCAGTGGTCAGGTCACACACACAGTCACCAGAATTAATATACTGTACATCCCTAAAATGCTACTGTCTTGCATCCAGAAAATTCCCCAGTGCTGACGAAGTGAAATGAGAGTGTAATAAGAAATGCAGTCTCCCAGAATTAATGGTGCCATGCAAACACACAGACTGATTAAGATTGCGCTGTACACTCAAGGGATGCATATGTAAAGGCATGACGACACCTAACCAGTGTTCACAAGTCACAAATCCAAATCTGGAAAGGAATACATTTTGCCATTTGGGGGATTAGTGCATGGCAGTAACAATCCACTACCAGTAAAGATACCACAAAGCAGTATAAAAATTTCATGCAGGTGCGGTGGATAGCAGGTTCACACTGCTGCAATTACTCTGTAACACAACAAAGGTGTCTGATTTAATGGCACACATCACACACACACTCACGCACATCAAGTAATGCACAGCAAATTAAAAACCTTTAGTAATATAACCAAATTATTTTTTTTTTTCAAAATATTTTATTAAGATGGTTGGATGTCACAGGAGATTATAGCATACACTTTGCATATAGGTTACAGAATAAATAAGTCAGCATTATATTATTACATTATACAAAGGGTAGAAGGTCATCAAATCAATGCACATGAAACATTCCCAAATGCAACGCAATATTACATTAACCAGTTGAAAGGTATAGCGAGGTCAGCTTCTTAAACCAGTCAGTGGGGAAGTGTCACATTATAGCAACATGGAGGAATGAGGGTCCCATCAGCCAACCTCAGTATCCTTATTACATTTGATTTATGTTATTATTTAATTGCCATTGCCACTAACTAAACCCCGATACAGGAATCTATTATCCTCAATAGCCCTTTGCAACAACCTGCAACATCGTTTAAAGTTCTCTTCCTTGCCCATTGTGTTCCACTGCACCCTTTCTAGTTTCATGCTTAAACATAAGTTATTAATCCATTGTTGGATCATAGGGGAAGAAGGGGACATCCAGGACTGAGCAATGGTTTTCCTGGCGTTGATTAATGTCTGGGACCAAATTGCTTCAATGCTACTGTCTCTAGGTCGGAGCAGGTCAGCCCCCAACAACAATTCCAGTGGGCTTCGAGGCAGAGTGCACCCCGTGACTCCCTCCATTAACTGGTGCACTTCTATCCAGAAGGGAGAGACTTTTGGGCAAGTTAATGCCAGATGTAAAAAGTCACCTGTGGCCACTACACTCCTAGGGCACGCCATTGGTTTGGATGGGTCCATACTATTAAGGCATGTGGGTGTATAATAGGATCGATACATAAAATTAAATTGGGCCTGTCTCAATTTGTTGCTCCTGGAGCACATAACAAAGTGTCAAGTTGCCTTATTAAACACCTCTCCACTACAATCTAAGTTTAGATTGGCTCACCAGTCACTCTAAATCTTATCAAGTGGTGATCCGGCACTGTCTGATATAAGTTTATAAAATATAGCCAAGGGCTTGGACAAGGGCTGGGGATGGAAAAGTTCCTCCTCAAATGGGGAAGGGTTCTCCCCCCCCATGGATGGCATCAAGTGAGGAGCCCAATCTATTCTTGATTCTTAAATATATAAAGAAGTCGGCTGGTGGAATACCCCACCTCCTGCATATACACTGGAAAGGTAAAATTGTACCACCCTCATAAAGCTGTTTTACCACTTTCATCCCCGCTTCTTCAGAGCAACAATCTTTGAATGAGAGCTACCGTGCATACTCCTTTGTATTTCATTGCCTCAATAGTGTCAAATTAGGGAGAGTGTGGGTTCAAACCCCCAGTGTATGTGCTTTAATCCAAGCCTCGTGTCAAGTCCGTAGCTTAATTCTCGTCCAGGCCGATCCATGATGGGGTCTCTGAGATCCTGCTACCTTAATAAATGCAAGTTGGGCTGCCAGATAGTACCAGTAAAAGTTGGGGAGGCCTAACCCACCTCACTTGAATGGCATTAAGAGAATAGTTCTCTTAACTCGGGCTGACTTACCCCTCCACAGAAACTTATGTATAATCGCATTGATCTGCTTGAAATGCACCATGGGGAGGGAAATGTGCAATACCTGATACAGATATAAACACCTTGGGAGAATCATCATCTTTACCACTCCTACCCTTCCTATTAGAGATAGTGGTAAACCCGTCCACCTGTCGCAGTCCCCTGCTATTTTTTGTAAGAGTGGTTTATAATTTAAGGCATATCATTTCTGAAAATGAACTGAGACCAGGACTCCAAGATATTTTAGCCTATCTACCATCTGTAAGCCCCCCAAATTAGCATTCAGGACAGGTCTATAAAGTCGACCCACTGGTAATATTTCACTCTTGCTCCAGTTAACTTTGTGATCAGACAGGGTGCCATATTCTCCTATTATACGGAGTACCTCTGGCAAATCACTAGCCGACGCAGGAAAAACAGGAGATTGTCGGCATATAAAGCCACTTTATGCTCCTTCCCCCCCAAAAAAAACTCTAATTTTGGGGTTTAACTTTATCCTGGAAGCCAAAGGTTCCAAAGATAATACATACAGGAGTGGCGACAGGGGGCAACCCTGCCTGGTACCTCTGATCTACTTAAAGCTCGGGAAAAGGGATCCATTCACAGCTATCTGAACGCTTGGCTGGCTATATAGTGTCTGTATCCAGGATCTAAAGCGGGCCTAAACCCAAATCTATTGAGGTGTCAAAAAGATACCCCCACTCCACACAATCGAGTGCCTTTTCAGCGCAATGCCAATACAGCCGCACTGCAGTATTAGCATTAGACCGCCACCTGTGAATAATGTTAACAGTGTGCCTGATATTATGTTTCCTGCCACCCTTTTTATAAAACCAGACTGGTCAGAGTGGAATAGGCAAGGAGGAAGCCTCTAGTCTGGTAGCCATTACCTTGGCCAAGATCTTATAGTCTGCGGTAAGTAACGAGATAGGCCTGTATGAGGAACAACAGGTGGGGTCTTTGCCTGGTTTCGGAAGCACAGCTATGGTGGCTGACCGCGTGGAGGGGGGCAACTCACCCTTCTCCAATACCTCAACCATCATGTTATACAGAGGATCAAGAAGTATCTTCTGAAAACTTTTGAAAAAATCAATGGATAATCCATCGGGACCGGGGGCCTTCCTCCTCGTAATTCTCTAATGGCTCTACTCAACTCCGATTTAGCTAAATGCCCCTCCAGCTCTTCCACCTGATCGGCATTTAAGACCTCAAGGGGAGCGTTGGAGAAGTAGGCATCCAGGGCACATTGGTCCAGTGGCCCCTGTGAAGTATAGAGCTGCCTGTAAAAAGCTCCAAACACTTGCCCTATGCTGGGAGAGTCCCCTCTGAGTGTGTCTCCCTCATCTCTGACACTTTCAGTTTTTCTTTCCCCTTCCTGCCTGCACAGCTGCCAGGCTAAATATTTACCACCCCTGTCCCCGTCAAAATATGTCCCGGCCTGAGTCAGAAGAATGGCTCTTTCCAATCTAGCACTACTTAGGGTGTTATACTGCCATTTAAGCTTTTGCAGGACCCCATATGCCGCAGCTGATGGTCTACTTTTGTGAGCCTGTTCGCAGGCCTCAATTTTAGTCCTCAATGACTATAAATCTATTGAGGATCTCTTAGATTTATGAATAGCATATGCAATTGAATATCCCCTTATGGAGGCATTCAGGGTTTCCCATCGAGTTGCATGGGACGTATTCCCACTTTTATTAAAATCAAAAATTCTTGTATCATTGCAGAGACCCTTTACAATAATCCCCATCCTTAAGCAGCAATGGATTTAATTTCCAGTGTCTGACCATGGGGGTGAATTCTCAGATTAAGCTCAAGAGTTAAGGGGCATGATCCGATAAAGCATGGGGAATATACCGCTTTCTTGGATGACATAATCAGGGAGTGGGATACCAGAATTTGTTTAGTCTCATAAGACCCATGTGCATGTGAATAAAACTGTAGCTCCTCCCAGTGGGGTACATGTGGCCCCAAATATCGACCAAACCCATATCTTTTTCTAATTCACTCAGTGCAATAGCATTCTTCAATTTAATACTAGGAGCCGTATTTGATCCACCCAGTACCCCATCTAGTACACAGTTGTAATCCCCCCCCCTAGAATCCAAGGTCCCAGCCACCTCACTATTTCCAAGGCCAATTGTTGGAAAAACTCAGGCTGCTCCACATTAGGAGCATAAACTGACCCAATAGAAACCACCCCACCCTCGCAAGGAAACTCTGGCCAGAGAAAATCTCCGTACTGATCGGTGTTCTGCTCCACAATTTTAGCCCCTGATCCTTGGGAAGCCAGATTACTGCTCCTCTTAATTTAGAGGAAATGTCGAGGTTGCCCACAACCCTTCCGTCGCTGCTGTCGTCCTCACTGCTTCAGCCGGAGACATATGTGTTTCTTGAAGCATAATAACCTTCCATTTGGCCTTCCTAACCTCTGTCTGCAACGTTTTCCTCTTAATGACCGATTTCAGGCATTCATATTAAGAAAAGTAAGTTTTATATGTTCATCCATATTCCCATTGTTGAATTAAACATATGCCATACACAACCTGCTGACCCTGAGCAACCCCCCGGGTAACTGTTCCATCCAACCAATTTTCATTTATTACCCCCCCCATCTTTGATCTGGTGTCATCCCAGGACCCTACACAGCTCGAGGAATGAGTCCCAGACCCACCGATACCCCCTCCCTCTCTCCCCAGTAACCCAACAGTAACAGAAACAAGTACCCCACCTCCAGAACACGGACCTTAAGGTGTCCGAATGCAATTCCTTACAAACAAAGCGAACTTTAAAACTTGATATCATTAAACGAACATTTACTAAAAGGCATTTATACTAAGAAACAATTTTATTAATGAGAACCCCATTATAACTCTGTTAGGGTCCAGCGCTGCAGCCTCTGTTGCCACTTGCCCCTTAAAATAACTACCCCGAATAAAAATGAAATATAACTTTTTGAAGAAAGTAAGGCAGTTTAAGGGGCTATTAATAAAACGTGTATGACTCAGTTAAATGATCATATGCCATTATTGGCTCAAAGCTGCAATAAAACACAAAGGCCAGGATATTCAGATTGCGCCAGGCTGTGGCGTAAGCCTGGGCGCAGCGCAACTGGGCTGCGCAGGGGCGTTGACAGGGTGATATTCAACGGAGCTGCACCATGGCACAGCAACATTGAATATCACATCTTGGCCACCCGCAGTGCACATGGCGCAGTGGCACTGCACCAGCTCAAGTGGCCAGAGTGGAGCAGGGGGATGCGCTAGTGCAAGTTCTGTTGCGCTAGGCACAACAACCGCAATATTCAAAAGTGCACATGCAAATGGTTCATAATGTATGCAAGGCACAAATGGGGCCATTTACAAGTACAATCAGTGTACTTACTTTTGAGCAAAAAATGTTACTCAAAAAGGCATTTTAAACAGATTTTAGAGGTTTTGAATCGCAGAGCTCTGAGACCAAACTGTCTCCAGCTACCACTGCACACACACTACCTACCCAGGCCACGACTGAGGCTGTGCCAAACAATCTAGAGCCCATGTGACCTGCAATCCCATGAATAACTGCAGAATTTCATTTGGAGCTCAATTACAGGGCAAAGTGAGGTGAATTGGTGGAGTGATGAAGCCTGGAGAGATACTACAAAACATGCTTACATTACATCCAAGTTACTAGTCAAAAAATTAGCGTTGTGATTCGTGACATGATCATGAATCATGATTTGTGACTGCACTTGTGACCGTGATGATGAAGAATGTGATTCGTGTCAACAGTGTGAGATTAACAATATGGAACTGTATTGGGAGGGAATCAAATGCCTCTGGCTGTATTTCCCGATGAGCTGTAGCACAAACCCACTGACTTAAAAATGCTCATTAATGAGTACAATGGTGGGGTGGCGAAGCCTGGAGAGATACTACAAAACAGGCTTACAATATATTCAAGTAACTAGAAAAAGAATTAATGTTGTGATTTGTGACGTGATCGTGAATAGTGATTTGTGACTGTATTTGTGACCGTGATGATGAAGAACATGATTTGTATCATGAGTGACTCGTGATGATTGTCCTGACTAAAAACGCATATCAATGAGTACAATGTTCATACAGAATTATGCACCACACCTGTCCGGTACTCTGAAGGGAAGCCAAAGAAACAACTGTGACTTAAGTTGCAGATGGAGATTGAGCCCTAAAGAGATGCAAATGTACAAACAGATTAAGATTGCGCTGTGCACTGAAGAGATGCAGATGCAAAGGCACAACACCTAACCAGTGCTCGCCATCAGAAATTCAAATCTGGAAAAGAATACCTTTGCCGGTTGGGGTGGGCAGCGGGGGTGTACTGCACTGCTGCAGTAACAGTCAGTAGTACTAGTACCAGTAAAGATACCACAAAGAAGTACAAAATCATACAGCTGCAGTGGATATGCAGGTTCACATTGCTGAAATTATTATGTGGCACAATAAAAGGTGTTTGATTTGATGACACGCACACACACATACTCACACACACACTAAGTAATGCGTAGCAAATTGAAAACTTCAGTAATATAACCACATATTTTAAACAAACTAAAATATGCACTGCTGCACCACAACAATCAACAAAAAAATGGCAAGAATTATTGAAAATATTACTGTGTGTACATTAACACAGTTATACAAGAAAAATATCACTAAAACAGAAAGCACTGTCTTTTTCTCCAAGTTAATCTACCTACACCACAGATACGCCCCTTCCCCAAAGCACACTTCTACTATCTCTCAGTACACAGACTGAATGTTGTACATTAACATTCAAAATCCACACACAAACAATAATCACTCAATGATATGAGCACAGGACAGTTTCCTATAATCGATGAACTAAAGTTTCAGCAAAAGAAATGACTCAAAAAGGCTTTTTTAACAGCTTTTAGAAGGTTTGAATCACAGAGAGCTCTCAGAACAGATTGTCTCCTATAGCTTCCTACACACACTACCCCAAAACTGAGGCTGTGCAGAACAATCTAGAGCCCATGTGACCCAAAATCCCATGAATCACTGCATAATTCATCTTTGGAGCTTTGAAAACAAGGCGAAGTGAGGTGAAGTACATTGTTTTCAATGTACTTCACCTTAAGAATTGGTGGAGTAGTGGTTTGGGAAGGCGGAGTAACGCAAAGTCATTGTTTTCAATGGACTTCGCGCTACCCATTATAACGCAAAGTACTACGCTCACATTGCAAGCACTCTGTGAATTCGCTTTCACTCCGCTAATCACTTCATGAATCTAATTGGGGCCACTTCACCATCTCTACTGTTTAGCAATATTTGCAATAAATACTTTTAGGCAAATTAGGCAGATCTCGAGATCAGCAGAAATCAGAAAGTGGCGTGTTGACAACTGACAGGCACAATCAGACAGAGGATGCGAGCAGGGGTTGTGTAGATGTGAATGAAATCTAACAACCAATAAAAGAGATCACGTGTATGTTGATTAGTAACAAGCATTTATTGACTACAGTACAGTTAGATATATAGCTGCTCACTTACCAAAACAACAATGTAGAACTGAGTGTGGGATGCTGCTGTGGCTGTGTGGCTGCTTTATAACAAAGACAAGTGGATTAGAGTGGGTTGAGGGTGGATATCATTGACAAAGGGATTCTGAGATAATTTAGAAAAACTACAGGCAATACAAATAGCCAGAATGGCACCGGCATCCCCAAGGGCATGAAACACGCAGTGGAAAATGAAAAAAAAAAGTTTCCAATAATACAGACAACAAAAAAATGTCAGAAACAATCAGAGTTTAAATATTGCACTATATGGCCCAGATATTCAGACTGCGCCGGGCACTGGCACAAGTGCGGGTGCAGCGCATCTGAGATGCGTCGGGGCAAAGACAGGGAGATATTCAAAGGTGATGCGCTGTTGAATATGGCACAGAATGCGCATGGTGCAAGTACAATGTGCCTGTGCACTCCCCAGACAGGGAGGACCGGGACTGCTCCAGCGCACCTGTAGTTGTGCTGGGCGCATCACCCACAATATTCAGAAGTGGGCATGCAAATGGGGCCATAATATATGCATGGTGCAAATGGGGCCATTTGCATGTCATTATGGCCACATTTGCATGTGTTGAGCAGGGCATCCCGGTGAAATGCGCCTGGCACCCTGTCTAGCTGCTGTCATTGGGGGTTGGGTCCCTGGTGGGCTATTGTAACCCCCTCCCATACGCCCGATCAGGGGCTTTTGTAATAGTAAATATTAACCTGGTGGTCTAGTGGTTCCATCCCCGTATGCCCAATCATGGGCTGTTGTAATATTAAATATTAACCTGGTGGTCCAGCTGAACCCCCCCTCCCAACCTGCCCACAGAGGACCCCCTCCACCCAGCACCCCCCCGTCATCAGGCAGCAACCCGCCCACATACCATCTGGCTGCCCACCGAATGACAGTGTACAGTATGATCTGTAAGCCTTGTTGATCCACAGTGTGGACCATCGGCTTGCAGACCATACTGCCACTTAGACAGATATGTGAATGACCGCTCATCTCACATATCTGGTCCTGTGTAGTACAGTATAAGTTCTAAGCCCATTGGTCCCACTGTGGACCAATAGGCATGTAGATCATAATGTACTCTGTCATTTGGCAGCAGCTGGGCGGTGATCGGGCGGGAGCTGCTGCCTGCTAATGACCGGGGGTGCTTGGTGGTCGGTCCTCTGTGGTTGGGTGGGAGAGGGGTACCACTGGACCACCTGGTTAATATGTAATATTACAACAGCCCATGATCGGGCATACGGGAGGGAACCACTAGACCACCAGGTTAATATTTCATATTTCAACAGCCCTCGATTGGGTATACGGGAGGGAAATGACTAGACAACCAGATTAATATTGATATTACAACAGTCCGTGATCGGGCATACGGAGGGAGGGGGGTCTACTAGACTACCAGGGAGGATCTGGGTGCTTGTGGATGGTTTTCCTGCTGGGTGGGTGGCCACCCACGGCTGGTGGCTGTTGTGCTGAACCTTGCAATACAGCCACCTGCCTGTGGGTGGCCAGCATTTGAGCCTTTTATTTTCGGCTCAACTTTGAGCAACAGTGTGCAGCGCATGTAGGGGTTGCACCAGCATATGTGCCACACATCCTGGGCTGAATATTGGGATGTGCCGCATGTATGGGCACGCCCCTGTATCTGCACTGCTACATTACCAATGTGCCCCGGCGCATTGGGAGTTGAGTCATGAACCTGCCCTTTGAATATCGTGTTGGTATTGGGGGTTGGCATGGTGCAACCCTCTTGAATATCTGGGCCCATAAGTTTTTTTATTTTTACATTTAGTTTTTAAGTACTGGGGAGGACCTCAGGGTCTTGCAGTCAGTGAGTAGCAGGATTCAAATCTAGTTCATTGAACTGTGTTATAATCACTGGCCAGACTGCCAGTTAAAAAGGTGTGTACTGTATATAAGTTTGCCATTTTTATGGCTGCATGGGCAGAGCTCCGCAGATGTTATGCCATCATAGGAGGTTTAGTATAGCACTGTGGAAGCACATGACCAGACCACTGTCCAGTGTGCTTCCACAGTGTTCCGGCAAATTTCCAGTAATACATTTTATGCGCCCTTCCCTTTGTGGGCCGTGACAAACACACCCCTTCACCAGCACTCTACTTTTTCTTCCACAACTGCAGAAGTGATGGCTGCTGTGCACAAGATGGCAGCATCAACTTGAACTGCGCATGCACGAGTATCGTGCATGTTCAGTTCCACCGGTGCCACTATCTTCAGCATGGCAAACTCTGGTGCAGCTAATCCTGGACTTCTCTGTAAGCAGGTCAGAACCTTTTTGTCCTATGCCGTTGCGGCAAGAGCATGGCAAGAGCTCCAAGTATTCTTTTACTCCCTCTCACCAAAGTCTCACTCGCTGAGCAGCTATACTGGCTCTGACCAGAATGTGTTATGTATTGTATCATGACTCCCTTTAAGAGTTATGAGAAACATTTTTCTGGGGCTTGATAGATCTAGTTTAACTGGCTAAGAAGTCCTTTGGAACTGCTAACACTTGGAAGAAGCATACAAGTCTCACTATGAGGAATTGATATTTGGAGAAAAACAAGTTCTGCTGACACCCTTCAAGCCACAAAGGGAATGATTAGTATGTAATATTGTTTACTGCAAATGCTGCCATTTAAAAGCACAGTCCTTCAAGCTGTTGATGTATTAGGAAAATGTTTGTCTGCATGATGTTGTAATATCTTGACTACATTTATATTCTTCCTGGTAATCTCTCAAGGGATTAAACAAAACAAACAAACAAAAAAAATTACATGTTGTACCATTTAAAACCCCAAATCATTTTTTGTAAGCTATACTCTTTGGCCAAGAATAGTTTGCAGCTGGGTTCTTATTTTACTCCTCCATGGGATTTCCAGTGGCAGTAACTGGAAGATCCCAAATTTTAAAGAAATGGCAGCCAGACACACACACACACACACACACACATATGCACGCACGCACACACACAACAACAAAATGGTTGTTTATTAACAAACTGTATACAGAGTGATATAGTAACAGAAATCAGAATCCACAGAGGATGGACAGACAGACAAACAGGACAACACAACACAGTTTGGTTAGTTACAGTTCACATGCACAAGTACCAGTCCCAAGTTGGTGTAATTAACTTGACTGGCATTTTTAGGCATCCTAAGGTAAACATAGACAGACTCTAAGTCTGTCCCCCAAAAAGTGCACCAAACACAACCCCCTGATACTTAAAAGAGAGTAAGCCCCCTTTCAAGGCAAACTGTCCTCTCAGTTGCAGGCCCTTGGCTGGCTCCCATGCCTGTCTGGCCCAGGCATAACAAATTCTGTCTCTTGCTAGGACCCTTGGTGGCTGATAACAGTACCAGGCAGAGTACCCAGCACCCTAACTTGGCATTAATTCTTGCCCCCTGATATTAGGCTAAACCAGCAATTCTCAAATACCAAACATGTGATGGCCTCAAAGTGTAGTCACTGGAACTTGCAGATGGCCTCATTCTTTATGTTGTCACAACAAATCCCCAACAAGGGTCTGTTTATACAGTATACAGTAATTCAAGTTGCTGCTGCCTTTTCTCTTGAAATGGAGCTTCCATGTTTTGTAATTAAAACAAATACCAGTTCCTTCACATGTTTAACTGAAGTTCTAATGACATTTGTGGCTGTACTAAATGGTGTTGGTGACAGCATGTAGTCAGAGTGGTTGCATTTGAGAAACACCGGGGTTAGCCAGCAAGGAATCTATTGCAGAGCATGTTCCCATACTCCACAAAGATTCCTAAACATTCTTCCTGCTGCTTGGGAAATCTCTCCTTTACATCCATCTAGAGGCCAGAAGTGCCCTCCTTACTGATTGTTCAGCTGAGCAATCACAATATTTATTTATTTATTTTATTTATTTTTTGTTGACCGGGTAAGTGCACTAGACAAATCCTGCCTATTTTCAGGCATGACCCGGGGATACAGATGAATGCCAACTGACCTTGAACCAGATTTAGCTGTTGGTGGTATTTTTAGTGAATGAGGGAAATTTGGCCAGGACACCGGGGAACTTCCCTACTCTGCCTCGCGGGGATTGCTGCTCTTCTGAGTAGTGGTCATTTGCGGATGGAGGGTCAGGAGGTCGGACGTCTGATGCAGTCGGAGGTTCTATTCCAGACCTCGGCTGGTGCAAACTCAAGGGATTCGATTCCACATGTGGAGACTTTTGATGATTCTATGGAGGTGCAGTCTGCTA
Source organism: Neoceratodus forsteri (assembly GCA_016271365.2). Lineage (NCBI taxonomy): Eukaryota > Metazoa > Chordata > Ceratodontiformes > Ceratodontidae > Neoceratodus > Neoceratodus forsteri. The sequence goes on along the minus strand of CM028132.1, from coordinate 1,089,080,815 downwards.
GGAGGCAGACAGATGCTGTGATTTCTCCGTCAAATATGGAGGGTTTTCAGAGCAAGAACAGCTTGATTCGGGCATTTCTGTGATGAAGGCGGTATCTACCGCAGCTAGTTGTTTGTCCGGTGCTGGAGTCGAGTAGTGCTGACGATGGAACAGTGCTTTCAGCCTCGCTTGTGGAACCGCTTTGCCGGTAGCTGTCAAGCTTGGGTGGAGCTGCGCAGCTGGCTGGGAAAAGACAGACTCAATGCCGACGCCAGAGAGAATGCGGAAGTGTTTTGGGTTACGGAGCCGGTCGAGGAGACGGGTGTCAAGGACTGGTCCAAGGAGGATGCACTTACTAATGCTGGCTGGATTCAAACCCCTCAAGGAGCCTGGGTGCCGGATTCTACCTGGGCTTTTTTTTCTTCAGGGGATTCACGACAAGGTATTGTACCATTGTGCAGGGGAAGGGCAGCCTGTGCTTATTCCAAATGAGGACTGGGAGTTGTGGTGGATGAACTGAATGAACTGAGTACCCCTTTTCTTACCACTGCAAGAACTGACATTTTAGGGCATCAAGATCAATCCTCTACCCCCCCTTCCCCACATCGAGAGGGCCTTAGATCTGGGCCCAGATATTCGGATTTTTTCAAAACTAATAGAGTGGAACAAGCTCCTCGGCGTAATGCTGTTCGGCTGCGATATAGAGAGGGTCTTCCGGAGCATCCTGATAGACTTTATGTGGCTCAATATCTTTTGAAGCAATCTATGGGTTTTCATGCTGTTGATATTTTTGCCCTTATAAATGTCAGGGGAGAGGATACCTTTGATATTAGCTTTAGAATGTTTTCTGGGCTGGATTCCTTTTGGAAAAAATATGATCTGTTTAAAGCAATGCCTTTATGGTCTCCTTTTTGGGCTATCCCCCTTACTAAACCTCTGTATAAATCAGTGGTAGTCATGTTTTGGAATGAGGGGGTAAATGTGGGTGATATTTATTATTGGATGGAACAGAAATGTCAGGTTATGGAGCCTCCTGAGGCCATCATTGATAGTGAAGGGATTTGGAATGGAAGCTGGAGGTATAAAGTTAAGTTACACCTGATGGGCAATGATGTGCAGCATATTCCCAATAGTTTTTTTGGGGGAAAGGATAGAGGGGTAGTTTTTTACCCAGGGCAACCAAAAGCCTGCTATAAATGTGGTAGTCCCAGACATCTTAGCAGTACTTGTGATAGGGTGATTTGTGCCCTCTGTGGTGAATATGATCATCCCAGTTCAGTATGCAGGAATGTGTTTAAATGCAACCTTTGTAGTGAGACAGGCCATGCCTATCATCAGTGTCCTTGGGCAGGCCAGAATCGTACTGGAGGGCTTAATCAGGAGAACTTGGTCTCTGAGGCCCCAAAAAAGTATAGGCCTCCCAGATCGGAATCTGGGCCTGAGAAGGCCTCAGGGTCTTCTTCTTCAGATCCCACTCAGGCACCTACTACCTCGGCTGGGTCGGCTACTTCTGAACCCTCCCTGGTTTCCCCTAGGGCTCCCATTGAATCTGTTGTAGTTTCTATTCTAGAACAGGATTTAGGGCAGATGCCACCTCCCCACATGGATACTGACTTTCTCCCTCAAAAACGGGTGACTAGATCCTCCCTGAAACCCAAGGTCTTAGCGGGCCCCATTTTAACACAAAATTCCTTTCAGGTACTTCAAGAACAGGAAGGGGATGTTGAATCTGATGTTTCATCCTTTTCAGGTATGGTTTCTGAAATGGAAGGTGATGAGGATACTCCTCGGAGGGTTCCAATTCTAAAGAAGAAGGTAGGAAAAGGAAAAAGGATAAGGAGGAAGGTTGAATAGGGCTCATAAGAAAGGGTTATCTCTTTTGGGGTTTTTTTCTTTTTTTTCTACATCTATACATGGCTTCTTTTTGTCTACTTTCCCTTAATGTTTGTAGCATTAAGTCTTTTCATAAACAAATGGCCTTATTGGAATTGTTTAGACACCGCCCCTTTGATGTTTTACTTATTCAGGAAACTAGATTTTCCTCATTACAGGACGTTGTTCAGGTTAAAAAACATTGGCCTTGGGGGCCTTCATTTTGGTCTTTCCGGGAAGATATAGCTGATGGTCTTGGGATTCTTTTTCAGTCACCCCAAGTTCAGGTTCAGAAAGTGGTTGATATTTTGCCAGGTAGGGCTTTGCTATTGGATTGTATCTATGATGGTTTTTCCTTACGAATTACTAATACTTATGCTCCTCAAAGTAAAAAAGCCAGAATTGAATTATTTTCCCTTATTAAACCTTTTTTATTTTCCTCTAGGTTGTTATTTTGGGGAAGGGACATGAACTGCAGTTTGGATATAAAATTACGGGATAAGGTTCAGCAGAAAACATATTGTGATTCTCATGCTTTAAGTAATACTATTCATACAGCAAATTTGATGGACACATACAGAACTTTGTATACAGATGGGGGATTTACCTACCGATGGAGTGCATATCGTACTCGTATTGATTATATTTTTTCTTCCAGACAGTTAACAGTTCAGGATTTTGGGTTACAGTTTTGTGAATTTTCGGATCATTGTATTCTACGGTGTAATGTTCAGTTTTCTCAAGTTCTCCTCCTTTCCAGGGATGCCTCAGCATTGGAAATTGAATTCAGTTTTGTTGAGGATCCAGGGATTAAATCCAAGATTGAATTATTATTTAAGTTTCGGGTTCGTAGCAGTTCTATATGACTCCTGGTTGTCTTGGTGGATGGATACTAAATGGATGTTAAACTTTGTGTCTGGACTCAGGGAAATTTAAGGGTAATCAGGATTATTTGGGGTATTTGGTTTTAAGAGACCAATTTTATCACCTTTTGTCTCTCCCTACTGTAGCAGATGGTAGAATTAAAGCTCAGATGGATATTGTTAAACAGAAGATGAGGGATTATCATTATAAATGTGCAGCATTGGTGCATGCTACCTTTAAATTTGGTACTACCAAAATGCCATTTTTAGACCCTTTTGAGGCATGTAAAACAAAATTAGCAAATAAACATATGACTGGTTTTTTAGATCGTTTTGGTAAAATACGGACGTCACATGTAGAGATGCTAGACATTATGGTAGACACCATTCAGAATTCATTGGGACAGGAGTTTGTGCCTACTATAGCTTGGGATTCTTTAATAAATTGTCCTTTGCCAGTTCTGTCTCCTGAAATTAGGGATAATATTGATGGTCCAGTTACTTTGGCTGAGGTACTGGAGGTTATTGCTCATTTACGTTCAGGCGTGTCTCCCGGGGAAGATGGACTAAGAAATGAGTTCTTTAAAACTTTTAAAGAAATAGTAGCTCCATTGTTAGTGGAAGTTTTTAATGAATTTTTGATGGCTGAGGAGGTTCCAGGGTTCTCCTCAGCAATGGTGGTTTATATCCATAAACTGGTGATAGGCTAGATTTGGATAATTGAGGCCGATTAGCCTTTTGAACACTGATTATAAAATTCTGTCACAAATTTTGTGTCATCGCATAAAAAGGCAGCTGTTGAGTTGATTCACCCGTCCAAACATGTTCCGTCCCTGGTAGGAATATTCAACAGAACCTTCAGTTATTAAGGGATGTGTGTGAATTTGGGAGGCAAAAGAAGTTACAGGGTTTTTTAATTACTGTAGACCAGAGAAAAGCCTTTGACAATGTGTCTCATTCCTATTTATTTAAAGTTTTACAGGTTTATGGTATTCCTCCCTCTCTAATTAAGTGGATTCATTTTTTATACCAGCAAGCAGTGGCCATTCCGGTAGTGGAGGGTCTTTTGGGGTCTTCGGTTTTGATTCGAAGGAGGGTTAGGCAGGGTTGTCCCCTTAGTCCCCTTCTTTACACTTTTTGTTTAGATCCTATGCTCTGAGTTATTTTGAATGACCCTTTGATTATAGGGTTATCCCCTACTTCAGAAATCCTTTCTCAAAAAATTATGGCATATGCAGATGACATTTGTCTCTTGCTTGCTTCTGTTCAGACTGGAATATATGCTTTACAAGTGTTGGATTCCTTTACAGGGATTACTGGGGCAGGTTTTAACCATAATAAAAGTAAGGCTTTGCAACTTGGGGATGGGGACCCGGTGCTTTCAGTAAGTACGATACAGGTTTCTCCACATTTCATTTCAATTTTAGGGCTAAAGTTTGGTGAACAAGATATGGCTAGTTTGAATTGGGAGGATAGGTTACAAATTGGTGAGGCGAAGGTTTCTCGGTGGAAGTCATGGGGCATGGGGAAGAAAAAAAGGGTTAGGATTGTTGCAGTTTTATCCCAGTTTTCTTATATGCTGCTTATATTTTTCCTTTACCTACTAACCTTGAGACTAGACTGTTTAGCTGTTTTTTTCAGATGGTATGGGGTAGTAGATTAAACCCTGTGAAACGGGATTTTACTTATCTTAAAATTTCACTAGGGGGACTGGGTATGTAAATTCCGGTGGTGTTTTTTCAATCTTTTTGTATCTTTTCTTCTTTTTATAGGTCTATGGGAATTTTCACTCAGTGGGCTGAATGGACAGCATGTTTATTTCAAGTATTTTTCAATAAATGGGATGTTATTTTTCCAAGGTTTACTGAATCCTTACAGGTTCCTATTTTTGCTCTTCCCATGTTGAAAAGAATTAAACAGTGGAATCTTAGTAAAGCTGAGATTACTTCCATGCAGCGAAAATCTATTTATAGCTTGGTAATGGAGAAACATCATGCTGTGAGGGTTGATTTTCCACGATGCCTTCCTACTAGACTACAGTCTGCTTTAAACATTCTTAAAGATGGGAGGTTCCCTGATTACATTTGGGATGTTCAGTGGCTGTGCTGTCATGGGAAATTAGGAGTTAAAGGTAATTGGAAACATAAACCTGTGACTGATAGGTTATGTTTAAGATTTTCATGTGTTGGCATGGAAGAATCACAGGAACATTTTTTTATTTTGTGCCCTTACATTAAGCAATTTTGGCATGATTTGGCCTTAAGTTGGAAATTTTCTCCCCTAACGCACATTCTGTATGAAGTTTTGATACTGGGGGATTATTCTGGTATTTATTCTAGATATCACCCAAGTACACTAAATGTTCTTTTCGCATTTATTAAATATTATCTTTGGCAGGCATGTTGTCAATTCTATTTACAACATATGACTATTCCTAATGAAGTTTTGATTAAACAGATTACGGAAGCCTTGAAGCAACTTAAGATGAGGGAGTCTAGGGTTTTTGACAGAGGGAAGTTTCAGTTTTTTTGGCAACATGTTTTTTGGGTATAATATATATTTTTTTTTTATTATTTGTATTTAATTTTTGTGATTTTTTTGAATTCTATATGTGACATTGTATGATTTTTTCTTTTTTTTGTAAATCTGATGTTATGTTTTCTGCAATAAAAAATTCCCCCACTCTTTTCGATAAGTGCCATGGGATCTTTAACATCCACCTGAACTACCACCAATCCAGGCAGCTGGGACCTCAGTTTAACGTCTCATCCGAAAGACGGATATGAGAATATCTTCCTTCCACTCCCCCTTCCCCTCAGGTAGCATGCATGCATTCATGGCAAATTTCTGCCAGGACACTAGTGGCTGCAACACTAGACCAGTATAACACCAGAGTGGACAGCCTACCCATCAACACCGCCCCCTAACTCCCAAAAATAGTGTTTACAAATTACAGTTCACTGCCTTAAAAGAATCCTGCTTTTTACTATTGTGCTCAGGCAATGTCGAACTCAACCCAGGACCATTAGACACCCTTGCTTCTCCATCAGACCTGGCAGGTATCAAAGGAATGTCTTTTATGCATCTAAATGCCTGTAGTTTGCTGAAAAAGTTCACCCTTATCCAGGCTTGGGTGAGCCACACCCTACCTGATGTCCTAGCGATCACTGAGACCTGGCTTAGGCCAGCCACCCCAGACAATGAAATCAATATCCCAAATTATTTACTCTTCCAAGCGGATAGGCAATCAAGAGGAGGTGGGGTGGCAATTTATGTAAGGGACAAATACTCAGCCACATGCATAGACGCATCATCCTCCCCCAAAGAATTCCAGTGCTTGATCCTAAAGATTGAACTTTCTCCTTCCAGTGCACTCTATGTAATAGGCTGCTACAAGCCCCCTTCTGCCAGCCTCATCTCCTGTCTCACCTCAGTTCCGTATTGGGGTTCAGTTCCTTGGAAACCATTATTCTTGGAGACCTGAACTACAATTGGCTATCAAGTGCATCAGCTCCCTTGAAATCTTTTTGTGACACTCTACGGCTGGTGCAACTCATTGGCGAGCCTACTCGCCCAAATAAAAAGAACCTCAACAACAGCTCCCTCATAGATGTAATTTTGATTAGCAAGCCACACCTGTTCTGTCATGTCGGAACATTTTTCTCAGACATTAGCGATCATGGTATAATCACCACCATTAGATTCATGCACAACCCACAGTTTGTGGCAAAGTTCTCTAATAAGAGGTGCAAACGCAACTTTGATTTGTTTGCTTTTGTCCATGACTTGAAACATTCACTGTGATGGCAGGAATTCTTCCTAGCCAAAACGGTTAACAGGGCATATACTATTTTTTACGATATTTTAAGTGAGGCTTTAAAGAAGTATGCACCCCTTAAGGTGAGGGTCAGGAGCAGCACCTGCCGTTGGTTCTCACCTGAGCTCAAAGCTTCCCTGTTAGAAAGGGATACTTTATGGAAAAAAGCCAGTAGAAGCAAGAACAACTCGGATTGGCGTCTTTTTAAGAGAGCACATAACAAGTGCACCAAGTTGGTCAGAGCAGCCAAGGCCGCCTACTATCGTTCGGAGCTAGCCTCTGCCTCAAGAAATCCTTCAAAGCTCTGGAGAACATTAAAAGACATGTCTGGACATGCACCTGGTAATTCCATTCCAGCAAAAATTAAGTCTGGTGGCAGCGTTATCTCTAACTGATCAGAGATATTGGAAGCCCTCAATAACCATTTTGCAATGGCAGGGCTAGCATTTGATACTTCTCCTGCCAATGACCTCCTCACAGCTCAGGGCTCACCAACCCACGAGTCCCCCTCTACCGAGGAGGACTTCTCCCTCCTTCCTGTCTCTCTAAAGAGGTGGAAGACCTACTGCTGCAACTGGACACCAGGAAGGAGCAGACTACTTCATAGAGCCTACTATCTGAAATGTGCCTACCATGTGCTTGCAGTGCCAATCACCCACCTATTCAACATGTCACTCTCCCAGGTAGCCTCCCCTCAATGGAAAATAGCCATGTCATCCTCTATTAAAAGCAGGTGACCCTTGAGATCTAAATAATTACAGACCGATCTCCCTCCTCCCCATCCTGTCTAAATTACTAGAAAAAATAGTGTGTGGCCAGCTAGGGGTATACTTAGAATCCAGAAGCCTATTAAACCCGGTTCAGTCTGGATTCAAAGCAAAGCACAGCACCATAACAGCCCTAGCTAAGGTGACCAATGATTGGCACCTAGACCTTGACAACAAGAAGCATGTCTGTGCCATTTTTTTGGATCTTAGTAAGGCATTCAACATAGGTGATCACAGCCTGCTGTTTTCCTCCCTAAGCACCTTAGGCCTAGACCATAAATCTATGTGCTGGTTTGCAGACTACCTCGGAGAATGGAAACAGCAGGTTAAAGCTGAAGGTGATCTTTCTAGATTAAAACCTATGCTGAGGGGCGCATCTTCAGGCCTCTATCCGGTGGTTCCCTCCTCTTTGCAGTCTACATTAACAACATCAGTGACCCCATCAAAAAGCCAACATCCACTTATTCGCAGATGACACTCTACTGTACTTGAATCTGCTCCATGCTGAAGCAGCCTGTGAAGACCTCCAAGCTGAATTTAACCTTCTACAATACCAGCTCATAACAAAAAGTTTCGCCAATGCGAAAAGACAAAAGCCATGCTCTTCTCCCCTCCTTGCATGCAGCAATTACTGCTGGGGGCTATCCCACAAATTACCACTGTTCTTGGAGAAACAATAGAGTATGTAGCTAAATTCAAATATCTAGGAGTTTGGTCTGATCATAAAGTTTCCTCACGCCATCTCAAGAACTACAGAAGAAACTAAGGCAAAGATTAGGACTATTCTACAGAATTAACCACCTGCTCACAAAGGAGGCCAAGATTCAACTGGTTCAAGCTACCTTCCTATCTTTAATAGATTACGCGGACCTGCTGTACAGCCACTACACTGCCTCTGCACTGGCTAAGTTGGACACCCTGTACCACAGAGCTAACAGGTTCATTACTGGCCTTCCACTTTCCACACACCACTGCTCCCTGTACTCATCATTAGGCTGGACTTCCCTTCACTGTAGAAGGAATAGAAATGCCGCCATATGGGCCTTCAGAGTGGTGACCAACAAGCTCCCCTCATATGTCTCATATTGTATTCCCCGGAGTGTGTTAGGCACCTATGCTCTAAGGAGCTATTCCCTAATTGCTCTCCAAGTTCCAAGAGTCAAAACTCATTTCAGCAAAGCTGCTCTAAGCTTCTCTTTACCCACATTGTGGAACAGTTTACAAAGGAACTTGAAGCTGAGCTGCCCTGTTAGCCTGAATATCTTCAAGGCGCTCTATGATCGCTACATGAAAGCACCTTGCAAATGTTTTCCTCACCGGTAGTCCACTAATTCTGCAACTCCCCCTTTCCATCCTGACGCTCGCCATGTTTCTACCCCTGGCTCTCACTCTTTCCCTATTAACTCTTCCTGCTGCACCCACCCTTCCCTGTCCACCCCAGCCTGGCTAAAGTCCCACCCCATCCATAGTAGTGTCCCAACTATCTACCCTCCTCCGCATTATCATATTAAACAAGTACACGACAGCCATCATCACTTTCTGTGGTTTTAGCTCAATTTTTCCCCCAGTCGTCAGTAATATATCCCTCCTCTTCTTTACCTCTCTAACCTGCCACCCCATACACGGCCTCTTTCCCCTATATGTGTAGTTGCCGGCTGCCTCACTCAAAAGATCTCTGCTTATAACTCCTGTATGTCTATGGTTGATTGTACATCTGCTGACTTCTTCAATTGTAAAATAATGCTGTTTTTTTTTGTTTATTTCAACCTTATACTGTACTGTATACACTGTATATACTTTTTCTTCTTTGTATATTATTGCTTTCTGTATACCTGCTTCTGTACTGTACTTTGATGTATTCATGACCAGGTCCATCTTGCAAATGAGCCTTGCTCAATGGTGCCTACCTGGATAAATAAAGATTTTGATTGATTTTTGATTCATCCTGCCACATGATGCACAAAGACACTCCTCAGGCCTTGATCAGCTAAATCAGTTGCTCCTGATATGCCAGTAGAAAATTCTTTTACATCTTAACAAGCTCAGGATTATTAAGTGCATGTTCTGCAGACCAATTTGATTTTAGACATGCCTAGTAAAACCAGTTAGGGCTGAGTGGCTTGGATATGCCAAATTCTATGCCTCCTCAAATAAACGCTGATGTACCTAATACAAGTCTGAACTAAGTCAGCTATAAATGGCTACATTCAGCTTGTATTATAATAATAATAATACTTTATTTTTAAAATGCAATTCTAAAATCAAAGTACTTAATTAAAATACATATAAATGACAGAATAAACAATTAAAAAACTAATAATACAAAGTACAAATAAATCAGATAAAACAGTCGTTAAAAGCTTGCTTAAATAAACAGATTTTCAGGGCTGCCTTGAAGCTCTTCATTGTCCTACACTCTCAAATCTGATGAGGTAGAGTGTTCCACAGGGTGGGGGCCCCGTGCATAAAGCCCAGGTCCCAGATGTTTTCAGAAGAACCCTGGGGACCTCTAACAACCCCTCATCAGTTGAGCGGAGAGGGTGGCCAGGGCTGTAGAGAGTCAGGAGCTCTTGCAGATAGCTCAGACCCAGTCTGTGCAGGGCCTTAAAGTCATAAGTCCTACCTTGCAGGTGATCCGCCACTGTACAGGCAACCAGTGCAGTTCGTGCAGCATGGGAGTGATGTGACTCGAACGGGGAGTCCCTGTCAACAACCATGCCGCAGCATTCTGCACCAGCTGCAAGTGATGGATATCAACCCCCGGCAGCCCCAGGTACAGGGAGTTGCAGTAGTCTAAGCACAATGTCACAAAGGCATGGATCAACGAGGCAGGTCACCAGACGGAACAAGGTGCCTGATCCTGGCGATGTTCCTAAGATGGTAAAGGATGACTTGTTGACTGCTGACAACTGTGAGCGCAGTGTCAGACCATCATCAAGAACCACCCCCAGGCTACTGACCTCTCTATCTAGTGACCCAGATCCAACACTTCTGTATAAGTGCTGTATTTAAAAATTTTTCCTCTTTCTCTCTGGGCAGTGTGGGCACCCTGAGCAAAGAACTTTAGGGGGACGCAGTGATAATATCACAATAACTTGCTTGCCTCTTGTGGTGAAAACAAATCATGTGGTTGGGTCTGGCCAGTCAAAATACTATGTAAAGCACTGTTCTTGTGGTATTTCACACTGTTTCACCATTGCACACAGCCAAATATGTTCATTCAGCTTGTTGCAGTGAGAAAGGAAGGACATGTGATGCGACTCTGTGAGGATTTGCTTTGCTAACCTCTGAAGCACTGTGAAACCTTAAAATGCAAAAGGACAAAACATTTATGTTTTCCCACCTCCCAAAAAGTTGTTATATTTAACTCTGTACCGAGGAAGGACTAGGGAATTAAACACAGAGGGGAAGGGGGAGAGGGGGAACAGTGTGGACTGCAAGGTGTCCAACACAATCTCAGCTCCAGTCCACTCCTATGAAATTATCTGGGGGTAGAAAAGCATTTATTTTTAAATAACAACAGCTAAAACAACTGAAATAAATAAAAAACACAAAAATGTGAGGCAAACTTTTTTTCAGACATGGGGGAGAGATAAAACACGCCAATAAAGGAAAAAGTTTAAAAAATCAAAACAGTCCTAGTGGTAATTGTAACTCTGTGTAAGTGACAGAGAGGACTCATACAATATTGATTTTTGACAAGTGACAGAACTCTAGTCGAGGCTGTAGGTTGCAGCCAGGAAAAGTACCAGTGACAGAGATCTTCTATTTATATTATAATGCCAGTATAGTAAGGGTTGAGCAGGGTGTTTAATGTTAAACCCCAGTTTGTGTAATATTGGTGGTGTTTGATGAAATTGTCAAAAATTGTTTTGGAGGCAAGTTCTCAAGACATGAGAGGTTTTGTGATGGTAGATACTGGGTTTCCAAGATATGGGATGTCAATATTTCACAAAAAGGAAGTTTTATTTCCTGTACAATTTATTTTTGCTCTTACCTACAACTAGAAGGTACAGAATTGTTTTTCCCAAAACGTTTATGGCTGTGCCAAGGTACTGACTTTCAAATGTTTCATGAAAAAATAGTAATCGGTTCCAGAGATATAAGGATTTAAAGTTTTTTTTTACTGAGCATGCTCAGTAGGATTTTTTTGGGGGATAATATTCTGATGAGATATAAAACTTTTTGTGTTGCAAGAGCATTTTGCTTTCACACCACTTGGTTCTCATGACATGAAAAACTTTTTTTTTGGGTTGTGAAGGTAGCCAGCACCACTTAGTTCTCATGACACTAAAAACACTTTTTCAGGTCATGATGGCAACCATCTTGTTTTTTTTTTTTCAAACTAAAAAATATTGAAAATACACAACAATGAAGAACTGAAAACATTAACACATGAATCTTGCTAAACAGGATCTGTTAAACAAGATTCTTTAATTTGTTTTTCCAAAATGAACCAGAAATTTCTTTCTGGGACTTTGGTTATGTGATACATACATTTAGTGTGGCACATTTTAGTGCTGCACTTAAATGTGTGACATGCAATGTGGGACACTGAATTTCCATATTTGTATCTCATTTATGTTTACTCACAAACTGGTTGTTTACAATATTTTAGTTCCAGATTTTAAATATAAGAAGAGGTGACCCTACCCTCACTAACAAGGATGGAGGAAGTTTTCATACAGGTCAAAAGGTAATTTCACAGTCACTTGTGAAACCACCTTTGGGTGGGATTTAAAACATTCTAGTGACCATGTTCATGATGTAGGGTCAAAATAATTTTGTGTCCCACATGTAAATGCAACACTAAAGCGTAACACTAAATTTGCAATGTTAAAATTTGCTGTGTGCACCAAAATGGAATTCTTGGGTTGTACTTAAATGTGGACATATTTTATCTATGGCATATGGCCTGGAGGGTCCTGTGCATCTGCATTTGTTCATGCAGCTCTCAAAGGGATCTATGTGAATGAAGATATGATTCCATTGTCTCAAACAGAGGAAATTCATTGCCAAAGACTGCATTAATGCACCAGTTAGGTTCAAGTTAATGCTACATAGTAGGGAAATGTACTGGTTTCCAACCCTAACCCCCCACCCAGCAGCAAAAGGACAAAACCACACAAGCAACCACAGACAGCCATCATCAGGTAAGATAAACAGCATACAGCTGTTTTCAGATAACACAAATGCAGTAGCACTGATGGGCTACCTTCATGGATGTAGATCTGCAGCTGCAAAACTGTATGCCCCACAGGGCCCTGTGCTTCTGCAGCCATAAATGTGTGTGTATGTCATGCTGTGTACATGAGTGCCTGTGGTTACAGAAATGCTGGTTACACAGGGGCATGCTCTTCTACAGGCATAAGTAGTGCTACAAGTGCTGCAATTTAGGTCTCATGAATTTCTATAAACAGCAGCAAAGTGCAGGCTCCACAGGAGCCCGCACTTCTCTAGGCAGAAGTCAATATCTATGTCGTATACTTGCAGCTGCAGAAGCATTGGCCCCACAAGATCCTGTGCTTCTATAGATAAAAGTAGTGTTGCAATTTGGGTATCATTGATTTCTTCATGTAGTACAGTCAGCACCACTTATAGTGGACATATCCTTGAAATACTAATTTGTCTAATATAACCAGCATCCGACTTAACCTTGGGCAGCATCAGTGACTTGGTGGGTGACCTGGCAGGCTCTTACAGTGGTACATACAGCACTGTAATAGTGTTTGAATGTGTGTAAGTGTGATTACAGAAGGCACAGTGGTCAGTATTACTATTTTATTTTTTTAGCAGAAAAATAAAGAAGTAGAGCATTTATTGAGGCACTTGATGCTGTAGTTAGTTAGTGTCTGCTCACCTATTGCTCACCCCTGCTCAACACTAGACAGCTTGACACTGTTAATTTCATTGTGGTTCAAGCCACATGAACTTGGTGATTTTTTGTTGAGTCTTTGGCTTTATGCATACTTTCTCCACCAGTTTTCAGTTGTTTGCAGAATAGCCTTATCTTGGGCAATGTCTCGCCACTGCCTCATTGCTTGTTTCAGTGTTAGCAGTGCCTTCTGTATGTTAGCTTCTGTCACTGATCCAGTTTGCTTCTCATTCCCTTCCTCCTTGTCCATGTCTGTGGCAGCTACTTTCATTTCTGTCAGTACCTGGGCTATGTCATCGTACAATTTCCTCTTTGATACTGTCTCCTAGACAACAGAGCTCATCAAATTATATGGATAACAATCCTTCAGATGCAAGCATATCAGGCTTGGCAGTGGGGCCAGGTTCAGAAGCTGTTTCAGTGTAGAAACAAGCTTTGGTAAAGCAGCGCATTATGATTTTCTGTGTCACAGAGCCCCATGTGCATTTCATTAGGAAAACTGCACCAAGAAGATCATTCTTCTTGGCACATATAGTAACTGCCAGCCACTCAGCAGAATCAAATTTATGCAGAACCCTGGACCACATCTTTCTAATGTAATATTGTTTAAAGGAGTAGATGATGTCCTTGTCAAGGGGCTGGATGATACAGCAGTATTTTGTGGCAAAAGTATGGAGACAAATGTTCCTGAGACCAGTACATCTGGATAGCCTGAGAAATTATCAAGGAGCAGAATGATTTTTCTCCCACAGAGTTTGCAGCCCCACAAGCGAACCCACTCTGTGAACACATCACCTGTCATCCAGACACTGCAGGTAGAGTGATAGTGGACAGGTAGGTTGTTTACTCCACAAAAACAGTACATACTGGCAGATTTTCCAGTGACTACCAAGTCATTTTTCTCTGTCCCTGCCATGTTGCAGCAACAGAGCCTTTGCCTTTTTCTGACCAAGCATGGCATGGCTGCTTTGAATGCTGATGTTCCATAGCTGGCAAACCAGTAGAACAACCCAGTCTTGTTGGCATTAAAAACATCTTGTGGTGCATATCCATAACAAGGCTGACAGCACATCTTTGAGCCATGTCTTGGCTCCCTGTCTGTTGGTGTTAAGCTTTTCTCAGTGCCCGCTCTTGAATCCAGTGTTGAGGCAATTTTTTCACCTTTGTAGCCACCACTTGCTTGGATTGAAATCAATTCAACCCATTGCTGTAGCCAGCTGCTGTGTCTCCTGCATAAGAAGGGGACAGTTGATTATGGCACCTCACATCAACATTGAAAAAAAATCACCTCAATAGGGCCTCCTCTACTTTTCTGTCTTTCCCTTCCCTCTAATGTTTGAGAAAGGGATTGTGATTGGAACACCACTCTTAGAGAATCCACTCCTTTGAGTGTAGTAGGTCACACATTTTAGACCTGGAAAACCCAAAATGTGCTCCCAAGTCTGACTGAGCATCAGCATCCTCATTCGTTCAGTCTCCTATGGCATTTCAGCTTTTGAAGTGAGAGTGATGGCAGTCCACTTTGCTGTTTTGAGAGTCAAAGGTTGATGGCTTCAGGGCTGGCAATCTCAAACAAATTCACCAACAATGAACAAATGTCTCAGTTTTCAGATGTGCAGGGAGCAGGGCTTGGACAGAACAGGTAAAGAACACTTTACATACCCACTGGTAAGCTGAGAATTGGCTGTTAACAGTTAATTGTTTATTACAGCAGCCAGCTGCCAGCAGATAAAGTTAACTTCCAAACACTGGGGCTCACGTTCACACCTAATCATAGCTTTAGAAATCATTATATGAGGCAGGAATAGTTTGTTATAACCAGCAGATTTTATCTGGTATTCCTATGGTAGAGGTTTGGACTGATGAGAAATGACCACTATAAGCAGCTGTCCACTATAAGGGCAGATGTTATAAGTGGTGCTAACTGTACCACAAGTGCAAGCCCCACATGGGCCTGTGCTGCTGCACACAGAAGTTGGAGTGTATGTCTTATACCTGCTGCTGCAGAAGCACAGGTCCCTGAGGTGCCTGCACTTCTTCAGACTGAAGTAGTGTTACTATTCAGGTACCATGGATTTTGTGGGGCCTGCCATTCTGCAACCAGATCTTGGTATATATAGACCTACTCGCCTGCAGAAGCACAGGCCCCAGAAGTGTGTGTGTGTGTCTTACATTATACATGAGTACCTGTGGCTACAGAAGGGCTGGCTCTATAGGGGCCCTGCACTTCTGCAATCAAAAGAACTCTTGTAATTTTGGGTACCATGGATTTGTATCTGTGGCTCAAGGGGCTTATGCTTCTGCAGAGAAGAGTGCTTTGGTTTGAGCATTGTGGATTTTTATCTGCAGCCATGAAGGAGTGTGTACTGTATGTCTTCCACAGTGTGTGCTACAGATTCAAATCCATGAAGGCAGGACACCAGTGCTACTGCATTTGTATCATCTGGAAACAGTTGTATGCTTTTTGTCTTACCTGATGATGGCTGTCTGTGGTTGCTTGTATGATCTTGTCCTCTTGCTGCTTTGGGGGAGTTAGGGTTAGAAATCATAACAACACATTTCCCTACTTTTGTGATGTTAACTTGAACCATAATTGGTGTATTAACGCAGTTTTTGTTTTGCAATGAATATACTGTATGTACAGTATATATTTTTAAATAAGTAAGAAACACAAGTGAAGCAAAGCTACAAGTACAGAACTATGTGTTCCCTATGTGGGTTTAATTGTTTAATTTTAATTGTTAATTGTTTAATTAGTATTTCGGAAAGACCTTTGAGTGTGAGCTCTTTTACAAAGGTTCCACATCAGGGTGGACAATAAGACAATACATATATTCAGTGGTTACAGAGGCCTGATCATTACGCATTAAAGAGCGATTTCATGACAATTAGACAAATAGAAGAAAAAAACTGAGCAGTTGTAATTGAATACTAAACTATTTCTAATCAGTTGCCTTAGGTAGCACACCCCTGGAAACCTCCAAATCCATTGATAGACTATGGCAGAGTAACTGCATAGGGTTTAATGCTATCCCAGATGGCGAGAGGCTGGGTGACAGAAGGGGGATTGGGTTTGAAACCAACCGCAGAGAGAGAGGTGGGGGATAGTGAAGCAGGGGGCTGTGATGGGGGAGCAGCTCCAGAGGATTTTGTCGAGTATGGTGTGTGTTTGGGGGGTTGGGAGGGGCAGTACCAAGTGCATTTAAAGAGGACTGATAGCTTACTTAAGCCCTTGGCTAGGCTGGAATGGAGGCAGGGTTCTCTAGGTAGCCCTGCTGGGTCTTACCTTGGGGGTAGGCCTGTCTATCAAGTGGGGCCTGAGAAGCAGGTGCATTTTGAGTTAGACATTAGGTGCTGTTTGAGGCCTACTCTGAATTGAGACAGGCTGTTGTTTGTTTGTAATTTAATCGGGAGTTCATTTATCCAGAGGGGCCGATAGGAGAAAGCACGCTGCTCTAGTGAGGTTCGTGGAATGGTATGGACAGTGCTCTATTCTTCCTCCATCTGGTGATGTGTGTTGAGAGAGAAGCCTCGAGCAGGTTTCCTATACAGGGTGGGGTTTTTCCGAGGAGTGCCTTCTTTCCCAGGAGGCAAGTTTGGTATTTGATCCTGTCGTTTAGGTTAAGCCAGTTTGTACGCTCATACAGGGTGCAAGTATGAGTGTAGTGATCTGCACACAGGGTGAGGCGACATGCCTTATTGAGTGAAATTTGTACCCTTTTGAGCACTGTATCAGTAGCAGCTCCATAGACCACCAGCCCGTAATCTATCGTGGAGAGTATGGAGCTGGAGACTGAGATTCAGTGTGCTTCCGGGGTGAGGGATTTCTTATGCCTATAGAGGACCCCAATATTTGCATCTACCACCTTGACAAGGGAGTCTACATGGTGCGTATAAGTGAGAGAGTCATCAATGGTGACTCCAAGGTACTTGAACAAATGCACCTGCTCAATCTGCTCACCAGCCTTGTTGGTGATTACGAGGGAGCATGCTTGTGTTTGTTGTAGGGGCTGGATTGTAGCATGGCCTTGGTTTTCTTGTAATTTAGTAGCAGCTTGTGCCTACTGAACCAGTCCTCGAATTAATTGAATAGTATAGTGAATAGTATTGAATAGTGGGTAGCAGCTGGTTCTCTGCCAGCTTATGACAGAAGCCTCAGACTTTTCATTTTTAAGCCAAAAAGTAAGACAAATTAGAGCACCCTGGTCTGGTCTGTAGTCAGGCCTAGCCTCAGTGACAAGAGGCCTTTATGTTTTATATAACATTTAATTGAAGAAAATCCATATAAATTTCCCAGTATGGGCCATAAGCTCTGCCAGCCAGTGATAGGAGCCTCAGTATATTGCAGGACTTTTTATTTTAAGGAATAGTAAGTAATGATCACTGGTGAGATTGCCCTAGTCTAGGGCCCAGGTCTAGTCAGATGGCCCCAGTCTCAGCCATTAGGTCAATGTCAGCAGAAAGAGTTCCTTTTTATTTAAGTTAAACAAACAAAAGGAAACAAAATTTACCATGGATTTGGGTAAAGAAAAAAAGATACAGGGAGATGAGGACAAGAATCCTCAAATAAATTGATTTTTATAACAAAACCTTCAACAAGTAACTGCTCTGCTCTAGCAGAAATGTCTTCCTTCCTTAAGGATAGACCGAAATTGAATCCCCAAACAAGTTACACCATTTGGTGCACACTGTTAGGGGAAGGTGGCAAATAAATCCTAAGTACAAGTAAGCGGCATAACTTGGGACTTACTCCCATTGAGTTTGTACCTTGAAAAGGCAACGTATTCTGAGAGCATTGAGCCCAAGGTTCATAGAGCTACAGGTATTTTAGAGAAAAACAGGGTGATGTCATCAGCAATTAATTGGAAGGCTTTTAGCCTGAGGTTCAGTGGGGGGGGGGGGTATAGCCCCACCCACATCCTCTTCTTAAACCTCAGGCTTCTGCTTGCTCGAAAATGCCCATTGTGCTCTTCGATTAGTGCTCCTGCTTCGGCATCTCCCTGTGCTCCTGACTTTGCAGCTGCAGGCTCGTTTGGTTGGTCTCCTTTGTTTTGTTTGTTTCCCCTCTCCAGCTATCCTTCCTGTTTGTTGCCCTGCTCCTTTCCTTTCTTTCTCTGCTCGTTTGTACCAGCTCCTGTTTTGCCTCCTGTTTGTCACCCCCAACCCTTCTTCATTCTTGTTCTTCCTCTTGCTCTTGTTGTTCGTTCCTTCCCTGTTCCTCCCCATCCCCATTCTCTTCATTTCCATTTCTTTGCTGTCTTTGCTGTTGTCTTGGGTCTGTCCTGTGCAGTTTATTTCAGGGGCCCTCCTTCCAGCTGCTGCTGTTGTTTTCCATCTGCCAGCCATCCTGGGTGTGCGCTGTTTCCTGCTGCCTCCATTGTGTCGTCAGACCATCTTGGCCATCACACTGAGCCCTCTGTATTGCAGCCTTGCCCTTTGCTGCAACTCTACCCCACTCTTCCAAAGGCTGTGGCCAACCTGGAATGGAGAGCTACTAAGTTCATTAGGTGGCTTCCTGCCACAGTGCACTGGCATCAGCCTTATTTGAGATTCAGGTGCTGTGGTCACTGATCCTCGCCTGGCACGTGGTTTATGAACTCCGGTCTGCTGTACACACCTTCAGGTTTCCTGCATGCCTCCCAGCTCCTGGGATCCTGACATTCAATTTTATGGCCATGTTCTTCCGTTGGCTTGCCATCAGAACCCAGCCTATCTCTTGGTGTGTGAGGGTGCATGGAGTGCTGGTCTCAATCCTCCCGTTGTCTATGGCCCATCCACGTTCTAATCTGGTCTGGTTTCTGTATTTTGCCATACAAGATTAGGATGCACTAAGGCAAAAACAAGATTGGGTCCTGCAGACTGCCTGGGACTTCAGACAGTCCCTTGCATACCAACGTGACTTTCATGGACTGTGACTCTCCCTGCACAGCTGCCATCATCATGCCGAATGCACCACTGCCTAGCTTACTCTCTGCCATTCTTCACTGAAATCTGGTACATGGGCTCTTGATCTGAGGAGCACTGGGGACTCTGGACCCTATCATGAGGGCCACAGCTTCCACCTTGGAGATGCAAGCTCACCCTCAGTGGACTTCTTTGTGTTTCCCTCTATTGAGTTTATTTTGCTTTATCATCTTAAAATATTGTGACTTTTGTCCACCAGCTGGATTGCAAGCGCCAGCAGCATCCCCCAAGGAATTCCCCAGAATGAAGTCCCAGGTATGGCAGCAAGCACCAGTTCTTAAATCACAGATTCAATTGTTGCACAGCCTCGAAGCCCTAAGCCCATTGGACAGCATTGCAGCCAGGCGCTGACTGGCTGTGGCACTCATTGACTGTCTAGGGCTGTTCTTCATGGCTTCTCTATGGCTTTCGGCAGAAAGGACACTAATTCCTAAGTTTATTTCTGTGTTGGTTTTTCATGTGGGGACAAGAACTGAGATCTGTTAACTTATTGGGACAGTGGATGGGGCCCTTTCCTAATTTTGGGCCATTGCATCATTTATGTTAGAGGATTGCAATTTATGTGGAGTGTTTCTGTGGGAATGCCTAGACAGGTATACCAGCAGCTGAATTATGAAAATATTGTTAAGGAAAACCTGATCTGGCATATAATTGCTAGTGTAGTGTGCCTTAAACCAGCTCTGTAATTCTGGGTCACTGCAACTTACATGTTAGAGGACTGCAATTTGTGGAGAGTGTTTCTGTGAGAATGCCCAGCCACATATGATAGCAACTGAATTAGGAATACGTTGTTAAGGAAAAGTGATCTGGCTTAGAATTGCTAGTGTGCTTAAACCCGCAATGTAAAGTTTCTTTTTTTTTATACTCTTAAACACTTGGACTGGATTCCCCCAGTTCCCAGCCTTGCTCCTTAATCTATTTTTGTTTAGCCCCAAAAGCTATTCTGATGTCCCTTAGCCTGCCTTCCATCTAACTGCTTTGTTTGAATTTAAATTTTTTGCTTATCGCCCCATTCCACGGCTGCAAACAGGTCTATCTTAGGGAGCCATACCTTCAGCTACCCCGTGCCTTGTTGTGCCTGAATTCCTTTTGCCTCTGCTCAGTATTTTTTTAATTTTATTCATATCTCTCTCCCCCCCGTCCCATTCCAGCTCCCCTCCCATGGCTGTAGACAGACTACTGGTGCCCTGTAATTTAATTCAGGTGCCAACCTCTGGCCTCCCATTGTGTTAGTAAGTTCCCAGTACCCCTCCATCTCACCAGCTACTCTTACTAATTCCTTTTTCCATGCGCTGCCATTTAACACCTCGGCTAAGCCCTTTGTCCTAGGGCTATATCTGTAACCTTCCTCTCTCTCTCTCTCTCTCTCCTTTCCCAGGTTGAGCCCCTCTTGGCCATCTCCACACCGATGACTGGTGGGAGGAAAACGCTGGGCCGGATCGCAAGCACCAGCAGCATCCCCCAAGGAATTCCCCGGAACAAAGCCCCAGGTATGGTAGCAAGCACTGGCTTTTAAGCTGCAAATTCAATTGATGCACAGCCTCGGAAGCCCTAAGCCCATTGGACAGCATTGCAGCAGCCAGGCGCTGATTGGCTGTGGCGCTCACTGACTGTCTAGGGCTGTTTTCCACGGCTTCACTATGGCTTTTGGCTGAAAGAGTACTAATTCCTAAGTTTCTTTCCTGTGCTGATTTTTTTGGCCCAGCCTCCCGGCCCCTTGCAGGCCACCAGGCCACCTTTAAATATGCTTTGACCACTCCCACTGTCCTGGACAACTCTTTGATTGGCTACACCTTTTTTTTTTCCTGATCTATGTGTAAAGTCAACCCTTTTGCCTGGGCAACAGCCCTGCTGAGCCTGTGAAAAATACTTATACTGCCATCTTCTGGTCTTCATTGTAAAGTCATCTCCCTCATTTCCGCTCCAGATATGAGCCGAGATCCTTTGCTGTTGCCACCCACTTCCTGCACGCAGGAAACTGCAAAAACACTAGTCATGTTTGGGTGCATCCAACACAATTGGGTTTTATTACTTTTTTCCTTGCCTCTGTCTTATTTTGTTCTGCACCCTGGATTCCCATGTTAGTCCACACCAGTTTCCCTGCAGCGTGGACAGTTACAGCACCACTCTGGATTGCCTGGTTTCCTTCAACACTGCAGATTCTCACATACTGGCTTTCAGATTACCTAATTTAGATCCTGCTTTCCAAACCCCATTGCAATTTGGTACTTCCTCCATGAGGGTAACAGAGTGCAGGATACAGCTTACCTCTGCTTTGATTGCCCAGCACGCCTTGCTGTTTACAGCCAGGGTTCTTCTTTTTACATCGCTTGGCCCCCTAGGCTTGCACCTCAGGGACCCTCAGAAGCTATGTAATTGCAACCATAAGTGAGTTAGACCCAAAGCTCACAGACTTCTGCTTGAAGCTATGATGAAAATCTTGCTGCTCTTATTGTTATGTTCTGATAATATCGAAATTAACCCTGGTCCTCCCGCAGCAATCTCATCACCTGCTGACCTAGCCAGCATTAAAGGGTTAAGCTTTAGGCATATTAATGTGTGCAGCCTACTAAAAAAGTTTGCCTATATACAAGTATTAACTTCCCAAACAATGCCTGATATGCTTGTGGTCACTGAGACTTGGCTCAGACCTGGTACCCCAGATAGTGAAGAGAATATCCCATCCTATACTCTGTTCAGAACTAACAGGCTCACCAGAGGAGGAGGAGGAGTTGACATCTATGTCAAGGAGAAATTGTCTGCTTCAGTTATAGATTCATCCTCACTCCCAAAGGAATTTGAGAACCTGACTCTCAAGGTCAAGCTAACTCCCTCAGCCTCAATATGCATCCTAGGTTGCTATAGACCTCCATCCGTGGGTCTAAAATTTCTGGACCATCTAAACAATATGATAGGATCCTTCAGACTGAAATTATTATACAAGGGGACTTTAATTTGGACTGGTACTCCAATATTTCCTTACCCCTAAAGACTGTCTGCGACTCTTTTGGTCTTTCCCAACTTATTTCTGAAGCAATACGGCCAAATAAAATGTTCCCTAAAAATAGCACTCTTCTAGATCTCATTTTAGTAAGCAAACCACATCAGTTTTTGCATGCCGGAGTGCTCTTCTCAGACTTCAGTGACCACTGTATCATAGTAGGTGTAAGATCCAGCCCTAAACTATCGTCCATTTCCAAATTCTCACTCAAGAGGAAACAACATAATTTTGACATCTCCGCATTCCTCTCCAACTTGTGAGACTCCCTGAGATGGCAGGATTTCTACTTCACCAACTCAGTGCTTGCGGCATATGATATCTTCCAGGAAATCATGTTGGGGCACTAGACAAGCATGCACCCTTGGTCCAGATTTGTTCTAAGAAAAAAATGACATCCTTAGTTTATGGCCCAATTAAAGGCCTCCCTGTTGCATAGAGATTGGCTTTGGAAAAAAGCTCAGAAATCAAAACATCCAACTGACTGGACATCATTCAGGAAGGCTAGAAACCAATGTACCAATCTGGTTAGGGAGGACAAGGCTAGCTATTTCCGCAAAGAGCTGGACGCATCCACCAAGTGCTCGGCAAACTACTGGAAAACCATCAAGGATACTCAAGGTCATGCGGCACCGAGCACCTTTCCCACAAAAAGTCTTCACGTCCTGGCTGTGCCTATCTTGCACCTTTTTAACCTCTCCCTTTCACAGGGCAATATTCCCTCCCCTATGGAAAACAGCTCATGTAATCCCCCTCTTTTTAAATCTGGAGACCCCAGTGACCTGAATAACTATAGATCAATCTCCTTACTTCCCACCCTATCCAAACTACTGGAGAAAATAGTGAGTGTGCAGCTCAGAAACTACCTTGAAAGTGAGAAGTTGCTCAGTCCCTTTCAGTCTGGATTCAGGCCTCAACACAGTACTATTTCAGTCCTTGCAAAGGTCACCAATGACTGTCAGTGTGCCCTGGATTCCAAGAATTTCATTTGCGCAGTATTTCTGGACTTAAGCAAGGCATTTGATATGGTCGACTACGAGCTGCTCCTTGTCTCCCTCAGAAATATCGGCTGCGACCCCCTATCGCTGAGGTGGTTCTCGAACTATCTAATGGGGTGCCAGCAGCAGGTCAAAGCTGAAGGGGAATTTTCATCCCTGAAACCTCTACTCAGGGGTGTACCGCAAGGCTTTATATTGAGTCCATTGCTTTTTGCAATTTACATTAACAATATTGACGTTGACATCAAATCTGCTAACATCCTCCTCTTTGCCGATGACACGGTACTTTATATCGAAATACCTTCTCTGGTAGCAGCTTGTAGGGACCTGCAACTGGAATTTAGTCATCTACAACTACAACTATTGCACCAGAAACTGCTCCTGAATGCCAAAAAAACAAAGGCGATGCTTTTTTCTCCTTTTTCTTATATTAATAACCCCGCAAATCAAGGTAATATTCTACAGATCCATACTCTTCTTGGTGAACCTCTGGAATATGTAACCAAATTAAAATACGTGGGGGTGTGTATAGACTAAAAGCTTTCCTTTTGTGATCACATTGAGCATCTGTTAAAGAAGCTTAGACAGAGGCTTTGTTTCTTCTATAGAATCAAAAATTTTCTAACACTGGATGCCAGGAAGAGACTGGTCCAAACCATATTCCTCACCTTATTGGACTATGCAGATTTCCTTCACAGCCAAGGCCCCACATCTGCCCTGGCCAAATTAGACACATTCTACCATAGGGCCTTGAAAGTCATAACTGGTCTCCCATACTCCACACATCACTGCTCCCTTTACGCTGCAGTAGGTTGGTCATCCCTTAACTACAGAAGACAGAGAAATGCAGCTCTCTGGACATTTAGGGCCATCACAAAGATGCGGCCTCAGTACATCTCGAATTGTCTTCCTCTAGGTATGGTAGGTAAATATGCCCCAAGGAGTTCCACCTTTATCTCCCTTGCAGTACCAAAGTTCAAGTCGCACTTTGGCAGGTCTGCCATATCTCACTCTTTACCCTCTCTCTGGATCAGTTTGCAAAAAACCCTGAAGTTGGCCTACTCAATCAAAATTATCAGCCTTCAAAGCACTTTATTCTCGCTCGATCAAAGAATCCTGTAACTGCTTCCACTGCTGTCATCTTCCCCTGGCCTCAGCTCCTCCTTCTTCTCCAGTGCATCCCTCTACTGGTATCTCTGTCCTACCCCTCACTTGGCTATGTTAGGGCCCATAGAACCTTACCTGACTGCTCCTTCATCCCTACACTGTGTTTCCCTTGTAGTTGGTTCCCTTTCCAGGTCTCCCTGGCACCTACCTACACTACTTGTTTACCCTTCTGACACCATTCTGTGTGTTTACATTCCACTCCTTCACTGTTGCCACCCCTCCCCTGTAATCACTGGTCGTGCAGACGGCAACCTCTCACTCACTTAACCTCTTCGCGACCCCTCCTCTCTCTCTCCTGGCCCCCCAGCTCCTTTCACTCCAATATCGGTGTTTAAGAATGCTTCAATTACACAATGTAATTATAGTTGTGCAGGATTAATCTGTATATACAGTAGTACAGTGGCTATACTTTTTTTTTTAACCTTA
Organism: Neoceratodus forsteri; assembly: GCA_016271365.2. Lineage (NCBI taxonomy): Eukaryota > Metazoa > Chordata > Ceratodontiformes > Ceratodontidae > Neoceratodus > Neoceratodus forsteri. The sequence goes on along the minus strand of CM028132.1, from coordinate 1,089,056,089 downwards.
TTCTTTATGCCTCCTTCTCTCCTCCCGAGCCCATCCTTCCTTCCTCTCAACTCCTCCATTCCACCTCGGTGGAATCTGCCCCTAAGTGCCTCCTTTCCTCCCTCCTGCACAGTGGGGTCTGTCCTCTTATCGGTGGTCCGGATGGTACCGAGAGCTATCATCTTGGGCTGCCGAGAGGGGTTTTCGCTTTTCTTCCCTGGTTTCCCCTCCTCTGGGGCGTCCGCTGGGGCGTCGTCCCAGTGGCAGCGTGCTGGCGCACAACCAAGCCCTCATGCGCGCCGGCGTCCCCCCCCGGCCCGACGAGCGGAGCCGCCTCCATCCTCTCTTGGTGGTGCTTCCACTGGCCGTGAGAGTGATGCAGAATGCGAGCAGGTTCATGGCTCCCACCCCTGAGTGAGGAGAGCATCCATTGGGACGCTCGATCCTCCCTTCCCCTGCCGACCCCTGGCAACCCGAGTCCGTTCCCGAACCCGGGTCGCCGGCGTAGCACGAGGTGTGGCGTCCAGCGCCTCAACCCTCAGCGCCACTGGGCCGGCTCAGTGGCTATACTTTTAACTACTTATTCTTCATGGTTTTAGCTTAATGGCTCATTCTAATACTCTATTTTGTGTGTATTATAAACCTCCTGTGCATAATTACTGCTCTATGCATTTACTATGTTACTGTGAATTCATTCTTTATGGCGGTTACGGCAGTGCACCTCCGTGGAGCTTTTTAAGAGAGATCTGAAAACTTATCTGTGGAATATGGCTTTTTTAGATAATTAAGTTATTTATTAATGTTTGGATTTTATTATAAATATTCTATTTTGTTGGTATGCTGATTTTTATGTACATGTTCTGTTTTTATGTAGTGTTTTGAACTGTTTTTAAAATTGTTCAGCACCTTGATATATTGAAAGGTGCTATACAAATAAAATTATTATTATTATTATTATGTATCGTTTACCCAATTATGATGAAAGTGAGTATTCCTTTGTATGTATTGTTTACCTCTCCTTCCCAGGTCCATCTCGAAAATGAGCTTGCTCAACGATGTTCGCCTGGTTAAAGATTTTGATTGACTGATTGATTGATTGATTTACAGTGTGAATCACCAGCACATTCTCTGTGTGGACATAACTGTTTCTTCGAGGGACAGACAAGGGTCGAAGATGTTTTGCAGGGTACTGTGAGGAACCTCCCTCATACTCCGGGGCTCTTTGAAGATATCCTGCCTATAATGGATAAGATCAGCTCTGAGATTTTCCAGACTACTACTAACTGCTCATTCAAACTTGCTGATTAGATTCCCTTATTATTGTAATTAGTGCAGTGTCCAGAATGCATCTGCACAACCCTGGGTTTCAATTAGATAGTGGAACAACAGTAGTCAACCTTTGAGTGTTTTTATTTACAATCTGCACTTATTCATCATACATCATCCTCACAGGTGTTATCCAGGCATCCCCCTCTACCCTGGCATGGGTTACAAGTTCTTTTCTTCACCACCTTCCTGATGCGTGGTCACTCCACAACTTTAGCGGGTCTCCGTTGTCGATTTTGCAGGTCATGTTCGGCAACCACAGCACTGCCTCAGGATCCAGCTTTGCTTCTCCTGCCAGCACCTGCAGAACAGATAGCTTTGCCACCTGTGGACCTATGTGGGGGCCTTGCCAGTCCTGCTAGCCCACGTGAGGGCTTAGATCAACTTCCTCAATTCTGCTCCTTTCTCTGGTAGACCTACATGGGGGTTGTGCCATCTTTACCTCAGACCATCCATTGACTCGTGATGGCAGACCATGTCGGGTCCCGGCCATCCCAACCAAACGTGCCAATGAGGGCATCTACTCATTGCTCAAACTCATTTCCATTTACTACAGGTGATTCACTTGGGCTCTCATCCTCCTTACATTGAACTATGCCTAATATTGCGATGGTGGACTGTGAGGGGTCCCACCATCCTTACTTCAGACAGTGTAATTCTACGGTGATGGTGAATCACTTCAGGTCCGCCTTCCTAGGCATAAATGCCCGCCCAAGGAGGCCCTACTCATCTTGAACTATTCCTTACTATGGCGATGGTGGACCATGTGGGTTCCGCCATCCCAATCACACATGTCCCATGAAGGGGCTCTACTAATATTTCCACGTCATTACAGGCAGCCTCATGTGAGAGTCTTGTCCTCCTTACCTTGGACTATTCAAGACTTTGGTGATGGTGGACCATGTGGGATCCTGTCATCTCAACAATGGGTCTCACCATTCTTATCTTGGATCATGGCATAACACAGCAATGACCTGTGGGAGGGTCCTGCCATCCCAACACAAACATGTCCACAATGGGCATTACGTATTGCTCAGATGTATTTCTCTATCATCAACAGGGAGTCACAAGCGAGGGTTTTGCCTCCTTAGCTTGGATCATACCATACTGTGGCACTGGCAAACCCATGTGGGGTCTCGCCATCCCAAATCTATAGTGCCCCACTGGGGGTCTTGCCTTCCTTAGTCTGACCACCTGAGACCTACTCTATCGTTCGAGCATTCAAACATTGCATACATTGGACCTACATGGGGGATCCCATACTCCAGCTTGCCCACGTCTGTGCCTACCTTACTTCACCAATTCATTCACTTCTTCTACAGCAATCTACCTTCCTTTATGTTCCAGTTCCAGCTCTAGTTTCTACGATATACATCTCTGTGGAGCACACCTTAATTCCTTGGACGTTGTAGGATAATTTCTCCTTTCTGACAAGTTACTCGATCATCCCCTAACATTTCAATGGATGTACGACAGCAACACAAGCCTCCTGAATTGCATAGATTCCTACCCTCATCATCATTCCCAATGGGGCTACACTCCTACCTTATCATCGTTCCCAGCCACACAACGCTCCTGACCACTTCATCATCTATGATCTCTACATCCTTCAAATTTTCTACTTGGCACACATTCCACTGCCATGCTGACTGTATATGTACACTTTACATCTGCTTCACTTACAACTACCTTGGACATGGATTAACCATCATCTGTCATCCGGACGTCATTCCAAGTTGGACCTTTTTTCATCTGCCGGAACCTTCATCTTCAGCATCTACTTTCCTGCTCATTGTCAATCTCAAAAACAGGACTCTTCAACTAGAAAGTTCAGACTTAACACTTGGACATAACTACAACTAAAACCTCAGCACATATTTAGGATTATTCTCCTCTTAGCATGCCCAGAGGACAGACAGGTCAGTAACCATGGGTCCTGGCAGGTTTCCCCCAAAGGGTTATTTTCCTCTCCTGCATACTACTGGTCACACTCTCCAGAGTTGGAGGAGGTAATCACTCCACCAATTCTCTTTTTGGGCCTTAAATCTTACACCCACCCAGTATCCCACAGAGGGTGGGATATAGAGAAATGCCAAAACTTAAGTTATAAACATCAAACATATATCATCCAGCTCATAAGTATACATAAGCACTGAGCTATGTACCACACATTGAATTGGAAGGCTTTTAGCCTGAGGTTCAATGGGGGGGATAGCTCCTCCCACATCCCCTTCTTAAATCTCAGACTTCTGCTCGCTCAGCTTCGAGCATTTCGAAAGCACCCTCCATTCTCCCCTGCCTCCTCCTTCTCTGGCACTCATGTCTCACCATCTCCATTGGGACTTGAATCTTACACCACCCCGGTATCCCACAGAGGGTGGAATATAGAGAAATGCCAAAGCTTAAATTATAAACATCAATTGTCTATGATTCAGCTCATAAGTATACACAAGCACTGAGCTATGTACCACACATTGAATTCTAGCTTGTTGGTGGTGGGACCTGTGGTAATGCCTGGGAAGTCTGGGTGAGATCGAATTTTGGCTGCCAAAGTTTCAACTGCCAGGAGAAATAAAAAAGGGGAGAGGGGACAGCCTTGTCTGGTTCTCTTTGCTAATGGGAAAGCTTATGATACTACTGAATTAATGAGAACTGATGCAGTCTGGGTCTTGTAAAGAAGTTGCATTAGAGATATAAAGTGGGTAGGGAAACCAAACCTCCAGAAAGCATTTTTATAGAAATATCCACTCCACCCTGTCAAAGGCCTTTTCTGTGTCCAGTCACAGGGTGGTAGTTGGTTGGTGTTGACGACTGGCCTCCCATATGATGTCTAATGTCCTATGGGTGTTATCTGCTCCCAGTTGGCCTGGGATGAAGCTGACTTGATTTGGATGGATAAGGCCTCCCATCAAAGGTTCCATTCTATGGACTAGCACTTTCGCAAGGACTTTTGTGTCAACATTCATGTGAGATATCGGCCTGTACTGCGAACACAGAACACTGTCACAACCTTTTTTGGAGATCAGGGTAATATGGGCTTGATGGAATGAGGGTAGGATTCTGCCCGTATGTCAGACTTCATTGAATATGTGTGTCAGGTTAGGAACTAAAATAGAAGAAAATGTAGCAATAAAACAGTCACTAGAATAGCCACCTAGGCCAGGGGATTTGCCTCTGGTCATAGAACGGATAGCTCTCTCCATGTCTTCTCTGGTGATTGGGGTCAGAAGCTGGTGTGTGTGTTCCAGTGAGACCTGTGGTAGTTGGAGCCTATTATGAAAGGAGTCAAGCTGTGCCTGAGTGGGACTAACTTCAGAAGAATATAGCTGGGTACAAAAGTCATTCATTTGACTAGAGAAAGTCACTACTAATCCCTGGGGGGGGGGTTATAATACTCAGATTCCCTGGCAGCTCATAGGTGATAAGCCACTAACATATTGGGTTTCTCTCCAGCCTCCCAATAAGACTGATTGAGGTGAAAAACAGCGTATTCCTTTTTATGTTGTATGCTAGCTTCCACTGTTTGCTGGGCTGCTGTTATTTGTGTTTTTAGGCTTTCTTGCTGTTCTGGGGAAGTCATAGCTAATTGCTCTAGTCATCGCAAGTCCCCTTCAGCCATCCTAGTATGACTATTTCTGTCTTTCTGCAGCTTGTATGTATAAGCTGTGAGAAGCCTGTGAATCACCATGTTCATAGCTTCCCATTGTGTGGCTACGCTGGTATCAGGGTTTAATTGTTCTGAAAACAGGCAAGCAATTCCCTCTGCAACCAAGTTACAAAATCTGCATTTTGTAACAAGGAGGTGTTGAAGCACCATTCATTTCTGGGTCCAGGTTGCCCCCCTCCCAGGCAAGGGATAAGGAGACTAGGAAATTGCCTGAAATAATAATATTCCCCTGCATCACCCCCCAGGTTCATTGGGTCAGTTCAGAAGGGACAAAAAGGACATCTATGTGACTGTATGAGTCATACACTGTGGAAAAGTATGTATAGTCATGGTCATGAGGGTGGAGGGTCCTCCAAATATCCTGCAGCCCAGCCCCATTAAAGTCATGGAGTACCTGTTGGCCGAGTTGAGCTTTGGTTTTACTGCCTGGGCCTGTACGATCTAACAGTGGTTTTTTTTGCAAGATTTAGGTCTCCCCCTATGATCATCCCTGTTGAACCTCTCAGTATTTCTGTTACAACTTGGGCAAAGAACTGGTGACTGGGATTGCTGGGTGCATACATACTCTCTAGGATAATCGGGGCCCCTTGATAAGTACCTTCTATAATTAATATTCTACCCTCTGAGTCTTTATGTTCCTTATGGATACCTATCTGTAAACCTTTATGGCATAAAACTCCTCTCATCTTGGAGAGTAGGCGCTGTGATAGACTGTCCCCACCCAGCTACGTCTAAGTCTTGCAGCTTTGGACTCCAGGAGATGCATCTCCTGGAGGAGAGTTATGTCACAGTTCATGTCTCACTTTTAGTAATACTTTACACCATTTGAGTGGACAGTTTAGCCACCTAGTGTTCCAAGTAATAATACATAGTGTATCAAAAGATGTCATGTACGAATTGGGGGAGTCATGTCTCTCCTTCCTGTATTCCCAGTCAAGCACCCAGGACCCCTCCCCCCACAAAACCCCAACAGTAAAGCACTAACCACACAAAATGTTATAACAGTAGTTAACTACATGAAGAAAAAACAGTGTGCAATATACAATAAACAATGAACAAGTAGATTACAAAATCTAACAGAACTAAAACACTGATAGACATGTTGAGCCACACTAGCCAAGGCAGGATAGAATATTCTCTTAATAAGAATCTAGGAGGGGCTCTTGCACCGGTCCCTTCATGGAACCTGTGGATGTCGAGACAAGAGAGTGCTAGCCAGCCAGCTAATGCATTCCCCTCTCTTGTCCACTGTAATGCCTCACAAGCTCCAAAACAAATGATGGAGCTTAGGAGAGAGAAAAATACACCATACAATAACATTTAGTCTCTGCAATAATCCAAATTGGGTATGCATTATCTAACATGGCAGGCACAGGAACAGTGCCTGTTGTTTCTCTGTGGAGAAATTAGGGAGACAGGTGACATAAATCATCTCAGAATTCTGTGCTTCAGAGCACATCAGACAGCTGCTAGTCTGTCTTGAGAGTTGTAATGCCCAGAACAGTGAGAGAGAGGGTAGTGGTATGGACAGTGACAATGCCACAGATGATCTGTAAGCCACTCAGGGAGTGAGAAAAGTATCTGCATTAGGTCGCCAGCCATAGACCTCGATAGCTCAATTAGAGTGGGATGCTGTGGCTGGTTTAGAAAGAAAAAGGCTGGTAAGTCTCATAATAAGTAGGAATACTAGGGCAAAAAGCAATGCCCCTGAACTCAGAATCACAAGCCAGCATACATCTGAGAGGGAAAAGGGAAATATATGACACTGTTAAAAATGCATTTCAGAGCCCACGGTCACTAGCAGACTGGTCATAGCATGTCTGTAGGGAAAGGACTGGCAAAGGTAACAAAACTCTCTGGCCTGTTCAAAGTAGAGAGCATATGTACATCGGCTGTTAGAAAAAGGCTGATTGATTACCACTCTGGAAAAGCAAGCACAACCGAAGGGCTGGGGGAGAGAGGGTCAATGATCCATTTCTTCAGACGTAGTCTCCGGAGCAGGTGGTGGTCTTTGTGAGTCATAAGTGGGTCTCTGTAGTGTAGGCTTCAGGCTGGACATTGCCCCCATGGTCTCTAACGTGGTGTCAGCTGGAACTGGTGGACCAAGTCTGGCCTGGAAAAAAGCATCAGCTTCTCCTAGCATGTGAAACTGCAGCATGTTGCCTTCATATTGGACCTGAAAAATGGCTGGGTATAGGAAGGATTAAGTCAGGCCCTGGTTACACAGACCCAGCTTAACCATGTCAAATCCTTGACACCATTCTGGAGCGAGGGTAATCTGGATAGAAAGAAAGGCGGGTTCCCACCACTTCAATGTTCTGGAACTTACTGGTTTTGTTTAAAATAATTTCTTTATCAAAAAAGTGGAGGAGTTTGAAGATGAACAACCAAGGCTTGTTATGGATGGACGCAACATGGACCTGTTTAATTCTGTAAGCCCACTCGATCTCAAAGACATATTCGGAAGGGTCCAGTTTCGATCATATCGGAAGGTTAGTTTGCAGGTAGCAGACTGGATCTTGCCCTTCTACACCTTCCTACAGTCCCAGAATGTGACTATTCCTACGGTGTCCTCTTCTCTCTAGATCCTCCATCTTGCTAGTGAGCCACTCAATCTGTTATTTAACAGCAGCTTCTAACCAGTTGTCACAGCCTTCTTCCTACACTGTAATGGAAGCGATTTGTTCCTCGGCCACAACAACATGGCCAGTTAAGGTTGAGAGGCTTGCCTGGGTCTCCAGGACTGTAGTTTGGATAGTTTCAACAGACATTGCAATTTTTTCTAGTACAGAGGGTGCCAGGTCTTTTAGAGGAGAATGGTTTCACAGGTTCTGATGCACCATCTTATGAGCTGATAGCTGTGGAGCAGAAGGAGATGTGTAGATATAATTCTTTCATTTAGTATACAGTTTTTCCACTTGCAAATCAGACTGATTGCTCCACATACCTTTTCGAGATCACTTTGGTGGTAGTAGGAGCTGCTAGGAGCTAGTAAAAGTAGTAGATAGAGGTAGTTTGCTGACGGCCAGCTGGGAGCTTAAGTTTTAAGTGGTCTTCATAGTCAGGCACACATGTGATCTTTTTTAAGGAATATACAAGCAAAATAATTTATCCTTTAAGCAAATGACAACCATTGTAGTTAAATAATACCCAAATATGTGTTCTAGTAGGTGACTATGAACAAAGCAAGCAATTTTTTTATACATGACACTCACTCTTGATAGTTCAATCCAATCCAATGCATCCAATGCAGCAAAATGAGATAATAATCCGTAAACAAGAACCGGTAACAACAAATTTTGAGGCTGCAATTTCCTGGTATCAGAATAAGCTAACCCCCTAAAAGCTGCTGTAATTCCTATGCCTGGCAAAAAAAAGAAGTGCCATTTTTGTGGTGTGGAATTATATCCATCTTGACTGAAATAATAAGCAGCAAAGCTATACTGTATGTGTACTGTGAAAACCAAAAAAAAAAAACAAAGTTATCAGCATAGGGTAAGAAAGTTAACAATCATCCAGGCACATCAACTATGGTAAGGCACTTACTTACTGCAGATATAAATCCAGACCTGATGGCAAAATGAAAGGCAGTAGAGAGTGAGGAAGAGTATGCATATGACCCATATGAGTGACTCAGACACCCCACCCCACTGAACTGGCTTATAAAGATATTTTATAAATTATCAGAAAGAACCAGAAGGTAGTACATCATTTTCCAGCTCACAGAGTAGTACATGTTGTGTTTGCTGCTAATAACCATGCTGCTCACAGGTTGAAGGCAAGATGGCAACTAGTTTACTTACAGGAAGTTCCTTCAGGTAAATTTCTCTCAGAAGTCATACAGTAAACTAGATAGGCTGGCTTAGCTACAGTACCACCTATCACCACATCTCCCCTTTTGGGATAGATACAACCTTCTACAGAAATTCAAGTAGTCTTATGCTAACAACTTCCAATTGTACTTTAACTTTTTAGGGCTGAAGTGTGCGAAGCCCTGGAGACCTCTTGCTGCAAGAAAAGGACTCTGTATTCCTTGCAAATGAACAACCTGTTGGACACTGAGTACAGTCACTTCCATGTTCCTGAGCAATCTGCTCTTGTCTTCAGGGCACTGCACTATTTTTTTTCTGTAAACCTCATCCTGATCATGACACTGAAGGATTGGGCACCCCCAGTGTCACTCTTATGTTTCTGGGGGGGGGGTGCGGGGTAGTGGGTGCTGAGAGGAAGGGTTGGGTGAGGGAATATCTATAATTTAAAAGAAAAAAAAATTGGCAGTCACGGCACACTCTGCTGTAGTCCACAGCACATGTGCCAGTTGTCGTACATGCGTAGTGGTGTGGGCAGCCATCATGGATATGGCAAGAGTGTGCCTTGACCAATGATTTATTTATTTATTTTTTCTTTTTAAATTATTGATATCCCCTACCCGACCCTCCCTCTCAGCACCCACCACCCCACCCACCCCCAGAAACATAAGTGACATCGAGTGCCCAATCCTCCCATGTCACGATAAGGATTTTAATCCCCCCACCCAACCTCTCAGCACCCACCACCCCACTTCCCCCAAAGAAACATAATACTGGCACTGGGGGTGCCCAATCCCTAGTGCCGAAATCCTTAGTCTTTTTAAATTTTTGTACCTGTAAAGAAAACATTTATCAATGTGTTTTGTGGCCAAGACTCCCCACCCAACCCTCCCAGTCAGCACCCATCACCCCACACTCCCCAAGTCCTTACTTATCCATCAGAGGTCCAACGCCATAATCCTCTCTGGACCACAGACATATCTTCACTTTTCAACGCTGGACTGAGAACTAAGGAAATCAGGTATGTGCTTCAATGTATTTCAGTGGGGGTTTGAACTTAGTAGCATAACTTGGCCATTTTTCATTTCCCCAAATTTTCAGCATACCTTTTTTCGAACACCACCTCATGAACAATGCAAGTGACGTTAGGTAAATCTGTCCCAAAGGCCATTTCACAGTCACTGTGCAATATCATCTTTTGGGCAAGAGTTTATAATTTTCTCCATCATTGTTCATGAGGAGGAGTCATAAAATGGCTATGTTGAAAATTTGGTGTAAAAATATTAAAAAAAAAAGTTATGAGCCTACTGTACGTTGAATTTTGCCAAGGCAGGCTGGTAACTTTGGTAGTTTTCAATATTTTTACCCCAGATTTACAACATAACCATATCTTTATAGCACCTCATGAATGTGACAGCTTGTCATTTTTCAAATCCAGGCCAAAATGTGTTTTTTTTACATCCCGAAAGGTGATTTTGTGATCCCTGCACAAAATTACCTTTTGGGTGAGAGTGGAAAATTTTCTCTGCCACTGTTCATAAGGTAGAGTCATAAGAAGGCTATATTGAAAATTTGGTGTAAAAATATTAAAAAAACAACAATGTTGTGAGTCTACATTGAATTTTGCAAATGCAGCCTCATAACTTTGGTAATTTTCAATATTTTCACCCCAAATTTACAACATACTGTAGCCATATCTTTATAGCACCTTATGATTGATTGATTAAAAGTTTATTTTTTCACAGGAAATTCATTTGTTAGGACAAAGTCCCGTTTACAACAAAGTCCTGCAATTATGAATGTGACAGCTCTCATTTTTCAAATCCTGGCCAAAATATGTTTTTTTTTTTTACATCCCAAAAGGTGATTTCATGGTCCTTGCGTGAAATCTCCTTTCAGGCACGAGCTGAAAATTTGTTTTGCCCTTCTTCATGAGGCAAGGTTATAACAAAGCTATGTGACAACAGAAGATGTATGGACCATTAAAGGGATAGCAATATTTTTACAATTATAACTAAAGTTAGAAAACAAAGATAATGCAATTGAGCCCTCATCTTTAAATAATTTTTGTATTGTACAACTTTATAATATGTTTATACTTAAACCACTGAATGCTCTGAGTTCTATAAACTAAACCTATGATGACAAATAATGTACTGATATCTTTCTGCACCTTTTATTGCTCTGAGAATAATTTATGTAACTGAGATTTATAGAAAATGTAAATACATTTAATACTAAGAGGAACCAATTCTTTTCTTCTTTTTTTTATCTGTTTGGATTTTATAATATATAATGTCATACAATTTTTACTGTAATGTGATTTTAAGATCACTTTTTGTAATGGCTATAATAGCTCAACAATAAACTTTATTGATTGACAAAGCTATGTTGAAAATTTGGTGTACAAATATTACAAAACAACAACTTTATGAGTATACATTACATTTTGCTAACGCAGGCTCATAACTTTGGTAGTTTTCAATATTTTTACCTTAAATTCCTCAGCTGCAGCCCTATCAGTTCTGGACAGAGTTTGTTAAACTATGTTTAAACTTTTCTTTTATTTTTATCATTGTCTATCAAGGAAGGTCAGATTAGGCTGCCTAAACACTTTCAGCTCAGTGGGAGGATTATTCTGCCTACTGGTCACTTGCCATGAAATAATTTTAACACATTCAGTCCTTTTTATTTACAAGTCCAGTCTTTGAGGTCGGACTAATGCCTGTCCTAATTGTGTCATGACACTGCATCTTATAGCTGCTTGTTCAATAATTAGTCTATCTTTCAAAAGCCTCTGCTGTGGTTTCAGTAATGTTACAGGATTTTGTAGTGGTTCCCCTTCTGCTTAACCATCTGGTGGATCCCCTAGAGGCAGTGACAGTCCATCTTGCGATCCTGTCCTTCTCCCTCTCTCTGGAGTAAAGGCGAGCAAAGTGGTACCTGTTGTGTCTCAATTGTCTCTGTGGACTTTGCAGAAGATAGGAATGGGGTGACTGCTGTTCTGTGACCTGTGCTGAGATGTTTACATTTGGAATCCATATTTGTTCTCCAGGGTGACGCTGTGGTAAAGTACTGTAGGAGCTCTCTGTCTTAAGACAGATGATTGTTTGGTTTTGAAACTTGAAAACTGTTTGTGGCCTTGGATTTTTCCTTGGTCTAGAAGTTTTAGATTCAAAAGAGATGCCAAAATAGATATGGCCATTCTCAGTTTTTGACCCATCAGCATTTCTTCCAGACTGTAGCCATTGGTAAGTAGTGTGGCTAAGTAGCCAAGTAAAGCTTTGAATGGATCATCAGCTTTCTTGAGAAGTCTCTTTACTGTTTGTACTGCTTTTTCAGCTTTCCATTGCCTTGTGGATGTCTTGCACTACTTGTGAGATGTACAGAGCTGCAGTCTTTTGCAAAATCGAGAAAGGTTAAACAATTGAACTTTGGACCGTTGTCTGATTCCAGAGACTCAGGTACTCCGTGGTGAGAAAAAATTGCTTTCAAGTGTCCAATAACATGACTTGCAGTGGTAACCTTCAGATGAACAACTTCAACATATCTCGAATTATAGTTCACGACTGTGAGGAATGTCTGACTTTTCAGGTCGACGAGATCAGTGGCAACTTTTTGCCATGGTCTGCCCAGAATAAATAGCTGTACTGGATTGCTACAGAGTTTGCAACTGACTTCACACTTGTTAATCAGGGTTCTTAGTTGTGTAAAACTCTGGCCGCCACACAGTCTGCTGTGTTGTCCTATGAAATGTTTCTATTCCCCTGGTGTCCTTCATGGAGTAGTTTCAGGGTAGCATCTTGTAGAGATTGAGGAATCACAATCCTGGTTTCTTTCAGAATTAAACCATCTTGAACTATCAGGGTGTGTCATTCATGCCATAATAGTTTGATAGCATCTGGGCCTTGAACCCTTGGTGGCCAACTGTGTTGGCAAAATTTCATGACTTGTTGACATACATGATCTTTCTGTAGTTGTCTGATTTGCTCAAGTTTGCTATCTGATGCTGGAAGGGTGTCTCATATATCAGCAACATAGATATTTGTCTCTTCCATGAGATTTGCATCTCCTTCTGTAAGTTTCCCTTTGAGAGGTATTCTTGACAGGGAATCAGTGGTAAGGAAAGATTTGCCCAGAACATGAACAACGGTGTAGGTGTACCCTATCAACCACATGCACAGTTCACTGGAGTCAGGTATGGTACTGCAGGACTGGAGAACAGCACATGTGGTACCCCTCCACAAAAGTGATCCCAAGAATGACCCAGGGAATTACAGAGAAGCCAGTCTGACTTCAATTGTGTGCAAGCTCATGGAGATCATACTTAAGGAAAGGTTGGCAGCATGGGTTCATGGTGGGGCGGTGAAGATTGTGTCAAATTAATCTGATTGACTTCTTTGACTGGGCCAGTAAGACAGTAGACAGGGGCAAATTGTAGACATCTTCTATCTGGATTTCAGCAAGGCCTTTGACTCTGCACCCCACAAAAGGTAGATTAGGAAGTTGGCAGATCTTGGGATTGGGGATAAGATGGCCAGATGGGTGGAAAACTGGCTGAGGGACAGAACTCAGAGGGTGGTTGTGGGGAGGAGAGTTATCTGACACCAGAGAAGTCACCAGTGGGGTCCCGCAGGGCTCAGTGCTGGAGCCGGTGTTGTTCAGTGTCTTTATCAATGACATTGGAGATAGCATTAAGGGCAAAATTTGCCTATTCAAGGACAACGCCAAGTTCTGCAGGAGAGTGGACACAGCTGAAGGGGATACAGGACCTACAGGATGATCTGGAAAAGCTAGAGAGTTGGTCTGGGATCTGACAGCTTGGCTTCAATGCCAAGAAATGAAAAGTTATGCATATTGGAGCCAAGAACCCCAGGATGGAGTACTACCCGGGTGGAATCCAGGTATCTGCATCAGAGGAGGAGAAAGACCCAGAAGTGATGATCACTAGTGACCTGAAGTACTCCACACAGTGCAAGAAAGCAGCAGCAAAGGCAAACAAGATGCTGGGAAGCATAGCTAGGGGGATCAGTAGTAGGAGAGAGGAGATTATACTGCCCTTGTAAAGTTCACTGGTGAGGCCACATCTAGAGTATGGAGTTCAGTACTGGAGCCCACACCTCAAAAAGGACATTAATCTGCTGGAGAAGGTCCAGAGGTGGGCTACAAAGATGATAGCAGGTCAGCAGGGTAAGGCATATGATGAGAGGCTGAGGGCACTGAACACATATTCCCTGGTGGACAGGAGAGAGAGAGAGAGAGAGAGAGAGAGGTGACATGATTGGGATCTTCAAATACTTGGAAGGGATAAATAAGGTGGATAAGGAGGGTCTCTTTAAGCTGAGTGGCAACCATAACAAGAGGGGTCACAGTCTTAAGCTGGTGGGAGGGAGGTTTAGGAGGGAGATCAGGAAGTACTTCTTCATGGAGAGGGTGGTGGACACTTGGAAATGCACTGTCTGAAGAGGTGGTCTCGTTGAAGACAGTGGGAAGCTTCAAGAGAGGCTAGGATAGGCATAGGGGAAGATAAGGATCATGGGTAGGAGGATGGGAGGAGTGGGGAGGGGGGCAGGGACAGCACTTGAAGCTGTGGACCCTGCCGTATGAGCAGACTAGACAGACAAAATGGCCTTCTTATGCTGGCTTCTTTGTATGTTCGTATGTTCATATGTGGAACCTTTGTATCCTCAGAGGAAGGCTGTCTGAGCTTCGGGTGACCAACAGGCTTACCAAAGGTTTGTGATCTGTCTCTAGTATGAAGTGTGCTCCCACAGAGTAACAACTAAAGCGTTCAAATGCCCACACTAGGGTGACTGTCTCTTTTTCAATTTTCACACAGTGCTTTTCTGTTTGTGTCAATGCTCTTGAGGCATACCCGACAGGTTTCCAGTGGTTTTCATGCTTTTGCATCAGGATCCCTCCTAATCCGAAGAATGATGCAGCTGCTGCTACTGTTGTTTTTTTGTTGGGACTGAACAAGGCTAAAGTAGGTGATGCCTTGAGTTCTTCTTTGACAGCTGTAAACCCTTGCTCTTGAGCTGGACCCCAAACCCACTGGTTTGCCTGTGGCAAAAGTTCTCATAGGGCTTTTGCTTTCACTGATAAGACAAGCATGAACTTCCCCAGTTGGTTAACCATTCCCAGGAAACTTCGAACTTCAGACACATTTGTGGGACTTGTCATCCTCTGTATGGCTTCTGACTTTTCTGGGTCAGGTTGCACACCTTTATCTGAGATGATATATCCCAGAAACTGAACTTTGGTTTACCCAACTCACATTTTTTGACATTCAGTGTGAGTCCTACACTCTGGACATTTGTTAGGGCTGCATAGACTCTCTGATTGTGCTCCTCTCTGATGCGATCGTAGACAAGGATATCATCCATGTGGCACACAACCTCCTCCAAGCCATCCAGGACTTGGCATATTTTGCATTGGAAGTGCTCAGTGGTGGATGAGATGCCAAAGGGCAATCTTCAAAAGCAGTAGCATCCAAAGGGTGGAATGAAAATGGTCAGTTTCTCTGTTGCCTTTAACAGATGTATGTGCCAAAATGCTGCATGGCATCAAGTTTTGTGAAGGGAATTGCTTCTCCCAGCATCTCCAGCATCTGCTCCACTGTGGGAAGAATGAATTTCTCCTATCTGACTGACTCATTCAGCTTGGTTAGGTCAATGTATATTCTTACTGTACCATCTGTCTTTGAGACTGCTACCATTCTGGCACACCAATCTGCCAATCCCTACTTGGTGATCACAGCCAGATTCTCCATTCTGAAAAGTTCTTCTTTGACCTTGGACATCAGCAGAACTGGGATGCTTCTGGGTGCTGTCAGTGAAAATGGTATGGCTCCTAATGTAAGCCGAATATGGTACTCTTGTTTGAGTTCCCCTAAGCCATTGAATAATGTTGGGAACGTCTCACACCACTTGCTTTGTACCACTCTATCTAGTGGCAAGAAGATGAAGTTTCTCTATTGCTTGCCTACCTAGCAATGGGGTATGGAGGTTCCTCACAACATAAATGTCCTCTTGATTTGCATTTTTTTGCCTTTAGTTACAGTGGCAGCGAACACTTCACACACATCCATGGTGTATCCTCCTGGCCATATCAGAACTTTACTTGTGGCCAGCAAAGATATGCGTTGCTTGTCCCTCAGTTCCTGGTATAGGTTTTCTGGCATGGCTGTAACATCTGCACCAGTGCTTATCTTGAACTCTGTTGCCATTTTATTGAAGAGAACTGTCATGCTCCAGCTAGTTTCTTTAGTCTGAACCAATCCCAACAAAGCATACTCTGTGTTGTACTCTGGTACTTCTTAAACTTTGTGCACTGTTGCTTTTTACAGACATGCACTCTTGTAATGGCCTTTTTTGTGGCATGCATGGCAAGTGGCATCATTTTCTGCACACTGAGCTCTTAGATGTGATGGCTTATTTCCACACCTCCCGCATGGCTTCTGCGTGTCCTTTTTCTTGTGGTGTGTTCATCTGTCCCACTGATCCTGCATCACTTTTGGAGTTGCAATTTCTTTGGACTCCTCCCAGTGGAAAAATGCTTGCCCTGCATGGAGTCCACATATAAGGGGCTTTGTTCTGCACCAAGCTCCACGATAATGTGGTCCCAGATCGGTTCCTCTCATAGGTTGCTGTAGTTACAGTCCTCAGCTAGGGTGTACAATGCTGCAATAAAGTCACTGACAGATTCCCCTGCTTCCTGCTTCTATGCGTTAAAATCTTCCCTTTCATAGACAACATTTCTTCAGCCTGTGAAATATGCACTTAATTTTTCCTGGACCACATTACAGTTTTTTTTTCTGCATCCATTAATATCATCCCCTAAGGATGTCATCTGCTTTGTCCCCCATGCAGTATATCAAGGTGTTCACCTGATTATCCGCTGCTGACTCTGCTGAGCTACTGGCTATACAAAACCTATCAAAGCATCTGAGTCATTTTGGAAAGTCATCTCGGTTGGCAAAGGATTGCTTAGTCACAAAACTGCACTGAATAAAGTCACTTTAAGCTGTATTGTACACTTCAGCAAAATTGGTGACTGTCTCCTTAAATTATTCCAGGTCTTCAAGCACTTTCTTTTTGTAAGCCTGCTTCAGTGGATCCCAGTTTAACTTTCTCTTTGCTCTTTGCGAGAGAAATCCTTTACTTTATTTTTTTTCCCTTTAAATAGCTTGCCTTTTCTGCCCCTCCAGCTCCCAGCACACTGGTAGATAAGAAGAACAGTAATGGAACAACCTTACCAGCTGGCTGGGCCTCAGTTCTGTGCCTACCTTTTTTTTCTTGGGTACTGCTTCTGCTGCTGTACTGATTTTGGTCCCCCAAGGCAGGCTGGTGCTCTGGCTCTCACTTGGCCTCTCTGTCGATGGCTTGGCCCTTGATCTGGACCATGATCTACCCGCACAAATGTACTCTGGCTTTTTTTCTTTACAAAAATAATAAAATATGCTGCAACATGCTCCTGCAGGTACCTACTGATTCCCCAATGACAGATTGTTCAGTGACGGGCTCTAGATTACAGATGGGGACTGATTTAGCTAACTTCTGACACTGTGTCATGTGTGCTACTAATAACCATGCTGCACACAGTTTGAAGGCAAAATGACAACTACTGTAGTTTACTTAAAGGAGGTTCCTCCTTGTAAACTGCTTCCAGAGGTCATACAGCAAACTATATAGGCTGGCTTAGTTACAGTGCCACCTATCACCACAGTACATTATCTTTCTCTGGTCTTGAGGGCCCTCCAGGCTCACTATGTTGCGGTGGCTCAGTCAAAAGATAGCTTTTACTCCCTTAAGCTTCAAGTACACCAGCAGGCCAAAAACAGTTAAGCATGAAAGAATCACTTGAAATGTCTTCCAAATGTGGCCAAAGGCATCCAGTGACTGAAAAGTTAGCTAAAGCAATTGCAACAATTCTGTCAATGGATTTGTGTACCTTCTTGTGGCTAGAGGCTGTTAGTTTTCAGCATGTAATGCACAATGAGACTAAGGGAGCTGGATTCAAGGTGGCTGATGGTAAGGAATAGGTGAAGCTAGGACTCCTGTGATGGTCAGAAAAATTACATTCTACTAGTCTGTGGTGCCTTCAGAAAACTTAAATGTCATAATGAAATACTCTGCTTGCTGTGCCTAATACGTAGACTGTTTTTGGATGTGCTGTGGCTGTTTCTTCTGAACTTGCAAGAATAAACCGATACCTGCAGCACGTGAAGGTCTGACAGCAGTGGTAACAGCATTTGTAATTACACTCTCAGAAAGCAACCAGATTGAAAACAGGTACACAGTATCTGTAGTAACTGAGCTGTATTCAGGAGTTATTAAGAACTGTCAAAAGTTAATACACCATAGTAATTGCAGTGATTGTAGAGTAATTTCAATAACCTAGACAACTCTGCAACTCTGTAATTTAAGACTTTAAAAAGTGTAAAGATTATAAGCTCGAATGACTCTAATCTTTTGCAACTTTAACTTTGTCAAAATCTAGAATACAAAGGAACAAAGACATTCCTGAGCATGTATAGCCTGATCGCTGCCAAAAATGCGAAATTAGAGCAGGACGCACCTCTAATGAGAATCCCACTTTGAAACCCATAATCCATACCGTTGCCCAAATGAAGCCACAACCACTGCTGTCAATACCACCGCCAATGCCTCAAGCTGTGACTTTGCAATGAGAGGTTTGGTTCTAGCAGGAATACCCAGTTCAAGCACAGCAGATCTCTCACACCAGGTCTTGGTGGCTCCAGATTTGCGAAGTGTCCAAAACCTCTCTGCTGGGAGCAAAGATACCCCTGCTGCCAGATCCAATATTGTTGCGGTTTGCACTCCAGTGATGGAAGAAGACCTGCAAACTTCACTTGCTCTAAACTCTCAGGATGCAGCTGCCATGCTTTTTTCCACCCCAACCAACTTGATCCAGCAGGAGAACAGAGGTGATACTGTGGCAGAACAGAACGTTAAGCAGCATTTTATTTATTTATTGAAATTTTTTACCAGGAAGTTACACTGAACAACAAGTTGCTTATCTCCCGGTGCGACCTGGGGGGGGGGGGGCAATGGAGAGTAACAACAACAATTACAGATACAGAGAACAGATACAATATGAAGCATATGATACAAAATAATACATTATATGCAACAGAGCATTTCAGACCGTTAAAACAAAGAATATTGAATGCACCAGTAGGTGGACACAGAATTCATGAGACAGTAAGCCTGTCAGATAGTGATGCAGCAGTACAATCATAGTGCAAGATATTTACAAAAATATTTACAGAGCTGCCCACTGAGATTAACAACAAGTGCTAGGTGCAAGCAATGGCAGGAGTAGGCAGTTGACCAAGATTTAGAAGAGAAGGAAGATGCTAGGTACTCCTCCAGGGTGTTAAGAACCCTGCTGGGGAAGGGGCAGGCATCAGAACAAGGCAATAGACAAGAACGGTGAAAGTAGGAACGTTGGCAGCAAGTCACATAACTAGTTACCCCCTTAGGATGCATGAACCCTGCAAGGAGAACAGGTAATTGATGAGCTGGAGAGGGTATAGATGGGTTGGGGGGATTAAAGCAAGCACAGCAGGAGGAGAAGTAGTTATGTAGAGCAGTACCAAGGGAGTAGGTGGAGAAGGAGTGACATATTTGTGAGGGGAGAGCATTCCAAGATTTGGGGAAGTGGTAGGAAAAGCCAGTCTGACCTGCAAGGGTAGAGCTCCATAGGACCAACAGGGAGCGAGTGTCAGCAGAGCACAGTGAGTGAGAGATATGAGGATGTGGGATAATGGAAAAATAAAGGTAGCGAGGGAGTTCACCAAGCCAGAATTTGGAGGTTAGTTTGGCAATATGGGTAAGCCTTCGGCTGGACAGTGGAGGAAAGGCTAGTGCGTAATAAAGGTCACAGTGGTGAGTGCGAGAGGGTGCATCTAGGGCAAAGTGGCAGGAGTTAAAGAGAGAGTCCAATTTGGCCAGGGAAGATTTAGGAGCAGCACCATAGACTGTGTCGCGGTAGTCGAAAATTGGGAGTATCATCTTCTGGACAAATTCGCGCCTCTCAGTCAAATGAATGTACAGTGGCGTGAAAAAGTATTTGCCCCCTTCCTGATTTTCTCTATTATTGCATATTTGTCACACTGGATGTTTTCAGGTCTTTAGACAAAATATAATACTAGATAAAGGGAACCTAAGTGAACAAATAACACTTTTTTTTTTTACTTATTTCATTTATTTAATGAAAAAAGTTAACCAACACCAACTGGCACTGTGTGAAAAAGTAATTGCCCCTAGTTAAATCAACCCAATTAAAGGGATAATTAGAGTCAGCTGATTGAACACAGCCAGGCTTGATTACAGCCAGCCCTGCTCAATATAAACCTCACTTATTTTGGCCCTTACCATCAGAGTCACGTTGCCAGCACAAAGATTCAACGAGCACATTATGCCATGATCAAAGGAAGTTCCTGAAAAGATCAGAAAAAAATTTGTTGCCCTCTATCAGTCTGGAAAGGGTTACAAAGCTATTTCTAAGGCTCTGGGACTCCACTGAACCACAGTGAGAGCCATAATCTCCAAATGGAGAACACTTGGAACAGTAGTAGAACCTTCCAGAATGGCGGTGCCAAATTACTCCAAGAGGCGCATGTAAAATCATCCAAGAAGTCTCAAAGGATCCTAAAACAACATACAAAGAACTGCAGGCTTCTCTTGCCTCAGCTAAGGTCAGTGTTCATGACTCCACAATCAGAAAGAGACTGGGCAAAAATGGGCTTCATGTGAGAGTAGCAAGCGGAAACCACTGCTAACCAAGAAGAACATAAATGCTCATCTCTCATTTGCCAAGAAGCACCTGGATGATCCACAAGCCTTTTGGGAAAATGTTCTATGGACAGATGAGTCAAAGTGGAACTTTTGGACAACATGGATCCTAATGTCTCGCGTAAGCAAACACAGCATTCACAGTAAGAACACCATACCAACAGTCAAACATGGTGGTGGTAGTGTGATGGTGGGGATGCTTTGCTGCCTAAGGACCTGGATGACTTGCCATAATTAAAGGAACCATGAATTCTGCTCTGTACCAGAAAATTCTAAGGAGAATGTCCAGTCATCCTTCCGTCAGCTGAAGCTGAAGCGTAGTTGGGTCATGCAGCAAGACAATGATCCAAAACACAAAAGCAAGTCCACATCAGAATGGCTAAAAGTAAAATTAAAGTTTTGGAGTGGCCTAGTCAAAGTTCAGACTTAAACCCAATAGAGATGCTGTGGCAGGACCTGAAATGAGCAGTTCATGCTCAAAACCTACCAAATGTTACTGAATTAAAGCAGTTCTGCGAGGAAGAGTGGGTTAAAATTCTCCACAGCGATGTGAAAGACTGATATTGAATTATAGGAAGTGTTTGGTTGCAGTCATTGCAGCTAAATGTGGCATAACCAGTTATTAAGTGTAAGGGGGCAATTACTTTTTCACACAGTGCCAGTTGGTGTTGGTTAACTTTTTTTCATTAAATAAGCGAAATTAAAAAAAAAAACAAGTGTTATTTGTTCACTCAGGTTCCCTTTGTCTAGTATTACATTTTCTCTAAAGACCTGAAAACATCCAGTGTGACAAATATGCAATAATAGAGAAAATCAGGAAGGGGGCCAATACTTTTTCACGCCACTGTAACTGCGGTTCCTGTATAGGGCGTCAAGCTTGGGGTGCAGTTTCTTCTAGAGGGTGTCGATATGTACAGAGAAGTTGAGGTGTTGGTCAAGCCAGACCCCAAGGTATCTAATAGAAGAAGTGTCCTCCAGGGTTGTCCCTTCTAGGGTGTGGAAAGAGGGTAAGTCAGAAAGCCTCGAGAGTCTCTGCCTGGTGCTGAAGGTCATGGAGACTGTCTTCTTGGCATGCAGTGAGAGCTGGTGTGAAGCAAACCAAAGCTAGACCTGGATGAAATCATGCTGTAAGCTGGTTACCACGGTTAAAGGGTTACTGCCGGAGCTGAATAAGACAGTGTCATCGGCATACATATGGATGGAGGAGGTGGAGCAGGCTGTGGGAAGGTCATTTATAAAGATGGAAAAAAGTAGGAGACCTAGCACTGAACCCTGGGGGACACCAATGTCAATAGGGAGAGGAGGGGAGGTGGGATCTGAGATTCTTACTGATTGTGTCCTACCAGGGAGGTTGGATTCAAACCAGTTAGTGGTGGATAAGGCCAGGCCTGCAGCAGAGAGGGAGCCAAGGAGGAGGAGGTACTGGGAAACAATGTCAAATGCTTTGGCTAGATCGACAAAGATGGCTAAGGTGATCAGGCCATCGTCCATCCCAGTAAGGGTGGAGTCGGTGAGCCTGAGGAGGGAGGTAGTAGTTGAATACTTCTTCTGAAAGCCAGATTGGAATGGGGTGAAAAATGAGGTATCAGAGAGAAAAGGGGAAAGTTGGGAAAGAACTAGGTGTTCTTGTAGTTTAGCAAGTGTAGGGAGGAGAGAGATAAGGTGACAGTTGCCAGGAGCAGATGAGTCACCACCCTTGGTGAGAGGAATAACTACAGCATGCTTCCAGGAGGTGGAAGCTTGTGCTGTCATGAAGGAAAGGTTTAGGATTAAGGTGATAGGGTAGGCAATAGCAGGGGCAGAGAGTTAAAGAAGTCTGGGATCAAGGTCATCTGGAGAGTAACCTTTTGAGGGATTCAGAGACAGTAGGATACTTAGAGCGTCAGTGGGGGAGATTTGAAAGAAGGAGAAGGAGAAGGAGTGTGAGTCAGGCGATGGCATGGGAGTGGGTGAAGGGGAGTGGATGGGGAGAGAGAGAACACAGGAGAGACTTAGCACAGGAGGTGTAATATGCATTAAATTCACTGGCTATCAAGCATGGTTCTGATACCAGGGAACTGTTGATCCCTAGAACAGGGGGATTCAAGAAGGAGGGGAGAAAAGAGTATGCACCATCCACGAGAATTTGTTTTTTTATCACAACTTTCTTTTCTGCGCCCGCTGCGGCGCCTACTGGTGGGGGCATCCAGCTGCCAGCCCTGCCTGGGGGAGAGCAGCAGGCTCACTCGCATGATGAGGGAGTCCAGCACAGCCATGTCCATTCCGCTGGAGGGCTCCCCCATTCCTGCCAGCCAGACCGGCACCACACCTCCCCCCAGCACGATTCCATGGCAGTACTCCCCGCATGGCAGTGCGTGGCCATCAAGCCACTCGGTCGTGCCCAGCCTTTTTCTATTTTCTACCAATGGGAGCACGGACATGCAATGACGTCCAAGCACCAATGTGCAGATGTCTGCCGTGTCCCTCCTTCCAGGCACCCGGGCATCTGCAGTGCCACCAGGCATCCTCAGGGACTGCTAGAGCACAGTGTGGATCCCACCCTTTCCCCAGAACTGGGAGAGCAGTCGTCAGATGCTCAATCTCCGTCCTCCCCTGCTGACCCCCGGTGATCCGGGCTCATTCCCAAACCTGGGTCGCCAGTGTGGAGCGAGGTGTAGCGTCCAGCACCTCAACCCTCAGCACCACTGGGCCGGCTTACCCACCAGAATTTGGACAGGAAGTTGAGGTTTGTGTGGAAAGAGGATTTTAAGTACTCGGACCTGGCCAGTCTAGTAGCTTTGGTACATGATTTGCATAGCATTCTGTAAGCAGTATAGTCGCTCAGGACCCTAGATGATTTGTGTTTTTTCCAGGCATGGTCTTGCTCCTGTAAGCAGGCCAATAATTCAGGGGTAACCCAGGGGAGGTGTAAGCCTCGAACTCTGGTCCATCTGAAGGGAGCAAAGGTATTCCAGGTGGGGAGGAATTTATCTTTGAAATAGGTGACAGCATAGTCAATGGAGGGGCAGAAGCCAGAGGGGCCCAATCCGTGGAGGCAAGCTTGGACTGAAGAGGGACAAGATCAAGGGATTTAAAGGAGCAAAGCTGGATTGTTTTATGAGGTGTTTTTGTATGGTGTACTTTGCGAACCAGGAAGATGGAATTGTGGTTGCTTAGTGCATCAGGGAGGATACCTGCCTTGATGACATGATGAGGGTGAGTGGTGAGGCCCAGTCAAGGAGGGTGCTGTTATGGGTATTACAATTAGGGCATGTTGGCTCCTGGATAAGTTGAGTGAGGCTAAGTGCATTAATGCCATTCCGGATTTTACTCGATTTAGGTGACAACTAATTTATTTTCAAATCACCCAGAATGAACAGTTCACCTGAGTGTGAGCTGGAGGTAATGGAAGTTAAAAGATCAGTAGTGGCTGTAGGGTTAATGTTAGGCTGACAGTAGAAGCCAGCTGTGAAGAGAGGAGCAGTGAATGGGAGAGTAATTTGTGCGACTAGGACTTCGTATGTTCCAGGAACAGAAGACGAGAGCACTGTATTAGCCTGTAATGTGTACTGGATGTACATGGCCACACCCCAGCCCAGGTCTGTCCTGTCTTGCCTGTAGAGGGAGAATCCGGGGATTGCGAAGGAGTTGTCAGAGAGTTTATCCGTGGGCCACGTCTCAGTTAAAATTAGGATAGCAGTAGTGCAGGAGACCACAAGGGTTTGGATGAGGTCAGTTTTATGCAGTAGACTGCATATGTTCAGATGGATAAATTTTTAGCCCATTAGGGGTAGCCAATGAGGCTGTGGGGCTGAGACCAATAGAGTAGGGGGTGGGAACGGAAGAGGAAAAAGGTGGTGAGCCCAGGGTTAGGGTGGACATTTCCTGATGACAGAAGAAAGATGGCTAGGATGAGGTAATGTACTTTAGGGCATTTGTAATGAACCTTTGGGTTAGGAGGGGGTGAGGAGGAAGGGGTAGGAGTGTGGGAGAATGTGAGGTGGAGATAGGCAAGATAATTAGGAGGAGGAAGGACAGAGGCAGGGGGGTTATAGGGAAAGTAAGACCAAGATACAAAAGTGGCAGTAGGAGCAATTGCAAGGATGAATGATGTAGTTGGGAGAGAAGGGGGAAGGGGAGTTGGAGGGGCGGGTGCTTGTGGTGGTAGTGATGAGCAACAGGACAAGGAGGATGGGAAGTAAGAAGGAGGAGGAGGGAAGGGGGAGAAAAAGAGTGAGCACCATTTTGGAGGAAGGAGCTGGAGGCTTCTTTATAAAATAAGATAGGAGCCGAACAAAATGTTGGCAAGCTTACTGTAGGATGTGTGTAAGCATCATATGTACATATGTAATAATTTTAATGACCAGCATCCTAATTCCTTCTTGTTACCACAGGCAACAGCTTTTTTAATACAATTAAACTGTATGATGTCTTAAAGTTTAATAGCACTGCTGAAAGTAAGAGTGCCATTCTGATTTATGCTCTGTCTTAGAGGGAAGCCAGTCCAAGCCCTATAATGATAAGACTGAGTTGGGTGCTAGCTCTCAAGAATTAACTTTGCTAAATTTGGCAGGCACGCTTAAGGAGGTGACTCCTTCTGGTACTTTATCTACCCCTGTACCATTTAGAGTATTCTGCTCTAGGACATCCACACTGAATGAATGAAACTGGAAACCTCTTCTGCTGTTTTAGAGACTTATTCTCATCTCCTACAAATTACATTAAAACCCTCTAGTGTTGATCATGGAAATGTTTGTGGCTTCACAAGTTCCATTACATCAGGCCCACAAAATATTATCAACATTGTTACATGTGTCACTGCTATAACAGATACTACTGCATTAGATAGCTCTGCAAACCCTCCATGACTGTCTTAGGCAGGAAGAGATATCTGTTTGTCACAAAAACTAACTGCTGCAATATCTCCCTTACCTAAGACTCCAATGAATCCATTAATTGCTACCCATAAGCAACTATCAAGCTCCACAGTCTGATCCCCCAGGAGCTCTACATATACTTCTACAAGCATTTGCTTGCAACTCAGCAGGACTGCAGTGACCCTAGTAAAAAACACAAAGGAGAGGGACAGGATCTCTCGGTAGCAGAAGTAGCTAAGAATGGATCTTCAGCTGTGAGGGCAAATGTGAAAAAAGGAGAGATAGGGCCTCCTGTTGATGAATCAGATATTAGATCCATGGGCTGGGTGGTGGACATTAGACAAGATTTACTTGCAGTGCAAAGATGAATCAGTAGTGGGTTTGAAAAAAAAATCATAGCACCATGGTGGACCTGGCCTTTACAGTGGCAAGCATAACCTCTAAAATGGAAGCCCTCACACTCAGGACAGAAGCACTTGAAAGAGTTGCTATGATGAAAGATTCAGTGTACCCCTGGTGGAAACTGTGTCTAAACATGATTTTCAACTCAAATTTTTAATTGAAAGCTGCAAGATCAGGAAGATAAGCCAAGAAGGGGTAACCTTAAACAGATCCGGGTGCCAAAAGGGCTAGAAGGTACTGGAGACCTACTGAAATGTTTTAAGAAAAAATGGTTATTGTTTCAATGGGCCTCAAATACCCAGAAGAAGTAATTCAGCTTGACAGAGCATCTCATGACCCACCAAATAAGGCACTTCCAAAGCAGGCATTGATATAAGCCTTTCCACAGGTTGTATTCATTAAACCTAACAAGTTGCAGGAAGAAGACTTCTGATGCAAAACAAGAACTGATGGAGGCTTAACCTTTGAGTAGTGTTGCTCAGATAGTATCCTAGTAACTAGGATACCAACAGATACCTCTCATTTGACCAGATAGTTGCTGTGGTAGGATAGCAGTGCTATCTGACTATGGATCCTACCCTCTAGGATCCAGTGCATGGATCCTACAAATTATGTGAATCCTGTGGATTCTAGCAGCAGATACAGCTCAGATCCTAACTATCTGACCTAGGATCCCTGGATCTGACCTAGGATCCATTGCTATCTGACCCCAGATCCTAACAATCTGACCTAGGATCCCTGGATCTGACATAGGATCCCTGGATCCTAACTAGGATCCATCGCTATCTGACCCCGGATCCTAACTATCTGTCTTTGGTAGGATTTCTAGTAGGATCCTAGGAAGGATACCGGCACTATCTGACAGATAGTGGTAGGATCCACAAAAGCACTATCTGAGCAACACTATCTGAGAATTTCAGATGTTACGCCTACCCAGATTTTAGCCAAGCTATGCAACAACAGCATAAAACATTTGACCACATTAAAGCCACATTAAGCTCTAAAGGTATAAGCTATTCATTACACCCATCAGCCAAGCTAAGATTTAATCTGAATGGCAGGATTAAATATTTCAACAACCCTGTGGGCTCTTCCCAAGCTTTAGCTGCGACGGATATTGTACAAGAATCTGCTCATGAGTCAGCTTATCAAAATGCATTAAATAAACTCACACTGCCAACCAGATTTGATGCTTTGCGTCAAGATCAGGATAAAGAACAAATCATGGCTGATTCCTTGATTTCTGCTTTGGGCATTACTTCTGTGAATTAATTTTGCTCAATGATGAAAGAGGTACAACCAAACCTTGCTACAACACAAGGACTACAGATGAATGTTGCACAGATCAACAATGGCTGAACTTAAAAGCAGTAGTGAAGTGGATGGCAGGGAGGGAGGGAGGCAGTAGCAAAGTGGTTTAAGGCTCTGAGCTGCAAATCTGGAGACCTGGGTTTGAATCCTACAGCCCCCACTTGCATACTGTGTGACCCTGAGCAAGTCACTTTACTTCCTTGTGCTCTCAGGTCACACCTGTAAACAAGCTTTCAGCTTAGTGTGTCTCTCCTGGTTAAGCAATTGGTTAAACAATTGGATAAATAATGAACTTCATGGCTATTGGATTGAGAAGGATAAACATTAGGGACTATTGCTCGCTGGCTGCACACAGTTTAAACATGATACCATAATAGTATACCCCTATGTGCAGTGACAATGCTGTCCCTATATACTCTATATCTTTTTCTTCTGTTAGCCTCTTTTCTATGAATATTTCCTGTGATTCTGTAAATCACGTATGTGTGTGGTTGATAATTTTCTCATTTTCCTATTTGCATTTGAGGGGGGTAAAGATGTAAGAGAATGCACAAGTAACATTAGCAATGTACTACTTCACTTCCAGTAGCTTTATGGAAACTTTCATAGGCACAGTTAACATAACATCCTCTTTCTTTTTGTTCACTATTAGCACCCCATGCACCCATCGGCACCTAGAAGGCCTCACACTCTCTCTCCTTTCATTTGCATGATTTGACGACCATCATGGAACTCCCTGACTATCCTTACCTCAGAGAGCAAGTAGTTATCTACCTGGCTGTCTTTGTTAATGTTCACAAGGGGTGGGTTTGGGTGGGTATGGAATTTCAAGGGGGCTGATACTTTAGGTCTTTGGGATATTTGGGGTGAGGAATTTGGTGGGAGGTGGGTATTAGCTGTCAACGGGGATTCAAGGGTAATTTTAGAAAGATAGTTGGGGTGATAAGAAACCAAAAAAAAAAAAAGAATCATTGACTAGCTATACTGTTACAAAAGGGCATAATGTAGCTAGATAGATAGATAGATAGATAGATAGATAGATAGATAGATAGATAGATAGATAGATAGATAGACAGACAGACAGACAGAGAGACAGACAGATAGATGCTTTATTTATAAAGTGATCCTTTCTGGGGATTCGGAGCGCTGTACATTAAAACAAATATTCAGTACATACAGTATTTAAAATTTCAAGCCAGCAAGAAAAGAGAATTCTTAAAAACTCATCTATCCATACATAAAAATAGGATGCTGTATCCAATTATCCTTATAATTATGGATCAAATGTCTACTGAAAAAGGAGTGTTTTAAAATCTATTTTAAAGGCTCATACCAAGGGTTCCTCCCATAAATATCTAGGTAGTGAGTTCCACAAGGTAGGCACGGCAACTGAGAATGCACAGTCCCCAGAATGCCATGACCTAGCCCTGGGAACTCCTCAGAGGCTACCCAAGGCAGAATGGAGAGCCTGGGCTGGCCGGTAGGACTCCATGTGATCTTGCAGATAAGCTGGTCCATAATCATGCAGAGCCTTGTAGGTAAGGAGCCCTACCTTGAAGACAATCCTCCACCTAACTGGCAGCCAGTGCAGCCCACGGAGGACAGGAGTAATATGTTTGTTTCTTTTTACACCTGACAATAGTCTTGCCACCACATTCTGCACCAGCTGCAGCTGACGAAGGTTGTCTCCAGATAGCCAAAGGTATAGGACATTACAGTGGTCCAACCTGGATGTGACGAAAGTGTGTACCAGCATGAACAGGTCTTCAGACAGAATCAGGGCCAGATCTGGGAGATGTTCCTCAGATGGTAATATTTACTTTTGATGACGGCTGACACCTGAGCATCTAGTGTCGGCCATCATCTAGGATCATGCTGAGATCCTTCACCTGTGTAGATGGGGTAAGAGGAATCCCCCCCAGTACTAAGCCGGGGGGTCACCTCAATCACCCCCACAACACCACGATGACCTGGATCCACCACTAGCACCTCAGTCTTGTCTGTGTTAAGTCTAAGTCAATTTTGAGTCATCCAGTTCTGCATTTCCTCTAGGCAGCTGTTAAATGTGGACGATGCCATCTGGTTACCAAGTGCGCAGGACAGGTACAGCTGGGTATCATCTGCATAGCAGTGAAATCCCATCCAATACCACCTGATAATGTCTCCTAATGGCAGCATATACACTGTGAACAGGAAGGGCAACAAGATTGAACCCTACGGCACAACACAGAACATACTGCAGGCTTTGGGCTAGATGAGGCAAGCCCCATCATCACCCTCTGCACTCTGCCTGTCAGGTATGACCTGAACCAGTTGATGACATTTCCTGACAAGCCACACAAGTACCGCAGGCAGTTGAGTAGCATCTTGTGGTCCACAGTGTCAAATTCTGCCAACAGGTGCAGGAGGACTAAGTTGGTATGCTCTCTCTTGTCCCTTGCCATCAGGAGATCATTAAGCACCTTCACCAAAGCAGTCTCCATACTGTGCCCAGCCCAGAACCCAGACTGGAATAACTCGTAAGTGGAAGAGGAGGCAAGATGATCTTCGAGCTGTATTGCCACCACTTTCTTAATAACCTTTCTTAAAAATGGGAGGTTTGAGAATGGCCTGTAGTTATCGAGACACTCTGGGTCCAATGAGGGTTTTTTTCAGTAAGGGACTAACCAACGCCTCTTTCAAGGATGCTGGGAAGACCCAACTCCTCAGAGAACTCTAGACAACCTCAGCAACAACAGGCCCAAATAGGTCCAAACACTTCACAAAAGGTGGGTGGGACTAGGTCAAGATCAGACTGTGTTGGTTGCAGCCTCGAGATCATAGTCACCACCTCTTCCTCTCCAACTGGCTCAAACTCAGCCCAGACAGGAGGATTGCTCCAGCACAGCACAGCAAGGACCGTACAATCCCTTTGAGAGACACTAGGGAAAATCCCAGCCCTGATTGAGGACACTTTGTTGGCAAAGAACAGAGCAAACTGTTCACACCTAGTGCTTGAACCCACCCCTCCCACACGGAAACAGGCAGGATATAATAGCCTGTCTATCATGCAAAAGAGCTGAGCCAGTCTGTCCCTTGCTGCAGCAATCTCTCTAGACAGAAAATCTGCCTTCTTTTGGTAGATTTTCCCCTGCTAGTTGCAATAATGCAACCTCAGGGCCAATTTGTCCTCCAGCAGTCCTGACCTCTTCCAGTGCCTTTCTAACCTCTGGCCCCTAGTCTTTAACTCCCTGAGTTACTCATCAAACCAAGGAGGTCTCTGGTGAGTGGACAAGGATCAGACATGAATGGTTGAAATTGAAACAAAGGCAGCAGTGACCACCCTATTATAAGTGGTCACCCCCTCCTCTGTTCCAGTCGCACATGCAGCCTCCACACCCGATATGTCCAGCACCGCCAACAGTTCTAATGAGAACACTCCTCTTAAAGGGTGGTACTGGACCATCTCATGAACATTGAACTTTGAATACTTTCTTGGAAATTAAAGGCTTAAGGGAACCGATAAAAATTAATAAAGTTATTAATTATATTAACAGGAAAAACAAAACAAAAAACAAACAGACATACTTCTATTACAAGAAACTAATTTTTCTCCAAAAGAATTACATTTCTTTCAAAAAATGTGGGACCCAGGTTCAGCAACCCATTTTTCATCCACTTTCTGGAGTGTAGCCATATTTATAAAACAAAACAAAACAAAACAAAACAAAAAACAAATAGAATGGAATCCTGAAATTAGGAAGATCTCTAACAGACATTAAAGCAAATATGTTATATGGGAGATTATTTCACATGGTCAGTCTTCGACAGTCGCTAACAATTATGGTCCAACCAAAAATGAACCAAGTTTCTTCACATATGTTTTTCCTGAAGTTAATGATTGTTTAATGTCCATTTACAATGGGGGGAGGGGGGAGGATTTCAACTTAACACTCAGTACAATAATGGACAGATCTAAATGCCTATTCCATAAGACTCCTTCTGCAACTATGGTATTTAATTTTATGAATGACTTACGATTGGAGTCCCCATGGAGTTATAATAATCCAGCAAGAATAAAATATTCTTTTTACTCCCCAGTTCACCAGTCCTACTCTCATATAGGCTTTGTTCTTATGTTTTCTTAATTATTATTCAATATTGCAGATGCTCAGTACCGCAATATATTAATATCAGACCATGAACCAATTACAATAAATATAACATTAAATAGTAAGGGAACTCCAACTCTCTGATGTTTAGGTCATACAGTAATTAATGAAGATTTTACTATATTATTAAACCACATAACCCCATTTCTGACACCTTAGAACTTTCTGACACCTCAGACCTTATTGTATGGGACTGTTATAAAACTTTTTAAGGGGTATTTCTATTCCATATAAAATAAAGAAGTATAAATGCATAAATTCAAAATTTAATAATTTAGAATGTTAAATTAAAAGATCTTGACTGCACTTACAAGAGTCACCCCACTGAAGCAGTTTTAAACTCCATCACACAATTAAAAATACAATATTATCATGACTAAAAAGCAGTACTCTAGTTATTAATGGCAAGATTGTACTATTATGAGTGACAAGACAGAAAAATGAATGTTTTTGCAAATCAAACAGGGACACTCTGAATGTGCAATCAACTCAATCATTAACTCTAACAGTTCCAGAGTAGTCACCCCAGAACAAATTAACCAAGTCATTTTTGAATATTATTCACAACTTTACAAATCTGAAAGAGAATTGGCATCAGATGGCATACAGCAATTTTTGTCTGATTTGGAAATTCCTAGGCTGACTACAGATCAAATTATTTATTTGGAATCCCCGTTTACAGTAAGAGAAATGCAAAATGCTATCAAGAAATTAACTTCTGGTACCCCAGCTGCCTTAATTAAGTGTTTACCTCTTGTATATGGCTGATGCTGGAACAACTGTTGTTATGCTATGACTGGCCAATGGTCTTGTCCTATTTTAACCCCTTTCTGGGAGGCGATTTCTGACCAACTTTGAAGTTTTTCCTGCCCAGCAGAACTTATTTCTCCCATGATGGTCATCCTGTCTTTACATCCCACAGGCTGTAGCATTGCCCATTTTTCCATGGTATTCCTGAATATCCTTCAACCAAAAAGGCAGTTTTGATGTTATGAATACAACAGCAAGCACTACAGTGAAATTCTGGCATCAGATTATTAAGCATTTCTATCACATGGAATGAAGAATGACTGCCCTGTGAGGCCGACTAACCAATCTATCA
This sequence comes from Neoceratodus forsteri, assembly GCA_016271365.2. NCBI lineage: Eukaryota > Metazoa > Chordata > Ceratodontiformes > Ceratodontidae > Neoceratodus > Neoceratodus forsteri. The sequence continues at coordinate 1,089,023,664 of CM028132.1, read as the reverse complement.
CTAAATGGCAGGGTTGGGTCTTGTACATTATGTCCATGGATGATTTAGTTATTCCAAGATGCTGGTCATGTGGTCCTTGAGGTACTTCTGATTCCCATATTTCACTGAAGGTAAGATTAGTACTCTTTAAATCATGATATTGGTTAATTGGATTTACTATACAATGTGATCAGCTGGGTTTACAGTACACTGCCTCTGTAATGCATGTAGCAATTTTTTTTAATTGTAATTCTCATCTAATGCTGCTACTGCTGTGTCATTTGTTGATCTGAGTACCTATAGTGCTCTGAACCTGTTGCTTTGTGTCATGCTATCTGACTGAATAACAATAAAATAAAAATAAATTAATTAACTTCTGGCAAAGCCCCAGGGCTGGACAGTATCTCAACAGGCAAAAGGTTTGAAAGACATTTAGTGCCCTAGTAGATTTCTCTGTTCAATTAAAATATCACTATAAGTATATTACCTAATAACTTTTATGACACTGTTACTAGTGTTTTTGTGAAAAAAGACAAAGATCTGGAGCACTGCACATCTTACAGACCTATTTCACTGCTTAATTTGGATTTAAAAATCTTTGCAAGCATAATAGTATCCAGATGAGAAGCAACTATCCCATATTTATTACACAAGGATCAAACAGACTTTATCAAGGTATCAAGGGCAGACATCTGAATCGTAATATCCGCAGGACTATCAGTACAATTGAACGAAAACAAAGTAACTTCAGATATGATTGTCTTAACACTCAATGCTGAAAAAGCATTTGATCAGGTGGAATGGGATTTCATTCATGCAATATTAGGTAAAATGGGTTTTGAAACAAATTTTCTCACCTGGGTTAAATTGCTTTACCTTAAACCAAGGACTTAGCTTAGGATAAATCACAGTCTGTCAGAAAAGATACCTTTAGAACACAATACACGAAAGGGATGCCCATTGCTCCTCTCTTTTTTGCAATAGTCATTGAACTGCTGGGAACTGCAATAGGAAAAGACCAGCAGAACAAAGGTAGCAACATCAATAGGAATGGATACAAAATCTGACTTTATACTGATGATGTTTTCTCATAGTCACAGATTCTTCCGTAGGACAACTATAGTCACTTGGTGAAAAATGTGGGCACACCTCAGATTTATAAAGTTAACAGGCAAAATATGAAGTTTCATAGCTTGACTCTGTAATTACCCAGTTACCAACACTACCATCTCATACTCCAACAATGCTCCCAGTAATTAAAAACTTATGCATTAAAATGATCTTACAAAATGTCAGAAAATGAACAGCATAAATTATATTCCATTACTCCAAGAAAATTACAAAAGACCTGGAAAAATGGACCCAATTACTTTTGGACCTAAATAGGGAGAGTAAATATTATTAAAATGGCCATACTTCCAAAGGTGTTCTTTGATTTTTCAGTCTCTACCTAGTTCCAGATAACTTTTTAACATTGAACAAATGTACAGTATAACAACATTTTAATGGAAAAATAAAAGATAGAGAATTTAACAAGTTAAGCTAATGCTACCTAAATGCAAGGGGGCACTCAGACTCCAAACCTCCCAGCTATGTTATTATTCTGGGCAATTCAGCCAAATTCAAAATTGGTTCAGAGATCCTCTATCAGCAAACTATTTGCATGACATAAATAAATTACTCTATAAAACTTTGCTGTCAGTGTTGTTTGCAGGACTACCCAAGGTAAAATATGAACAGTTATTATCGCTTACAGCTACCATAAAGAGCTATTATCATTTACAACTACCATTTGCAAAATATGGCAATGAATCAATCAAAAAATCAATTGGACTAAGCAATTAGGACCAGTCTCTCCATTTAACTGGAATCGTAATTTCAAACCATCCTTATGGTCAGCAGAATTTAAATATTGGCACTCACAAAGCTTGTCTGGTCAGGGCAGTGTTTCAAAAATGGACTGTTTAAAACCTTTTCACAATTATATACAGTATAAATATTTCAAATCAACATCTAGTTACACATTTACAATTACGAGAGTATGCTAATAAGAAAAATAGTTCTTTAAATGCCTAAAGGCCCCAGTACTCTCACCAATTCATATTCTGATGTTACCTGACTCACCCCAAACAAAATTAATTTCAAGATTATATTGTACATTACTGCCTTTAAACAATACCAACTTATCAATGCTTTGCACGAAATGAGAAACCGAGTTGGGATTAACATTAATAGATTTGGAATGGGTAGACATTTTAAGGTTTCACATAAAGACATCATTTCATAAAGTCTACAACAGACGAAATTTAACATTCTTCACAGAATATACTATACACCCAACAAATGTAATAAATTAACTGTAGCATATCAGACAGATGCCCATTTTGTGATCACTCAACAGCAAATATCACGCATATGACCTCTAAGTATCCTAGACAAAAATCATTCTGTGAAAAACATTTTTTTTTTTGTTAATATCATCTTTATTAAAGTTTATTTTCATGGTCTGTGCACTACAAATATAGCAACAGTATAAATATTACAGCACAGTTACAATGGGTATCAACAATTTCATATCCCAACAGTCCAAGGCATCCCCAGTCATAATTTGTTGAGTCCCACCTCCCTCTTAAGGAACAGCTTGAGGGTGGGGGCCTATTCAAAGTTTATTCAATATACATACTGTTGCCTGAAGATCTACTTGGTACTGAGAATCTATGTAATTGAAGTAAGTACCCTAAGGTACGATGAGGGAGCAGTGCCCAGGAGGGAATATCTGTCTAGGGGGCCTGAGACCATCCTGTTTTACAGTTATGGAACCCTTTGGTAACAAAGCAGAATTCCCAATGTACGATAAGGGTTTACTGGAGTGACTGTACAGCCTTAGTGCAGTTTATGGGACTAAAGTAGGGTCCTTGCTCATGAAGCAAACTAGCCACGCTGTCCATAAAGTGAAGCATCATTCTGAGTGGTCATTAAGAAAATGAGTTATTTTTTTCCATTTGCTATATACTGTTGACCATGGAGCTATGTGATAATGGCAATTACAGAATAGCAATCGCCATTAGGGTGAATAGAAATCGCTGAAAAAATATTTTAGTGATGAAGTCCCCAGTGCACAGCAAAAGGGCACCGTGGACTTAGATTTTAAATGTACCCCACCCCCATTTAAGGATTCTCAACTCCAGAGGGGTGCATGTTGGGGGGTGCAACCCCCCCCCAAAAAATGTTCGGGCCAGGTGAAGCAAAAGGAACTCATGCCTGGACCCAAACCCAGCACCATTCATGCCCAGCCCTGAACCCACCCACCATGCCATGGGAGCAGCTCAGCAACTCACCGTGGTACCACCCCTCAGAATCCCTCCCTCCTGTCTCACTCCATGCTCAGCATGCTCTCCCCCCCCACATGCATATACATGTAGTGACAGGATGTCGCTATATTCATGCAGCCCCCATCCAGTTGCCATCCCTCCCTCGTTGCTGTGGTGCAATGCACCATGATTTAGTTGCTGTTTTGGTAGGCACCCAATCATGGTCGCTGAACTCACAGGATACCGTTGACCATAGTCCTCCATGACTCCACACTAGGGAAGAAGGGAGTTCGCTAGTACTTTGTTATGGCTTTCTTGGCCATTGTATTTAATATTCTCAACAGATATTGGGAATTTGGATCATTAATATTTTTTGGATATTGTAGGAGGAAATAGAAAGTGGGGGGGAGTTGTAGAGGTCTTCTAAAGAATTTGCTAAGTTTGTCTTCCAAGCCCTGCAAAAAGGAGTGAAAGTAGGGGGTTGGGGGCACACCCACATCATGTGGTAGTGATTTGCCATAGGTGCTCCACAATTTCTCTGACATGATGGAGAGAACATGGGAATGTAGTGTGATGTTATCACCAGTGTACAGAAGTATTGCATTAAGTTTTTCCATGCGTACTCTCTCCATTGATGGGAGCTTGCAACTTTGGCAGTTTCCTGAAATGCCTTCATCCAACATTTCTCATCTGTCAGTATACCCATTTCTGTTTCCCATCTAGATGTTACATCTAAAGAATTTGCACTTGTTGTAGATTGCAGGTTTTGATAGTGCTGGCAAATCATATGCAGGGCTGCCTCACAACAATAAAAGTTGCTACAATAAGTAATTAATGGAGGGTGTTGGTTTGGGGTGCAAACACCTATTTGGAGTAACAAGATATAATGGCAAAGTTGTAAGTATGTGTAGAACTTGGTATGGTGGAGATTATATTGGGTTTGTAACGTGTTAAACTGTTGAACTGAGTTTTCCATGAGAAATTGATAAATATACTGTATGGAGTACCTTTCCTAATTATGATAGCCATGGTCCAAAGTGAGAGGAATAATTTGGATGTCATATTGGGCAGAGAAGGGTTGAAATGGGGTAAGTTGCAACTGCTTTCTGATAGTCTGCCAGACTTCTATTTGGAAATGTAACCAAGGGTTATGTTAGCCCGTTATATTTGGTGGTGTTGAGCGATGATACCTGACCATTGTAAACTGTCAGCTAGGGAATGCAGCACGTTCCATGTTCAGCAATGCAGCCTGACTTCCTTCTAAATGCCAGAATAGCTGGAAGTGGAGATGGGCTGCCCAAACATATAGTTTTAGCTATAGGAGTGGCAAATCTCCTGTGTCTCTGGGGAGAAAGAGCTGCTGAAGTTCAGCGCACAGTGTTTGACCTGCCCAGATGAATCTAGATATCTCTTTAATTCAGGACTGCCAGGTGTGCACTGGTATAGAAATGGGTACATTTTGGAGCAAATAAAGTGCTCTAGGAAGGGTAATCATACATACCACTTCAACTTGCCTGATCAAAGAGAGAGAGAGAGAGGCAGTATTCCCCAGTGACTGTAATCTTGTCCCATAGTTTGTACAAATGTGGTGTAATTATCTTGAAATGCTGAAGTAAGGGAGTAAGCTACATTGATCCCAAATATTTAAGTTTTTTTAGGTGCCAAGGGAATTGGAAAGCCTCTTGGAGCTGAAGGCTATGGGAAAAATGGAAACAAGAGGGTCTTAGTCTTAAAATTATTGATGCCTCACCAAAGCAGTTCAGTATCTCAAACAGCCCTGGGAGAGACGTCTGTGGGTCTTGAAGATAAAGCACAAAGTGCTATGTGGTGATTCTCTCCCTCTACTCTGACTCCCTGAAATGTAGTTGCTTTCCATATTGCTAGAGCTAAAAGTTTGATATAGATTGTGAAATGTATTGGCAATAAGGGACAATTTTGATGTGCCCCCATTTTCAAGGGGAAATTATCAGAATGATGCCCTTTAATTTTAACGTATGCCCTTGGGGAATGGTAGATACTGTACGCGCAGCATTTCTATAAAAGCCCCCGGGAATCCCAGATCCACAGCATGAAGTAAAGGAATTGCCAGGAGACCCTGTCAAATGCCTTCTCAGCATCAGGACTTAACAGCATTGAGGAACTGGCGACTGCTGCATGTGATATACAACATGGAACATTCGATGAATATTATCCATGGTTGTATGGGAATTAACAAATTCCGTTTGATCCCTGTGGATTAGTGACAGCAATAAATTATCAAGGCATTTCACAATTATGGACATGTAAAATTTATAATCTTTGTTAAGTACTGAGATAGGGCAGTGTAAGGGACATTGGAGAGGATTTTTACATGGCCCAGGGAGGACACAGGTCACTGTGTATGATCAGGAGGGGGTGAGCATGTCCTTCCTTTAAAATAAATTGCCTTGCCTTTAACACTTCTTTAAATGTGCTTATTAAAGGGGAGAGGACAAGCTCCTTGACAAGCTCATAAAACTCTGTCCCATGCCAATCAGGTCTCAGGGCTTTCATGGTTTTTGAGAGGTGGATAGTTTGGTCTAGTTCAGCAACTGTAACTGGCAGTAATAGTCAAGCCCCTGTCTCCTGGGATAACTGAGGGAAGCATAATGGACATAAAATGACTATCTGTAATTGTTACACTGGCTATTCCAGTGTGCATAAGGTCTTGCAGATGACCTGAAAGGCACTTGCTATTTCTTTGTACCAGCTAAGGCGCTTCCCTGATATGGGGTGTTCCAGAAACACTATGGTAGCTACTATGCACTTTTTTCTAAGCTGGTAAGCTTGCAGGCAGGCGGACTGGACTTCAACCTCATAAATCTTTTACCTTAAAAAGGTTAGAATTAGAGCTAGTTCAGTTTGTTCCAAGCACAGTTTGTCAAACTCTGCTTTTTTACTTTGATAATTTGGTCTGTAACTCACCTGTCCCCCTGCTGGTGTGCCTGCTGAAGGTAAAACAAAGTCTCCTCCTGATCCTGTCTTTGTTTCTGCCTTTGTTTTTTAATCCTGAGTTCTATATTAGGTGACCACTCAAGACTGCTTTGGTGATATCCCACTGGATGTCGTCCAAGATGTCAGTAACAAGGATTTTTGAAGGATCTCATCCCATTTCTCTTTAACAAATTCTTGAAAAGGGGGAGGCTTCAGCAAATACATATTCAGGTACCACCTAGTTACTCTTTTCTCTAGGCCAAAGTCCCAAAAGGAACTGATTGTGGAGTGGTCAGAATGATATGTCTTCATTATCACTATTAGAAATCCTTGAAACATGTTCTATCTGGGTAAAACAATAATCAATCCTAGAGTAGGTATAATGTACAGCTGAGTAATGAGTGTAGAAACATAGACTTTGATGGCAGATAAGGACCTCTTGGCCCAGCTAGTCTGCCCATTTCCCTACCTACAGGATAGGCCGCAGATCCTAGTTAACCAACAGCCTATTTCTTCCTACCCCCCAAAAGAATTGCCTTATGTCTGTCCCATGCATTCTTGAATTCTCTCACAGTTTTTATATTTATATTTTGTATTTATGCTGCCTAGGGTTTAAGCTGCTAGCTGCACATTCAAGTGGACTTGATAGACCGCTAGGTCTTTTTCTACTGGCAAATTCCGTATGCCACACGTCTACCTATCCAATCTTCTGCACCACCTTCTTAAAGTGTTTATGCAATGCAGGCTACCTGGGTGTGATGGATTGGAGAAACTGAGGCTAGGATTTAGAGTGATGTTAAAATCACTGACTAATAGAAATATTCCTTTAGTAAGGAGATGATATAGTCCATTAATGATGTAATCATTGGGGCAGTACAGGTTTGCTAAAGTTACTTCCTGATCATGTAGAGTACCCTGTACAAGTACCAGCCTCTCCTCTGAGTTCTTCCACACCTGAGTCTCATGGAACTGGGTATATTGAGGTATTACTAAAATGACCACACCTCAGTGATGTCCTCCTTTGTAAGAGTATGAGTATTCTATCGAAAAGCCCAGTTTAGTGAGTTTGGCATGTTTGGCTAGTGACAGATGTGTTTTCTGGAGGTATACAAGGTCCAGTTTACATTTCTTAACTCAGGTCTGTATTTTTGCTCTCCTCATAACACTGGTAAGTCCATTTACATTCCATGGGCTCAGGTGAATTTTAGGGGTATCCATTAAAATTAAATATTATTTATTTGCTTTTGGTAACCGGGTAAGTTCAATAGACAGGACTGCCTATTTTCAGGCATGACCCGGGAGATTACAGTTCAAACAAGTTACAAACAATAGCACAGGGAGGAGCTGATACAATGCAGTACATAAAGAGATCAACAACCTTACATACCAGTAGAATTACTTAGCACGAAAGTGATGGCATACATAGCATAAGCATTATGGTACAAAAGAGATAAAAACAGCTTGCAGAGATCAGTAACATAAGTGCATAACAGCAGTGCTAGTGGCATAGGACGTGGGTATTGGACAGGGAAGGGAATAGTAAAAGGCCAGTGGCAAGTAAAGAAGTATGTTCCATGAACTAAAGCAAGTAAAGAGGTGTAATACATGAACTAAAGACATTTACATGTCTCTAGGGAGTTGAGGTAATTGAAGACTGCATGCTTGAAGGCAGGGTGAGAACTGGAGCTTCTAAGGGAAAATGAAAGAGATTTCCAGAATTTGGGAGCGTAGACAGAGAAGGCAAGTTCACCCATTTTGGTAGAGCAATTAGGGACAGTGATCATAGCTGAAGTTGAGAACTGGAGGAGTCAGGGGCAGTCAACTGGAGTGAACATGGCTGCAAGGGAGGAAGGGAGAGAAGAATGAATTATATTGCCGGTCAGGTAGCCTAGGATTAATTTCATTTAATGTCCCCAGTGCATCCCCACCACCACCGCCCCACACCTGTAAACTCTTGTAGCTCCTCTCATAACATTAAGAAAAAAATTAAACATTCCAGGAACAATGCAAGAAATCAGCATCCAGTATGTGAACTTGATGCTCTAGTAAAAGGGGAATTGGGGGATAATAAAGTGTGAAGGCCCAACTGGGGCCTAGTGCTGAGTGGACTTCCAAGGTTGGGGGTCTTAATAGACCCTGTGGTGGTAAGACCGCCTCAAGGAATGGCCTCACTAGGAGGGGTCTCCAGCCTGAATGGCTAAGAAAGGGGTGTCAGGGACAACATCTGTTTCTGTGACAGAGATCAACTTGTTATACGCTGGACTGTGTCCAACTAGGCATCCCTCGTGTCATGCTGTACTGTACTGTAGAAGGGGTTTTGCAGGGACCACTGCAGCCTTTAGGCTGCACATTTGCAGGGTCAGGGGTGGCCCCTGGTTGAGACGCACAAGCATTAAGTATGATACTCAGGTTTCCTTTGTTAAGTTATCATTGGTGAGGAAACCAGAATTTTTACGTACCTGTACATGAGAGAGGACTCCAACACTAAAGGGAGGCTACAGGGACACTCAGTTTCTTCAGTGTTAATCAGTGCCTAAAGGTTGATGGGGGGTGTTTTGCATCATATTAACAACTCGGCAGTACCAGATTCTGTATTACATACTCTATGCCCAGTATTATCAATAAGCAATCAATCACTTCCCCCTCCTTCTCTAGGCAGACCAGTCACAGATTCATGTGAGACCTTATGCTAAATATAGTGAATAGTTAATAGCCCAAATGCAAAAAGGCAGAGATTTGTGAGCCCTATATGTATAACATGCTGCATATTGTCCAGTCTGCCCCAGAGAAATATATATGTCCAGAAGGCTTGATATTCCTAGTGTAATTATAAACATTGTTTTTATTGTGAAACAGTTTCTTTCAAAACAATATGGTGCCCAGTCCATACACAGTAGATGCAGTGACTTGGTGGCTACGCTGCTACTCACCCTCCCCACAGGCAGATCCCCATCTTTCATGGCACCACTCCAGCCTCAATCCAGCTCCATTTACCCTGTGATGCATTTTATGTTGGCAGTGCCATGAATGATAGGCCCAAAATCAGACCAATGGTGAAATTCACACTGCTATGTCCCTCAGTGCTCCACCACTCAACACAGGTCATGGTTGCTGTTCATGTTACTTCATGGCCCTGCTATCCCTATGAGCTGTGCCTGGCTAGAAAGTTTCTGTGAACACACTTGCCATTTATCCACAAGTATAGCTGGCTGTCTCTGCTCAGAGGGTGTGGGGGCAAGCTAACAATGAGTTCTGATTTGCTCTGCACAGTATGGAGGAGGCCCAGCTGGGCCTATGTATTGTTTAAAGAGGGGCCTATGGTAGCAGCTACAGTCTATGGGGCTCCCAACCCCAGTTCTGAAAAGTACATCACTTCAGTGCTAGTATAGTATGTAGGGGAGTGAATCTAGAGCCATGACCTGAGCACCAATAGGCTTGTGGGAGACCACAGATGCCAGCAACAGGCATCAGATCACAGTGGAGCACCATGCTTTTAACAGATGTGGTTTGTATTGTTGTCAAGGAGGGGCTAGCTTTATGGCAGGAAGGGGACAGGAGGGTAGACAAAACCCAGAGAAAGGAGGCCACCTGCACAAGGATGAGGGCTACACAGCAGGCTCCTTACCTGAGCTAAATCCATCAGCACAAATTAATTAAAGTAAGAGAGTCACTATTTTCAAACCAGACTGTTCTACATTTGGCCTGGTCTCCATCGGGGAGAATTTTTTAGATGACTCACAATTTCCTGGATCACTTGCACAGCTTGTTTTTATTTATTTATTTATTTATTTCAAGCATTTTACCAGGATGGACTTACTGAGCTGAGAACAGCTTGTTTCCAGATGCGTCCTGGGGAGTGAGGCAAGAGGAGGCAAAATACAAAAATAACAATAGGCAAGTATACATGGGTAATTTGAGCATAGAATACAAGAAGAAGAGCTGGGTCATTACCAGTTACAAAAACGTAATTAAAAGTGCAATAGTGCGATATACCCTACGCTAGTAGATGGACCTTATTTGGGGAACGGGAGAAACAATCAATGACTGGATTTAGGGAGAAACATTGAAGGGTGAGAAGGAGGGAGGCAACTTAAATGGGAGAATAGGACTGAAAGGGCAGGTAGAAAGGTGGAGGAGAAGAGAACAAGAGGGAGATAGTGAGGGGGAGTAAACAGATAGGGTAGAACGGTGGAGAAGTGTAGAGAGGGGAGTGGGAAGAGTGTAGAGAAGGGTGAAAATAAATAGGGAGGGGCATCACAGAAGTGAAGGGAGGGGAGTAGATGGGTTAGGAAAAGCAGAGGAGATAAGAGGAGATAGTGTGGGGGTCAGTTGCAGGTACAGGAGGGGGAGGTGAAGCTATGCAGAAGGGAGGACAGAGAGTGAAGGGATGAGGCTGAATGAATGAGTAAAGGGAGTGAATTCCAGAGTTTAGGGAAGTGGTAAGAGAAAGCAGCCAGGCCAGCTGAGGAAGTCATGTGGCAGAGAGCAAGGGAGCAAAAGTTGGAGCTACGAAGGGAGTAAGAGGAAGGAATTGGTTGGGGGAGGACAGTGGTGAGATAAAAAGGGAGAGAGCAAAGCCGGTATTTAGTTAAAAAAGAAGAGCTGTGGGCTAGGTGTCTGGCTTCAAGGGAGGGGAAAGGAGAGGAGAGGGAGATGTAGAAAAAGCAGTGGTGGGTGCTAGGTGGGCAGTCAAGAGCAAAATAACAGAAGGAGTGAAAGAGGGAGTCCAGTCTAGAAAGCATGGATTTGGGAGCAGCACTGTAGACTATATCACCATAGTCAAATATGGGCCCCTAAAAAATAAAAAAAATATGGGGAGGATCATTTTCTGAACAATGGCTCTGTGGGCTAACAGAGGGATGCAGCCATGGGTATGGTACAGTGCTCCTAATTTGTGGTGCAATTGTTTACGAATGTCATCCATGCATTTGGAAAAGTCAAGGTGAATGTCAAGCCAGACTCCGAGGTACTTAAAAGATGGTACATCTTCGATGGTGGACCCATCTAGGGTATGGAAGGAGGGGCAGACAACAATCCTAGAGAGTTTTTGTCTTATGACAAAGGTCATGGATTTCTTGGTGTTTAGAGCCAGCTGATTTGAGCAGAACCAGTGATGAACATGGTCAAAGTCCATTTGGAATCTGGTCATCATGTCAGAGGGGGTGAGACCAGAGGCAACGAGGACTGTGTTATCAGCATACATGTGAATGGATGCAGAGGTATAGGCAGCAGGGAGGTCATTAAGGAAGACTGATGAGTATGGGACTGAGGACGGAACCTTAGGGGACACCAGTACAGGTGGGGAAGGGAGGACGGGGAGTTGCCAGTTCTAACTGTATTGGGTCCTACACTCTAGGTAGGAGTGGAATCAATTAGTGCCGGAAATGGAGAGCCCTGCTGCTGCAAGCTTAGTGGGGAGAAGATGGTTAGCTACAGTGTCAAAGGCTTTGACCAGATCGACAAATACGGCAGCAGTCATTTGGCCCTGATCCATTCCAGTGAGAATGGTGCCAGTAGCCCGGAGATGGGAAGAAGAAGTGGAGTGGGACTTTCAGAACCTAGACTGGTAAGGGGTGAAAAGGGAGGTAGAGTCAATGAAGGGGGAAAGTTGAGGTAACACCACATGCTGTTGGAGTTTACCAAGGGAAGGGAGTAGAGAAATAGGGCAATAGTTGCCTGGGATTGAGATGTCGCCACCTTTAGGGAGTGGAATAACTGTGGCATGTTTCCAGGCTTCAGGGACAGAGGCAAGGGCAAAGGAGAGGTTTAGAAAGCAGGAGATAGGGAGAGTGATGGTGAGGGCAGAGAGATGAAGAAGCTTACAGTCAAAGCAACTAAAAGGTTTTGAGCACACACCAAACCCATTAGAGGGACACAGAGATGATGCAAACCCGGACTATCACATAAATAAATGTATTATTACATATCAAAAATTGGACAAACAAACAGGACCTCGCCTGACACGTTACGGACCTCCAAACAGCTCTTTTTCAAAGGCGGATGTAACAAATGCAAGCAGAATTATTTATACAATAGATTAAAATCACATGTCAAAGCACCTTGATTGAACATATCATGTCATTGGTCAGATTTAATTCAGGCAGGGGAAAAAATCTAAATAAAACAGTTAACCCCTTCAATAACCACAGTATCCATTTAAATCGACCAATGACATGCTATGTTCAATCAAGGGGCTTTGACATGTGATTTTAATCTATTGTATTAAAAATTTTGCTTGCATTTGTTACCTCAGCCTTTGAAAAAAGACTGTTGGGAGGTCCGAAACATGTCAGGTGAGGTCCTGTTTGTTTGTCCGATTTTTGATATGGAATAATACATTTATTTATGTGATATTCCTGGTTTGCATCATCTCTGCATCCCTCTAATGGGTTTGGTGTGTGCTTGAAACCTTTTAGTTCCTTTGTCTGGTGAGTTTCTTGAACACCATGTTCCGAGTGCTCACTTCTTTTAGCTTTAAGTTTAGAGTCAAGCCTGGCTGAGTGCTAGTAGAGCTTTAAAGGTGACAACAGGGGAGATAGGTTCAAAGGAGGAGGGGGCTGGAGAGAGATGGTGAGGGGTGAGATAAGATGGAGGGGTTGGGGGAAGGAAGAGAGGAGGGAGGAGGAGGAACAGGAGGTGAAAAAGAGTTGAATTTGTTGGTCACTGAGAAGGGGTCAGAGATGGTGGTATCACTCGCCTTGAGTACTGGGATGGTGGACTGAGCCTTGGGAGACAATAAGACATGGACTACCTCTCAGAATTTAGAGGGGTGGTTGATGTTATTTTGAAAGGTAGAGGAAAACCTTATGGATCTGGTGTTGTTTTGTTAATGGAGTTGTGCCTTGGGGTACCATTGCCTTGCTTGTTATAGGCTTTATTCCAGAGTTTGGAAGCCAGGGTTTCCATGTTGCCTTGTTTCATAGGTAGATAAGTTTTAATGCCTTTCTTGACTAGTCTTACAATGGTGACTTCTACTGAATTGAACGTCTGGGTCCTGCTCTTCAGGAAAACAGTCATGCATGCTGGGTAAAGGGTCCTAAACCAAATGTTTTGCTGCTTCAGTGCTTACATTATAGGAATATATTGCTTCCTCCTTACCAGCACAGAGGTAGAATAGTCATTACCAAAGTAGATTTGTGTGTCTTGAAACTTGACTAGTTTATGTTGCCAAGTCTGATGTATTATTTTCTCTTCATCAGTAAATCATAAAAAATGGACCACAATGGAATGGGGTTAAGCTTCTGGGCCAGGATGTGTTCCCAGTGCTCGATGAGTCTGCTCGAGCTCTAATGTCAGGATGGGGGGAACTTAAAGTACCATACGGTGAAGGGTTAGTATGAAGGACAACATATTGGCACCTTCGGCGCCCTCCGGTATACTATATAGTTGGAGATTATTATGAAGTGCTCTGCACTCTGCATCGTCTGTTCATTCTTGCAATGACTGTACCAAGTCATGTAACTGAAGGATGACTTGCTCTGCAGAATTGAGGCAGGTGTCCTGCAATGAGAGCTGGTTATCTAGTTAGGTTAGGCATTTTTCTATTTCCCGATGTCCATTTGTAATGCTTGTGTGGTGGATTTAATCTCCTGTCTAAAACTGCAGACCTCAGACAACATGAGGTCCAATTAAAGCTATATGGTACGCGAGGTCGGTATTGCAGTCTCCCTACTGCTATAGGGCATGGAGCACGGTAGCTGGGAGCCTTCACTGTTAGAGTCTCCTTGACAATATTCATCCCCGTCCATTGAATCCACCCAGGAAGAAGCCCTGTGGGTTCATGGCATATTGGTCTTCTTTCGCCTCCCTGCAGTTTAAGTTGAGTTTTGTGTAGATAATGGTTGTTTTAGGAGGTTTTTATTGTTGCTCTCTGATGGAGCGTTCCTTCTATGCTGTCCATAGGAACATGACATCACTGGAAGTCCCTGGAAAAATATATTTTTAACAGTTTCTAAGGAAATAGGTATACATATAGTGGTTAATAAATGTATTTTACTTGGCTTTAATAGAACTTCCACTCTGATACCAGCACAGTCAAAACGTTTACAACTTGGCTTAGTCATTACAAACAAATCTATTCTCCTGAAATGGAAAGACAATAATCCCCTGGTCTACATTCATTGAGTTAATTTAATGGCTGATTTGATAAAAATAGAAAAATACATTCCACAAAAAAGCTGGAGATTTGCAAAGATATCTGGACTCCTCTCAGTAAGATACTCGACCAATAAGAAAGAAAATGTGATATATTCCTTTAAATTTAATCTTTACTTTTTTCTTTTTTATTATTCTTTTTTTATCCAACCCATAGTGAGCTAAAATGTATACAATTATGTGCCCTAAGTAACAATTGATATGAATTTACAAGTGCCTATTTCTGACCTTGCGATATAGTAACTGACTTTATGTACGGTATGTATGACTGTGTATGGTTGGCTCCTGTTTTCCATCATGCCTGTAATTATAAACAATTTCATACTCGATGAAGATTCCCTGGTGGAAAAAAGAACAAAGCATGTAATGCACATTGCAATGCCTTGTTGCCAGCTGCTGTCTCAAGTCTTTGCTTATAGGAAACAACATTAAATAAGCACCATAAACTGTGTCAGCAGGTTAATCATGTTTCAATGCAGTCGTTTGTCCTCAAGACACAGATTATAACAGATATGTGGACAAGTAACCAATTGGTTGACTTCATGACAGTGACTGTCAATTGGATTCCTTTTTCCCACTCTTCTGCCTCAGTCTCTAGCCCCACAACTGGCAACGACATGCAACAACTTTTCAGAAAACAGGTTGGCCAGTATATATCTGCATTTGAGAAAGACCAATCAGGCTCTAACATATTTAATGAATTAAATAGACAATTTCTGGAATGTCAGTCCCCTAATGGTCTGTTATCTGGCCTTGTGGCTTCCATTAATGGTAGTAGCCTTCTTAAGGCTGTGAATCTTGGTGTGTTCATAGAGGCCCCAG
Source organism: Neoceratodus forsteri (assembly GCA_016271365.2). Taxonomy (NCBI): domain Eukaryota; kingdom Metazoa; phylum Chordata; order Ceratodontiformes; family Ceratodontidae; genus Neoceratodus; species Neoceratodus forsteri. The sequence continues at coordinate 1,089,008,446 of CM028132.1, read as the reverse complement.
GTTTTGCTCCTATCCTGAGGTTGGTGGTACATGACTTTCTTAAAGAAGTCCTAAGTATACAGAATATGTTTGCTGGTACCCCTAAAATATCTGACAGTTGTATTCACTCTGCAAAGGCTTGCAAGATCTTGTGAGCACTGCAAAAGGAGAACAGTATTCCACACCATCAGCTAAGACAAGATGTCATTTTTTGGCGGAATTCAGCCTTCAGCATTTTACAGAGATTTCTTGAGCAGTATAAAGCAATATAGCAGTACATAACAGTGCACCACATGAGGAAAGGAAGGAGGATGTGGCACTAAATTCCACAGAGTGGCCACTTATGACAGTCCTCTGCCTGATGCTACAGCCATTTGACAGAGTCTCAAAAGATGTCAATTCAGAAAGTGCCAGTCTTAGTCAAAGTCTTCCTCTAACATGTTTGCTGAGGGAGAAACTAGAAATACAGAAGCTGAGTCTTTAACAGGAACTTAAACAGGAAGGGGGATCCTCTTGTGCCACATCTGCTGCTGTTGATATTGTAGACAGTTTATCTCTTCTGATGGAAATGGATCGTGGAATTGAGAAGATGTAAAAGTCAAAACATCAGGCTTGATTTTTAAAACAGACTCTATTACGCAAGGTGCCTGTGCCAAATAGTTGTGATGCAGGTTGCACCTTGCATAAGGGTTTGCAGCAATCCCAATTTTTGAACACGGGTTGTATTGCAGTTGGGATTCTGTGTACCAAAACCACCTTGCACCACCCTTATGGGATAAATGCCCTTGCACCTGTTCGCAATGGGTCTTGCGCCATAGCGGGGCTGCACCATCTTCTTATTCGGCATTCCAGAAGCCATCCATGGTGACAAGTGGGGGCTCACTGTAGAACAGCCAGGAGGTGGTCTAAGGGCTCTGCACTGCTGTATGGCAGGATGGTGATTGCAGGGGGACCTGAAAGGTGAGGACCAAGGGTTGCTGGGGCCTTAGTGGTGCCATGGTGGGCAAGGGGGCATGGTGATAGTGAGAGGGAAATGTAGAAACACCCAGCAGAGGTGCCCTGTGAGCTGGCACACAGCCAAATGAGTCAGGTGGGGGGGGTGCATCAAGACCAGCATGACTTCAACCCTGGTTGACAGCAGCCCTGGTACCTTCCGCACAGAGCCCATAGTCCCCTAAAGATGGTAGGTGGCAGAGGGTGCAGTTTGTGGGGTGTATTTGGTGGTTGGGGACATGCCCTATGTACTTGCACATTCCGCAGGTACAAAGTCCCCTTTTTGGAGGCCGGCAGATACCTGACTACAATGCTGGGGACAGTGAGTCTTGTAGGTCCTGTACAGCAGGTGCCAGGGATTCTGTCAATTGGGGCCAGGTCATGCTGGTCTGGCTGTGCCCCCTCCACCCAGCCCATTTGGATGTGTGTCAACTCACAGGGCACCTCCACCAGATACCACCTCACATTCCTCCCACTGCCACTTTGCCCCCTTCACCCCCCTTGCCACCTCATGGCACCACCAGGGCTACATCAGCCCCTAGTCCACACCTTCTGGGCATTGCTACACCTCCAAACCCTGCAGGTTATCTATGGTTGCACCAGGCTGGGGGGTGATGGATCCCTCTGTCAAATCCCGCAAGTGCACCCAGTGTGTATCGCAACCTTGCGAATAGGGCAACTTTTGGTGCAGGGACATCCTGTTTTATAAAATAGGGTGCAGGGTCCCTGATGCACCCAGAGTTTGCCACAGCCATAGATCACCACAGATTGCAATGATCTATGGGCTGTCTCAAAATAGAGCCCATCATATCTTAGCTAAAGTTTTGGACCTAACCTACAGTTTAAACACTATCTAGTGTCTTTCCTTGCACATGGCACTGACCTTAAATACAGAGATTTTCAAATTCTGAAAGTTGCAGCTGAAATGGAAAGCCAGACTGATGAGTATGATCAACCTACTGTTTCTCCTTACCAAAACATAGTAGAAAGCATGGGATCCCCCTGCACCATAGCAAAAAATACAAACACACACATAAAGACAACACATGCTTCTGATGCTGATTTAACTCAAAAAGATTAATCTCTTGTGTTTGATGATGTTGAGCATTGGCTGTGGCCATTCCAGGTTACACTATGTGCTGGAAGGATAGGGCAGGAAGGAAGGGGGTTGTTTTGAATGTGAGGGAAGGTATAAATGCCACAGAGATACAAGGAAACAAGGGGGACAAGGAAGAGCTAGAGTTTTTTTGGGTTGACGTGGAGACAGGACCTTTATCTACATGGAGGTGGTGTACAGACCACCAACACAGGGGGAGTAGTTAGACTGGGTTTTGATTATATTTTTATGACAGGGTGGGTGCACTGGCACCAGGCACCTTCTTCAGAAATGACCCAGCTACAACAAGCACAGAATGAACAGAAGAATGAGAAAAAGAATATCACAGCTCATGGTACAAAAGTTTTGAGATGGTAAAATAAATGGCACAGGTTGACATTTTCCAGTTTACAAGAACAATGAAAAACATGATGAGCATGATAGGCAATGATAAATGCAAAGGATAATGCCAGAGGCTTAACTATAAGAAACAGGTACAGGTGCTGAGGTTTAACAAATACTCCTTTATTTTCTGAGCAAAAACCTTTTTGGGTCAGGAATGCCTGATGGGGTAGGTATTGTGTTCCATAGGGAGGTGGACCTATAGCTGAAAGATTTCTGACCCATTCCTGTTTGCACAAGTGGGGTTAGTAAAATGTTATTGGCTGTGGGATGGGAGTGAAGGAGGTTGACAGCTGAGAGCAGTCCTTTTAGACACTGCAGCACATTCCCATGTAGAGTCTTATATATAGAATTGGCCAACATGAATTGGGCCCCTGTGCTCTGGCTGCAGCCAGCTAAGCTGCATAAGGCTGGTGCAATGGGTGTGGGTTCTGGGGCCATAGGACATGGCAAATCTGGCCCCCTTATGATAAAGAGCTTTTTTTCCCCCAAAACTGACCTAGCAGTGGTATCTGTTACAATGGCCTTGTAATGTAGCAAAGGAAGAAGGTTGTTTTGCACAGTCTTAACTTTGGTATCTACCATGACTAACCTTTGGATGCAGTAGAGTTGTTGTAGTTTTTATTGAATGACCTTGACAGTGTTGTACTGATGGACTTCAAATGTGAGGCAAGGATCAAGGGTTACTTCCAGATACTTGAAATCCACTGCTGATTCAAGCTGGGTACCATCTCTGTTAGAGATGTTGAAGCCTTGTGAGTGCCTTTGTTGTGGGCAGAGCCTAAGAGCATGACTTTAGTCTTGAGTATGTTCAGAGCCAGCTTTTCACTAAGAAGCCAATGCTCGTGAGCGTGGAAGTTTTGCTTCAGTGTTATGTTAATATCAGAGATGTTTCTTCCATGGGATGATGACGTCAGCTCTCAGTGTGAGTAGGAGCCGAGCAGAACACTGGACTAGGCAGCAGCACCATCCGTGACCTACAGCAGCGGGAAAAATTAAAAAGACGGATCATTTAAACAAAACTACTAGGTTTGCTGTGGTATGAAGTAGCGATGTAGTGAAAGATCTTCCCTGATTAAAAAAAAATAAATAAATAAAGGCTGGAAAATGGGGAAAGGTATATATCACTTTGACGGTATGTCTAAACAATTTAAGTGGGTAAAGGAAGCTAGCAAACCGAGCGTTAACAAAGGTAAGCAATTTACTCCAATTTCTGTGCTCGGTACATCATCTCAATGATTAGAAGAAAGACATTAAGACCCTGATATTACCCTTGCATCTGCGATAAGTCAGCACCCGATTTCCTCCATTCTGGAGATGCCAGAACCAGGTAATGTCTCATTTTACTTTATGGAAAAAAAACACTCAGGTTGTTGGTAATCCGCCTGATACAGAAACAATGCCACCTAAATGCTTGTCAGTGAAAACCATTGATAAGATGGAAATAAACCTCAAGGCTGCGGCTTTGGAAATTGAAAAAGAGTTGGCAAGTAATGAAACTGACAGTAATCAGGCAGATATTTTACCTGATAAATTTATAAGGGTGGAGGGCGCTGAAACTCAAAAGATGGAAGGGTCTGGGGGTAGCACAAGCAAGGAGAGACTATATCACTGAATATGTATTAGCATCAGATATGCAGACTCCTCAAGAATAAGAAACTCCAATACAAGAGAATGGGCTCACTACACAGGGAACTCCAAACCTGATGGAAGCCTTATTGGCATTTTGGCAAGAAATGCAGGAAGCCTTTCAGGACATAAAATCAACCATAAAAGAGGTTAAACAGTCAGTTGACCTGTTGTCAGAAAAACTGGAGAACCTCACTATAAGGACAAATGAAATAAAAAACAGACTCTCAAATTTAGAAGATGAAAATATACCATTAAAGCAAACTTAACTACTTCAGGAAAGGCAAATACAATCTCTGCAGCAAAAGCTGGCAGAAATGGAGGATCGATCCAGAAGAGCCAACTTAAGAATTAGTGGGCTTCCAGAGGGTGTTGAGGGGTCTGGAGATCCACTGAGTTTTTCTGAAAAAATTATAACCATCTCAGTATGAAAAGAATACCCAGAACAAAAAATTATACTAGATAGGGCTCACAGAGGGGGAAACTTCAATCAAAATTGCCCAAGAACAGTTTTTTTTTTTTTTTTAAAAACCACATTATCACCAAGATAAACAACTGATCTTGCAGAAAGCCCACGCAAATAAGGGTTTGATATTTCAGGAAACTATTTTCAATGTTTATCCAGACCTCTCTAGTGAAACGGAAAGAGAAGGAAATTGTTCAATGTGGTTAAAAAGAAACCGTACGATAAAGGAGTTAAATTTACAGTGATGTATCCTGCGAATATCCATTTTATAGTAAAAGTGAAGCAAAGAGTATTTGATGATGCAGACGAAGGAATGGACACTTTCGAGCAACAGTATGGATCTGGATAAGATTCTAAAAGGACAGTTATAGCTGAATCCCCCCCACCTTGAATTTTTTTTGTCTTTGTACCCCCTGTTTTTTCTTTCTAGATTACAGCTGCAAAGTAGAACAAATTGATGGGCATAAGAAAGATCAGGGTGGGTAAGGAGGTGAATGCTGAAGAGGGGGTAAGGTGGGGGGGAGAAGAGTGGGGGTCAGGGAGAATGGGAAAAACATGAATGAATGTAAGATAGGAGGGTACAATTCTGAATACCAAGGACACGGGCTATTAGAGTTAAGGTGTTGAAGATGAATTATTCAGAACGTAGGAAACTGTAAAATTACTGCTGTTCGATCCAGTAAAGGACTCTGGTGTGGGGGGAAAAGAATAAGAAAGGTGGCAAGGTATTAGAAGCTATATTAAAGTCCAGTATAGTTCTCACTTGGCTGCCCATAAGGAACTTCAGAATCTGTGATTTGTGTGGTCTGATTCTAACCCTCCCCTTTCAGATACACCGCTTTCTAAATGCTTAGTTAAAAAGCTGGGCTGACCACTGCTGCTACCCTTGTTTTTGTTATACCTATCGTTATTTCGAGAGTAGTAAGCACAGGAGTGGCCTAAAGTTGGGAAAAGCAAAAGGAAAGACAGACGGAAAGGTGAAAAGGGAAGATCTGAAAGTATAAAAGGGGGAAACAAAGGAAAAAAAAAAGGGGAAAATGAAACATAAAGGAGACCATGTAAAAATGCTTAAATGGATCCACAACACCCTCATACGCTTGGCTGTTTTTTTTTTTTCCTCTATAAACTCCACCCCCATAGACTTCGGTCTTACCAATGTTACTATGCTCCCCTCCTTGTTCATTTTATGTTCGTGGGTTTGAAATATTTTTTTTGTTTGTTTTTTAGCTGTTAAGGTAGGTCTGCTGCACCTATTTCATGGTGTAAGAGATGAAATATACTATGTTCATCTCTGCCAGTGCGGAGGGAGGGGGGATAAGGCAGCCCTTTTTAGGGCTTCCTTGGAAGGGAGAAGAAATGAGGTGGATTGGATTTAAACAATACTTTGACATACTTGAAATTAGTAGGGCTCAGGACTCCTATAAGTTATTACCAGTGATTAATATAGTGATAAGCAAGGCCACTGTTTTTTGCTTTTTACCGGAAAATCTGTTAAAATTCCGGAATTAGGGCTGCCTGAAGACTGGTAAAAATGAAGATTTCATGGAATCTGGAATTTTCTATCAGATCAGTAAATCTATAGAAAAGTGTGTTTTTCTTTTAATTCCTTCCTGTACTATTTTCAGTTTGCTTCATTTACTGCTCTGTATACTAAGCCTTCTTTAATTCTGATTATTTATGCACATACTAAAAGAATGATAGCAGAATCCCGGTAAAATCTGGAAATTAGAGTAACACTCACCAGTGAAATTCCGGAATCTTAAGTCTTGAAAATGGAATTTAATTGTTTTAATCACCATAAATCAGTGGCCTTGGTGAAAAATATTTGAAATGTAAAGAACATCAACAACAAAGGGTATGAAATGAAACAAACAAAAAAAATGGCTATAAGGCTAAAGCTAGCTACTTGGAATATAAAAGGATAAAGAAATAGAATCAAAATGAATAAAGTCATTACTTATTTAGAAAAGAAAAAGATAAATTGTATACTCTTACAAGAAACACATTTTCAGGATAATGACTTTGAATGGTTTCAAAAAAAATGGGACCAGGGGTTACTCAGAATTCAACTAGGTGTCATGTGGTGTGGCAATATGTTTTCATAAAAAAATGCTTTTGGTTCTTCCTGCTGTGAATAAGACTTTGACAGATACACATGGTAGATATGTAATAAAGGAAATTACTTTGAGTAGTAAAAATGACTGTGGCTTCAATGTATGGCCCTAATACTAATAGCCCAGCTTTCTTCTCATTTTTTTTTTTTTTTTTTTTTTTTTTTTTTTTTTTACAGATAACATCTTGTAATTCCCTATATACCCCATATGTTATAGGAGGTGACTTCAATTTAACTGTTAGGAGAGAAGATCAAACTTCTAACATCAATAATCAGTTCAAATCATCTATTAGAGTAATAAATAAATACAGAAATGATTTGACATTAACAGATCCATGTGTAGAATTAGTAAATTCGAAGAAATTTTCATTTTTTTCAACAAGGCATCTGGTGTATTCAAGAATAGATTTATTTTTGGTTTCTGATACCTTGATCTACTCTATTGATAAAATTGATTATCAAGGAATAATGATCTCGGATTTTGTTCCATGTGTAATGGATATCCTAATTAGTAATGATGGGATGTCTCATAGAACATGGAAAATGAACATCGTCCTATTAAAATCACAAATAGACCAACAAGATTTTCAAAATGATATGATGAGGTTTTTTGAACAGAACCAAGAAAGGGATACTACTATTCTGAATATTTGGGAATCCTTTAAAATACGGGTGCAAAGTACTTTACAGCAACTTAGGAATAAAAAAAAGAAAAATCTAAACTGGAATATATGTCAGTTGGAGTTGGAAATGGAGATTCATCTTCTAGAACAACTATATGCCATGAATGCAGATACTCAATTATATAATAAATTGATAAAAAAAGAGGACTGAAATAAATGATTTGATAACAGAAAGGGTCGAGTATCAATATTTAAAGACAAAGGGTGGGATATTCAGACTGCACCAAAAAGATGTGCAATAGCGGGAGCAGGCGCAAGAGCAGTGTGCCATTGCGCAATGTGCATGATATTCAAACCAAGTACAGGCCAAGGTGTGCCTGTGGGAGGAGCATGCAGCAGGCCAGACAGACCAGCCCCCCTCCAAGGCCCCTCATGAGTTACACAACCAGAGGTGAGCTGGATAGACCACCAGCCCATGAACCCCAGCACTGATCCAACAGCAGAGGCACAGTGCCCCAGCACACTCCCCCGGAAAAGAGTGACCGCAACACAAGGAGGGACGGACCCTCCCATGCCACCACACCCCACCAATGCTGACCACCCCCTGTACAGTGATCCCAAGACACCCGGCCCAGAAGCATCACCAAACAGTGCATGGCACCAAAGGCGTGCTACCACCACCATCATGACAATGCAACCCTGTGCCCCATGGCACCATGCATGACAGCCCCACCATGATCCCCCTGCAGCAGGCAACACCAGCCAAAGATGCAACCACAGCATACACAATGCCCCCCTGCATGGTCCCCACTGTGGCACAGCAAAGAGGTCGACCCTGTGTCAGTACCCGAGGGACCCCGCATGTGACAAGGCCCACCCTGGATGCCACCACCAACAGGACAGCACCCTGCACACCCACCCATGCACACACCCTGTCCCAGCACTGGCCTCACCAGACAGCACAGCTGCCCACTGTGGTGCACGGAGGCATGTGCCACACAGGATACAACACAGGGCATGAACAAATCCCCCACCCTGTCCCAAGGGTACCCCGTCACAGAGCCACACAAAGCGGGGCAACAGATGCCACTGTCACATGTCCAATGATGCCATGTACCCAAGGGCTGTACACCACCATGGTGCTGGTGAGCTAGCCATGTGGTGCATGCACCATGAACTTGTCCACCACCAGCATGCAGCTGGAGCACATGTGACAGACAGTAGACCACAGTCACCACCACAGACACCATCGACAGCATGGAGGGGGACAACAACAGCACTGCCCACAGTGTCACCTGAGACAGATGTGCAATAGACCTGTAGACAGAATGCCAGCTGCCATGGCACCATGCCCAGAGGGTGGCTAGCATGGACAGCCATCAATGTCATGCCAGCAGACATGCATGCAGTGGAGGGGTTGGCATGACCGTACATACCACAGACACACAAGGGGTTCAGCTGCATAGGCCAGAAACACACTGCCAGGGGTGAATGGGATACAGCACATGCACCTGAGACCACTGCACATAAGCATCCAGTGCACAGGGCACAACACACATACCACAGACAGGGACCATGGTCCCCACCCACACCAGTGGAGGGACCCTGCCAGACACACACACACACACACACAACCAGGCTGGAACCACCCTCAGATGCCATGAACACCACTGCAGCAAGGCACCAGATGCCCACTGCAAATCAGAGACCACCAATGTTGTAGTATGAGACATGTCTATAATTCAAAAGGTATCAGAATTAACAATAAGTATTTACATTACTATACACAAAGTGGGGGAAGGGGGTACAAGGCTACAACTCAGGAGGGATAGGCATGGGGCAAGGGGGAACAGCAAGAAGGGGGACAAAGGGGTGTGAGGGATAGTCTGGGGGAAGGAACAGCGCGGATGCCACAGGCCCTACTGGCGGCCCCTTTTGTACCTACGTTCCCTGTGGCGCCTTCTGTACCACCACCAGTCACTCTGCTCCATGCCCTGCAGCAGCCCCAGTGTGGCCCAGGTCACCTGTAAAATTTCCTGGATGTGATGCTCCAGGGTCATCCAGTGTTGTCCACCTAGGAAAAGGGAGCAGAGTCAGTATGTGTGATTGGCCAGACCCCCGCAGCCCACCCAATATGCATGGCATACAGCTGTGGGCCTCACCCCTGTGATGGCATGTGACCACCCACAGTGGGTGTGCCCACAAGACCCACCTACCCAGGCACCCATAGCCATGCAAACCATTACGCACCCCCACTGGCCATGCACTGCACAGCACCGACGTGGCCGTACAGTGTCATGGCTATGAACACATGCAGTGCCACAGGACAGTGCAGATTGCACCATGTGGTGTGCATGACAGTGGGGCCATGTGCAGGGGGCCATGCCCCACCACCACCCCTGCAACCCACCATGCACAGATGCAAGGGGAAACACGGCACTCACCCGCGTCCTGGTCAGCAGGGTGCTGCTGACCCACGGCACCACAACTGTGCCCCAGCTGCAAGGCCACACCACCTGTTCCAGCCTGCTTTCCCTGCTCATCAGCCAATGGGACCCTATGGTGATCCTCCAGGCCTAGAGTGCAAACACAGAGAGGGTAACATCAGTACAGGTCAGTAACATAACCCCCCCTTGCCGTGTGCATGCCTGCACAACCCAGCCATGATGCGGTGGTGCAGGGTGTACATGAGGCAGCCCCAACACTGACAACACATGTAGGCCCCCCCACAGCATGACCTGATGGCCACTGTGATACCTGGACAGACAGATACTACCAGTGATGTGATGGAGCACCTACCTGGCCATGGCATGCTGCCCTGCCAGGCACATTTCTGCAGTTGCCCTAGGCAGTCAGGGTCCCATCACTGGAGGTCACCATATCAGTGGTGATACTGCTCAGCAGTCCTGCTGCACCCTGTGGCCTCCTCAAGGCCCTCTACCACCTCCTGCCACACTGCTGCCCGTGGCCTCAGGAGGGGTACCTGGCCAAAGAGGGCACCTGCATGGGGCTCTACCAAGGCCACCAGGCTGGCAAGCTCAGTTGCAGTCTAGATGGGTGCTCTGGTGCGTGGCATAGTGCAGTGGCTATCAGCAACAAAATTGAGCCTTGTAGTGCATGTGCCCCATGTGCGGAGGCAATGCAGTACTGCGCTGCCAGTCGCTATCGTACTGTCACCAGACTGCGTAATAGGGGTGCAGCCATGGGTACACATGTCACCTAGGGGGCAAAGGTCAGCCACAGGGTCAAGGGTCTATCTGCGCACAGAGTACCACAGTGCTATTGGGAAGCCCTGCATGTAGCACAGTAGGGTGCATGTGTGTGACACCTTGAGTAGCCTACTGTGCTGTGGCACCATGGCACCCATGGCACACCATGGCATGAGCGCCCCTGAGCATACAGCGCACTTGAACCACAGGTACAGTGGTGGCCATGTCCTGTACTGCCTCCCATGCTCAGCATGTCGTCAGTGCTGCTAGCATCAGCATCAGCACTGCAGGCATGCATGGTGGGGTGCTGATTGTGCACGTCACAGTGGTGCGCCATAGCCTGAGCATGCTCAATACCATTGCACAAGGCACAACAGCACGATATTCAGCCAAGATATGCAAATCAGCTCATGAGCCATTCCATGGTGCATCCACTGCATTAGCATCCAATTACAGATGTGCCTGCTCTCATTTGCATGTGTTGCACTATAAATACACGACCATAGGCCATGGGATTGTATTGCAGTCCTTTGAGGTAGGTTGCATGCTGTAGGGATGTAGGGACAGTTGTCTGGGAGGGCTGTATGGGACTGCACAGTCCAAGGTAACACCTGTCTATCCCAAAGGCATGAGCATGACCGAGCGAGAGGAAGAGGAGGAACAGGGAAGGGAAGGGTGCGAAGGAGTGTCTACATGGGGCAGAGGTGGTGGGTGTGTCCATGCAGGGGGAGGCTCTGGACATGGAGGAATGCCCATCTACCTCCACAGGTGTCTGAGGGACTGACCATCAGCATTACTGCACATCTGTCCAGACTGATGTTGGCATTGCCAGTGCAGACATGGCCCCGCCTGTGTCCCAGTGTGACACCGCCCTCGGTGTCCAGTGTGCTGGAACATGGATCAGGGCCAGATCCAGCACTGATGATTATGTGACATACGTCCCAGGCAATGATGCATGTGGGACACAGGATAGTCCCACAGATGGCAACCACCTGGGTGATTCCACGAGTGGTGCTGGCATGGCTGCCAGCACAACAGTCCATTCCCAGCCTGCATCTGCATGCTCCAGTGGGGCAGCACTGGTGTGCGGCCAGGGTGGTGGGGCTGTTGTGGCTGCTGTGGCTGCACCGGTGTCCCCTGGTGATCGGCAGCTGGAGGGGCAGTGCCAGCAGATGACCAATGTCAATGAGGGGACAGGGACAGGGGGCAGTGGCAGTGCACTGCATGTGGATGTACCCCAGAATTGCAGTGCTGTGCAGCGCCCACTGTTGAGGGGTGCTGGGCAACAGGGCCAGGAACATCACATGGGACAGCATGCTGGGCATGCAGATGACCCCTTAGATGACCACAGTCATCTTCTCCAGGCCTCAGTAGATCAGCAGATGTGGCTCATGGTGGCGGTGGATGTGCTCAGTGCGGTTCTGCACCAGGCAGAGGAGTGGTGCAGCAGGGACCACAGCTTGCTCCTGGCAGAGTTGGCCCAGCAGCGGGCAGATGTGACCATTGCCATTGACAGGCAGACCACTGCAATGGTGACTGTCATGGCTACACTAGCCACCCATTTAGGTGCCCAGATGCCACACACCCCACAGGGTGCTATGTACACCCCCCGTTTCTGGCATCATGTGACCCCTGCTATGTCGATGACAGGTTCGGCTGTGGGCATGCCAAGCACGCCTGGTGCAGGCATGTTTGGTGGCCTGCAGAACCTGTGCAGACATGGTCACGTTCATGCAGTGTCACCCCTGGAGGCCCATTGGTGTCATCCCATGAGGCCATTGGTCAGCCTGGCATGGCTGGCAGGTCTTGGTGGGGCCGCCCATGCATCTGTGGAGGCCATGGTACTGTACCACATGACTGACCCATCTCCCACCATGGCCACTGTCTGCCACTGCTCTGTGTGCACTGTGGTGTTCTTTGTGCAACACATGGGTGAGGTTCCCAGCCCTGCACACACATGGTCCCTGTGCACACCCTCCTGGCTGCTGGCCACTGTTGTGTGTGCATGATGATGCCTGCATAGCGCTGTCTGCCACTGTGCAATGGTACTCAGTGTCTGAGGCATGCACAGTGTGAGCCACTGGGCATGGTTGTGTGCGGTCCTGTGGGGGTGTGGGGGTGCCTGTTGGGGTGGGCATGACTGTTGCCCTTTGGGCATGTCTTGTGGTGTGTGTGCATGTGTGTGCATGTGATGTATGCAGCCTGCCCATCCCTGACATTGTGTGTGGTTCCCCGACCATTCCCATTCCTTTTATGCCTTCTGCCTTGGTGTCCACCCCTGCCCATCTGTGGGCTGTGCCCTTGTGCTTGGTGGTTGCACATGGCCCTGTTACCTACCTGTGTTGTCCAAAGTGCTCCTCTGCGATGGTGTCCCGGTGCTGCTGTGCCATCTGGGCCAGCTGGGGGTACCATCACCCAGGGGGTGGCTGCCCTACACCAACTGGACCAGCATCTTCATTGGCCCCACCACTGTCCCCCTCCTTGATCTCAATGGCTATCCCACAGTCAGTGGCCATGTTGTGCAGGATACAGCAGGCCAGGAATAGCCTACAGGCCTTTGAGGGGCTGTACTGTAGGGTACCACCTGACATGTGCAGGCAACGGAACCATGCCTTCAGCAGCCTGAACTCCCACTTGATGACATTCCATGTTGTGGTGTGTGCCTCATTGTACTGTTGCTGCCCTGGGGTCAGGGGGCACCGGTATGGTGTGAGCAGCCAGGGCCGTAGTGGGTAACCACTGTCACCTGTGTGTAGAGGGGAGTCATTAGCATGATGGTCTGCATCACTATGCCATGGGCCATTATGGCCATTACCCATGGCACCCCTGCCAATGCCCCACACCCCCCTTCTGCACAAATCAGCCAGCATGCTATGTATACTCACCTACCAGATGGCCAGTGGGTATGTCCCCACTCTTGAACCTGTGGCACAGTGTAGACTGGTGCCAGATGAAGGCATTGTGTGCTTCTCCAGGGTGTGTGGCACAGACATTGATTATGCACCCCCTGGCATTGCACACCACCTGACAGTTGACACTTGGGTGGCCCTTGCGGTTGATGTAAGCTTTCCCCTCCAGGCCAGGTGGCATGCAGATGTCTACATGGGTGCTGTCTATGGCCCTGAGCATGCCAGGCAACCGTGCTACCCTGTGGGACTCCTGTATGTGTGCTGTGTGCTCCGCCTGTGTTTTGGGGAAACTGATGTACTCCACAGCATGTGGCAGCAGTGTACTGAGGAACTGTGTAAGTAGGTGTGATGTGGCCGACTGGGTTATGCCTGTCATGTCCCCTGTTGGTCTCTGGAAGGTACCCGTGGTGAGCAGGCACATGACAGCTGTAACCTTCATCTCCACAGATAGTGCATGGCTCCATTGTGTGGGTGCCTGCATCTCATCACTGCACAACTCACAGAGTTGCCTCAGAATCACCCAGTTCAGGCGGTCCTGGCCCACAATCTCAGTGTCACTGTACTGTTCAAAGGTGGCACAGGCTTGGTACTGCCTGATCTGGGTGTACCGCCGACTGGTCCTTCCATGGCCGCACCTCCCTGCTGCCTGCCTTCTCACACCCCTCATTACTGCCTCCATCTGGAAGGTGGCAATGGCCATGTCCCTGGCTGGTGTTCTCCCCCCGGGTGGCTGTCTTCCTGTTCCCCCCGCTGTGTGTTGCTGGTGCTGCCCCTGCACCGGGTTCACCTCCAGCTGTTCACCTCTGGGTGCCCTGCCTCTTGCCACTGCTCTCCATCTACTGTGGCCCTCTCAGGCCCTCTCACACACACAGACACGGGCACACACACTCCTTCTCTCACTCAGGCACACCTCCAGTGAGCCCTGTCCAACTCCTGGCCACAACTGCCCCCTGATTCCTGTCTTGCCTCCCTGCCACTCTGTCTCCAAGCTCCCACCTATGGCTCCTCTGTGGCACATTCATCCTCCCCTCTCTTGCTCCCTTTTATTTAAGCTCATTTCCACTGTCGCACAACTTCAGCCTGCTCTGCTACTGCACACGCTGCATCCTGATGAATCACACTGCGCATGTTATTCCTGGTTCCGCCCCCTTCAGTTGCACATGCATTCATTACTGTTGCACTATGGTGCATTGCATGTTGTGCTGCACTGCCGCTGCCATTGAATATCGCACCATGGCGCATTTCCAGTCTTGCACTGGTGCATCCCTGTTGTGCATGGTGCATCTGCTCTGAATATCTCACCCAAAAGCTAATTCATATATATCATCAGATAAGCCATTAAAATTGATGTCATGGCAGTTGGAAAAAGAACAAGAACAAAATAATATAAAAAAAATACAAGATGAGCAAGAAAATTCACTCAGGAATCCGATATAAATAACAAAAATATTTTCTGATTATTATCGGAAATGATATACCTCTGAAATTAAATTAGAAGAAAAACTGGTAGAATAATTTTTGCTAAGAATCCAAAATAAACAAATCAATGACCAAATCAAACAAACGCTTGATGGGTTGATTACACAGATGGAGGTAAGAGTAGCTATTGATAAATTCCCCCGGGAAAAGCTCCAGGTACCGATGGGTTTCAAATAGAATTTTACAAGTAATTTAAAGAAATCTTGATACCTATATTGCCTAATCTTTTCAATTCTTTTATAGTATTAAGTAGTATACCAAATACATTTAAACAGGCTAAGGTACTTCTGTTTCATAAACAAGGCAAAAATCCTAATAATTGCACCTCATATAGGCCTATATCATTACTTAATTATGATTACTAAATATTCACTAAAATATTAGCACTAAGGTTAGAAAATATCTTACTTATGTTGATTGAATCAGATCAAAATGGATTCATTAAAGGAAGAAGGGTTAATGATAATCTAAGAAGAATCATTAATATTATTGCTAATAACATCTCATATGACTCTATTCTTTTAGCAGTCAATGCAGAAAAGGCCTTTGATCGGAAGTAATGGTCTTTTATTTTTGAGTTAATAGCAAAAATTAATATTGGTAATATATTTGTAAACTGGATTAAAATGAACTATACTGATCCAGTGGCTAATATCAAGATAAATGGCTGTTACTTAGAAATAATTAGGTTAACTATAGGGATGCAGCAGGGTTGTCCTCTCTCACCCCTCCTGTTTGTACTGGTAATGGAACCATTTGCAATTGCAATTAGACAGGAAAAAAAAGATATCAGGAATTAAAATGATGGGGAATGGGCACAAAATAAGCCTTTATGCAGATGATGCATTATTGTACTTAACTGATTCATCTGTGTCATTAACTAATTTCTTGGAACTATTAAAAGGTTATGGGAAGGCATCAGAAGATAACATAAACTGGCACAAATCTCTTATTTTATGATTAAATAGTGATTAAATCTTTTCTCAACCTAATAATTGCATATGTGAGCAAGTCGATACTATTGAATAGTTAGGTGTGGTTATAATGATCAACTATACAAGGCTAATTTTGAGCTTATGCTCAAAGAAATCAAATTTGATTTAGAGGGTTGGAATTATCTACCCATTAACTTAATAGGAAGAATACATGTAATCAAAATGAAGATTCTACCCAAATTATTATACCTATTTAGAGTAATCACGATTGCAGTACCTAATGTTTTCTTTTTTTTGATTCCCTAAAAAAAAAAAAAAATAATAATTTCAAACTTCATTTGGAATAAAAAGAAACCTAGAATAGCATGACAAAGGGGGATTGGCTCTTCCTGATTTTAAAAATTATTATTTAGCTGCCCAAATTGTTGAAATCTGATATTGGATAAAGGGTAAAAAAATGTTGTCTGTGGTAACTAAAATGGAAAGAGAAATACATAAATATAAAACACTTAGACAGCTAATGTTTTCAGGTTATTATGATAAGATAACAAGGAAAAAAGAACCTGGTCACTAAGGTTACTATAGATTGTTGGCAGGAATTACATAAGACAAGGAAATAAAGTTACCAATTACTAAATATTCCTCTGTTGCTAATAATTATTATTCCCCTCCCTTCCCGTTAACAATGCTCAATTTGAGCTTTGGTCACAGAAAGGGATCTGTGAAATGGGTCAGATATTTTATAATGGAAGAATTCAATCTTGCACTTCCCTACAAGAACAGTTTGAATTACCGAATTCTAGCAATTCTCAATACTTGCAAATAAAAAATGTTATTGATAAAAATAATAAAGGTATGAAACTTTATAGCACAAATTTTATAGATAGCTTAGAAGGGAGTATGGATAAAAAACTAATCTCAATGATTTATGCAGGAACTGATTCGATTTCAGATGATGAAATGTAAAAACTAAAAGAAAAATGGTCAAAGGATTTTGGAATTGAAATCACGGAAGAACTATGGAGAAATATATTATCAATCCCAATTGGCAATTTGAAATCTAGTAAATTACAGTACAAAAAATCCATTTAAATACACTTCATAGGATATATTTCACTCCATATCAATTACATAAAATAAATGATACCATCTCTGCTAAAAGTCCTAGATGTGTTCATACATCGGGTACATTGATACAAATGCCCTGTCTTAACCCATTTTTGGTCAAAAATATTTTCCACAATTGGAAAAATATGAAGGCTCACATTTCAAAAGACCAAATCATGGTGACATTATCATATTCAGAACATCTGGGGGATTTAGATAAATTTCAAAAATCTTTATTATAATTGCTGTAATTGTGGCTAAGAAATGTATAGTGATAAAATGGAAGGATGCTGACCCACCAAACTTCAAAACCTGGTTGAATTTTTTATTGAACATAATGCATCTAAATAAAAAAAATTACATTAATCAAGACAATTACACAAAGTTCGAGAAAATATGGCTCCCTTTGTATAATATAACTCAAACTGGAGTAGTTGAATCTTAAAAAAAAAAAAAAAGGAAAAAAGTAGCAAGATCTGCTTACTCTGTTATAATTTGTTTAAAAAAATAAACATTCTTCCCAAAGTTAACATTCTTAATACAGTATAACTTTCAGATAACGTTAAAATCATTAGGAGTCCTGGGTCCTTGGTTAGATTAGGGTAGAGGGAAATGATAATAAAAGAGGTCTTGGTATTATCTTAAGGCCTAACAGTCTGTGATGATGACAAAAACCCTCATATTTTATGTCTGAACCTCAAAAAAAAAAAAAAAAAAAGAAGAGATGTTTCTTCCATGAATGTAGACAATGACATCAGCTGCATAAAACAGAGAACTAGCAGTTGAGCAGGTCCTGGGCAGATTATTAATGAAGAGTGTGAAAAGGAGGGGGCCTGGTATACAGCCCTGAGGTACACTGCAAGTAATGGTATTGGCCTCTGAGCTTATCTTACCCAGATTATCCATTTGGGATCTATTTTGCAGATAGCTCAATAATCACAGTATTGCTGCTGGTCTCACGCCGAGTATGCATAGCCTTTGCAGAAGCGGACAGTGGTCTACGAGGTCAAAAGCTTTGGTTAGGTCCATGAATACTGGTCATGTTATAAGCCCTTTGACAATAGCTTGCTGGACAGAGTTTGTGAAGCTGACCAAGCCTGTACAGGTTCCATGGCCCTTTCTGAAGCCGTGTTGCTCCTCGCAGAGAAGGTTCTGCTGATCTAAGAAACAGGTTAGTTTATTATAAACTATCATCTTATACACCTTGGCTAGGGGCAAGAGTATAGATATGGGCTTGTAGTTGTCCAAGACAGTGAGTTTGCCTTTTTGAAGAGAGGTACTAGCATGCCCTGTTCCTGATGTCCAGGACTGTTTTCATCATGAATGATAGATTAAATATTTTGGAGACTGGTTTGACAATTTTGGGTGCAGCTAACTTAAGGAACATGGTAGGCAAGCCATAACAACCACAGATTTATAAGAGTTTAAGTGGGATAGCAATTTCTGTTCTTCTTTGGCTATGACCTTTTTTAGGTTGCAATGGGGCCTGTGCATTTCTGGGCCTGCCTCTTGTTTAACATTTGTGGCTCTCCCATTGGAATTAGGATCAATAAAATTTTCCAGGTTGCAGAAAGGCTTATTAAACAGATCAGCCATTATCTTAGAGTTGATGAGTTTAATGCCTGCCTCAATCTCAACTGTCATAGGATCAGAAGTTTTGGGTCTTAGAATGTTGTTAATATCATATCACAGTTTTTTTGCTCATTTAGGCTGGCTTCTTGCTGTGTTTTAAAATATGAACTCTTAACTTGAATAAGCTCCCATTTGAATTTGTTTCTTTGCTGTCTATAGGCTTCTCATTTAGTTGGGGAGTGTGATTTTTTGAAAGGCAACCCATGCTGAGTCTCTCTCCTTCATCATTTAAAAAAGTTACTGTTTAACCAGTTAGAATTTAGGGTTTTCACTCTGCACCTGGTCAGCGCAGCATGTTTATCAAGCACTATAGCGAATTTGGTAATGAACAAATCTAGTGGACAGTTCACATCAGGGACTGCATCATTGAAGGTCCCATCCACTAGTGCCAGGTCAGCTTGAAATGCCTGCAGGTTAAAACTTTTGCTGCTACAGTAGGCAACATCCTTTGGGACTGAATTGCATACTGCACTATTGTGCCAAAAGGCTGTAGGTGTTGGAGTAGTTACTGATGGAGTCTGACAGATGGCTGGATAGTCTGACCCTGGTCAGGTTGCTAATGAGGACCCAATCTAGGTAAGCTTGCTTATCTGAACCATTTCAAACCTTGCAAATGTTTGGAAGTGGCTCAACCACAGTGTATATTGCTGGCTCAGAGTGGTTTAGATTTTGTCCAAACCAGTTCACTCATCACTTCAAGATGGGCCTACTAGTGCTTTTCTGCTAACAAATTATGTCTCTGTGAACAGAAAAATAACTTTTGGATGGTCCTTCATCTCATCACATCAAGATCTACTTTACACCAGGACAGAATCTCAATCCATCACAACCATGGTAGAAGACTTCTTAAGAGACCCTAAACAGCTATACATCAGGGATAATAATTTCAGATACTGGCATGGGAAAAGAAAACTTTGGCCGCTGTTAACTACAATTACCAGTCTATACCTAAGCTGTCCACTAACTAATGTGTTTTCCGAAAGGATATTTAGTGCTGCAGGCAGTATTGCTACTAACCAATGAGCCAATCATCAGACAATGTTGAGAACCTGAGATGTATTAATGTCAATCTGGGTTTGTTTGCTGGCTTCTCAGACTCATTTAATGGTGCTGACTGAATATGACATAACAAAATTTGCCAGGCACCTGCTATGATGAAACATAAAAATCTATTTTTTGATTTCTAGACAATATTTGGCATATGTTGCACTGGTGTGTACATTTGTTGTTCCCAGCTCCTTTCTCAGACTTAGAAAATATGAGAAAAATATGTAACTTCCTGAAGAATAGTATATTTAAATGGGAACCCCTGGTGGCATAAATAACACTAAATGCTGGGGAATTGAATTCAGTGACAGAGCTGCTGTAAGTACAATGAGCTATACTCCATCTTTATTAAGGGTGGGTAAGTAGGTTCCTAATATTTCCATTCCTCATACAAGATGTTGTCTGTGAGTGTCAGAAATCACCAGTGTCATTTTTAATTTAAGCTGCAACTCTGCTAAACAGAAGAAGAAGCACTAGTTGTCAGCAAAATGCAAGAAACCGACTACCAACTGGTTGCTTTTTGTGCCCTGGTGCTAGGCGATAGATGTCTAACTCTAGTCTTAACTGTACTACTCAGTCCTGGATACTCTCTGTTGTGTTTTTGACTAGACCTTGGCACTCTCAAGTGTGTTTCTTAGCTTGGTCTTGCTAATTGTTGCTTAAACTAAAAATTGATCAAGGATGCTAGTACCGGAGATTACCTTCTAACTGGTAGTTTTTATGTTCGCTTGCGCGTATGCACAAGGAACGTCTTGGGAGAATGGGACACTTTGGAGGTGTGCCCCTCCTCTGCAATCCCCTGCTCCATTGAGCAGGCATGGCGATCCTGCACCAGCCGGACCGCGGTGTAACTGTGGCTTGGCGTTAAGTCTTCTCTTCAAAGAAAACCACCGCTGTCATACCTGGCTGCCTCTCACCCTCAAAATCTTTGCTGCCATGCTGGAGCCCACCCCAGCGTATGGCGTCCAGCGTCGTCTGCCGAGATGGGGTGCCCAATCCCCGTTGGCTCCACGGCCCCAGCCATCCTTCTGCCATGCTGGGAGCCCACCCCAGCGTGGGCAAACGTCCCACATAGTCTTTTTTTTTTCACCTGTAAAGCAAAACGGTCCCACGGCGCTTCTCCCAGCCCCCACAACTGGCACCCACCTACTGCACCCAGACTCCCCACACCCCCTCACCCTATACTTACCTCTGGAGCTTGGCGCCGACGATCTTCGGTGGACCGGGAACACATCTGCACTCTTCAAAGCCGACTGCGAACTGAGGAAATGCCGGTAAGCTGTATAATGGGCTAGATAGGGGGTTTTCAACTTTATTGCATATCTCGGGCATTTTTTGGAATTTTTGCACCAAATTTTCAACATGGGTTTTTTGGGACCCCTTCTCATGAATGATGTCACTGTCACTGCGTTATCCGGGCCCGAAGGGTGATTTCCGTCACAGTCACTGTTCAAAATCACCCAGGACCAGAATAATGCCATGACAATGACATCATTCATGAGAAGGGTCCCAAAACCCCATGTTGAAAATTGGTGCAAAAATTCCAAAAATGACTGAGTTTATTTAGCTGCAAGTTGCACAGTTCCTATGCACGTCAGAAGTTTATGAATTTCAATATTTTCACTCCAAATTTTCAACATTGCCATTTTACCATACCTCCTTATGAGAAGTACAGCTGTCATTTTCACATCCTGCCTAAAACATGTTTCCACCCATGTAGCGCACAATGGTGCAGTCGGCGTGCAAACTCATTGTATGGGACACATTAAGAAAATCACAGTGACACTGTTCACTGAGCAGAGATCTTAAAATGGCTATGTTGAAAATGTGTGAAAAATTCCTAAAATGACTGTTTCACAGTGTCGTTGTAACAGTTCCTCACATGGCTCGTGAGTTAGCAATTTTTCAATATTTTCACTCCAGATTTTCAACATTGCCATTTTACCACACACCTCCTTATGAGCAGTACAGCTGTCATTTTCACATCCTGCCCAAAACGTGTTTCCACCCATGTAGCGCACAATGGCGCAGTTGGTGTGCGAAATCAATGTATGGGATACATTAAGAAAATCACAGTGATACTGTGCATGAGCAGAGGTCTTAAAATGGCTACGTTGAAAATTTGGTGAAAAAATTCCTAAAAATGACTGTTTTACAAGCATGCGTTGCACAGTTCCTACGCACGCTCGTAAGTTCGCGAATTTTCAATATTTGCACTCCAATGACTTCCAAATACCTAAACAGCACATAGAAGCAAGTAACATTCGCCATTGACAAATGCTTGTACTTCTTTGTCATTGATTTTTTTAAGCCATGTCCAAGTGCCAAATACCACTGCAAATACCTGCAAGCGAACGTTCGGCATTGACAAATGCTTGTTTAGGCTTAAATTAATATTTCTCTGAATGTAAACCAAGCCCAAATTGATATCCCAATCCAAATAAAAAAAAATGGCAGATTGGCAAATCCAGATCCACTCCCACAGTTCTCACCCCCTAAAACCCATGTCTTAGCAAATTACCAAAAAATACCTTTTTACACATTAAATTTGAGTTATCAGATGTCACCCTACTGATACAGTAGCAGATAGCTGACCCTGCAGGAAGAGCTCAAATGATCTCCAAGGCATGAAATTCCTCCTGGTTCTTCTATAGTTATCAGCCTGGTTTTACTGCCCCCTTTTTTTATATTACAAGGTAGCAGGCTGTAGCCTCCACTCCCTTTTGGAGGGAGAGTTATCAAGCAGTATCCTTCTCCCTATTTGTAACCCCCCAAAGTGTGGGGATTACCTATTGATTCCATAGATCACCTGCAGAACTATTGTTGCCCTTTTCTGCTCTCTCAAGCCCAAAGAACTGGAACTCTGTACAGAGGCACTAGAACAGAGCTGTCAGTATTTGGATCTCCTATGCCAGTGTGGACTGTGGTTTTCAATGTACATCAAAGGCAGCTGGCTACTGTAGATGGAGTGAGTGATCACATTCACAACATGACCTGGATTCCCTGAGACATGCTCCCACAAAAAACAGACTGTAACATGAACCATGTTGGGGGGGGGGGGGCTTGATGGATTGTCTCAGGGGCAGAAGCCCTGTTTGAAGGAACATATGAGCCAGTGCCCTTCAAGAGCATGAAACATAGAAACATAGAAACATAGAAGTTGACGGTAGATAAGGACCGCATGGCCCATCCAGTCTGCTCATTTCTTCTTCTACCTTATAAATGTGCCATCGGCCTTTGCTCAGGCAGTGGCCTATCTATTCATACTTATTTGTATTGCTCCCTTATGCCTATCCCATGCCTGTTTGAAGCCCTGCACTGTATTCATAGCCGTCACTTCTTGAGGTAGGCCATTCCATGCATCCACCACCCTTTCTGTGAAAAGAATTTCCTCACATTCCCCTTAATGCCCCCTCTAATCTCATGCTGTGTCCTCTTGTCCTGCTATTTTTCTTATATTTAAACATGTTAGACTCTTTCACCTTGTTAATGCCCTTAAGGTGTTTGAATACCTCGATCATATCACCTCTCTCCCTCCTTTGCTCAAGGGTATACATATTGAGCTCTGTTAATCTGTCCTCATATGTCTTCTGATGCAGTCCCTGCACCATTTTGGTTGCTCTTCTCTGGACTGCCTCAATTTGGTTAATGTCCTTGTGAAGGTGTGGCCTCCAATACTGCATGCAGTACTCCAGATGGGGCCTAACCAGTGTCTTGTAAAGAAGGATTATTACCTCCCTCTTACGACTTGTGATACCCCTACTAATCCACCCTAACACCCCCCTAGCCTTACCTACTGCTTTAGAGGTCTGCTTGGATGATTTCAGGTCATCAGTGATGATGATGATGATTCCTAAGTCTCTTTCTTCCTTTGTGACTGCCAGCAAATCCCCTCCCATCCTATAGGTGGCTTCAGGGTTTCTCTTCCCTATGGGTTTGATCTTGCACTTCTTTGTGTTAAACCCCAGTTGCCACTCTTCCAACCATTTTGAAAGTTTATCCAGATCTCTTCTCATTCTGCCCACCCCATCTGGATCATCTACTCTGTCGCAGATCTTGGTGTTATCTGCAAACAGACAAACCTTACCTCCAGTCCATCTGCAATGTCACTGATAAAGATATTGAAGAGGACTGGCCCCAGGACTGATCCCTGAGGTACTCCACTTGTGACTTGCATCTCTTCTGACTGTATACCGTTTACCACCACTCTGTTTTCTGCCTGTTAACCAGTTTGCCACCCAGTTGACCAACTTCTGACCCACCCCGAGCCTACCCAGCTTATTTATCAATCTTCTGTGTGGAACAGTATCGACAGCTTTGCTGAAGTCAAGGTAGGCAACATCAACTGCTCCCCCTTGATCCACCACTCTGGTTACCCAGTCAAAGAAATCTATGAAATTAGTTTGACAGGACCTTACTGTTGTAAACCCATGTTGTCTTGGATCCTGTGCTCCTATGGATTCCAGGCGTGGCACTATCTTTTCCTTAAGGAGAGCCTCCATAATCTTGCCCACTACTGGGGTAAGACTGACTGGTCTGTAGTTCCCTGCCTCCTCTCTGCTACCACTCGGGTGGCGTGGAATCACAGGATCCCTTCTCCAGTCTTCTGGGACCTCTCCTGTGCTCAGAGACTCACTAAACAGTTCTGCTAATGGTTGTTCTAGTTCCACCCTTAGCTCCCTTAGTACCCTGGGATGTATGCCATCAGGTCCTATTGCCTTGTCCACCTTGAGCTTATTGAGCTCTTGTGGGACCATTTCTTTTGTGAAGGGACTAGTGCACACCTCCCTTCCCCCTAAGTCCATGGTGCTGAGCTGTGGGCCCTGCTCTACCTTCTCCTCAGTAAATACTGAGCAGAAGTATCTATTTAGTATAGATTCTTTTACATGGTCCTCCTCCTCACATGCCCCCTTATCCCCTTTGATCTTAGCAATACCCACTCTGGACCTTCTCCTACCACTAATGTATCTGTAGAAAGTTTTGTCACCTTCTTTTACTGTTCTTACTAGTGTTTCCTCAGTTTGGGCCTTTACCTGCCTTACTGCCTTCCATGCTTTCCTTAGGGAAGTTTGGTATGCCTCCCTATCTTCATCCCATTGCATTCCCTTATATTTCTTGAAGGCCAGCCTTTTGGCTCTGACCTTTTCTGTTATTGTTGTTGAGAACCAAAGTGGTTTTCTTCTTCTTTTGTACTTCCTTTTCTCTCTAATACAATGGGATTTTGCTTCAAGTACTGCATCCTTAATACTTGCGCACTTTGCCTGTACTCCCTCACCTGTATTTCTTCTTGCCAGGGCTAGCTTAACTCTGTTGGCCATTTTAACAAAGCAGCTCCTCTGAAGTCCCATATGTTTTCCTTGGAATGGGATGATTTAGTTCTAGTGGCCAAATTGAACCATACCATGTGATGGTCACTGGCCCCCCAGGTGACCTTCTGCCTGGAGATCAGTGATCCTTTCCCTGTTGGTCAGTACTACATCTAGGATAGCCCTGTCACTTGTGGGCTGTTGCACCAGTTGTTTGAGGCCCTCCCCCTGCAGGGAATCCACTATGTGTCTAGTTCTGGCAGATGTTCCTGCTGGTATTGACCAATCTGTATCTGGCAAGTTGAAGTCTCCCATTATCAGAACCTCCCCTTAGCTGTCATGTTTTGTATATTTTCTAACAGTTATGTGTCCATAACCTACCCCCGATCTGGAGGCCTGTAGACAACCCCAGTTCTTATGGCTGTCCCATTTTCTGTTTCCAGGGTGACCCACAGTTCTTCTGGCTCCTTATGTGCATTCTGAATTTCTGTAGCTTTGGTAATTTCATTGACATAAAGGGCCACTACACCCCCCTTTTTGCACCTCGGTCTCTTCTTGGTATTAAAGTCTCCCAAATGTGGTTACTGGTGAATCATGTCTCGCTTTTGGCTACTAAGTCTCCAAGGAAGAACTTGGTTGGTCCAAAAGCTAAGACATTGTTTTCTTTTTGTAACATCTATGTTGGTCCAATAAAAGGTATCAAACCATTTTCTTCTGGATCTGCTCTTACAAAGACCAATACAGCAACTAATTTATTTCTGTATATCATTTAAAAACACAGTTTTATATCCAATCTGTTTCTTTTTGGCATCAGATGGCATTTTGTTGGGCTTAAACATCCACAGAGAAAGAGGCTGTTACATGCAGGGAAAGGGGGAAATTGTTTAACCAGGAGAGGCACACTAAGCTGAAGCTTCATTCCAGGTCCGACCTGGGAGCATAAGAAAGTTAAGTGATTTGCTCAGGGTCACACAGTGTGCAAGTGTGAGCTGTGGGATTCAAACCCAAGTCTCCAGGTTTGCAGCTCAGAGCCTTTAACGACTGCGCCATACTGTCTTCTGTGCAGGAACAGAGTGTGAGAACGCCTGATGGGACAGTCTACAGGGGAGTTGCCCTGCAGTTGAGCAGTGTCCCTAGACATTTTCAGACCACAGATGTCAGAGCAGTGATTGAATCAGCTAGAGGCTAAATCAACCATGCTTACCACTGCCAGGGGACTGACTCAAAGGGTGTTGCCTTGGGGTTTGTGGAGGTGGCATGCAAAAGCCTCAGATACTCAAGACTTCTCAGAGGGGGGAAATGACTGATAAAGAGAACACAGCTGATCAATGAGATGCCAGCTACAGCAACCAGAAGATGAAAGCTGAGAGAGATGTTAGGAGTGTGAGTGAGGCTGAGGACAAGAACTGATGTATCCAGCCAAGGCTGCAGAAACGAGGTGGAAGTTGCCATTGAGGGTAAACAGTGGGCAACCCATCAGGGCTTTCAGCTTATGCACACACCACACTCTGTAGATAATTTAGATAGGGCCACAGAGGTGGGCTACAGTAGATGGACTAGCCATCCAGCTGGGAGTACAGATTTGGGTTGAAATACATGTTAAGTGCTCCAATGCCAGCCAACCACGTACAGCTGGAGTCGGTCCTTGCTTCATTACCTGGAACCGAGTCTTTCCAAGGAACTCCCTAGGACTGTGGTAGTAATACTGGTACCAGCAGGGTGTGGGTAGTACCCACCAATACAGAGTCAGGCAGGGGCACTGTGTTGGATATAGGGGTGGGCTGCATCTACACTTTGGGTTAGCAACAGTGAGGGTATTGCCTTGCATGTATTTGCCCTGCTGTAGTCTTTTCCTTTCCCAAAACTTTAACCCTGCTTATCTCTAATAAATCTCTTCTTATTTGTTGCAGATCTGTGTCATAAGCATATTGGGCCATATGCACAAATGGGCAGGAATTACACACATATCCCACCTGCATAGCTCTGCACCCATGGACAGATGTACAATGGCCATATTCATCAATGGTCAGCACCTATCTTTGGGCCTGACCCTCCCCTCCAGTGGGCAGGACTCCACAGGGTGGCCGGGGGTGGATTCATGGGCCCAGTTGGGCATCCAATCTGATGCCTGGCATGGATCACACAGTGGACCCCTAGCACAAGAGGGTGCAGGTCCAGGTGCATGAATGCCCAACGTAGGCACACGGACCCATGCAGCCCAGCTCTATTGGTCAGGGTACCCCCAGCCCATGCCCCATTAGTGCCATATACCCATACAGTCCCCAGCAGGACCCTTGCCCCTGGCCTGTATTGTGCTCACTTGCCAACCAGGACCCCGGTGTTGCTGCAGCATACCCCTGTGCAGCGCATGCCATCCATGCCTCGGTACCTGAACAGCCGGTCCATCTGGCATCTGGCAGCCCCATCCCCATAGTATGCATTGAGACCCCCCCATAGCACTGCAAACCCAACCACTTTCACCCATACCTGTGAGCTGGTGCTGCTTCATGGGATGGCTAGCAGCACATTCCTCCTCTCGCCACCTTGGCTACAGGCTATCCAAGTGATGCTGAGAGCATGCTGCCTATATATAGGCAGTGCTCCCAGCATCACTTGAATGGCCGGCAGCCAAGAAGGTGTGTAGAGGGCTGTGCCACTGGCCATACCTAGCCTGGCACCATCACAGCAGGTGTGAGGTTGGGGAGTGTGGCGGGTGGTCCTGTATGGGGGGGGGATGTCTGCACCCAGGGGCCATTGCCACATTAGGAGTGTGTGTTTGGGGGGCAGCCTACAAGGGGCTGGGGCACAGCTGTGTGCTGGGTTGGGTGGCACTGGGTGTCCATCAGGGATGATCACAGTGGTCCTGTTCCTGGGGGTGTGGACTATCCGCCTGGTCTGGGCAGTGACCAGTTGTGTGCATGAGGCATGTTGGGGTCATATGGCAGGGTTCTCCCTGGCATTCCCATCGCCCTTCTCTGCACCCCCATGGCCAGCACTACGTGCCTTAGTGCATGGCAAGAAGTGCTGGCATACCCCCAGCCCGCCTGCAGCATGTTGCGGTCTGTGGGCCTGGGGATCAAGTACATTGGGGCTGCATGCCCCCCATTAAATATAACCTACTTTGCCCTAATCAACATGGTTTCAGACAAAGCCATAGCACAACCACTGCTCTGCTGGACTTTACAAACTATGCACACAAGTCCCTGGATGAAGACAAACTGATGGGGTCTATCTCCATAGACCTCTCCAAGGCCTTCGACACAGTCAATTACCCCCTGTTACTGACCAAAATGTCAAACATCGGTGTGGCACCTAGTGCACTATGTTGGTTCCAAGACTACCTTACAAGCAGAACTCAATATGTCAAAATTGGACATACAGTTTCATGTGCAAGAGAGATATCAATGGGGGTGCCCCAGGAATCAACCCTTGGGTCCCTACTCTTCAGTATCTTCCTAAATGACCTCCCCACTGCCTGTGAAACCAAACTGATACTCTACACTGATGATGCAGTGCTCCTGGGAAGTAGCACGTCCCTTGCTAATCTGCAAACTGAGCTTCAGGCATCCTTCTCCTCATCGGAGACATGGTTCTGCAGACATAAGCTGCTACTGAATTATAAAAAGACCAAGGCCATGCTTATTACCAGTACACACAAAAAAAATTGAACGAAACCCCTCATCATTACAAACTCCTGTAGTGAGCCACTGGAACAAGTCTGCATGTTCAAGTATCTGAGGATCACACTGGATGAAACCCTAATGTTTGCTCAACATATTGACTCCCTGGTCAAGACAGTGAACATTAAGATTGGTGTCCTTTACAGACATAGGAAATACCTATCGCCTGAGGCCCTCTGTCTTGCAGTACACAGCTCCATATTATCACATATCAACTATGGAATAGTGATATATGGGGTGGCAATGGACACTGCATTGAAACGGGTACAGGTGGCTCTAAACAAGGCCTGTAGGCAAGCCCTTGATTTACAGCATGATACACACACCTGTACACTGTATGAACTCACAAGTTGGCTATCCCTGAAAAACAGGGTCATTCATCAGACATGCACACTAAGGAAAAAAGCGCTTATAGGGAAAACTCCACCCTGTGTTGGCAATCTGGTAGTGGCTGCAAACACACCACAGGCCACTAGGGGGAGGAGAAGAGGGGACCTGTCCATCCCCTTCCACCATACCTCACTCGGGCAACGGGCATTTGCCTACCGTGCTCCCTTGTGACTGAATGAATTACCTGAGTACCTCATTGCCACCACCTGTCTAGCAAATTCAAAATTAACCTCAAACAACATCTAAGTACAATCTCTAAATGTTCTTTCATCTAATCTCGGGTATCTCAATCCTCTGCCATTCTATGATTGATGCAGCATTTGTCTCCCCTCATCTCACACCCCCCTGGCTGCACTTTGTTAAGACAAGGCCCCCCCACAGCCTACCCTTAACACCCACCTATTGCTTTACTACCTCCCTAACCATCCCCTTCCCACCGGATGACAAGGCTCCTAGGAGCTGTACTATCTCTGCCTGTATAACTGTACACATGTTACTTACCATTCTGTCTTGTATCCCACAATGTTTTTGTGCATATGTTAACCAGGGTGTTGTTTTAGTAGGTTCTGTTCTTGATTACTACTTTGAACCTTGTCTTGTCACTGACGTGGAACCTTTGTCAAAAAGCTTGGGCTCAAAGGTATCTTCTGAACCAATAAAACTGCAACTGAATTGAATAAATGCATCCTGTGTGGAGGGGGCGTAATGGGTGTGGAATGGCTATGCACTGCAGATACGCGGTGTGTAGCCACTCTGCCCATTAGTGCATAGACCCTATTATTTGTAGTGTGAGCATATTATTTGTAATGTGACAAAGTACTACATTTTAAGCACATTGTTGCTGAACTGTGTTTGAATCAGGTGAGCAGTACCAATGGAGACACAGTGTGTTGGTATTGTTTCCCAGGGGGCATACTATCTTATTACCCTGTCCACTTAATCTTTCCTTTTGTGTTGGCCCTATGCAACTTACATCTAAACTCTTAACTCATCTTCTTTGGGTAATGAATTCCTACAGTTGTTATCGAACCAGGCTATTTAACTTTATTTGACCCCACAGGGGAGGGGTAGTGTACTGACATCTACAGTGACTCAGTACAAATACATATTATCTGAAACAGACAGCAACTAAAATATTTTTTAATTAAACATATATGAACATATGAAACTGCCAGCAGATACAGGCCACACGGTCTATCTAGTCTGCTCGAATGTGCAGCTAGTCTAATACACTGCAGCTGCCCCTCCCTCCCCTACCCACATAACTGTGACCTTCCCCCTCACCTTGTCCCATCCCCTCTTAAAACTGTCCACCGACTTACAGGATACCACCTCTTCGGCCAGCACATTCCATTTTGTCACCACTCTTTCTGTGAAATAGAGTCTTCTCATTTCTCTTCTGAATCTTCCACCCACCAATCTCAGATCATTCCCCCTAGTGTCCCTCCCTCCCTTTAACTTAAAGAGTCCCTCTGTACCAGTCTTGTTTTTGCCTTTTGTATATTTAAAGAGTTCTATCATATGCCCTCTATCCCTCCTCTCCTCCTGGGAATACATGTTAAACTCTCTCTACCTCTCCTTGTAGAGTCTATCTTCCATCCCCAGGATCATCTTTGTTGATCTTCGCTGGACCCCCTCCAGCAATTTAACATCTTTCCTTAAGTACTGACACGAGAACTGCATGCAGTACTCCAGGTGTGGCCTCACCAGTGACCTGTGTAGTGGCAGGATTACCTTCCCTCTCCTTGAGGTGGTTTCTCTGGCAGTATAACTCAGCATCATATTAGCTTTAGCTGCTGCTTTCCTACACTGTGCTGGGTGGTTCATTTGTCCCATTATTATTACCCCAATATATTTCTCCTCCTCTGTAGTGGCTAGCCATACCTCCCCCCATCTGGTAACAATTCCTTTGGTTCCTTACTCCCAAGTGCAATAACTTTACATATCTTTACATTGAACCCCAGCTGCCATTTTGTCCCACCATTACTTAAGTTTAGACAGAGCATCCTGTAGCCCCGCTACCCTTCTGTATCATCTACCACGACTCCGATCTTCACGTCATCCACAAAAAAGACTAATCTTGTTCTTCATGCCATGTGAAATGTCCACGATGAAAAATGCCAAACAACACTAGGCCCAATACTGAGCTCTGTGAAACTCCACTAGTTATAGCCTTTGGAATATATGTAGGAATATGGAAAATCAAAAGACTAACACCCCCTCCTACAAAGGACTGAAGCACTCACTAGATAAATCAAAAAAGTTTATTTATTATGTAACAGACTTCCATGGGCTCTCAGAGTTCACCTCTCCACACCTTCTGAGGTGGCTTGCCTGGGTTACCTAAAGATGTGCTACACTGGGTACACAGGCCAAATGTGGTGCAGTACCTCCACCTGGGTGGCAATAGTGGGTACCTGGATGCTGACACACAAGACTATTACCTCTCCGAAAACAGTGCATAAACTGCCCACACAGTTCTGCCCCCAAAACAAGTGACAGAGTAAGCACAGGAGGATATGGAGAGGGTAATGGGGCAGAAGGGTAGAATGGGAACTGTGATGATGGATTCATTTAAAACAGGAAGCTGTTCTTGAAGACTGTTGCAACAGCACCTTTGCTACATATCCCTATATACTTTCATTTTTTTTCCTTTTGCTAACAACTCACACTATCAGGAAGACCACCTGATTAGTGTATCTTTCTTTCCCTCTTTGCTTGGTTTTCCTTTCTGCCTCCCTCCCTCCTTCTCGGCTTTAATGAATCCATACAAACACTGATCTGTATTGAGTACTGTGTTGCTTCTAAATAGACAGTTATTGAACATAATTATGCCATAGTGAATTAAAATGGATCAGCAAGTATGTCATATATCTAAAAGTAAAAAAAAAAAAAGTGCAGTAGTATTTTGGTATTTGCCCTTTCTGAGACGGCGGAGGTGCTATCTCAGACTTTCAGCCGAATGGAGCTTTGTTTATTTTCATGTATGCTAACCGCATTTCAGTTTGCAGGTATATTCCTTTGAGGACGAAAGCCATTTGTTTCATTCCTTTAAGGACTTAGAAGCCATGTAAAAACTGTCCTTTTAGGTTCAAGCTAATGAATGGAACTGTTTCCCTGTTTCCTTTTTGAAGACGGCTTTAAGAGCCCTTTTTATTTTTTTGGTTGAGCAGTCCCTGTTTTCGCCACAGAGAGTAAGCGCAAGGTAGTGAAGAGGCTACCCTGAAAGAACAAATAAACATATCATATGTTGGGCTACCCCAGTATTCAGAGAATTTGAATAAAATGTTAATTACAGGGGTTTAGCAATGCTTTCAGCCTTGCTTACAGAAAATGCAGGCACCGTTTTCGGTTCTGTACATGAGTTCGCCTTAAAACTGCTCCAGTTTCACATTTTTAGGCTTATAGAGACACATAACCTTGTATATTAAAAGGCTGCTTGTGTTTTCACATTAGTGTATGGATGTGTGTTTCATTAATTGATTTGGAAAGACTTCATATTACCTGTTCAGGTATTCGGTTTCAGGGCGGGGTTTCCTTGGGTTAGGCTTTGGAGGAGTCTCCACCTACTCTGTGTCTCTGTCTGTACGAGCCAGTTGGCCCATTCAAGCTTATGTTATGGATTAGAGATATAGGGAGCAGAGCTTCATGCGGACCTTTATCTAAAACCTTTATTTTGCCTATGTTATTGGATTTATAAGTATGAATCATTATGTAAATCAATATTAACTTGTATAAGTTTTTTTAAATGAAATAAGGAACTCTTTATGTATTTTCTATCAAGTAACAAAACTGGGAGGAGATTAGTTGCTCCTCCCTTGTCCTGCAAGTATATATAGTGTGTTCCCAATCATTTGGAGAGATAGCCTAGTGAGGTGCAGACATATTCTGCTCCGAGCTGTAGAAACACTTGCTAATTCTAGTGTATGTATTAAGAGAACTTTCTTCAATACTCTGTTGTGCAATATTTTCTTTGTTTTCTGTCGAACAAGTCCATTGAATTAATTTAATATTTTTTTTGTTTTGCAAAAATAAATACTTTCTTTTGATTTGCAACATTTGACTGGTATCCTTTTAATCCCACACCTCACAAGTGGTGGCAGTGGTGGGATTCAAAGCCCAGTTTGGTGTGCTTCTGATACTGTACAGGTATCTGAAAAGAACTTGAATGTTGCAGGAAGAACCAAGTAGTGATGCTGTAATGCGAACAATGGCCAATAAACTGGGCCTACCACTAATGCCTGGTCTTGGTGATGTTAGAAGAAAGACAAAAACAGAAGAAGAAGGTGCCATCAGAGGTATCATAGAGGAGGAGGAAGAAGAGAAAGTGGAAGTGACTGCTCCAGCTGGTGATACCCAGGAATTACCACAGTGGCTATGTGTACAACAGTTAGCCTTGGAGAAACAGAGAATTTAAGACATGCAGCGAAATGATGCTCGATGGTCAGATACCCTGACAGCAATACAGGCCCTCAGTGTTGGACATCCTCCTGGTGTTGGGGAGGGTCCAAAGGATATTAAATTAACAAAGCTGAGTGAGTCTGATGATATTGAAACTCACTTGACTACTTTTGAGCTAATAGCTCGGGTGTGTCAATGGCTCAGGAGTCAATGGGTCATAAAACTCGCTCCTTATCTTACAGGTAAAGCTCAGCTGGCATATGGACATGTTGATACTTCCATGAGAGAAAATTATGATGCAGTAAAACAAGCAATCTTAAAGAGGTATGACATATGTCCAGAAACATATAGGCAACGGTTTCGAACTCTGAAATTCCATTTGACAGACACCCCTCAGGAATCTTATGCAAGATTTAAGGATTTGTGTGGCAAATGGTTGCAACCTTCAAACAATGCTAAAGAACAAATGATGGAAGTAATAATTTTGGAATAATTCATTTGCATATTGCCATAGGGTGTAGAAATGTGTGTTAGGGAGCACCGACAGCAGAGAAGGCAGTCCAACTGGCTGAGGACTATCTAGCTGCGAGGCCTAATAGCAGAAGGGGTATTCTGGATCGGGTGCAACCCAACCCATGGTAAGAACCTTTCCTGTTTCCTCTTCTGTTACTTATCAGTCATCTAGTGGGGGTGTGAAGCAAGTAAAACCTAATAGCGTTCATAATCCTGAAATAATATGTCATTTTTGTCAAGGGAGAGGACATATAGCCAGATTCTGCCCTAAAAATAAATCCACAACAGCTCCTCTGGCTCTGGCTAACTGGGGTCAATATTTAACTTCTGTTACTGTAAATGGAAAACACATACTGGATTTACTGGACTCTGGAAGTCAACAATCCTTGATAAAAGCTAGCCTACTACCCACTGAATTATATCCCCAGACACAGACAGGAGTTACATGTATACATGGAGACACGCACTATTATCCCTTACAGTCAGTAGAAATAGAAGTGCAAAATAATAAACAAAGCATAGATGTGGGAGTGGTTCCTCATCTTCTGGTTCCTGTTATAATAGGACATGATCATCCTGACTTTGCATTTCTACTGACTAAGGCTACACATCTGGGAGCCATCACTACTAGGGCTCAAGATAGGCACAGGGCAGAATTTCAACAATTACAGTATTTCTGTTTGAAGATTATATGTTTGGGACACCAAGGGCTAAAAGGAAATCTAGGTGAGATAGGCACCTGGATAAAAAGAGATGGCAGAAAACACATCTGAACTTTAAAAATCAAAAGGAAATGGACATGAATAATGTCAATATATGGGAGGATAATTTGTTTGGACTTGAACAAATAAAGGATAAGACACTGGAATTTTTTTTTTTTTTTACAGGTTGGAAATAGAGTAAGGAACAAAAGTGTATAATAGACAAAGGATTATTATATAGGGAATGTGTGAATCCCAAAACAGAAGAAACTGTGTTACAATTATTTGTTCCCACCGTTTATAGGAATCATTTAATATCTTCAGCTTATCATGTTCCCTTAGCTGGTCACCAGTGGGTGGAACGTACACTTCGGAGATTGTTGTATACATTTTTTGGCCAGGGATTCATCAACAAGTAGTAGAATATTGTAAAACCTGTGAGCACTGTCAAAAAGTATCCCCCTCAGTAAAAAAGGAAAAGTCCCTCTACAACCTTTACCATTGATCTCAACTACTTTCGAGCGAATTGCAATGGATGTGGTTGGGCCCCTTCAAAAATGTGCAAAAGGGAATCGTTTTATATAAGTCATGTGTGACTATGCTACGAAATATCCTGAAGCGATACCCTTACGCACTGTGACAGCAGACAAGGTGGCAAAAGAACTGGTCAAAATATTTTCCAGAATGGGTATCCCCAAAGAAATTTGATCAGATAGTGGCAGTAACTTTTGCTCACAGGTATTAAAGAAATTCTATACAGCTTTGGGGGTACATGCTATACATACATCTCCATACCACCCACAAACAGATGGGCTGGTAGAAAGATTTAATCAAACATTGAAAAAAACGTTGCAGAAATTTACTCAAGATGAAGGAAAACAGTGGGATAGCTTACTACCCTATCTTATGTTCGCATATAGGGAGGTGCCACAGTCATCTACGGGATATTCCCCTTTTGAATTGTTATTTGGAAAAAAATCCCAGAGGCTTAGATATAATTAAAGAGAATTGGGAAGCAAAAAAACGGGATACTGTATCTTTAACATCTGTGGAATATATTAAAACATTAAGAAACAAAATTGCACAATATACAAACAAAGCCCAACAGTTTAAAATGGATCACCAGAAGTACCAGAAAGCATACTATGATCGAGGGGGTGGGTAGGAAATCCTTTCAACCAGGGGAAAAGGTCCTACTTTTGTTGCCTTGTTCAGACAACAGACTTTTAATGAAATGGCAAGGACCACATACAGTACAGAGACAGGTAGGACCTGTCAGTTACGAAATTCACTGTTCAGACAAAAGAAATAAGTTACTCCTGTATCATGCAAATTTACTTAAGGCATGGCACGAACGTGTAAACACCTCCCTGTATGTATGCCCTGAAATGGAACAAAATGAACTTGACCTGGACTATGCTAGATTGGATGGTAAGGAGAACATAAAGGATGTTAACATTAACTTTAATCTGGGTGACGTACAATGTACAGAATTAGATAACATATTGTCTGCATTTAAACAATCATTTACAACATCTCCTGGATGCATGGAAGGCATCGCTCATCACATAGATGTAGGGCACACTGTACCTATTAGGTTAAAATCTTATAGATTAACAGAGAGTTTGAGGAATGAAGTAACTGAGGAAATAAGAAAAATGCAACAACTGGGAGTGATACAGCCATCCATGAGTCCTTGGAGTTTTACAATGGTTGTGGTAAACAAAAAGGAAGGTGGGGTAAGAGTCTGTTTAGACTTTTGTAGGCTTAATGCTGTGTCAAAAAGTGATGGATATCCTATGACGCGCATAGATGACATCATTGCTCAGCTAGGTAACGCGCAGAATATTAGCACCTTAGATTTGTCAAAGAGGTATTGCCAAATCCCCCTGGATGCTGACTCACAGGAGAAAACCGCATTTAGTACTCCTTTGGGATTGTTCCAGTTTAATGTAATACCATTTGCATTGCATGAGGCCCTTGCCACATTTCAAAGAGCTATGGATAAGATTTTGTAACCACATGTAGCATATAGTGCTGCATATTTAGATGATGTCATAATATTCAGTCCATCTTGGAAAGAACACATGACACATCTTAAGGAGGTAATAGAAACAATTACTAAAGCAGGGTTAACCATAAATCCTACCAAATGTTCCCTGGCAATGTAGAAAACTACATACTACTGATTTGTTATCGGAAAAGGAGAAGTTAAACCTGAAATTAGTAAGGTAGATGCCATCGCTGATAGTGTACAACCACAAGCAAACAATTTTAGGAGCAGTATAGCACAGTGGTTTAAGGCTCTGAGCTGCAAATCTGGTGAAATCCAACAGATCAGACCTGGATTTGAATCCCACAGCTTCCACTTGCACACTGTGTGACCCTGAGCAAGTCACTTAACTTCCTTGTGCTCCCAGGTCGCACCTGTAAAAAAGCTTTCAGCTTAGTGTGCTACTCCTGATTAAACAACTAAATAAAAATAAAAAAAATAAATACAATTTCAAACACATTGCCTTTACTGCTGCACTTGGAGCGGTCATATTTGGGTCTAGTTGATCAGGGTGTGGTTGGTGGGATAATGTGTCAGCATCAGTATTGCTTTAGCCACAGTGATATTCTAAAGTGTAACTGTAGGTAGATAAAGCTGAAAGTCACCGATGTCCTGCTGTGTCCAACTTGGCAGCTGTGTTTACATATGTGGGCGGATTGTTGTCTGTTCTCATTGTGAATTGGGTCCTACACAACTAATCATGGAATTTTTCAGTGACAGTCCACTTGAAGGCTAAGAATTCAAGTTTGTGCACTGGGTAGAGCTTTCCTGATGGGTTCAAACTGCGACTGGTAAAAACCACTGGACAAAGTCCCTTAGGGTGCTCCAGATACAAGACAACTGCTATGCCACTTAAGCTTGTGTCTGTGTGCAAGATGTAGGGTTTGGTGGAATCTATAGATACCAGCTCTGGCACTTCACTTAGGCATTTGATTATCTCTCTGAAGGCCACTTCATACTATTCACTTCACCTGGCGCCAAGTGATTTATTTATCTTCCTGTACTCTGTCTGGGGATTGCCTCTCCCAGAGCAAGCTTTTTTTTGTTGGTAGGCTGGTACCCTTGTGTGAGGTCATTCAGAGAGCAGACAATAGAACAGTCTTTTACAAACTGCTTGTAATAGCCACAGAATTTGAGAAATGACTGTAGTGCCTTAGGACTGTGTGGGCTAGGCAAAGTGGTGAGTGCCTCTGCTTTGGCTGGGTCAGTCAGTACCCCACTGGTGGAAATTATGTGGCCCACATATTTGACTGAGGGCTGGCAAAACTGGCACTTGTCAATAGACACCTTTAGATTGAACACCGCTAATCTGTCCCATGCCTTCAACAATTGGGCTTCATGCTCTTATAATATCCGCCCAAATATTAAGTCATCCAGGTGTACTAGCACTTCCAGTGCCTGCATTTCTCCCACTGCTTTTTCCATCACTCTTTGAAACATGGCAGAGGCCCCAGAAATACCTTGGGACATCATCTCAAACTGATAGAACCCCAAAGGGCAGATGTAGGCTGTCTTCTCTTTATCTTCCTCCACCAAGGGGATTTGGCAATAGTATTGTGAAAATCCAGCACCGAGATCCACTTGCTTCCATTTAAGCTCACCAGGGTATCTTTGACTCTAGCTACAGTGTACTGGTCAAGCTCTGTCTTCTTGTTGAGAGTGTGACAGTCTATGCACATCTGAACTGCTATGGTCTTTTTCCTGGCCACCACTATGGGTGAAAGATAAGGACTACAGGACTCCTTGATGATCTCTGCTGTCAGTAGCTCTTGTAAGTGTCACCTGACATCCTCTATGTCAGCAGAGACAGTCATTGGGATCTCTTCTGAAAGGGTCACTTACCCTGAAGGTGGGTATGGTGCACTTCTCCTTTTACACATCACACATTCCTTTCATTCAAGGAGAATGCATTCCTGCACTTGGCTAGTGCATTGCTTAGGTTCCACCATCAGTGGTCAGGAATGGGCTAGTCTCTAAACTCGAACAGGGTGGGGTCAATTTCTGTTACAGTGGCAACTTCAGGGTCCTCTCCACTCACACTATTGGCATGAAAAATATTTGCTAGCACTCATCCTTTCTGCAAGATGACAGATTTGTCAGTCTCATTCTTCATCCTCACTGTTACTTGTCTCGCTCAAAGGTTGGCAGGTGAAGGCACTCCTTTTTGGACAATCAGCCCCTCTGGTAGGCTTTTAGCTGGTACATCAGTGATGAGAGCAGGTTCAGCTAGCTAATGCTTGAACTTGGCTATACCAATCACATGGCATGTGGCATTTGGTGTCAAGACCATTCCTTGCTTTCAACACAGTGGATCACTCCAGTGGACTCTTCTTGCCCCACTGACTTTGGGGTGTCATGTTTCATGTTCACTCTTTACAACTGCTCCTAATGCTGGCCTCTGTAGACACTATGGTCCTCCTCCTCTCTTGGTACATTTGGGCAAGCCTCCCAAATGTCTGCATTGGTACTGATCAACACTGGAGAGTCATCCATGCGCTAGGATATAGCAACATTATGGCATCAATCCTGAGTAGCACTCAGCTCTGGGGAACTCAGATTTTACAGTGCTGTAGCCGTCATAAGTGTAGCTGGTATCGCTCAGGACTCACAAGGCCAAGTCCTTTCAGAGGCACGAGAGGCAGCTATCTTAAGTGGCTATTGTAGAAAGAATGGTGGATGATAGTAACTTTGACCCACTGTCAAGTAAAGCTCTGCATAGTTTTCCTTCAGTGATGATTGGAATGTCAGTTCTGGGGCCCAGTTGTCCTGAGGGCAACTTGAGCCCTCAGGAGATTTCATGATCAGTCAATTTTAATATGATCTGTGGCTATACTATATGTAGGGAAAAATGGTCAGACTAGGTGGGCCAAGTGGTTCTTATCTGCTGTCAAATTCTATCTTTCTATGTTTACCAGCAGCCATTTTTCCTGCTCGCTTAGTGTGAACAATCCCCCAACCCAACAAAACCTCAACCCGACTACAGACTGAAGAACTTGCAAAATAAAACGATACTAGCTTTCTTTAAAAGTTATCTCAGTACTGGCACCCAAAGCATTATTTCATTTTATTTTAGTCAACAGTTAAGCTATTTTTTAATTTTTTTAATCTGAACTAGAGGCACAGACTGCACTAGACTACCGATTCCCATCAGTTATTCAATATCTGCCAAAGTCCTGTCTCCCCACAACCCAAACAGAAACCACACAGTAAAACCTCAGAATAAAGCATAATTCATTTTGTAAAGCCAAAATTAAATACATACATACATAAATAAATAAATAAATAAATAAATAAATAAATAAATAAGAGAAAGTTTCTCAAACCACAATTCTCTGTCGGTAGCGATATTTCTGTGGTCACGCACTGCATAAATTAGTGCTGGACACACACTACTATTCAAACAGGCAGCACACTTTCTAAAACACCTCTATGGCTCACTTGGCTAAAAGGACAGCATTTCCAGATCACCAAAATGATCAAACACGATGGCAGCCCTAACAAAAAAGCTGATGAGTCAGTAATCACACAGGATCATAAAGCTGCACACCCAACTTTATTGCCAAGCCTTACAGTAAAGCACTGGGGTTAGGACCACCACACTGTGCCTTTGAACTGTCTTAGTTTGTGCTGTATTTTCTGAATTATTGTCTCATTTTTGTTTGCTAGTTGGCAATAATGTCACTGGAGTGTACAGTTTAAAGATCCTAAGCACACAGGATGTTTAAACTGTACACTGCACTTTACTGCCAATTGGCAAATAAAAATGACACAACATTCAGAAAAATAAAGTGCAAACTAACACAGTTCAAAGTCATGGTGGAGGTCTTAACCACAGCGCTTTGCTATAAGGCTTGGCAATAAAGCGGAGCGTGCAGCTTAAAGGTTCTGTGTGTCCACTGTGTTTGATCATTTTGGATGCAAC
This sequence comes from Neoceratodus forsteri, assembly GCA_016271365.2. Taxonomy (NCBI): domain Eukaryota; kingdom Metazoa; phylum Chordata; order Ceratodontiformes; family Ceratodontidae; genus Neoceratodus; species Neoceratodus forsteri. The sequence continues at coordinate 1,088,967,861 of CM028132.1, read as the reverse complement.
GTAGGGTAGCCACCCCTTTCAGCAGTACCACCTTGGTGTCTCTCTATAGCACAGCTGACCCAGCTTTTGTGTGCAACTCTGGAACTCTGAAGTAGACTCAACAAAAACAAGCATTTCTCAGTATTTATTTGCAGTATCTTGTATTAGCTTGCATTCTATACTGACATTTACAGATACTGCCAGTTCTTGGACCCCCGCCGTCACTCAGGTTTTAATCATGCTTTCACAGCCGTCCGCAATGATGCTACTTGACAAGAACAAAAAAAACAAAAATAATTATTCAAAACAGATCTCTACTTAGTCGGAGGACATATGGGAATGATGAAACAGAAACAGATTGCTACTTAGGTGGGTGACAAAGAAAATGAATGTGGCTGCATGATGTAGATCATGCTCACCAATACAGCAGAACCCTCTAGTGGTTATTCTAAGAGTGAAAGGACTACTTCAATAAGAAGTGTTTTTATTCATATTTTTTATTCATTTTTTGTCACATTTTCTGTATCTTTTAAAATATTTTTAACACCTTCTAAAATATACTCAACATGTAACCCATTTTCCAAGTGCAATAATAACTACAGGGTGGGCAGTATTAGGCTATACTGGACTGCCCAGGGGTATAATGAGGCCAGACACTTGCTCTAGTCTGGTTCTGATAGCTTGTTTGGGGTGATTCCACAAGCCTTGACCTTTCATCGGATAACTGTCTCTAATCATTCAAGTAATCAGACAATTTCTCTCCCTCCTTCCGTATGGTGGCTCGCAGCTGGAAAAGCAGGCTGGTGCCACTCTGGACAGGTCCATAGTTGCTCTTTAACATTGCCAGGTAGTTCTGCATGGCACAATTGGGCTGGTTTGTTCACAAGGACCAGATAATGTCCAGGGCATTTCTCCATAGCTTTCCACTACTCACTTCCTTTTCTCATCTTCAGAGCACTGTCATTCTTGAAGCATCTGGATTTCTTGACTCATCCAACTGTAGTAGTCATCTGCCCCATTTGGGGTGGGGACAGTACCTGAGACTGTGCATAATCTTCTGTAGAAGCCGACGTCATAATGGGACACAGGAATGGCTACACATTCATGTACCACCAGTGCCAGATTGGCAGAGGGCACTGGGGGTATCGCACCTTCTTTTTGTAACTGGTCACTCACATCCATGGCAGTCTTTCCCTTTGAACTGAGAAAGGACTGAAACTTAACTTCAGAATCTGTAGGGGCCATGGGGCCCTTGGGTGAAGAGTGTTGTTTGACATCAGTGCTTGAAACTCTTGCACTGTTTTTCCATCCAGTTGGCTGGCTGCACTGGGGGGGAACAGAAGGAAGACTATTCCCTCTGCCAAACGGGTGTCATATCCCTTCAAAACTTTCAGCTTTGAATGTCGTAGGCAGTTTGCTCATATCAGTTTCAGTGCTTTGGCTGGCACAGTCATAATTCACACCATACAGTTTTAAAATGCCCAACGACTGCAAAGTGTCAAATGGCTCCAAAATACTGGCCCTATCAGTACTGTCAGGGATCCTTGTGAGTAGAATTGTCTTTTTTTGAGTCCAGGCACGTCTCTTGGTACCAATAGTCCAGCTACTGAAGCACCATGACAACTTTCAAAATTTTTGGGGGAGGGCAAAAAATGTGTTTTTTCACAAAATCACAGTTTTGGGGGACATACCTGTGGCACAAAAATCCCAGCAGTGTCTCCAATGTAGTGGACCACCTGAGGTCCCTGGGGCTCACCTGTCCACACCTTCAGAGAACAAGGAAAACAGAAGAGTGGTAGCAAAGCAAGATCAGGGGTCAGATGGCAGGGGGAATCTTGTAATGCAAGGAGCCTGGGTAACAAAATCAGTGAGCTCCAGGTACTGATCATGAATACTGAGGTGTACCTTGTGGCCACCACAGAAATGTAGGTGTCAGAAAATAACTACTGGGACCTGATAGTCCCTGGGTACTCAATGTTCAACAGGGATAGAGGAACACTTACAGGGGGAGGAGTAGCCCTTTTTGTCAAGGATGGCACTGAGGTGGTGGAAGATGGGTGCATCGGGGGTAGTCATAGGGAGATGGAGTTTCTGTGGGTGCAACTCATGGCAGCCTCAGGCAAGAAACTCCACTTGGGGTGATCTATAGACCTCCAGGGCAAGGGGAAGAGAGGGGCAGAGAGCTCAGGGAAGAATCTGAAAGAGGAGTAGAAAAGGGGAGAAGTAGTGGTGGTTGGTGATCTGAACCTGCCACAAATCGATTGTAATGTTCCAGTGGCCAAGAGCACCAGAACTCAGGCTTTGCTGGACACCCTTCAGGACTGTCTACTAGTACAGCTATTTAAGGAACCCACCAGGCAGACTGCAGGTCTTGATGTGGTACTCACCAGCTCAGAGACTGTAGCAGCTGTGAGAATAGGGGAGCCACTGAGGAACAATGATCATAACTCCATTTGGCTTGAACAGGCCTTTGGGTCCAGAAAACCCCAATCAAGTGCTGCAGTCCTTGTCAGAAGGGCATATTTTTAGAAGGGCAGACTTCAACAGGTTGAGGGAGCTAGTCACGGAACAGTTAGTTGGGGTGGACAATATAGGTGGGGTGGAAGTGAGATGGGGCAATTAAGGGTGCCATGTAATGGAAAAAATTCCCTCACCAGGGACTTTTAAGTTCACTGCCACCATGAGGTATTTTACCAACAGGAACCAGCAAACCTGTTTTTACCTCCTCCTTGCTCAAGGTCAGGAAAGCCAAACAATAACTGTGGGTAGAGTGCCCCTTCAAAGGCGGATTGCAAACAGAGTCCAGCAGAATTAGTAGGATTACCCTTTTAAATAAAACAAGCAGTCACTGATTCTATAGAAATAGAAGCTATACTAAAAGACTATGAGTATGTACAACAGGATGCATTTACAGGAAACAAAAGGGTTGCACATTTACTAAGAAGAAGAAAATAAAACTAGGTTGAACAGACAGATAGTGTACAGCAGAACTTGGAGCTCTTCTCAGCTAAAACCTATGTCATTACCTGCTGCTATCTGAAGAAAACACCTTTCCCTAAGCTTGTCTCTCTTACCAGACTTCTAGCTGCAGGGCTCTGGATTTCAGAGGTACCAAGTCCACAAGGAAGTGCTTCCTTCCAGCACCACAATATATTTCTCATTCCATGTGAGGAGGGGTTTCACTCACTTTGAGTGACAGTTCCATGTTGTCCCAGCCCTCTTTGAGAGAGAGAGTGTGTGTGTGTGTGTGTGTGTGTGTGTGTGTGTGTGTGTGTGTGTGTGTGTGTGTGTACACCCACCTTTTAGCATCTCCTTGTTAACATTATGACATGCCTCTGGATCCTTTGTCCAACACGGGAACATCTCCAGGAAGTATTCCAAACTGGGTTTATTGCTTTATTCCCTCCTCTCTAGCTTTTTTGTTAACTTTCCTGTGAGAACATCAGACCCACTGCCCTGGCTGGCATAAGCTGTCTTACACTACTTGATCATGTGATCTGGTAACCATCTTGTACCTGAAGCAGATGCATATTTAGAAAAGAATAAATGAATTAAAGGAATACATGGCTTTGGTCCCCTTTTCTGTCATACCCCCTGCCCTCAAAAAAATGAAGGTATGTCTCTTTTGGGCAACCCTCAAGAGAGACTGCCATTAATGTAGGGCCCTGGGAATACCTAAAGGAATATACCATGCATTTAGCCTTGCCTCAACAGTCCATCAGCATTGGCATTCTGCGTCCCACTTCAGTGCTGAATGATCATATTTTATGACTGTAGTGTCAAAATCCTGTGCAATAACTGTGTTTTGCCCACTAGTCTTATGGAGCCATGTCAAGGGGTTATGATCAATGACCACAGCGAACTCCCTCACAGACATGGCTGCAGCTTCTGAAGAGCCCATACCATCCCCAGACATTCCCATTCCACTGTGGCATGTGACTCTTCCCTGGGCAGAAGCTTCCTGCTCAGGTACACTATGGGGTACTCCTTCCCCTGTGATGTCACCTGGCTCAAGACGGTACCCAGCCCACGATCCAAGGCATCAACATGTACTACAAACTAGATGTCATAATTGGGGCTAGCAAGCATGGGTGACCCACATAATGCCTCCTTCAATTGTTGGCAGACTTGCAGTCCTCTGTCTAGAGAAATTTTTCAGGCATTGTCTTTCATTAGGTTTGTCAGGGGCTTGGCCACATCACTGTAGTGAGGGACAAACCTCCTGTAGTACCCAGCTGTTCCCAGAAATACCCTTGCCTGTTTCTTTGTGGCAGAGGTGGGCCAGGTCTGGATGGCATCAACCTTCCCTGGCTGTGGACGGATGCGTCCACTGCCCACCCAGTGCCCAAGGTAGGACACATCACCCATGCCTACTTGGCATTTTTCCACCTCAATTGTCATCCCTGCAGCCTTCAGCCTATGGAACACCTCCCTCCAATTTCTGAATATAAATGATGATGTTATCTATGTCAGCCAGTGCATATTCACCTGCCCCAGCCAGGATGTGATCCACAAGCTTCTGGAAGGTTGCAGGCACATTCTTCATCCCAAATAGCATTACTTGGAATTCAAATAATGCCATATGGGTTAATGAAAGCAGACCTCTCCCTGGCTGCGAGGGTTAGCGGCACCTGCCAGTAGTCCTTCATCAGGTCTGTTTTGGTCATGAACCGGGCTCCCCCCAGCAGTTCAAAGGTCTCATCAGTTCTGGGCATGGGGTAGGCATCAGACTCTGTACAGCTGTTGAGCCCCTGGTAGTTGACACAGAATCGTGTGGTACCATCCTCCTTCAGGATCAGGACCACAGGCAAAGCTCAGGGGCTACTGGATCACTCCAAGGGCCAGTATCTCCATGAGTTCCTCCAGGATGGTCTTCTTAACCCCCTCGGGTACCCTGTCAGGAGACTGCCTCAGCAGAACTTGGGCCACAGTGTCCACATGGTGTTCAGCCATTTAGTGTACCTCAGATTTCCCAAGAACGTGTCCCCAAATTCTCTCAGTACCCCCTAGCCTCCTCAGCCTGTGCCAGTGTCAGCTGCCCTGAGAGGACGAGATTATTCACCGAGGATCCCTCCCAGGCTTCCCCAAGGAGGTCCACTAGAGAATCAGCCTCATTCTCCTCCTCTGGCACGCTGCACATGGTGAGGATCATTTCCTCCCTATCATAGTAGGGCTTCATCGATTTCACTTGTTATACCCTGTGCCTGCCCCTTCTGTCAGGCAGCCCTACTATATAGTTAACATCACTCAGCTTCCTGATTATGGAGAAAGGGCCCTCCCATGCTGCCTGAAGTTTATTGTGTTGGACTGGAACAAGTACCATCACTCACTGTCCAACTTAATACTCCTGGGCTCTGGTCCCACAGTCATACCAGGCTTTCTGTTGCTGTTGTGCAGTGGCTAAGTGCTCCTGGGCGAGCCCCATGAACTCCCTTCAGCCTGGCTCTGAAATTTAGGACATACTCCACAACAGACTCCGCTTGGGTGGTATGTGTTGCGGGTGCAGTAGTAACAACCACTCAGACAAATAGCACTGTGGTTGGACACACCAAAGGTATGTCTAGATTTATTGTGAATAAAATAATAAAATAAAAAAAAAAAATAAATAACTCAAGCTTATAATTTTCTTGCAGTACAGTCTTTCAGTTCAGAAGATGCAGAGATACAGCAGTTTATATGAGTCCAGCAATTCAGCTGTTTTTTAGAATAGAGCTTCAGCAAATTCAGTAATTCATCATTTCAGCTCACTTACCTGCACTTGCCCTAACTAGAAAATAAAGTAGAAAGGCATAGCTCAAGCAGTTAAGGGAACTGACTTCCTGACATGGGTCTATGCTTGATCTCAGACTCAGAGATCCAGTTTCAAGGGAGACCTCACCAGGTTCAATCCCTAACTTGATCTGTTTTCAAGGTCTCTAGGCAGCTCCTAAATAGCCAGCCATCTCCTCCCTAAGAAGCTGAACACACCTCCAATAATCAAAATATATGAAATACTCTTTATATTCTGATTAAAGCATTTGTTGGAATAGCAAATAAAATACCTTAATACAAATAATCAGTTAGTAAGCAACTGTATTATCACAAAGACATGGTATTTTATCTAAAAATCCTTAATAAGGTAGAAGGGGGTGTTAAATGAGGTGTAACTCCTCCTTCACAAGGGTGACATACAGATAAGGATACTATAAAACAGGCAGCAGAGGAACCTCTGACTCCCTATAGGACATCTAGGACACCCAGCGAGTGATTGGTGAGTGCACAAGAGAGGGAGAAAAGAAAAACAGAACTTGCCTAGCTACAGGTATACAAAAACAAGCTTAAAGTAGAGAAATGTATTTGCAGCTTTGTACATGAATGTTTACACATTTAAATATTTTAAACAGTTTAAACATTGTTCTGAGTGTTACACTGAGTAGCAATGAAATACAGGCATGCACAGTTTTCTTTTTACCTTTATGTCTTCATTTTCATGCCTGTAAGTACATCCTCTTTCTTGTCTGCATAACTCGGGGTACTCAGAACCACACAGAGTTCTTGTTCTACCTAAACTATCCTCTGGGCTTTTCTTTCACACAGGTGAACTTAAACAGGGTCTCTCTTACAGATAAGTGCTTTTTACTCAGATTATAACAGGTTTCAGCACATTATACAGTGCTCAACAGGAGTGCACAGTGTACTTGACCCAAATCAAATTTAGGGTCTTTTAAAGATACAGAAGAGTGAGTGCAGCTGAAAGACAGCTTCTGTGTCTTTCCACCATTACAAAATAGCAGTAACACAGGCTCTCTTAAACAGTGACAAGACAATCCACAGTACTTTTATTTAAGACTTCAGGAAGTAAAGTAATTATTTCTTTAGCCTCACAGTACAGCGTGCACAACTAAGTATGGGTAGGGAAACAGAAGATAAAGAAAGGAAGAGTTTTGTTTTTTTTAACAACACAAGCATAGCTGGTGGCCAACCTGCCATGTCATGCCAGGATTAGAGAAATGCTATTGCGCAACAGCCTTTATAGAAACAGAGTCTAGGAAAGAACCCACACTTATGTACACTACCAGTACTACTGTGGCAAAGAAAAGGGGGCCTTTACCACAGTATGGTTACCTTCCCATTCATCCCTGACTAAATCTAGGGGCCCCTTCACCCTGTCACCAAACAGGAGCTCAAAGGGTGAGAACCCTGTGGACTCCCATGGGATTTCCCTGTATGCAAACAGGAGGTGGGGCAAATATTTGTCCCACTCCTTTTTCTGCTGGTCAGCAAATGCCATGAGCATAGTTTTAAGGGTCCCTTTGAACTTCTCAACCAGGCCATTTGTCTCGGGCATATAGGGCAAAGCATTGACCTGTTTCACCCTGCACTTATCCCACAAACTAGTTATTAAGGACAACATGAAATGTGCCCCCTGGTCTGACAAAATCTCCTAGGAAAATCCCACTTGGTTGAAGATTCCCAGGAGATCATCAACCACCTTTTCTGCTTCAGTGAGGACATGACCACTGCCTCTGGGTACCTAATTGCATAATCCACTACAACCAGTATGTATCATTTGCCCATGGGACTTGGGGTATTCAGGGGCCCCACTATGTCCACAGCTACCCTCTTAAAGGGTTCATCACTAATTGGCAGGGATACTTAAGCTGCCTTCGCCTTGTCCCCGACCTTCCCAACCTGCTGACACTGTGGACAAGTCTGACAGTAATTTGCCATGTCTATGTACATGCTTGGCCAAAAGAAGTTGTTGGCAAGCCACTTTTTTGTGCGGTTAATACCCAGGTGACCTGAAAAAGGAATGTCACAGGCCAGGGCCAGAAGCTGCTTTTGGTAGTCATGGGAAATTACCAGCTGCTGGAGTACCTCTCCCGCTAGCCCCCTTTGTGGTGTACACTCCCTGTACAGCAGCTTATTTTCCCAATAACCTGACTTTTTACTCCTTTGAGAAACCTCAGCACTATCTGCTATCTCTCTCAGTTTTTGGAGTGTAGAATCAGCATGCTGTGCCCTACCCAGCTCCTCCTGTCTGACCCTCCCCAGTTCCCCTTGAGGAAGAAAGTTGCCCCTGGCCGTGACCTCCTCTGCCTGCAGCTGGGACTCAGGGCTGCTACTCCAAGCTAGCCCTTCACCCACACTAGGTACTTCCTCAACTGCTGAGGAATGGGTCTGTACAGGCTGTGTCACCCCCTCCACACCCTCAGAAGCTTGCCCCTTTGCCTGGCTACAGGCAGTAGCACATACTAGGTTTTCCCTGTGATCATAATCATTCCCCATGATTACATCCACAGGGAGATCAGGTACAACTCCCACCTCCTGTACCCCATGGCCACCCCCCCAGCTCAGGAAGACCCAAGCCATTGGCACTTAAACCACTGGACCCATGACTCCCTGAATCTTGGAAAGCTGCCCTGGCAGAATCTGCTGCACCTGGATCAGATGCTGCCTTACCATGGAGACGGAAGCATGAGTGTCCCTCAACCCCTGTGTTACAGTCACATTGACTAGAATAGAGTGCATATGCTTGGTGGAGTTTGGTGGTACTACAGTGTGTGCACAATTTATCAACTTCAGTGTACTGTCTTGGTCATTCCCTCCCCAGGCTTTTGCCCTTTACTCCTGGTTTTAGGGCAGTCATAGGATAGATGCCCCACTTTCTGGCAAAACCAGCATTCCTTTGCCCCCAGCTCCTTGTTCCCCATAAAACCGATGGGTTCTGTATTGGGCTAGGGTGTATGCTGGTTTTCTTTAGGCTGCCCTCCCTGGGTCCCCTTAATACCATGTGCTGCCCCACCCCAATAGTTCTTACACTGCAAATGTGGTCTGCTGGCCACATACAAATCAGCACTATCTGCTGCCTCCTTTGCCGAGTTGCATAACTGGTCCAGTAGCCAAATGCGCAGGTCATCAGGTACAATTTTAAGAAACTGTTACTTACAATTAAATCTTTAATTTGATTTACAGTCCTTGCCTTAGCCTTATCTACACAATGGTCTAAATATGCACACATTTGGACATGCAATTCTACATGGCTGTCTCCTGGACCTTTTCTTAACTCTCAAAATTTCCATCTATAAGCCTCAGAAGTCATTTCAAAACATTTTAATAACATTTTTTAAATATATAATAGTCTGTGCAATCATTATCATCCATTCGAGGTCATCTACAAAGCCTTGTCTACATTAAATTGCCCACAGACCCTCTCAAATGATTTTAAAAACAAATCCATATCATCCCCTTCCTGGCATTGTGGAAACATTTTAGAATTTTTATTTTATTTCTTTCTTTCTTTCTTTAAACATTTGGTAACTGGGAAAGGCACACTGAGCCAAGGCTCATTTCCAGGTACAACCCAGGGAGAGAGAACATAGGACAAAGTATACAGGAGCAAATGCAGTAAACAAAATAATATAGGCTACTTTAGAACAAATACAGTAAACAAAATAATATAGGCTGCAGTAGAACAGATACAGCAAAATATTACAGGCTACATTAGAACAAATACAGTAAACAAAATAATACAGGCTACACTAGAACAAATACAGTAAACAAAATAATACAGGCTGCAGTAGAACAAATACAGTAAAATAATACAGGCTACATTAGAACAAATATAGTAAACAAAATAATACAGGCTACATTAGAACAAATACAGTAAACAAAATAATACAAGCTACATTAGAATAAATACAGTAAACAAAATAATACAGGATACATTAAAACAAATACAGTAAACAAAATAATACAGGATACATTAGAACAAACATAGTAAACAAAATAATACAGGATACATTAGAACAGTATACAGACTACAATAATAGATTCCAATATAAATAAGGTAAGGGGTACAGAGTGATAACAGCAGTGGTTGTACTACAAAGCAGACAGTACAAACAGTGCACATACTGTATGACATTATGGGAAAAGGAGAGGGTGGGAAGCTGGTGCATCAGACATTTCTCAGAGGTGTGACAGAGAGAGAGTTTTGTAGGAAAGGAGATTGAGAGTTCCAGAGAGAAGGGAGCCGATAGGTGTAGGTGGATTTGCCCACATTTGAGGATGGTTTGGGAAGGGAGAAGGAGTGGGAATATCTAGAGCATAAGGACTATGTAGAGGAGGGAGCAGGGGTAAGGTGGGCAGAGAGGTAGGTGGGGAGTAGGGTGAACCAGTATTTGGAGATAAAGAAGATAGAGTAGATGAGACACCGATGTGAAAGGGGAGGGAGCTCCAAGGAAGAGGGAAGAGCACAGTGGTGGGTCCTATAGGGAGAGTTAGAGGCAAATTGACAGAAGGTGTAGAAGAGGGAGTCAAGTCAAGCAAGTGAAGAGGAGGGCACCATGCAGTAAACTACGCTGGCATAGTCAAAGATAGGCCTTATCATTTTCAATAGAATCTCCTGTCATACAGAGAGAAGTAGAGAGTCTCTGTTTCAATAAAGGATACTGAGCTTAGGGTGAAGTTTTGAAGATATGTAGTCAATATGAATTAAAAAGTTAAGCCATGGGTCCAACCAGATGACTAGATACTTATAGGAAGAGACTTTGCTTAGTGGTGCGCCATCCAGAGAAGTGATGAGCAGGGAAGGGAGAGCTTTAGCTATTCTTTGCAAGGTTCTGAAGGTCATCAATATGGTTTTGGATGTATTTACTTTGAGTATATTAGACTGGAACCGAGACTGAACCAAATGGAAATCATGTTGTAGGTTGGATTTGATCAAGGACAGGTCAGGGACAGAGGTGAATAGTATGGTATCATCTACATACATATGTATGAGAGATTTTGAGCTTACAGAGGGAAGATTGTTTATGAAAATGGAGAATAAAATGGGGGCCAAGTATAGAGCCTTGGAGGATGCCTGCTAGGACAAGGAGGGAGGTGGAAGAGGAATTTGCGACCATGACTGATTGACATCTGTTTGTGAGGTATGAGTTAAACCAGTGTATGGCAAGAGAGGCAAGCTATGCATCCTCAAGTGTGTTTAGGAGCAGTGGGTGGGATACAGAGTCAAAGGCCTTCACCAGGTTGATGAAGACTGCAGCTGTGAGGTGGCATTTGTCAGCAGCAGATTTGATGTGCCCAGTAACACAGAGAAGAGAGGATATGGTGGAATGGTGTTTTCTGAAACCGGATTGGTAGGGGGAGAGGAAATTTGAGGAGGTGATGAAATCAGTCAGTCTAGAATGACGTAGGCATTCCTGCAGTTTGGATAACACACGGAGGAGGGAGATGGGGCGGTAGTTACCAGGTGTTGAGGGATTGACACCCTTGTGGAAAGGGATGACACGGGCTGATTTCCAGGCTTTGGGAACTGTGCCTGAGGAGAAGGACAGATTTAATAAGAAGGTATGGGGGAGAGTAATGGTGGGGGCATATAGGCACAGTAGACTGGGGTGTATGCAATCCGGGCTAGATTTAGATGGGTTGAGGGACAGGAGTACAAGCAGCACTTCATTTGTTGAAACTGGGGTGAGTAAGAAGTTATTTCTAGGGAAATTTTGAGTGGAGGTTTTTGTTGCAGGTGGGTGGAGGGGAGATGGGTGTGGGATGGCACATGTAGTGAAATAGTGTCAAGGGTATCCACAGCTTGCACAGGGTCAATTATAGTAGCGCCATTGTGCTTGAGAGTGGGGGTGCTGGATAGAGACGGTGGGTCTACTATGGGGTGGACCACATTCCAAAAGGAGGAGGGGGTGCTCTGTGCTGAGACAGTTCTTGAAATAGTCAGCCTTGGTGCACCTAATGGCCTTTGTACATGTATTTCTTGCAGAAGTATAGGTTTGTCCAGAGTTTGGGGTTAGGGAGTCATTGAAGGCAGACCAAGCCCTGTCACGGGCCTTACAGAGGGCAACTATAGGGGCTGTGATCCAAGGGTGGTGGTGTTTCCTAACCCTTGCTTTAAGTGGCATGTGGAAGACCCAGACATTTGTGAAAATGCTAATGAAATGGGCATGTGCAGTATTGAAATCTATGGCAGAGTAGACTTGTGCCCAATATGCATTGTGCAAGTCAGAGAGGAGGGAGTTTGTATCAGTAGAGTTTAGGGGGTGTTTTGATGTATTTTGGAGTGGACTTGGGCAGTTGGGTTTTTCTAATGCAGTACGTGATACAGTTGAAACCCCTAGGTGGCACTATCCCAAGGGCTACTACACCTGCCTGCTTGGCTACTAACAGGATAAGGGGCCTGAGTTCTGAAACGGGTGCCTCCACCTAGAGGTCAAGGTTGGTAGTGGTCAAACTAGCCTGGGCACAGCCCTCTGGGACACTGTAACCCCCCTCAATTCCTGCTAGTGGCCCACACAATAAGCACCTTCACGATTGACACTTACCATCAGGGTTGATTTCTCCAGTTCGACCCCGAGGACCCCCTGTAAAACAAGGTTAGGCGGCACAACTTACAACAGTAACACCTAAAGCACAAACTAGAAACAGTCTGGTTGAACTGCAGAAAAAAGAGTAGATCTGATTTATTCAGGGGGCTATAACAAGGGAGCGGCATAATCAGGTTAATTGACTTACAAACTACATTAATCACACTGTTATGCATGCAGTACAGAATCCACCTCGCACAGTCACACACACTGGGTACCCAGGTAAAAAGCAGATGGGCTAGCTAGGATCATTGCCTGGGGAAGGCCAGCATTACAGCTGGTTGGGATCCTGTGATGGAAAAAACAACATGCACACACACAATTTCTAATCAGGAGCCAGATGGCTCAGTTCGTGAAGAAAAGGAACTAACAAAGGAATCAGATGACACACTTTGATTTAACAGAAAGTGCAGGGAGCTACCCTGATATTTACTCACAGTACCCAAGACTGGACACAGGAAGGATGAAATAGAGACTGCTGACAAGTAGTCTGGATGGCCAGGGAAAAACAGGACCCACTCAGCACAGCAAGGCATCATTTCCATTCAGGCGTGGAGTGGAGGGCTGATCCACAGGCAGGTTTCTCATCGATGGCTCTTCTCGGTGTAGCAGGGTAGTCTGGCAGGGCCCTCGTGGCAAGGCCCAGCCACATGGAATCAACTGCAGATTCAGTCCATTTGTGCAGGCTACGGATTTTAGCAAGCAGCCCACAGTTCACACAGTGGAAAAATTCAGCACGACCAACTGTATTCAAACAGCACATTTATATGTAAAATGTTCTACAATACCAGGCACACTGCTCCCCCGGTCCCAATCACAAAGTCACTGCTCTAACTGGGAACTCAGAAGTAGCTGGAGTTCCTGACAGGCCGATCGCATTTAGCAAAATCTTCGGTCTTCTACAGGCTAAGCCTGGTCCCAATTCAGTAGCTAGCTTAAAACCACACAGCTCAGATTTAGTCCAAAACAATTCTCTCTCTTTCTCTGGGCCAAAAACAGGCAAGCAGGCCAGATGTCAGGCCTTCCACAGTTCCGCTTGAACTACTGTGCAAATGGCTGCTCGAACTAGAAGAGCTGTTGCTCTCTCAGCTTCCAACTTAGATCTGCCTTGCCAGCACACAGCTCAGGGGAATTCCTTCAGATTCAAAAGGTTTGATTGGTCGGTTCTGCTGTCAGTCACAACATGCTCCCCCTGTTGGTGTAAAAAAGTGCCAACAGTTCAAAACTACAATTCCCAGAGTCTAGCTCCACATATCCCCCTAGTTGCAGGCTCCATTTTAGAGTACCCACGTACTGATTGGTCCAATTCGGCAGTTCGGGACCAAAATGGTGGAGCCAAACAGAACAGTCCTTGCTGCAAAGAAGGCAGGTTAGAACAAACTACATTATCATTACTACTTTAAACAAGCATTTGTCAATGCCGAATGTTGGCTTGCTGGCATTGGCATTGGTAGTGCAGGAGTTAGACAGATGCATCATAGGAATGGCAGTGAAGTATTGAACTGGTGCCAACCCACCCCCACCCTGCAGAGAGTGACAAGCATTAGGGTGTTCCTTTGGGTGTTTGGTAGTGCAGTGCGGGAAAACATGTCGGGCAGGATGTGAGAAATGACAGCTGTACAGTTCATAAGGAGGTGTAAAAAAATGCCAGTGTTGAAAATGTGGCATGTAAATATACCAAATTTGCGAAGCTACTAGGGTGCGTGGGAAATATGCAATGCACGCTTGCAACACTGCCATTTTATGGGCATTTGGCACCAAATGTTCAACATAGGCATTTTAGCACCTCTGTTCATGTACAGTGTCACTGTTATTTCCTCAAAGTGTTCCAAGAAGTGATTTCGCACAGTGATCACGCTATTCTGCCCCGGAAGTGTGAAAACACATTTTGGGCAGGATATGTCAAATGACAGCTGTACTGTTCATCAAGAGGTGTGGAAAAATGGCAATGGTGAAAATCCAGACTGAAAATATCACAAATGCACAATGGTACGAGCTTGTGTGCAATCTGCCAATGCACGCTTGTAATACAGTTACTTTATGGAGTATCATCACCAAATTTCCAACATAGGCATTTTAGGTCCTCTGCTCATGAACTGTGTCACTGTCATTTTCATAATCTGGCCCAAACACTGATTTCCCACAGCGACTGCGCTATTGTGCGCCGGAAGTGCGGAAACACATTTCGGGCAGGATGTGGAAAATGACAGCTGTACTGTTCACAAGGAGGTGTACAAAAATGACAATGCTGAAAATCCGCAATAAAATATTGGCAGATAATAGAGGTTACGAGCCCGCGTAATAACTGCGCACAACGACGCCAGAAACAGGCATTTGCTGGATTTTTTCCACCAAATTTGGAACTTAGGCTTTTTAAGAGGGTACCTCATGAACACCACCACTGTCATTTCGTTAATGGGCCCTGAAAGGTGATTTCGCACAGTGACTGCGAAATCACCTTTTGAGGCCGATTAACGTCATGACAGTGACAGAATTCATGAGGAGGGGCCCCCAAAGCCCCATGTTGAAAATTTAGTGCAAAAATTCCAAGAAATGCCTGAGATATGCAACAAAGTTGAAAAAAAACCTATTCACTCCATTATACAGCTTACCGGCATTTCCTCAGTTCGCAGTCGGCTTTGAAGAGTGCAGACGTGTTCCCAGTCCACTGAAGATCGCCTCGCTGGAGTCGGAGAGTAGTATGGGGTGGGGGTGAGGAGGCAGAGTGCGCAGTGGGTGGTGCGGGTGGGGGAGGGTGGACCTGGACTACGAGGAGCGGTTTTACGTATTCTAGGGAAAAAAGCGTTGGGACAGTTTGGCATGCTGGGGTGGGCTCCCAGTGCCAACTAAAGTGAGTTGGGGAGAGTAGCCAATGGGGATTGGGCACCCTCATCTGCACACAACACCGGGGTAATGCTGCCGGGGATAATGCGCCTGGGATTGGGCACCCTGCCGCAAACAAAGCCGGGGAGGCGCGAGCCGAGGGGATTGGCACCCACTTGGCATTCAACAGTTGGGGTGATGCCCGGCGGAGTGGGCCTCGCTGGCACAAAACATGGGGGGGTTGCGGCTCACGACCATGGCCATAATGGCAGCGAGCATGTCAAGCAAAGGACCGCTGCATATGACGATTGCAGCGGTCCTTTGCTTTGATGTGCTCGCACCATTATGTATACATGGTGTGGCGGTGCCATGCAGGCTGATTGAGGAATGAGGGACGCACCTACTGATGCGTGCCCTGCATTCGCCCAACAGCGGCCGTGCCCCCAAGTCTGCACTCTCCCTATATGTTGGCTTTGCCTGCAGCAAGCCAACATAATGATTACCAGCAATCAGTTACATCTTTCAGTAGGGCTCCCTCTGCACAACTAGCGATGGCAGAAACAGAGCAATTAGTCAGCAGCCCGAGCAGGACTCGAGCATGGAAACACCCATTCCCCCTCCCAGATTCCTTATTACTGCAAATAGGCAGCCCTTAAAGAGACAGTACAGAGGCTACACAGGCACTCTTTAGCAATAACATTTAAACGGCTATAGTGCCGAACACCAACCTGGCAGTGAGCATTTAGGCAAGCTCATGGAAGACTTTTTGGGAACCCCCATTTGCGGGGTGGGGGGTTACACCCTTCCCTGCCTGGAGAAACTTGACGTCCACATCAAGTCTGTACTATCAAAATAATTGCAGTTGCAAATTATTAGCATGTTAGGCTCATAACTTCTGATGCATCAGTTAACATATTCAACCTTTACTATACACATTCTCGGCATTTCACAGTACAATATCCATTCTGAACTACAGTATGCATTTTTCACACCAGTACTTTACACAGCCTGCCATATGAAATCAGGTAATAACTTCCTGCACATTGAACAATGTGAGAGGGGGCCTTTCCCCATCAGCTAACCTGGGGCTAGACTGGGCAGGGGCACCATACCTAGAGGGCAGGATAATTAACCTGGAATTGTTACTTAGGCTCAGTTTGGGCAGTGAGCTTTGAGAAACATACACCCCCTTATGGACCACATTGAGAGGCAAATCTACTGGCCTCCCAGGGGAATCATAACTGAAGCATACCACAGGCTTGACAGCTTGGCCAGTCTTTCTGGGGGGAACAACCACAATCTCTGTATGTTCAGCAACAGCCTGGTGGCTTTCATCACTTGAGAGGGCTGCTTCTGCCTGGATAGGAGGGTTCGCACTTGGGGCACTGTCAGCCCCTGTCTCTGTAAATTCTGATTCTATAACACTTTGCTCACTTGGATGGCACTCTGGCACTGGAAGGGAATTATCATCACACTCAAAGTATTCTTCAGGTTCTGGCATGTCACCAGTCTGACTCAGATCATCTGCCTGTTCCTCAGGTAAATCACACAGTTCCACCATACAGAGTGACTCTATCATCAGACATGACACTGTGCGCTTCAGTCTCAGGGAGCATTGGCTCCAGGGACAAGGCTTGGGGGTTAGGCAATCCAAAAGGCCCAGCTTCATCCCCACAATTGATCATGGGGTTACATCGGAACAGCTGACTCGGTTCATAAGAGAGGTAATAAGCATAGTCGCACTCACTCTCAACAGAAGTGGACTGGTAGTCATTATTGTTCTGAGCTTGCTGTGGAGGAAACCTGCAGTCCGTGACCACTGGGGTAGGTTGACTCTGTATTTGTTTGGCAGCAGCCCGAGTCACCTGTCCAGAGGGAACAATCTCAGGGGGTTCAGCCTCAATCATGACTTGACCAATTGGCAGTAAATGGTTAAGGTGCATGGTCTTGACAGCTTTTGAATCATTTTCAGGCCACACTTTATACATGGGTAAGTCATCCAACTTGCCTACTACTACTGTATATGAGGGAGATGGTACCATTAGGTGGCAATTTTATGTTTAGCATGCAGTCCCAAATTTTGCAACAACACACAGTCTCCAGTTTGAAGCTCTTGGGCCTTTACTTTTTTATTATATCTTTATTGGATAAGTTTTTCTTTGCGGCCATTGTCTGGGCTAGTTGATACTGTATGCGTGATTCAATTGGGACTTCAGTTTTTGTACATTTTGTAGATAATTTTCAGCTCGAACCCCATCAGGAGATACCCCAGAACAAACATCAACTGGCAGCCAAGCCTCTCTCCCAAACATGAGGTGGTAGGGAGACAACCCAGTAGCATAATTTCTTGTACAATTATAGGCATGTACTAAGGTGCTAATCTGCTGGCTACATTTATGCTTGTCTTTTGGGTGAAGAGTGCCCAGCATGCCCAGCAGGGTGCGATTAAAGAGTTCTGGTTGTGGGTCCCCCTGCGGGTGATAAGGGGTGGTTCTGGACTTCTGCACCCTCATAGGAAGAGCAATTCTTTGATTAAGCAGCTCTCAAAGTCTCTACCTTGATCAGAATGAATTATCTGGGGGGCCCCATAGTGGACAAAGAAATTTTCCACTAGCACCTTGGCCACAGTGGACGCCTTCTGATCTTTGGTGGGGAAGACTTGGGCATACCTTGTAAAATCGTCCGTAACCACCAACACTTTACCAATGTTTCGCTGATCAGGCTCCAAACTCAGAAAGTCTATGCAAACTAATTCCATTGGTGTGCTGCTGATAATGTTGACAAGGGGGCAGCCCCCTGAGGCAGGGCCTTTCTCTGCAGGCAGCAACTACAAGTCCTTACATGATGCTCAACATCGGCCCCCATCTTAGGCCAGTAGAATCGAGATCGCACTAGGTCAAGGATTTGGTCGATACTGAGGTGGCCCATATGATTGTGGAGGGACCTCAGCACCAAGTCTCTGAAAGCTGTGGGCAAGACCAATTGTTGCCTGTCTACTTGGCCTCCCCTATGTACTGTCTCTCTATATAGCAACTGATTAATCAGCTTCAATTTAGGGCCTTCTTTAAATAGTAAAGCAGTTCGCAAATCAAAGGAGCGCAATTTGGACACATCTTTCCCTGCACGGAGGGCTTCAAGGACTGACCAAATCATAGGGTCTTGGGATTGAGCCCACTGAATGCTGTCATTATCATATTGAGGTAGTGCACTAGTATCTAGAGCAGAGAAGTGACAGTACGCAGCTGGTATGCAGGTATTAGAGGGGTCCACGCAATCTACTTAGAAGTCCACTGTGTCCGTAGACATCTGTTCATCTTTATCAAACTTTTGACACAGTGCTCGAATGTCAGGTTCAGACAGCCTGACCCAATCACCTTTGGACGTGGGCCTCCATGATAGGGCATCAGCATCTATGTGGTTCAGGCTGGATCTGTATTCAACAGCATAATTATAGGTAGACAACGCAGAAAGCCACCAATGCCCAGTAGCATCTAACCTAGCTGTAGTCTGCACATAGGTCAAGGGATTATTGTCAGTTTTTACCAGTATCTTTGCCCCATAAAAATATTCATGTAACTGGTCAATGATGGCCCTCTTTAATGCCAGGAACTTCAGTTTATGCACAGGGTAGTTTTTCTGTGATGGGTTCAGACTTCTACTAGCAAAGGCCACCAGTTTCAAACCATTCTCATGTTCTTGATACAGCACAGCCCCCAAACCTTGTAGGTTAGCATCGGTATGCAACTAATATGGTCTAGTAGGGTCAGCATAGGTGAGGATGGGAGCATGGGTGAGCTGATATATTATTTCATGGAAAGCAGCCTCACAGTCTGGTGTCCAGCAGGACCAAAAAAGTTCACCTGGGTGGAAGTATACTCTTTCAGTTCCAGAGAAGGCCCCTCTCTTGTCTTTATGGTTTGTGGGAGGGTAACCCTGGGTAAGATTCAGGAGTGGGCGAATCACCCTGGAGTGGTCCTTTATGAACCACCGGTATTAGCCACAGAATCCTAGGAAGCGCTGTAATTCTTTCAGATTATGGGGCTGGGGCCTGGTGGTCAAGGCCTCAACTTTACTAGTATCAGTCTCTATCCCTTCTGTGGATACTATATGCCCCACATACTTCACAGATGTCTGAAAAAAATGGCATTTGTTGATGGACAGCTTAAGGCCGAAATCATCTAGTCAGTTTAACACTTTAAATAGTCGGCTCTCATGTTCCTCCAATGAACTTCCGAACACAATGACATCGTCCAAGTACACCAGGCATTCCAGTAGATTTATGTCCCCCACTGCACGTTCCATCAGCCACTGAAAGGTGGCAGAGGCACCTGATATTCCCTGTGGCATTCTTAGAAATTCGTAGACCCCCAGGGGACAAATGAAAACAGTCTTCTCATGGTCCTCTGGGGCCATTGTAATTTGGTAATATCCACTGCGAAGATCCAACACTGAGAACCACTTGCTCCCATTCAGACAGTCCAAAGCATCTTGTATATGGGGCATGGTGTATTGATCTGTGATGGTCCATTGGTTTAGAGTTTGATAATCCATGCACATTCTTACTGTCCCATTCTTTTTTCACACCACCACCACAATAGGGGCTTCTGGATTCTTGTATCACACCAGCTGCAAGCATCTCCTGCAGGTGTCTTCTCACATCATCTATGTCTGCGGGAGCTAGGCACCGAGACTTCTCACCAAATGGCCATTCATCGTGCAGTTGTATGTGATGCTCCACTCCCTGGACACATCCCACGTCCCACTCCTTCAACGAAAGCACTTGGTCTTTCTGGGCAAGTCTCTTGCTGATTCTAGTCTTCCATTCAGCTGGCAACGGGGAGTCACCAAAGTCAAAAAGGTCAGAGGTCACTCTATCAGTCGCTCCAGAGTGCTTGTTACTAGGTAACACTGCAGTGTCTGTGCAGTGTATGGTAGCTAGAGTGCAGCGTCTGTTCACCCGAATCTCCCGATCTGACACATTGTGGAACTGGACCATCACTCATCATGCATAGGCATGACCACGAGCAGGCATGATGCTGGGCCTGACCAACAACCCTTCTGGCAATTTTCCATCGCCTGGCGCATCCAGCATCAGTATCCTATTCTTGACATCCTTCCGTAAGAGGACCTCCCCTTGTAGAGTACAGTGGGCATTGGGGGCTAGCACCAGTGACTCTGGATCCTTCTTCCATACAACCCCGACCGGCTTATCTGGATCCACCTCCTCTGCATTCTGCCGCAACTCATAGGCCTTCTCAATCAACGTGAGAATTCTCAGGGCCCTGCCAGTCCAGTGCCCTTGTTTCTCATAGCATAATTGTGCCAGTCTCCCGAACATATGAGTGCTGGTCCCAATTAGTAGGGGAACCCCAATCATACAGTCCAGTAGGGGGACACACCAATGCCAAGGTCTCGACTTGCTCCGCCACTCCAGCCACCGAGGTAGGAAAAGATAGCCAGATCCGAATATACCCAGAGTATGGCTACAACTTCTCACTCAGTCCCCAGACATGCAGACCTTCCAAGTGTTGTAGGGGCACCTCAGGCAGGTGCTTGCTGTACCATACATGATAGTCACTTGAAACCCACTGTCAAGCATGGCTTGGGTGGACAGACCATTCACTTTTACTGTAGTTTCCACTGAAGGGCCCATCACCTCGGACCATTCAGGAGGAACAGCAGCAGAGGCCTGGACAGATGATTTAGCCGCATTGGGATTTGAGTTAATACTTCTTGAACCCTCACTGCGGTCATTTCAGGCACTCCTTGGCTACCGATTCATTTTCCTAAGCTCCCCTTGAAGTCGATTCACCACATTCTCTAAGTTCTTCTGAGACCAACATTTCCTCTTCAGATGGCCATCCCTGCTGCAACTGTGACAAATGACAGACACTCTGAGCATCCTGGGGGAAAACATTGCAGGGGATGCTGGAGCACTGATGGGAGATTGTGGTCTCCCTCCTGCTGGTAGTGTGACATGTCTCAAAAGTTCCTTTAGTGTGGCAGTCAATTCCTTGAGCTCAGCAGAGAAGCAACTCTCTGTAGAGGACGTCTGAGGATGCACTCCCACCCTCATAGCAGTCACGTCCTGACTGGGGCCAGGGTCTTGGTCAGCAGGGAATACCTCAGTGAACACACCTGGTTGTACCTCTCTGACTTCCTTCAGCAACTCCTCTCACCACCGGTTAGCCCACAGCGGGGCACTCTTAGTGGTCTTCATTTCGGACTGGCTTTCGGGTGCCATAATCACTGGGTCTGCACTCACCTCGTAATCACAATCTCCCTCTTCACCGTCTACATCTCAGAGTTCTTTTATCAAGTCACAGTAGTCAGGTGGGTTACCCCTCCTATCCTGGAGCCTTAACTGGATCATCTGCAATTTAGAATACTTGGCATGTTGCAGTATGTGCCCCAGTCTCACAAGGTTCAAATCACTGGCGGCTACCCCACCTTTCCTGTAAGCCTTCTGAAGAGCTCTTTCTAAATGAGTAACATACGCAGACACGCTTTCCCCTTTCCATTGTTTGGTACCTTGGAACTTCCACATCAAAGTTTCCCCTGACTCAGTGTTCCCAAATTTGCCTTCAAGTGCTGATAGGTACTTCTGTGCAGAGTCCTCAGGGTTTGTGGAACTCAAAAACATAACGGTTTCAAGGGCAGGGCCCCTCAGGCTTTCTATAATTCTTTTCCACTTCTCAGCCTCCACATACTGCCACTCAGGAACCAAGGGGGCAACATGGTCGATCCAGGTCTCCCAGTCATCCTCCCTCTGGGGGGTAGGGAGGGTGCCCATGAAGATTCTCAGTCTTTGGTAGGAGTCGTGACTAATGGTGGGTACAGATATAGGGGCCAGCATTTGCGCAGACACAGATAGTGGGGCAGTAACAGGTGCTGGAGTGGGAGGGGGTGTTGGGGAAGGAACATCCCCAGGTGGTAGGAACAGTTTCTTAAAGTCCTCCACAGTTTTCCCTTTCTCCAGCAACAACTCAGCGAATTTCTCCTCAAAAGTCTCAGATAATGGAGGGAGTTCATCCTCCACAGGGTCTTTACTGTCTTTTGTTATCACTCTCCAGGTGGCAGGGGCCACATCTGAGGCAATAGTCTGTGGCAATTTGGAGCTGTCCACCACGTCACTACACTCTACTAAGGCTATGAAAGTTTGGGCGCACAAATTAGCCTGATGACCCACCACCACAGGGTTTTTTAAACATTCAGCTTCGGAGAGCACTCCCTCTACAGTATCCTTACCGGTCCCCAGGGGAATATCCAGTATAAGCAAAGCATTTTGGGGGTCGATCTCCTGCCCAGTACACCACCCCATCAATTGGTGTGCAGCCACCTCTGTTGGGGTAGCCATTTATATTTGACAATAATTCATAATTTTGGCCACTAGAGGGTGCTAATCCCAGTGGTTCCTCCAAGATGTAACCCCTAGGTGGCACTATCCCAAGAGTTACTACACCTGCCTGCTTGGCTACTAACAGGTTAAGGAGCCTGAGTTCTGAAATGGGTACCTCCACCCAGAGGTCAGGGTTGGTAGTGGTCAAACTAGCCTAGGCACAGCCCTCTGGGACACTGTAACCCCCCTCAATTCCTACTAGTGGCCCACACAACACACAATAAGCACGTTCATGATTGACACTTACCATCAGGGTTGATTTCTCCAGTTCGACCCTGAGGACCCCCTGTAAAACAAGGTTAGACAGCACAAATGACAACAGTAAAACCTAAAGCACAAACTAGAAACACAGTCTGGTTGAACTGCAGAAAAAAGAGTAGATCTGATTTATTCAGGGGGCTATAACAAGGGAGGGGTGTAATCAGGATAATTGGCTTATAAACTACATTAATCACACTGTTATACATGCAGTACAGAATCCCCCTCACACAGTCACACACACACTGGGTACCCAGGTAAAAGGCAGATGGGATAGCCAGCATCACTGCTCAGGGAAGGCTGGCATCTCAGCTGGTTGGGGCCCAAAATGGAGACTGTTGACAAGTAGTCTGGATGGCCAGAGAAAAACAGGTCCCACTCAGTGCAGCAAGGCATCATTTCCATTCAGGTGTGGAGTAGAGGGCTGTTCCACAGGCAGGTCTCTCATCGATGGCTCTTCTTGGTGTAGCAGGGTAGTCTGGCAGGGCCCTCGTGGCAAGGCCCAGCCACATAGAATCAACTGCGGATTCGGTCAGTTTGTGCGGGCTACAGATTTTTGCAAGCAGCCCACAGTTCACACAGTAGGGAAATACAGCATGACCCACTGTCATCAAACAGCACATTTATATGTAAAATGTTCTACAATACCAGGCACACTGCTCCCCGGTCCCAATTGCAAAGTCCCTGCTCTAACTGGGAGATTAGAAGTAGCTGGAGTTCCTTTCTACAGGTTAAGCCTGGTCCCAGTTTAGTAGCTTGCTTAAAAGCACCCAGCTTGGATTTAGTCTGAAACAATTCTCTCTTTCTCTGGGCTAAAAACAAGCCAGCAGGCAGAAGTCAGACCTTCCACAGTTCTGCACGAACTACTGCGCAAATGGCTGCTCGAACTAGAAGAGCTGTTGCTCTCTCAGCTTCCAACTTAGATCTCTCTTGCCAGCAAACAGCTTGGGGGAATTCCCTCAGATTCAAAAGGTTCAATTGGTCGGGTCTGCTGTCAGTCACAACATGCCCCCCCTGTTGGTGCAAAAGGTGCCAACAGCCCAAAACTACAATTCCCAGTCTGGTTCCACATATCCCACTAGTTGCAGGCTCCATTTCAGAGTCCTCACGTACTGATTGGTCCAGTTCGGCAGTTCAGGACTAAAATGGTGGAGCCGAATAGAACAGTCCATGCTGCAAAGAAGGCTGGTTAGAACAAACTACATTATCATTACTACTTTAAATGATTGCTGGTAATCAGTTACATCTTTCAGTAGGGCTCCCTCTGCACGACTAGTGATGGCAGAAATGGAGTGATTATTCAGCAGCCCGAGTGGGACTCGAGCATGGAAACACCCAGTCCCCCTCTCAGATTAATTATTACTGCAAACAGGCAGCCCTTAAAGGGACAGTACAGAGGCTACATAGGCACTCTTTAGCAATAATATTTAAATGGCTATAGCGCTGAACACCAGCCTGGCAGTGATCATTTAGTTAAGCTCATGGAAGACTTTCTGGGAACCCTCATTTGTAAGGGGGTTACACAGTAATCACTTAGGACAGGGTCTAGGACACTGGCAGTGGATATTCTGTGGGGATGGGATGAGAGAACCCGGTCTATAAGGGAGTTATTTGAGGAACGGGGGTTAGATTGGGTTGGTTCAGTAATTAGCTGGGTGAGGTTTAAGGCTTATTAATGGTGACTTCATAGGTTGGACCCCCCTTTGCCATTACTTACGGTATGCCATGCTGTTTGCTGGAGCAGTTTCTCTATCTCAATCTCTTGCTGTTGTTCTTTCTCCCTTTCTTCTTGCATAAGGATCCCATGCTTGCGAATCCTTTCCCTTTCCTCTGCCTCCAGCCTTGCTCTCTCCTCCTGCATCCAGATTTCATGCTGCTGAGCCCTCTCTCTTTCCTCATCCTCCAGCTTTGCCCTCTGCAGTTTGACATCCCTCAGCGTAAGCTCTGCCTTTTGGATCTCAAGCCGAGGTTGATTGGTCTGCACAGCTTCCCCTTGCTTGTGCCACAAGGTGCCCCCTTGCTCAGCCACTGGGACCTCAGTCTCGCTACCTGGGTCACTGTCCTCAGAGACCACCTGCTGACCAGGTATTGTGCCATGTTCATTTGAGACCATCTGCCCCTCCTGCAGCCGGTCATGCACCAACAGGGCTTCCATGAGTGCACTCTTTGTCATGCCCTCATGGACAGTCCTCTTCTTTGCGCACAGCTCATGAAGCTGCTGAACATGAAATTTGACATAGCCTGAGGAGTTCATATTCTCTAGCTATGCTGCATTAAGCTGTCTAGAAATAAAAAAAAAAAAAAAGTAGTAAACAATGTAACCTTTTGAAAACCTGTTTTGTGAGTGTTAATGCATATTTCTGCTGGCACTCCATCACCAGTGTGCTATGTCTCTCTCTCTCTCTCTCTCTCTCTCATTCTCTCAGAATTCCTGCCTCACAGAAAAGCACACTGTCCTCTGCTCTGCACTAGATTGGTACCAGTTACCACAAAGATCCCACCATGCAGCCAACCAATGTAATGGAAAAAATACCCTCACCTGGGACTTCTAGTACACTGCCACCATGAGGGATTTTACCAACAGGACCCAGGAAACCTGTTTTTACCTCCTCCTTGCTCAAGGTCAGGAAGGTCAAACACAATAACTAGATAGAGTGCCCCTTCAGAGAGGGACTGCAGTGTCCAACAGAAATAGTAGAATGACCCTTTTAAATAAAACAAGTGTAACCCCCTTGTCACCCAGGGTTACTAGAATCCCACTTAGATCTAGTGGCAGGCAGGGAAAGACAGCTTGTGAGACACCAGTTAAATGGGTTTCACACTGTCTCACTCTGTCCTCAGTCTCAGCTGAGCTGGAGGGATGACATCATATAGAATTCTCGCAGCAGCATTAGCCACAGTGGAATGTTGTAGCTGGGAGTTAGGTTAGAACATTGGGGTTTTCAAAGTCAGTGTTGAGCAGTCTGTAGTGGAGGGAGGAGGTGCATTGCAGTTGGCAGCCCCTCATAGCCCCAGCTCTTTTGAGAGCTACCACAGAGGAGGGTGTGTGTTCTTGCCCTAGAGAAGGACACAGAAGACTTCTTGCTGAAGTGGTTGAGACTGTTCCCCAGTTTGTTCCAGTGCCCCATCCCTGAGAGGGATGGGGAGGAACCAGACCAGCTCTTTAGGGGCAATCCCCTGGCCCTGCTGGAGGAAGAAAAGTTGCCTGATGAGAAGATTTGTGCTGAGGCACCGAGAAGTATGTTTTTTTGTTTCTGTGAGAGAAGCCCTGGGGCACCTGCGAACCGTGGTGAGTCTGTTCTGCCAGAGAGCCTATGTTTTCACTGAGACGGTAGTATAAAGAATCTGCTACTGTGGGTCGGGAATGGACAGCAAAGTACAGTTCTTTAAAGTTACGTGTATGGCTTTAAGTGTATCTAATCAGTGGGGGTCTACAGAGATGGACATAGCCATTTAAAGAACGCTCCAAGTCAGGACACCAGTTAGCAAAGACCATAGATTGTTAAATGTGATATACATTTCGAGATAGCATTCTACAAAACAGAGAGTTTCAAAGGAAAGGTGTTGACTCCAAATGAAAGGCCAGATATGGATTTGCAGACAAGAGGTGGGAGACCCCCCATCTGCAGTAACCTGATTTACCTCCACGGATTCACTTTGGGCACCTATAGCTTTCTCCCAGGCACTTGGCCAGTGTCTGCAGAAAGTACCCAGATGTGGGATTAAGGATGTGTGTTTATCCCTTTAGAGCTAGGAAGTGCTCATGGGTGGTTGAGGGAGCCACCAACAGAAATGTCCATGCTATATGGAAAGTGTGTACCAGAGCTGGCCGAAGGCCACGCCAGGGAATCCAAGATAGAGGGAGAGAGTACCAGTTCAGGCTAAGATCCCAGTGTGTTCAGAAACTGAGGGGAAAAAGTTGTTGTGATGATGAAGAAGATGTGTTCTGACCTCTATAGTTCTGCATAACCAGTGAGTGTAGCCCCGTGAGGGTCCATCCTGCTTTGTATTCCTGTGTGCAAGTGAATAAAAGCCCCACTTTAGAATCCCACTACAGGTTTGGACATTCTCAGTTCTTGCTTCCTGTGTCCAGAATTACTTGGGTGCCCCTGTCCAGAAGTGCAATCCTAGCCCTGATGTCGAGTGAATGTTTTCTCCCTGAACCCTAGCTAACCAGGTAATGGGTTACAAATTGGAGGCACCAGGAGCATAATAACATCAAAACACCCAACCCACACCCTGGTTACAAAATTGGAGGCACTGCTGAGGATTTGGGTTTGAATCTAGGGAGAGAACAAGAAATATTTGCTCAGATTAGGGCTAGTGTTTTGGCTGTCTGGCAGTAGATAGCCCAAAAAGTGGAAGCATTGCCACTCAATGTCCCGCTGTGTGCTGCTGTTCATGCACTGATGTAATTGTGCCGTCAGTTTACCAAGGAGCAGTAAAGCCTGAGAGTGTATGCCCTTGTCCTGCATCAGTTATAAAGTTTGCCAGCTTTTTTAAAGTAATGTGTGACAAGAAAAGTGTGGAAAACTGTAGGAAACAAACAGAGATTTGTGCCCTAGATGTTGGAAGTGCTTGTTGTATGGACTGAGAGACTCGCTAAGTGAAATGCCATGAAAAATGGTAGAAATGGTGCTTCCACCGAAGAGCTACAGTTGAAAGAAAAAGTGTGGTTTGCAGTTTAAATTTTGCCTGCTCGATGATCGCTGTGGAGGAGAAGAGCATGAGAAGAAAGAGGATCATTTGCATGGCATCAAGTGATTGGTGAGACTGCAATCAGTCCCACCCCCAAGCCAGCTCTAGAGTGACTGCACAGTGTTCAAGAGGGAGAGAGAGACAGTAGTGTGCGAGCTAGCTTGCTAGGAGGAGCGTCGCTGTGACTGAAAATGTTATAAAAGTAGAACAATTTGACTTTTCCATTTAAAATCAGGCTCAATCCGCATTTTGATTCATCTGAGAAAAGAGCAAGTTGTTCAGAGGAACAATCGGCAGGACTGCCAACCTACTTCATTCCAGAGGCCTCCAAGACTGGCTGTAGGCTGAATTGTTCATTGCAATAACCAGCTACTGATTAAGTGAGTACCAACCTAAAAGCAACTCAAACTGTGTGTGATTTCAACTAAAGCCAGCTGAATCTGTGTGTAGCAGTGCGATCATTTTGCAAAGAAGGACTGTGTCTTAATTGTGGGTTCAGCAACAGTATAATTTTCAAAGCCATGTGAGAGACTGTGGGTTGTGTGAAAGATGCAACAAGAAACATAGGCAATCCTGTGTGATGAAACACTGTGGCTTTAGGGACAACAGTGAGTTACAGCAAGTAGAAAGTCCAGTAAAAAATCATATAAATGTGCTAAGGGAACATATAGTGCAATTTAAACAGTCTGAGTGAACTTTATCAGTAGAGCGTGTGCATCGGATGCACAGTGGCTTGAGTCAGAAACAGAACATTGATGTGTAGGAGTGCTGCCGCCACCATTACAGGGTGGGGTAGTAAAGTAAACACAGCAGTAGGGTGAGCCATTTTGAAAAAGGTTTTTCAACAGAGTGGGACTTGAGATAACAGTGAGCTTTTCTTTTTCTCTGTAGTCATGGCTTTGGGATCAGCCCGCTACCCGGATCATGCCCGGGCTATGATAGTAGAAGAAGTTAACAGATTGAAAGATATTGAGAGATATTACTACAGGAGAAATTTGCCTCCTCATGTGATGATTCCTGGATATCCAGTAAGAGTGTGCATAATGTGCTTAAAGGCTGGAAGGGACGTCTTCATGGTTCTTCACTGTTCTGGGTGCTTAGAGAGACATTGCTTAGCCAAAGCACCCAATTTTCATTTGGCTCCCACATGGACAAAAATGTAAGAACCTGCAGTTGGCAGCACACAGTACCAGGTAGAGCCTGTTGGAGGAGGCTCAGTAGAGTGTGGCACGAAGCAAGAGGGTGCAGATCTACAGGCAGAACAAAGTACTGATGTATCCAAGACTGGGTCACAGAGAGACACTGCGGAGGGAGCATCAGCAGATCCTTGGAGAGAGGGGCCTAGCCCAAGTCTCATAGGAGAAGATGAGATGAGGGAGACCCTTGAATGGGAAGTGTCGACCTCCATGCCCAGCGAGGAGTGGATAGTCTCAGGAGTGAGGATGACTGCTCACTCCTGGGCTCAGATCCTCAGCGCGGAAGAGGATAAGGGGGAACCTATGTGGACTTATGAAGAAGGTGTGGAGCCACAGCCTTGGGCTCTTGCCTTGGAGGAGTGAATGGAAGGAGAGATTGGTGACTCCACAGCTCTGTCCCCACAAGGAGGAGTCAAACATCAATTTTATTTAGCATTAAGTATATGTAGCTGGCAGAACCAGGACTGGCCACCCCCAAACTGCCAGGCCAGAGGTCTCAAGTTGACCAAGTGTAGTAAAGAGGAAAGACTGGTTCGTAGGAAGGCGAATGAGATCTATGGGATGTCCTTTCCTACCTTTCCTTGGAGAGTCTGGGAGGAGATTGAAAGAGACAGGAAATCCTGGATAGTGGAAGAGGCCACAAGATTTGTCCATCCTGGTGCAAGTCAATATGTCTGAGACAGAGTGTTACAAGAAAAATTCAGACAATGGAAAGTGGGCAGAACACTGTTCAAAGACACTGTTTGGATCTTGGATGTAGGAGGACATGAAACTTTCTTTAATGTAAATTATGGGCGCACAGACGGGGTAATAATTCTTGCACCTCACCAATTGTGTTACTTCCCACAGTGCAGACAGCGTCCTGCGAATGTGCCCATGCCGACCAAGTGGAAAGCAGAGCAGTGGTAGCCAGTGCTGCCATCTAGCCATTGCTGTACTTATGATGTTCTGCCTGTCTGGCATTCCAGGAACCAGGTGCCCCAGATTCATCAGCCTTGCAGTGTACTGGCTTTCCAGATTCCATTGACTGCCCTTCCAGATGACTTCATATCCAGAGAGGACACCAGCCCAGCTGTATCCTGATTCATCACCTGGGATTTCAGATAACTTCAGACTAGCTGCTTTTCCCTGTCCTGTTCCAAGGTTCCATCTCCTAGATGACATCAACCCAGCAGTTTCCAGATGTGCCATCCTGTCATTTTCCAGAAGATGTCCTCCCAGCTGTATCAGAAGAATGCTGTCAGGGAGAGCCTTCAGCTGGAAATCCAGGTGTTGTATTTTTTTTGTTCTTCAAGGGACTGGTAAGTCCAGACTTTTCTATTTTAATGACACTGTAGTACACACCCTACACCTAGAAGACTTCAGACTGTTTAAACTGTCTTCAAAGACTCTCCCCTTCAGGATTACAATCCTACCAGAACTGTGCTTCACTGGGGTCTGACCCAGGATATACTGTTTTTTGGACTTGCCTTCAGGCACTGTCACTTGATGGGACTTTTAGGGCACTCCATCCCCAATGATGTGTATTGTAAATAATGCCATTGTTTTTATACTGTTTCTAATGTTTATACTGTTTTTCTACTTTTCTAAAAATATATTTTTTGGGATTCTCCAGTGTTTAGATGGTAGGGGGTTGGATAGTACTGTGTTTGCAGAATAGAGGTTATTTTGTCTTTTCTCTTGCAGGTGTTCCTGAAGAAGACAAGAAGAGAAGGCAAGAAGAGGAAGAGGGACTCAGTGGAGTCCTTAATGTGCTTTAAAGTAGTAATGTTTAAAGTGCAGTGTTGTTGTTAAATGCGTTTAACTTTTCCTTCCACAGGTATGGTTGTAGGGGAGAGTGGGTGTAATACCTAGGGCATAGTCTTAGCTCCTTGTGTTTTGGTTGCAGAAGTCCAGGGTTGGTGGGAGGGTCCCCTGTTTTTTGGGTATATTTTGGTTTTTTGGCCAGATAGGTTTTCCCTAGTAAGCTAGGGTGGATAGACAGGCTGTGGTCCTGACAGGCCGTAGGGGCCGTAGAACTGATCTATTAGGGCTATGCTCTTGGAAATTCTACTAGGGCCACTAGGTAACCATAGAAAGATCATAGAGTAGAGGCTGCTGTGTCAGCTGAAGGCCTCTGGACCCTTAGTGTTGCATGCCTGTGCCTAGCACATGGTAGGAGAGGGCCTGATCACCCCTTTCCATAGGTAGCACAGAGGGTAGGATGGCCTAGGCCGGGTAAGTAATGACTGCGGACAGTCATTTTCTTGGCCGAGGGTGGGTATAACCGCCTTGTCACCTGGGGTTACTAGAATCCCACTTAGATCTAGTGGCAGACAGGGAAAGGCAGCTTGTGAGACACCAGTTAAATGGGTTTCACACTGTCTCACTCTATCCTCAGTCACAGAGGAGCTGAAGGGATGACATATAGAATTCTTGCTGCAGCATAAGCCACAGTGGAATGTAGCAGCTGGGAGTTAGGTTACAACATTGGGGTTTTCAAAGTCAGTGAGCAGTCTGTAGGGGAGGGAGGAGGTGTGCTGCATTTGGCAGCACCTCATAGCCCCAGCTCTTTTGAGAGCTACCACAGAAGAGGATGTGTGTTCTCACCCTAGAGAAGAACACAGAAGAATTCTTGCTGAAGTGGTTGAGACCATTCCCCAGTTTATTCCAGTGCCCCATCCCTGAGAGGGATGGGAAGAACCAGACCAGCTCTTCAGGGACAATCCCCTGGCCCTGCTGGAGGAAGAAAAGCTGCCTGATGAAGAGATTTGTGCTGAGGCACCGAGAAGTATGTTTTTTTGTTTCTGTGAGAGAAGCCCTGGGGTACCTGCAAACCATGGTGAGTCTGCTCTGCTAGAGAGACTATGTTTTCACCGAGATTGTAGTGTAAAGTATTTGCTACTGTGGGTCAGGAAAGGACAGCCAAGTACAGTGCTTTAAAGTTAAGTGTATGGCTTGAAATGCATCTAATCAGTGGGGGTCTACAGAGATGGATATAGCCACTGAAAGAACGCTGCAAGTCAGGACACCAGTTACCAAAGACCGTAGATTGTTAAATGTGATATACATTTCGAGATAGCATTCTACAATACAGAGAGTTTCAAAAGAAAGGTGTTGACTCCAAATAAATGGCCAGGTATGGATTTGGGGACAAGAGGTGGGAACCCCCCCCCCAATCTGGAGTAACTAGATTTACCTCCACGGATTCACTTTGGGCACCTATAGCTTTCTCCCAGGCACTTGGCCAGTGTCTGCAGAAAGTACCCAGATGTGGGATTAAGGATGTGTGTTTTTCCCTTTAGAGCTAGGAAGTGCTTATGGGTGGCTGAGGGATCCACCAACAGAAATGTCCATGCCATATGGAAAGTGTGCACCAGAGCTGATTGAGGGCCACACCAGAGAATCCAAGATAGAGAAAGAGTACCAGTTCAGGCTGAGAGCCCAGTGTGTTCAGAAACTGAGGGAACAACTTGTTGTGATGATGAAGAAGATTGTTCTGACCTCTATAGTTCTGCATAACCAGTGAGTGTAGCCCCATGGAGGTCCATCCTGCTTTGTATTCCTGTGTGTAAGTGAATAAAAGCCCCACTTTAGAATCCCACTCCAGGTTTGGACATTCTCAGTTCTTGCTTCCTGTGTCCAGAATTACTTGGATGCCCCTGTCCAGAAGTGCAAACCTAGCCCTGATGCCAAGTGAATGTTTTCTCCCCGAACCCAGGCTAACCAGGTAATGGGTTACAAATTGGAAGCACTGGGTGCAAAATAACATCAAAATACCCAACCCAGACCCTGGTTACACAAGCAGTCACTGATTCTATAAAAACAGAAGCTATACTAAAAGACATTATGTACAACAGGATGCATTTACAGGAAACAAAAGGGTTGCACATTTACTAAGAAGAAGAAAATAAAACCAGGTTAAACAGACAGATAGTGTACAGCAAAACTCAGAGCTATTCTCAGCTAAAATCTATGTCTTTACCTGCTGCTATCTGAAGAAAATACATTTCCCTAAGCTTGTCTTTCTTACCAGACTTCTATCTGCAGGGTTATGGATTTCAGAGGTACCAAGTCCAAGAGGAAGTGCTTACTTCCAGCACCACAATATATTTCTCACTTCATGTGGGGAGGGGTCTCACTCACTTTGAGTGACAGTTCCATGTTGTCCCAGCCCTCTTTGAGAGTGTGTACATGTTTCCACCCACCCTTCAGTATCTCCTTGCTAACATTATGACATGCACCTGGATCCTTTATCCAACATGGGAACATCTCCAGGAAGGACTCTCTACTGATTTTACTGCTTTATTGCCTCCTCCCTAGCTTTCCTGTTAACTTTCCCATGAGAACGTCAGACCCTCTGCCCTGGCTGACATAATCTGTCATATACTACTTGATCATGTGATCTGGTAACCATCTTGTACTTGAAGCAGATGCATGTTTAGAAAAGAATAAATGAATTAAAGGAATACATAGCTTGGGTCCCCTGTTCCATCACAGGCCATTCTAGAGGCATCTAATGGTAACCATAAAGAACAGGCTTAAGAGACTCTTATGGTTCTCAGCAAGAGTCAGGAAAGCAGTGATGGCCATGAAAAAAACCTTCTACAAGTATAAAGAAAAGCAGAGGGATGGAGGAAGAATGAGGAATATTTATTGTAAAATAGGAAGGCAAAGAGGGCAGTTAGGGAGGCAAAAGCAGACACACAGCTGCATATTGCAGAGGGGGTCAAGAGTGGAGAAAAACAATATATTAGGGAAAAAAAGAATAAAGGAGAGGTAATAGGGGAGTTAGCTCTGTGAAATGTGATAATAACGATATAGCGTGCTTGTGTGTGTGTGTAGGGTGATAGAGGAAGATGAGCAAAAGGCTGCTATCCTTAATGATGGCGTTTGCTCAGTTTTCATTAGGGAGGTTGGTGGGCTCTTGCCAGAGAGTGGTATCAAAGCAGCAACTAAGGGGGTGCCATACATGAGGCAGCCAATATTTACAAGTGAAAAGGTAAGTAAATAAAACTTTATTTGTATCAGGTGCCCTTCCAGAGCTCAGGGCACCTTAACAACATCAATAAAAACCAATACTATCTCCATAACATATTAAAACAATAAATATTCATACAATGTTTCCGCAACAATTTTATCAGGACCCTTTCAGGGTACAGAAAGGGCTGGCAGCCTTAAAGATATTTAAGGCCCCAGGACCAACTGGGTTGCATCCAGGATTACTCAGGGAACTGGCTTAATCTCTGGTAGGTCTTTTCAACAGCTTGCTAAGGGTGGAGGTAGATCCAAAGGATTTGAGGGTGGCAGATATAGTTCCATTCAATGGGGGGGGGGGGTGGAATGACAAGGAGCAAGCAGGGAACTGCAGACCTGTCAGTCTTACCTCTATTGTGGAGCAGCTGTTGGAGTCACTGGTCAAGGAGGATCTCGACCTAAGGTGATAGTAAACTGGGTAGGTAACTGATAAAAGAGGAGGCTGCAGTTGGTTTTGGTCAAAAAGTTCAAATCAGAAGAGTGCAAGGTTACAAGTGGGCACCACATGGATCTGTCCTAGGTTCAGGGCTCTTCAATATGTTCATCAGTGGCTTGGTGAGGAAACCCTGGGCAGGCTGTGTCTCTTCACAGATGACACTAAGCTCAGTGGGAGGGTGGATAGCAATGAGGCAACCAGGAAAATTCAGAGTGACTTACAAAAGCTAGAGGGGTGGTCTAAGGTTCAGAAGTTAAAATTCAATGCCAAAAAGTTAACGGTAATGTACCTGGTGAACAGGAATCCCAGGACAGAGTACTGGATGGGTGGGGTGAGACTTAGCACAATGGCTGAGGAATGGGGCCTTTGAGTTATCATCAATGACTCCCTCAAACAATCAAACCACTGCAACAAGGCATATACTGTAGCAAAGGGAGTAGGATGCTGGGATACACAGATATATAGAAGTTGTCAGCAGATAAGGACCTTTTGGCCCACTCAGTCTGCCCTATCAATCTCTACCTATGATGAGGCCGGATACCCAGCTGAACTCTGGAGCACATCCTCATGCCTCCAGGATACCCCTATGTCTGTCCCACTGATTCTTAAATCCCATAACTGTTTCAGCCTCAGCCGCCTCCTCTGGGAGGCCATTCCATGCATCCACCACCCTCTCCATGAAAAAATACTTTCTCACGTTACCCCTGAGTTGTCCCCCCTCCAACTTTATACTGTGCCCCCTTTTCTTGGAGCATTTCTTACTTTGGAAGATGCTCCTCTCCTGTACTATGTTTATACCAGTGAGGTATTTGAATGTTTCAATCATGCCTCCCTCCTTACCTCCAGGGAATACATATTTAACTCCTTTAGTCTTTCCTCATAGGTCTTCCCATGCAGGCCTGGCACCATTTTAGTTGCCCTTCTCTGCACCGCCTTCAACCTATGTCCTTTCCCAGGTGGGGCCTTCAGAGCTGGATGCAGTACTCTAGGTCAGGTCTCACCAGTGTCACTTACAGGGGTGAAATGACCTCCCTCTTTCTACTAGTGATACCCCTCCCTATGCATCCAAGAATTCGGCTAGCCTTTCCCACCACCTTGTCACACTGCCTAGCCTCTTTTAGGATATCTGAGATGATAACTCCTAGGTCTATTTCCTGCTTTGTGACTGTCAGTTCCTCCCCTTCTAGTTCATATGTTGCTCCTGGGTTATTGTGCCCTATTTGCATAATCCTGCACTTTTTTGTGCATTGAATCCCATTTGCAATGCTCCAGACCATTCATCCAGTTTTTTACGGTCCTCCCTCTAAAAGGAATTAATAAGATGAACTGTGGGGAAATATTTAGCTTGAATATTAGTTCATGGTCACATGGACATGAGTGGATGTATCGGGAGAGGTACTGATAGCAAAAGGGAAGAGGTAGTACTTACCATATGCAGATCCTCAGTGAGGCCACACTTACAGTACTGTGCCCAGTTATGGAGTCCTCACCTCAGGAAGGATAAAGATAGCCGGGAGATGGTGCAGTGCAGGGTAACAAAAATGATTTGGGGCCAACAGGACAGGTCCCAGGAGCAGCGCTTCAAGGCACTGAACATAAACTTGCTGGAGACCAGAAGAGAGGGGGGGGAGGTATAATAGAGGCCTTCAAGCTCTAAAGGGAATTAATAAGGTGAACTGTGGGGAAACATTTACCATAGCTTCAATGTTAGATCATGGTCATGTGGGCATGAGTAGAAACCGACAGGAGGGAGGCTCAGAAGGAACATGAAGAAGTATTATTTTATAGAATGGGTGGTGAAACATAGAAACATAGACTTTGACAGCGGATAAGGACCACTTGGCCCACCTAGTCTGCCCATTTCCCTACCTACCGTACAGGATAAGCTGCAGATCCTATTTAACCAACAGCCTATTTCTTCCTACCCCCCCCAAAAATTGCCTTACGTCTGTCCCATGCATTCTTGAATTCTCTCACAGTCTTAGACCTCACAACCTCCTCAGGAAGGCTGTTCCATGTGTCCACCACCCTCTCTGTGAAAAATACTTTCTCACATTGCCTCTGAGCCATCCCCCCTCTGTCTTCAAATTGTGTCCCCTTGTTCTTGCACATCTCTTATTCTGAAAGATGCTACCCTCTTGGACTTTGTTGATTCCACTGAGGTACTTAAAAGTTTCTATCACTTCCCCCCTCTTCTTCTTTTCCTCAAGGGTATACATATTAAGCTCCTTTAGTCTGTCCTCGTATGGCTTCTCTTGCAGACCCTGCACCATTTTAGTTGCCCTCCTCTGGACTGCCTCCATCCTGTCTATGTCCTTGTGGAGATGGAGTCTCCAGAACTGGATGCAGCACTCCAGATGGGGTCTCACCAATTGTCTATACAGGGGGATAACAACTTCCTGTTTTCTGCAGGTGATGCCTCTCCCTACATATCCCAGTGTCCCCCCAGCCCTCCCTACTGCCTTCTCACATTGCTTGTGTAACCCCTAGGTGGCGCTATCCCAAGGGTGACTACCTCTGCCTACTTGGCTAGTAGCAGGTTAAGGGGCCTGAGTTCACAAACATGTGCTCCACCCGGAGGTCAGGGTTGGTAGTGGTACGCTAACCTGGGCACAACCCTCTGGGACACTATAACCCCCTCTTTCCTTACTAGTGGCCTGAAAAATACACAATAATCACTTTCACAATACCCCTGATACACCACACAAGTACCCACACTGTTTGCACTTACCACCAGGGCTTTCCTCTGACCTGGCCCTGGGAATCTCCTGTAAAATAAGGTTATACACAGCAAATAACAGCAGTATAGTACTCTTGCACAAACTGGAGCCACAGTCAGGGTAAATGCAAAAAAAAGAGTTAGATCTGATTTATTTAGGGGATTTGAACAAGGAAGGGGCGTAATCGGGTTAATTTGCTTAAAGGCTGTATCAGTCAAACAGTTACGCATGCTCTTCATGGTCCATAAACAGTTACACACTCTGGGTACCCAGATGGAGAATGGTGGGCCAGCCAGGAACATTGCAGCTGGTTGGGGCCCTGTGATGGAAGAAAACAACATGCACAACACACACTATTTGTAATCCAGAGCTGGAGGGCTCAGTTCATGAAAAGAAAACAAGACAACCAGACGACACACTTTTAGATTAGGCTGTTGTTGCAGGGAGCTACCCTGATGATTACTCACGATACCCAAGACTGGACACAAGCTGGATGAAAACTGAGACTACAGGTGTTTGATCTGGAGTGCCAGGAGAAGCAGGGCCCACACAATTCGCCGAGGTGTCATTCCTGTTCATCGTGGTGCAGGGGGCTGATCCCCAGGCAGGTCTCTCGTCGATGGCTTTCTCTGTGCAGCAGGTAATCTGGCTCAAGGCCCAGGACAAATGGAGACAAATTCAGATACAGTCCATTTTGGGCTGGGTACAGCTTCCAGCAAGCAGAACACAGTTCACACAGTGGGGAACCAAATCACGACCCACTTTCAATACATAGCACATTTACATGTAAGGAAATTCTACTGTACCAGGCAAACGGCTCTCCGGTCATGATCGCAAAGTCTCTGTACAAACTGGGATTCAAAAGCAGCTGGAAATCCTGACAGGCCGATCGCATTCAGCAAAATCTTCAGTCTTCTTCAGGTATGAGCCTGGTAAAAAATCAGTGGCTTACTTCGTTCTCACAAACTTGGAATTAGTCCAAAATAATTCTCTTCTCTCCCTCTCATGGGCAGCAGGCAGGCATGCAGGCCAAAAACTCAGGCCTTTCCACAGAGACTGTATTGAGCTTTTGCTTCTTCAGCTCCCAACTTAGATCTGTCTCTAACAGCAAGCAGCTTGGGAATTTCCCCAAGATCCAAAAGGTTTGGTTGTCTGATCCTCCTGTCAGTCACAACAAAGGCTCCCCTTCAGGAGCAAAAAGGCTCTAAAAGCCCAAAACTACAATTCCTACAGATTTTAACTCCAGACAGCTGCTGTAGTCCGGCTCCATTTTAGGTCCCACCAGAACTGATTGGTCCAATTCGACAGTCCAGGACCAAGATAGTGGAGATAAAACAGTCCTTGCTGCAAAGAAGGCAGGTTAGACAAACTACATTATCATTATCACTCTAAATGATTTTCAGCCAATAGTTACATCTTTCAACAGAGCTCCCTCTCGGATTACTTATGACTTCAATCTAGGCAGCTCTTAGAGACAGTACACAGAGGCTATACAGGCACTCTCTGGCAATCACATTTAAACTGCTAAAATGCAGGACACCAGCCTGGCAGTGAGCATTTAGGCAAGCTTGAGGAAGACTATTTGTGAACCCCCATTTGTAGGGGAGGTTAACACTTGCTAACCTTAAGGTCATCTGATATGATTACCCCCAGGACCCATTCCATTTATGGTGTTATTACTACCTCTCCCCCCCAATTGTGCATTCTTCCCCTGTGTTTTTGTTTCCCAGGTGTATTATTTTGCACTTCTTTGCATTGAATCCAAGCTGCTATACCTCTGACCATTCCTCCAACCTTGCCAAGTCCCTTCTCATCCTTTCCATGCCTCCTTGTGTATTAACCCTGTTGCAGATCTTCGTGTCATCTGCAAAGAGGCAGACTTTTCCTTCCAGTCCCTCTGCAATGTCACTTATAAAGACATTAAAAAGGATTGGACACAGTACTGAATCCTGCGGTACCCCACTAGTAACCCCGCTTTCTTCAGAGTGGACTCCATTTACAATTACCTTCTGTGTCCTATTGTCCAGCCAATGTTTTACCCGGGCTACCACCCTGGGATCCACTCCCAGGCTGGTTAATTTGACTATTAATCATTAATTAATAATATTAAAAAAGTATGAGACTGTGTCAAATGCCTTGCTAAAGTCTAGGTAGGCCATGTCCACATCCCCGGCCTGGTCTACTCTTTTGGTCACCCAGTCAAAGAAATCAATTAGACTCATCTGACATGACCTTCCTGCTGTGAATCCATGCTGCCTTGGGTCCTGTGCCCCACTGGCCCCTAGGTACTCAACAATTCTTTCCTTCAGAAGTGATTCCATCACTTTCTCTACCACAGAGGTCAAACTGACAGGTCTGTAGTTCCCTGCCTCTGTCTTGCTCCCACTTTTGTGAAGGAGAATCACATCCACCTTTCTCCAGTCCTCAGGTACCACACCTTCCTCGCATGATTTATTAAAAAGAGTAGTAAGTGGTGTCACTAGTTCTCTCCTTAATTCTTTTAGAATTCTGGGGTGAATTCCATCAGGCCCCATTGCTTTGTCCACCTTCAGTTTTAGGAGTTTTTTCAGAACATTTTCTTTTGTGGAAGGACTGGGGTCGACATCCTTATCAAGAGTGCTTTTGTTAATTGGATTAGGCACTCCCCCCCCCTCCTGTTTTGTGAATACTGAGCAGATGTATTCGTTCAGTGTCCCTGCTTTTTCACTGTCCCTCTCTGCCCACCCACCGGCCATTCTATTCAACCTCACTATCACTCCCTTTGTCTTTCTACACTCCCTGATATACTTATAAAATGTTTTATCCCCCTTCTTAACCGAGTTGGCTATCTTTTCCTCAGTTTGGTCCTTTGCCATTCTGACTACCGTCCCTGCTTCCTTCTGCCTTAACTGGTATAGTTCTCTGTCCTGCTCCTTCTGTGTTTCCTTATATTTCCTAAATGCTATATTTTTCTCCCTAACCTTCACCGCCACCTCTTTTAAGAACCATAGTGGCTTTTTCTTTCATTTTAATTTGTTTATTTGCTTCACACAAAGGCTTGTTGTCTCTGTGATGGCAGTTTTGATGTTTCCCCATTGTTGCTCCAACCCTCCTTTTAGCCTATTTGCTAGTGCTTTTCTAAGGCACTCTCCCATCTTGCCAAAGTCAACCTTCCTGAAGTCCAGAACCCTCACTTTTGTATGGCTTGACTCTGTAGCTGAGTTTATCATGAACCACACTGTTTGGTGGTCACTTGTTCCCAGATGGCTACCCACTTCTAGATCTGAGATCCTCTCTGTCGCCATTTGAGAGTACATGGTCTAAGATTGCTCCCGCATGAGTGGGTTCCAAAACTAGCTGTCTGAGGCATGCCATCTGAAGGGCATCGAGAATGACCCTGCTTTTGGATGTGGCTGCAGCAAAGTTGCTCCATTAACATCTGGCATATTAAGGTTCCCCATCAAAAGTATCTCCCCTTTCTCTGCCATCCTAAGGATGCCTTCTATTATATCCTTGTCTATTCCCTCCCTCTGTGCAGATTGTGGTGCCATTTCCAGTCTCTAAAGCGACCCACAGTGCCTCCTCTCCTCCCTGTTGACTCTTTTGTGCAGCTGCTTTTATCCCTTCCCTTACATAGAGAGCTACTCCGCCGACTCTTCTCCCCTCTCTGTCTCTCCTATAGGTTGTGTACCCTGGTATGTTAACATTCCAGTCATGGTTCTCTGTGTACCATGTTTCCTTGACTGCTACAAAATCCAGGCATCCCTTTTCCATCAAGGCCACCAGTTCAGGAAGTTTGTTATCTAGACTATGGGCGTTGGTTCTCTATACCCTCCATTTCTTGATGGCCTGACCCTTTTTTGCCCCTTCCCTGTTCTTATTGTGTTTGTCCTTTTCTCCATTTACTCCTGCCCTTCTCCCTATCGACATCTCTATCTTGGTGTTTGCCTCACTTAGTACCCTGATTTTTTTTGGGGGGGGGCTAGGATTTCCCTGCTTCTCTCCAGTGCCTCCCCCCTTGGTTAGTTTAAACGCTTGCCAATGAAGCATTTAAACCTATCACCTAGGATCCTGGTTCCCCTCCTGGACAGATGCAGACCATCATGCCAGTATAGGTGAAGCCATGGAACAGTCTGCCTACTGAAGTGGTTCAAGCACAACTGTGATAGAATGAAGGGTATAGTTGTTGCTCAGGGCAGTAGAAGCTGGGAGGGGAATGGGCAGAAGGGTGGGGAGGGCTAAGACCCTGAAAGGACAGTAAGTCCCAGGGCTAAATAGGGAACTCGAGCAGACTGGATGGACTGTTGCTCTTTTCTGCCATCAGTATCTATGTTTCTGTGTAACCTTTGAATTAACACTGTGCCATTGTCACTATACCCTTGAGTGGTAAAATGCTCTATAGTGTATGGTGGAACGTCATTCTCCACTGAAATCTATTGCTGTCAAAATGTTGTTCACCTGCACTAGTGACATTTGCACTGCAGCAGAATGATTTTTTGTTCTGCTGCACTGTGCACGTCACACACTGTGTCCTCGAGCAGCATTTGACAGTTAGGGCTCACCCCATAGACAGTACACATAGCGAAAGCAGCAATGTCGGTGGCAGTACAGTCAAAGCCACTATCGGAATGGGATAGATTCATCCTTGATCAGGAAAACAAAAAAAGGCAAAAAAAACGAGAAATGACATGCGGCAATTACATAGTTTCCTGAGTGATGAAATGTGATCCTCACTACCCATCCCTTTTCTCTGCTCTTCCCCACAGATTGTGAATTGCTGTTCTGGGTGCTGCTGTATGTGAGTTTTTAAACAGTTTAAATGTTTAGCGTTAAAACGTTCAAAATGTAAAGTTATTTTTCCTTCTAGTACCCCAATAAAAATGTTTTGAAGCAGAAACATGCTGTAGTGATTTTTTTTTCCCCCAAAAAAATGACATTCCACCATACACTGTAAAGAAAAGTGTATGGGGAACAGTTGACAAACAGGGCTAATCTTTCACCTCGTTGGCACTATGATGACGGATTACCTCTCGAGCTGCGCGCTCGAGGTAATCCATTGTCATAGTGCCTACTCGGTGAAAGAATAGCCCTGTTGTTAACTGTTCCCCATGCACTATCCTATATGAATGCTATTTATTATGTTCCACTGAGGTACTTAAAAGTTTCCATCATGTCCCCCCCCTCCTTCCTTTCCTCAAGGGTATACATATTAAGTGCCTTTAGTCTGTCCTCGTATGGCTTCTCTTGTAGACGCTGCACCATTTTAGCTGCACTCCTCTGAACTGCCACCATCCTGTCTACGTCCTTGTGGAGATGGGGTCTCCAGAACTGGATGCAGTACTCCAGATGGGGTCTCACTAACTGTCTGTACAGGGGGATAACAACTTCCTGTTTTCTGCTGGTGATACCTCTCCCTATACATCCTAGTATCCCCCCAGCCCTCCCTACCACCTTCTCGCATTGCTTGCCAAACTTAAGGTATCTGATATGATTACCCCTAGGTCTCTTTCCATTTTTGTTGTTGTTACTACCTCCCCCCCCATTGTGTAATCTTCCCCTGGATTTTTGTTTCCCAGGTGCATTACTTTGCACTTAGTACCCTGATTATTTTTTTTTGGGGGGGGTAGGATTTCCCTGCTTCTCTCCAGAGCCTTCCCCCTTGGCTAGTTTAGATGCTTGCCGATGAAGCATTTAAACCTATCACCTAGGATCCTGGTTCCCCTCCTGGACAGATGCAGACCATCACGCCATTATAAGTGGAGCCATGGAACAGTCTGCCTACTGAAGTGGTTCAAGCACAACTGTAATAGAATGAAGGGTAGAGTTGTTGCTCAGGGCAGTAGAAGCTGGGAGGGGAATGGGCAGAAGGGTGGGGAAGGCTAAGACCCTGAAAGGACAGTAAGTCCCAGGGCTAAATAGGGAACTCAAGCAGACTGGATGGACTGTTGCTCTTTTCTGCCATCAGTATCTAAGTTTCTGTGTAACCTTTGAATTAACCCTGTGCCACTGTCACTATACCCTTGAGTGGTAAACTGCTCTGTATGCTATTTATTATGTTCCAGGGTTACTGTAGCATTTTGTTCAGTGTTTACAGTTATTAACTTCCATTTATATCATATCATTCTAATTCAGTACTCCTCTATGCAAAGCAGTGGCATTGTGGATTTAGCACTTAACATTAAAGCAGGAGATCGAAGGTGTGACTCCTGCCAAGCTCACTGTGTGGTCTAGAGCAGGTCATTACACATCCCAGTGCTTCATTCTTCCCAGCTGTAAAGTCAAGTAGAAGAAGAACCCCAATGCTCCATGTCAATTGCTTTGCTGTGGCCAAATAAACATTTACCTCCCCCCCCAAAAAAAAAAAAACTGTGCTGTTGAAGCATGTGGTTGTGTGTGTGCATATATATATATATATATATATACACACACACATTTGTGTTTGCCTTTAAATGATTTCCTTTTCTTCAGAATAGGTGATGAGATGAAAGATTTCTTGCTTGTGTCATTGTCATGCTGACCACATGGGGATTATAGATTATTCAGCAGGGGAAGTTTCAGTTTGTTATCCTGGGCTGCGGTGAAGCTGCTCTGGGCAAGTGCTCTTCCTGTACACTTCTCATCTCTAGTGCGAAGACATCTGTATTTCAGTGATGATCAAGGATGCAGGGAACTCAAGTTCCAAATGTTGGGTGAGGAACAAAAGTAGCAGTGGATTGCTTTGTTCTTCTGAAAGATATTCATCAGTGAAACATCAGGGTGGGCTATGTGCTGTATGGGTTTTAAGTGAAGTGGTGTGGGGTCCTATTCCACCCTAGAAATCATACCTGTGGGGCAGACTGACATGCTAAAAATGGTGTGGGCTACAGAGAAGGGATTTGAAGTATACAGGGCATTTGCTTTCAAAGCATTTGTTAGCCCTTCAGTTTGTAACATTTTGGTTCTTGTACTGAATCATGAAACTGATTATATGGTTGAATCTCACAACTGCCACAGGCAGTGATTATGTTGAGGGATGGAATTCCTTTTGTAAAAAAAAGTCAGAGTCCCCCATGTTAAAACTTTTTCTTCTGTATTTTCCATGCATAAGATCTGTTTTATTTTTCTTTTAAGGGTAACCCTAGTGACTGTTTTACAAAGAAAACATGACTCACTATGTGACCCAGAATAATTCACATTGTCACTCTCTGCTTCAGCTCTGCCTGCTGTAAAACTGAATAAATGTGAGGCATATTGAAAAGGAGACATTGCATACATACACTAGATGTTAATAGCGTACTTAGTTGTTCTGGCCCTTGTAGCTCTTAATCCCTACATGCATACTGTGCGTCAAAGTCAAATAGAATATTTCTATTAATTACAGTTTGAATGTGGTTCAGATGGACTTTGTAAAACTATGGGTAAGAACAAAAGGATGCAAGAAACATATGCTTCTGCAACAGGGTCTTTCTGCAGTTATGCTGAAGTGCAGATGGAACAATAGATGGGGGTTTAC
Organism: Neoceratodus forsteri; assembly: GCA_016271365.2. NCBI lineage: Eukaryota > Metazoa > Chordata > Ceratodontiformes > Ceratodontidae > Neoceratodus > Neoceratodus forsteri. Next base: position 1,088,923,506 of record CM028132.1, on the reverse strand, counting down.
CACAACTAATTATAGCATGATGTAATTCCTGTACTGCAATGTGATACTTGGTGAAAAGGATAAACATCAGCAGAGTCCCAGTTGTGCATGATGCTTACAAATAGCTGCACCCTGTTATTAGGACATCCCAAAAGACATACTCCAAATACTGCATCTGTACAGCATGCAAAGGAAACTTGCCCCAGGTAATAAACAGTGCAACAAACAGGCTGCAAAGGTTACAAAACAGCATGCGTTTAAAGAGGACTCATACATCAAGTATGTATGTGCCTTCTGGAAGGTTGTTGTCATTGTTTCTAAAGGTCCTATGAATAGTTAAGTTCAGGTAGAAATTACAGCACTGCCAGTACATAACAGGGAGGGAGACTGCTTCTGAACAGTTATGATCTGAAGTGAACTCCACTCCTTCTACTGTATTGCCTCCTCTACAGCTAATGATGAGCTTGCTGATGTGAACAGAGGGTGCTGCCTTCAAACAATAAGACCACTTGTCTACAATAGATTATGCAAGATAGATCTTTAGCATTCCTATTTAAAACATTTTTTGATTATAAATAGACCATCATTTTTTGGAACTCATCCTTATTTATAATAGGATATCCATTTCATTCAGAGGAGCATGTTACAGGATAAAGTCTTAGTAGTGTTAACAGCTGTCTGTAGAATACACCTTCACCTGGAACTGTTCTTTACAGTCCAGTATTATGAGTTTTCTTTCTTTTTGCAATTGCAATCAGTACATTCATTAGCACAAAAAATTCTAAATGTTTGCATTGTTTAACTTTTAGTTTACTGTACAGGTCAGAGTTTCCCAAGTATGCAGTGTGTCCCCTTACTGTCCACTCCAAGAGGTCTAGGTCTACTGGACCATCAGTCGCTACTACCTCTGCTTACCTTTCACCTCTTATTTGTGGTTATGGTAACTCAAAATTCAACTCCCCCCCACACACACACACACACACAACATGTGGTTCCTATGGTTTGAACATGTAAGGGATTATGCATATGTGCTTATAGTTAAGACAATCAATTTAAGTGTGTCCTGCTTTGTCTCTTACTGTCACTGACCTATACTGCTCCCAGTTGCTCCTTTTTAATCTAAGCTGTGCTGTCATTCTCTGTCTTCATTAGCTAAACTATGGTCAGTTTCTAAGTCCATTCTTAAATGTGTGTGGTTGTTGGTTTGAGCTGGTATGCTGTGATCTGCCTTGAATGCCACCAAGTACATGGTTCAGAAGAGATCCCTATTCTGCCTGGAACTAATACCTACTACAGGCAGGCCTAGCACACATTTCCTAAAATTTAGTGAGCTCTGTATAGTCCAAATTTGTTCCAGTTCCTTATGAATGTATCCTGGAAATCCTGAATAATGCTGCATTCTGCAAAATATGGTAATGAGAACCCATCCCCCACACCGACTCTAGCAGATATCCATATTAGTTGCACCAAAGTATTTTGTAATGGTAAGGGTGTGGATAGAACTATCTGATTATCATGTTCACCTATACTCCTACCATGTAGGGGAGGCAGTAGTTTTCCATGCCTTTCTCCAAATCCTCTCCCATTCTTTCTCCTGTATGTGGGTTTACAAATCTCCCTGACCCCCACTGTATTAAAAGTCCAAAGAGGTGCAATAGAAACTGAACTCCATAAGGTTACCAGTCTCTTTGTGTTGCTATGCTTTCCTCATTGGCTCAATCATACAGGTAGAATGGGTGGAGGAGTGCAACCACTTTTTTAAAAAAGCTTAAAAAAAAAAGCAGCCTTCACAGTGTAGTTCCATGGTTTTGTGATGTTTATTGTCACCTTCTGAAATGCTTTCTCCCACTAAAAGGAGCTTCTTCAGAGGACTTATTTGTAAAATTGGAAAAAAAATGTACTTTGTTTATGGTTTTGAAGTAAAATTGTGTAGTACAGGAGGTTATGATATGTTAAAAATTTCCACTTTTGTTATATTACAATTCCATCTTGTTACACCTGGATTTTATTCTGTATCCTTTTGTGGATGGTAGTTATTTTTTACCTTCAGATATAGTTTTTAACTAGCATCAAAAAAAAGTAATAGACATAATACATTTTATGTAACTCTGGTGGTACAATAGATAAGGAATGTACAGAAGACTAGGTGGGCCAAGTGGTCCTTATCTGCCGACAACTTCAATGTTTTTATGTTTCCATGTACCAGCAATTTTCTTGTCTCATTATTTCATCATTTGCTGTCTTGCATTCAAATCCATTTCCTTAAATCTCCAAATGTTTCTGTTTGCATAACATTTATATACATTTACATTATTTTCTATCTGCCATATGACTCCTTTCACTGGTACCAGATTCAATAAATTCTGAAGTTAGGATATCCCGTAGTCAGTTCTAACCGCATTTTGTCATCTCATACTGAACATGCTGAACTGCTTTCCACTCCAGCCTGTAAATCAGTGTACATCTAAGTCTATCTCCTGAGTGCCCAGCCCTGTCTCCTTCAGCCTAGACATCCAGTCAACTGTTTACCTGTTCCTGGTTCCCTGTAGGCAGTAGGGCTACTGCATCCAAAGGAAGAGCTGTGATGTCAGTGGAGTGTGGGTAGCAGACTTCAAAAGAGCAGCTGCTCTGTGTGTGATCAGTAACAGCATTTTGTCATCTCATTCCGAACATGCTGAATTGCTTTTCATTCTAGCCTGCAGATCAGCCTATATCTGAGACTGTCTCTTGAATGCCTAATTTTCCTTTCTTCATCCTAGCAGTCTGGTTTACAGTTTACCTGTTTCCGGATCCTGGTAAGCAGGGGTACTACTGAGTCCAGAGGTGGAGCCATGACATCAGTGGGGGCAGACAGTGGACTTCAAAAGAGCAGCTGCTCTGTGGGTGCTCAGTAAGAGCATTTTGTCATCTCATGCTGAATGTGCAGAACTGCTTTCCAGTCCACTCTGCAAAACAGCTTCTATCTGAGACACTCTTCTGAGTGCTCACTCTTCCCTCCTTCAGCCTAGATGTCTTGTCTACTGTTTATTTGCTCCCAGTTCCTGGTGAGCAGGAGGGCTGCTGGTTTCTGAGGTGGAGCCATGAATTACATAGAAACATAGACTTTGATGGCAGATAAGGACCGCTAGGCCCATCTAGTCTGCCCATTTCCCTACCTACAGGATAGGCCGCAGATCCTAGTTAACCAACAGCCTATTTCTTCCTACCCCCCACAAAAATTGCCTTATGTCTGTCCCATGCATTCTTGGATTCTCCCACAGTTTTAGACCCCACAACCTCCTCAGGAAGGCTGTTCCATGCATCCACTACCTTTCTGTGAAATAATACTTCCTCACATTGCCCTGAACTGCCCTCCTTCTATCTTTAAATTGTGTCCACTTGTTCTTGCAAGTCTCTTTTCAAAAATGCTACCTCTTGGACTTTGTTGATTCCACTGAGGTACTTAAAAGTTTCTATCATGTCCCCCTCCCTCTCTTTCCTCAAGGGTATACATATTAAGCTCCTTTAGTCTCTCCTCATACGGCTTCTCTTGCAGACCCTGCACCATTTGGTGCCCTCCTCTGGACTGCCTCTATCCTGTCTATGTCCTTGCGGAGATGGGGTCTCAGAACTGGAAACAGTACTCAGATGGGGTCTCACCAACTGTCTGTACAGAGGGATAACAACTTCTGTTTTCTGCTGCCGATGCCTCTCCTATACATCCCAGTATACCCCAGCCCTTCCTACTGCCTTCTCACATTGCTTGCTAACCTAAGGTCATCTGATATGATTACCCCTAGGTCCCTTTCCTTTTTGTTGTTGTTACTACCTCCCACCCATTGTGTATTCTTCCCTGGGTTCTTGTTTCCCAGGTGCATTATTTGCACTTCTTTGCATTGAATCTAGCTGCCATACTTCTGACCATTCCTCCAACCTTGCCAAGTCCCTTTTCATCCTTTCCCGCCTCCTCGTGTATCAACCCCCTGTTGCAGATTTTGTGTCATCTGCAAAAGACATACTTTTCCTTCCAGTCCTCTGCAATGTCACTGGTGAAGACATTAAAAGGACTGACCCAATACTGAACCCCTCAAGTGTACCCACTAGTAACCCCTTTCTTCAGAATGGACTCCATTTACAATTACCTTCTGTGTCCTGTTGTCCAGCCAATGTTTTACAGGCTACCACCCTGGGTCCCACTCCCAGGCTGGTTAATTGACTATTAGCTTTTGTGTGGGACTGTGTCAAATGCCATGCTAAAGTCTAGGTAGCCAAGTGTCCACAGCCCTCCCCTGTCTACTACTTTGAAGTCACCCAGTCAAGAAATCTATTAGATTCACCTGAATGACCTTCCGCTGTGAACCCATGCTGCCTTGGGTCCTGTGCTCCACTGGCCTCTAGGTACTTGACTTCTTTCCTTCAGAAGTGACTCCATCACTTTCCCTACCACAGAGGTCAGACTGACAGGTCTGTAGTTTCCTGCCTCTGTCTTGGACCCACTTTTGTGAAGGGGAATCACATTCGCCTTCCTCCAGTCCTCGGGTACCACACCATCCTCCCATGATTTATTAAAAAGAGTTGCCAGTGGTTTCACTAGTTCCTCCTTAATTCTTTTAGAATTCTGGGGTGAATTCCATCAGGACCCATTGCTTTGTCCACCTTCAGTTTTAGGAGTTCTTGCAGAACCCTTTCTTCTGTGAAAGAACTGGGATCGACCCCCCTATCAAGAGTGCTTCTGTTAATTGGATTAGGCACTTCCCCTTTCTCTTTTGTGAATACTGAGCAGAAATATTCGTTCAGTATTCCTGGTTTTTCACTATCCCCCTCTGCCCACCCACTGTTCATTCTATTCAGCCTCACTATCCCTCCCTTTGTCTTTCTACGCTCGCTGATGTACCTATAAAAGGTTAATTTAATGAGGTGTGGGCAATTGACTTCAGATAAGCAGCCATCCTAGTGGATGCACACGTGAGTGGCTCACACAGGAGTGGTGTCAGCAAACCTGTGTGAAGCCACCTGAGGGAGGCCAGGGGGAGGCCTTTAAAAATTATTTTTTAATATAATGAGTGCTGTATGTAAGCAATAAGACATGGCTGGGTGTTGGTAGTACTGAAATACCCACACACCCAGGGGTATAGTGAGGCATGAGGTCACAGGCAGAGTGTCTTCAGTGCCTAGGTGTGTGGGTATTCAGTATTACCAACACCCAGCCATGTCTTATTGTTTACTTATGATATGGGCTTTTATTTCTGAAATATTCATTACTACAATAAACATTTTTTACTGTAAAAAATGTGAAATTCAAGTGTGTTTTTTTTATCTAAAGTAGTCCATCCTCCTACTGGAACTACATTTAAAGTATTGCTTTGTTTTGGGTGTTTTGTCCTGCTTTGGAGTTCCCATAGTAGTAGTTTTGTAGTTTTAACACCAACCACCCCATATGAAAATTAAATCCCCCCCCCCCACACACACACACATCAAAATATCTGGCCAACAAGTTGACACAGGTTAGTTCAGTTTAATTTAGTTCAGTTTACCCCTCCAGCTTGTCTGTAATGTGCTGGTCAACCCCCAATGCTTGCTCTCTCAGGGGAAGATGGAGCACTCTGATGAGTGCAAACAGTGGAGTTTTTTTCCTTTTCTTCTTTTTTATGTGATGCAGTATCTATGAACTGAGATGTGGTGAGCTCTGTTAATCTGCATGCCTCTGCTCAACCTCCAACCCTTTTGCCTGTACAGGTGCCCAATCAGCTGGTCATTAAGGGGAAAACACAGAGATTGGACTACTACCAAGAGGCACATATTTTACTTTTTTTTAAGAGATCCAGTTTCCAGTGGTTAAAGTGTCCAGCTTACTTGAATACAGCTGTGATTCACGCGCTATTGTTGCTAACAGAGAATGAGAGTTGTGGCAGAGTCGCGTGACGTAGCATGAAGAATCAAAAGAACTGTTTTCGGATATTTTTTTTTTTTTTATAGAGACAGATAGATAGATATACTTTACTTATAAAGTGCCCCTTCCCGGGGTCTTGGAGCACTGTACAATCCATACATTATAATATGAATAAGACATTCATCTTTGGATGTATTAAAACATTAGAATACAGAGCATGAACATCAGCAGATGCAAATCAACTTCCAATCACTATATTAATAACTAAAAAGACAGTCATTAAGTGTTTTGGTATTCATTTAGGGGACTGAAACTCAGAATCCCGAAACTGATGGGACCGAGTTCAGTCACCCAACACATTCAAGAGGTTGACAGGATGTAGCGATGCTGACAGAGATACGATAACGGATGTGATGAGCCACTATCCTAACCCTAGCCAGGCATTACAAGGAACAGGAAAATACAGAAGCTGGCCGAGCTGCTCCTGTGGAGGTGTAAAGCAGTAGCTGCTCGGCCAGCATGGTCAGGTAGACCAGGGTTCTGTTCCAGACTCCACTTGTTTTGCAGAATATTGTTTTACCCCCCAATAACTTTTTTTTTTATTCAAGTATTTTCACCCTTGGAGTTGGTTATTTAAGTTATGGGGGAATACGGAGTAGTGGTGCCCCCTGCATTACATTTGTGAAGCTTGCAGGTTTACGAAATTCAGTCTCCCAAACTCAGTGTTGTAGTGTTCAGGATTCTGAATTTCAATGTTTCGTAATATATCCAGTGTTTCATACTACAATAAATTAAACACTTTTTCCAATAAAAATGTCTTGAACCCCGTCTTAAAGGTTTCCACTGATGGGGGCTTCTCTCAGACACTCCAAAAGTGAGTTCCACAGAACAGGCGCAGCCAAAGGAAAGACACGATCTCCTGACAACTGCAGCCTCACTTTGGAAACAACCAAGAGGCCACCCTCGGAGGAACGGAGAGTGCAAACTGGGCCGTGTGGCACCAGGAGATCTTGCAGATAATTAGGTCCCTGACCATGTAGGACTTTATAGGTCAGTAATTCAACCCTGAAGGCAATCCTCCACACTATTGGCAACCAGTGAAGTCTGCGAAGAACCGGCATAATATGCTCAAATCTAGGATCACCCATCATTAGCCTGGTCACCCCATTCTGTACCAGCTGCAGATGGTGAAGTTTGCCTCCTGACAGCTCAAGGTACAAGGCATTGCAGTAGTCTAGCCTCGATGTGACAAAGACGTGTATGAGGGTGTTAAGGTCATGCGGTGGTATCAGGGAATGGATCTGTACAATGTTTCTTAGATGGTAGAAACCACTTTGAATGACATCCAACACCTGACCATCAAGTGTCAAGCTATCAAGTATCACATCCAGATCCCTAACTTGAGTGGAGGGGGTCAAGGATGTGCCACCTAGTCTAAGACCCAGGTCACTCCCTATCACCCCTCTATGTCACAGATGACCTGCCTATCCCATGCCTGTTTGAAGCCCTGCACTGTATTCATAGCCAACACCTCTTGAGGTAGGCCATTCCATGCATCCACCACCCTTTCTGTGAAAAATAATTTCCTCACATTTCCCCTTAATCAGCCCCCCTCTAATCTCATGCTGTGCCCTCTTGTCCTGCTATTTTTCTTATATTTAAACATGTTAGACTCTTTAACCTTGCTAATGCCCTTAAGGTGTTTGAATGCCTCGATCATATCACCTCTCTCCCTCCTTTGCTCAAGGGTATACATATTGATCTCTGCTAATCTGTCTTCATATGTCTTCTGATGCAGTCCCTGCACCATTTTGGTTGCCCATCTCTGGACTGCCTCAATTTGGTTAATGTCCTTGTGAAGGTGTGGCCTCCAATACTGCACGCAGTACTCCAGATGGGGCCTAACCAGTGTCTTGCAAAGAGGGATTATTACCTCCCTCTTATGACTTGTGATACCCCTACTAATACACCCTAACACCCCTAGCCTTACCTACTGCTTTAGAGGTCTGCTTGGATGATTTCAGGTCATCAGTGATGATGATGCCCAAGTCTCTTTCTTCCTTTGTGACTGCTAGCAACTCCCCTCCCAGCCTATAGGTGGCTTCAGGGTTTCTCTTCCCTATGTGCATGGTCTTGCACTTCTTTGCATTAAATCCCACTTTCCACTCTTCTGACCATTTTGCTAGTTTATCCAGATCTCTTCTCATTCTGCCAGCCCCATCTGGATCATCTACTCTGTTGCAGATCTTGGTGTCATCTGCAAAGAGACAAGCTTTACCCGCTAGTCCATCTGCAAGGTCACTAATGAAGATGTTGAAGAGGACTGGCCCCAGGACTGATCCCTGAGGTACCCCACTTGTGACTTGCATCTCTTCTGACTATATACCATTTACCACCACTCTCTGTTTTCTGCCCGTCAACCAGTTTGCCACCCAGTTGACCAACTTCTGACCCACCCTGAGCCTACCCAGCTTATTTATCAATCTTCTATGTGGAACAGTGTCAAAAGCTTTGCTGAAGTCAAGGCAGGCGACATCAACTGCTCCCCCTTGGTCCACCACTCTGATCACCCAGTCAAAGAAATCTATGAGATTAGTTTGACAGGACCTTCCTTTTGGAAACCCATGCTGTCTTGGATCCTGTGCCCCTATGGATTCCAGGTGTTGCACTATCCTTTCTAAGAAGTGCCTCTATAATCTTGCCCACTACTGAGGTAAGACTAACTGGTCTGTAGTTCCTGCCTCCTCCCTGCTACCACTCTTGTGGAGGGGATCACATGAGCCCTTCTCCAGTCTTCTGGGACCTCTCCTGTGCTCAGAGACTCACTAAACAGTTCTGCTAATGGCTCTGCTAGTTCCACCTTTAGCTCCTTAAGTACCCTGGGATGTATGCCATCAGGTCCCATTGCCTTATCCACCCTGAGCTTAGCAAGCTCTTGTAGAACCCTTTCTTTTGTGAAGGGAGTAGTGCTCACCTCCCTCCCACCTGTGTCCATGGTGCTGAGCTGTGGGCCCTGCCCTACCTTCTCTTCAGTAAATACTGAGCAAAAGTATCTATTTAGGATAGTTGCTTTTACATGGTCCTCCTCCTCACATGCTCCCTTTTCTCCATTAAGCTTAGCAATACCCCCTCTGGACTTTCTCCTTTCACTAATGTATCTATAGAAAGTCTTGTCACCTTCTTTTATTGTTCGTGCTGGTGTTTCCTCAGTTTGGGACTTTGCCTGCCTTACTGCCTTCTCTGCTTCTGTTAGGGTAGTTTGGTATGTCTCCCTATCTTCAGCCTGCTGTGTTCCCTTATATTTCCTGAAGGCCAGCCTTTTGGCTCTGACCTTTTCTGCTACTGTATTTGAGAACCAAAGTGGTTTCCTTCTTCTTTTGCACTTTCTTTTCTGTCTAACACAATGGGATGTTGCTTCAAGTATTGCATCCTTAATGCTTGCCCACTTTGCCTGTACCCCTCACCTGTGTTTCTTTTGCCAGGGCTAGCTTAACTCTGTTGGCCATCTTATCAAAGTCAGCTCCTCTGAAGTCCTTATATTTTGCCTTGGAATGGGATGATTTAGATGTAGTAGCCACACTGAACCATACCATGTGATGGTCACTGGCCCCCAGGTGACCTTCTACCTGGAGATCTGTGATCCCTTCCCTGTTAGTCAGTATTAGATCTAGGATAGCCCTGTCTCTTGTGGGTTGTTGTACCAGTTGTTTGAGGCCCTCCTCCTGCAGGGAATCCACTATGTGTCTAGTTCTGGCAGATGTTCCTGCTGGTATTGACCAACCTGTATCTGGCATGTTGAAGTCTCCCATTATCAGAACCTCCCCTTTAGCTGTCATGTTTTGTATATCTTCTAACAGTAATGTGTCTATGTCCTCCCCCTGGTCTGGGGGCCTGTAGACAACCCCAGTTCTTATGGCTGTCCATTTCCTGCTTCCAGGGTGACCCACAGTTCTTCTGGCTCCTTGTGTGTATTCTGAATTTCTGTAGCTTTGATATTTTCATTGACATACAGAGCCACTCCTCCCCCTTTTGCACCTCGGTCTCTTCTGAACAATACATAGCCAGGTACTGAAGTCTCCCAAGTGTGGTTACTGGTAAACCACATCTCACTAATTGTTACTATGTCCAGTTTAGCCTCTGACATTATTGCCTGCAGGTCTGGGATCTGGGATCCGTCTTTCGGATGAGACGTTAAACCGAGGTCCCATCTGCCTGGATTGGTGGTAGTTCAGGTGGATGTTAAAGATCCCATGGCACTTATCGAAAAGAGTAGGGGAATTTCCCCGGTGTCCTGGCCAAATTTCCCTCATTCACTAACAAAATACCACCAACAGCTTAATCTGGTTCAAGGTCAGTTGGCATTCATCTGTTTCTCCCTCCCCCGGGTCGTGCCTGAAAATAGGCAGGATTTGTCTAGTGCACTTACCCGGTCAACAAAAGCTAAATAAATAAATAAATAAAAATTTCCCAGGCTGTGAGCATTTGTGTACATGATTTTCCATTGGCCAGATTTTGGTGTGTTAGCTGTTGGGTGAGGTTTGGCATTACCCCTGTGTGTCGTATGGGGAGACAAACCTTTTTTCTTACCTGGTGATGCAAATGAACTGCAAACATGCTGAATCCCTGTTTGACCACAACCTGAGGGGGGAAGGGTGTTCTTCCCATTCGACGTAGGGGGTGTTGCACCCCTCTCCCCATTTGCTAGTTTAAATATTCTGCAAAGACGTCAAACTTCTGCCCCAATGCACTGACTCCCTCCTTAGTCAGATGCAGTCCATCATTTTTAAAGAACTTTCGCTCCCAGAACTGTTGCCAGTTCCCTATAAATCTGTGTCCTTTTTCCTGGCACCAGCCCTTGAGCCACGTGTTTAGCTCCCCTATTTCCCCTTCTCTGACCTTCCATCCATCTGCCCCCCTCTCCCAGACTGGCAGAATCTCAGAGAAGGAGATGCCAGACGAAATGGATGATAGTTTGTCACCCAGCCTGGTCAGATGTTCCTTGGTCTCCACAACTGACCAGCTGGTGAGATCATTAGTCGCTGTGTGTACTAGGACATCAATGTTTTCTCCTGCTTTGTGAACAATGTTAGCAATGCAGTCAGTGTCTCTCCATGCTGATGTACCTGGGAGACATCTGACCATTACCCTGGCTGGAGATAGGTATCAACTCCCCGAATCATGGAGTCTCCTATGATCAGAAGGTTTTTGGATTTCCTTTTTGCTTTTTTTTGTTTTGGTTCCTGATTTGGGTGAGTTTTGTTGTGCTAGCTCCTGTGCCGCAGTGTCCTGCTCTGCAGTGTCTTCTGCCTCTTTGTTTGATTTCAGAGATAGAGGCAGATACCTGTTTGTAGTGTTTGTATGGGTTTTGGAGGTAATATGTTGGAGAGCAGAGAGTGATGGGGCACCTGATTTGCCCCTCCTAACCACCTGCCAACCTCCTGGACCAACTACCCTCTGCGGTCGAGGTTTTTCTGTTGGATGTTGGGGAAATGGCGGGTGATTCTTATAATGTATTTCCTCTTGAATATGAAATTTGAGGCATGCAATCTCTGCCCATGCTGCCCGGAGCTGAGCCCTAAGATCTCCAATGGTCCAGCATGTAGGACAGTGTCCTATGTCCTGTAAGACTGTCCTTCTGAAAATTGTTCCACAGTACCTGCAGTTAATGATATCCATTCCAGATAAGTTGCTGGGTTTATAACCTAGTTAGAGTAATTAGAAGGAAAAAAAATGCAAGTAATGGTTTGATTGTGTTTTGTTTTTGTTTTACTTGTTATAACAAGTTAAATTACTAATGCCCCTGTAAATGAGCTCACCTTGTGGATGCCCCACTGATCTGCTCCTTCCTGCTCTGCCACAGGAAATGTCACAACTGTGGTATCCTATAAAAGGAGTGTAGTGTGGGGTGGTTGGGGATGGGGGTGAGTGGCTGGGCCCTTCCCCTGCTGATAAAGAAGAACCACAGATGAAAGAACAAGGAGGTGTAACCCCTTTGTTACGCAGGGTTACTAGAATCCCAGTAAGACCTAGTGGTAGGCAGGGAAGGCAGTTTGTGAAACTCCAGTTAAATGGGTTTCACACTGTCTCATTCTGTCCTCAGTCACAGCTGAGACTTGAGAGATGACATCATTATAGAACTGTCACAGCTGCATGAGCCACATTTGGAACCTTCAGCTGAGAGAGTGAAGTTTTAGAACTTTGGGAAATTCAAAGGTAGTCTTCCATTTGTCCTTAAGCAAGAAGGAAGCATTAGTGTGCAGCGTGATTTCTCAGGCAGAAAAAAGGAACTGTTACTGTATTTTACCTTTTTAAAGTGGTGGAGCCTGCTCCCCCGGTCTCAGTGCCCCCCTCCCTCTGGGGGGGGGAAGAAAGTTCTCTGTGGGTTCCAGGAGCAATCCCCTTCTCCCACCTTGGGAAGAAAGCTGCCTGTTTTAAGTTCAGTCTGTTCATGTATAACAGCAAAGGTTACAGTACTTCACCTCTGGGGCACCTGCAATGAATCGGTGAGTGTTTGGCTCCATTGGAAGGGGCAAACATCTTGTTTTCTTCAGTTGGATTTCAAGTATTGGGGACTGCTATTTGGGAGGACTATGTCAACTAGGACAAACAAATAGAGCAGTCAACTGTTTAAAGTTTTAAATGGATTTAAAGTTCGCTGTTGAGGGGGTGCTTCCGGTCATCCACCATTCAATCTACATTTTAAAGTCTAAAGTTTCTGTGTATCCAGAGAAATGGCCGGGTATGGGCTGTGGGGGCTGGAGGTGGGAAAACCCCCCTTCTTTAGTAACCAGGTCCACCTCTACGGATTTCTTCTGTGTTTTTGCTACTTGCCTCATGCACTTGGCCAGTGATGGGGTGGGTACCCAGACGTGGGTTGCAACTTGAAAATCTCTCTACGAGTCGCAGACTTCAAGTGATGTGGGGAGCCACAGGATGGGAAAATTACTCCTTGTTGGATGGGAGTCTCCTTGTTTGATGGGAGTTTCGATTGGAAGTATGAAAACAAAATCTCTCTAGGAGTCGCAGACTTCAAGTGGTGTGGGGAGCCACAGTTTTGGAGCCTCCTTGTTTGATGGGATGTCTTTCCAAGTAAAGTTTGGGTTCATTCGCAAAGTGCACCATCAGTCGAGTGGCCGGCAGGGGAGCTGGGCCAGTCGGGCTATGTATCCAATGCGCATGCAAAGTCCGGGCTGAGTCCCTGGTGGGTCCAAAGCCAGACATTTGTAGTAATGTGTTCATTCCTCAAATGGACCGCTGTGTTTAGCCTCTAATCTGCATTACAGTAACGTAGCCCTTTGGGAGACCATGCAGTGCTTTGTTTATGTTCAGTTAGTTAATAAATAAAGCCACACTGAAAAATCCCAATTCTGGTTCTGGACATTACAGTTATTGCTTCCTGTAGTTGGATTTACTTGGGTGCCCCTGTGCAGAGTAGCCAAACCTAGGTCTCTTGTGCCAGGTAACCTCATCCTTCCCCGAACCCGTAGATACATATGTATATACCCATGGTACAAAAATGGAGGCACTGCTGGGATTTGTTTGGGAAGGAAGGTACTTGGGCAAGTAGGCTAGCATTTTGGCTATCTGGCAGTCGATAGCCCAAAAAAGTTGAAGCAATTTCCTTAGTGTGTGCTGTGTGCTGTGAATCTTGTGCTGCTGTTTAAAAAATTCCAACTGTTTACCTAGGAGCTGTAAAGCCAAAGTGTGTGCCCTTGTCCTGCATCAACATAGTTTACAGCGTTTGTCAGTTTTAAAATAAAGTTCTGTGAAGGAAAGTGGGGAAAACTAGAGGTAGCAACAGAGAAATTATGCCCTGGACATTGGAAATGCTTTCTGTGCAATGCTAGAGACTGCAGAGTTAATGGCAATGTTACATGGTTGAAATGGGCTCCCGCCATGGAGTCAGTTGAAAAAAAAAATAGTGCATCTTTTCAGTTTAAATTTGCCTGCTCGATGATCGCCGCGAGGAGAGGAGCCCTCGTGAGGAAGAAGAGGCTCATTTGCATGGCGTCGTGTGGTTGGTCAGTTTGCCATTAGTCTCGCCCCTCAGCCAGCTCTTCAGAGTCTGCTTCAGCATTCGAGAGGGAGACAGAGAGTAATGCGTGTACTGGCAGTGGAGGAGCATTCACGAAGTGTTCAAAGTGCTGTAAACAGTAAAAAGTGACTTTCCAGTTAAAAATCGGGCTCAACTCGCTTATCGATCATGGGATCAGTGAATTGTGTGGTTAATACTACGATCGCAGAGACTGCCCGCCTGTTTGCAATCTGAGGCCTTCAAAATCTGGCTGCAGGCCGTTTTACCCCGTCACAGCAATCTGCTACAATAACAGTGAGTAAATGATTTAAAACTGCTCAAATCAGTGATTTTCAGATAATGCCATATAAAATGTGTGTGCAGCTGTATAGTCGCTTTGCAAGTAGCGATTGTGTGATGTCCTGCTGGCAAGTGCAAGTCTGTAAAGCCATTAAATGTGTGCATAGCAATGAAAAGTAGCCTCAGTTTAAAGTCTGCAGCCAGAGAGAGACTGTGGGTTGTAAAATAAGTGCAACACTAGTAAAAGCAGGCAATCCTGTGCTGAAACCTGAAGTTTTAAAAGGGACTGTATTTAAATGAATGTTGCCAGCAAGTGAAAAGTCCAAAGAAAATCCTGTAAATGTGTGAACAGCCAGAAAAGAGCAAGTTGTGCAGTTTGAAATAAAAGTTATTAGTAGCTGATGTAAATCCGGTGTGCAGTGGCTTGACCCAGAGTCTGAATGTTGATGCACAGGAGTGCTGCCACCGCCATTACAGGGTGGGGTAGTAAAGTAAACACAGCAGCAGAGGAGTCATTTTAAAGCTACAGAGTGTGTTCATTTAAAGTGGGACTTTCAGTTACAGTGAACTTTTGTTTGTTTTTCTGCAGTTATGGCCTCAAGACCAGCTCGTTACCCGGATCATGCCCGGGCTGCAGTAATAGCAGCAGTAAATAGATTGAGAGATATTGAAAATTGGTGCTATAGAGGGCAACTCCCTCCTGATGTGGCAATTCCTAATTATCCAGTGCGTGTATGCCAGATGTGCTAGAGTGCTGGAAGGGATGTCTTCATGATTCCTCACTGTGCTGGATGTCTACAAAAAATATGGCTTGTATAAAGCACCTCAAATTCGCTTGGCTCCTACATGGATACAACTTCAAGAATCTGTGCTGTGCAACACAGCATCAGGTGGAGCCTGTGGAGGAAGATCCTCGGGGAGTGTGGCACAAAGTTAGAGAGTGCAGAATTAGAGACTGAATCTGAAATTGAAGCATTGGATGCTGGATCTCAGAAGGCAAGTTCAGATAAAGCATCAATAGTCCCCTGGGTGGGGGGGCCTAGCCCAAGTCTCAAAGGTGAAGATGAGATGCGGGAGGCCTTTGAATGGGAGGTGTCAACCTCTGCTCCCAGTAATGAATGGATAGTCTCAGGGGTGAGAACTACTGCTCACTCCTGGGCTCAGATTCTCAGTGAAGAGGAAGATGAGGGGGAACCTATGTGGCCTTGTGAGAAAGGAACGGGTACACAGCCTCAAGATCTTGCCTCGGAGGAATGTGTTCAAGAAGGTGGTGTTGCCACTGCCCTGGCTTCACCAGAAGAAGAAGTAGTCAGGGATCCGTTTTTAATTTCATTGAGGATGCAAAGCTGGCAGAACCAGGACTGGCCACCCCCAAGCCAGACCAGCAGTCTCAGATTGACCAAAGCAAGTAAAGAGGAGAGACTGGTTCGTAGAAAGGCCAATGAAATCTTTGGTATGACCTTTCCTACCTTTCCTCGGAGAGTATGGGAGGAGATTGAGAACTGCAGGAAATCCTGGATCTGGGATGAAGCAATGAAACTTGTGCATCCTGGGGCTAACCAGCATGTAAAGAATAGACTGTTCCCCGAAAAGTATACACAGTGGAAGAGAGGCAGGACACTGTTTATGGACAGAGTGAGAATAGTGGACGGAGAGGGACGTGAAGTCTCCCACTGTGTGAATTATGTGCATTCAGATGGAGTAATAATTCAAGCCCCTGACCCCCTCTACTGTTGGCCTCAGTGCAAGGACCTCCCAGTAATTAAGCCCGTGCCTACAAAATGGAGAGCTGAGCAGTGGTAGTCAATACTGCCACATCTAGACTGTGAAGTGCCCTTATTAAACTGCCGATATGAATAAACAAGGAATCAGGTGCCCCATATTCTTCAGTCCACAGAGTACTGCCCTATTCAGCAACCATCTACTGGTACCACCAGATGACTTCAGATCCAGAGAGGACACCAGCCCAGCTGTTTTCCTGTTCATCGCCTGGTAATAGGATGACGCCAGACCAGCTGTTTTTTTTTCTTTTTGTTCCTGTTCTAAGGTTCCTTCTCCAGTTATGATATCAGCCCAGCTGTTTCCAGATGTGCACTCCTGTGGGTTCCCAGAAGATGTCCGCCTAGCTGTATCAGAAGAAATGCTGCCAGGGAGAGTCTTGGGAAGGGACCAGGTTTGTGAATTCGAATACTTCAAGAGGCTGGTAAGTCCATAAAACCCTTTTTATTCTATCTTTATGACATTGCAATACACACCCTACACTACAGACTTCAAACAGTGTGTGAACTGTCCCAAAAGACTCTCCCTTCAGGATTATTGTCTTAAAGAACTATGCTTCAAGGGGCTCCGGCCCAGGAGAGACTCTTTAATGGACTGGCCTTCGGGCCTTGTAGTCACTAGTGGGACATTTAGGGCATTCCATCCCCCCCAAAGGTGTATTGTTACCAATGTCATTGTATTTTAATGTAAATACTGTTTTCTACACTTTTCTAAAAAAGAAAAATCTTTTCCTTTTTGGGATAGTTCAGTGCTTTTTCTGTGTGGTAAGGGTTGTTGTTGTTGTCATTGTTGTTGTTTAGATAGACTGTACATGCAGATTAGGATGTGTTTTTGCTTTTTGTTTTTGTCTTTTCTTACAGGTGTTCCTGGAAGACAGAAGAGAAGACAAGAAGAGGAGGAGGGGCTCATCAGAGTCCCTCGTCAGTGCTTATGGTGTAGAATTTAAATGTACTGTGTTATTATTGCTAGTGGTTGTAGTTGCAGGCTGCCCAAGGTCGGGAGGTCCCCGGTTTTGTTTTGTTTGGGATGTTATGTTAGAGGCAGATAGGTTTTCCCTAGAGGGTTGGGGGATGGACAGGCTATGGCCTAACCTGCAGTAGGGGCCGCAGTGCTAATCTATCAGGGCTATGCTCTGGATGGTTCTACCAGAGCCACTAGGTATCCATAGTAAGTGGATAGAGTAGAGGCTGATATGTCAGCTATAGGCCTCTAGGCCCTTAGTGTTGCCTACCTGTGCCCGCACATGGTAGGAGGGGGCCTGATCACTCCCCTCCACAGGTAGCACATAGGGTGGGATGGCCTAAGGCCTGGTGCATAATGACAGGGGACAGTCATTTTCCTGGTCAAGGGCAAGTGTAACCCTTTGTTACCCGGGTTACTAGAATCCCAGTAAGACCTAGTGGTAGGCAGGGGGACGGCCCTTGAAACTCCAGTTAAATGGGTTTCACACTGTCTCACTCTGTCCTCAGTCACAGCTGAGACTTGAGAGATGACATCATTATAGAACTGTCGCAGCTGCATGAGCCACATTTGGAATCTTCAGCTCAGAGATTGAAGTTTTAGAACTTTGGGAAATTCAAAGGTAGTCTTCCGTTTGTCCTTAAGCAAGAAGGAAGCATTAGTGTGCAGTGTGATTTCTCACTCAGAAAAAAGGAACTGTTCCTGTATTTTACCTTTTTAAAGTGGTGGAGCCTGCTCCCCCGGTCTCAGTGCCCCCCCTCCCTCTGGGGGGGAGAAAGTTCTCTGTGGGTTCCAGGGGCAATCCCCTTCTCCCACCTTGGGAAGAAAGCTGCCTGTTTTAAGTTCAGTCTGTTCATGTATAACAGCAAAGGTTACAGTACTTCGCCTGTGGGGCACCTGCAACGAATGGGTGAGTGTTTGGCTCCATTGGAAGGGGCAAACATCTTGTTTTCTTCAGTTGGATTTCAAGTATTGGGGACTGCTATTTGGGAGGACTATGTCAACTAGGATAAACAAATAGAGCAGTCAACTGTTTAAAGTTTTAAATGGATTTAAAGTTCGCTGTAGAGGGGGTGCTTCAGATCATCCACCGTTCAATCTACATTTTAAAGTCTAAAGTTTCTGTGCATCCAGAGAAATGGCCGGGTATGGGCTGTGGGAGCTGGAGGTGGGAAAACCCCCCATCTTTAGTAACCAGGTCCACCTCTACGGATTTCTTCTGTGTTTTTGCTACTTAGCTCATGCGCTTGGCCAGTGATGGGGTGGGTACCCAGACATGGGTCGCAACTAAAATCTCTCACGAGTCGCAGACTTCAAGTGGTGGGAGCCACAGGATGGGAAAATTACCCTTGTTGGATGGGAGTCTCCTTGTTTGATGGGAGTTTCAATTGGAAGTATGAAAACCAAATCTCTCTAGGAGTCGCAGACTTCAAGTGGTGTGGGGAGCCACAGTTTGGGAACCTCCTTGTTTGATGGGATGTCTTTCCAAGTAAAGTTTGGGTTCATTCGCCAAGTGGACCGTCAGTCGAGTGGCCGGCAGGGGAGCTGGGCCAGTTGGGTTATGTATCCAGTGCGCATGCAAAGTCTGGGCTGAGTGCCTGGTGGGTCCAAAGCCAGACATTTGTAGTAATATGTTCATTCCTCAAATGGACCACTGTGTTTAACCTCTAATCTGCATTATAGTAACGTAGCCCTTTGGGGGACCATGCAGTGCTTTATGTTCAGTGAGTTAATAAATAAAGCCACACTGAAAAATCCCAATTCTGGTTCTGGACATTACAGTTATTGCTTCCTGTAGTTGGATTTACTTGGGTGCCCCTGTGCAGAGTAGCCAAACCTAGGTCTCTTGTGCCAGGTAACCTCATCCTTCCCCGAACCTGTAGATACATATGTATATCCAGGTTACAGAGGTAAGAGCAGAAACAATCAGTCAACAACAAATGCAGTAACCCTGAAAGCTTGTCCTAATGTTAGATAAAACTGTAAAACCTGTAAAACACCACCTGTAATAATTTCAGAGAAGATATACGCTGTAAGAAACACTTTGCTACAAAGAAAAATAAAACAATGAAATGTAGCAACAAACAGTAGCAATCCCTGTGGTAAAAAATAAAAACAACACCACACAGTAAACTCTGCTTAGCCAAAAGAAGTCTTAATCCTTTTCCCTTGTTTGTGTAAGTTTCTCTGCTCTGCCTTCTTCGCCGCCTTAGAAGGAAAGAGCTCAGGTGAAGCTAGGTGCCTTGGCCAGCAAACCAAGTCTTCTACCTCCAAGTTATCAACTAACTTGACCTTTTAACCCTTCTTTCTGTTGGAAATTACTGACAGTTTGCCAGCTCCACCCCCCACATACACACCTAATCCTTTGGAAGAGCTGTGGGAGGAAAGCAATTAACTCCTTCAATGTTTGAAGGAGACTGAAACACCTCTGAGACAACAAACCTTTTCAACAAAAAAAAAAACAAGAATAAAATAAAACAGTGTCAAACAGTAATTTTGCTTAGCCCAATGATAAAAAAGTCCCAAAAATGTAAGCTCCACCTGTAATAATTTCAGAGAAGATATACCCTGTAAGAAACACTTTGCTACAGAGAAAAATAAAGCAGTAACAGAAGATATACCTTGCAAAAGACAATTTGAATCAGAAGATTACAGCAGTAATCTGTTAGCACACACCTGTAGGCACACCTTGTAATAATGCAGAAGAAGGTATACCAGCAACAACAATTTGAATCAGAGAAAAATAAAGCAATGAAATGTTAGTAACAAACAGTAGCAATCTCTGTGAGTACAAAATAAAAACAACACCAGACAGTAAATCTGCTTAGCCAAAAGAAGTCTTAATCCTTTTCCCTTGCTCTGGTAAATTTCTCTACTCTGCCTTTCAAGCTGTCTTAGAAGGAAAGAGCTCAGGTGAAGCTAGGTGCCTTAGCCAGCAAACCCAGTCCCTCTGCAATGTCATTTATAAAGACATTAAAAAAGGATTGGACCCTGTACTGAACCCTGCAGTACCCCACTTGTAACCCCTCTTTCTTCAGAATGGACTCCATTTACAATTACCTTCTGTGTCCTGTTGTCCAGCCAATGTTTTACCCAGGCTACCACCCTGGGACCCACTCCCAGGCTGGTTAATTTGACTATTAATCTTTTTGTATGGGACTGTGTCAAATGCCTTGCTAAAGTCTAGGTAGGCCATGTCCACAGCCCCTCCCTGGTCTACTATTTTGGTCACCAAGTCATAGAAATCAATTAGATTCATCTGACATGACCTTCCGGCTGTGAATCCATGCTACCTTGGGTCCTGTGCCCCACTGGCCTCTAGGTACTCAACAATTCTTTCCTTCAGAAGTGATTCCATCAATTTCCCTACCACAGAGGTCAAACTGACAGGTCTGTAGTTTCCTGCCTCTGTCTTGCTCCCACTTTTGTGAAGGGGAATCACATCCACCTTCCTCCAGTCCTCAGGTACCACACAATCCTCCCATGATTTATTAAAAAGGGTAGTAAGTGGTGTCACTGGTTCTCTCTTTAATTCTTTTAGAATTCTCGGGTGAATTCCATCAGGCCCCATTGCTTTGTCCACCTTCAATTTTAGGAGTTTTTTCAGAACCCTTTCTTCTGTGAAAGGACTGGGATCGGCACCTCTATCAAGAGTGCTTCTCTTAATTGGATTAGGCACCTCCCCCTCCTCCTCTTTTGTGAATACTGAGCAGATGTATTCGTTCAGTATCCTTGTTTTTTCACTGTCCCTCTCTGCCCACCCACCGTCCATTCTATTCAACCTCACTATCACTCCCTTTGTCTTTCTATGCTCCCTGCTATACCTATAAAATATTGTATCCCCCTTCTTAACCGAGTTGTCTATCTTTTCCTCAGTTTGGTCCTTTGCTATTCTGACTATCCTCCCTGCTTCCTTCTGCCATAACTGGTACAGTTCTCTGTCCTGCTCCTTCTATATTTCCTTATATTTCCTAAATGTTATCTTTTTCTCCCTAATCTTCACCGCCACCTCTTTTGAGAACCATAGTGGGTTTTTTTTCATTTTGATTTGTTTATTTGCTTCACACAGAGGTTTGTTGCCTCTGTGATGGCAGTTTTAATGTTTCCCCCTTGTTGCTCCACTCCTCCTTCTAGCCTGTTTGTTAGTGCTTTTCTAAGGCACTCTCCCATCTTGCCAAAGTCTGCCTTCCTGAAGTTCAGAACCCTCACTTTTGAGTGGCTTGACTCTGTAGCTGAGTTTGTCATGAACCACACTGCTTGGTGGTCACTTCTTCCCAGATGGCTACCCACTTCTAGATCTGAAATCCTCTCACTCTCGCCATTTGAGAGTACGTGGTCTAAGATTGCCCCCACACGAGTGGGTTCCAAAACTAGCTGTCTGAGGCATGCCACCTAAAGGGCATCAAGAATGGTCCTGCTTTTGGATGTGGCTGCAGCAAAGGTGCTCCAGTTAACATCTGGCATATTAGGGTCCCCCATCAACAGTATCTCCCCTTTCTCTGCCATCCTAAGGATTCCTTCTATCATATCCTTGTCCATTCCCTTCCCCTGACATCGGGTCTGTATACAACCCCTGTGCAGACTGTGGTGCCATTTCCAGTCTCTAAGGTGACCCACAGTGCCTCCTCTCCTCCCTGTTTACTCTTTTGTGCAGCTGATTTTATCCTTTCCCTTACATAGAGAGCTACTCCGACGACTCTTCTCCCTTCTCTGTCTCTCCTGTAGGTTGTGTACCCTCGTATGTTAACATTCCAGTCATGGTTCTCTGTGTACCAGGTTTCCTTGACTGCTACAATATCCAGGTGTCCTTTTTCCATCAAGGCCACCAGTTCAGGAAGCTTGTTATCTAGACTACAAGCATTGGTTCTCTATACCCTCTATTTCTTGATGGCCTGACCCCTTTTTGCCCCACCCTGTTCTTATTGCGTTTGTCATTTTCTCCATTTACCCCAGCCCTTCTCCCTATCGACATCCCCATCTTGGTGTTTACCTCACTTAACCCTGATTTTTTTGGGGGGGGGCTAAGATTTCCCTGCTTCTGTCCAGTGCCTCCCCCATGGCTAGTTTAAATGCTTGTCAATGAAAAATTTAAACCTATCACCTAGGATCCTGGTTCCTCTCCTGGAGAGATGCAGACCATCATGCCAGTATAGGTGGAGCCATGGAACAATCTGCCTACTAAAGTGATTCAAGCACAGCTGTGATAGAATGAAGGGTATAGTTGTTGCTCAGGGCAGTAGAAGCTGGGAGGGAAATGGGCAGAAAGGTGGGGAGGGCTAACACCCTGAAAGGACAGTAAGTCCCAGGGCTAAATAGGGAACTCGAGCAGACTGGATGGACTGTTTTCTGCCATCAGTATCTATGTTTTTGCGTAACCTTTGAATTAACCCTGTGCCATTGTCACTATACCCTTGAGTGGTAAACTGCTCTGTATGCTATTTATTATATTCCAGTGTTACTGTAGCATGTTGTTCAGTGTTTACAGTTATTAACTTCCATTCATACCTTCTCATTCTAATTAAGTACTCCTCTATGCAAAGCAGTGGCATTGTGGATTTAGCACTTAACATTAAAGCAGGAGATCGAAGGTGTGAATTCTGCCAAGCTCACTGTGTGGTCTAGAGCTGGTCATTACACATCCCAGTGCTTCATTCTTCCCATCTGTAAAGTCAAGTAGAAGAAGAACCCCAATGCTCCATGTCAATTGCTTTACTGTGGCCAAACAAACACTAACCCCCCCAAAAAAACTGAGCTGTTGAAGCATGTAGTTGTGTGTGTGCGCATATATATATATATACACACACACACACACACAAAAATTTGTGTTTACCTTTAAATGATTTTCTTTTCTTCAGAATAGGTGATGAGATGAGAGATTTCTTGCTTGTGTCATTGTCATGCTGACCACATGGGGATTATAGATTATTCAGCAGGGGAACGTTTCAGTTTGTTATCCTGGGCTGTGGTGAAGCTGCTCTGGGCAAGTGCACTTCCTGTATACTTCTCATCTCTAGTGCGAAGACATCTGTATTTCAGTGATGATCAAGGATGCAGGGAACTCGAGTTCCAAATGTGGGGTGGGGAACAAAAGTAGCAGTGAATTCCTTTGTTCTACTGTAAGGTATTCATCAGTGAAACATTGGGGTGGGCTGTGTGCTGTATGGGTTTAAAGTGAAGTGGTGTGGGGTCCTAGCCCACCCTAGAAATCATACCATGGGGCAGACTGACATACTAAAAATGGTGTGGGATACAGAGAATGGATTTGAAGTATACAGGGCATTTGCTTTCAAAGCATTTGTTAGCCCTTCAGTTTGTAACATTTTGGTTCTTGTACTAAATCATGAAACTGATTATATGGTTGAATCTCACAACTGCCACAGGCAGTGATTATGTTGAGGGGATGGAATTCCTTTTGTAAAAAAAAGTCAGAGTCCCCCATGTTAAAACTTTTCTTCTGTATTTTCCATGCATAAGATCTGTTTTATTTTCTTTTAAGGGTAACCACTTGACTGTTTACAAAGAAAACATGACTCACTATGTGACCCAGAATAATTCACATTGTCACTCTCTGCTTCAGCTCTGCCTGCTGTAAAACTGAATAAATGTGAGGCATATTGAAAAGGAGACATTGCATACATACACTAGATGTTAATAGCGTACTTAGTTGTTCTGGCCCTTTTAGTTCTTAGTCCCTACATGCATTCTGTGCCTCAAAGTCAAATAGAATATTTCTATTAATTAAATTTTCAATGTGGTGCAGATGGGCTTTATCTTTGTAAAACTCTGGGTAAGAACAAAAGGATGCAAGAAACATATGCTTCTGCAACAGGGTCTTTCTGCAGTTATGCTGAAGTGCAGATGGAACAACTGATGAGGTTTGCCACAACTAATTGTAGCATGATGCAATTCCTGTACTGCAATGTGGTACTCTGTGAAAAGGATAAACATCAGCAGAGTCCCATTTGTTCCTGATACTTACAAATAGCTGCATCCTGTTATTAGGACATCCCAAAAGACATACTCCAAATACTGCATCTGTACAGTATGCAAAGGAAACTAGCCCCAGGTAATAAACAGTGCAACAAACAGGATCCAAAGGTTACAAAACAGCATGTGTTTAAAGAGGACTGCCATAGATCAAGTATGTATGTGCCTTCTGGAAGGTTGTTGTCGTTTCTAAATAAAGGTCCTATGAATAGTTAAGTTCAGGTAGAAATTACAGCACTGCCAGTACATAACAGGGAGGGAGACTGCTTCTGAACAGTTATGATCTGAAGTGAACTCCACTCCTTCTACTGTATTGCCTCCTCTACAGCTAATGATGAGCTTGCTGATGTGAACAGAGGGGCGTTGCCTTCAAACAATAAGACCACTTTTCTACATAGATTATGCAAGTTAGATCTTTAGCATTCCTATCTAAAACATTTTTTGATTATAAATAGACCATCATTTTTTGAAACTCATCCTTATTTATAAAATGAAGATCCATTTCATTCACAGGATCATGTTACAGGAAAAATTCATAGTAGTCTCAACAGCTGTTTGTAGAATACACCTTCACCTGGAACTGTTCTTTACAGTCCAGTATTATGAGTTTTCTTTCTTTTTGCAATTGCAATCAGTACATTCATTAGCACAAAAAATTCTAAATGTTTGCATTGTTTAACTTTTAGTTACTGTACAGGTCAGAGTTTCCTAAGTAAGTAGTGTCCCCCTTACTGTCCACTCCAAGAGGTCTAGGTCTACTGGACCATCAGTCGCTGCTACCTCTGCTTACCTTTCACCTCTTATTTGTGGTTATGGTAACTCAAATTCAACCCCCCCCCCACACACATACACACAACATGTGGTTCCTATGGTTTGAACATGTAAGGGATTATGCATCTGTGCTTATAGTTAAGCCAATCAATTTAAGTGTGCCCTGCTTTGTCTCTTACTGTCACTGACCTATACTGCTCCCAGTAGCTCCTTTTTAATCTAAGCTATGCTTTCATCCTCTGTCTTCATTAGCTAAACTATGGTCAGTTTCTTAAGTCCATTCTTAAATGTGTGTGGTTGTTGGTTTGAGCTGGTATGCTGTGATCTGCCTTGAATGCCACCAAGTACATGGTTCAGAAGAGATCCCTATTCTACCTGGAACTAATATCTACTACAGGCAGGCCTAGCACACATTTCCTAAAATTTAATGAGCGTTGTATAGCCCAAATTTTTTCCAGTTCCTTATGAATGTGTCCTGGAACTCCTGAATAATGCTACATTCAGCAAAATATGGTAATGAGAACCCATCCCTACACAGTCTCTAACAGATATCCATATTAGTTGCACCAAAGTATTTTGTAATGGTAAGGGTGTGGATAGAAGTATCTGATTATCATGTTCACCTATACTCCTACCATGTAGGGGAGGCAGTAGTTTTCCATGCCTTTCCCCAAATCCTCTCCCATTCTTTCTCCTGTATGTGGGTTTACGAATCTCCCTGACCCCCACTGTATTAAAAGTCCAAAAAGGTGCAATAGAAACTGAACTCCATAAGGTTACCAGTCTCTCTGTGTTGCTATGCTGCCCTCATTGGCTCAATCATGCAGGTGGAATGGGTGGGGGAACGCAACCACTTTTTTAAAAAAGCTTAAAAAAGCAGCCTTCCCAGTGTAGTTCCATGGTTTTGTGACGTTTATTGTCACCTGCTCAAATGCTTTCTCCCACTAAAAGAAGCTTCTTCAGAGGACTTATTTGTAAAACTGGAAAAAAAATATACTTTGTTTATGGTTTTGAAATAAAATTGTGTAGTACAGGAGGTTATGATATGTTCAAAATTTCCTCTTATGTTATATTACAATTCCATCTTGATACACCTGGATTTTATTCTGGATCCTTTTGTGGATGGTAGTTATTTTTTACCTTCAGATATATGTTTTTAACTAGCATCAAAAAAAGTAATAGACATAATACATTTTATGTAACTCTGGTGGTACAATAGATAAGGAATGTACAGAAGACTAGGTGGGCCAAGTGGTCCTTATCTGCCGACAACTTCAATGTTTTATGTTTCCATGTACCAGCAATTTTCTTGTCTCATTATTTCATCATTTGCTGTCTTGCATTCAAATCCATTTCCTTAAATCTCCAAATGTTTCTGTTTGCATAACATTTATATACATTTACATTATTTTCTATCTGCCATATGACTCCTTTCACTGGTACCAGATTCAATAAATTCTGAAGTTAGGATATCCCGTAGTCAGTTCTTAACGCATTTTGTCATCTCATACTGAACATGCTGAACTGCTTTCCTCTCCAGCCTGCAAATCAGTGTTCATCTGAGTCTATCTCCTGAGTGCTCAGCCCTCTCTCCTTCAGCCTCGACATCCAGTCAACCGTTAACCTGTTCCTGGTTCCCTGTAGGCAGTAGGGCTACTGGGTCCAAAGGAAGAGCTGTGATGTCAGTGGAGTGTGGGCAGCAGACTTCAAAAGAGCAGCTGCACTGTGTGTGATCAGTAACAGCATTTTGTCATCTCATTCTGAACATGCTGAATTGCTTTCCATTCTAGCCTGCAGATCAGCCTATATCTGAGACTGTCTCTTAAATGCCTAGATTTCCCTCCTTCAGCCTAGCAGTCTGGTTTACAGTTTACCTGTTTCCGGATCCTGGTAAGCAGGGGAACTACTGAGTCCAGAGGCGGAGCCATGACATCGGGGGGGCAGACAGTGGACTTCAAAAGAGCAGCTGCTCTGTGGGTGCTCAGTAAGAGCCTTTTGTCATCTCATGCTGAACATGCAGAACTGCTTTCCAGTCCAGTCTGCAAAACAGCTTCTATCTGAGACTGTCTCCTAAGTGCTCACTCCTCCCTCCTTCAGCCTAGATGTCTTGTCCACTGTTTATTTGCTTCCAGTTCCCGGTGAGCAGGAGGGCTACTGGTTTCTGAGGTGGAGCCATGAATTTAGTGGGGATGGAAAATTGACTTCAAATAAGCAGCCATCCTAGTGGATGCACATGTGAGTGGCTCACATAGGAGTGGCGTCAGCAAACCTGTGTGAAGCCACCTGAGGGAGGCCATGGGGAGGCCTTTAAAAAGTATTTTTTAATATAATGAGTGCTGTATGTAAGCAATAAGACATGGCTGGGTGTTGGTAGTACTGAAATACCCACACACCCAGGGGTATAGTGAGGCATGAGGTCGCAGGCAGAGTGTCTTCAGTGCCTAGGTGTGTGGGTATTCAGTATTACCAACACCCAGCCATGTCTTATTGATTACTTATGAAATGGGCCTTTATTTCTGAAATATTCATTACCGCAATAAACATTTTTTACTATAAAAAATTTGAAATTCATGCATGTTTTTTATCTAAAGTAGTCCTTCCTCCTACTGGAACTGCATTTAAATTACTGCTTTGTTTTGAGTGTTTTGTCCTGCTTTGGAGTTCCCATAGTAGTAGTTTTGTAGTTTTAACACCAACCGTCCCATATGAAAATTAAATCCCCACACACAAATACAAACACTCACAAAATACCTGGCCAACAAGTTGACACAGGTTAGTTCAGTTTAATTTAGTTCAGTTTACCCCGTCAGCTTGTCTGTAATATGCTGGTCAACCCCCAATGCTTGCTCTCTCAGGGGAAGATAGAGCACTCTGATGAGTGCAAACAGTGGAGTTTTTTTCCTTTTCTTCTTTTTTATGTGATGCAGTATCTATGAACTGAGATGTGGTGAACTCTGTTAATCTGCATGCCTCTGCTCAACCTCCAACCGTTTTGCCTATACAGGTGCCCAATCAGCTGGTCATTAAGGGGAAAACACAGAGATTGGACTACTACCAAGAGGCACATATTTTACTTTTTTTTAAGAGATCCAGTTTCCAGTGGTTAAAGTGTCCAGCTTACTTGAATACAGCTGTGATTCACGCGCTATTGTTGCTAACAGACATGAGAGTTGTGGCAGAGTCGGGTGACGTAGCATGAAGAATCAAAAGAACTGTTTTCGGATATGTTTTTTTTTTTTTTTACAGAGACAGATAGATAGATAGATATACTTTACTTATAAAGTGCCCCTTACTGGGGGCTTGGAGTGCTGTACAATCCAGTCTGCCCTATCTCTTGCTCTAAGGAGCTCATTAGACACCCTCACCAAGGTGGTCTCTGTATAATTCCCAGGTCTAAATCTGGACTGGAATAACTCATAAATGGCAGAGGAAGCAAGACAAGCCTCATCTGACCAGCCACCACTTTTTCCAAAACCTTCCCTAAAAATGGGAGGTTTGAGACCAGTCTGTAGTTGGTGAGGCAGTCTGGGTCCAATGAGGATTTCATCAGAAAGGGTCTCACCAGAGTCTCTTTCAAAGCTGTATACCATTGCTACCACAATGGTAAGACAGTGAAGACCAGTACAAAGATAGAATTGTCTGTTTGCTGTACAGGTCTGCTGTCTTACCAATGCTGCTGTATCCAGGGAGTTCGCCCCCTCCCCAAAACAACTCTGACTCGGAGCTGGTAATCTTTAGTGTGAGGGGTATGGGGCAGAGCCCCCCACATAGAGGTGTGTGGGGTGAATCCCCCAGCAAAAAACACTTGTGTTCCTGGATGCAACAATGCCAAATGTCGGCATTGTGCAATCGCAGTAATGGCATTTGACAGGATTCCTGTTGATGCGGCATAGTGGAACCTTTCAAGGTAATCGGGATGACCCACTCTTCATGGAACACTGGACAATCTCAGCAACCAAAGGTCCAATCAGGCCAATACAACTGACCAAAAGTCTGGTTGGACCCGGGTCTAGCTCACAATAGGATGGTCATAGCTTTGAAACTATCTTGCTCACCTCATCCACTTCAGCTGGGTCAAACTGACTCCACACAAGACAGAAGTGTCCAAGGCACACCTCAATGCCTGTCGGTGGCTTGGGGGGGTAGTATGGCATGAGCATGACAGCTGGCAATGGAAGACACTCCCCTGATGCCTGTCAGTCTGCACAGGGTAGGACGTTATGGTTAGAAATCCTAATGCCCCAGCCGTTAGTTGGTATTTGCACTACAAATTTGCAACATGACATTTTTGTGACCCCCACCTCATAAAAGTGTTTGGGATCTCTGCTCATGAATAGCGGCACTGTGATTTTGTTAATCTGTCCCAAACATTGATTTCTCACAGCAACCGCGCCATTCTGCGCCAGATGTGGGAAAACACAATTTTGGCAGGATGTGAAAAATGACAGCTGTACCATTCATAGGTAGGTGTAAAGAGATGGCAGTGTTGAAAATCTTGAGTGAATATATTAAAAATTCTCACCTTTTTGGGCTTGTGTAAAAACTGTGTAATGCACACTCGTAACACAGTCATTTAGTGGAATTATTTCACCAAATTTTCAACACAGGCATTTTGTGACCTCTGCTCATGAACACTGCCACTATGATTTTCTTCATCTGTCCTGATCGTAATTTCTGCGCTACAGCTCACCACTTTTGCAAAAGCACATTTTGAGCAGGATCTGAAAAATGACAGATATACTGTTCATAAGGACGTGTGCAAAATTGACAATGCTGAAAATGTTGAGTGAAAACATTACAAATTGTCGAAGACATGAGTGCGCATGGAAACTGCGCAACGCACGCTTCTAACATAGTCATTTTATGGACTTTTGTCATCAGATTTTCAACATAGACATTTTAAGACTTCTGCTCATGAACAGTGTTGCTGTGATTTTCATAATCTGTCCCAAACACTGATTTCCCACAGTGACTGTGCTATTCTGCGCCGGTAGAGCGAAAACACATTTCGGCCAGGATGTGAAAAATGACAGCTGCACTGTCCATAAGAAGGTGTGAAAAAATGCCAATGTTGAAAATCTGGAGTGAAAATATTACAAATTGATGAAGTTTCAAGTGTGTGTGGGAACTGTGCAATGCACGCTTATAACACAGTCATTTTTTTGAATTTTTTCACCAAATTTGCAACATAGGCTTTTTGGGAGGCCTCCTCATGAGCAGCGACACTGTCATTTCATTACTCAGTCCCAAAAGGTGATTCCATGCAGTGACCGCAAAATCACCTTTCAGGGCTAAATAACGCCATGACAGCACCTGAATTCATGAGGAGGGGTCCCAATAATCACATGTTGAAAATATGGCACCAAAATTCCCCAAACTGCCTGAGATATGCACCAAAGTTGAAAAAACCTTATTTATGCCATTAAACAGCTTACCGGCATTTCTTTAGTGCGCAGACAGATTTAAAGAGTGCAGATGTGTTCCTGGTCCACTGAAGATTGTTGTGCTGGGCTCCGGAGGTGAGTATGTGGTAAGGGGGGGGTGTGTGGGGAGGCAAGGTGCATAGATGGTAGATGCAGGTTAGAGGAGGGGCCATGGACTCAAATCAAATCAAATGAAATCAAAATTTATTTATAAAGCGCTTTTCAAGAAATCAAAGCGCTAATACAAAACAGAGATAAAACATCAACACTAATAAATAAAAGCAGTAAAATAACCATAAAATAAACTAACCAAATGCCAACAAAAATAGATAACTTTTCAGGGATCTCTTAAATGCTTCCACGGACAGGCACTCTCTAATCTGATGAGGTAGAGAATTCCACAGGGTCGGGGCCATAAAGGAAAAAGCCCTTGCCCCAGATGATTTATAACAGACCCTGGGAATCTCTAGCAATCCCTCGCCAGTGGAGCGGAGTGGGTGGAGAGGACGATAGGGACAAAGGAGATCTTGCAGGTAGCCTGGTCCCTGGCTGTGCAGGGTCTTATAGGTCAGCAATGCGACCTTGAAGGTGATTCTCATTCGCACTGGCAGCCAGTGCAGTTCGCGCAGCACAGGTGTGACATGACAAGTTCTTCGTAGCTCTGTCAGCAACCTAGCTGCCGCGTTCTGCACCAGCTGCAGGCGATGGAGATCTACCCCCGGCAACCCTAGATATAAAACATTACAGTAATCAAGACGGGAAGAAACAAAAGCGTGAACCAGCACAGGAAGGTCATCATGTGGAACAAGGTGTTTTATCCAGGCGATATTCCTCAGATGGTAAAAGGAAGATTTGACAGTGGCCGACACCTGCATCTTTAGTGTCAGCGCACTGTCAAAAATAACGCCCAGATTTCGCACCTGTTCAGAAGGTCTCAACTGGGTATCCCCTAATAAAAGATCAGAGGGGACCCCAGGAGTCAACTTCTTTGCATAATGACCCGGGTCAATGACTAAAACCTCAGTCTTATCCGGATTTAATGAGGGACCATTTTCTGTTTTACAGGGTTAAAACAAAACAAAAAAAACCATTGTCGGACTGTTTTTATTTTTCAGCGACATTTGTCACGCTAGGGTGGGCCCCCAGTGTGCCTGTAACCGACAGAGATTGGGCACACCCACCGGCACATATAGAGTTGGGGGGAGAATTGCATGAGTTGAGGGGGATTGGGCACCCCTGTCGGAAAGTTAAATTAGGAAGGTGCATGCTGACAGGGGGATTGGGCACCTTTCAGCTTTCAAAGGGACTGTGACGGGGACACCAGACGAGGCAAGCAGTAATTGGCTGCTGCAATCAGGGACCACCCCATAGCACTCCCTGATTGCAGTGGCTAACTTCTTTCAAGGTGGTGGCACATTTTCTGAACTGTTGTCAAAGACAGCATGTTATGTCATTGGCGCCACAGATCCCGGCCACAAAAAGCAGTAGTGCCATTGGCTGCAGCAGGACTGCACCTCCGAAACCCGCTTCTCCACTGAAGCAACCACAGAAGACAAGATAATGATTAAATCAAGCAAGCAATCAATAATAACTAAGAAATACTTCCTGATCTTGTGGTTGGGGTTGACAACTGCTAGCCAGCAGCAGCCCATTCCTATCAGTAGTTTTTCTGTACAAATCACTGGTTAAGCCCATGTGCCTTTCCTTTATCATTTTTAAATAAAACAAAATTGGGTTCTATCTGACTTGAATTCCCCTGAAATTTCAGTTTAAGATTACTCCTCCTAGGTAATCAACAAATACTGTTAATTGGTCCACATGTTCAGGATGTTGTCAATATAATGCTTTAATAAATCTTCCTGCTGAAAAAAAAGGGGTTAACATCAGAATCAAATGCACATGCATGTCCATACTTTGTTATATTTGCAAGTAGTCATTATTACACTGCTTCTGTCTTTGCTGGAAGGCTTTATTGTTATCTGGTCCTTCTGTTGTAAACTTCTAACGGCGGTTTTCTCCTACATTGTAAAATTGTTGTACCTTAGATGCTGTTTCTCCTTAAACACTCATTCTAAATAAAGTTTGCATACTTTGACAAAGATTGCCCCAGCTGTCTCTGTGGGTAGGTTGAATCTAGGCCTTGATTTAAAATCATCATATGACACATTCATCACTGGAGCATCAGCCATTACTTATATAATTTGCAAATGTATCCATACTAACAGTGGTGGATTTTTGTTTGAAAAAGAGAATGTTAAAATTCAAGTTCCTTGCAAATTTGTGTAAGCCTGTGATAGGTTTACAGTCATTGAAACTCACAGTTGGAATAGAAACATGGACATTTGAGAAAATAATGCAGGAATGGTGAAACAGCTTTCAGACACCTCTTATTACACTAAATTGGACAGTGATCCCACCATGCTGTTTAAAGCAAATATTAATGGTGTATTAAATGAAGCCCTGCTAACTGGCTAAATTTCTCTACAGGTTCACAAGTTTTAGATAACAGAACAGTGTATTTGACCAACAGCATGCACCCTCTCTAAAACTGACAATGATCTGGTAAATTTCCTGGGAAGGCCTTTAGTTTCAGTGGTGGGCTCTACTAAGGAATTGTTCTGCTTTGCGGATTCTGTATTGCTCCTCAGATGCTATCTAAGAGATACTACTACTGACACTCTAAATATTATTGTAATGTGCAGACTGAGCCGGAGTGGCTATTGGTGACACTTGATACAACTTCATTGTATACTAATGTGCCACGTGATGGAAGCCTTGTGGCAATTCAGCATTATTTGGGCAGAGGGAGGGATCATAGTTGAGAAATGATTGATCTTTCTACTTTCATTGGTTGAACTGATGTGAACCAGTGAAGCTTTTACCTTCCTTAACAAGTATTATCACTAAATTAAGGGAACAGTGATTGAGCAACATTTATCCCGTTATGCTGGTTTATACTTTGGTAAGTGGGAAGAACATTACATATTTGATCCTGATGTTAATCCCTTTTTCTGCAGGTAGATTTCTGTAAGAAATGCAGTACATTGATGACATACTGACCACATGGTGGGGTAAGTAAGATGGACCAGCATACAAAATTTGTTGTTTACCCAGAAAGGAAAAATCCTAATGCAAATCCTTCCTGGTTTACATTACATGCAGCCCACTCAGCTACTGCTGTTCCATCCTCTCAGTTGAGGCTGGCATGATATGATCACCCTCTTTTGGTGTCAGCAGGGGCCAAATATTGCCAAAGGAGATCCTATGTATCTAAAGGAAAGGTAGTATGCTTGCCTAAGGCTTTCCCGCACATCAGCAAACCATCTGTACCCATTTGAACGACCACGGGGAGAACACAACTTGAACCTGTGTTCTGACAGAAAATATAACACTGCAAGGAGAATTTAAGCAGTAATCACTCTTTGCTGACATATAGTATATTCAGTAACACACGTGGGGACCAGAAGCTTTCCAGGTTAGCTGTGTGCAGTTAGGCTCTTGATTCTGATGTTGGACATGAGTCAAGACCTAAGGGTTCCTTTTAAAAAGTTACACCCTCCACACACATCAGGAGCCACACAACCTCTTATTCTTCTTAACTCATACCAGTCAGAGCCTTCTCTACTCTGCATATCTTTACTAGTATCTCCCACTAGGATGTGCATTTGGGCTCACACATTTTACATGCACTCTGACAGCATAGTGTCTTGTCAGTGGATGGTGCAGGATTGCTGTAGAAACTTTACTTTCAGACTTGTGTTCACTGATGGCATCCAGGGAAACCCTGGTCCTGAGGACTACTGCTCCATTTACATCACTCTCCACTTTGGAGCCCTGATGTCACCACAGTGCTGGATGTCTCACATCAGCTACATTCAATGGCAAGTGTTCTGGGTACTCCAGCCCTCTGGAGGTAGTTGGCAATTGCCCCATCCCCTCTACCAGAGGCAGTGTCAATGGTACCCTTAGAAACACAGACACATAAAATCTGTTGGCAGAAGGAGACCAGTGGTCAATCAAATCTTGCCTTACTCTATTACTTCAACCCACAAACCTAATGTACTGGTGGGTTGTTCTCCTGCTTCCCCACTGCCCCACCCCTCAGCCCCCTAGGGACTATAAGTCTCCTTGCCTATCTCAACAATGTTGAAATCAATTTGGGATACCAACCCCCACCACTTTCACAAGCAGTCTGTTCCATGGCTCCACCACCCTCTCCATGATGCAAAACGTACTCATGTCGCTCCTGAACTTGCCTCCCACCAACCTTCAATTCTTCAGTCTCTCTTGTGACTGCTTCCCTATTTCTAACAAACAGTCCTTCCTATTTAGTCTGCTTATACCCCTCAGAAACTCATGTTTCTATCATGTCACTCCCTCACATCTGGCCTCCAGTGAGAACATATTTAGGGCCAACAGTCATTCCTCACAGGCTATGTCTTGCTGGCCCTGGATCATTTTGGTGACCCTTCTCTTCACTGACTCTAGTCTGTGTCCCTTCTCAGATGATGATGTCAGAACAGAGCACAGAACTCCAGATGAGGCCCCATCAGTGATCTGTAGGAGCAGTATCACTTCACTTTTCCTACTATCAAACCCCTTCTTATACATGCCAGCATACTTGAAGCCTTACTATATGTTTTGTTACATTAGCCTGTTTACTTAAGGGAGTCACTGATGATGACCCCCAGATCTCTTTCTTCTGGTGTAATTGCCAGACTTAACCCTCCCACCCAGTATTCATTGTGTGGGTTCCATTTCCCTAAGTGTATCACCGTGCAGTTCTTGGCATTGAATCTCAACAGCCAGTTGTTAGACCACCTCTCCAGCTTTGCTGCATTCAGTTGCAGCTCCCTCACCCCTTCCTTTGGTCTACCCTGCCACCTAACTTTGTATTGTCAGCAAAGAAACACATCATGTTCTGGATCCCTTATGTCATTAATGATTATATTAAATACGAGAAGTCCCACCGGTCCAGTGGCACAGATAGCCAAGGCACTATGTGCTTTACCTCTCACCATGCTGATGACCCGAGTTCAGGAATGGGCTCAGGGCAGCAGGAGTTGGCTAGAGGAAGAGGACTCAGCATCTGATGGACTGCTCTCCTCTCCTGGGGATGGGGAGGGATGCCGTCTCACTCCCTAGTTACCATCTAGTGGAGACAGGGTGGCAGTACCAGGATCTGTGCACTGTGTATGGGAGGGGCCATGGTTCCATAGCATGCATGGGCCTCCACGTGCACATGCTTACATGCTGCCATGGCAAGGGGTAAAGGGAGAAAACAGAAAAGGGAAGATGCCAGTTTCATGAAGCCCTGCTTGCTCCGTTTCTGCATCACCACCTGACCACCGCCCCAGTTCTGGATGAGATTCCCTGTGTGGTGAGATGACAGCCCTCCCCTTCCCAGCCCCACCAAGGGGGGTAATCCATGGGGGAATTCTCAGGGTGAGTAGGTCTTGGGGGTGAGTATTGGATGAGAAAGTCAGGGACAGGGCTGAATAGCCCATTGGAGCTGACCAGAGCAGACCCAACAGAAAAAGCAATATGGAAATAAAAAAAAAAAAAGCAATATAAAAAAAAAATACTAGAGATCCCAGGACCAATCTCTGCAGCACCATGCTCATGACCTCCCTGTCCCTTGACTTAACCTTCTACACCACAACCCTCTGTTGCCTCCCCTTGGCTGAATCCCTACCTACCTGACAAAACCATGCTCCACTCCCAAGTTCTCACCTTTTTCAGTAACCTTCTATGTGGTACTGAATTGAAGCCCTTGCTGATGTAAAAGTAGAACAAATCTTCTGCCTGTCCTCTGTTTATTGCCCTAGTGACCCAGTTGAAAAACAGTATCAGGTTGGTCTGGCATGACCTTCCTGACATAAATTCATACTGCTTGCTGTCTTGTAGTCCATAGTCCTCATAGTAGGCCACCAGACTTTCTTTGACTATGGCCTCCATCAGCTTACCTACAGTGGAGGTAAGTCTGACAGGCCTGTAGTTACTCAGATCCTCCCTGTCCCTCCCTATGTGGAGTGGTACTATGATGGTGGACCTCCAATCCACTTACACTGGACTTCAGTGAGTCATTAAATAGCTGAGTCAAGGGTACCATGAATTCTGCAGCTAATTCCCTAAGTATCCTTGGGTGTAGGCTATCCAGACCCTGTGCTATATCTACCCTAGGGTCTTCCAGTCCTTTTCTCATCCATTATCTCTACCCTGCACATTTCCTGTACCCTGTGGGATGGCCTTGATACCACTTTTTAGTAGTGGTACTGTACATCGTCCTCTACTGTGAATACTGAGCAGAAGTAATTGTTCAGTACATTTCCTTTCTGCTCATCTTCTTCAACTATCCCCCATTAGCTTGATGATCTCCCCTTCTTTCCTTTTCTCTTGAATGTTCCTTACAAATGATTTTTCCTCACCTTTTACATCCTCAGCAATCTACTGCTCTGTGTCTGTCTTTGTTCTCCTGACTGCCTCCACGCCTCTTTGAGTCAGGCCCTATATTCCTGCCATTCCCCTTCTCCTTATTCCCCTTGTACCAAGTGAATGCACTTCTCTTCACCCTCACTGCACCCCTCCTTATCTTTAAAAAACAGTCTGGCCTTTTGTGTTTGTTTCTTTTGGTGATCTTCCTTGCACAAGATTTGGTCATGCACCACCTGAAGTGCCCCTTTGTCATTACTCCACTTTACCTCTATTCCCACGATCAGGCCTATACCTGCCAATCTCTTTCCCTACCACATTCATTCATCTGGTCAAACTTCACTTGTTTGAGATACAGAACCACTCTCCTCAATGAAGGACCAGTGTTTCTCACTGCCAGTTCAAGCCACACAGTACTGTGGTCACTTGACCCCAAACGTTCCCCGACTGTCACCCCTTCACCACTTCTGAACTGGTGAGTACCAAGTTGAAGAATGATGTTCTGTCATGTAGGATCCCCAACCAGCTGCACTAGTAAGCAGTCATACAATGTATCCAGCATACAGTATGCATTTTGCCACAGGGATGTCCTATTTTATGTCTGGCAGGTTCAGGCCTCCACTAGCACTAGATCCCCTTTCACCGCTCACCTCCTTATTTCCTCCCCCCATTCCTCATCTCTCTCTTTTTTTGTCCTGGTGGTCTGTAGACCATACTTAACCTTCTTTCAAACAGTTGAAGTCAGCTGCACCCAGATCAACTCCACTCTCTCACCACTCCTTTTCAATGGTCCCATCCTCTGTAGCCTCAATACTATCCCTAATATGTAGGGTTACTCCACCCCCTTTACCTTGCACCTGTCTCTCATAAACAACGTGTACCCCAGAACTGCCAGATCTTAATCATTGTTTCTGTTGACCCATGTCTCTGTGATGGCCACTAGGGCTAACTTAGCCTCAGCTACCGTTATTTGCAGCTCGCTGTTCTTATTGTTGAAATTCCTGGTGTTTAGACTGACCACACTCCATGAACCCACCTTATTCCCTTCCCCCATGCCTAATCCCCTCTAAGTGCAATCACCATGCTTCCACATCTGTCCTTTTCTCCTTCTGTTAGCTGTTTTGCTAGTGCTACTGCCCTCCTTTCTTCATCTACTGTCCCCTGCCATGCTGCTGTTAACTTTCCCTGATCCTATTTTTGTTTCCAGTGGAGTCTCAACTTGGATCTCCTGTACTTACTGTAGGCATGTCTTCTTCCTTAGTCTGCTTCTCAATCTCTTTCACCAGGTCTCTATCAGCATCTCAGCTGGCAGCATCACTCAGGAACAGGACTGCAACAGCCCCTTAAAGGGTGAACAGCCTATTTTTAGTGGTTCTTCCCTATGCTGCAAGGCTGCCAGGGACTTCCCTTGACAGGCAAAGTCTGATGGTTCCTACAAGTTCCCATTGTAACCCTTACATATACTCCCAGGAATTAAAAGTGATCCATACTAAATACAGTAAGATCGCAGAGCTCTAGAATATCTACTGCTGTTATGAGCCTGTTCTTGGAGGCTACCAGATTTCTGGACATTGAGATGCGATGGTCTCAAAAGCTTTTTTTTTTTTTTTACAGCTGCACTGTGTGAGGTACTGTACTTGCCTCCTCAGGCAGTCTGACAAGCGACCAGTGGCAAGCCACCTCAAAGGCACCCTGTCATTCATCTCATGCTACCAATCAAAGTTCCTCTCACTAAATTCTCTGGCCATAGACTACCACTTAGTAGACTCAGTGCATGGCATTCTAGTCATCAAGCCCTCCCCTGCCCTATATTATCAGGAGGTGGTCGTTACACTAACTTGAAAACTCAGGTTAATTCCAGTCCAGATAGAATCCAACTTTTTGATTAGAAATCATACAGGAAAGGAATGAGAGCCTAACCAGTGATTTGCATAGAAGAACTACTGACAAGAATGGGCTACTGCTGGTTAGCAGTTGATACACAACAAGGAATATGCCTGATTTCTACCTTGTTCTATAATTTACAGTTTAATTTTTGTCACAATTGTGCTTATTGTTACCATCTCTATTATGTAAAACTGCTTGGTGCAGGTCGTGCCTGAAAATAGGCATATTATTGTCTAGTGCATCTACCTGGTAAACAAAAAATAAATAAATATACCTAAAGGTCAATTTTTCAGGGTTAAAAAGACCTGTGGTGCCCAGGAGAGATTTCAGAAATGTGCTCATGATTTGACTTCCAGATTTATACAAAAGGGATACAATACACAGCTGATACATCAAGCATGTATAAAAGTAAAGCATAGGAGCAGAGAAGCTGTCCTTCAGAGAGGTAACACATCTCATACAGTGCAAAGGAGTGGGCTAAATTTTGAGACCATTTTCAGTGCCCAGGCAGGCCAAGTTCAAGCAGTGTTACATTCTGGCATATTTGGTACAGGTACCATAGCAACATAGAAATGTGATAGCAAGTAAAAACCAAGGCCCTTCAAATTTATCCATATACCATCAACAAACAACTTGCTAGAGCTTGTGTGCAACATGGTTTCACTAGTCCTTTATGTTTGTCCCATGCTGTTTTAAAGCCTGTCACCATTTTGACCTTCATGGCCTTTCTAGGGAGGCTGTTCCAGCTGACCACCACTCTTTTTGTGAAGGCATGCTTCCTCACATCTTTCCTGAAACTGCCTCATCAGTTTATATTTGTGCCCCCTGATAGTGGAATGACTCCAGCCCTTGAATAGACTCCTGTGATCTACCTTGTTCACCTCTTTCACATACTTAAAGGTAATGGGAAACCATTTTTACACCTCTAGATGCCCTCCAGTTGTTCTTTTATCATCTACCTGGTATTCTGATATGTTTTTGACCTTTTTTGTTAAATTAATAATCTAATTTTGTTGCCTTTTTAACTACCCTGATTCCCTCTTTCCTCAGCAGTTGCTGCTGTCTCTTTTCATACTGCCTGAACCGTCTATGTCATCAACACCATGTCAGAATACATTACTGGCATGGAAAGGAAGATGGAAGGGCAGTTAACTATGTATAAATCATTTCCTATCTCCTTTAAAAGTTTCAATCACATCCTCTGTTTTCCTTCTCTTCTCCAGCAAGCACATATACAGGCTGGCTAACCCCTCCTCACATGACCAGGGATAATTTTTGTTGCCGTCCTCTAAACATATTCAGGGGAACTTGTGTCCTTCCTAAGACAAGAGCTGCAGAAAAGGAGTAACACACAACATGTCCCATCACACTTGTGTCCCAGTGTGTGAGTGGGACCATGCAGGAGTGGAGCATCTGCCTTAGGAGTGTTCACAGAGTGTCTGCAGATAGTCCACAGTCTGCAGGAGACTCTGCTGGGGGGTTGGAGGGGTATGCACCAGACCAAGGTAAGGAGGTAACACATTACTGGTTACAGTGTACAACCAGTGACAGGGAAGGTAGCAGCAGGTTGTAGACATACCACAAATGGAAAAGTAGCAGTAGACACCCAGAATAAGGTAGGCACAGGTAAGAGGGTTAGAAAATGAGAAATAAGAGAAGCCCTATCTAGGGTAACAAATGAGTTTCAGGAAAGTGACAGAGTAGGGTAACATATAAAGTTCAGGAAAGTGAGTAACAAGTAGTAGATACCAGGGCAAATTAGGCACAGGTAGGTAGATTAGAATTGGGAAAGTCAGAGACACCCAGTCTTAGGTAGGGGAAACAAGTTTCCAGCAAGATAAAGGGAGCACTAGGAATACAACAGGAGTAGAGATAAATCAGCAGGGCACAGAGAAGTTTCAAATGACACTAAATAAAGGAAGGAAAGATCATAGGAGTGGTGCAGAGCAAAGGGTGTGGGCTACAGTCTTTCAGAACAACATTTGGAGCCTGAGGTGCTATCCTGTTTGTACTAACTTCACTGGATTAAGAGCAGAGGTTGGTGTATTCCTAGCACCACTTCTCCAGAGGATGCCTAGGCAGAGGCAGAGTTGTTGGACCTTGGTGGACCCTGGGAGGGTGGGGCTGGTGGGAAGGGTGCATGCCCCTAAGCCTGTACCACTGTAGAATTCCTTCACTGTACTGGTGGGAAGGGCAGCTGAGAGGAGGTATCCATAGCAGTGGGAAGGAAGGAAGTGGGGATCCTCAGAAAGGGAGGTCTCAAGAGGCACCCAGGCAAGGAGGAAGTGGCTGCTTCTGATGAAGAACTCTATTGTTAAGGGGATAGATTTGGGAGCAGGGGAAGGAAGGGAGAGGAAGGTCTAGTGTCTGAGAGGTGCTTCTGCTTGGAGGGATGGAGACCATGTCCAGAGGATTGCTAGACTAGGAAGAGCTGGGAGGGAGCAATATGTCATAGTCCACCTGGGGACAAATGACCTGGCAAGAGTCAGAGTAGAGATAGATGTTGTGGGTGGGGCCACAAGCAAATGGTATGCATGCTGACTTTTGTTGAGCTGTTACCTGTGCATGGCCAGGGAGAGGAAAATCAAATCAAATCATCAAATGAAATCAAGTCAAACTTTATTTATAAAAGGCGCCTTTCCAAATCCAAGGTGCCTGTACATAACATAATAAAATCAATAAATAATTAAA
Organism: Neoceratodus forsteri; assembly: GCA_016271365.2. NCBI lineage: Eukaryota > Metazoa > Chordata > Ceratodontiformes > Ceratodontidae > Neoceratodus > Neoceratodus forsteri. Next base: position 1,088,882,414 of record CM028132.1, on the reverse strand, counting down.
ACAATATTAAAATTAATCCATTGCTGCAACATTTAAAAATCATTGTATGCAAGTCTAAAAAGATGTGTTTTTAATGCCCCCTTAAAGCTTTGAACAGTCGCGCAATCTTGCACCTGATGAGGTAGAGAATTCCACAGGGTTGGGGCAATAAAACTAAATGATCTGGCCCCAGAGATCTTTAAGAGAACCCTGGGAATCTCTAGCAATCCCTCGTCAGTGGATTGGAGAGAGAGGGAGGGACAGTGGGGACAAAGGAGATCTTTCAGGTAGCCAGGTCCCTGATCGTGTAGGGCCTTATAGGTCAGCAAACAGACCCTGAAGGTGATTCACCAGCATATTGGCAGCCAGTGCATTCGCGGAGTGCAAGCGTTATATGACTGGACCTAGAGGAACCAGTCAATAGCCTGGCTGCTGCATTCTGCACTAACTGCAAGCAGCAAATATCAACCCCTGGTAGCCCAAGATAAAGGGCATTGCAGTAGTCAAGGCGGGAGGTAATGAAGGCGTGGACCAAAGTAGGAAGATCGTCCGGAGGAACCAGGTGCTTCACCTGGGCAATGTTCCTCAGATGGTAAAAAGAGGCTTTGACAACTGCAGACACCTGAGATTTAAGTGTCAAACAGTCATCAAACACAATGCCCAGGTTCCACACCCGGTCTGAGGTAGTAAGCTGAACACCCCCAAGTCATAAACCCAAGGGTGATCCTGCCAACAAACCCACCTCCCGGCAACCTAGGTCCACAACCAACACCTCAATTTTCTCTGCATTCAACCGCAGCCAACTCACATTCATCCAGTCCTGAATTTCGGCCAGACAGTTGTTAAAGACTGAAAAGACAGCATCTTGGCCGGGCACAAAGGACATGTACAGTTGAGTATCATCTGCATAGCAGTGAAAACTCAAACCGTACTGCCTAATAATAGCTCCTAATGGCAGCATGTACACCACAAACAACATGGGCACCAAAATGGAGCCCTACGGCACCCCACAGGATAGGGGGAACGATGCCAAGGAAAAAATCCCAGACACCACCCTCTGAGTCCTACCCTAGAGGAAAGATCAAAACCAACTGAGGACTGTACCAGACAGTCCACAGATAAACCGCAAGCACTCCAATAGCACACCATGGTCCACGGTGTCAAATGCTGCAGAGAGATCAAGAAGGACCAAGATGGAACAAGTCCTTCGATCTCTCGCTATTAGGAGGTCATTTAGTACCCAGACAAAAGCTGTCTTGGTACTATGTCTCTTTCTAAATCCAGACTGGAAAGAATCATAGACATTGTGGCTGGTCAAATGATCATCCAGCTGTGATGCAACCACCTTCTCAATAACCTTACCCACAAAGGGCAGGTTAGAAACAGGCTTGTAGTTAGCCAGACAATCTGGGTCCAAGGATGACTTCTTAAGAAGGGGCTGAACCACAGCCTCCTTCAGAGGATTTGGAAAAATACCCCTGTCCAAAGACCTCCAGACTATCTCAGCAAGGACCGGACCGATTTTATCCACACAGCCCACTAGGAGATGTGTGAGGCCCAGGTCCAAACCACAGTTGGTCAGATGCAATGATTGGATGACCATCACAATGTCACTGCTTGTGGGAAGGCTGAAGTCAGACCACACAAATTGGGTGTCCGACATCTCCTGCCAACCATTACAGCTCCCATTAGGGAGGATCAAGTGGATATCAGACCTGATTGTGGCAACCTTATCTGAAAAGAATTGAGCAAACTCCTCACACCATTCTTGAGAAAAGGCTCTTCTGGGATGAAGACAGATTGGATTGCACAATCTGTCCACAGTCCAGAAAAGCTGAGCTGATCTATTCTGTGCAGCAGCAATCTCTCTGGACAGGAATTCTGCCTTCTTACAAGAGACTGCTGATTGATAGACTGGTCCATCAAACTAAGTTTGTCACAATCTAGGCCTGATTTCCACCAGCACCTCTCTAACCTTCATCCGACTCTCCTCAACTTCCTCAGAGTCTCATCAAACCAAGGAGACCTGGGGCGAAGAGTGAGGGGGCAAACACGAACAGGAGCAATGGAAACCAGGGCTCCTACTACCGACTAATTATAGGCAAGTACCAAGTCCCCTGGGTCTATGCAATCACTCGGTAGACCTGATCGGTCCAGCACCACCATCAGGCCATCTGGGAAAACACCCCTCAAAAGGCGGTACTGGACCATCTCCATAGGGGCTGGCCTACTAGGGGTGGCCTCAAAACTGAACCCAAGGGAGTGACGGTCAGACCACCCGACTGGTTCCACCACCAAATCTGATAACTCCATCCCCAGTAGGAACACCGAATCCAATGAATGACCACCAATATGGGTCGAGGAGAAAATAACCTGTGTGCAGCCCAGTGAAATCATTAACTGGTGGAAGTGTTGACAAAACTGCGAGAGTTCATCATCGACCCAGGCATTGAAATCCCCCAGAACCAACCATCTGAGGGATCCCAATGTCAGGTCAATAATGAAGTCTGCGACTTCCCACAGGAAAACATTCCCGTCACCTGGTGGACAGTAAACGAGAAGAATCCTGCACCCCACACCCTCGCCCATGATACATTCAAAGGAGCTGGTAGTTCCCACTGGTACCTCCAATAGGCCCAGTTCCGATCTAAAACAGACAGCAACACCCCCGCCCCTACGATCCATCCTAGGTACTCCATATCAGAGCATTTAACAATTGGTTGAAGGCATTGTGCATGGAAGAGGGCTTTGGCTTTATTGGAGACTGGGGGCTAACCTGGGAAGATATTGGCCTATATAAGGGAGATGGCCTGCTTCCTTCCAGGAAGGGGACCACAGTCCTTAGTGCAAGGTTTAAATTCTGCTTGGATGAAGATTTAAACTTGGAGGGGGCGGGGGGGGGGTTAAAACCAATGGAGGCAACAACTTCATCCCCCAGATGATGTAGCATTAGGGAGGGAGGGTCCAAGGGGAGTAAACTTCCCTAGGAGAGGGGCTTAAGAAATCAAGGGTGGGGACAAGGTAGAGGAGAAGTTGGGCATACATCAGGTAAGCAAGAATAAAGGAGTAAAGGATACAGGGAGTGGGCAAGGTAGAAAGGGAAGTGGTGGGTCAGGTGGAGTTTGAAGGGACAGCACAGACAGGAAGGGATGAGGAGAGCAGGGAAGCTGAAAATTCCAGACCTCGATAACATCATGGTTGAGGCTAGCCTGGATTTGGTGGCCATAACAGAGTCATGGTGCACTAAGCACCATGACTGGAACATGGCTATACCTGGCTACATTCTTTTCAGGAGAGACAGGGCAGTGACAAGGGTAGGAGGGGTGCACTGTATGTGAGGGAGGGAATAAAGGCCACGGAGGTACAGGGTCACCCAGTGGAAAAGGAAGGGTTGGAGGTACTGGTGGTCATCCAGGAGACAGGCATTTTTTTTTTTTTTAGTTTTTGTTGATTGGGAAAGAAGGACGAGGCAATTCTGCCTATTTTCAGCCTTGTCCCAGGGGAGAGGGATACAGATGGATGCCAAATGACATTGAACCAGATTAAGATATTGGTGGTATTTATTAGTGAAGGGGGGAAATTTGGCCAGCTTTGGGGTCACTATCCATACTGGGATAGTGTACAGGCCTCCAGCTTAGGAAAAGCAGTTGGATAAGACACTTGAGGAAGCTAGAAACTTAGGAACATAGAGGTTGACGGCAGACAAGGACCGCAAGGCCCATCCAGTCTGCCCATTTCTTTTACTACCTTATAAATGTGCCATCGGCTTTTGCTCTGTCAGTGGCCTATCTATTCATACTCATCTGTATTGCTCCCTTATGCCTATCCCATGCCTGTTTGAAGCCCTGCACTGTATTCATAGCCACCACTTCCTGAGGTAGGCCGTTCCATGCATCCACCAGTCTTTCTGTGAAAAGGAATTTCCTCACATTCCCCCTTAATCGGCCTCCCTCTAATCTCATGCTGTGTCCTCTTGTCCTGCTATTGTTCTTATATTTAAACAAACCTTGTTAATGCCCTTGAGGTGTTTGAATGTTTTGATCTTATCAGCTCTCTCCCTCCTTTGCTCAAGGGCATACATATTGAGCTCCATTAATCTGTCCTCATATGTCTTCTGATGCAGTCCCTGCACCATTTTGGTTGCCCTTCTCTGGACTGCCTCAATTTGGTTAATGTCCTTGTGAAGGTGTAGCCTCCAGTACTGCACACAGTACTCCAGATGGGGCCTAACCAGTGTCTTGTAAAGAGGGATCATTACCTCCCTCTTACGACTTGTGATACCCCTACTAATACACCCTAACATCCCCCTAGCCTTTCCTACTGCTTTAGAGGTCTGCTTGTATGATTTCAGGTCATCAGTGATGATGATGCCCAAGTCTCTTTCTTCCTTTGTGACTGCCAGCAACTCCTCTCACAGCCTATAGGTGGCTTCAGGGATTCTCTTCCCTATGTGCATGATCTTGCACTTCTTTGCATTAAATTCCAGTTGCCACTCTTCTGACAATTTTGCTAGTTTATCCAGATCTCTTCTCATTCTGCCCACCCCATCTGGATCATCTACTCTGTTGCAGATCCTGGTGTCATCTGCAAACAGACAAGCCTTACCCGCTAGTCCATCTGCAATGTCACTAATGAAGATATTGAAGAGGACTGGCCCCAGGACTGATCCCTGAGGTACCCCACTTGTGACTTGCATCTCTTCTGACTGTATACCATTTACCACCACTCTCTTTTTTCTGCCCGTCAACCAGTTTGCCACCCAGTTGACCAACTTCTGACCCACCCCGAGCCTACCCAGCTTATTTATGAATCTTTTATGTGGAACAGTGTTGAAAGCTTTGCTGAAGTCAAGGTAGGCGACATCAGCTGCTCCCCCTTGGTCCACCACTCTGGTTACCTAGTCAAATAAATCTATGAGATTAGTTTGACAGGACCTTCCTTTTGTAAACCCGTGCTGTCTTGGATCCTGTGCCCCTATGGATTCCAGGTGTTGCACTATCCTTTCCTTATGGAGTGCCTCCATAATCTTGCCCACTACTGAGGTAAGACTGACTGGTCTGTAGTTCCCTGCCTCCTCACTGCTACCACTCTTGTGGAGCGGGATCACATGAGCCCTTCTCCAGTCTTCTGGGACCTGTCCTGTGCTCAGACACTCACTAAACAGTTCTGCTAATGGCTCTGCTAGTTCCACCCTTAGCTCCTTAAGTACCCTGGGATGTATGCCATCAGGTCCCATTGTCTTGTCCACCCTGAGCTTAGCGAGCTCTTGTAGGACCCTTTCTTTGCGAAGGGAGTAGTGCTCACCTCCCTCCCCACTGTGTCCATGGTGCTGAGCTGTGGGCCCTGCCCTACCTTCTCTTCAGTAAATATTGAGCAAAAGTATCTATTTAGGATAAATGCTTTTACAGGGTCCTCCTCCTCACTTGCCCCCTTTTCTCCTTTGAGCTTAGCAATACCCCCTCAGGACTTTCTCCTTTCACTAATGTATCTATAGAAAGTCTTGTCACCTTCTTTTACTGTTCATGCTGGTGTTTCCTCAGTTTGGGACTTTGCCTGCCTTACTGCCTAAGCTAGCATCAGAATGGCAAGTAAGGGGGAGGTGCTGCTAGTTGGTGATTTCAGTTTGACAGAAATGGAGTGCAGCCTTCTAATGGTGGCTTCGGCAAGGAACAAGGCCATCTTTGACTCCCTACAAGGGTCTTTTCTCATGAAGTTAGTCAAAGAACTACTGGTAACAGGGAGGTGGTGAACCTGGTGCTTACAAAGAAAGACAGCATTGCAGATGTCACAGTGGGCAGTCCCCTAGGTAAAAGTGATCACCATACAGTGTGGTTTAACATAAAGAGAGGAACAGAGGCAAATCACACAAGGATGAGGGTCTTGGACTTTAGGAGGTTTTGGACTTTAGAAGGGCAAATTTTAAAGAAATGGGAGACTGCCTCAGAAACTGCCTTTTGGGGGGATTGCCAGGGAGGGATAGAGGCACTGTAGGAAACAATAAAGGAAGGCATAATTAATGCAACCACCCTCTGAGTGAAGGAAGTGAGTAAAAGCCACAGGAAGAAGAGACAGTTATGGTTCCCTAGGGGAAGTGGCCAAAGTGGTAAAGGAAAAACAGGTGGCATTCAGGAGGCATAAATAAATGCAAAGGAAGCAGGGCAGAGAGATATATCAAGAAAAACAGAGGGAAGCAGGAGAGGTGGTGAGGGGAAGAAAGATATAGACAGAGGAAAGGATAGCCAAAGGGGTTACTAACGTGGGTAAATATTCTTCAGATGCATACGTGAGAAGGGGAAAGCAAGGGTATGGATAGTGAGGATTAGGAGGGCAGCAGGGTGAGACTTTGCAGAAGAGGGCCAAGAAAAATTTGCCATCCTGAACAGGTATTTCTTCTCAGTCTTTACAGTGGGGGGTGGGGGATGGACCACTATGGAGTGGTGGGAATAAGGGAGGGGGGACAAGTCCCAATTTCAGATAAAAGAGTCTTGAAGAGATTTGCAGCTCTGAAGGTGGACATGACTATAGGACAAGATGGGATACACCCAAGGATACCACAGGAACTCAGAGTGGTGATAGCTATCCCACTGATGGCCTTATTCAACAGCTCAGTGGAAACAGGCATGGTTCTGGAGGACTAGAGAAGAGCAGATGTGGTCCTTCTACATTAGAGTAGCAGTAGGAAGGAGGCTAGTAACTACTGGTCGGTCAGTCTCTCTTCAGTGTTGGGGAACTTAATGGAAACCTTGCTTATGGAAAGGTTGGTAGAGTATCTTGTATCCAATGAATATGGGCTGCAGGACTACAGGCATCATGGATTCATGGAGGGAGGTCATACCAGATAAATCTAAGTTCTTCAACGGGTGCCCAGTGAAATAGATCAGGGGAAGGCAGTGGATGTGTCCTATCTGGACTTTAGCAAGGCCTTGTACACTGTGCTGCACAGGAGACTGATGATGAAATTGAGCAGCGTAGTGATGGGATCCACAGTGATAAATTGTGTTAGAAACTGGTTAAAGGATAGGTGAAAGAGGGTGGTGGTTAACAGCACTCACTGTAATGATGGAAGACTGACCAGTGGGGTACTGAAGGGCTCAGTACTTGAACCAGTCCTCTTCAATGTCTTCGTAAGTGTCATTACAGAAGAACTGGAAAGGACAGTATCCTTTTTTGCTGATAATATTAAAATCTGCAATAGAGTGGGCATTCAAGAGGATGTAAAGAGAATGCACAGGGATCTTGGGAAACTCGAGGAGTGGTCAAGAACATGGTAGTTGTAGTTTAATGACAAAAAAATACAAAATCATGTACTTAGTGCATTGGAACTGTGACTAATATAGGGTCACATATTTCAGGTGAAATTTGAACTTGAATTATAGGCCTGTTTACATAATTAAAGTATTACTATTTTAACTTTGTTCTATTTTCTACTAATGTCCACCTGTTATTTCTAGGTTGCAATGACTGTATAATTGTTTTTCTGCTAAGCACTGACTCTTCAAGGATATGCAAAAACATATTATCAAATGTTCCTAGCTGAAATATAAGCAAAATTCAGCTTAGCCGTCTTAATGTTTGATGACGTGTTATGAAAATATTTGCTCTGTAAATTGTACTGTGTAAACATATGTCAGTTTCTCAAGAGAGATTATGGTATGTCTGAAAACAATACCATCAAGATGGTATTTAAACATCTAGTGTCATCAAGAAACATGGCATTCTCTACATCTGATATCATCATCGGTGATAGTGGAGAATGCCGGACCACCGTCGGACCTACGCTGTTATCGTAGAGTTCAAGTTACACTACTATCTCAAAAGTACCTTTCGGTTATTTTGTATTAGTTTATCTGAGTAGGGGAGCTTCACCTCCCCCCACACTCCCTTAAAAAAATAAAGGGGGTGTGAGGGGTGAAGCCCACCAGTTCAAACAAACTGAAACAAAAATCAACAGCCAGCACAAGCCCACTCTGTATTCACAAAACCTTTACGCTACACAAGTAGTGGTGGTCTGGTATTCTCCACTGTCACCCCATCATCATCATCATCATCATCTCATCTGTAAGCAACAAATCTTTTTGCAGCAACTCAAAGTTATGAGACCTCATGGGAAAGACAACAACATATAGATTCCTGTGCCATCTACCACACCTGATGCAACAAGTCTTTCAGGAAGAAGACTCCCACCAGTTCCAAACATCTACACTGGATCAGACGATGGAGGGAGAGAATTCCAGCAAGCATCACTCTCTCCCATGGACCAGGTAAAAACAAATGTTTGTTAATGACTGTAAGCCCTTGCTAAATAAACGCTCTAGCTAACAGCTTATCTATGGCATGAGAATAAAAGGGCTGGGAGTGACATTTTACCTCATGGGGGGGGGGGTGCAGGTTTATTTTTTTTTGTAAACTTTATTTATTTAAGCAGTGAATTTATCAAATAGAACCATTACATACTTGCCATCATAGTCAGACATGCTTTATAGGGTTACATATGACACAAAACATACACCATAGAACTCCATGAAGTTCCTAATCTATAGTCTACTAATCTATCTGCCAGTACACAGAAGGCATCTTTTTTTTTTAATTTTTTTCCACCACTGTTGTTTCTTAAAAGACTGGAAACCAAGGTTGTGACATAGTTTCTTCCACTGGGGCTCACATTTCCAGAAATGTATCCACTTGGCCCCGAACTGTGTATTATATCTTTTCAAATTTCATACAGTCAAAAAAATGACTGACCCATTCGGATATTGTAGGAATGGAGGGTAGCCTCCAATGCTTGGCCAAAACCTTTAGACACATAATATTACCAAGTCTCAATAACTTCATGTACTTATTCCTCGAGGAGGGTTCTTGTATGGGGTCACCCGGGGGGAGGCCCAACAGGATCTCCACCAGGTCCATTCTGGGGGGAATGCTCACCACCTTGGAAAGAACTTGGGGGGCAGTATAGCGCAGTGGTTTAAGGCTCTGAGCTGCAAATTTGGTGACATCCAGCAGACCAGACCTGGGTTTGAATCCCACAGCTTCCACTTGCATACTGTGTGACCCTGAGCAAGTCACTTAACTTCTCTGTGCTCCCAGGTCACTCCTGTAAAAAAGCTTTCAGCTTAGTGTGCTACTCCTGGTTAAACAACTAAATAAAAAAAAAAAAAAAAACTTCCTGAACCCCTGTCCAGAAGCCCTGTACCTTATTACATTTCCAGACCATATGGTAGAATGTACCAATGTGTATATGGCATTTAGGGCACAATGGTGAGTCATTCGAATTTATTGCGTGTGCCAGCCATGGGGTATGGTATGATATGTTCTAATGAGCACTTTATATTGTATAGCTTTCACTCAGTTATTCACAGAGCAGCGCATACTATTGCTTATTATAGTATTCCAATCCCCCCCGTCAGTCCATCTGGGAGGATATCCAGTTCCCATTTATCTTTAACATTTTTCAACATATCCGGCAAGGCCCCAATCAAAATTTTATAGGTTCTTCTCAGAGGTTTAAACTTTGGACCACCCGCTTGTCCCCAAAACAACTCCTCCAACGGGGTATGAGATATCACACTCCTCGAGTCTTCTACTTCTGTCAACTTCTCAAATGCTTCTCTTAGTTTAATATAAAAGGGGTAATGAATATTTTTAATTTTTTTAAACACCACCAAGTCTGCAAATGGGATAAGACTATCCTCTGATAGAATGTGTTTTAATAAATGTATACCTCTGTGAGCCCAGTGTTTTAACACTGGTTTGTCTCATATGGATAGACCTTCCTCACCCTGTAATAATCGCCCAAGGGTGCTTTCTGGGGACCACCCCACTCTCACTCCTATCCACTGGTGGGCATATTTCCAGGCCCTCACCAATGTGTCCGTACATGGGTGTTGGGGGACATAACCTAAGTTTACTTCCTCACATGGGGACACAACACCATGGTAGATTGAAAACCCCTTGGTCTCCTCCAGTTTAACCCAGGCCATTTGTTCCTCTGGTTTCTTTAAGAGGTCCTGTATATGGGCTAGCTGCGAGGCCACCCTATAATAATGGACATTCAGAAGTCCCAGCCATCCCCTTCTCTGGGGTAGCCACAATATTGCTTTTTAAATCCTAGATCTGTTGTTGTTCCACAATAATTGGGTTATAGCCTCCTCAATACTTTTAAAGTATTTTAGAGGAATTTGTAAGGGAACAGCTTGGGAAAAATATAGAAATTGGGGCAAATTTGACATCTTAGCCAAGTTTACTCTACCCAAAAGAGGCAGGGGCATTGCTGTCCAGGCCAGACAGTCTTCCTTTATTTTTTTTAATTAAAGCTTTCATATTAATGGTAACCAGATTTGACAGTTAAGAAGTGATTTGTATTCCCAAGTATTTGATTGCTTTGGATGGTTGCACTACCATTTGGCCTATTCTAATGGGATCTCCCACCCTCCCCAGAGGCATCCACTCACACTTGCTCCAGTTGCTCTTATGGCCTGAAAGAGGGCCATATCCTTCAAATATATGAGACAATTCCCTCATTGCTTCCTCAGGCGTGCTGATGAATAAGAGTATATCATCAGTGAAGAGTGAGATCACATGTTCCCCACCCCTCCACTGAAATCGGGGGTTGCTTCTAATATTCTGGGCTAAGGCTTCTATTGTAAGTACTTATATTAGTGGGGAGAGGGGGCACCCCTGCCTTGTGCCTCTAGTAAGAGCAAAGGGGGTTGATATGATATTATTAGTAAGGATCTGGGCTTTGGAGTTCTTATACAAGCTTCCCAACCACTTTATCATGGAAGGCCCCAGACCAAATTTTCACAATACTGCCATCATAAAGGGCCACTCAACGCAGTTGAAGGCCTTCTCCGTGTTGAGTGCCAAGAGACCTCCCGACCCTCCCCTAGGCCACTGGTGCATAATGTTAATTACTCGTCCGATGTTTTGTTTCATTTGTCTGCCCTTTACAAAACCTCCCTGATCGAGATGAACTAATTTGGGAAGGAAGCCCTCCAACTTGTTGGTCAGTAACTTGGCCAAAATCTTATAATCTGTGTTTAGCCGTGAAATTGGGCTGTACAAAGAACACAAAAGAGGGTTCTTTCCCGCCTTAGGCAAGACCATAATTGTGGCCAAATTCTGTGAGGGCGGGAGCTCTTTCTCTCCCAGGGACTCTTCTATCATCTCCAACATCGTCTGGCCCAACTCTTCCCATAGGAGTTTATATACCTCAGCTGGGATACCATCTGGACCTGGCGCTTTGCGCCTTTTAGATTTCCACACCACCCCTTTTAGTGCCTCCTTGGTGATGGGAGAGTCCATTTGTCCTATATCGAGATCATTCAATTTGGGTAGTAGAACATTCCCCATGTAAGCATCCGGGTCTGCCCCCCCGAGGGTATTCTGATGTATACAAGTGTGAGCAGTATTTTTGAAAAGCATCATTGATTTTCTGTTGGTTATATGTAATCCCTTCACCCTCCACTTCTACTCCCAATATGGATCTTTCCGCCCTCTGCCTTTTGACCGACCCTGTCAGCCACTTTCCAGCTTTATCTCCTTCAAAATAAGAGTAGGATTTTGACAAAATAAGGGCCCTTTAAATTGTGTGAGTGGAGATTAGGTTTAATTCACTTTTCAATTTTTTTAAAATTGATGTCTTTGAGTTATCCTGCTTTAGCATTAACTCCCATTCTAAAGTAAGAATTTGCTGTTCTAGATCCTGCTCTCTTTTCAGGGTTAATTTATTTTTGCATGAAGCGTAGGAGATGGCTTCACCTCTTATTGAGGCCTTAAGCATTTCCCAAATAGTTCTAATATTAGTGTCACCAGGCTGATTCACTGCCAAAAAATCGTGTACATGTTGCTTTAATTGCTGAATGAATTTCGTGTCCACCAAAAGGTTGGGGTCCAAACACCAAGACAGGGTGACTCTGTGCTCTTTCCTGCCTTCCACTACCACTTTCAGGGGGGGCATGGTCTGAGACCAAGATTGGGCCATAAAACGCCTCAACCACATCTCCCATTCTAGCTTTTGTCAAAAATAAATAGTCCAATCGTGTGTAGACTCTATGGGCATGTGAGTAAAATGAATATTCCTTGGTGAAAGGGTGTTTGTTTGTTGAATTTTGTTGACCCAGTAAGCTCACTGGGCCTAGAAGTCCCTTTTTCAGGGGCGACCGGGGAGGGGGGATACAGATGGTAAGTAAGTGAATTTGAACCAGATTAAGCTGTTGGTGGTATTTTTAAGTGAATGAGGGAAATTTGGCCAGGACACCGGGGAAATTCCCCTACTCTTTTCGATAAGTGCCATGGGATCTTTAACATCCACCTGAACTACCACCAATCCAGGCAGATGGGACCTCGGTTTAACATCTCATCCGAAAGACGGCACCTCAGAAGTGCAGCACCCCTCTCATGCTGCACTACAGTGTCAGTACTGGGATATTAACCCAAGTGCCAGATGTGGGAACTGAACCCACAGCACTCTGATCTCCCGGCCTCAGAGGCAAGTGTGCTACCTACTGAGCCACTGACACTAGTGACAGAATTTCCAAGCCTCTAAAAGAGATGTCCCCTCTGTCATGTGACAAGGCGTCCCCACGCTTTTAGGGATTGAGCCTCTCCTTGCTTCTGAATGGTCTAGGTGAGGGTCCCAGTATGTGTTCAAGTCCATCCTATTATTATGTCATTTGGGTAAGGTGCCAGCATAGTTTCCAGATGGGTAAAAAAATTCTGGGGAGTCCACATTAGGATCATACACTGAGACTAAAATAGTTATGGATCCCCCCATATCAACTACCCCTATAACTTATCTGCCCTGAGGGTCAGATATTGAGGACAGGACCATATGTGGGAACTCAGTCTAATCCAAATAGCTACACCTCGAGTCTTGGAGTTGAAAGGCGAGGCAAGCAATGTACCCCCCCAAGAGCTATGCAGACCCTCCAATTCCTCCCCTATGGAATTAAGTTCATACAAGAAAACTACATCCCCTTTCATTTTGTTTTTGATCTGTGTCAGAACCCTTTTTCTCTTGATGATGGTACGTAGCCCATTTGCATTCCATGTTATCAATGTTATGTTAGCCATAATTATAGTAGCCCTTAGTTAACTTCGCATGTCTTTTGAGCAAAAGTAATTTTTATTTTATCATTCCTTCACTGCCGATACAAACCATATTTAATACTTTACATAACTCCACAAGTCTACCTCCCCTTCCTCCCTCAACTAGCAACATCCAACATGTAAATACTGAATACAAAAAGGGGATACAAGTATCTCCCTTCCCTTCTTATTATCCCCTGCAACAACTCTTATCCCTCAATTCCCTCCCTTAATACAAAATAATAATAAAGATACGATCAAAAACTTCCCTCTACTTTTCGTGGATTGAGCATCCATCCCTTGCAATAATTTTTCTTTACTATTTTAGTAGATTTATGGATTTGTTTTCCCTCCACAATCATGATCCAATGGAGACCAATATCCTGTCAGGGAACTAAAAATCATGCGGTTACACACTCCACCCTTTCTTACTCTTTCCAGATTCACCTGGGGGTGTCCTGGTATCCTCACAGACAAAAGTATCTCTAAATGGAAAAGAAGAAAAAAAATTCACCACTTTAGGAGGTGACTGGGGTATCACTGCCCCCTACTGTCAGCTTTGGGGGCAGATTTCCCCAATACCATGGAGTTAACAGCATTAACACGATTGCTCTTAGCCAAACAGAAAAATTACAGAGCACCTCCCTATTGCTCATCAAATTAAGTGGATTGTGAGAATTTTGACAAACTAAACTAAAAAGTTATTGATGAAGAGTGGGACCTCTCGATATGACCCCTGTTTTCCCCAAAAAACTTCATCCATTGAGTACCTGTTCAAAATATATTCATTTGCATTTGCCAATCTGGACTTGGCATGACCTCGATTAGTCCAATAATCTCCACATGTAAGACAGTACAGAGGCATTGAAGAACCACTGTTATTGGGGTTGATAACATATTTGAACCACCCCGAACATGTTCACATCACTGGCTCTTGAAAACAGAATGCTTTAGAGTCGCCAATGTACCATGCGAACCTTCAGGGAAGGACCTGGTGAGAAGGGGAAGAGGGAGCCCTCCAACCCAGCCCTTATTGGCCCCTACCGGAGTTGCGGATCGGAGAAGTAGTGCCCCCCATTTGCAGTACAGTACCTCTTTCATGGGCTTCCAAGATGATATCAATTTATTTCGCAATATCCAGACCTAGTACATACTCCAACGTGGCGGATGGGTCGGTAAAGGCCCTGGTGTTCCCTTCTGGTGGCCTTACTATCAATCGTGCAGGGTATGCGAGAGTGAATGGGCAGTTCTTTGAGTGCAGCAGCCGCTGCACTTCTGAAAAGGCTTGCCTTTGAATTTGTAGTTGCTGAGAGTAGTCTGGATATATACTGACTCTTTGCTGTTGTTCTAAGATGATCCCCACTTTCCTCGCCGCCTTCAATACCACCACCCTATCTTTATACCACAGGAACTTTACTATCAAGTGCCTTGGTCTTTGATCTGGGGGAGGTCTCATACTAGGAGAACGATTCACCCTTTGGATTTCCAGGCCACTGTCTGGGGGTAATTGCAGGCTGGAAGTGAGCCATTTTTGAATACATTTTATACAGTCTTTTCCCTAGAGCCTTTCTGGCAGGCCTATGATTCTAATATTACATCGACATTCACAGTTCTCATGGTCATCAATGGCCTGCTTCAGGACTTCAATTTCTTTTAAAGCTTTTGCTAAATCTGTGGAATGGGATGCTGCCCTATCCTCCTGGTCACTGATGCGTTGCTCCATCTTCCCCAGCCGCCTTTCATGGGTTTTGACCTGTTCTGATGTAAAATTGACTGCTTGCTGAAGATGCTGTATTTGGACAATAACATTGTCGAACCCAACTTCCATTCTAGTTCCTAGGTCATATTTTAGATCTTTAAGTAGTCACTCCAACTGTTGGTAGCCTTCTGCCATAGTAAAGTTCAGGTGGTTTTCCGCCGCTGTGCTCTCAGAAGACAAGCTCGGCCCAGGATGGTTTCTTACTGGGTTGGCTCCCTGCACTTCTCCCAGTGCTTTCTTAGGCCCAGCTAGGTTCTTTGCCGGAGCACCCGCAGAGTTGGTTTAAAGGATATCTTGGCTTGTTTTCTCCCCGATTTTGAATTAGATGACATCAGCACCCCTTAAGCTTATTAAATCTGTAAAAAATGTTTCAGTATATTAGCACCGAGCAGAGGGGATTGCAAGGGATGGTCATAGAGCTACCAGATTACGCAGCCATCTTGCTCTGATGCTAGGCCATGCCCCCCTCGGCTGCAGGTTTATTGAGTGATTAATGTGTGTGCATGTTTTGCCAATGACTGTATAATCTGTCAGCATTTGGGCTAGTTATATACCAAGCTGAAATCAGGACTGTTCTACTGAGGGTATCAGCTAATAAGGAACTGTTCAAAGAAAATATCTTTCCAGCACCCTCTTTCCAGGGGGAGACAGAAGACTGTCAGGAGTGTCATGTTCTTCTAACGAAATTGCATTGGTACAAATGTATTTGAAAGAGACTGTTGCTTAATTCCTTGATAATTTCTTACATACCTTATTTTTTTCTTTTCAAGTCTGTGTTTCTTAAAACGAAACTTATTCAGTGGCATAGTACAGGTTTCTTGTTATCTGCTTGTCCTGTGAAATGCACAACATTGTGGGATTTATGTGAGGTCCACTACACTGGGATTAAGATTTGATCTTGGGCTAGTATAAAGTAAATCAGGTTACTTCCCACACATTTGACTTCCAAGTTGGGGTTAGGGTAACTAAAACCAGGTGATAACACTCACAGAACCCAGAAGTGGAGTATAGGATAGGGGGTGGGATACTGACAGTCACTAAGTAAGAAAGGGACCTTGAGATTATCATAACTAATGACTTCAAAGTGGCAGAGCAGTGTGACAAAGCAGTGGGTAGGGCTAGTAGGATGCTGGGGTGCATAGCGAGGGGTATCTTCAGCAGCCACTGTATCGCTCACTGTTGAGACCCCACCTGGACTACTAGGTTTAGTTTTGGAGGCTGCACCTCAGAAAAGACATAGACAAGGTGGAGACATTCTAGAGGGCAATTAAAATGGTACAGGAATTGCATAAGAAGCCCTACCAAGTAAGACTGAAAAATCTCAGCATGTACACCCTGGAAGAATAGAGAGTGAGAGGGGGCATGACAGAGACCTAGGGTGCATGTGGTGAAGCTGGTAGGGGGACGTTTAAGAGGGATGTGAGGAAATACTACTTCACTAAATGGGTGTTAGACACCTGGGACAGACTGCAAGAAAGCACTAGGTCAATATGCTGAACTTGACAACAGTGCTGTCATAAAATGTGCAGGAAAAATGGCATTGTCAAAAACAGCTCCCAATGAAAACAGCATCGGCAACAATAACTCCAGTGGTAGCAGTCCAAAAACACACCGATGACTGCTACCATGACTAATAATTATCAACTACTTTCTGTTTCTGTGGGGGGCTCCTCCCCTTCCCCCCTCCAATGAGAGGGACATTGCCCCATGCACCCCTGAAAATTAATATAATCAACTCCACCAGGGGGTGGTGGATCGCCGGGATGGGGGGAACTTGGGGGGGCAGGTTACATTAGTGAGGGGACAAGATATATAAAATAAAACTTGGGGGGGACAAGATACAAAAAATAAATCTTTGGAGGGGGGAACAGAAAATGTAACAATCAGGAGACCAGGAACAGAACCCTGCTCCCCAGCTCTCCTCTGCCCTAACTGCTTGCACCTTAGCCCTCTCTACCACTGGAGCAGCTTGTATAAGCACCATGCTGTCAGGTACTTGTCTACCTCCTCCCTTCTGATGACAGCTACAGGGTAGTAGTACCTGCCTTGCGCTACGCTATCACTGTAGCTGTCAAGTCTTTCACGATTTTGTCAGTGTGATTCTGACAGCGCTATTCTTGAAATGCTGTATTCTCCTGGTACACTGTCAGAAAGCATTGTGGAGCAGAAAACAGTGGGGGGCTTCAAGCATGCATGGAATAGACAGAGAAAATATTAGTAAATAGGCAGGAAGGGGGAAGGTCAGCAGAGACAAGTTAGGATCTGCATAGGCTGTTTAGGTAGGGAACATCTGGGTGGGTCAAGTGGTCATTTTCTGCTGGCAAATTCTATGTTTCTATGTGGAACAGGACACTGTACTCAAGGTGAAGTCTTACTAAAGACCTGTAGAGGAGCAGTGTCCCTTCCTTCCTTCTGCTGGCAAAGCCCCTTTCTATGCAACACAGCATCCTATTGTCCTTTCCTGTTGCTTTAGTACACTGCACTAATGATTTGAGGTTATCCTTAATCACTAACCCCACATCCTTGTATTGATCTAACAGATATCTACACCCCCTCGCTGATAGTTTGTTTTCAGGTTACTTTTGCTCATATGCATGTATAGTACTTACATTTTGTGCCATTAAGTTTTATTAAGTTGCTACAACTTTGACCATTTTTCCAATCTATTCAGATCTTTTTTTTAAATCCCTTATCCCCTCTTCTAGTTCCACCCTGCCAAAACATTTACTGTCATCTGCAAAGAGACAAAATGTTGCCCTTTACCCCAACACCTATTTTGCACATGAAGACATTGAGCAGGACCCATCCCAGAACTGACTCCTGTAGCACCCAGCTAGTGATATCCTTGATACCACAGTGCTCTCTATTTACTACTACTCTCCTTGTCTTCTGTCTCCTCACACCCACTCCCAGGTCCCCTAGTTTTTTTTTAATTTTTACTAGTCTCCAATGTGGGACTGAGTCAAGAGTTTTGCTGAAATCCCAATACAGCACATTAACTGCTTTTGTCCACTGCTTGGGTTACAAAGTTGAAGAAACAGATCAGGTTTATCTGATATGACCTTCCCCTTACAGACCCACGTTGGTAAATGCCCTGGAGTCCACTTGCCACTAGATATTCTACTAGGGACTTCTTCAGGATAGACTCTGAATTTACCCACAAATGAGGTTAAACAAATTCAGTAACATTGTATGTGATATCCAGAGCAACACTCCCTCTATACTCATTTCTATCTTGTCTGTACCCAGAGTATCCTTGTTTATGGATGCGTGAATGAGGGATTGTGGAGGTAAGGTGTGTTTCTGACAGTGCAGTGATATTGACTTGTGACCTAAGTTCTCAGCTTGTCAATTCAGGTACCAGACTCCCGATGTTAATACAGAACTCAGAACCTGAAGAACTGAATGATGCATAGTTTACACCCAGTACATAAACTCAGAAATTGGCCACCAGGTCAACCACAAGGGTGTTGCAGATGTGGTAATTGCTCCACGCACGGCATTACAGTAAAACCCCTGACAGCTTTGTGGATCATAGCAATTGCTATCAAA
Source organism: Neoceratodus forsteri (assembly GCA_016271365.2). NCBI lineage: Eukaryota > Metazoa > Chordata > Ceratodontiformes > Ceratodontidae > Neoceratodus > Neoceratodus forsteri. Next base: position 1,088,864,035 of record CM028132.1, on the reverse strand, counting down.
TATATAAAAGGAAGTATACTAACTGCAACAGAAGATGTGATACAGTGTATCTTATTCTGTGTTCTTGAACCTTTTTTTATAGCATGTGGACTACACTAAAAGGAGACTCGAAATCTGGATTAGTATTTGATGGCAGTTAAAACAGGCAACTGTGAGTATGCCATGGCTAAATGCATTTTTACTGCAAGAGAAGTAAAAGACCACACTTTATCATTGGTGGAAATAGAGAGGGTATTCCAGTGGGGGTGATTTTGAAAACCATCTAAACCAAAGTCCTTCCACTGTTCCTCTCTTTGCTTCTATCCCCCTTCCCACTACCTACCCCATGCCACCCCTCTCCTTCCTTCTGTTTACCCCCATTCCACCTCTCCCCCCACTCCTTCTGTCCACACCCGTACTGCTCCCCCTGCCTTATCACCCTCCTACTCCCCCTCTCCACTGCTTACCCCACGTTTATCCTCCTCTCATCTATCATCTTTCAATGCCACTCGCTGACAAAGCCTTTTTTGACTGCATCTAGCAAAAGCACTGAATCAATTCCTTAGTCCTCTTGTTGTGCTCTGCACTTACTGTGAACTTTTGCACTAGAAACATTTCCTGACCTCACATTGAATTGTTGCTAACTGTTGTGCCCTGGGTTATTCATGATTACTTTCCTCCTCAACCAATGTATTATGTACCCCTTGTAACCTGCAGTGTTTACTTACTAAGGGATCCAGTGTAACCTATGTAATCTATGTGTAGTTTGTTTGTCTTATGTGTCTGTATTCAACTTGGAACCTTTGTAAATGAGTTCATGACTCAAAGGTATTAATCTCAATCTGAAGTAAATAAATATGTTTGGAGCATATTTTTATACCAGATTAAATGACTAGTTGCTGTAAATCACTGCTGCCTCTCCACAAGAAACTCCTCTGGGGTCGTGAGGAGCTCCTCTGAACCCTGCAACCAATCTGGAGCTGCTTCTTCAGTCTCGATGGACATGAACTACTGCAGAGAAGGCTTTAAATCCAGAGCCCCTGCCAGCCTCTAGCCAGTGTAAATAATCAGCACCATTACACAAGAAATTCCTCTGGGGTTGTGAGGAACACAGTAGTTCAGTACTGCCCTCCCCCAACTCCACATCACCAGATCAGTGCTACACTAAAGCTGTGATGTCTGTCTTCTGCAAGAGCCACTTTTCCTAGACTTCTGGGTGCACTAATCAGCACTATGAACTATGGCAAGCCACGCCTCTTCTGAACCCTGCAACCAATCCAGAGCTGCTTCTTCTGTCTCGATGGATATGGTCTACTGCAGAAAGGGCTTTAAGTCCAGTGCCTTCTCCAGCCTCCAGCTGCTGTAACTTACTGCAGCCACTCCACAAGAAACTCCTCCGGTGTCATGAGGGACACAATAGTGCAGGATCATCCTTGCTCCACACCATGCCACTGAGTAAGTGCTAAACTAAAACCATGACTTCTGCCTTCTGCAAGAACCCTGCTCACTAGACTCTTTGGTTCACCAATCAGCATTCTTAATTGTAGTAAGTCACACCTCCTCTGAACCCTGCAACCAATCTGGAGCTGCTTTTCCTGTCTTGATAAACATATTGCAGAGAGGGTTTTAAATCCAGAGACCCCTGTAGCCTCCATCCACTGTAAATTACTGCTGCTGCTCAACAAGAAACTCCTCCAGAGTATGAGGGGCACAGTAGTGAAGGACCACCCTACCTCTGCACTACACTGCTGGACCAGCACTACACTAAAGTCATGACTGCTGTCTTCTGTAACAGCCACTCTTCATAGACAACTGGGTGCTCCAATTAGCTTTCTGAACTGTGGCAAGATATGCCTCCTCTGAACCCTGCAACCAATCTCGACTTGCTTCTCCTGTCTCGATGGAGGTGATCTGTTGCAGAGAGAGCTTAAAAACCAGAGCCCCCTCCAGCAACTGTAAATCACTGCTGTTGTTGCACAAAAAAATCCTCCAGGTCATGAGGGGCACAGTAGTGCAGGACTACCTTCCCCTGCACCACTCAATTGGACCAGTGCTACACTAAAGCCATAACTTCTGCCTTCTGCAACAGCTGCTCTCCCTAGACTTCTATGTGCACCAGTTTGCATTCTGAACTGCGGTGAAGCACACCTCCTCTGAACCCTGCAACTAATTTAGAGCTGTTTCTTCTGCCTCAATGGTCATGGTCTAACCTTCATAATTCTGACCTCAAGAGCAGTCCTCTGTACTGTGGTCTGGAGCACTAAGGACCACAACGCAAAGGACATCCATATTAGGGAGTCTGCCTAGAGTCAGCTATGAGCAGCTGTGGGCCAGCCACACTGCCCTTCTAGTCCTCCATTCACAAACCTCCTCTTGTCTTCTTCAGAACTGTAAGTGTTGTTCTACACATGCATCCTGAGTTCTTGTGGGGTCAACACCTGCTATTATGACTGCTGAACTGTAAACACTCTAATTTCTCTGCCTGTATAGTCTACTAGCATTGTTGCTAATCTGCCCAATTTTTAGGTATCCTAGCTACACCCTATCTGGGTGTACCCTCACTTGCAATTCACCTTACTTAATTATTGTGTTTCTCTGCATATTAATTGTTTTTGCCATTGTTTTCTAATCAGCTAGTAACATTTTACCTTTATAGTTAACCTCTAGGTTGCCTGATTATGATAACTCAAGTTAACCCTGGCATACAGTGTTTTATCTACAATTTTTGCATACTGCTCTTGGCCTTTTGTGCTGTGTCTCGTAGTCTTGCTAGCCTGCTTTCTCTAGCTAGTCACTGCCATTGCTGCTGTACTACTTAGTTGCTGGTTATTGCATGTCACCTACCTGGCCACTATGCACCTTGCCCTCCTCTGCCTGCTCTTTCACCCTACCCTATTCATTTCCTCACTCTCTCCTTCCCCTCTCCCACCCCTCTCCCCACTGTCTCCCCCTCCTCCACCTGTTTGTCCCCCACCTCCTCATCTTCCCTTCCTATTCACCTAGGTCTCCTCCCCTCCCTGAACCTGGAGTTTCTCCACTGAACCTTACTTTCCTTTCACGCTCCCCAATCCCTCTTTCTCCTCCCCAATGCAGGGGACAAAAGTCTTACTCCATCCTCCTGCTCCCTTATCATCCTTAATGTCTGGTTCTCATAACACTCTCCTGACATCCTTTGCATTTCCAAATCATGGTTCTCCACCAGGACTCCTGATTCTAGCCTGTCCAGGGTGGTGGTGGTGTTGCCCTCTGTGTCTGCCAGATCCTCTCCTGCATCATTGCTTTCAGAGAATCTGTATCCTCCTCTCATTTCTCCTTTCCCTCCACCTTACCCATCTTTGTTGGAGTTTTCTATGCCTCACCTAAAATCTCCCCATCTTCACTGCTGACGTTTTCTCTGCTCCCACCTCCCACTCCTCTTCTGGTGAACTCATCCTCCTTGGGGACTTAAGTATTAATTGGCTGTCCCAGACCTCAACTCTAAATGCCCCAGGCCTGACTGAAAATATGGCAAATGACCCAGCTTACTTATTAGAAAAACAAATAAAATAAAACAAATACCTTCTCTGCTTCACTGATTTATGTTTCTTCTCAGTCCCTTTTCGCAAAGCCATCTGCCTTCTCCAGTGTTGGAAAGACCGACTTTGATACTTGAACATTTCCAGGTGCCCCCCCCCCCCATGCTGGTCTCCTCCCTATCTTCCAAACTATGTAAATCCTTGCATTTGTCAACTGTTCTCTAATTAAATAGGGATTTTTGATCACTGCAAGCAAATATACAATGCAAACACAGAGTCAATGTACCAAAACTGACATGTGTGTTTTACCCCTGGGCTCTATTTAGTGTGTACACAATATCGATTTCCAAGTAGGCATACTGAACCACAGTCTAACCTTAGCCTTCTCTCGCTCTCTCTTCTCTGGAATAATCTCCATCTTGCCCTCTACTTTTTTGACTCCTCTTTCTCCTTCTAAGCTTTCCTGGATGACCTCTCGCCATGTGCTTGCAACTTTCATTTTTCTTTGTTTAACCTAGAGGAGAACTGAGTTCACAAAACCCATTTTTATTTACACCTGATATTTAAGCAATAAGGCACGGCAGGGTGTGCATTATCATGTAATAATGTCACTCCTGGGGTGGGTTGAAGCACAAGGCATAGCTGAGTGCTTCCACCACCCCAGGAGTGATGTTATTACACGATAACACACACCCTGGAGTGCCTTATTGCTATTATACAATGGCTTGGTGTGTTACTTTTAGTTGGAGAGTTGTATAATTAATACACATAGACAGATCTGCTTGTTTTTCAATAATTTTACTTGTTCAATGTGTTTTTATAAATTACAGATAAAATAGTCCCTTTTAACTTAATGAGACTGTTGGTTACAACTTGAAAAATGTTGTTACTGCATACAACTGTTTAAAAAGTGGTAACATATTTCAAAAACATATTTCAAAAACATCAACTAGTTTACTTGCCACAGCTATTTTGAAAAATGGTATTTAATACTTTTAAACACAACTTTAGCAAGTGCTAATGAACGCTTCAAACAAAAACTTTGGTTAACTGCAACACTATCAGTTTATGATGTGCTTACTGTCGGTAGAAGTTGAACACTCACATTGTGGTCCCTTGAACGTTGAAGCAATCCTGGTTCAGAGGTGGTTGACTGCTTTGTTGAGTGGTGATTGTTGTGTGGGTGTTTTTTTCCATTGTATTCAGATGGGTTGTTCTGAGTCATGTTGTGCTTCCTGTCTGGCCATGCTTCTGCTTGCTTCAGGGGTTTTGGTTGCTGCTGCAGAAAGGATTTTACTCCAGTTCTCTCGGTCGGTGAGTTTGGCAGCCCAATATGATTTAAGTGACATCTCACTCTTGTGCCCCGTCGCTGACATGATTTGCCTGGCTTTGAGTCCCGCTTCCATCAACAGCTGTACAGCTGTTGCTTGCAGGCTATGGTTTGTGTATTTATTTGTGACGCCTGCGAGCTTACAAATGCGGGGCAACATACTGGCTAAGTAATTTATGCCCATTGGTTCAAGAGTATACCATATGGGCTCTTGAGTTAGTTTGTTTGTGTTTTTTTTTTCTAGATTGTAGGAACAGGCAGGGAGGGTTGGCTGGCAGCTTAGACAGGTATAGTTCAAGACATCTGATGGGGCATAGTGGGTTTTCTGGAATCTCGAACATAGCACCATGAATGTTTTCCTGGCCCCCTTCCATTATTTTAGCATGATTCTTAGTCTTTTCGTTGAAGGACATAGTTACGTATTTCAGTCCCTGTTCATTTTGTTTTACTGTGAAGGAGTCTGCCTTTAGTACTCTCTGCCCCTCACAGCCCCTTCGGGCAAAGTGCAGCTGAAGTTCTAGCCACACTCTTCGGACGAGACCTGGTGCTGTGGCTGGGTTGAGGGCCTCAGATAGTCTTATTTTTTTAAAAATCTGCCTTGTTGATGAGTGGGTGGCGAGTTGCAGTGTCTCTGCCTTGTCTCCTGATATTTTTTAGATGACCCACAAATACATTGTTGGCAGGTTGGAAATCAGCATCTGATATAATATTGAAGCAGCAGCAGTTGGGGGGGGGTGCTCATTAATATATCTATTCAGTCCAGCACGCAGACTGATGTAGCTGGAGATGCTGTATTGTTCTCCACTACTGTTTCGGACACTACCGTAGAATTGCAGTAGGATTTGATTAAGCTCTTTTGATGAGATTGTTTGAATGTCACAGGACACTGACTTCTCTGAAATCCAGTCTGTGAACACACGGATGGCCCAAGCTGTCTGCTGCTTGGTATTCTCTTCGTTGAGGTCGGTTTCTATTTTATCGATGTCCTCAAACTGTAGGTCTAAATGTTGTGTTTTTTTATATTTCTTTGAGGTCTTGACATTGTCTTCTGGTGCCCGTGAAGTGGAAGGACTATCGGTGGTTGAGTCAGCGAACATTTCCATGATTGTCCTGTCAGCGAGGAGGCTGAACGACACTTCAGGGAGGTTCATGATAACTGTCAGGTGAGATAAGTGATTCCGTTCTCGTGAGGCAGCAAAGTGGTCAACAGCTGTCAGACCTAGATACAGTGATGTTATTGATTAATAACATCACTGTCTCTGGGGCCTATCAGCCAATTGGATTAAAGACATTTATTGTGCCATGGTATAATAAACAATAAGTGCAACAGTTACAAACTCCTCCAGTAGCTAGCCACCCCACTTCATACCCCTACATGCTTTTGACTGCAGTTTCATCTACCCCTTATACCTCCATCCTCCTCCTCTGCACTCAGCATCAGTACATCTCTTCACACTCCATGCCTCTCCACTAAGCCCCTTCTGCTTCTAAATCAGCAGTAGTTGTATGTTGTTTACTAAAACAAGGAAAAGCAGTGGTTGCTAGATGGGATAGGGGAAATGTTCAGGATATGTTTAATGGTATAAAAGTATGTAATAGAACTCTAACAATGACACTGTCTCTCATGAAATAGGTTAAAGTACTGTGAAATCAAAATTAAGAAAAAGTAAAAAATATATTTCTAAAAATTTTTTTTTAAAATCTGTCTTAATTTTTGTGTTTGTGTGCCAAATGTTGGCGGACATATTGCAATTGATCTGCCCTTTTAAAGGTCTTTTGGGAATGCACTCTCTCCTTCACTTATCAGAACTTCAGAATACCTAATCTCCTTCCCAATTCTAAACACGGCCTTGCCTTCTCTACTCATTCTCCACCTTTTCCTTTGAAGTACTTGGCCAATCACAAGGCTGGAAAATGCAAGGTGGAAGTGAGCTTTTCTTGTGCAGCTTGTACTTCCTACCATCAACATTTCCTGTGCAGTTTGCTGTGCTTCACTGGTGCTGTCCAGTACTTTGTTTCTCTGTTGTGTTGAGGACAGAAGAGACGTTGCAAATAAACATTGTTTTTCCCATCTGCAGCTGCTATGTCAACAACCACTCACCCAACAGATGAACAAAGCTGGAAGTGGGTGCTCAATCCTGCCACCAGTATCAGCCCTTTCCACCTAAATCAGCATGTAAAGAAAATCAACAGTAGGTGCTCAATCCCGCCAGCTGTATCACTCACTCCCACTGTCTCAATGATTACAACACATTGGCTGTGGGTGCTCAGTCCCTCTGACAGTATCATCTATCCCACCCAATCCACTGATTACAAAACACTGATGGTGGTGGTACTCAAATTTGCTGCGTGTATTCCCCCTGCTACCTGACCCATCCCTTCAACAGAACTGAGGCAGGTGCTCAATTCAACTGTCAGTATTCCCTGTCCTGCATGAGTCAACTGTTTAATAAAATCAGTGGTGGGAGCTCAGTCCCACTGTCTGTATTACACTTAAGCCAGCCATCACCCTTCCAATACACTCTGACACAGGGGTGCCCAAACCCTGTGATGGCTAACACCACCCCATGGATTTGTTACTGCCTTACAAAACCTAATACCTACTTGCCTAGGTTACAACAACCTGAAGGAGTGTGTTGGGGGGGGGGGTGATCTTCTGCTGTCCATCATGGAGTTGTGACTTGTGGCTGAATCACGGTGCCTGGCCTGCCAGTGGACATTACTGGGATGTAGTTCTGCAGTGTACAAAGGACAAGCTGGATTTTATGGTAGTAGCATTTTGTCGCAGACTGGACCTTCCAGTCGGACAGCCCCAATTCCTCCTAAGCCTGCAGAGAGACCAACATCTGAGCAGTGTGGTGGCTAAAAGGTAAGAAAACAGTCTACTGGGTGGGGGAAGTTTTAGGATGCAGAATCAGATTCTGGATCCACATCCAATAAGGGTTTTTCAGAATTCAGCGTTTTTGGCCCCGAATACCAAAACCCCAAATTCTGAAAAAAAAAAAACAGCTGAAATCCAAGGAATCCAAGTACTATTCCATCATTCAAAGTATCCCTAGTCATATAATGGCATATGAAAACTGCAATAATGTCATGTAGACATACAGAAAGCATATTGCTATGCTGCATGGTGATAACATTGCAGATACCTCCATTTCAATCCCAGGGTACACCGTGTTCAGGGTGGATCACCTCGCCAAAACAGAAGATGGCTGCATAATATATCTCAGGGACTACCTACAGGCCCACATCCTACCCCTACCTGATATGGGTACTAGCATGCACATCCTTGCAGTAAAAATATTTCTTAGAAAGCATAACAAAACTCTCACAGTCCTTCCGGTATATGTCCTGCCTGGACACAAATCCAGTGAATTTGACTCACTACTCAAATGTCTCAGTACCCTCAATATCAACTCTGAAATGCCACTGTTAGGTGACTTCAACACAGATTTACCCTCCACTGTGGCAACTCCATGCAGGGACGCAGTGACATCTGTGCACCTTTCCCAACTTGTCTCCTCACCCACTAGGGTAAACTACAAGACTGGCACATCAACTTTGCTAGACTGGGCCCTATCAAATAGGCCAGAACACATCTCCCAAACCTCTGTCCTACCTGATGCTTTCAGCGATCACTCACCTGTTCTAGTTTGCTGGTCTAGCACCTACTCCAACCCCCCCCCCCCCACTAGAACTATCACAAACAGAGTTCTTAAGCAACACCACCTGGACCAGTTCAGAGTTGATCTAAGTCAGGAAGACTGGCCCCAAGTCTACTCCTCTACTTCTGTGAATACAGCCCTGGAGTGCTTCATCAGGTTATTCAATGCAGTCTGTGACACACAAACTTCAATAAAAAAAAAGATAGTAAAGGGCCAAAGCAACCCTTGGTTCTCTCCTGAGCTTCTTGAACGCAAGAGAATGCCTCTGGTATAAAGCCCAGGACACAAGCAAGCAGGCTGACTTTCAACTCTACAAAAAGGCCCGTAATGACTGCACTAGGGAGATACAGGCGGCCAAAAAACAATACTACAAGGATGCGCTTACCTGGTCCTGGAGTGATGGTAAATATTTTCAGTTAACCTCAAGGAGGTCACAAGGAAAGTTAACAAGCCAGCCCCTACAATGCTTAACATTGATGGCATACTTACTACTGACCTGGAAACTATTGCTAACTCACTTAACAAAGCATTTACCTATCTCTCTGGAGTGCTACCCTCGGACTTTTTCCACCCCTCTATCTCCTCTGTCACAATGCAAACAATGAACCAACCACCTACTAACCCTCATTTTTGGTTCAGATCCATCTCCTTAAATGAAGCCAGGAAATACCTCCTAAAGGTCCTGGGAAAATTACGTTACAGTGGAGACTCCCTTGATTTAAAATTTGTGGCCCTCTCCCTGTTAGTCATCTTGAAGCCTCTAACCTACATAGTTTTTTATTTTTATATTTGGTAGCTGGGTAAGGCCCACTAGGCACAAGTGCCCATTTTCAGGGGTGACCTGGGAGCACTGGGCCGTTAAGTGACTTGCTCAGAGTCACACAGTATGCAAGTTGAGGTTGTGAGAATCAAACCAAGGTCTGGTCTGCTGGATGTACCAAGTTCGTTCAAAGCTCATTACTCTAACCTCTAGGCTATACTGCCAGTCCAATAATAATCAATGCCTCACTAAGATTCTCTCAGTTCCCACAGCAGTGGAAGGCAGCATTAGTGACCCCAATCTTCAAGAGTAGTGATTGATCCATGCTAGGAAACTACAGACCCATTTTGATTTTCTCTCCCCTATCCAAGGCACTAGAGAGGATTGTCACTGACCAATTAGTGGAATATCTGGAAAAATACAACACTCAATGCCCTGAACAACATGGCTTCTGCTAAGCACACAGCTCCATCACAGCACTGCTTGAGTTCACAGGTTTGCGCACTCACTTGAGCACAGTGAGCTGGTTGGTGCAACGTTTATCAATTTGTCAAAAGCATTTGACACGGTTAATCATGACCCCCTCGCTGAGCAACTAGATGCTGTTGGTTTATCAGACAATACTGTAAGATGGTTCAAATCTTACCTCTTGGGATGATCCCAGCAAGTTAGGATAGACAACATCTACTCTGATAGCAGATCAGTTTGCTCGGGGTTTCCACTGGGCTCCATCTTGGGTCCCCTAATGTTCAGCTTATTTCTAAATCAGGTTAATTGTTCCTGTCCTAGCAAAATTCTACTCCACACAGATGATGCTGTCCTCTTCTCCAAAGGCACAGACCCCAGGTCACTGGAGTTCACTCTACAAGACAGCTTCTCCTTGGTGGAAAAATGGTTCAAGGCACACAAACGTTTCATGAATTATAAAAAAAAAACAAAGGCAATGATGTTCTCCAGCCCGCAGAATCAACATTGACCATTACCAATGATGAAGGTGCATCACTTGAATAGGTAAAGCACTTTAAGTACTTGGAGGTTACACGTGACAGTACCATGTCATTTGTCTACCATATAGACAATATAGTAAAATCACTCAATATACACATTGGCCTCCTACACAGGCATAAGCACAGTCTCACCCATGAAGCACTAAACCTTGCCATCTGCAGCTCAGTTGTCTCTCTTGTGTAGTATGGTATAGTATGGTATTGCAGTCTATGGATCTGCAACAGACACAATACTCCACCATATCAAAGTCACCTTAAATAAGGCATGCCACCTCTTCACAGGTTCAGAATGTCAAACCCACACCTGTGGCCTTTATACATGTGCCAACTGGCTCCAGTTCAGTAGCAGACTTCAGTACCACACCTGCCTGCTGGCCAAAAAAGCAAGTCTAGGCATGCTACCCATAGGCGTCCAGAAGCTCCTCGCCCCTTTTGAATGCAGCCACACCACAAGAAGCTCTGGGAGCATGGTCTTCAAGGTTCCAAGATGTCACACCACTCTAGGACAAAGGACCTTTGCCTATCGTGCACCTAAATTAACTAACAACCTGCCACCAAGCCTCTTTGCAATTCCAACACTGGACCCTTTCAAATGTGGGCTGTGATCATATCTGGTTACCAAAGCAAGTTGTGACCATTTCCACTAAGGCCTCCAGCCCCTGGCAGTTCATCAATCTGAGTACCTCATGACACTGTCTATACCCCCAATTCTTTCCTGCTTAAACTATGCCACCCTCCTCCCCTTCGCTTCTAACCCCGCATCACTGGGTGCCTCTCCACCCCCTACTACTTCCCTCCCTTACTGACCCAACCTCCTCCCCACAACTTTTTTCCAATTGTTTAACCAGCTTCTACCTTTAAATAGGTTTAACACCTTCTACCTTACCTCCCCTCATCCCCTCTCCACCACTCCCCTTCTGCTCCCATTCCCTCTTCCCCCCTTTTTTTGTAAACTTTATTTAGTTTAGCTTGGCAGCAGGTACATCAGATACATCATATAATTTTCTCATTATATTCACTTATAATTATACATAATAAAAAAGAGACATGTATTCACACTTTTGACATTTTGTTTGGGCTATCTCTAACCAATTCTAGACAAGAGTTTCCTATTCTAACAATTGTTAAAAGATTGGGAACCAGGGTTGTGATATAACCGCTTCCAGCAGTGCTCACATTTTAAAGTATCTATCCAGTTGCCCTCTAATGGCGTACTGGATCTTTTCATATTTCATACCATTTAATAGGTGACTGGACCATTCCGAAACTGTTGGTATGGACACCATCCTCCAGTGCATGGCCAAAACCTTTAGGCCCATCACATTACCTAGTTGCCAAAGCTTTTTATAATTAAGGTCCAAGGAGGGCTCCCGTATCGGATCTCCAGATGGAAGGCCCAACAGTATCTCCATTGAATCAAGACTTAATGAGACCCCCACCACCCGTGACATAACCTCTTGAACTCCTGACCAAAAGGAGCTCACCTTGGGACAGAGCCATACCATATGGTAGAAAGTTCCAATGTGTATATCACATTTGGGACACAGAGGGGAGACACTAGGGTCTATCCTATGTGCCTTCCATGGAGTGTGATATGCTGTATGTAATACCTTATACTGGATAATGTTATTTCTATTGTTTACTGAACTACTCATACAATGGTTCAGAATATTATTCCAGTCACCCCCCAGTTAGGCCTTCCGGTTGGAGATCCGAGTCTCACTTCTCCTTAACACTCATCATCATATCTGGTGAGGCCCCTATTAATATTCTGTATGTTTTTCTCAAGGGTTTAAACTTAATGTCCTCTGACTGCCCCCCAAAAAGTTCCTCTGGGGGGGATCTGGACACCATTGGTTTGTCCCATATAGTTATACTTCCTTCTTTTTGCAAAATTCTCCCAAGACAGCACTCTGGGGGTACACCTGCTCCCACTCCCAGCCACTGATGAGCCAGTCTCCAGGCCTTCAGCAGAGTGCTAGTACAGGGATGATGAGGGGCTGCCAGGGCTCTGACTTTCCCACACAGAGACAACCTGTCATGATAAAGTGAGAAACCTTTATCTTCCTCCAGCTTGACCCAGGCCAGCTGATGCTCTGTTTTTTTCAACAGGTGCGAAATATGAGCCAGCTGTGAGGCAACTCAGAAATAATGAACATTCGGGAGACCCAGACCTCCCCCCTTCTGAGGCAGCCACAAAATGGCTTTTTTAATCCTTGGATGTTTGTTGTTCCACAGTAGTTGGGTTATAGCCCCTTCAAGGCTTTTAATGTATTTCATGGGAACATTCGGTGGAACCACTTGGAAAAAATATAAGAACTGAGAGAGGACCGACATTTTTACCAAGTTTACCCTACCTATAAGTGTCAATGGTTTCGTTCTCCATGCCAAGCAGTCTTCCCTAATTGTCTTAATTATGCTTTTCATATTAATAGTAACTAATTCCAAGAGTTTAGAAGAGATCTGAATTCCCAAATATTTAATCATTTTAGATGATTGAACTGTTGTTTGACCCATTTTAATAGGGTTTTTCACTTCTCCTAGTGGCATCCATTCGCACTTACTCTAATTGATCTTGTGGCCTGAAAGGGGAACACAACTATGAAAGATATTGGACAGTTCCCTCATTGGCTCCTTGGGGGAGCTGGTGACTAGAAGTATATCAGCAGCAAAGAGTGAGATCACATGGTCTACTCCTCTCCAGTGCAATCCCCTACTGTGAGGATTTCCTCAAATTTTTAGGGCTAAGATTTCTATTGTTAATACCTAGAGTAGCGGGGAAAGTGGGCAACCCTGCCTTGTGCCTCTGGTCAAGGCAAAGGGGGGGTGAAACAGTATTGTTTGTGAGAATTTGAGCTGTCAGTTTCCTGTACAGACTACCCACCCAGTGCATAAAACGTGGACCAAAGCCCATCCCCTGCAGGACTGCCATCATAAAGGGGTTGCTCACCCAAGCCGAAAGCCTTCTCCGCATCAAGTGTGAGAAGGCCTTCCGACTGCCCCCTGGGCCACCAATGCATAATGTTGAGTACTCTTCTAATATTATGTTTAATTTGTCTGTGTTTGACAACATCCCCCCCCGGTTTTGGTGAATCAGTGTAGCAAGGTGACTCTCCAACCTATTTGCCAACACTTTAGCCAGAACCTTATAGTCAGTGTTTAATAGCAAAATAGGGCAGTCGGAGGAGAACTGCAAAGGGTCCTTGTCCACTTTTGGTAACACCATAATCGTGGCCAGGTTCTGCGATGGAGGGAGCTCCCCCCCATCCAGTGATTCCCTTATTTTCTCCAACATGGTCTGGCCTCGTTGATCCCACGGTTCTTTATAGAGCTCCACTGGGATGCCATCCGGTCCTGGAGCCTTGCCCCTCTTCAATTTCCACACTTAAGCTCCTCTATAGTAATCAGGGAATCCAACAGATTCACATCCAGGTCCCTCCACTGGGGAAGGTTGACCCCTCTCAGAAAGGAATCAGGATCCACCCCCAAGGATATTCCAAAGTGTACAATCCAGAATAGTATTTTAAAAAAGTGGTATTAATTTTGTGCTGATCATAAGTGACCCCCCTTCCCCACCATTTCTACTCCTAAAATGGTTCTTTTGGCCCTTTGTTTCTTGACCAAACCAGCCAGCCACTTGCCAGCTTTGTCTCCCTCAAAATAGGAGAAGGATTTAGTTAATAAAAGGAACCTCTCAATTTTGTGTGTGGATATTTGGCTTAGTTCCTCCTTTAATTTCTTCAAAGTGGCTAGTTTAACACCATCATGCTTTTTCATTATTTCCCATTCTAGTTTGTGAATCTGGAGCTCCAGATCATGCTCCATCCCCAAGGCCAATTAATTTTTATAAGCAGCATATGAGATTGCTTCTCTCCATATATAGGCATTAAGAGAGTCCCAGATCATCCCAGTGTTGGTGTCTCTGGGTCGATTTACCTCTAAAAAAATCAATACCTGCTTTTTTAGTTGCTGAATAAAATTCGGATCGACCAGAAGGGCAGGGTCTAATCACCACTGCAGATTGCCACTTGGTACTTTTCTCCCTTCCACTACCACCTTCAGAGGTGCGTGGTCTGAAATTGTTATAGGGCCATATTGTGCCTCAGTGATATCCCCCACTCTTCATTTTGTCATAAATAAATAGTCCAATCTTGTATAAACATTGTAGGCGTGCGAATAAAAGGAGTATTCCCGAAGGGCAGGGTGACAAAATCTCCATGCCTCTAAAAGAGATCTCCCCTCCATCATACAATGCAATGTCTCCACACTCCTGGAGAGAGAACTTCTCCTCATCCCCGAGTGGTCCAGGTGCTGATCCCAGTATGTATTAAAATCTCCCCCATAATTATATCATCAGGGTAACGGGCCAGAGTAGTCTCCAGATGGGAGAAGAAATCTGGGGAGTCTACGTTTGGGCCATATACTGACACTAATGTCAAAAGAGTGCCTCCCAGATCAACCACTCCAATTACAAATCTGCCCTGTGGGTCAGATACAGAAGACAGCACTTTATGGGGGATCTCTGGCCTGATCCATATTGCTACACCTTGTGCCTTGAAAATGAAAGGTGTTGCTAACAATGCCCCCACCATGCCCTTCGCAAGGCATCCACCTCCTGCCCCGTAGAATGGATTTCTTGTAGGAATATAATATTCCCCTTCATTTTATGTCTAAGACAGGAGTTAACCCTTTTCCTTTTAACTACAGTTCGAAGTCCATTTACATTCCATGAAATCAGTGATATATTAGCCATCATTATATTTCCTCTCAATCGTCTTTACCCTTTGTGCGTTCACATGTACTCGTATATCTAACACTTCTTCGCCGCCAAAGCAACAGTACAGTAAAAACTTGCCCCCAACATAACCCTCCCTTCCACCCTATAACAACAACAGTCAATGGGTTAAAACATAGAAACAGCAAAAAAAAGTGTATTTGTACTCCTGCCGCTCCCTCCTTACCATAGAACTAGCTGCAACAGGCAGTATTACAACCATTTCCCACTACTTATTGTGGATTGAGCATACACCCCTTGCAATAATTTTTTTACCTAATTAAGTATTTATTATAAACTGTAACCCCCTCTCAGCTAGTGCCTTCTTTTGGTAGTGCCCAAGGGCCCAACAATCCATAAATTAATAGTCTCCTCTTCCACCCACGACTTGTGGGTTTACCCAAAGACTTCTCAGTTGTCCCCAATTCAGTTATAAAAAAGACAAATTTTCTACTTCTCTTAGGAAGTGTTCTGGGAAAATACTGCCCCCCACTGACATTTGTTCAGAGCAGAGTCTCCCAGTTCCATGGAGTTCACAGTTTTACCTCTATTGCTCTTACCCATCTCAAGTACTGTAAATAGCACCCCCTCTCTGTTTTAATATACCAATCTTAAAACCAAAAATAATCTTATAAACTTATTGAGTGAACAAATAAACAAAAATAAGGTGAACCTGGTGTTCACCAGACTCCAGCGAGGACTTCATACCCTATATCCTAACGCCTCCAGAGACTACCCCTACCAAACGATAATTGTTTCAAATATCTAATTTTAAAATAAATTCCAATTTTCAGTGCTACTTGGCTTTAAATGTCCAAAATGGAGATGCAGTTTTAGCCTTCTTTTCCTGCATGGCAACAAATGAGAACAAAATGTTGAAAGAAAAAAGGAATTTACAGTACTTGGAATGCAGGCCATTACCATCCATGTTACCAAACAAGTTGAACAGAATGTTCATCAATTAAACAAACTGCACATATAGTTTGGTGTGGAGGCCTCATGGGAGTGGAGCCCCAAATAATGTTAAAAGTTCAGGAACAAGTTCCGCATCTCCCTCCCCCAAATGAACAACGACATTTCCATCAATCCACACTGAGTCTTCAAGATTTATTCTGAACCTCTAGGACCCAAATGAATTCCAAAGCTGCTAATGAATCAGTAAAGGCTCTAGTGTTTCCTCCTGGCGGTCTTACTATCAGGCGAGAGGGATATGCCAGAGTAAAAGGGCAGTTTTTAGTATGTAGCAAACAACAAACTTCAATGATAGCCTGCCTTTGAATCTGAAGAATGTGAGAATAGTTAGGGTAGATGCTGACTCTCCTCTGCTGTACAAGGATAGTTCCCAGTTTCCTCACCTCATCGAGCACAGCCACTATATCTTGGTACCTCAAAAATTTGACAATGAGGTGCAGACGCCTTTGATCTGGTGGTGGCTTTGGGCCTGGTGAACAATATACCCTCTGGGCCTCCAGCTCTCTGTCAGGAGGGAATTGCAGGTTAGCAACCAGCCACTTTTTGATATAGGTAGAGCAATCATTCCCCTCGAGCCCCTCCAGTAATCCTATAATTCTAATATTGCCGCTGTGCTCATGGTTCTCATGATCATCTAGGGTTTGCCTCAGTATCTCTATTTCTTTTAGGGCTTTTGCAAGATCCGAGGGGCAAGTTACCAATCTGTCCTTCTGGTCATCGATCCTTTGTTCCACTTCCCCCATTCACCTCTCATGGGCTTCCACTTGCTCAGAGGTAGAGTTAACAACCTGCTGTAGATGTTGAATTTGAGCAGACGTGTTATCAAAGCCGACTTCCATCCTGGATCCCAGGTCATATTTTAAATCTTTAATTAGTCTTTCTTGTTGTTGGTAACTTTCTGCCATGTTAATGTTCAGATTAATTTCCAGCTCCTCGCTGTCTACACACAAACTGCTCTCCGGGAGGTCCCTTGCCAAATCGACATTCCGGGCTTCCTCTGGTGTTTTCCCAGGCCCCACTAGGCCTTTAGCCGAAGATCCTCTCGGGGAAGTTTTAAACTTTATTTTTGCTTATTTCCTTCCCGATTTCAGATTAGATGACATTAGCACTGCTAGAGCTTACAATTCTTGTATAAATAAATGGATTTATGGCACTGCGTTGAGGAGATTGCAAGGGATTTTTCTCAGAGCTGAAGAACTAAGCAGCCATCTCGCTCTGATGCTAGGCCATGCCCCATCCTGTCCCCTCTTCCCCTTCTTATAGTGACATTCTGCTCTGATCCTACACCACCCCCTCACCATTTCACCCTACACCCTCTGTTAACACTTCCCGCTACTGGCACTGCCAGTATGCTTAGTATATGCCTCCCTCATCACTGATGAAGCCCACCTTCTGGGCTGAGTTTCAGTATTTATTCTCTTTCTCTCTCTTCAGCTTGTCTTCTCGCTATTACCCCTCTCTTCCTGAGCCAACCCCTTCCCTTGTTCACTCTCTCTCTCTCCCTCCCATTTTTTCCTTTAGTGTTGGCAAGTACCAATAGTGTTTGCTTATTTCAGTCACACATGTAACCTCTTGCCTAATTTGCTGTAAGCTGTAGTTTTGTTTGTTACTAGAATGACCTTGATGTGGAACCTATGTAATTAGCCTGTACTCAAAGGTTAATCCAAGATCTTGATAAATAAATAAATAAAAGAGTATAAGATGATATATAGATATACTGTATGATAATAGAGTAAGAAATTATATATCGATATTACTGTAGTTCAGAAATGTAAACATAGAAAAGTAGAATTTGATGGCAGATAAAGACCACTTGGCCCACCCAGTCTGTCTATTTTTTCCCCTGCCTATATTGTCATTGCACACCCTACTTGATCTTCAGCTCTCTCCTTCTGCTGGTGATATCACTACCTATGTGCTCCAACATCCTACTAGCTCTACCATCTTGTCGCACTGCCTGGCTACCTTTAAGTAATCAGATATGATTACTTCCAGGTCCCTTTCTTGTTTGGTGACTATCAGGACCTCTTCTCCCATTCTGTACTCCGCCTCATGATTTTGCACTTTTTTGGATTGAAACCCCGCTGCCATTCCTTGACCACTCCCTGAGTTTTCTCAGGTCTCTACACATTCTTCCACCCCCCCCACCAAGCATCCACCCTATTGCAGGTTTTAGTGTCATCCAAAAAGAGGGATACCTTCCCTTCTAGTCCATCTGTAATATCACTTATAAAGACATTAAAGAGGACTGGTCTCAGAACTGATCCCTGGAGCACCCCGCTGGTCACTCTCCCTTCACTGGAGTGAACTCTGTTGACCAGCACCTTCTTTTGCCCATCCCTTAACCAGTTTCCTGGGCTCTCAGATCTACAGGGATTCCTTTATTTTATAGAAGAACAAAGCCATTTACAGGGAAATTGTAATCATAGACTTGCATTGGTTATAAAGGAAAACAGAGCAATTTGGCTTCCATAAGAAATAATGTAATCTACAGGATGACACAAAAGAATAGCCTAGAGTTACAGGAAAAGTGCTAAATCAATCTGGGAGTACTGAGTTTCTTACCCAGTTTACCACCATCAGACCCATTTACAAGCTGTCCAGCTTTTGTATGCCTCCTATGTGGAGCAGTGTAGAAAACCTTACTGAAATCTAGGTAGACCACACCCAGTATTCCACCTTGATCTATTTCCCTGGTTACCCAGTCAAAGTAATCTATCAGATTTATTTGACATGCTCTCCCTGCTTCAGTTCATGTTGCCTTGGGTCTTGTAACCTGTTGGATACAAGATACTCCACAATCCTTCCCTTCTGCAGTGTCTCCATTAACTTCCCCACCAATGATGATAGGCTAACAGGCCTATAGTTGCCAATTTCCTCCCTGCTGCCACTTTTGTGCAGTGGGACTACATGTGCTCTCCTCCAGTCCTCTGAAATCACCCCTGTTTCTAGTGAACTTATAAATAGGCCTGTCAGAGGTGCAGCTAGTACCTCCCTGAGCTCCATCAAAATCCTTGGATGTATCCTATGTGGCCCCATCATTTTGTCCACACTTTCATATTTTTGAGTCCTCTCAGGACTGTCCTGTGAAAAAGGACTACGATCTACCCCCCCCCAGTGCTCCTGATGCTTTTATGTGGCCAATCCCCTTCTCCTTCCTCTGCGAACACAAAACAAAAATATTTGTTTAGGATATCTGCCTTTTCCTGGTCCCCCCTCTGCAAGTCCTCCTTCCCCTTCTTAACCTTACAATCCCTCCCATGGTCTCCCTCTTTTCACTTATATAGCTAAAAAATGTATTGTCCCCTGTCTTTACTCTCTAGGTTATTATTTCCTCTGTTTGTGCCTTTGCACTCCTTACTGCCTTCCTTGCCTCCCTCTGTTTCTCCTGCTACATTTCCCTTTCTTTTCTCCTCTGCCTTTCTTTATAGCTCCTGAATGCTACCGTTAGCTTTACCTTTTTGCCCACTTCTTTTGAGGACCATAGTGGTCTCTTTTTCCTACTGGCTTTGCTCACTTCCTTTGTGCAGAGGTTTGTTACCTTCACTGTACCTTCCCTTATTCTTGCCCACTGCTCTTCCACCGCACCCAGGTCATCCCACACCCTGCCAGGTTGTCGCTGAGGCATTGACTATTTTTTTAAAAGTCTGCTCTCCTGACGTCCAGGACTCTTGTTCTTGTGTGGTTCAAGTCTGCTGCTGTCCATATGTTGAACCACGCTTTATGGTGATCACTGGTCCCCAGGTGACCTCCCACCCTGACATTTCCAACACTGTCCCTGTTCAATTGAATTAGATGTTGTTACCTGTCGTTGTGCATAGACTTTTGTCCTAGCCAAAAATATTTTGTACCACAGTTCACAGTTCATTGAATGCAATTATACCCTTCTGTGGTACAATAGCTTTTTAATTAGAATGGACATTTGAACCACCTGGTGTTATACTTTCATTTCCCCCACACACAGAAACCAGACTTTCTCCTAATATGAACTCTTCTGCTGTTTTGTCATTTTAAAAAAAATATGTACCCAAAGGGTTTTCAGCAGCTAAATAAGGGTAGATTTCTGTTTTAGTAAAAAAAATTAAAAAAATATGTGGTGAGGCTAGCAGTTGAACAGAGCAGACACAGCATCTAGAGCTCTGCAGCAACTTTGCAATCTTTTCAATATATTGTCTCTCTAAGGTCTAAATTATCATCCTTAACTACAGATCCTGTGACCAGTATGTCTGAGGAACATTTTAAACATACACTTGTGTGGTTCGAGTAAGCAGATATTGTAATGGGATGCAACAAAGGATTGGATGTTAGGGACAGCAGAGTGGTGTAGCAAGAAAGTTCTGTTTTGTACACATACCATCCAACTGCTGCCCCTATTAAGCAAAGTCTAGCCAGAGCCAGTAGGGCTGTGAACAAGCTGCTGCCATATGTGTGTGTGTGTGTGTGTGTGTGTGTGTGTGTGTGTGTGTGTATGAGTGTGTGTGACCATAGGAATGAGAGAGCTCACAGACTGCAGCTGCACTGTCTGTAATCTGACACTGTAGTCTGACTTTCAGAGGTTCAGTAAATTCCAGACAACACATAATGAGTTAACCCCTAGGTTGCTGAAAGAAATAGAATAAATCTATTATACTGAGCTAGACAAATGATAGAAACAGCAGTTTAAAAATGATTTTGTGTTGATATCCTGAGAAGTTCTGAGGTACAATACAGTAGCATCCCCCCTCCATTCAGATGCCTTTAACATAGAGCAGCAAATAGCAAGAGTCTGAGGGGGTATGCACTATTTTGCAGCTGTGGAGGAATACTTCCAAATGTCCAAAAAGGGAGTTCCACGATCAGCCATTTTAGAGCAACAATCTGATCCCAGTAGTGCTGTAGGCTCCACCCACAACCCTAAAAAAAAATGTGCACACACTCTCTAGCTGCTGCGCTCCCATGCTAAACCAAACAGATTGTTGTCATTTGTCTTTGTCCTAAACAGTATACATTTAAACAGATACATGTTATAAAGTGGTCTGCATATTGTAATTGTTATGCATTCCCTAGTTAGTGTTTACAGTGTAGTACTAGTAATATTTAGAGATAGTCCCTTTAGGGGAACCCTGATACTGTCTTTTCCTCTTTTCCTGTGTGCAAGCCACAGGATATCTGCCTGCATGCAGAAGTTGAGCTGAGATGATTTTACAGGGAATGAATGGCCAGATTGTGGAGAACCCTGTTTTGTGCTGTATTCTATTAGTGGTAAAGTTGCAGATGAATTGCTTTGTCTGGAATGGGTGATCCCCATTGTGCCCATGATTAAGAGTGATAGGTTAGTGGGGATTTGCGGGACTATAAGATCACAGTGAACAGAGTGGTTAAATTGGACTCTTACTCAATTCCTAAAATCAAAGATTTTGTTTGCTTCACTAGCTGGGGGGCATTATTTTTGAAGCTGGACCTGAGTCATGCTGATCTGCAGTTTCTGCTGAATGAGGAATCTAAGCAGCTATTGACAATCAATACACATTGGGGGTTGTTCAGGTATACCCATCTATCTTTTGGGGTGGCATCGACCCTGGGAATTTTTCAACTAGCAAATGAAAGAGTGTTACAGGACATATCAAATGTTCTGGTATATCTGGATGACATACTCCTGATAGGACCAGATTAAGAGTCAAATTTGGCCAGCCTTCTGGCGCTGAGGGCTGAGGCACTGGACGCCATAGCTCGTACCATGCCGGTGACCCATGTTCAGTAATGAGCATGGATTGCTGGGGGTCGGCCAGGGAGGAGAAGGATGGAGCACCCGATGGCTGCTTTCCTTCTCCGGGGATGGTCACCTGCAAGCTCCCACTGCGATGCCGCCACCTGGGGGTGCTCGGGTGGAAGGTGCAATAGGCGGAGATAGCAGTGGAAAAAGGGGACAGGCAGATGTCTGCAGGGGATGGAGCAGGATGCACATCTCAACATGTCTCCTCACTCCTAGGCCCTCATTGCACACAGACGTCTGGGGTTGAACATAGGAAAAACACCCCCCTGTCACTCCTAGGTGATGGCTCCTCATTACAGGCACCCGTGATTCATCGGGTAGACTCCACTGTACAGGACACACTGCAGGGAAAATAGCTGTTGGGGAGGGCTAGGGGGAACCCCTCCTCACCCCACACCAGGGGGTTAACCGGTCATCAAGGGTCAAGGGCAGTGTAACCGAGTACTCTAGGGGCAGACTCCGAGGTTGAGATGTGTCTGTATGAGGAAGCCTGATTGAGTGGAGAGAAGGGGTAAGTAAGGCGCAGAAAAATACAAAGTAAAAAAAAAGAGTCAAATTTAGATACTGTACTTCACAGACTGTGCTTAAGAGACATCAACAGGCAGGATTGAAGCTCCGCAGGAGCAAATGTTCATTCTTGTTTAAGTCTGTACAATTTTTGGGTCATGTAATTGATGTGCAGAGCTTGCACCCTGTAGGGGATAAGGTAAAGGCAATTGCAGAAGTCCCTGTGCCAAGGTCAGTGACTGAACTTAAGGCATATTTGGGACTTTTAAATTATTACCACTGATTCCTGCCCAAGTCGACAACAGTGTTAGCACCATGGCATTTTCTTTTGCACAAGCGGATTCTATTGAATTGGGGGAAAGCTCAGGAGGTTGCATTCCAGGCTTCAAAAAAGTTGCTGCAGTCTTCGTAACTTCTGACACATTTTGACCCCAAGTTACTGCTGGTCCTGGCATGTGATGCAACCCAATATGGTGTGGGTTTGTCCTCTCACATGTATGACAGGATGAATATGAGAGGCCCACTGGGTTTGCATCAAGCACAATGGCACTCATGGAAAAAACTATTCTCAGACAAAGATGCATTGGTAATAATATTTGGAATAAAGAATTTCACCAGTATTTGTATGGATACCAGTTCACAATCCTCATGGATCATAAGCATCTAGTGAGCCTTTTTGGTAAATTCAAATCAGTGCCTCCATTGGCATTGAGCTGTATGCAGTGGTGGGCACTGACCTTGTCTGCCTAGCAGTATAAAATCAGATATCAGCCTGGAGGGTTGCATTTCAATGCTAATGCCTTTATCAGGCTACCTTTGCAGATTACCCAAAGCAGAGTCTGGAGCCAGGAGACATGCTCCTACTATTGGATTTGTTAACAGGGACCCAAGTGATGGTAAATCATATTAGGAGTGAAACCAGTCAGGACCCAAAATTGGCATCTGTTTTGGGTGGGCACAGAATGGGTGGCCCAGGTGGGTGTCAGAGGAGGCATTAAAGCAATATTTCAGCAGTGTTTTGAGTTGGAAGTTCATGCCAGCTGTCTGATGTGTGGATGCAGAGAGGTAGTACTCTCATCAGTTGAAGGCTAAGGTTTTGGGGCAATTACATGACACATTCTGGCATTTACAGAATGAAGGGGTGGTATGAGGTGTGATTTAGTGGTGAGGTATGGACAAGAAAATAGAGGAACTGGTGAGACAACTGTATAACTTGCCAGGAGACATACCATGCACCAGCCCAGATACCAGTGCACCCATGGGAGTGGACAGATAGACTATGAGTATGAGTGCATGCTGGTTTTTCAGGACCTTTTCTGAGGAAAATGTTATTAGTCCTGGTGGATACATACTCCAAGTGTCTGGAGGTGCGAGTAATGTCTTCAGTCACCACAGAGGCCACTGTGGCCTTGTTTAGGCAAATACTTTCCATTTATGGGTTACCAGAAATTTTTGTGTCAGACAATTGGCCCACCTTTATGTCAAGGGGGTTTCAAGAATTTATGGAACAAATGGAATCTGACACATTTGGACTGCACTTTACCATGCAGCCTCTAATAGTTTTAGCCAAAAGGGAAGTGCAAACAGTGAAAGAAGGGTTGCAGCATTTGGGTTCAGGATCTATGCAAATGCATATAGTGAGGTTTTTGTTGCAATACCGGGTTACATGACATGCAATGACAGGTTAGTCACAAGTGGAGCCATTGTTTGGCAGTACTCTTTGCTCCCATTTGGATTTGATCCACCCGGTTTTGGGTACTAAAGTGCATCAGAGTCAGGCAGAAATGCAGGGGGCCAGAGGGCATAGGACAGGCCCGAGTTCCATGCAAGTGGGAAATTCTGCTTGGGTTGCAAGTTTTGGAGACAAAAATTGGGTGCTAGGGGTGTTGTGTGCACAAACAGGTCCAGTGTCCTTCAAGGTACAATTGCATCTGAGAAAGTGGTAAAAAGACATATGAATCATATCTATGGGGTACTGGCAAAAATAACCACCCCAGCTGGGGGAATGGAAGGGAATATGAAGTGGAGAGCATGGAAGACTGGGAAGTCGCACCAGGGGTACCAAGTACGCCAGTGGCAGTAGACTCAATGGGAGTAATGGGGAGGGGTGAGATACCCAGGGATGTGTCACAGGTGGCCTCTAAGCAGGATTAAGCTACAGGAGTTGTGGGAGAAGGAGAGGTGTAACCTCAAGGTGATAAATTGGTACTTGTGCTCCATAAATCAAAAAGGATCATAAGGATGCCAAACAGGTTAATCTGTAGTCATATTTTAGAAAAGTAGGGATGTTATAAAGTGGACTGCATATTGAAATTGCTATTTGTTCCCTAGATGGTGTTAACTGTGTAATAATAGTGATATTTAGAGATAGTCCCTTTAGGGGCAACCTGATTCTATCTTTTTCTGTTTCCTGTGTGCAAGCCACAGGAATTCTGCCTGAATGCAGAAGTTGAGCTGAGTTGATGTTAAAAATAAAGCCCGATAAGAAGCAACTGAGGTGTGTTGGTGTTTACTACAATACAGAAACTACACAGTGTTCTACACTAACTCAAAAAATACATATAAGAATGACAATGGTAACAAAAAGGCATACAGCTTGGAACAGGTACTAAATAAACTGTACACAAATGTGTACACTGAGTAGGCCTGCCTGCACCCTTGGGACAGCACAAGGTCAAGAAACTAGGCTCAAGTTAGGAGGGGTCTGCAGAAAACACAAATGTGCAGCCACCCAATGCAGTGCTCCTAAAAGCAATTTAAGCCCTCAACCAGAAATGGAAAGACTATTTAGCTAAGCAAAGTGACTTTTTTGGACACTAAATGTTATTCAGGACAAAACCAAAGATGGAAAACAGATGGGGGACTGATTGCAACCTGTGTGGCCATAGTTAGAGAAAGCAAGTTGTTATGTATTTGAATGGAAGATATGGGGTATCAAGTCAGGGAACTAAATTTGCATGTGATTGGACCATGTGAGAGGGTCAGATGATGAAAATCCTTGTGCATTCATTATTGACTGGCTTGGAGCTACTCTAAGGCTGGCACTGCTGCTGCAAGTCTGAAGTTTATCGGATTACTCCAAGAAAGGCTTAGTGTCTGAGCCCTCCTTCCCATATTCTGCTGGTGCTTTTAGGAAGCACTGGTGAAAGAGATAAGGTTTTGGCAATGGCCCAATGGATCAGGAAAGTCAAATGCATTGACAATCATATTTAGCTGTACCCAGACCTGCGTAACTTAAATAGAATGTGGTGCAAAGCTTTCAATGCAGTTCATGCACATGTAAATCTTGGGGGTGCACCACATTCTGGTGATGCATGCAAGATTTAAGGTGACTTAAGCCATTAAAACTTATTTCTTTCTAGCTCACTGTCACAGCAGTAATGCTACGACTCCTGACACTGGTGACCCAGGTTCAGGAAGAGGGCTGACTCATTGGGGCCAGCTGGGTCGAGGAGGACTGAGCATCAAAGAGGACACCTTCTTCCTCTGGGGAGGGTGTATCACCATCCTTGGTGCAATACTGCCACCTGGGTTACCACAGGTGGTAGTGCAGTTAATGGTGCTGTAGGAGGGGGAAGATGTTGATCGGGGGCCCACACTGAGCATGCACTGCTTGCACAAGTGTATTTGGTCCCCCTAGAATGATGGTCTCTTCTGGGGATCAGGCACGAACAGAGGAAAAAACCTCAGCCAATGCAGGTTGAATCCTCACTTTCCTTGAAGATTCTGTATCACCTGTCCCATAACCTGGCTGAACTGATTTAAGGGGTCAGTCCTCCCAAACCCTGATGAGGGAGCCCCAACATTGGGGATAAGTCACAGGGACTTAACAGAGAGAGGGAGAGAGAGATAAGTTCCAGAGAAGGTAGGTTATAAAGCTAAGGGAGAGATGGAGAAACAAGAGGGTTGCCTGGGGAGAAGGTGGCTTAAAGAGAAAGTAAAAAAAAAATCCTATTTCTGTTCACAGCTGCCAGGTGCAGGTAAACCTTTGACAACATTAACCCAGGAGTTTGTAGCACGTCAGTCAGATTGGGAATCAGATAAAGAGTCTGACTGTAAATGAACTAGTGCAAAGTGCCTATAGAATTGACTGAGAAAGTTAACAGCTATAGGCTGCCTTTTTTCTGTACACACTAGTCCAGCATTTTCTGTTTTTATCCGTTTTAAAGGCAGTGTTAAATTGTTCTGAGGCAACAGAAATGTTCTAAAGCAGTGGACCATAATATACTGATCATTAATATTGTTCCCAGTGCTGATGTAATTTTATAGCTGGTGTGATAATATCTTTACTTGATCACCATGATGTATAGCATGTCTGAAGTCAGTTATTACACTGTCATATAAAACAGTGAAAATAAACAACTATGTTATAGTAAACATGCTTTTGAAATAGATAACAAATACAATACAAGCAGGCATATTTACACATAAACATGTTATAAAAGTCAACAATACAGTATATGACAAAATACTACAAGACATGGAAATATGCATTAGATTACATAAAAACCACTTCTGTGCAACATACAGTTACACTACTATGCATTATCATGCTAGAGTGCACTTACTTATATCTGTAGACTATAATGACCTACCTGATCTTCATTCTCCTAGCCAGTGCAAGAGCCTGTTTTGATGTGATGAATAATTCTGTAGCCAAGGGTCATCTTGTAATCATGCATATGAGTGAAATAAAATAACACCTATGAACATTATGTAGAAGCAGACCTTAGCAGCAACTGGAAGCACCTCTGCTGGGTTTTTGTCTTTTGTGCAGGCCTGTTTTGATGGTGACGCAGCCTGTAATCATCATCTGTGATTTCAGATTAGCGGAGGACCTGTCTTGAAGCTTCTTCATGTGATGTCTTTGTATTTGCTTCACTAATGCTTTCAATACATGTCAGATGGTGCGATAATGCAGTAGAAAATAAAATAAACCAGTCTATGTTGCTGTTGGGGGATGAATGTTCTTTTTTCTTTCTGTACTGTAGTTTTGAAGCCAGGCCACGTGTGAGCTGCAGATCCATCCTTTGTCTACAGTTGATAAAACCTACAGCAGAGGGAGACACAACTGGACAACAAAAGCTATTGTAGTTTTAGACAGGGTGCACTAACAGCCTGGAGCCCTGTGGAGGGAAATGATTAGTAATGTGTGTGCCAGAATGCTGGATCCCTTATTGGTTGTCACACTCACTATCACATGTTGACTAATATTGGCTTCCTTCCAGTTTAATCCCGGTACTTCAGGAGGCTTTAAGTTTGGTGCTGGCTTGGCTATGCTGGTAGCTATGTTGGCACAAGACATCAGGGTTTTCAGTGTTGGAGGAGGAGGAGGAGAAGGAGGATGAGGCTGCAGATGTTGTAGCTTTCGAAGGAGGCTTTTGTGTTTGAGAAGCTTGGTGCCAATGACCTACTGACAGCAGATATAACTGCAGGAGATAGAGACACAAGGGGCCAAGAAAAGACAGTTTTAGTCTGGGTGCACCACCTGCTTGGAGCATATCCATGACATACCTATGGAAGGAAGTGGACATCAGTACCCTATGTGCATTGGCTGACTGTGTGAGATACTTACCATGGCAGTGAATGAATAAGGCCTTGGCTATAACCTGGTGGTGGAGGAAGCTGGCTGGTGTCACCGCTGTCAATTGTTATACTTGCAGAACAAGGAGACGCAAAGGGATAGGAAAAGACAATTTTAATTTGGGTGCAACAATAACCTACAGTACTACCCTGAAATACCTGTGGAGAGAAATGGGCATTAGTACCCTGTGTATGCTGGCACACTGCCTAAGACACTCACCATCATAGCAGATGAAGAAGACCCCAATCTGGCTACACCTTAGAGTGCTGGAGGAGGCTGGCTGACTGTGCCAGAACCTACACTGGTACAAGAGACCAGGTTTTGTACTGAAGGAGGAAGGGGAGGAGGTGTTGATGTTGGAGGATTGGTGTTGGAGGAGGCTTGGTGCTTGAGGAGGCTTGTTGCTGGTGACCTGCTGACAGTGGCTGTACCTGCAGGATGTGGAAACACAAGGGGACAGGGAAAGACAGTTTTAATCTGGATGCACTAACTGCTGGAAGCACTGTCATGACATATCTGTAGAGGGAAGAAGACATAAGCAATCAAACAAACCAAGGTGCTCACACTCCAGAGCACGAGTGTGTCTCTGGTGAATGTAAAAATGACAGTCACTGTCGTTAAACAAATAGTTGCTTTATTTTCAGAAGTATGCAATGTTGGAGTATATCAACATGCCATTCACACTTCTACCCACAGGCTCAAGTCCCCCTTGCAAAGGACTTGCTGCCAGAAGTTCACAATAAACCTCTCTCTGTTAAAGAAGTTAAAAAAAAGCTTTTGTTTTTCTATTTATTCCCTTTTATTTTTCTGAGAAAGAAGGCACCATCTGTACAAGAAGGAGAATAAGCGGGGAGCACTTTCACTTGTATTAGTAAAATGTAACATGACCAAGTGGTGTTGATAACAATAAATGACTTGTTGCCTGAAGTTTAAAATAAGCCTCACTCTGTTAAAGAGGTAACAGAAAAGCTTTTGTTTTTCTGTTTATTCCCCATTATTTTTCTGAGAAACAAGGCACTGTTTATACGAGGAGGAGAAGGGAGAATAAGCTTGCGGCCTTGTGCGTCACAGTGCACGCCAAGGCGTGCATATATCAGAGCACAACTGCACACCCTACAGTGGGTTATATATATATATATATATATATATACAGTATATATATATATATATATATATATATATTATATTATACTGGCACAGTAATGTCAGTTTAGTTAGGGTTGCCTGATCACTTCTGTGTTAAACCCCACATTTTGCACTTTAATAACTTTGCAACTGTATGACCAATGTACCCAAAATTGTTTATGCGCCATCTGGTACCATAGATCTCTGGATCCGGCAAGTTTTGTTCCAGTCAGAGTTGCAGTTGTGGAGCTGCAGAGTGCCACAAAATGTGAAATTTACTATTTAGGTGCAAATTCTTTGCTTGCCTGTAAGTCTAAAATGGTTTGGGGGTGTCATCTGAAATTGTTAGGGTATATGGGGTCTGGATCACTGATGTGTCTTTTGAAGGTTTGGTGAAAAGATATGAATCCATTCAAAAGTTATTAAAGTTTTAAGTTTCCCATTATATCCAATAGGAAAAATTAGATGTCTGGTGCGAAAGCACTTTTTGCTTTCGTGAAAGCATTTTTTACTACCTCAAATGGGTTCAGTAGTGGCGTGCTGCCACCACCTTGTTTTCAGTTAGCAATGGGTAAAAAATGGTGTAATCCAAAAAATAATGTCCTTTTGTAAACACCGACAGTTGTGTTTACCTAATCAGGGCCTGAGGAACATGATCCTGGCATTATTTTTGTTTAAATAGTGTCTGGAAATATGTTTTTTGTGTGCAGCAGTTGCTAGTGCTGCAAATCTGCAGCACTTCTTTTTTGAAACTGCTGCAAATTGTGACAATTTCCACACAACTAACAGCACTGTTGCATGAAAACTGCCCAAATTCGTGGCACTTTTCACGAAAACTGCTGCAAATTTTCAGAACTACTTTACCAGTGACTGTTCAGCGAGGATGTTGGTGTATATCGCCATCTTGGCTTTACTCTTGAGCATGCGCACAACTGTGCTGTACTCGGGGAAATAGCCCAACAGCTCATACATGCGCAGTCAGGAGCTGAACCATAGAATGGTTCCCGCTGCATATTAATAACTTCTTTGTACTCTCCCCTCCATATAGGCCTCAGCCAGTCCATCGCCACACACAGATGCCAGACCAAACACAGACAGCTCCCTCCAGGAGCAGGGACCTCAGCGAGTGCCATTAGAGGTAAAGGCTACCTCCTCCCTCCAGCTGCATCGTTGTGTGGGTTGTTAGCCCGTCGATGCGGCGCGTCGACTGCCCAGCCCACCCCAACCACCCTCCCACCCAAGCTCGACCCTTAATTTATTGGCCCCTTCCTATGACATCACTTCTCGTGTGCACTATTTCTAAGTCCCCACTTTTCCATTTGCAGGTTATACCTGCTGGCCACTAGAGGGATCCTCTGCCTGATACTCTACTCTCTACAAGAGCTCCACTTCCTCCTACCACCTAGGAGCCCCTCTATCCTCCTCCTCTATTCCTTTCCCCTCATCCTCATCCTTGCTCTGCCCAAACCTCACTCCCCACTGCCCCTCTCTCTGATGTGCCCTATCCACCAACCCCCCACCCATACCTTGGACCCCACCCCCAGGACCTTTCCCTTGCTCTTGGTGACCACTAGGAGGTGCTATTTCCACCCCTAATCAGCCACAAACCCTGCCTCTTTTCTGCTCCCCTGATCTGGAAACCTATCTTTCCCAGGACCAAAGCCACCCGCCCCACTGGGGTCTTGAACCTGGCACCCTCTGCACCAAAATCCATGGCCCTACCCCTACTCCAAAGTGGTATTCACCCTCTTTGACATGCAGCCTAGATACTTATACCATCTGCCTCCAAGGCTACCTAGGCACCATGTATGTTCACTTCCTCTTTATGTGCCTCATATTCATAACCTTCCAGGGGCTCATCTCCCACCAGCCAGACATCACCCCCTACCCTGTGTGGACTGCACCTTCATGTCTCTCCAGTTTAACTTGCCCCCCACCCTGTCCTTGCCTATGACCCCCAGCATCCTCCCCCTAGCTGCCCTCCCAACCCCGCTGCCACCCTGGCCCCCATTGGCGCCACCTGCTTTTTGACTTTCCAACCCTTCAAACCCTGCCCATTACCTTGCTCCCCTATGGCCTTCCCCTCCTCTCAGCATATTCCCAAACAGTTAACAAGCTGCCACGCTAGGGATAGAACCTTGGTTATTCTATTACTCCTCTCTGGTAATATCCACCCTAATCCAGGCCCTGCCCCCACCAGTCCACCACCTAGGTCCACTGGTCTCCACATTGCCTCTTTGAACATATGCAGCCTGCACAAAAAAATTTGCTGCCCTTCAGTGCTGGGTTGTATTACACCAACCGGACATCATAGCCCTAGTAGAAACCTGACTAATCAAGTACACCCCTGACTCCTTTGTTTGTCTTCCAGGCTACACGTTATATCGTGAGGACCAAGCAGGTAAATGCAGAGGTGGTTGTGCGATTTATACTTGTGACAACATTGTTGGCCATGTGCTCCGTGCCCCCAAGCTTGATAATGGTGCCCAGGCCCTTACCCTCAAACTTACCCCAGACCTCTCCAAGAGCTTGCTCTATTTCATGGTCTCCTATGTACCCCCTAGGAATCAAGACAGGTATCATCTCTCACTGAGTATCTCCCCCATAAAGCAGAGCAAGTCCTAGTCAGGACTTCCAACGTGAACTGGCTCATTTACTCTGCCTCCCCAATAAGAGACACCTTCACTGCCTTAGACCTGACCCAACTCATCTCCCAACCCACTAGGCATAACCAATCTACAGGAACCTGCACCCTCCTATACATCATTGTCACAAACCGCCCCCAAAAGATTCAGGACATTCAAGTCCTCCTGGACTCCTTAAGTGACCACTCCCCTATTCTATTCCTCTGGTCTGCTCCCAACCCAAACCTGTAGTCCAAACCACACTCCACAGGCATCTTCACCCGGGTGGGCTGAAAAAACTCAAACAGTTCCTCGCTCAGATTGATTGGTCCCCTATCCACCATGCATCCAACACTGATGTTGCCCTCGACCTCTTCTCACAAGCCTTTAACAAGGCATCTGACCTCTTTGCACCCTTCACCAAAGTCCACTCCAAAAAGCATAATTCGCCCTTGGTCACCCCTGCCATACTCCAAATGCTCAGGAATAGGGATGACCTCTGGCACCTAGCCTCCGAGACTGGTCAGACAGCTGTCAGACAGGCCTACAATGCTGCATGTAACAGGTGCATCTGGGCCATCTGTAAAGCCAAGGCAGACCACTACCAGTCCACCCTCACCTCCTCATGGGGGTGTGCCCAGATCTTCTGGGACAATATAAAAGAGATAAATGGGAAATCATGCTCCCCCCATCCCAGCTTACCATTAATGGCTCCACCTTTACTGACCCAACTAACATTGCCAACTGCCTTAACTCCTCCTCCTTTATGGACCTTAGCCCTGTCCTCCCTAGCAACTTTTTCGACCTGACCCCTGACCCACTGCCCCCAGTTTTTCAATGACCCTGGTTCTATCTACGCAAAGTATCAGTCCAGGAAGCCAAACCCCTCCTGCTTAAAGCACTAAACAGCAACAGTCCTAGCAATGACTCCATGGATCCCCAACTATTCCAGTTGGTCCTGGATGAAGTCCTGGTCCCACTCACTGGCCTACTAAACCGATCCCTTTGTCTGGGGCAATTCCCCACAGTGTGGGAAACAGCTATAGTCACACCTATTCACAAAGGGGGGGGTGACCGGTCCTCCCCCAGCAACTATCGTCTAATCTCCACCCCCCTCCAAAGCCTTAGAAAAAGTGGTGGCCACTCAACTCACTGAATATCTGGCAAAATACAACATTTTATGCCCGGAACAGCATGGCTTTCACGCTGGTCACAGCACAGGTACAGCATTGCTGGAGTTCTCTAACTTCCTTCATAGACCTGTCGAAGGCCTTTGACACTGTCTCCCACCTCCTCCTACTAAATGCCCTCTACCATACAGGTTTCTCGGCTGGCCCCCTCACCTGGTGCTCGAGTTACTTAGTTACTTATCAGCTCGCTCCCAGCATGTTAAAATCAATGGGACACTCAGATAGCCATCCCATCCACTCAGGGGTCCCCCAAGGCTCTATCTTGGGCTCACTACTTTCTAGTCTCTACCTAAACACCCTGCCCAGTGCCTGGCCTGGTAATATTCTCCTGTACGCTGATGATACCGTTATCTGTGTCACTCACAGGAATCCTACCTCCCTCCAACATTCCTTCAATGATGCAGAAGTCTGGTTTAAAGAAGCCAGACTCGTCATTTACCTCAAAAAAAAAAACAAGTCAATGCTCTTTGCCCACCACCAGAACAAAGCCAGCGACAACCCCCTTTGAATCCTCCCCAGCACCCTACAACCGATTGAACAAGTTTACTCTTATAAATAACTTGGGCTCACCTTTCATGCCCACATTACAGCCCATGCATCCATCGCTAACTCCCGACTTGGCATCCTGTACCACCACAAGGACTGCCTCCCACTTGATGCTCTCAGACTTGCCATTACATCCTCAGTAATGTCCCTTGTGGATTACGACCTTCCGGTCTATGGTGCTGCTGACACCATGGCTCAAGGCTTGCAGACTAGTGACCAATGCCCCCAGGCTCACCCACACTTGTCAGCTTTATGACATGGGCAAGCTTCTTAACCTCAATGAATGTCACCACTACCAAACTTGCCTTCTTACTAAGAAAATTCTGCTTGGGCTCTCCCCCCCCCGGGGTTGCTGCCTCCTTCCAACTTACGCCCTCCACAGTCGCAACCCGAACCACTGACAAGGTCACCCTACTAGTACCCAGAACTAGGACCACCCAGGCACAGAGGTCGTTCAGCTACAGAGCCCCATCCTGGTTCAATTCCTTCCCTCAGGTATCTCCAGCACTCCCAAAATTGCCCTCTTCAAAACCACACTTCGGAACCTACTGTTCAACACCCACTGCTGCACCTGTCTCTAACAGATGCTCTGCTACTCTCAAGGCACACTTGACAAAGCCCTCTGGGCTGAACTCCACAGCTCCCCCCTCCCCCCACTCCCTCAAGGCCTCCCTTCCTCTGTCAGTACCTGCAGGTACTAAATCTGTCACTCTGAAATGTTTCTAATTACTCATTGTGTTCAAGAAACTATGTAAAACTATGTTATTCTGTGTGATTGTATTCTGTAAACATGTGACACTATGTCCTCTCTGTAACAAGGTACCTTTGTAAATAAGCCCCTGGCTCAAAGGTTGTAAATCCAATTATACAATAAATAAATAAATAATAATAAAAAAATATCGGCCCTTCTGAAGATTCCACACCAAATCTTTCCTGGCCATTTTTTTAAAACAGTGCCTCCAGAATCAGATTCCTCGGCCCCCGTTTAGGTAAACACTTGTTGGTGTTTACCTAAAAACACATATTTTCCCCATTTTCATGAGTTTAAGGGGAAGGGATGCCGAGGAATGTTTGCTGTCGGCACTGTAAGCACCTGGCCAGTGTGAAACACTGGGGAGCCCACTCCCAGTGTCCCAAAAAATAATTTTTCTGAATTTGCTGACAACAGGGTGCCTAATCCCCCTGTTGGCAATGTAAGTCCCTCCCACCAATGTGGGACACTGGGGAGCCCACACCCAGTGTCCCAAAACATGTGTTTTTATATATTTGCTGACAAGGGGACGCCCAATCCCCTTGCCAGCACTGTAAGCCCCACCGTCAGTGTGGAACACTGGGGAGCCCACTCCCAGTGTCCCCAGATATGAATTACTGCCCCCCAGCAGTGTGGGACACTGGGGAGCCCACCTCCAGTGGCCCCAAAGATTTTCAAATGTAACACTGTAAAAAAGAAAACAGTCCCCCAACGTCTTTTTTTACTCCTGAAAAAAGAAAACCGTCCCTCATTGTCTGACTGCCCCCCTTCCCCATCGCGAACCTCCCACTGAGAAACCCACCAACCCACACCCCCTTGCCCTATACTTACTACTGGAGACTGTCGGCTGCCATCTCCTGTGGACCGGGACATGTCTGCACTCTTCAAATCCAAACCGCTAACTGAAGAAGCAAGGTAAGTGCCTTATAATGGCTGTCAGTGGCATTTTTAACTTATATTGATATCTTGGCCATTTTTAGGAATTTTTGCACCAAATTTTCAACATGGGCTTTTTGGGACCTCACCTCATGAACACTGTCACTTTTGTTTTGTTAGTCAGACCCCGTAGGGTGATTTCACGGTTGCTGAGCAAAATCACCTTTTGGGACTGATTAATGAAATGACAGTTCCACTGTTCATGAGGTGGGGTCCCAAAAAGCCCATGTTGAAAATCTGGTGCAAAAAATCCTAAAAATGCCTGAGTTACGTGTGTCTGTTAAATTTTTCCTATGCATACACGTAACTTTGGTAATTTTCAATATTTTGCTGCCAAATTTTCAAAATAGCTATTTTTTTACATCACCTTATGAACAGTACAGCTGTCATTTTTCACATCCTTCCCAAGATGCATTTTCATACCTGTGGTAAAGAGTGGCACATTTGCTTGGCGAAACCACCTTTTGACACTGATTAACAAAATGACAGTGCCAGTGTCCATGAGGTGGTGTCCCAAAAAGGCCATGTTGAAAATTTGGTGAACAAATTCCTAAACATGCCAGCGTTATATGCGTCCATTGAAGTTATTCTACATATGTGCATAACTATGGTACATTTCAATATTTTGCCACCAAATTTTCAACATAGCCATTTTGTCACACTACTGCATGAACAGTATAGCTGTCGTTTTTCACATCCTGCCTGAAATGTGTTTTTGCACCTGTGGCACAGAATGGCATTGCAGTTGCACATAATTATGTTTTGCCTTGCATTTCATGATTTCTCTGAACCGGGGTGCATGAGGTGGGGCAATAAGATAGCTGTGCTGACAATTTCATCACTGTTGTTTGACACATCAAAGCACAGGGCCCTCACA
The DNA here is from genome assembly GCA_016271365.2 of Neoceratodus forsteri. Classification (NCBI taxonomy): domain Eukaryota; kingdom Metazoa; phylum Chordata; order Ceratodontiformes; family Ceratodontidae; genus Neoceratodus; species Neoceratodus forsteri. The sequence continues at coordinate 1,088,828,141 of CM028132.1, read as the reverse complement.
CCTACATACATATGCTCATCTATGGAGGGATTGGAGTGCAGGGTCCTATCCACAGTAAAATAAGGATACTATTATGCTATGTCAAAATATAAGGAAATTCATTGCAAAAAAACTCAGTTAATGCATCAGTTGGGGTTCCTATTACAGTGAAAAAAGTATGGAAACTTGGGCATTTTCAAACATTTTCTCATCAAATTTTCAACATGACCTTTTGGGGACTCATCCTCATAAACACTGGCACTGAGATTTCATTAATCCATATCAAAAGTTGATTTCACACAGTGACTGCACCATTCAATGCCCCAGGTGTGAAAGCACATTTCGGGCAGGATGTGAAAAATGACAGCTGTACTGTTCATGGGGAGGTGTGAAACAATGGCAATGTTGAAAATCTGGAGTGAAAATTTTAAAAGTTCCCAACCCTACCACCCCACCTCACTCTCCACACACCAACAGGCATCAGAGTGTGCCTTGGGGTCATTGGGCCAAACTCTCACCCCATTCTCCTATACTGTACCATGTCAGCTTCCTTACACATAGAATGGGGTGAGAGTTATGACATAACTCAAGCACACCCCAATGCCTGTTGGTGTGTAGATCAGGGGATGGGATAGTGGGTGGAGTGGTAGGGTTGGGAACCCTAGCATTGAATTTCTATACTTTCGTCACTGTAATAGAAACATTAACAGAGTTTTTTGCAATATATATGTATGTATATATATATATATATATATATATATATATATATATATATATAAAATAGATAGATATCTGTAGATACACACACACACACACACACACACATATATATCATACTGGCCCAGTACGGCCAGTATAGTTAGGGTTCCATGATCACTTCTATGTTAAACCTCAAAGTTTGAACTTTAATAACTTTGCAACCATTTGCCCAATTTGTCTGAAATTTGGAATGCGCAACTGCCTGCCTTAGATTTCTGGATCTGAACATTTTTGTTCCCATCGGATGTATGGTTGAGGAACTGTGGGGCACTCAAAAAAGTGAAAAATCATGCTTTTTGCACATTTTTTGGTAAGTCATAATGGACTGAAGAATGCATTTGAGTGTCTTCAGATTTGTTTGTCTACATGTGTCCTGGGTTGAACGGGTTCCTTTTGAAGATTTGATGAAAAAATATTGCTCCATTCAAAAGTTATTCAATTTTTTTCATGTCTCATTATAGCCTATGGAAAAATGTATGTGCATTGCAACTACATCATTTTTAGTTTGTGCCTCCCAAATTGTTTTGTGCTGCCACCATCTTGTTTTTCAATTAGTGATAGAGAAAAAACATTGTAATTAAAAAAAAATGCTCTTTGATAAATACCAACCATCATTGTGTTTATATAATCGGGCCCTGAGGAACATGGCACTGGCATTAGTTTCTGTGTAGGTTGTCTGCAAATATGTTTTTTTAATTTTTACTGTATTTTGATCACCACAACATTTTTTGTTGCCATGCAAACATTTGAGCTCAGGAACAAAAGTAACCACAGCAACATTTTTGTGTGCGTGACAACATTCCCGTTATAGAGATAAGAGAGTCATGAAAACATTAACCACAGTAACACTGCACGAACACATTTTGCAATGTGTTGTTTTCTTTGTCACTTTATTGTGGCAAGGTGGATTGTGCTATTGGCTTGACATTTTCAGAGTGGCAAGCCCTAGTGCCACAGATGTGCCTTTTGATGGTTTGGTCAAAAACATTGAATAGGCCCATAGTTACAGCATTCTGAAGTTCAGAAGTATTCCCATAGGATAACATTGCAGCACCCGTGATGCCTTTCACTGCCTGTATCTCTAAAATGGTTTGAGATACAGATTTTGCATCGAAAAAATTCTTAGTCCCCCTATAGGAGGACTAAGAACAGAAGTAGGTTGGGAAACCATTAATATCATGAATTTTTAATTTTTTTCTATCATGTATGTTTACTGAGATATTTGGAAAATAGTATTCCAGTAGCTCATTTTCATGTTCGTAGGCCAGTATTATGCCCTCAGAATTAGCACTCACAGCACTTTTTGGTGCCCCATCTCAGAAATGAAGCAAGATACAGATTTAGTTGATTTATGTCATGTGGACATCTCACTGTCACTATTCCAATGACACTTGAATTTTCTTCCGAGCTGTTATGGTTCCCAAGATATTTGCAAATTAGTGTTACAAGGGTTCCTTGCCTTACAGGGCTGCTATATGGCTCCATAGTTATGTGTAAGTGGGAGCGCAGGGCCCAGCAGGCCCATGTTCCTGCAGACACATATCATTATGCACAAATGGGCAGCTTGGTGGGAGCATGCCATTTACTACTTATATTACACTTTTTCAAAAAGAAAGGACATTCTTTGCAAAAAACATTGTTAATGCATCAGTTAGGGTTGTTTCCACAGTGACAAAAGTGTGGAAATTCAACATTAGGGTTACCACCCCACCCCCATGCCCCCATCCTCAAAACCCTAACTCTGCGTTCCCCCAACTCCACCTCTCCACACACACACACATGCAAGACACATGCAAGATTGTAAGACACTATACGAGTCACTCACATCTGTAAGCACAATAATCACTACACTGTACTCATTTCACACAGCACTATGTAAAGAAAAAACAAATACAGTATGATCAGATCTATACTGCCAGCACAGTATGATGACACATTATAGCTCGCATATCATTTTCGTACAGTGGAACGTAATCTGTGCAAATTTTTTAAATATTGATTTTCTGTGTGTCATAATTCAACAATTGGCTCGCTGCAGGTATCATTGCTACCACATAAGCATGTGGTAGCAGGAAAGATAGAGCTGACACATACATAGTACTTTTCAGATACTGCTCAGGTATGAAACTAGCACCATTACATATTGTTATACTGCTGCGTTACCTGGAAATACTCATTAGCAGCATGTTATGGTTAGCTTTGGATGTTACAACTGTTGCTGTCACATGTTGCTTGTAAATTATACTACAAAACAGTATTTTTATTATTACTACCATTATTATTACTACCATGTGTTAGGACTGACTCACTCTATCAGGAAAAAACAGGCAAACATCCAATGACTGTTGCTATGGTAACAATTTAAATATAGGCCTCTGCTTAAATCTTGTTCTTGATGTTTGTAAGAGAAAAATGCTTACTGTGGGCCATCTCCCATGGTTGCCCAGCATGAGTGTGTACCCCCAAGGCACTCTGATGACAGCAGAACTCATACAGTTGGTGGACCATGATGATGGATGTGTCTTGTACTACGTTTAGAGAGTTCTGTTTTACTTCTGTTACCTGATGCTGGTTGTCTCTGATTGGTTGTGTTGCCTTGGCCCTTCCCCTGCTTGCTTGTGTGTGTGTGGGGGGGGGAATGCAGAGTTAGGGTTTTGAGGATGGGTGTGGTGGTGCGATAACTCTAACGTTGAATTTTCACACTTTTGTCGCTGTGGAAACAACTCTAACTGAGGCATTAACAAAGTTTTTTGCAAAGAATATATATATTCATTCTAAAAAACTCCATTAATGCATCAGTTAGGGCTTCTAGTACAGTAACAAATGTCAGGAAATTCGAACTTAGGGTTACCAACCCTACCACCCCACCCCCATCCTCCCACCCTCCACACACTCATCAACCCTAACTCTCACCCCATTCCATGTGTAAACAAGCTGATATGGTACAGTATAGGAGAACAGGGTGAGAGTTAGGGACGATGACCCCAAGGCACACCCCGATGCCTGTTGGTGTGAGGAGGGTGGGAGGATGGGGGTGTATGGTAGGGTTGGTAACCCTAAGTTCGAATTTCCTAACTTTTGTCACTGTAGAAACCCTAACTGATGTGTTAACAGAGTTTTTTGCAATGAATTTCCCTTTTTTTTGAGGTAGTATAATAGTATCCTTATTTTACTGGGGCAGCGCAAGGTCCAAAGGACCCTGCATGCCAGTTCCTCTGTAGATGTGCATATGTATGTAGATGTTGAAGTGCATGTCCCTTTGGGCCCTGCGCTTCCATGTGTCAAACAACAGTGACCAAATTGTCAGTATAGGCATCTTATTACCCCACCTCATCTATGCCGGTACATAGAAATTGTGAAATGCAAGACAAAACGTAATTATGCACAATTACAATGCCATTCTGCACCCCAGTTGCTAAAACACATTTTGGGCAGGATGTGGAAAATGACTGCTGTACTGTTCATGAGGTGGTGTGGAAAATGGCTATGTTGAAAACTTGGCAGGAAAATATTGAAAGTATTAAAGTTATGTGCATGTGTAGAATAAATTCAACGGATGCATGTAACTTAGGCATTTTCAAACATTTTCTCATCAAATTTTCAACATGACCTTTTGGGGACTCATCCTCATAAACACTGGCAGTGAGATTTCATTAATCCATAACAAAAGTTGATTTCATACAGCAACTGCACCATACAATGCCCCAGGTGCGAAAGCACATTTCGGGCAGGATGTGAAAAATGGCAGCTGTACTGTTCATGAGGAGGTGTGAAACAATGGCAATGCTGAAAATCTGGAGTGAAAATTTTAAAAATTGGAGAAGTTATGAGCGTGAGTAGAAACTGTGCAATGCACGTTCATAACACAACTGTTTTGTTTGATTTTTTTTGCACCAAATTTCAATATGGGCTTTTTAGGACCTCTCCTCATGAACACTGGCACTGTCATTTCATTAACTGGTCCCAGAAGGTGATTCTGCGCAGTGACCATGAAAACACCTTTTGGGACAGAGTAACGAGATGACAGTGACATTGCTTATAAGGTGGGGTCCCAAAAATCCCATGTTGAAAATTTGGTGCAAGAATCTAAAAAAAATAGCTATATTAAAAATCACATTGACAGTCATTATGCAGTGCTTATCTGTATTCCTCAGTTTGCGGTTTGCCTTTGAAGAGTACAGATGTGTCCTGGTCCAGAGACGATCACAGCCGCTGACCTCCGGAGGTAAGTATGGGGTGAGGGAGGTGCGGGAACTGGGGCACAGAGGGAGGAGGGTGGGGATGGGGAGGGGATCTGGAGATGGTGAGATGATGAGGGACAGTTTCTTTTACAGGATTAAAAATATAAAGACATCAGGGGACTGTTTTCTTTTTTGCAGGATAGTTATTAAAATATTTTTGACCATGGGAGTGGGCTCCCCAGTGTCAGTACTGGTGGTGGGGGATATAATGTTACTGGGGACACTGGGAGTGGGCTCCCCAGTGTCCCATCTTGGGGGGACTGCCAACATGGGGATTGAGCACCCTGTTGTCAGACATGCTTTATCTTTTGTCGGGGCTACTGCCAACATGTGGATTGAGCACCTCATTGTCAGCCATGGTTGTTTCTGTTGGGGACACTGGGAGTGGGCTCCCCAGTGTCCCATACTGGTGGGGGGGTCCTCTACTTCTGACATGGGGATTGGGCACCCCATGTTGGCAAAAACAGTGTTTTTTAATCATTTTTCCTATTTTTGGTTCATGACCTAGAATCCTAGGTTGTATCTCGTGGGTACTAAGCAGGATCCTAGGTCATATTACACTGATACAAAGTAGGACTTAAATGATTAACTAAATACATTTTATGGCCATATTTCATCCTGTAAAGTGCAGAATGCACCAAAGGGGGTCCCAATAAGCAAGCTACATGTGTTGGTTCCTCCCAAGAATATCATTTTGGGAAGTTTCAATTTTTTCCTTTTGGCAAAACTGAAAACAAGATGGCAGCCATACAAAGTAGGAATTTCTCCATATGAAGCAGGATTCCTACTTGTTTCATACAGCTGTCTTGAAGTGTTTACTGAGCATGTTCAGAAACAGTTTATTTTTATTTTTAAATTGCAATAACTTAAAAACTACTTATTCTTTTTATACCAGACTAGCAAAAGGCACAGCTGTGGGATAGACCCTTTCTACCTGGAAAATTTTAGACCAGACAACCACACCCTCTGGGTTGTAGGCAAGTTCAAAGAAAAATCCCAGCAAAGTCAATCAGCAAAAACATGTTTTTTTCCACTGTCTGTAACTTGGACACCGCACATCCAACTGGAATGAAACTTGGAAAATCAAGAGATCCACCACACAGAATGGTGCATACCACATTTCATGCAAATCCATCAAATGGTGGCAAAGTTATTAAAGTGCAAATGTTTGAGTTTAACACTGAACAGACTACTCTCTCTCTCTCTCTATATATATATATATATATGTATACATATAAAATATTTATACAATGGGGTGGGCTTATAACCAATGAGCTATATCCAGTTATTTTTCACCCCAGTGAGATAAATCCTGCAGATGTATGCATTATGATAAATTCTTACATTTATACATACAGTGAATACGTCAGCAGGTGATATTCTCACAGTCGTTACATCACACTACCCTTACTTTCAAACTAGCTCCCTAATCAAATTGCTGTTACAAGTACCAGAATCGAAATAAAAATCTCCTTTTAAACAGCAACAACTGCCACAAAAATCACTTCACAAAAAAAAAACCTCTACACATGAATACAGCAGTGAAACACTAATGTGAATCTTATGTCTACCTGCACAGCGTTCTCTCTCTGGGGATATGAAATAATGCTGCAATAAAACTGAAACTATGATCCACAGAAGCTCCGCTGTTGTTAACTGCACAAGTGCTTCACCAGAAATACATTCCACATGTGAATTCAAGTGTCACAAATAAATATTACAATTATGTTTAGCTGCACTGTCTTGTTTCTCTGGTAATAGGAAGCACCACGGCAGACAATGTGAAAGTATCAGATGCTAAATTCCAAGATAGACGGCATCAAAATACCTCATCCACAACTCAAACCATGCCAATCAGAACTGAAGCACAGAGAACGAATAACAACAAAAAATAAAATCACAGAAACAGCAGTCATACACCCAACTGACCAATACAAATACAGGACTACCAGCCATTCATACAAACAGCAGCTACACCAACAGACACCCAAGGAAGGCATTCAACCAGCAAAATAACACCATGGGAAACACAGAATTTACTACAGCACAAATATTACAGCCTCTGTTGTTTAAATCATACACATGATGTGCAGATCGTGTGCTGTGGCAAAATATTCTCACTGCATCATGAGCTCTGGATACTGTCACTTGTGCTATTGGCACTCATGAGTATCCAGAGATCACTCTGCAGGAGTGAGAATATTTTGCAAATTGCATTCCTGTTTATCATGTAATATATATATATATATATATATATATATATATATATATATATATATAATACTATACATATATATATATATACACATATATATATATATATATATATATATATATATATAGGCAGTATAGTTAGGTTGCCTGGCCACTTCTATGTTAAACCCCTAATTTTACACTTTAATAACTTTGCCACTGTATGACATATTTACCTGAGATTTTGTATACATGATCTGATACCATAGATCTCTGGATCTGGCAAGTTACGTTATGGTCAGATGAGCAGTTGTGGAACTGCAGAGCACCCAAAAATGCAAAAAAAAAAAAACCTGGGGTTTTTGAGCATTTCTTTGCACATGGCTACAGCCTGCACAATTTGTCCATTTGGTCTGAAATCATCAGGAAAGATGCAGTCTGTGTCATTGATGTGTGTTTTGAAAATTTGGTGAAAAAATATTAAACCATTCAAAAGTTATTCAAAAAACAAGTTTCCCATTATAATCAAAGGGGAAAAAAATATGTGTCTCTCGAAAACTGCCGCCACTACATTTTACTGTCACAAATGGCCCTTTTACTGTCATGCTACAGTATCTTATTTTCAGTTAGTGAGAGAGAGAAAAATGCCTAGCGTTTAAATTTGGGATCCCCCAGGTAAACACTGACTGTTGTGTTTACCTAGTTGGGTCCTGAGCATCACAGCACTATCTTTTTTGGGGGGATCCCCCCAGAAATGCCTTTTTAAAGCTCAGACACCCAGTAGTGTAGCAAATTGTGACAGAAATGGCTGCAACACTTGCAAATCACGAAAGTGTTGTGTCTATTTTTGCAAAATTGTCGCAATTTATGACAGTACTTTGCCCAAAAAAAACAATGATTTGTCATTCCACTGCAGCTAAATGGTTGGGGTTGGGCTGAAATTTGCAGGGTGGCAAGCCCTGGTCCCACAGATGTGCCTTTTGGTGGTTTCGTACCAAAACATTCAATGGGCCCTTAGCTACAGCTCTCCAAAGTTGAGAAATTTCCCATAGGCTAACATTGCAGCGCCTGCAGCAACTTGCAATGCCTGTATCTCAGAAACAGTGTGAGATACGAATTTTTCATTAGGTGGACTGAGCATGCATGGAGGTATCAAAGTCTTGAATACTACTGCAGTGGAATTTTTTTCATAGTTGCTATGGTTACTAAGATATTGCCAAATACGTGTTACAATGGTTCCTTTTGAGTACTATAGGGCTGCTATATGGCTCCGTAATTTTGTGTAAGTGGGGGTGCAGGGCCTGGAGGGCCCGTACTCCCATGATCACATACCAGTTACTAGTTACATTACACTTTCTCAAAAAGAAGGGAAATTCATTGCAAAAAACTGTGTTAATGCATCAGTTAGAGTTAATAGCACAATGGCAAAAGTTTAGAAATGTGATGTTAGGATCCCCTCACCCCCAACCCCCACACTCCACACACCAACAGATGTTGGGGTGTGCCATGGGGTCATCAGGCCTAACTCTCACCCCATTCTCCTATGCTGTAGCATATCAGCTTGTTTACTCATGGAATGGGGTGAGTGTTGGGCCTGACGACCCCATGGCACACTGTGACGTCTATTGGTGTGTGGAATGGGTGGGTGGGGGGAACCTAACATCACATTTTTAAACTTTTATCTGTGCTATCAACCTTAACTGATTCATTAATGGAGTTTTTGTGTAATCAGAAATATATGTATGTACATATATAAATACTATATATATATATATATATATATATATATATATATATATATATGGGATGTTATATACATGATTTATTTTCACAAGTTCCCAGTGACATTGGGTAACCTCACAAGTGGCAGAGCATAGCGGAGCCATGAATGGTTTGTCCAAGGTCACTCAGAATGCGTGAAAATAAATCATGTATATGACAGCCTCCCATCTCATATTTGAGACAGCTTCCCATCACATATTTGATTTATGCAATAGGGGTCTAATTTTTTGTGGTGTTCTTATTTACTTTTTGTTTGTTTGTTTCCTCATTTTTCATGAATAGGTTAGAATTTTTTTTTGTGAACCTCCTCGGGTTAGGGCTGGTTGCTGAGGTTGCAAATGTTGTTGCTATGGACCTGACATAACAGTTTCCAGAGCATGCATTCTGAATAGTTAGGTTTTGTGTGTGGGAGGGCCATAAAGTGCTGAAAACATGATGGTCTGTTTCTCACTGAGTGAAAGTGAAAGGGTGCCTGTAGTTTCTGTGTGCCATAATGTGTTTTTTTTTAAGTAATATTACTGTGTTAAATACTTATCTGGTTGATCCTGCACTTTATTTGCCATGCCATTTTAGTGGAGAGTGAACGAGGATTGTGGAACCGGGAGCCAGTTGTGAGTATGTGCTTCTTAAGCATGTCAGTGTCAGCTTCTAGGTAGGAGTTAAAAATTCTGAGGGAAGGAATTATTGTTTTGAAAATAATAGAAGTTATTTTGTTTTGTGGGGTGGGAGTGTGATGTTAGTAATAGTGGAGCATAAGTAAAGGAGATGTGAGTGATGGCAGCGAGCAGAACGAGAGTAATGTGTTGGTGAACCAGGTGGTAGTTTGTTGAAATACAAGTTTTTCTGAGCAGTTGCAGTCTGTACTTCAGAAATGAGATTATCAGTGTGGGATGAAGTGGTTACTACTTTTGGTGTTGTGCTGGTATTGCTACAAGATGGTTACTGTCGCAGGTCTTGTGGGGACAATGGTGAATGCTGTACTGCTGGTGAGGAAGTAATGGCTGGGGGTTAATGATCTAGTTCCGGCAGGAGGGGGGATCATTGATGGCAGGATGTGAACTAAATGGTGATTGATTGACATTTGGGTATTAAATAAATCTCAGAACCACCATTTATTTAACTCCAGTGAGAATAAATGAATTTATTTAACTGCTTTGGTGCCCACTCCTATTGTGCATATATATATAGATGGGGGATATGCGATGGGGGACCATGGAATAAACTAATTATTTTCTCAAGTTCCTGGTGACCTCGGGTAACCTCACGAGTGGCGTAGCATAGGGGACATGTAAAAATAATTAGTTTATTCCACGATCCCCCATTGCATGTGTGATTTATGCAATGGGTTTTGCTATGGTTTTGGTTATGTTTGTGGTTGAAGTGTGGTTTGTTTTTTACTTTTTGGATTGAGGACTATTTTGTTTTCATGGTGGTAGCTCACTTTATTGATTGCTTTGTGAATGGGTGTGCGGTTGTAGGCTTTGATTGGCTGGTCCAGTGCCTGGAGGGTGGTTGGTGTGATTTTATTGGCTGAGGTAATGTGGGAAAGTAGTTTTGATTGGTTGGAGGGGCGTATGTTAGAGTGGGAGGTTTGGAATGATTGATGTGTATGTGAATTGATGTGATTGGGTGTGTGTGTGTGTGTGTGTGGTGAGCATGCTTTTTGATTGGTTGGTGGGCGTGGCTGAGATTTGTGGGGCGGTTTCGGTAGGAAGGAGTTCGAGGAGGATATGCTGTTCAATTGCTTGAGGTGCCGGCCTTTTGGAGAGTGGGAGTTTCTCATTTGTTTTACCGGAGAGTGCAGCTCTGTTGTGGGCATCGAAGTACTACAGCGTCAGTCGGTGGATGTATGGAACACATTGAGGAGGAGGCTGTGGATTTCACTGGTGGAGTGGTGTTTTGTTCATCGATAGACCTTGGAGGAAGATTTCTTGCACATTTGAACTTTTAGGATTGCTATCCTCTTTGGCTGTTTGTTTTCTGGTTGAGATGAATGTATTGGGGCTTTTTGGGGGGTGAGCTGGTGATGATTTGGTCCTGGATGGTATTCTTGTGGATATATTCAAGTACCTGTGGATTAAGACTTTGCAGAGTCAATTTTTAAAGGTTTTTTTTTTTTGTATGTCGTACTTTGGTGTGGTGCTTTGCAAAGAATAAAGACTGAGAAGGTAAGTTTTTGCAACATTTATTAAAGAGAAAAAAATAACAGTAACATTTGTTTTTATCATAACGAGGAGAACTGCAATACTTTTGTACAGTGTATGGGTTTGTAAGATTTTTACAACTTGCAGTAAACAATTCGTTTTCAGAAAAGAACAGTTTTCAAGAACATTTGTGTATGTGGGTTGAGGTGAGGTAAGGGTAGTGGGGTGAGGGATGAGTTTAGGTCTGTGTTGTAGTCCATATGGTTTTATAGTCCTTTTACTGTATAGAATGTGTATTTTTTATTTTCTGTCTTTTCATTCAGATCGTCTTTCCGATAGTATTTGCTCTGTATTCCAAAGATGGTGGTGGTGAGAAGGTGTTTTTTTTTCCAGGTGTTTGCAGGTTTCAAAGAAAGAAAGTCCAGTTATTGTTAGATATTTTTTCTTCTTTGACAGAGCTTTTTTTGCTTGTAGGTTTGTTTATTCTGAGGTGTTTTTTTTTCTATTTGTGCAGTGTTTTAGAAAAGAATGTTTAGGTATGCACAGATCTTCTCTCTACTTTTACAGTGTTTTTTGTAGGATGGTTAAATTATTTTCAGATCTTTTTCCTTGCTGTAATCAGATCTTCTATTCATTTTTACAGGTTTTTGACATTATTGTTATGGAGAATATATGGTGGTTTGGAAGTTCATTCAGAGTCACTGTCAGTGTCTAAAATCATTGGTCTTTTCTTGCCATAGCTGTCATACTTGTTATCTGCAGGTGGGGTAGGGAGAAAAAAAGAGGATTATAAGTTTGGTTTGCAATGTGTAGTAATGTGGGGTGGTGTTTGGAAGGGTGGAAGTGGTGGTGATGGATGGATATTGGGTGGGAGGAGGGGTTTTATTTTGTAGTTTGTGACTTTTGTAGATAGTGTAATGATTCTTACCTTGTGTGATATTGAAGGTGACTTGCTTTGCATGTGTGGTGGGCTTGCTGATGCATGTTCCCAGTAGGCCTTTGTAGTTTGTAGGAATAGTGATCAGTTCTTGTTGTTTGCAGGAAGACTTGGGCTGTGGAATCTGATCACCACTTAGCAAGGTGCTTATTTGATGTTGTTTAAAGTCATTGAGCTTTGAGTATTTGTTGAGGCTTTGCAGCTGTTTAGGGCCTGAAATTTGTATGATTTCGGTTGGTGGTTTTCCACTGTCCACTAATTTTTGTACAAGGTGCTTTCATAAATATAATAAATATATATATATATATATATATATACATATACAGTATATATATTTTACGGTTGCACGGCAGTGCTACCATAGTTAGGGTTGAGTACCCCATTTAAGGTTAAATGGTGAAACTTTGCACCTTAATAACTTTACCACCATTCAACGGATTTGCCTAAAATTTGGCAGGTACTGGGTGTAACCATAGATTTTGGGATCTGCCAACTTTTGTACCAGCCACATATACAGATGTGGAGTTATTAAGCGACATCCGTGTGTGCAATTACGTTTTTTTGTGTGCTTTCTTTGCTCGCGCCTACAGGTCACACGGTTCACACAACAGGTCCAAAAACTTCAGGGAACATGTGGCCAGGGTCCCTGATGTGCATTTTGAAGATTTCATGAAACAATATTGAATGGTTCAAAAGTTACTCAAAAACAATTTTCCCATTATAGTCAGTGGGAAAAGTTAACAAAAAGTTCAACAGTGTCTCAAATGCAGTTTTTAGTGTTGCAAATGACCCCTGTAGTATCGTGAGTCAGCCATTTTTTTTTCAGTTAGTAGTCACAGAAATGCTTGGCATTTAAATTTGGGACCCTATAGGGACACAATTCTTTTTGTGTTCACCTGGTCGGACCCTGAGGATGCTAGCCATGTCTTTTTTGGGGGGTTAAACACCCCAGAAATAGTAGTGTTGCAAAATAGTGTCACACTCACAACACTTTCGTGATTTCATTTGCGAAAGTGTTGTGATTTGTGACACTATTTTGCAACACTATGCCCAAAATAACAGGAATTCTTTGCCACTCTACTACAAAACAACAGTTTGGTCTTTTAGGTTGAAATTTGGAGGGAAGAAAGCCAACATCTCACAGATGTGCCTTTGGTAGTTTGGTGACAAAATATTGCACGAATGGAAAGTTACAGTGTTCCGAAGTTGACACTTTTCCCCACAGACTAACATTGCGGCATCTGCCGCACCTTTCGGGGCCCGTACCTCAGAAATGGTGCGAGATACAGACTTTTCGTCAGAAAAATATTTAGCCCCCCCAAAAGGAGTCTAAGCAGAAAACTAGCCAGGAAAGTAAAAATTCATATGAAATTTTAATTTTCTTTCTATGTAGTATGGTTCCTGAGATATGAGTAATTTAGTATTCTAACTCCTCATTTTCTGCTCCGAGCCCTTTATTATGCATACATTCTTTGTACTCACTGTATTTCTCTGTGCAGCTGTTGGGGAAAACCAGGGTGTGCACTCCAGTTACTGTTACACGTAGCATTTCCACTTGTGTTTCCATATCCATTCGCTTTAGTGTTCCCATATATGCCACCGTGTGTGTTATCCTTTGTGTTTCTGTTTGCACTTGCATTTGTGTTACTCTTACCATTTGTGTCTACAGTACTATTTCTGTTTGTGTTTCATTTGTGTCACTGTGCACATTACCATTTGTGTTTCGGCCACCCTCCTGTTTTGCGTTTGTCTTTTGTTTTGCATCATCATCGTTGTCATCGTTGTTACCATTACCATTTGCATTTCCAATTGCATTCCTGTGCGTGTTACAGTGTGCATTTTCATACATGCTTGCATTTCTGTTTCCTTTGGCATTATTGTTGCTGTTACCATTACCATTTGCGTTTCTAATTGCAGTACCGTGATCATGTGCATTACGGTTTACATTTTCACATAGGCTTGCATTTGCATTTCAGTTTCTGTTTCCTTTGGCATTATTGTTGCTGTTACCATTACCATTACCATTAGCATTTACAATTGAGGTACCGTGACAGTTCGCATTATGGTTTGCATTTCTGTGCACACTTGCATTTCTGTTTCTGTTTCCTTTGACGTTATTGTTGCTGTTACCATTACCATTTGCATTTATAATTGCGGTACCATGACCGTGCACATAATGGTTTGCATTTCTGTACATGCTTGCATTCGCGTTTCCGTTTCCTTTAGCATTATTTTAGCTGTTACCATTACCATTTGCATTTCCAATTGTGATTCCATGACCATGCATGTTATGGTTTGAGTTTCCATTTGTGCTTGTGTTTACCTTTCCGTTTCTGTTTCTTTTGGAGTTATTTTTGATGTTACTGTCACCATTTGCATTTGCAGTTCTGGTACCATGACCGTTTGCATTACGCTTTGCATGTCTATACGCACTTGCGTTTGTCTTTCTGTTTCTGTTCCCTTTGGCATTATTGTTGCTGTAACAGTTAACATTTGCATTTACAATAGCGGTACCGTGACCGTGCACATTACCAGTTGTGTTTCCGTGTCCGTGTACATCTCCATTTGCTTCACTATTCACTTTGGCATCACTTTGCGCTTGCGTTTCTATTAACGTTTGCATTACCATTTACATTTGTGTCACCATGTGCATAACTGTTAGCGCTTGTGTTTGCATTGCAGTTACCGTTTCTATGTCACAAGACATCACGCTCCCACCACTGCATTCTATTCTCTATTTATAGTCCTCATTCTCAAAAAGAAAAGGGAAATTCATGGCAAAAACTCTCTTTAATGCATCACTTAGGGTTGTTCACAGTGACAAAATTGAGAAAATTCAGTGTTAGGGTTGAAAGCCCCCCTTGCACTCCAGCCCACCCCAACTGTGGCATCAGGGTGTGCATTGGGGTTGTTGAGCTCTAACTCTCACCCCATTCTCCTATACCTCAGCTTGTTTACACACATGATTAAAGAGAGTTAGGCTGATGACTCCAATGCACACCTCGGTGTCGGTTGGGGTGGGTGGGGTCAAGGGGACTTTCAACCCAACACTGAATTTCTCACTTTGTCACTGTGAAACAACACTAACTGATGCATTAAATGGAGTTTTTTGTTGTGTGTGTGTATATATATATAAATATATATGTATACTGTATATATTATGGTAGCACAGTAGTGCTACCATAGTTAGGGTTGAGTAGCCCTTTTAAGGTTAAAGGGTGAACTTTGCACCTTAATAACTTTGCCACCGTTTAATGGATTTGCCTGAAATTTGGCAGATATGGGGTGTTACCATAGATCATGGGATCTGCCAACTTTTATCCTGGTTGGAGATACAGATGTGGAGTTATTAAGTGACATTCATGTGCACAATTACTTTTTTTTGTGAATTCTTTGCTTGCACCTACAGGTCGCACGGTTTGCATGACTGGTCAAAAAACTTCAGGGAACATGTGGCCCTGGTCCCCGATGTGCCTTTTGAAGATTTCTTGAAAAAATATTGAACGTTTCAAAAGTTATTCAAAAAACAAGTTCCCATTATAAGTCAATGGGAAAAGTTAACAAAAAGTTCGACACTTTCGCAAATGCAGTTTTTAGTGTCGCAAATTGCCCTAGTAGTGCCACAAATCTGCCATCTTGTTTTCAGTCACTGATCACAGAAATGCTTGGCATTTAAAATTGGGACCATCTAGGGACATAATTCATTTTGTATTTACCTAGTCAAGCACTGAGGATGCTACCCATGTCTTTATTTTGGGGCAAAACACCCCAGAAATATGTTTTTCAAATTTCTGGAAAAAGTAGTGTCACAAAGTAGTGTCTCACCTGCGACACTTTTGCAAATTTTGTGAAAGCTTTCGCAAAGTGCGACACTACTTTTTCAGACTATGGCCAAAATGACTGGAGTTCTTTGCCACCCTGCTGCAAAAGAATGGTTTGGTCTTTTGAGCTGAGATTTGGAGTGAAGGCAGCCAACATCTTTCAGATGTGCCTTATGGTGGTTTGGTGAAAAATATTGCATGGATGCCAAGTTACGGTACTCCGAAGTTGACTTTCCCCCATAGACTAACATGGTAGCATCTGCCGTGCATTTAGGGGCTCAGATCTCGGAAACGGTGCAAGATACGGAATTTTTGCTGCAAAAATATGCATTTAATGAAAACCTATCCAGGAAACTTATGAATCATGTGACATTTTAATTTTTTTTCTACGTCGCACGGTTCCTGAGATATAAGCAATTTGGTATTCTAAAAGCTCATTTTCTGCTCCAAGGCCCAGTACTATGCATACATTCTTTGTACACACTGTGTTTCTCCATGCAGCTGTTGGGCAAAAACAGGGTGTGCACTTCTGTTACTGTTACAGTTAGCATTTCCACTTGTGTTTCCATACTCGTTTGTGTTACCGTTCCCATGTACACCATCGTGTGCGTTAACCTTTGCGTTCTCATTTGCGTATGTGCTTGCATTTGCATTTCTGTTTCCTTTGCCGTTATTTCTGTTGTTAACATTACCATTTGCATTTCTGATTGCACTACCTTGACCGTGTGCATCATGGTTTGTGTTTCCTAAAGCGCATTTGTCTCCTTTTGCATTACTGTTCGCTTTGGCGTCACTTTGTGCTTGAGTTTCTAGTAACTTTTGCTTTTCCATTTACATTTCAGTCACCATGTGTGCAACCATTAGCGGTTGCATTTCTGCTGCTGTTACCATTACTGTGTCACAAAAAAATTACATAGTGGGAGCTTGGGGCCCAAAGAGCCCCATGCTCCCACCACCACATTCCATTCACTATTTTTTACTGCACAGTCTCAAAAAGAAGGGAAATTAGAGGCAAAAAACTCCATTTAATGCATCAGTTAGGGTTATTCCACAGCAAAAAAGGTGAGGAAATTCACTGTTGGGGATGAAGTCCCCTTGCACTGCTCCCCCCCACTGCCACTGGGTGTGCATTGGGGTCTTCAGTCCTAACTCTCACCCCATTCTCCATACTTCAGCTTGTTTACCCATATGATGGGGTGAGATTTAAGGCCATCGACTCAATGCACACCCCATTGGTGGTTGGGGTGGCAGGCTGAGGTGGTGCAAGGGGCTTTCAACCCAACACAGAATTTCTTCACTTTTGTCACTGTGGAACAACCCCAACTGATGCACTAAATGGAGTTTTTGCTCTAAAATATATATATATATATATATATATATATATATATGCAACAGGCAACTACATAAACAGCTTGTGATAAATTCATGTATCTGAGCCACTGTGTACATAAATTTATTTATATATACAGTTGTGATGTCATGAGCTGTTTATACACATAGTTGTGATGTCATCAGTCAATTTATCCATACTAACCATATTCAAATGTGAATAACTTTAAATCAAAAATGACATACTGTGAACATGAAAGTTGTTCAGCACAAAATATCTACCAAATGGGTATATATATATATATATATATATATATATATATATATATATATATATATATATATATATATATATATATATATATATATATATATATATATATATATATATATATATATATGTGTGTATATCTCTGCAAAAACCTATGTTAATACACCATTAGGGTTAAAGTATCAAAACAGGGAAATGCGACCTTAGGTTTATTTTTTTATTTAACCAAGAAGACATACTGAGCAGGCTACTGCTTGATTCCAGATGCATCCTGGAGGGAGGGGGATACTACATACACAGTTGAATGGCAAGCAAATACAAAGTATAATACATAATTCATAATACATAATACATAATAGGGACAGACACTACACATTAAGTACCGATACAGAGACAAGAACAGCATGACAGAACAGTTGATACAAACTCAAAACTGGCACAGTTTAGGTACATTACATTAAATGTATTAGGATAGGTAAGCAAACATTATATATTCATAGAATGTGCAGCCAAGACTGCCACACTGTGGTATGTTAAAGGGCCTAGACACATGAGAAAGTAGGGGAGAAGTGAGCTAGGATCATGGAGTTAAAATGAGGGGAGGAAGAGAAGTAATGAATGGTTGCGGGGAGGGAGTTCCACAACTTAGGCATGCGGTAGCTGAAGGCTGCCTGGCCCACGGAAGAGTATCTATGTGGGGCAACTAAGATCCTTGAGTCATTATTTCTGAGTGAATATGCTAGGATGCTAGGGTTGGCTAGGGCAGAGGTGAGGTGGGGGGAGCAGCTGGGACCAGTACTTAGCCTGGACCTTGGTGTAGTGGGACTGCCTATGGTTATCTAGGGATGTAAGGCTCATAGATTGGTAGAGGGCACAATGATGGGTGGAGTATGTGCAGTTCAGGACAAAGCGACACAAAGAGTGGAAGATGGGGTCCAGTCTGGCTAAGGTGGACTTGGGACCAGCACTGTAGACAACATCCCCAGGGTCGAGGACAGGGAGGATCATTTTCTGCATCATGGCCCTATGGGCAAAGAATGGAATAATGGCACGGTTGTGGTAGAGTGCTGCAAGCCTGGGGTACAGGTCCTTGAGTATGGAGTCAGCATGTGCAGAAAGGTTGAGGTGCTGATCAAGCCAGACTCCAAGGTACCTGAAGGAGGTACAGGCCTCAAGGAGCATCCCATTTTTGAAATGTTTCACCTGGAAGGCACACTGAACAATAAGTTACTCATCTTCCAGTGTGATCTGGGGGTAGGGGGCACAATCAGGATGGAAACAGAGATTCATAACAATTTAACAGAAAACAAACAGTAACATTTGGTAGCAAACATTAAGCAGTAGTGCACAGACAGACATATCATTTTACAGGGACTGACTAATTGTGTTTGATAAACAGAAGGTAGACAGCATTGTTGTACAACTGGAGTGCAGAGGGGAGGGAATGAAGGGGCGAGACTTACAGGCATTAAGACTGATGAAATATAAATAGTATAGCAGCTGAGAAAGACCAGAGTCAAAACAAGTAGTACAGGCAGGTTCATGAGGCACAGTACATCAGAGTGCAATATAGTTACAGAGTTAATACTCAGAGACAAAAAGACAAAAAGATTAAGTGTGAGGGGAGGGGGAAGATGGACAAGTGCTTTATTTTGATGAGATTACACTGTGGAGGAGGTTAACCCATTCACCCTCTAGAATGTTAAGACCCTGCAAGGGGACTTGGGCAGGCAAGCTGGAGGAGAAAGACGAAGTGAGTAGGCAAGTTGGAGAAAATGGGGAAAGATAGCAGGACAAGGCAGAAGGAGAATTTAGAGGAAGGCTGGATATTTGGGGGAAGGGGGGAGGGCGGTGGAGGAAAGGAGGGCTAGAGGAGATGGGAATTAATATAGAACAGGAATTGGGTAAAGAGAGAAGCTAGGGAGGATTATACCAGGAACAGCTGGAGGAGAGATAGTTATGGAGGGCACAGCTGAGGGAGTATGAGGAGGAAGAGTGATGTATTTGAGGGGGGATGGAGTTCCAGATTTTAGGGAACTGGTGGGCAAATCCAGAGTGACCAATGAGTAGAGCAACAGGTGATAACAGAGGTCAGAGAGTCATAGGATCTGAGGGAGTGAGAGGGTGGGGGAGGGATGGAGAGAGATGAGGGGAGGTAGGGAAGGAGTTCATCAAGCCAGAATTTAGAGATCAGTTTGACACAATGGGAGAGATGTCTATTTGCCAGTGTTGGAAAGGACAGAGCATGATAGAGATCACAGTGGTTAGAATGAGAGGGAGCATCAAGAGTGAAACCGCAGAAGGAGTTAAAGAGAGTCTAATCTGGCTAGGGAGGATTTGGGAGTGGCACCATAGACTACATCACAGTAGTCAAAAATGGGGAAAATCATCTTTTGAACAAGGCGCCAAGCTTAGGGTGCAGTTTTTTCAGGATGGCATCTATGTGCCCAGAGAAGCTGAGGTGTTGGTCCAACCAAACCCCAAGGTATCTAAGTGAGGTAGTGTCCTCAAGGATAGTCCCATCAAGGGTGTGGAAAGAGGACAAGCTAGGTAGCCTTGAGAGTCTGCCTAGTGCCAAATGTCATGGAGACTGTCTTCTTGGTGTTAAGGAAGAACTGATAGGAAGCAAACCAGAGCTGAACTTGGTCAAAATCATGCTGAAGACTGGATGCAACATCAGAGGGACATGTGCCGGATGTATACAAGACAATATAATCAGCATACATGTGGATGGAGGAGGAAAGAGTGTGGACTGAGGGAAGGTAATTTAGGAAGATGGAGAAAAGAAGAGGACTGAGCACTGAGCCCTGGCAGACTCCTGTGCTGATAGGGAGAGGAGGGGCGATGGAGTCCACGATCCTGACTGATTGGGTTCATACTTTTTATATGATTTAAGCAAATTTTGTGACATAAGGCTAAAGACCTAGATAAGTGTTCCACAATAAAAATTGGTTTTCTGATCTGTTGTTCCAACACCCACACCTCCCAGAGTTTTCAATTTCAACACATCATGGTAAGCCACCTGCTGCTTCAATTGCCCTCCAAGAATCTTCCCTGCCCTATCCCCATGCTCACAGAGACATTGCCTGGAGTATCAAATGTCCCCCTTCAATTCTGTTTTCTGACAGCTTCATTAATTCTTGCCTCTTTTGATCTGTTTTAACTTTGGGGCCTATGACTACTTTGCAGTATGCAGAAATTCTAGTTCTTCAATTTGCCTTTCTAGGGTGAGTTATTTAGTGTCTCTCTCTCTATCTCTCTCTCTCTTTCTTTAGTTAAGTGGCATAGGCAATGATTTTTCCTGGTAGCGTGACCTTCAGTGCATCCCATTTAATGCAGGGCTCACTGTCTCCCTCTGGATTTGATGAATGAAATTCCCGAACCTCCTGTGACACTACTTCTTGAAATTCTTCCCAATTTAACAGGCTAACAGTGAGTCTCCAGACTGTATTTCTGGGCACTGAACAGACAAAGAGCTCCAGAGAAATTGGAACATGATCTGAAGTAATTATATTTCCAATGAAACACTGCTGTACTGTGTGCAGCAATTGTATAGGGAAGAGAAAATCAATCCTAGAGTACTGATAGTGCCTAGGAGAGAAATAAGAGAAATCGTAGACCTGGGGGTGCAAGTAACGTGAAATATAAACCTGGCCAGTTCTGTTCTGAGAGGTTTCAATAACTTGGAAGTTCTGGACTGCAGGTGGGTTATCTGACCCGTTTTGTCTAAAGCTGGGAAAACAGTTGTGTAAAAACTCTTCCAAGTATAATAAGACTATGTGTGTCTGCAACAGCATCTGAGATCACTCTCTTGTAAAAGGGGCCCCGATGCTGCTGTTTGCTTAGGGCACACAAGTTTAACAGGATGGAACACTACCCCCTATATTCCCGCTTCATTCTTATAAAATGACCCTCTGGGTCAGTCTGCTCATGTGTAGAGATGCAGCGAAATTAAATTCCACAGTGCATGATATGTTGCAGAAATATTTTTGTGACGCACATGTCACCTAGTTTATGAATCCTTAGTCGGATTTGTTGCACGCTTACAAAAAAAAAGGAACAGATGAAATAAAATTGATATACTTACCAGTATGGATTGGAAATGGATATTCCATAGGTTTCTGTAGACAGTACTACTGCTGTACCATTGATACAGACTTTCAGAGAAGGAGAGTCATTTGTTGTTAACCTGTAAAAAAAAAAAATAAGCTGACTGTATGTGTTTGACTATTGCAGCTCAGAAAAGCAACAGAAAACAAAACACACAGCTAATGAAGTTGAATAGCATAAAAAACATTGGTACACATACTCACTTTATAGTTTTAATAGTAAGAAGCCTTGTGCCTGTGGCTGATGGATGTAGTCTCCTGTTCAACTCCCTCTGCCTTGGCATGGCCAATGTAATGGAAAAACATTGTCATAATGACACCGGTGGCGGATGCTGGTGGTCATAGCTGTGGCACGTGATGACATTCCCTCTCACATCTTCCTGCATCTGGTGGTGGTGGCAGTGGTGAACAGCGGTCTTATGGTGGTGGTCGCCTGGGGGGGACAAGGTCACATTCCTTATGGTGGCAGTGGAGAGCAGCGGTCTTATGGTGGTGGTAGTTCGGGGGCCAGGATACATTGTGCTCTGTGTTATCAATGTGATTATGTGACATATGGAATTTGAGTCAGTATGAGTGGGACAGTGATTTAACTTTATGAAAAAGAGAACATGTATCATATAAGACATGTGACAGCCTTTAACCACTTAAGTTAAAACCTGCCAACATTAACCTCATCATCATTCATCATCATCCTCAGAAAGAAAGCTGCCCTAGCAGTCTTCTATGTCTGAATTCAGACCATGGGGAAATTCTTTCTCCACTGTGTAATCATCTACGTCAGTGGTAGGCTGCCTCATGCTGTCACTGCCACCAAGATGGTCCCTTTCTTCAGCATCAGCAAAACCATGACTATGCTGGGGTATGAATACTGAGGTTGCAGTCTGAGCTGGTATGTGCCTCTCATTCATTTTTATTAATGTCAGCAAACTGACATTGCAGGAGAGAGGTTTGTACGATGATCCCGAGCTTTTGCACCTGCTGAGCTGAATTCCCTCTTGACACTCACTCTGGAGGGTGGGCATGTCAAGTACTTCAGTGCATTCACTGACCTTTCCACTTCAGTATAAAAGGGGATCATCAGTGATTGACAGATGCCTGTTTTCAGACACATATGACTCAACCATTCGCTGTGCTGATCTAAGTCCAGTGGTTGATGCATCATCCGCTTCTCTGGAACCATTTATGTCACAAATCCCCACTTGGGACAAAGCCTTCCAAAGTGGGTTAACCCAAGCCGCTTTTGATGACAGACCACCTGACGCTGAAGTCTCCTTTCCCTTACAGGATATGCTTGATACTACTAAGCCAGGTTCACCTTCAGTCTGATTATGCTGCTCAGGTTTCCTGACCTTGGCACTTGACTTCTGTGCCCCATGAACCAAGTGCACCAGTTGCCCACTGACATTTTTTTACCGGTTCAGGCCAGCCCTCCAGTACTGAGGCAATTCCACATTTACATCGTGGGTCCAGCATTGTTGCTATTGCAAAGTTGTCACTACACTGAATGCTCAAGATGTGACTGACGATTCTGGCCGAATACTGTCAGCATGTGTTTTAGCAACACACTGCTAGCACTGTCTCCGGCAACATCAAGGCTATGCTGTACATTTACCAATGTCTGTCTCAGCACCCGCAGCAGTGGAACTGATTGGCTAGGGGAAGCTGACTCACCACTCACTGCCTGTGTTTCATGTTCAAAAGGCCTCAAGATTCTTATTACAGAGTCCATGAGGCGCCACTGTTCAGTCGTCATAGACATGGAGGCCCCGGAATTGTCACGGCTAGTGTGCATGACAAGATATTCTGATATGGCTTTGTACTGTTCATACAACCTCTCTGCCATGTATAAAGTGGAGTTCCACTGGGTGACAACTTCCAGCTTCAAGCGGTATTGCAGGAGGCAGTTTCGGATCTGTGACTGCCGAAGTTGGCCACGAACCTTTGCAAAGCGTAGAAAGTGAGAACAAATACGGCGTGCAACTGTCAGCATTTCCTTCATGTTAGGATGCTGCAGAAACTCCTGCACCACAAGATTTAAACAGTGGGCCATGCATAGAGCCCCAAAAAAGCCACTATTTGTGATGCATTTCACCACATTTGACCCATTGTCACTTGCTATGAATCCAGCTCTCAGGGGCAGGGGGTTCAGCCACTTGTCAATTTCAGTCAGTACCACATCCAACATGTTTTCAACAGTGTGTGAACAGGTCACATTGCGCATAGCAATCATTGCATGATGTCGAATTCCTGGAAGATTGCTACCATGATACTCCACCTTACTACACTTATTATTTACACTACCAACAGCACAAACAACCCCTGGCACCTGCGCCCAGTGTGCAGTTATACACAAATATGACCTCCCTGCTGTTTTGCTGCTTGTCTACATATCTATACTTAAATGGATAAATAGAGAGGAGGGATGCTGAAGGGCATGTCTTGCTGAGTTGGACACAGTATGATACAATTTGGGGACAGCACAGATTGAAAAGTATGTTGTGGATGGGACTTTTCATTTTGGACAAGCATGAGCAGCAAACCGCAGGAACCCAGATTTCTCCACAAAGGAGAAGGGCAAAAGATCAATTGCCAGCATTTCAGCTACAGCAGCATTAAGTTCATGTGACACTGTATGATTGGGTGGGTACTTCAACTTTTGCGCAATAACACTCTGTAACTTAGGCTGACTTAAATGTTTTAGAAATGCAGTTATTTTCCCAGATTTACCAACAGGGGTTGATGTACTGTACCACTTGCACTAGACATACTGCATTGACCACCACCACCACCATAACTGCTATTCTCACCACCACTGGACAAGACTTCAAAATCATGCTGCCCTTCTACCTCATCATGCCTGTAGTAATCCTCAGCTATTATTTCATCACTACTGCAAGCATTTAATTTTCTACTTGATTCTACAGTCATGGAAGGGGATAACATGCTCATTATGGTTGATGACGAGGGTGAACGCCCCACTGTGGTACAGGTATTAGCTGCCATCTTGTGCTGAGTCCATAGTACCATGTGTCTATTCTTAAGCTGTGTATGCTGTCCCCCTCTACCCAGATGGCTCCCCTTTTTATGCCAACTCACACACACCTGGTAAACCAGGCAGATTGCAACTTACTCATCATTTGCATCTTCCACAAAAAAATCCCAAACAAGGGATCTTGATGCTCTAGTTTTAACATGTCCCCCTTGTTGCTGCCTATTGGACAACTTTTTTTAAGCCATGAAGTGGGAGGTTGGTCTACAAATGACCACTGTGACTTCCGATCATTATTAATGGATCATCATCATAAACTAAAACTGGTAAATCACAACTTTTTACGGAAGTGGGGATGCAAACAGACCCAGACACAGCTACCTTGAGTTTCTTTTTTTCTGGTTCCCAACAGGGGTCACTGACATCATCATCATATTCATCAACATCATCCACATCTTCTGCTTGGATGCTGGCCTATGGACTGCATGTTGCAACCACAGCAACATCATCATCATCATCACCACCATCACCCAACTTTTTTTTACTACACTGAATTATTGCATGGCAAATGCATGACCGGAACCACAGTGGAAGAAATGTCACTTTGTGCGCTATCATTGACATGATGATCAGAATCCTCATGTTCAGTTACTGGGATGTTACAGGGGAGCATGACATCATCTACACTGTCACTCATTGCCACTGCTTCACACTCCACTATATTTTTGGGCACAGTAAACTGGTCAGAACTGGAACTTGAGGAAGGAATACTCATACCACCACCAGCAACTGCACTAACACCACCAGCTAGGACAACATCATCTCCTCCAACTATAAGTGAAGCTACTGATTGTAGTGTAAAAACACTAAAGGAGAAATACCATTCCTCACATCAGCAATGCACTTCTGCAACTGCGTACTACTAACATGCCCACAGACAATCCTACCACTGGCAGCAGTGTCATGGTGAGAAACAGCTTTGCTTGCACGTCTCTTTGTGGGCATTTTGGGGGATGAACAGGAATATTCTAAACAAATTCAGATTTTGGAATGTTCACTCTGGATGGGAGCTGGGGGGAGGTGATGCTGGATGTGAAGCCAAAAAAACAACTGTGGCTTCAACAACAGATACAGACACAAAGTCACAACAAGTTCAAAAACACCTTAACTAACCAGTGGTGTTCTCAAGTCACAAACAATCCAATGTGGAAAAGAATACATTGTGCCGGTGGGGGGGGTTGGGGCACTGACTAAAGATTGCTGCAGTGCAAAACCAAGAAAAGCTACCACAATGGCAGTACAAAATCATGTAGCTGCAGTGGATAGCAGGTTCACACTGCTGCATCTGCAATTACACCCTGGCACAATAAAAGGTGTATTATTTGATGTCACATCACGCACCACACACACACTCACACACACACACAATTTATCTACAAGTAATGCGTACCAAATTTAAAACTTCAGTACTATACAACATATTTCAAACAACCTCCTCAATGCTGCACCAGGTCCCTCCTCCAGACCACAACACACACAATCAGCAAATAAATTTCAACAATTACTGAAAATATTACTGTGTGTACATTAACACAGTCAATTATGCAAGAAAAATATAACCAAAAATCAAAGAACTCCCTATTTCTCCAACTTAAATCTACCTACACCAGAAACGCCCCTCCCCCGGAGCACACTTCCACTGTCTCTCAGTACATTAACATTCAAAATCCACACACAAACAATAAATGCTCGATGATATGAGCACAGGAGGGTTTCCTACAATCGATGAACTAAAGTTTCAGCAAAAAAAAGATGCAAAAGACTTTTTTAACAGCTTTTAGAAGGTTTGAATCACAAAGAGCTCTCAGAGCAGACTGTCTCCTACAGCTTCCTACACCCACTACCCTGAACTGAGGCTGTGCAGAACAATCTAGAGCCCATGTGACCTGAAATCTGATGAATCACTGCAAAATTCGCCTTTGGAGCTTTAAAACAAGGCAAAGTGAGGTGAAATACATTGTTCTCAATGTACTTCACCTTAAGATTTGGTGGAGTAGTGGTTTGGGAAGGTGGAGTAATGGGAAGTCATTGTCTTCAATGGACTTCGCATTACCTATTGTAACGCGAAGTACTCAGCTTCGCTTTGTGGAGTAAGTACTCTGTGAATCTGCCTTCACTCCGCGAATCTCTCTCTGTGGAGTGAAATGAGGCCACTTCACCCATCTCTACTCACGTGTGACTTTGAATGGGAAATTCTTCTCAATCAGGATGCTATCCCTTTCTTGTGCGGATGTGCTTGAACAGAAGAGGTGTAGACCTCCACCGCACAGGCCCATAACACAGAAATATAGACTTTGACGACAGATAAAGACCGCTTGGGCCACCTAGTCTGCCAATTTCCCTACCTATTGGATAAGCTGCAGATCCTAGTTAAACAACAGCCTACTTCTTCCTTCCTCCCGTCAGAATTGCCTTATGTCTGTCCCATGAATTCTTGAATTCCCCCACTATTCTTGACCTCACGACCTCCTCAGGAAGGCCACTCCATGCGTTCACCACCCTCTCCATGAAAAAAATACTTCCTCACATTGTCCCTGAGCCATCCCCTATCTTCAGATTGTGCCCCCTTGTTCTTGCACATCTCTTTTTCTGACATATGCTACCCTCTTGGACATTGTTGTTTCCCTTGAGGTACTTGAAAGTTTCTATCATGCCCCCCTCCTTTCCTCCAGGGTATACATATTAAGCTCCTTTAGTCTCTCTTCTTATGGCTTATGGTGCACCCTGCACCATTTTAGTTGCCCTACTCTGGTCTACCTCCATCCTGTCTATGTCCTTGCAGAGATGGGGTCTCCAGAACTGCATGTAGTACTCCAGATGTGGGCTCACCAACTGTCTGTACAGAGGAACAACTTCCTGTTTTCTACTGGTGATGCCTCATCCTATGCATATAAGTATCCCCCAGCCCTCCTTACTGCCTTCTCACATTGCTTGCTTACCTTTCGGTTATCTGATATGACTACCCCCACGTCCCTTTCCATTTCTGTTCACCCCCCCACCAACTGTGTACTCTTTCCCTGGATTTTTGTTTCCCAGGTTCATTACTTTGCACTTCTTTGCATTGAATCTAAGATGCCATACTTTTGACCATTCCTCCAATCTGGCCAAGTCCATACTAACATACTAAAATGCCAGCAGAATAGGCCTAACGGTCTTTCGTGTCTGCTCGTTTGGTCAGCCCCCCACCCTGGGTGCTGACCTTGCTGTCCCCCTCACCTTCTCTGCCTTCTCCCTTCCCAGTTCTAGATATTCTTGCTGCATTGGAATTTGCTTCCAGAACCCTTCCCCTGTACCTGTCCCACCCCCTCTGAAACCCTCCACTGTCTCTGCCTCCACCAGCCCCCTA
The DNA here is from genome assembly GCA_016271365.2 of Neoceratodus forsteri. NCBI lineage: Eukaryota > Metazoa > Chordata > Ceratodontiformes > Ceratodontidae > Neoceratodus > Neoceratodus forsteri. The sequence goes on along the minus strand of CM028132.1, from coordinate 1,088,800,181 downwards.
GGCAGTGCATTCCATGGCTCCACCAACTTCTCGTGAAGTAGCACCTCCTCTTTCTCCCTGAATCTTCCCCCCAGCTTCCACCCATGCCCCTAGTGGCCCCCTCCCTCCTTCCTTCAAGCACCCTGACTGTTCCTCCCCTATTTACCCTCTTCATGTACCTGAAGACCTCTATTATGTCCCCAGTCGCCTCTCTTCCAAGTGTGTACATATTTTAGCTCTTGAGAGCCTCTCCTCATAGGTCCTGTCCCACAAGCCCCAAATAATTTGGTTGCCCTCCTCTGGACCCTCTCCAGGAGTGTTAATGTCCCTGTTTAAGGTGGCTCCAAACTGCACGCAGTACTCAAGGTGTGGCCTCACCAAGCAGTTATACAGAGGAGTATCACTTCCTCCTTCTGGAGGTGATCCCTCAGCGATGCATCCCAGCATCCTGTTGGCCTTGGCTGCTGCCCTCCTACAAGTCTCAGAGTTGTTCATCTTGACATCCACCACCACCCCAGGTCCCTCTCAGCATCGAGACTTGTAGCATTCCCCCCCCAGGGTGTACACTTGGCCTGGGTTTCTGGCCTCCAGGTGGAGTACCTTGCATTTCCCTGCATTGAACCTCAGCTTCCACTTTCTAGACCATCTTTCCAGAGCCTCCAGGTCCCCCTGTAGGGCCACCCTCCCCTCCTCCCCATCCACCACCACCTCCAGTTTCGAGTCATCTGCAAAGAGACTCATCTCACTCCTGATTCCTGTCCTTATCTCAGAGACATAGGCATTGAACAGAAGGGGCCCAAGGACTGATCCCTGTGGGACCCCACTAATGACCCTCCTTGGGGATGAGACTATCCCACCAACTACGACCCTCTGGGTCCGGTCCTGGAGCCAATTGCCTATCCATCTGATCATCTTGTTCCCCACCCCCATTTCTCCCAGCTTATCCAACAGGCCCACGTGAGGAACAGAGTCAAATGCCTTGCTGAAGTCTAGAAAGAGGACGTCCACTGGTCTACCCAGGTCCAAGGCACTAGTTACCCAGTCATAGAACTCCACCAGGTTTGTCTGACACGATTTCCCCGGGATGAATCCATGCTGTCTATTGTCCAGGCACCCTGACTTATCCAGGTCCCCCCCAGCCTCTCCTTGACAATGCCCTCCATCACCTTGCCCACCACCGATGTCAGGCTGACAGGTCTGTAGCTCCCTGCCACCTCCCTTGATCCCCCCTTGTGGATAGGCACTATATGCGCCACCTTCCAGTCTTGGGGCACCCACCCTGTCCTCAGAGAGATGGTGAAAAGCTCTGCCAGGGGTTTCGCCAGGACATCTGCAAGTTCCTTCAGCACTCTGGGATGTAATTTATCCGGCCCCGGTGCTTTCTCCGTCTTAAGGGAGCTGAGGGCTTCCCTCACTCTCTCTGCTGTGATTTCCACTCCGTACCTCTTTCCCTGCTTAGCCCTCCCCCACCTGCCAGTGATGCCTCCCTCTCCCAGACCTGCCGATCGGTAAGGGTCCCCTCCTCAGTATCTCTGTCTCCTCCCATGTATGATGCAGCACCCCATTTTCTTGGTGAAAACTGAGGTGAAGTACTCATTTAGTACCTCAGCCTGCTCCCCGGGTCTTGTGCCCATCTCTCCCTGATTTAATCCTGCTAATCTGCCCTTCACCCTTCGTTTTTCCCCAATGTATCTAAAGAACCCTTGTTCCTCTCCTAATTTCCCTGGCCAGGTTCTGCTCCTTCCTTGCCTTAGCCGCCTCACCACTCTAGTGGCCCTTCTAGCCATCAGCTCGTACTCCTCGATCCCTTTCACCCTTGAGCACTTGAATTGCTTATAGGCTGCTTTCTTTCCCGCACCACCTCCTGGACCTCCCTGGTCCACCAACAGGGTTTTTGGGCCCTACCGCATTTTGTCTTACTCTTGCACAGGTGCTGGTAGCATCCTGCACCCTCTCCTGATGATTTCCACCTACTATCAGCGTCCATGTCTGACCCAATCCCATCCAAATGCTCCTTAAGGATCCTTCCCATTTCCTTAAATCCACCCCTGAAGTCGGTTACTTCCGTCTTTGTGCAGCCTTCTACCCTCCTAGGTCCAGGCAGAACCAGACCGTGGCATGGTCACTCCCGCCAATGGGTCCCTACCTCCAGGCCCCAATCTGGTCACTGTCTGCCAGGACCACATCCAGTACCCTGCGCCTCCTGGTGGGTTCCCTCACCTGCTGAGTTAGGGCCGCGTCTTGAAAGACATCCAACAACCTCTGTTCCCTGGTCACAGAGGATGTCATAGTCTCCCAGTCTGTTCCTGGCATGTTTAAGTCCCCCAACACCACCACTGTTCCTCTGCCCAGTCTGCAGTGTCTCCCAACATCTGCCACCAGACTGTCCTCCAGCTCCTCCGCCAGGGCAGGGGGTCTATACACCACTCCTATTTTTACTCTCTGCCCCTTGTTATCAAGGTGACCCAAATCGCCTCCACGGTTCCCTCTGCCTCCTCTACTCCCCTATGCCAATGCAGTTTTTGACTATCATTGCTACCCTCCTCCCTTCCTCCCCCTGTCCTTCCTGAACATAGTGTAACCCTCCAGGTTCAGGTCCCAGTCATGTCCTGCAGTGGCCCAAGTCTCAGTGACCGCTGCCACATCCACTGCTCCCTCAGTTAGCATCGCCTGGAGCTCAGGCATTTATTGCCCAAGCTCCTGGCATTTAGCAGGACCTACTTCCACCCTTCCCTATAGTTCCATTTCCCTGCTCGTGTTCCCATGGGGATTCTGTTTTCCCTGGTCTGCACCAGTCGGCCTTTTCCTGCAATCCTCCTGGTCCCCAGGGGGTGGAGACAGAGTCCATCCTTTATCGGCACCCCTTGACAGCCTTTTCTCCCATCCCACCCCCTTCACAAGTTTAAACCCCACTTTTCACCAATGAACCCCTCTATTTTCAACTTAAGGATTCCCCTCCCCTCCAAATTGAGATGTGAGTCTATCTCTAGCATACAGCTCCTTATCCTCCCAGGTCTCCCCCAATCCCCCATCAACCCATACCCTCTGGCCTCACACCACTCCCTGAGCCACTGGTTTATCTCCCTAATCTTCCTTTTGTGTTCCCCACTAGCCCTTGGCACTGGCAGGATTTCTGAGAAGGAAACTGTGCATCCTATGTCATGACAGACCCTGGCGAGCTCCCTGAATCTTGCCTGTATCTCTAGCTCGCTATTTCCCTCAATGTCATTTGTACCCAGGTGGACCAGTATGTCTGGGAACCCCACAATCCTTTGCCAGCTGATATACCTCGTGCTTAGCCCTGTGTACACCATAGTCCAGGGAAGCATCTTGTTCTAACTGGCCAGGCTTCTCCCTCCCTATCCCATTTGATACCCCTGATCATAGAATCCCCCAGCAGGAGCACTCTGACCACTCCTTTTCCTCCATTTCCCCTTCCATGTCCCTCATCCTTTCTACAGGCCCCTCCACCCAGCTGGCTCCTTGTTCCTCCCCCTATCTGGGTGCCACATGCCACCCCCTCCTTATTTACCATGGCCACCCCCTCCCCTCCAATCCTATGCCTCCTCCTCCTGAGTATCCTTCTGTACCTTGCTAACCCCTCACTGCTCGCAACTGGTCCTTCTCCCCATCTGCTAAACTAGCCTGGCTCATCCTCCCTTCTTTTCTGTCTCCATTTAGTTCCTCCTTGCTCATCGTGCCCCTGGCCTAAACCCTCAGCTCCCTTTACTGAATCCTCCTTGTGCTTCTGGTCCTTCTCCTTTACCTTTCCTCCCAACTGGTCCTTCTCCTTGCGCTTTCCTCCCTCTTCCCCTGCCCCTCCTGCTCTGATTCACTGCTCCCCATTTTCCTGCATTCCAGGTCCCCTGTTCTTCCTGCTATCTGGCCCCTGCCTCCTGCCTCCCACTCCCTTTCCGTCTCTAACCACCCCTGTCGTGGCTACATCACCCCTCATCCTTGAGCAGAAGAAGAGAATTAGTGTTATTGAGTGTCTGATCCACCTCTCGCCTTTCCTTCTGTCCAGCCCTGGCCATCTGCCTACTTCCCTGAGAATGTTGTCCCTCCGTCCCTCCTTTGTGAGGGTCCCCAGTTACCTGCCTGCTTCCTTGGTAGTGTCCTTTTGGACCCCCTCTGCCAGGGTCCCTATGTGACCCCTGAGTATTCTCCTGCACTCCTTTCCCTATGCCCCCACCCCCAGTGCTTGGTGCAACCCTGTGGGAGATTCCCAGCCCCCTTCCCCAACCATACCACCCCTCCCCCAGCTTTCTCCTAATCCCCGCAACCTCCTCCCTAAGCTGTGCTAGCTGGTAGCACACTAGGCAACCACCGAACTTCCAAGCCCAGTCCAGTATCATGGCTGCTCCACACCCTGTGCACCCCACCACCCTCCCAAAGATGCAGCCCTAATGACGTGTGGTTCCATTCCCTTCCAAATAGGTTTCCTTGGGTGAGCCACCAGGTTCCCCTAGTCCAAGATACACCCTACTGCCTAATCAGGTCACCCACTAATCTTAGAGACAGTCCCACTGTACACCAGTAACCCTGTTACTAGGTGCAGTACAACACATTAAACTTATAAGGAAATGAACAACTCCCTAAGCTCCTCGCTCCCAGCCTTTTAATCCAACCCCCAGTGGCTAGAACTACATGAGCTGCACCTGCAGCCTTTTTCTCCAGCTGCAGGGCAGGTGTTCCCCTATAAATTAGCAGACTTCTGGGGAGGGAGGTGGGGGAGGGCGGGTATTGGGCAGACACCTGACTCGAGAGAGAGTGTATCAGCCCTGTGTCTCCCCTCCAAGCCCAGCAGCCAAAGAACCAGGCCCAAGCAAATCCCACCAAATAGGTTTTAAATCAGAAGAAATAGGCCTCTACCAGCGCAGCCTGTTACACAGTGAAACATCCACAAAATGAGCCCACTTACAGCCACCAAATCAGTTTTCAAACTTCCAGCATCCCCCAAAACAATACCCTGCTAGCCCCTTAGAAGTAAGAAAGAAAAGAACTAACCTACCAAGTAAAATCCACAGACATGGCATAGCCATTTGCACAGGAGTACTATACAGACCACAAGCACAAAGGGAGGAAATGGACAGGGATCTACTGGAAGCCATCCATGTGATGGCAGCCAATGGGGAGGTGTTACTGATTAGTGACTTTAACTTGCCAGAAGTTGATTGGGGATCCCAAGTGGCTGCAACAGCCAGGGGCAGAGACTCCTATACTCCATGCAGGGGGCATGCCTCAAGCAGCTGGTGCTTGAGCCAACCTGGGAGGAAGCTGTTTTGGACCAGATAATAACCAACGGGGACAGATTTATGGATGTCAGGGTAGGAGAACGCATGGGATCCAGTGATCATTGCACAATGTGGTTTAATGTGACAACAGCAACAGGGACATGCCACATGAAGGTAAGAGTTCTGGATTTCAGGAGTGTGGATTTCATTAGGATGCGGGTATGTCTCAAGGAGGCCCTAGATAGGGGACAGAAAGGGGGTACTCGAAGGACAACCGGCACATTTATAAGGAGCCATAGTGGAGGTAACAAATCTTTGTATTCAACAAAGTGGTGGCAGGAAAAGTAAAGGCAAAAAAATTAGCCTGTAGGAAATATAATGAGACCCAAAAGGAGGAGGACCAGGAAGAATATCTTTGAAAGCAGAGGGAGGCCGGGAAGGAGGTCAGAAGTGCCTAGGCAAGGACCAAGAAAAATATAGCAAAAGAGGTTAAAAAGGGGGCAAAAGTTTCTAGTGATACTTAAGCAAGAAAAGAAGGACTGGGGGAAGGTTGTAAGGCAGAAAAGGGGGAAGGAGTGTGAGTGGAAGGGTACAGTGATAAAGCATCTATCCTGAACAATTATTTCTGTTCAGTTTTTACGGAGGAAGGGGAAGGGAAGGGACTGCACCTAAGAATCAGGATGGAAGGGGAAATGGACAACAGTCAATTCAAAGAAGAGAGAGTCCTAGTAGAACTTACAAAACTGTGGGTAAGATGGCCTGGTGATGCTGAGGGTTGAGGCACTGAATGCCACACCTGATGCCATGTCAGTGACCCGTGTTTGGCAACAAGCACGGGCCCGCCAGGTGTTGGCAGGGGAGGAGAAGGATTGAGCATCCCAGGGACTGCACTCCTTCTCCAGGAAGGGGGAATCCAATGGTCAGCAAATGCCTGGCCCCCTAGCAGAGGCTGTGGGTGGCACACCAATGCTGCCATGTGGGTAGAGAAGGGGCAGATGCCTGGCGGAGTGCTCATGGGAGCATGTGCACTGCTGCCGCTGGCATTATTGCATGCTCCACCTCTATAGGGGAGTATACCGGCAGAGAAAACAGATTGCTCAGTGGATGATGGAGGGTGTGTTACAGGTCCCGCCCCCGACTAGCCACAGCACTGGACACACTAGATCTGGTCTTAGGTGGGTGTTGGGGAGCCCCACTGGCCCTGCTGGGAGGGAGTCCTGGGGGGTACTGGTCAGTGCCAGCTGATGGATGCCTGGGGATATGTCTGGGAGCTCCCTCCAGAGATAGGGCTGAGCAACAGGCGATAAACTGATAGCTAAAAAAACTGAGGGTGGATAAGGGAATGGGACCAGATGGGATTCACCCTAGAATATTAAATGCGTTGGGGGGGTACTAGCAGCACCACTGGCGGCCCTTTTCAACAACTCACTGGAAACAGGAGAGGTTCCAGAGGATTGGAGATGGGCTGATGTGGGCCCTCTTCAGAAAAGTAGGAGGAGGGAGGAGGCTGGAAACAATAGACCTGTCAGTCTGATCTCAGTTGTGGGGAAGATTATGGACTCTCTGGTTAAGGAAAGGATTTTGGGCACCTTGAATCAAGTGGAATGCAAGATATGAGGCTGCATGAATTCATGGCAGGAAGGTTTTGTTACACTTATCTGACTGATTTCTTTGACTGGGTTACTAAGGAGGTAGATTGAGGGGAGCGGTAGGTGTGGTCTACCTTGACTTCAGTAAAGCATTCAACACTGTTCCACATAGGAGGCTTGTAAACAATCCGGGCAGCCTGGGGCTGGGGCACAAGGTGGTGAACTGGGTTGGAAATTGGTTAAAGAATAGAACACAGAGGGTGGTGGTAAATTGGGCTAAGTCCAAAGTAGGGAGGGTGATCAGTGGGGTACCAGATGGTTTGGTTCTTGGACCAGTGCTCTTTAATATCTACATCAGTGACATTGCAGATGAGCTGGAGGAGAAGGTGTGTCTCTTTGTAGATGACACTAAGCTCTGAAATAGGGAGGACATTTCTGAAGGGGTGGAGAGAATGTGGCTGATCTAGCTAAATTAGAAGAATGATCCAGGGTGTGGCAACTAGGATTCAATGTGAGGAAGTGCAAAAAAATGCACTTAGGGTACAGAAACCCAGAGAAGGAATATACAATGAAGGGGGAGTTATTAGCTGCCCCAAAACAGGAAAGAGATCTGGGGGTCATCCTATCCGAAAACCTAAAGGTAGCCAAACAATGCACCAAGGCAGTGGAGAGAGCCAGTGGGATGCTGGGGTGCATAGGAAGAGGTATTACTAGTAGAAGAAAAGAGGTCATAATGCCACTGTACAAGTCTTTGGTGAGACCTCATTTGGAAAACTACATCTAGTTCTGGAGGTCACATCTCTGGAAGGACATAGACAGGGTGAAGGCTGTTCAAAGAAGGACAAAAAAATGGTGCAGGGCTTGCACCACAGGTCATATGAAGAGAGACAGGAGAAACTCAATATGTACACCCTGGAGAAGAGGAGGGAGAGGAGAATATGATAGAAACCTTCAAGTTTCTCAAGGGCATTAATAAGGTACAGGAGGGCTACCTCTTTCAGAGAAGAAGCTGCTCTAAGTCAACAAGAGGGCATGACATAAGACTGGAAGGGAGTAGACTGAGGGGCAACGTGAGGAAGTATTTCTTCACAGAAAGGATGGTGGATGCTTGGAATGGCCTGCCACAGGAGGTGGTGGGAGGAAGTACAGTGGAGAGGGGGGTAGAGATTTAAACATGCATATGATAGACATAAGAGGACCATAGAGAGGGGAAGGAGAGGCAAAAGTCAGTGACCTAGTAGGGTCAGAGGCAACTAAGCAAAGGTAGGGTACATGGGTAAACTGGATGGACCTGGTGGTCTTTATCTGCCGTAAATTTCAATTTCTAATTCATTGAAAGAAAAACCAATGTAAGTAAATGATAGATAATAAAAAAAGGTTAACATTACGCTTCTATCAATCTATGAAATTCCTGATGCGGCCAGTCAGAGCTCATTTCTGGGAGGAATATTTAAATAAAAAACAGTCTTTTCCTTTATCTGATGTACTATTACTGTATCCACTGTACAGATTCTTTTTAAAACAACAAATCAATTTGAAGGTACAAAATACTGAGTTTAAACCGTAAGGTGTATGTTCATCAGCTCTCTGAAAATTTAGGTGCCAGTCAATGTGGATTGACCCTTTGAATGCCAAGTTCAGCTGTGGCACTTATTTCTTCTAGCTTGAATGTAAAATTCACCTTGCCCCAACTTGGATTACAGGTAAATACCTGAAAGATAAAATCAATCATGCCCCACGTCGGGCAGACAGATAGGTGGACACTATTACTTTGAAATGTACAATACTTTACCATGGCTAGTAAATTATCACTGAACTATAGAACATAATTATTGGAAGAGCATATCATAAGACCTTTCCAGGGCATTTGTTCACATTAACAAATTTATAACTTCAGGGGTCTGTTGATTGGTACCATATACCTTATAAACATGAAAATTCAATAAGTCAGCTGTACCTTTAAATCAAACAAAGAAATGTACTGAAAAAAAACACCATGTCATAGATAGAGATGATAAAAGCAAGTAAACATTGCACTTGTATCACTCTGAAATGCCTGAAGTGGCCAGTCAGAACTTGTTCCAGGGCTATTTTGCTCACTTGCAGCTGTGTGATAAGTTGACAGTTCCTCGTGTAAAGTCAGTTTTTAGAGCAGAGTTCTTATTGGAGGACACGCCAACACTCCCAATTGTCATTGGTTTCGCCAACCTGACTACTGACCCTTTCCAGCAATCCAGATAACTTGTTTGTCTCACTCTCATGTGAAGTCTTTCTTCACCATGGTCACCTCCAAAGGAATGTTTTTCTTGCAGTTTCTGGATTAACCTCCACATGACTTGTAGATTCCTTGATGCTCTTTTCTGGATGTGTAGGTAGTCAGGTTGAAAACTGTTCATAGACAGTTCTGTCTAGTAACAATTAATAATGGGGTTGGGGAAAAAAATGGCCAGATGGGTGGAAAACTGTCTGAGGGACAGAACCCAGAGGGTGGTTGTGGGGGGAGAGTTATCTGGCACTAGACAGGTAACTAGTGGGGTCCTGCAGGGCTTGGTGCTGGGGCCGGTGTTGTTCAATGTCTTCATCAATGACATTGGAGATGGCATTAAGGGCAAAATGTGCCTATTCGTAGATAACACCAAGCTCTGTGAGAGAGAGTGGACACAACCGAATGGATACAGAAAATACAGAAAGATTTGGAAAAGCTGAGGAAGTAGTCCAAGATCTGGCAGCTTGGCTTCAATGCCAGGAAAAATGCCTAGAAATGTAAAGTTATGCATATTAGAGCCAAGAATCCCAGGACATAGTACTACCTGGGTGGAGTCTGAGTATCTGCATCAGAGGAGGAGAAGGACCTTGAAGTGATGATCACTAATGACCTGAAGCACTCCACGCAGTGCAAGAAAGCAGCAACAAAGGCGAACAAGATGCAGGGATGCAATAGTGTCAGTGGCTCAGTAGGTAGCACACTTGCCTCTGAGGCAGGGAGATCAGAGGGCTGTGGGTTCAGTTCCCACATCTGGCACTTGGGTTAATATCCCAGTACTGACACTGTAATGCAGCATGAGAGGGGTGCTGCATTTCTGAGGTGCCGTCTTTCGGATGAGACGTTAAACCGAGGTCCCATCTGCCTGAATTGGTGGTAGTTCAGGTGGATGTTAAAGATCCCATGGCACTTATCGAAAAGAGTAGGGGAATATTTTATTAGAATAACATCAAAATTCAAAAATTACATACAGTGTAAGATTCACTCCACAAACCCTTGTACATCAAGAAAACATGTAATAAATACCCATATTGTGAAGCCATACTAACAAATATTGAAATCAAAAAAGAATTCGAAACAATCATTACCGCCATATATTCACAAAGAAACCCCCTTTTTTTTTATATCTAATAAACCCCCAAAATATTAGGTAACAAAAGTTTCTACTATCATGTAACATTGCATATCCGACTAATACTATCCTATACATACTCCCAACTAACAATCATGACCTCTCCCCATATATAACCCACTCAGCCATAGGTGAACAAAGGCACATTACTTAACTTTTATTTATATTTAATAAACTTCAAAAACCCTTTCCACCATTCTTTCACCTTCCTTGATGAGAAGAATGCTGTGTCTTGAACATAAATCCTGTACATTGCCCCGTGAATCAACCTCCGGACATTGTCATAGGGCATCAACTTCTGATATAGCACCCACTGGCACCTAGCTTGCCACAAGTAGTATATCAATATGCTACAAAAGATTTGTAAAGTGTCAACATGATATATTAATTGAAACTGTGGAGAATGACCCAGTACCAATGTATCATAATCCATATATTCTAACCATTTCATACTCCTTGTACTGCCAAGAATTTCACAGAGAAACAGCATAAGAACACTTAAAAGAAAGTGATCAACCATTTCTTCTTGTGCCACACACTCAAAATGGACAATTTCTGTCTTGTATCGGTTTATGCTTATGCTCCTCGTATCTAATTCTAATTATACCATAAACCATAGCATTTCCCACCTATAAGTAGGTAACCTTGGGTTGTTTAATTTACTTAAAACTATATCCACACACCGTAGAGGACAGTTCTTAAACACTGGTTCACTGGGATACAGTTGAAGCATTACTGATTTGTATAACTGTGGACCCATACTTACTTTAACCACCTGTGCTACCAACCCCCATTTAAATACTTTTTTTGCAATAGGTATAAAATATGTCTGCAGAAACAACTTAGGAATTGGTTTCTGGGGTCTCTCATCCCAACAACCATAATACTGCCCCATTATCTGGCGGTAGCATCCCACATCTTTCCGTAGGTACCCCAAACCGAACTCTTTACGTTTGTTGAAATAAATAGGCTAGAAAAAAAGATAACCAGATCTATCATTCCTAAACCTCCCTTCTTTTTATCTAGATATGTAAATTGTCTTTTAATCGGATTAAGTCTACTACCCCATAACATCTGAAAAAATAAGCTATATATTCTGGTTTCCAAGTTCAGTGGCAAGGGAAAAATCAGTGCCGTATACAATAACTTCGGAATAATAAATTTTTAATGATTGAGACCCGCTTAATTTTATCCAATTTCCATTGTTTCCAAATCTGGATTTTTTTGTCTATTGAAGTCAAAGCTAATCCCCAGTTAAGTTCTGGTACATTTTTTGGTCCGTAAAATAATCCTAGAATTTTTATCGGGTCACAAGAAATACGAATACCTTGTTTTATGAGTTCTGGGAGACCATCTGTACCTATAAACAAACCTTTACTCTTATTTTTGTTAATAGTAGAATTTGCTAACAAAGCATAATCATCCATAAAATCTAAAAAAATGCTTACTTGTGTACTATCAGAGAAGAATACACACAAATCATCCGCATAAGCTTGCACATACAACCTGTCTTCACCAGCAGCCCAACCTATCCCTACCCAACGAGGGATTTGTGTTAATGATCTAATTAAAGTATCAATAGTAAAAGCATATAACAGGGGACTCAATGGACAACCTTGACGCATTCTGTCGGAACGTGAAACCCTTCCCCAATCTCCAGTTGAATCACTGGGTGGGTAATAGCTAATTGTAAATTGATTGAATGGTGGTTAAGAAAACTTCCGGAATCCCATACTGTCTCAACGTTGCAAATAAAAATGGATGGTAAACTCTATCAAATGCTTTCATCTGGTCCACAGAGACAATGCATCCTGAAATTCTTTGAAAACCGGCTATCTCCACAATGTCTCTCAGTACCACATGAGCCTGATATATTTTTTTCCCAGGTACTCCACAAAACTGAAATGGGGAAAGAACTTTGACCGCAAATTGTTTTAATCTGGTATTCAAAATACTCATAAAGAGTTTATAATCGGAATTCAATAGTGTAATTGGTCTCCAGTTATTCAAGTCAAATGTATCACCCACTTTATATAAAAAAATCAATAGCCCTTCGGCAAAACAACTTGGAAAATCTGATTGTCCCATAAAAGCATTAAAAACTAACACTAAACAATTTGCAAATTCCACTGGAAAGGCTTTATATAAATCTGTTGTCAGACCATCAATTCCAGGAGAAGTACCCTTATTTTGATTTTTAATAGCCGTAATTATTTCCTGTGTAGTGATAGGCTGTATCAATATTAATGTATCAAATACATGTCTGGGTACCTCAATTCATGTTTAGAAAGTCCCAAATGTCCTGATCATTCTGGGCCCTTACTGGCTCATAATCCAGAAAAAAATGTTTAATAATGTGTTGTAGTGACTTCTGATCCTGTACCAATTTTCCCACCTTATTCTGTAGGGCATTTAAAGTAGTAGATTGTGTATAAACTTTAAAGGCCTCATATGGATCACCCTCCGGCTTTTTCTTCACCCCATATTGTAGAAGAGCAGTAAGGGTCCGAGCCCTATTGTACTGAACCTCTAGGAGTTGATCTTTATTGATCTAATCTGGAACTATAATCCAAAGTAGAAGTATTGGCTACTGAAAATAAATAATATAATTGTTGTCTTAATTTCAAATATTGGAGAAAATCATTGTTTGCTTTAACCTTCCTTGTTGTTTTAATAGGCGACAAAAGGTCGCCCTAGAATCTTTCCACCACTCACCCACTGAGTCATATAAAGGCTACTGAAAGCCTTGCCATCAGCAATGCTTGAACTCTATCCCATACCTCCCGAGAGTTTAATAATAGAGGATTCAACTTCCATCTCGCCCGCCTACCTATCAGTCTGGCATGAGGAGAAATGGTACAGAGCAACAAGAGATGGTCAGAAAATGCGACAGGACATGTTTCAAATGTAAAGGGAATTTTGTCAGATAAAAAAATATAATCTATTGTAGAAGTAAACTGGTTCCTTTTATAAGTAAATTTAGGCCCTGAGCTTTGTTTACTACTCCCATTTATTAAACCCACTGAGTGTACCAGTTTGTATAAAGCCCTGGAATCACAGTAAATTTTCCTACCTACTCTCACCATAGAATCACCAGCATTTATTAATGCACAGTTAAAGTCCCCACACAAAAACACCTCAAAGGAGGTCAGTAAATAAGGTTGTATCATATTACAGAGCGCCACCCTTTCTGCCTTGAGCTGTGACCCATAGACATTAATAAACCGGCACAATCTTGATTTCCACAAACCATCTAAAATCATTAACCGTCCCGGTATTAGATCCATCAATTTAATTAAAGAGAAGTCATACGAGTGAAATAGAAACCCTATGCCATCTGCCGACTGCTGGCCAAAGGACCAATACGAAGGCCCCCAGCACCATTCCCATTGAAAACACCTGGTTTGTTCCATAGTATACATCCATGTTTCTTGTAATAAACAGACATCAATCTGATTAGCATGAACAAAGTCATAAACTATCTGTCGTCTCTTATAATTCACTATACTATGAGCATTCACCAAACCCAACCTAAAGTGCATCAGGTACAGTCAATTCCAGCCCATCACCTATCTTTCTTCCGTTGTTTCTTCTTTTTCCCCTTATAATCCTCCTGAATCCTTAATGGGGACGGTGGACTATCCAACGCCTGCTGCGTAATCATTATCTGGGCAATCCATATCCGATTCCTCTCCATGGACTTGATAGCAAGGCAAAAGAATTACTTATTTCTACACTCATAGCAGACTGCTGTGGAAGGCCCTTAATATTTCTGGAAGACCTTCGAACTGCAGACACCACAGGTGCCCTAAAAGACTCCATTGGTTGTTTCTCTTCTTCAGGCAAAATTCCTACCCCAGTAGGTTCCGAAGGCTCCTTGTCAAGAACTACTAAATCTTCCACCTCTACTACATCCCCCCTCACTTCAATAACAGAAGGTACTTTTCCAACTGGCTGCTCGTGACCCACATGACCTTCCCTATTATCAAATCCTGGTCTTTTGTATTAATAGGTCTGGATTACCCAACACTTTTATTTTTGGCTGCCCATGTACATTCTGCAAACACATGTCCTATCTCATCACAGAGATCACATTTGTGACGTTAGCACATTGAAAAGTAATATGTCCTACTTCTCCACAGTTATCAATCTTGGTTTGTCACAGGAACTTGATAAATGAGTTTTAGCACCACATTTATAACAAGCCCGAGGTTGCCCAGCATAAAAACATACCCCTCTGTCCCTACCCAACATAAAGGAATTCGGGATATGCTCAATTCCTGCAGCTGTTTGTCGTAGTTTAATTTTAAACCGCTAGCCCCCTGTCCAAAATTGTTCTGCATCCAGAATTGCTTCTGGGGAACTTAAAATCTTGCATTTTTGGCCTAACCAATAAGTAATATCATCAATATGAACCCTTTCGTTCCTAAACATAACAGTTGCATACTTTATTAAAGGTTTTGTTAACGGTATCACTAAAAAGGGTGTCCAAAGGGGGGAAAACTTAACTCATGATATCTTTCCCAAAAGGTCAAGAGCATATGCTGAATGAAAACTAACGTCAAAATTGTCTTCCCAGAAATATTAATAAATGCAAACACTTCCTAGGAGAAGTGTGCAAAGAATCTTTCAATAAACATTTACCAACATATTGTCTATCAGGTCTATCCTCTAAACCTCCTTTGTAATCTAAGACGCACTGCATTTCATGTAGGTGCAGCATCCTGTTTAATTTTGAAAACAATTCTGACATCAATGGTTTCTTCCCCTTTCCTCCTTCTGTCCTGTGCCTCTACCTGTAACTCGCCACAGGCGAGCTTCGCCCCTGCTGCTCAGGAGATGAAACTACAAAAGGAATAGTCTCTCATTTCCACCCACCACCTCTTTAACCCCACTTAAAACAGTAATGTCTTGTAGCTTGGGTCTCCATGCTGGTTCATTCTGGGAGAAGTTTAATTTGGTCCCAATCAGGAGTGGGCTTCCAAGCCCCACTGTCCAAAGTCCAACCAGCCTCGCTAAGAGCTCTCTGTGGGGACCAGTTCTCATCATTGAGAGGCTCAGTCTCAGTGTTAGTTTGAACTTCCTCTCCCCACACTGCTCTTTTCCCGGTAACTTCTCACCTATCCCAGCAATAGGTAATACTAAATG
This sequence comes from Neoceratodus forsteri, assembly GCA_016271365.2. Taxonomy (NCBI): domain Eukaryota; kingdom Metazoa; phylum Chordata; order Ceratodontiformes; family Ceratodontidae; genus Neoceratodus; species Neoceratodus forsteri. Next base: position 1,088,784,836 of record CM028132.1, on the reverse strand, counting down.
TCTTTTGCAAATGTCAAGGCCATTCTTTTCTCCTTTCCTCCTCTCCTACCTTATCCAGTTGTCGTTTTGAAAAAGAAAACTCCGACACTCCAACCTGTGTCCCGGGATCAGTTTGAAAAATACAATGTTTCAGTGGTGTAGTACTCTCACTTGCAGCCCCAGTAGTAGCTTGAAAAGTAAATCCGGATGATTTCTTTGCTGGACTCTTCTGTGTGTCACTGAAACCGTTCCCCTGTCTCACTTCCTTTTCCTCCTGGACGTCGTCATGCAACTTGTAATCGGAAGGTGCATTTTTCTTGTGTGCTGTTCTCTCCGCCGGTTCTCTGCACAGGGATTTTACTCCCAAAGAACTGCCAGCCACAGCTTGCATATTTTTTTTTCTGTTATCCTCATGTTCCATGGTACCGTAAGCATGGCAGACCAGTGGAGATTCTCTTTGGTCAGGGAGGGTTACATCCGCTACAGCGTTCGAAACGTCTTCTAACTTGGTAAGCTTCATAGATTCCACATTATTTAACTCTTGCAATTGCTCCGCTACAGTCCTCTGTTCTCTGCGTAATGCTTCCAGTTTTAATTGTAAATTCCTCGCCCGTAACGTTGTACTGTAGCCAAGCTACTACTCACCATTTCTGTATCCGTTAAATTATCCAGAGAATCAAGTAACTCCACATCTTCCGCTTCAGTGTTCTTCGGGTGATGTCCTCTTGTACAGCCATACTCATTGTTTCACTTGCAGCCCTCGGCTGCTCCAGTAGCTCCTCACCATCCATCCTCCAGCAGAGCAGGCCACCAACTGATCCTGTGGTCAGTCGACAGCAAGTCCCCCTACTGGCCAAGCAGTAGGGGAATTTCCCCGGTGTCCTGGCCAAATTTCCCTCATTCACTAAAAATACCACCAACAGCTTAATCTGGTTCAAGGTCAGTTGGCATTCATCTGTATCCCCCTTCCCCAGGTCGTGCCTGAAAATAGGCAGGATTTGTCTAGTGCACTTACCCGGTCAACAAAAGCTAAATAAATAAATAAATACATATCTTGGGGGATCAGTAGTAGGAGAGAGGAGGTTATACTGCCCTTTTACAGGTCACTGGTAAGGCCGCATGTAGAGTATGGAGTTCAGTACTGCTATCCTAACCTCAAAAAGGACATTAACCTGCTGGAGAAGGTCCAGAGGAGGGCTACAAAGATGATAGCAGGTCAGCAGGGTAAGGCATATGAGGAGAGATTGAGGGCACTGAACATGTACTCCCTGGAAGACAGCAGACAGAGGGGGGACATGACTGGGACCTTCAAGTACTTGAAAGGAATAAATAAAGTTGATAAGGAGAGTCTCTTTAAGCTGACTGGCAACCAGAACACGAGGGGGCAAAGTCTTAAGCTGGAGGGTAGGAGGTTTAGGAGGGAGGTCAGGAAACATTTTTTCACAGAGAGGGTGGTGCACACTTGGAATGCACTGCCAGAAGAAGTCATCTCGTTGAAGACAGTGGGCAGGTTTAATAAAGGCTGGGATAGGCATGGGGGAAGGTAAGGATCATGGGTAGAGAGGATGGGAGGAGTGGAGAGGGAGGGCAAGGACATTAGCTCAAACTGTGGACCCTGCAATATGAGCAGACATGATAGACCAAATGGTCTTCTTCTGTTGGCTTCTTTGTATGTTTGTATGTAATGCCAAAGAACAACAAGCATTTGTCAAAGCCGAATGTTTGCTTGCTAGCATTGGCATTGGTAGTGAAGGAGTTAAAGAGCTGCATAATAGGAATGGCAGTGAAGAATTGAACTGAAGCCATCCCCGCCACCTCCCTGCAGAGACTGACAGGCATTGGGGTGTGCCTTTGGGTCGTCAGGCATAACAGCCACGCCATTTCGCCACACCCTACCCTGCAGATACCGACAAGTGTCACGGTGTGCCTTGGGGTCTTTGTCCCTTATGCTCACCCCATTCCATCAGGAAATAAGGTGAAATGGGTGCTGTATAGGAGAATGGTTTGAACTTTGGAGCCTAAGAGTTTAAGGCACACCTCGATGCCTCTCACTGGCTGCAGGGTGTGGAATGGTATGAGCATTACAGGCGAGAATCCCAAGTCACACCCTGATGCCTGTCAATCTCTACAGGGTGGGGCGTTATGGTCGGAAACCCTAACGTCTCAGGCGTTCATTGGCATTTTCATTCCAAATTTTCAACATGGGTTTTTGTGACCCCCACCGTATGAACAGTGGCAATATCAGTTCATTAGCCGAAAGCTGATTTTGCACAGCGACTACACCATTTGGCACCACAGGTGTGAAAACACATTTTGAACAGAATGCTGCCTTACCAGTGACCTGTTCATGTGGAGGTTGAAAAAATGGCAATGTTGAAAATCTGCAGTGAAAATATTAAAAAAACTGGTGAAGTCACAAGCGTGTGTAGAAACTGGGCAACACACACCCCCATAATGCAATTAGTTTGGGGATGTTTTACAGCAGATTGTCAACACAGGCAGTTTGGAACCTCCACTCATGAACAGTGTTACTGTGATTTTCTTAATCTGTCCCGAACAGTGATTTCCCACAGCGACCACGCATTTCTGCGCAGGAAGTGCAAAAACACATTTTGGCCAGGGTGTGAAAAATGACAGCTGTACTGTTCACAAGGAGGTCTGAAAAAATGCCATTGTTGAAAATCTGGGGTGAAAATATTGCAAATTCGCAATGTTACGAGCGTGTGTAGCAACTGCGCAATGCACGCTGGTAAAACAGTAATTTTTTTTATTTTTCCCACCAAATTTGCAACATAGGCTTTTTGAGAGCCCACCTCATGAACACTAACACTGTCACTTCATTACTCAGTCCTGAAAGGTGATTCCACGCAGTGACCGCAAAATCACCTTTCGGGCCTGATTAACGCCATGACAGTGACAGAATTCATGAGGAGAGGTCCCAAAAACCGCAAGTTGAAAATTTGGTGGCAAACTTCCAAAAAATACCTGAGATATGCATCAAAGTTGCAAAAACCCTATTTATTCCATTATACAGCTTACCGGCATTTCCTCAGTTCGCGGTCAGCTTTGAAGATTGCAGACGTGTTCCTGGTCCACCGAAGATCGTCACACCAGACTCCAGAGGTAAATATGGGGTGAGGAGGGGGTGGGGAGGCAGGGTGCACAGAGGGTGGGTGTGGGTTGTGGGAGGGGGTCCAGGGAGACCGCCAGGGGACCGTTTCCGTCATTACAGGTAAAAAAAAATTAAAGACATCGCGGGACAGTTTTTTATTTACAGGGCAATGTGGCATGCTAGGGTGGTCTACCAACGTGCCAACTGAGTCTTTTTTTGGGGGGGCCACTGTAGCCGACTGGGGATTGGGCACCCCCATCGGCACACAACAAGGAGGGGGTACGTTATGCCGACAGGGATTGGGCACCCCAGTCGGCACACAAAAGGGGGGACATCATGCCAACGGGGATTGGGCACCCCATTGGCAGACAAGAAAAGTGGGAGGGCCGATACATACTGCCGATGGGGAGGGCTTCCTTATTGGCAATATATATCTAGATTGCAGCCGACGGGATTGGGGGTCCCCATCGGCAAACAAACGTGTTGGGAGGCACCCCTCAGCAGGAGAGGGAGTATTATTGTTTAGAACAGCGAGCCGCCACCATGTTCACAAACACATTAGCTGCAAGGTCCCTCCCCCTGATGACGGGTCGCTCCCTCATTGCAGCGAATGGCTGACGCTGCAATGACGAGGTGGCCCCTGATTGCAGCGGTTATTTTTTCACAAGATGGTGGCAAGGTTCCAAACTAGTGTCTCCGGCTGTGTCCCCCATTATTGGTGGACATCACATATGCCCAAAAATGCTGTGCCGGTATTGGCCTCAACAGTGCCGCACCTCCAGAACCTGCTTCAGCACCAAGCTGCCGCAATATGTTTCTTGCGCTGCGTGCAAGCAAACATAAAAATTAAAGTTTTCTTTTTCTTCAAAGAAATTTGAAGTACTTAGACAACTGCCTCTTTTCATACAACAAGTAAGCTGTATGCAAGGTTGACAGAGAATAACTCAAAAAAAGACTGTTTATTTCCTATTGTGTTCGTTCTATATAGTTACAATTAACTATTAGATTTTTATTCAGATTCTCAGTGATTGGTCATGTGCTTGCATATCACCATATTTGGATGTATGCCTCAGCGTCATCTTATTTCTTTAGAATTGACAAAAAGATTGCTTCTGCTTCTTGGTCATATCCTAAATTTATCACCGCTAGGGTCCCAGTGTCTCTGCTTGCCTTTGTTACAGCATTTGCTAAATACGTTGTTCTTGACATAAGAAAAACATGGCTTCACTGTAGGCAGGTCTGTGTAGCTTCATTTTTGATATTGAGGGATGAACACAGTAGGAAATAAACAGTCTTTTTCTGAGCTGTTCTCAGTCAACCTTACAAACAGCTTGTTTACTTTATGAATAGAGGAAGTTGTCTATGTAGTTAAAATTTATTTGAAGACAAAGCAAACTGCTTTTATTTTTGTTCTTTGGCATTATAAATTGTTACAAGAGCAAACTATCTATGAACATTTTCCATCCTCACTACCTGCACATCCTGGAAAGAACATCAAGGAATCTACAAGACAGTTGGAGGTGAATCCAGAACTTGCAAGGCAGGTACTCCTTTGGAGGTGACCCTGGTAAAGACAGAATTTATCTGAGAGTGAGACAAACCCAGAGCCAAACAAGTTATCTGAATTGCTGGAAAGGATCAGTAGCAAGATTAGAGAAGCCTCTGGCAATTGCAAGCTACACAATGAACTGTCAACTCATCACAGAGCTGCAGGTGAGCAAGATATCCCAGGAACAAGCTCTGATTGGCCGCATTAGGAATGTTTACCTGTTTTTTATGATCACTCTGTCTCTCTCTATGACTTATATTGCTTTTTGTTTTAATAAATTTCTTCATTTGATTTAAAGGTACAGCTGAATTATTGAGTTGCCATGCTTATAATGTATGAGGTACAATTCAATGGGCCCCTGATATTATAAATTTGTTCATGTGGACAAATGCCCTGGAAAGTTCTCATGATATGCTCTACCAATAATTAAGTTCTATAGTTCAGTGATAATTTACTTGCTTTGGTAAAGCATTATGCATTTCATAATAATATTGTCCATGTATCGACTCTTTATACCTTTGACATTGTAAGATGTTACTTTCAGATTTGTAATTTGTACTTTTCTGATGGTAACTCATCCCTAGGACCATGCTGTAAGCCGCATAAAAACCATTAAACATAAACCGACGTATGCAACAGGCATACTGGAATCAAAACATACATTCAAACAAGCATAGTTATCAAAGTGCATTGATCAACACCACTTCAAGGAAAACCACCTTTATATACCCCCACTGTCTAGCTGGCACTGTGATGGGGTATAAGGACCTTCACTAGGGAGAGGCTGTGTTTGGTGCAAATGTCTGGGCTAACCCATGGCCTGAGGGTGGTGCCACCATATTTAACAGTGAATCTCGGTATGAACAATAAGATTAAGACTGAGCAATCTTATTTCTATCAACTACAGGGAGATAAGTCAGGGATGAACCCGTGTTGCCCAATGTCTCTCTTAATTATTTTTATTAATATGAAAGCCAGTAGCCCCAGGGCTTCAAGAAAAAGGGGGAGTCTGTACCGGCCATCTGGAATGGAGACATGTACCAGTCTCCTCTGTCATTTAATTAGTTGCAAGGAGAACCACTGTTGATTTTTATTCAGGATGAAAAAGATGACAGAAGGACCCCGGAACACTCCTTTCCATATTTGGATGTTTGTCTGTTTTATGCCAGTTTTATCATATGCTAAGCATCATATGTGAAGGGTCTTTGGTAAGGTTGGCATCAAACAAGGTCTCCGGCCAAAGTAAGAGAAGGATCACCGCCCCTGAACAAACATCCCTCTTTGTGAGGTTAAGAGTTAAAAAAGAGATATTCAGTAATGTCGAGCCATACCAATGTAGCATGGGCCTTGCATTGTAACCAGGGAGGTAACAGCCCTCCTGGTCCAGTCCCCAGGCCATATTGCTTGAGACAGACTTGCTATAAATTCTAGCTGCTCAGCTCCCTCCATCAACCAAACCATCCTGGTTGGTTCCCTTCCATAAATCTGGCCTCCAAACATTGGTGGCCAGCTTACCTCTTATGACTAATTGCCTGGCTCTATGGAACCTCTCTGACGATGTTGTTTGTATCCGTTATTGCAAACTAATATGCCTGTCTGGACCGGGAGCCTCCTTCCCCAACGGCGGGCTTAATTTATGGTGGACAGTGGCACCAGAACCCCTCCAACCCCATACAGGTGTTGGCTGCTGACTCCACCTCTCCAGCCCCAGGCACCTTCCTATCTTTACCCAGTTGAAGCCAGGCATAAAGTATATCTGCAATCCTGTGGTAACAGTCTGTTGAAAAGAGTGCTGAAGCAAACTTCATTTTCTTCTCCTTCTGAATATGGTGAGTTTGACCACTCCATGCTATTGCGAATTTCTGTCTGGTTCAGATGGGTCCTCCCATTGCTGGATTTGGAGAGTAGAGGTGCAGCCACCACTGTGCTTGTTGTGGAAGGTGGTGAGGTCAGGTTGGCAGGCGGCTTTTTGGTCATAGGTGTCGACAGGCATGCTCAGATACTTTGCAAAGTACAGTGAAATCTGGAAAATCCAGGGGCAACAGGAGCCTCATGCCAGGGCAACAAACACAAACAGAGCCTGCTGTACCTGAAAAACTGTATTTCCTCTCCTTGGATGCTTTAGTGTGAGTTTGTGTATGACCTTTGGAAAATGTGTGGGTGCTAAACAGAGAGGCCATGATTGCACGAGTGACCCAATCGATCATGTATGCATGAGTGGTGATGCGAATGGACTTCTATAAGGTTGGCTACCTTTATGTGGTACACAGATTTATCAAAATGTATCCTAAACATTGTTACTAAAATCCCTCCAATTTCTGTCTGATTGGTAGGTGTGTGCTAGATAAAACAAAATGTTGTGAATCTACTAGTATTATTGGCTTACTACATATTGCTGACTAAAATGAGAGTGGGGCAACATTTCTCTTGTGAGGTAGCACATTGTTTGGTTTGTGTTTACTGGGGGGGGGCAACAGTTCCATCAGCTCCTGAGTACAAGTTTAAAATTCCCAGCTAAAACCCCTTTTCTTGGTAAAAGAGGTCACTGAGTCCCAGGTCTGTTTGTAATGTTGGCAAGTGATCTGTGGGCCTGTTTGCATTGCTGCCACACTATGATTTGGACCTCTTGTATTTTAAACTAATTTTGTATGTCTTCCAGCTGTATCCCATGTGAGGTCAGAAGTTCCCTGTCCTCTGTTAAATCCTTAAAATATTTGGTGCCATCAGGGGTTTGTATTTTCAGTCTGGTCAAGTATTCAAGATAAGCTGAAACCCCGTTTGTTTGAGAGCCCATTAAACAATGAGGACTTGGTGGCATTTCTGTATTGTTGAGGGGGCAAAGTTGTGGGCAAGGTAAATGCACCAATATCCAAAAAAGACTTCCTTTTTATTCCAAGCCACTTTTAGGACTGCTTCTTTTACCCTATAGTCCTGAAATGTCATCACAATTGATCTTGGTCTAATGTTTTTGTCCTTTAGAGGGGCAGAGAGGGCTGTGTGAGCTCTGATTATGCTGAGGGACTGATCTTTCGGCAGGCCTAGAATCTCCTGTAGGAAGTCCTCTGTAAATTTTAGTATATCCCTGGTTTCAGTCTTTTCAGGTAGTCCATGCAATCAGATATTGTTCCGCCTGTGTTTGTTCTCCACCTCCTCCATTCTGCTTTCAAGTCCTTGTTCCCTATGATGTAGCTCCAATAGGGTTGAGTTATGTACATCAATGGTCTGTGTGTATTAGACAAGCCTCTATTGCCCCGGTCTGCTTTTCTGTGATGTGAAGATCATGTGGTCATCTATGACCATCGATTCTAGCTGACACAGTGTGTCCCCAATATTTTGGAGCTGTGCACACACCTTTTTTGATGTGTTAGTGAATTTCTCATCTTCCTCCTTATTGCTAAATGTGGGTGAGGCTGAGCCAGCATGGGATGTGGGACCACTCTAACATTGTGCATGCTCTGCCAGGGTGGATTTGTGCACTTTTGGGCTAGCAGTGGTTGCAAATTCTTTGAATCTATGTCCTGTTATCATAATTATATCTGATATCAACTGTTTAATTGGAAGATGGAGTTGTTCTTCATCTAGGATTGTGTTGGATAGACCACAATGAGACAGAGCTCCAGAATCAGGCTGCCGTTAGCTTGGTGTCATCATCAGTGTCATTGTATAGCGCCTTGATATTTAATGATATAGCACTATGATATTTATTGATATAGCGTTATATAAATAAATTTATTATTTTTATTATTATTATTATCAGAAGTTCAGCAGGATTTCTTTAATGGGATATTCTTTGACTGAGTAATTTAAAAGATTTTGAATTTATGTTGGCAAGAGACATTAATGAGGTGATGGAACCTTGTTTAGATAGAAGTAAATATAAATGATACTCTGAATAAATCTAGAGAGGCACATCAGAAGCCAATAACTGATTTACGGCTGGTGGATGTCTGGAGACTAGCACACCCCCTAGACAGAAGCTATACCTTTTTCTCTTATGCCACAACTCTTGCAGCAGACTAGATTATGTGTTTACCACAATGACTCTGCAATAACATCTGCTCCATTCAGACTTAAAGTATTGTTATCTCTGATCATGCAATAACTGAAATGCCTTTTGTTGTGGACCAGGTCAATCAATGATCCCCAAGATAAAGATTAATTTCTTCACTTTTAAATGATAAAGAATTCATAAAATGGATAACCGTGGAAATTGATGTCTTGTTCAATATAAGAAATAGTGGTGAAGTAACAATGTAATATTTATTGGACTCTTTAAAGGCACATTTGAGTGGCATTATTATAGGGTATGTCTAAAAAAAGACCACAAAAAAATCTTAAAAACAAAGAGTAGTGCATCAAACAATTGAAAATTCAATATAAGAAAAATGGAAAAGAAACATGAGTTGCTTTTAAAATATGAAAGTAATACAACATACTTTAACAGGGCAGAAACTGTTCTGTTTCAAATAAAAAAAAATATTATGAGGTAGGGGAAAAGGCAGGAAAACTGTTAGTGTTAAAATTCAAAACAGATAATCCCAAACAAATTAATCAATAATTAAAGACAATAATAACTTGATCACATAAATTTAACACAATGAATGATTGCTTTAGAGATTTTAATTCCAGTTTATAGAAAAATCCTGGTCCAGACAATGATGACCTTATGTACAAATTTCTTTTAGCCTGTGACTTGCCAAAGAATACAAAAAAGAACAAACACAACATCGAAAAGCCAAGTACCATAGAGGAACTCGAGAATGCTACAAATCAACTGCAATCTGGCAAGACCCCAGGATTAGACAGAATTCTAGTGGAACTGTACAAACTGCTAAGCCCATAACTAAATAAGTACCTGAGTCTGGTATTGTGAGAAGCAGACTTCTCAGAGTGTTTTCCTCTAACTAATGATGAAGCACTTATTATCCAAAAGATAAATTATTTTTCTGAATTTGCTTACTATAAGCTTATTTCACTTTTGAATAGTGGCCAAAAAAATTCTGACTGAAGTCCTTTCTAATATATTGTAAAACATAGCACATAAGTTGATTGGGTTAGAGCAGGAAATGTTTATGATGGTAGGAGAAGAGCAGATAATGTCAAGAGGTTAATAACTAAAATGTCAGTACCAGACAAAAAACACCATTGATAGCACTGTCTCTGGATATATTTAAATCATGTGATGCAGTTAGATAGGGATATTTATGCAAGGTCTTGAAAGAGTATACTTTGGGGTTGGAATGTTGTAACCACATTTTCGGTTGTGTAGAGGAAACCGGCAAGGGTGTCCCCTTTCACTGAACAGACTAAGAAGATTTGTGGCACTCGTAGCAAAAAAGAAGTTTGCTTAATGTTTCCATTTGCAGATAATTTGCTTGTTGCCCTAACTAAACTATTCTTTTCCTGAACAAACCTTAAATATGTACTTAAAGACTGTGGACTCCTATCTGGACTTTGAGTTAACTGAGAAAAATATTTAAGCTTTTTTATTTAAGCTAACAATGACTATGAGAAGAAGAGGTTAAAAGAGGTATGCACTATGGCATGGCTGAGTGATGGGCTTACATACCTAAGTATATAAATTCAAAGAGACATAGCTCAGACAATGGATGCCAGCCTTTCCCCATTACTTTCAGATGTTAGGACAGACATAAAGCAAACAATGTCACTCTACAGAACAGGGAGGAATGCCAATACTGTCAAAATGATTTTGGTGCACTTTTGTTTTTTGTTTAGGTTATTCAGTAATTTCAATCAAACAATCACTTTATTTAACCAGGCATATACACCATTGAGCAAGCTCATTTTCAAGATGGTCCTGGGCAGCAGTACATTGCAGTTCAGTACAAGCAAAATACAGATAAGTTAAGGTAATAACAAAAAATTTAGGAAATATTGTATAATAGTACATTGCAGTTCAGAACAAACATAACACATATACAGGTGAACCATGGAAGGCCAGTATCTAAATGCCTGTTATAATGGCGACTACATATAATTCAGAGCAAAAATTACGTAAAAGCAGAGGAGCAAGAATCCAAGGCAATCTACAGACAGTAGTAAAGGTAAAGATGGTAAGAATGGGGGCAGGCAGGTAAGAAGAAAATAGGTATGATAGAGGTAGATGAAGGAGGAAGAAGAAGGCCAGAGTGAGGTGAGTGAATTAAGAGAGCTAGGTAACCTTAACAGGGAGTAATCTTAATCAACATTTAGCTGTAGGATTTGTGAGAGGAGCATGATGCAGGTTGTTCAGTGTCTACGAAAACAGTTGCAGGCTTCCATCAACAGTATGGTTAGTGAATCTTTAAATGTGAATATGCCTAGGAGTGAGGTGAGTTTTAAGGAGTTTTGCATGGTATTCTATAGAGATGGGAGTGAGAAGTTGATGGCAGCTGTGCCATATGGCATGTTCACTCTAGGAATCTGGAAGCAGAGTAAAGAGAAACATCTCAAGCCATACGGTCCCATGGCCCATGTGAAGAGGCTCAAGTTATAAGTAGGCAGATTATTGGATAGAGCTCTATGAAGTCAAAGTAGGGCATTTATTTTTCTTCTAGCTGAAAGTGAGGGCCACCCTGACTCCTGGTACAGTAGGCAGTGGTGAGTGTGAAGAGGTAGGTTGAAGATAAATCTTAGGGCCATGTGGTAGAGCATGTCAAGTTTGTTGAGCACTGCTATGGGGTAATGCATGTAGAGAAGGTCGGCGTAGTCCAATAAGGGCAAGAATGTAGATTGTACTAGCCTCTGTCTGGCTTCTGGGGTGAACAGATGTTTAATATGATAGAATAAGCCTAACCGCTGTCTTAATTTCTTCGAGACTTCATTCAGGTCGTATAGAAAGTTAAGCTTATTATCCAGCCAGAACCCAAGATATTTAAAGGTTTCAACTATTTAGTGAGGTTCATCTAGTAGTGTTAGGATCTGGGGTGTGTGTGTGAAGGTCTGGGGGCTGGCTTTGGAGAGAGAATCGTAGCTACAGTCTTTTTGGCATTGAGGTGAAATTTGTGTCTGATAAGGTTATGTTGGAGGGTGATAAAATCTTGCTGTAAACTCTCATGTCCAAGTAGCAATTTATGGTATATAGTACGGTATCGTCTGCAAATATATGGACATTAGCTGAGCGGAGATGTGAATCCAGGTTATTGATGTAGATAGCAAAGAGAATTGTGCCTAGAATGGAACCTTGGGGAACACCTCTTAGAAGAGTTTTTTGTGGAGACAGATCACCTGCAGCTTTGATCTGTTGTAATCTGTTGGTAAGGTAGCTGGAGAACCATTTGATTGCTGAACTGTCGAGCCTGATATTGCTCAAGGCTAAGAGCAAAACATTGTGATCCACAGTGTCGAAGGCCTTACTAAGATCGAGAAAAAGGGCAAACACATATTTCTTAGAATCCAGTGCAATTTGCCAATCTGTAGTTACCTTCGCAAGTGCAGTTACAGTGCTGTGTTTGGCTCTGAATCCAGATTGTGCTGGGTTTAATAGATCGACTGAATCCAAGTGTTCTCTGATTTGGACATTGATGATTTTTTCAAGGAGTTTTGACAGGATGGATAATATAGATATAGGCTGAAAGTTATTCAGGTCTCAGGAATCACCAATTTGAATAATGGTAAAATGTAAGCAGTTTTCCATAGCAGAGGAAGATCTTCTTGTTTCAACGAAATGTTGAATAAATGGCTGATGGGGGCAGTCAAGTAAAGATGGCCGAGTCTTAGGCAGTATGGCTCGATATTGTCTGTGCCTGCACTCTTTTTAGTATCCAGGGATAATAGTAGGTCCTCTACTTGTTTAAATGTAACTGTGTGGAAGTTGAATGTAGTATGATAAGGTGGGGTAGGGGTCAGGTTAACGTTAGGATCGGTAGCAGGGTTGTCCGGTGGAATGATTTTGTTGATAGAAGAGGTGTCGAACGCTAGTCTAGCAGTGGCAAAATGCTCATTTAGCTGCTCCAATACATCGACTCTGTCTGTGTAGGTGGATCTAGCGGACACAATTTTGGCAGGGATTGATGTGCCGGTAGAACAACCTTCAACCTCTCTAAGGATGTTCCAAAATTTGGCAGCATTGTTTTTGTTGGCTTCTAGTTCTGCTTGAAAGTATCTAGCTTTTTTGGATCTGATTAGCATGGTACAGGTATTTCTAGAGGTGCGGAATGCTGCCCAGTCTACCTCCACACGAGATTTCCTTGCTCTTTTCCAACAATAGTCCCTGTCCCTGATCACTTTCTTCAAGATGGAAGAGAACCAACCAGGGGGTCTTTTTTTAGACCTGATCAACCTTAATGGGGCATTTTTGTCTAGTAGACCCAGCAAGAGATTGTGAAAGATATTAAGTGCCACGCTAATGGAGGGAGCTAGATAGAAATCCTGCCATCTAATGTTACTTAGATCTTTCAGAATTTCATTTTGGGAGAACTTTTTCATGTTTCTTAACAAATTAAATTTGGCAGTCGATTTTGTTTGCAAGGGGCGTCTGACACAGGCAATAGCACAATGATTGCTTACATCATTGCAGAATACTCTGGCATGAGAAAAGTTATGTGGCTTGTTTACGAGCATAAGGTCCAACAGAGCTACGTTCAGGATATTTTCTGTTTGGTCTGGTGATTGTAGGTGTTATTTGTACCAGACCTACTGCATCAGTAAGATCCTTCAATTTCTTGGAGTTGTCTTTGTTCCAGTTCAAATTAAAATCACCCAGTAGGATACACTCCGAGTTAGCTAACTCGATTAGGTTTTGGAGTTGAGGTAGCAGAGCCAAACACCCAGACGGGGGTCAGTAGCAGGCTGCAATGAGGAGTGATTGCTCATTGGAGAGTGATAGTTTTAGAGCTAGGCATTCAAATTCTTTGGGCTTTGAGGTACAGTTATTGGCCATGGTTACAAGTTTGTTCTTGGCATACATTACGACCCCTCCTCCTCTAGTTGGTCTATCGCAGCGGTAAGTATTGTATCCCGGGATGTTGATATCTTTGTCTGGGGTAGATGGCTTAAGCCAGGATTCAGTTATCATGAGGAAATTGGGACTTGCATGTAGATCCCAGGTCTGTAAGTGGTCCAATTTCTTTAGCAAACTACAAGCATTAATGTGGAGAAAGCTAAGACCTTTATATTGAGGGAGGTCTGCTGGAGTTTCTATGAGGGTGGGTGGACCTGGGTTTAGTTCCACATTTTCAGAGCAGAATAGGAGGAGCAGCAGTAATTTTTTAAGGTGCTGTCTTAGTCTGCTAAGTAGTCTTTTGTTGCCTCATCTTGTGAAGATTGGTTTAGTAATGGTTGTTTTTTGGGAGTTGTTGAGGTTTGAGGAAGCTAATGCATAGGTACTTGTTATGACTGAGGAGGTTAGAAGCATTCGTACAAGGTCTCAAGACATTGCTTAGCATGAGTAGGGGCATAGCAGTGAAGGAAATGTCCCTGTTCTGGTATGCCATTGATTATTGGGAAGGGGCAGATCTTGGTTAATGTCAAAGGTGGATTTTTGGCTAGGGCAGAACTTAGGAGCCTGCTTTCTGATAAATGCAAAAATTAGAAGTAATGGACAACTACTCAAAAGAGTATTAGTAAGTTGCATTTTAATTAGTGGTTTGTCACTTGATGCTGGTAATTATACATAGGCTTGGCAGACCAATTCAAAGCTTCTTTAAGAGGGCAGAGCCCTTAAAGTAATGTAGACAGGGAGGCAGGTGTGACTGAACTTGAAATTACCAATTAGCAGATGGGGGCTGAGCAAGCTCTTGGAGAAAGAGCATTTAATAGAGGATGGGGTCAGGGCAGGTGGTGTGGGAAGAAAATTACAACACAAGCAAAAGGCACCCAGGGCAGGGAGCGAGTATTGGAAAAGGCGCTAATGGCGGTGAGACTGAACAGCCAATAGCAGGCAGAGCTGTAAGGGCAGCAGCCAATCACAGGAGATCTCGGAGTTCACTGGCCAATCGGGGCTCCAAAGTATTCCCCGAGCAAAGCAAGTAGGCTTACCCCAATTTGGAGACTCTTCTGCAGGCAGTTGGTGAGAGCGCAGCCGGCTGACTTCTCCAGCCGCTGCCGCCGGGTGAAAGGAAGGCGGTAGCCTGATCAGGGGCTCTTGAGCTAGAAAAAGAAACAGAGTAGCCAGGTTATATATGAACAGGTAAGACAAAGCAGGCAGAGACAGACAAAGCAGATAAATCGGGGGGCCGGGGTGCAATTCAGTAAGGAGAAAGACAAAGGCTAGAGGGGGTTGGGGAGTAGATAGGGGCAGATGACGCTGTAGTTTAGGTTGGCGCCATTTTGCCCAGGTCAAAGGTAAAATTAAATCTTGCAAATGAAAAAATGATAGAGGGAGGTGAGAACAGTTAAAGTCTAAAGGAGTAGATTTTTAAGGTTGCAGAAAAGAGAAAGGCAGATAGGTTCAGGTAAGAAAAAAAGCATCTCATTTTTAACACATCAGCAAATAACTATCACAATTACACATCAAAGAGCAATCACTTTTGAAAGCTAGCAACACAAGCTTGAAAACTGCAACACAAGTATAAGGCGCTCAGGGCAGGGAGCGGGTATCGGAAAAGCCGGTAAAGGGGGTGAGACTGAGCAGCCAATAGCAGGCAGAGCTGTAAGGGCAGCAGCCAATCACAGGAGATCTCAGAGTTCGCTGGCCAATCAGGGCTCCAAAGTATACCCCGAGCGAAGCAAGTAGGCTTACCACAATTCGGAGGCTCTTCTACGGGCAGCTGGGGAGACTGTGGCCGGCTGACTTCTCCAGCCGTGGCTGCTGGGAAAAAAGGAAGGTGGTAGCCCTGTCAGGGTCTCTCGAGCCCAATTCGGAGTCTCTTCTGTGGGCAGCTGGTGAGAGCGTGGCTGGCTGACTTCTCCAGCCATGGCCGCCAGGCAAAAGGAAGGTGGTAGCCCAATCAGGGGCACTTGAGCCTAATTTGGAGGCTTTTCTTTGAGTAGCTGGTGAGAGAGCGGCCGGCTGACTTCTCCAGACATGACCCCCGGGCAAAAGGAAGGTGGTAGTCCAATCAGGGGCTCTCGAGCATTGCACATTAGATAGCAACTGTTTAAAATATTGAATGATATTCTGCCAGAATTTAGGCAGGAAGGATGAACACAGAGACTGACTCTCCAGAAACAAAATGCTCTGTGAAAATGCAGAGGCCCAGGTTTGTGGCTACATGTCAGTTCACTCTGGTCAGTGTGCCCCATTGTACCATATTATTAGCTCTGGCTTTAATTAGCCCCCTGTACAAATTGTTTCCAGACAAGTCACTCCAATATACAATTAATAAAGTAAACTCCAGGGTGGTGCAATTTGGCAATGACTTGTGCAGATATCCCATTGACACCAGAGGTAATAGCCTGGGCAAGTTGTCACAGAGCACACTGACTGGAGCAACTTGATGTGTCACTTAAGTTTGCCCTGGTGGCAAAGGTGCCATTGGGCATTTGCAGTACATTTAAACAAGCAACTCTGTGGTTTCATAGTACTACTCTACAAGGGGCACCCTTATGGCTACTAATGGAAAGTCAGTTAGTTAAGCTTTTGGGTTATTAGATCTCTTTTATTTACCATTAACACCAAAAATTAAAGGGTAACCTATTTTTTAGAGATTCAGTTAGGGTTTGTATAAAAATGTCCAAGGCCTAAGTTGTACATCCATGCCATTACAGTATCTGCCTACATGAAATAACCTGATCCAAACATTTAAAAGAAAACATCCTAAGGATAAAGACTGAAGCAAGAATGGTATCAAGAGGGTAGGAGATTTGCTAGAATTTGGTACCAGTCCACTAATGTCATTTCACAAGGCACAAAATGAATTTCATATCCATGAGTATCAATTTTTGGAACTATTTATAAATCGAAGACTCTCTTTTATCTCGCATTCTGGAGTCTCAATATAACTTGTAAGATATCCTCTGTGATCTTAACTGCTAAAAATAACTCAAATTAATAAAGCAAGAGGGCACATCTATAACACTCTTGCCAAATGTAAGCCATCACTAACCTGGATTGCCGAAACAAAATTGGACAACAAATCTGGAATAGCAATAACTGCTGAAACATGGACTTCACTGTGGGAAAACACATAAAGGTATTGCAGAGAAGTATTGGGAAGACTTGTTCAATGTAAAATCTTGAATTGCTTTTACATGTCTCCTAAGCATCTAATGATAATAAATAGTAGTAATAATGGACATTGTTTGAGATGTGGTCAAATACAAGCAGATATGAGTAACGGTTCCAGGTGATAACATCACCTACCATAACATCGTAGCACACAACATTGCAACCAAAATGCCTAAAACAAATAACGTCAGTGAAAACACTGACTGACACAAAAACTAATAATTAAAAACCAAAAAACAGCAGGAGTTCTTTGTTTTGTGTGTGTGTAGGGGGGACCTCTGCCCCCCTGGATGTGGGGAGCTTCTCCTCCACACCACCCCAGAATTTTTATAATCAACTCTGAGGTGGTGTGGACCTCAAGGATGAGGAGAATCTTGGGAGAGGGGAAATGTTTTTGTGAAAAAAAAAAAAGTTCAGTTTTAGGAGATGGGGAACAAAACCCTGGTCTTCAGTTTCTCTCTGCAGCAGGAGCAAGTGCCTTGTCCATTCCACCATTCCACCATGGGAGCAGCTTGGCCAGGCACCACACCTCTTGCTTTGTTATCCCTTCCCCACTACTACTTTCCCTTCCCTGCCTACACATACAGTGACAGGCATAGGCGTAACTGTTTAATGCTGTAATCCCCACGTCATTGTAAAAGTTCCCGACGTTCTTGACCACAACATTATTGTGGTGATGTTTTGTAAACAATATGGAGTGATACAATAAGTAACATGTTGTGATACTGTAATAAAATGACAGGTGTATGGAAAAATGATCATAACGTGTGAAAAGGTTATTGGAAATTAGGTTCCTTTTAGTTTTGCTTTGCATATACATATATATATCTATGAAAACACTACATATATTAAGCACATCTACAGTGTAAGCAATAACATACAGTACATGGAATTAACAGTGTCCTTAGTTTTAAAAAGACTGCTTTTGTCCAGCTGGAAAACAAGCAGAATTCTAACATTCATGGACTGGCTTCATTGTAAAAGGAATTTTGCAATGAACGTTTAACCATGTATTAATTGTTAAAATTGAGCCATTTAACCTTTTTAGAAATAATGGGATAAATAAATAATTGACACCAAGGAAAATTTATGAATGGTTATGTGACATGAATTAAGACTATGCACTTTTTCTGGATTATTAAAATAATAGATTCTCTTATAAATAAAACATTGATAGCCTGATGAAAAGAAGACTTACAAATACATCTTGGGCCAGATATTCAGAAATGTGAAAAAGGCCAGCGCAAGTCTGGTGCAGCGCAAATCCAATGTGCCGTGGTGCAACCAGTGCCATATTCGGAGGTTGCGCATGCTGAACTGCGCCAGTGCAACAAGGCTGAATATGACACAGGTGCACCATGGCGCAATCATGGATGTGCCATGGCACAACCGTAGATGCGTTATGGTGCAACCACAGGTACACCATGGGGCAACTACAGGTGCACCATGGGGCAACCACAGGTGCGCCATGGGCAGACACAGAAGCCCCAGGGCAACTGTGGGAGCAGAGCACCAGAGCAACCAAGGGGGAGCATGGCACAGAGTGGAGACCCAGGGACAGAGCCTGGGCAGTGGAGCAACAGGCCACAGGAGGCCACCACCAGCAAGGCATAGTAGGGTACACACAGGCACCCAAACCCCCACCCCAGAACACAACAGTGGCACAGACAGGAGGCAACAGAGGGTGCCAATCGGGGATGGAGGGCCACCAAGGGAGCCCCTGCAGGCAGCAGGCCATGCCTCCTCTGCACATCTAGACCAGGCCAGGCCATGACACACCCAGAACCATGCAGCCAAGCACGCACACACACCACACAACCCTGACAGCCACCCAAAGGGCACCCCAAGGAACAGCCAATAACTGAGGGAAGGGCCACCACCGTGGGACACACAGCAGCACATGGCTGTGATCCACAGAAGCACAACATGTGCCCCACTACACGGACAGCCACTGGGCCATTGCAGCATGGCTCCTCATGCCACCTGCAAAGCAGACACAGACACAGGCAGGTAAATCAAAATAGAAATGTATTGAAAACAACTATATACAGTAACAAGGGGTGGGAATGGGTAGGATAGTGAGGGAAGGGGACAGGGAACAGGGACTGTACAGTAGGACGAGGGACTGGAGGGGGAGGTATGGCTGTGGAAACAGGGGAACACAATGTAGGGCTTACCGCGGCCATGTCCTGCAGGACCCTGCTGCCGTTGGTGCCTCCTGACCACCAGAAGCAGCCTCCAGACTTGGAAGACAGCCTCCATTGTTGTTGAGGTCACCAGGATTAGCTGCCTCAGGAGTCTGCAGTACAGTGGCCTCCTTCCTCATTGGTGGACACCTAGGACAAGGGACAGAACAGGTGATCACTGCAATGTCCCAAGGAACACGGCCCAACCACAGCGTGTACCAGGCAGGGGGAACACATTCCCCCAGAGGGCCCATACAGGCCACCCACAGGGGCATGGGCCAACACCTGCCAGCAAGGCAGCACACCACATCAGTGCACAGCAGTGGGCCTCTCTGCACAGTGGCCGTCTGACTGCACCATGGCAGTCACATGGCATAGTGCTCATGACTGCTCCACAGCAACATCAGTTGCGGCCATGCGCACACCCACCCCACCAGCAGCAGGTACACGTGACTGATGGACATGCCACAGTGGCAGACATCATGCACAGTGCGACACAGACAGCTGCCATGGTACATGGTACAGGTGGCCATGTCTGCACCCATGCCCCTGCCTCCCCCCACTGATAGTGCACAGAACAATGTCAGTTCCTACCTGCCCTCTGTGGCCCCAGTGGTACTGGAGCCGCTCCTCCTCCCTTGGCTGCTGTGGCCTGGTGACCCACCAGCACCTTCTCAGGTCCTGGGAATGGAACACAAACAGGTACACATCAGTAACTATCCACAGCAGCTGCCCACCACACCCACCCCTGTGCACAGGGTGAGCCACTGTCCGACACATCCCACAGAGTGGCAGCACAACGCAAGATGCAGAGGGTGATGCCACCCCACACTGCACATGATGGATGTACACCACCCTGCAGAGCATGCCAGGCAACCTAGCCAACACCACAGTATATCAGCAGGGCACACATGTATGATGAGCCTACTCACTTGGCTGTGGCATAGCACCACACCGAACACGTGCCTCCAGCCTCTGGATGCACTCTGGGTCCCTCCGGACAGGTCCCTGTATTAGTGGTGACACTGCTCCCCACTTCTGGCCACCCCTGTGTGCTGCGTGAGGGTGTCAGCAATTGTCTGCCTCACAGCTACCCAGAGCTGCTGCAGTAGCACCTGCCCAAATAGCTGGAGTGCATGTGGCTGGACACAGGCCATGAGGTTGGCCAGCTCCACCTGCATCCAGTTGGCCACCTGTCCATGTTGCTGCTGTTGCCATGCCATCACTGTGATATGAGCCACTGAGCAAAATGGCAGCATGAGGCACACATGGCCAGTGCATGCACCAGTTATGTGGTCTGAGGGGACATGCTCTGTGCCAGCCCATCACACAGTCATGGAGATGCATAGCATTGGCATGGCCAGGCAGGGTCATGGTCCGGGTACACCCAGGGACAGAGGTCACAGCAGGGATCAGCCACTGCACAGTGCGCATGTGTGCAATAGCAGGCATGGTGCACCGTGTGCCACAGTCCCTATTGCACAGTGGGCACACAGTGCACAATAGGCAGAAGCACACCGCCAGGTGCATGCACAATGTGGTCCTCCGCAGTGTGCATGCCTGGCATTGGGTCATGACTTGCTCCGATGCAATCTCATTGCACATAGCAAATTTGTGATATTCAGCTGCCACATGCTAATGAGCTTATCAGCCAATGCATGGTGCACTGTGGAAATTAGCATGTCATTACTGTTGTGTCAATGCTCATTTGCATGGGTTGCGCTATAAAAGTGCCATGGACCAGCACAGGCCATGGACTGGTATTGCAACCATCCGAGGTAGGTTGCACATGCTGCTGAGTCCAGCCAGCACAGCAGGGGGGATGCAGTAGGGTTCTGCTGACATTGACACCCTGTGCTGTCCATGTCCACAGGTAGCAACATTTCGGAATGTGAGGAGGGTTGGGAGCATGGACCTGCATGCAAACGCAGGCCAACTTCATGAAGGCAGAGGCCCTGTTTAAGGCCTACCTTGAAAGAGAGCCACTGCTGAGTGGTGCCATGGGCACACCACAGGCCAGGACTGGGGCCTGGGAGGAGGTGGTGGCATGCACCATCTAGCAGGGCAGCCACCAGCAGTTGGTGCAGGAGTGCTGCAGGAAGGTGGGCACTGTTAAGTGGTGAATCAAAGAGAAGCTGGTGGCCATCCATGCAGTCCAGAAAGCCACCGGAAGGGGGCCTGCTGATGCGTCACAGCTCGAGGTGCAGTAGGAATTGGTGGCAGCCAGCATGCACTACAGCACTGTGGAGGGTGTGCCAGCTGGAGGATTCCAGATGGGTGGCAGGCCATCACTGCATGGTATGTATGTTAGGCATGCACAGTGTTGAGGGGGTAGGGGGTCTTGGGGGGGAATGGGGGTCGTGCATCACTCACACATCTGTTTTCTCTTCCAGCACCAGCACGCCTGCATGCAGAGGATGGGGCTCCAGCAGCAGCCATGAAGGCAGGCCCAGCCCCAGAGGACCAGCCTTCCACCTCCACGGGCATCCGGGGGCCTGATCAACTGCAACACACCACCACTGTCTAGCCGGATGTCCGGGGCATGGGGTCAGATGAGGCCCTGGATATGTTTCTGTTGGATGCCAGTCTCGGTGTCCTCCACATGGAGACACAAATCGGGGCAGGGTCTGACACCAATGACAACCTGACCATAATCCTGGAGAGCATGGGTGGTGTTGTGGAGGAGACGCCCATACCAGATACTATCACAGGCAGCTAGCCCAGCAGCCTGACAGTGGTGAGAGAGCTGTCCGCCGCCACTGCATTTGCTGCTGTGTGCACTGCCACAGCAGTGCCATGTGGTGCTGGTAGTGCGGCCACGCAGGTTCTGGTCAGCATTCAGAGGCTGGATGGCCAGCAGCAGCAGGCAGCAGGGGCCACAGGGCAGCCAGATGCAGGGTCCGCTGCTGTGGCACCTGATAGGGATTTTACCCCATGGGGACCCCCTTGTGCAGCGTCCACCTGAGTGGGGGACTGTGCAGCGTGGTTGTTCACTGCAGGAAGGTTGGCAGCCTGTCCAGGTTCTCCTGGGCATGACCCATTAACAGAGCACACCCATTTGCTGTGGGCCTCCATGAAGCAACAGGTTCTGTTTGTCACTGGGGTGCATGCACTGCACCTGGAGGTGTGCCAGGCAGCTGAGCAGTGCGAGAGGGGCACTGCACAGCTCCTGGTGGCTATACAGCACTTACGGGAGGACACAACCACATCCCACGATAGCAAAGCCAATGCGATCACAGATGGCCTTGCACTGCTGGCTGCCACAGGGCATGGCCAGCCACCACAGACACTATGTAGTGCACTGTCCACCCTACAATCCCAGTGTTGGGCAACACCCTTCCTGTCAACACCTGGCTCTGCTGTTGGCATCCCAGGCACGCCTGGGGTGGGCCTGTTTGGGTGCCTACACACCCCTGCATGGACCTGGTCATGGTCCCACAATACAACCCCTGGAGGGCTGTTGCAAACAGCCCTGTGGCTGCTCATCAGCCCTGGCATGGCTGCCCCTGTGGCTGCAGTGGACATGGGTCCACACGGTGGCCCTGATGTGCATGCTGCCCTGACCGCAGTCTGCTGCTGCTGCCCTGTGCATGCATAGGCAGTATGTGTGTGTGTGCTTACCACTGGTGTGGCACCTGTGTGTCGTGCCACACACTGCAGTATATGTGGCTGCCCTGCCACTGACCCATGTGGTGTGGGCATGGTGAGGGCAGTTCTGCACCAGTTACACCTGTGCACCTGTGCAATGCATCTGATCCTCACCACTAGCTAGTGCCTGGGTGCGTGGGTGCATCTGTGTGTTGCTGTTTGTTGCTGTGTGCAGTTGTATGTGGATGTATGCCACTGACTCCCCTACTCTTGCACCACACCTCTGTGTGTGCATGCCCATTGCTATGCAAGCCCCTGCCTGTGTGCTCTACCTGTGTGTGTGGCCAGTGTGTGGGTTTGGTGCCACCTACCTGCATGCACCGTAGTGCTTCTGTGTGATGGTGTCCCGATGCTACCATGCCGTCCTCTGCAGCCAGGTATCCCTCTGCCTGGAGGGTGGCTGTCCACCACCTGCTGGCCCATTTCCCTTGTCATCCCCACTACTGTCACCCTCATCAGCCTCGACAGCTATCCAATGGTCAATGGCCATGTTGTGCAGTATGCAGCAAGCCAGGAATAAGCCACAGACTTTCAAGGGGCTGTACTATAGGGCACCGCCAGACCTGTCTGGGCAATGTAACCATGCCATCAGCACCCCAAATACACTCTCAATGATGTTTCACATGCTGGCGTGAGCCTCATTGTAGTGTTCCTCTGCTGGGGACAACGGGCGCCGATAGGGGGTGAGCAGCCAGGGCCTCAGTGGATAGGCACTGTCTCCTGTATGGATAATGACATGGTTAGCCCTGTGTCCTCCTTTGCTGTGCCCCTTGCCTGTCCCTGGCACCCTCGCCTGCACACCCACCCTGCCCTCTCCCATCCCATGGCCTGCTCTGCCAGGCACCCCTTGCCCATCCCATACTCACTCACTAGGTGGCCCTTGGAGATGTCCCCATGCTTAAACCTGTGGCACAGCACAGAGCTGTGCCAGATGAATGCATCCATGCGCACTCCCAGGGTGTGTGGCACAGACATTAGTGATGCGCCACTTGGCATCACACACCACCTGACAGTTCACACTTTGGAACCCCTTCCTGTTCATATAGGCCACACCCTCAGGACCAGGTGGTGTGTGGATGCCCATGTGGGTGCAGTCAATGGCCCAAGCATGCCAGGCATGCATGCTACCCTGTGGAAGTCCTGCATGGTAGCTGTATGCTCCGCCTGTGTGCTGGGGAAATAGATGTATTCTGCAGCATGTGACAGCAGAGCATTGAGGAACTGTGTGAGAAGGTGTGACATGGCCAACTGGGTTATGCCTGTGGTGTCCCCTGTTGGTCTCTGGAAGGTGCCCGAGGTGAGCAGGCACATCACAGCTGTCATCTTTGTCTCCACAGACATTGTGTGGCTCCGTCTTGTGGGTGCCTGCATCTCCTCACTGCTCAGCTCACAGAGCTGCCTCAGAATAGCCCTGTTTAGGTGATACCATCCCACAATCTCTGTATCTGTATAGTTTGCGAAGGTGGTACAGGCATGGTACCACCTATTCTGGGCATACCTCTGACAGACCCTTCCACCGCCACGTCGTTGTTCCTCCTGCTCCCTCACACCCTTCATCACAGCCTCCATTAGGAAGGGTATACTATCCATGGCCCCATTGTCCTGTCTCCACCTGGGTGGTTGGCTGCTGTGGCCTGCATGCCAACCTGGTGCATTACATGGTGCTATGTCTGCCTGTTCCTCTTACTCTCTTAGCCCCTGGCTCACTCTCCACTGTCACCTCTGTCTCTCTACCCCTGTGGCTGCCTGTGCCGGTCACTCTGTTCATCACTGGCTCTGTCTCCCTTGCTCTGTCTCTTTGTCTGTCTGTCCACTGTCTCTTGCCACTCTCTCTCTCTCTATCTCCCTCTCACCTGGAGCAAGTGCTGTCTGTGTGCTTGCATCCTGTTTTTATAGGCTCAAGTCTGCTCGGCACATCCTGGGTTTGCTCCGCACTTGCACCATGGTTCCACGGTTGAATATTGCACTACGCCAAATATTCTTGGGCATGCCCCCTGCTGTTGCACATGCATTCATTATAGTTGTGCATTGGCACAATAGAATTTGTTATGCACAGTGGCTCCTGCTGATTATCGCTCCTTGGCACAAGTCCACACCTGCGCCAGCGCAACTCAGTTGCACCATGCGCAACCGCTTTGACTATCCCAGCCCTTATGTTTAGCATCGATTAAGATACTCTGAAGGTAAGTTGCTATTTTATTTTGTTTGATTTTGAAAACAGTTTTTTAAAACATTTGGAAAAAAATGTTCTCCAGCATAACATAGCTCCCCACATGTGATACAGTAATAGTGGGCTTCTAAGGTACTTAATAATTTTGCTTTAAATTCATCTTAAATGCTTTTCTTATTTAAAAAGACCTCTGTAATTTTAGGTTCAACCAAGCTACTATCTGTCTCAGAGGTAGATTTAAAATGTGTGTCTTTTGCTCACCCTTCTTAACATTTGCTCCGCTCTCCTGCGGCTGAGCTTCATTTTGCTTCTTATGACTGCAACTTAGGACTATTATAACAATGTAAATATAAACAAAAGCAGCATAACATATAAGTTTCAGCAAAACAATGCTTTCACTCCAAATAATGTAAACTATCATTTGTATAGATGCATAGATGCATAGACAGTGTCGGCAGATAAGGGCCTGTGGCCCACCCAGTCTGCCCATTTGAGCTTGTAAGTTCAGTTTACGTTTTCCTAGAAGTCTGTTGCCCCTTACCCCTGACCTCCAGAACTCCTTTATGTCTATCCCATGCATTCTTAAATCCTGTGATTGTTTCAGCCCCCACTACTTCCTCTGGCAGGGTGTTCCACTTGTCCACCACCCGTTCTGTGAAGAAATTCTTCCTCACGTTTCCTCTGAATCGTCCTCCCTCCAACTTCATCCCATGCTCTCTAGTCCTGTCTGTAGTGCCTCACTCCAAATGAATTTGCCTTTACTTACTGGGGTAACCCAAGACGTAATGGCCTAATCTGTTGTGAATATACACATTGTAATGTATGAAGTACTTTTCTTTTCCTGTCACAATTGTCATTTATGGTTTCTCTGTTTTTACGGTGTACTCACTGCTATAACCCACAATTGTCTTACTTGGATTAACTGATGTTTATAATGTTGTATGTTGTAATCTGAAAGATGCTCTGTCCGATTCTGTAAATTGATCTAATTAATTACTATTTGTAGTCTTATAAAAGCACCCCCCTCCAAAAAAAAAAGAAAAACAATTGTTTGTCAATGCCAAATGTTTGCTTGCTGGTATTGACATTGGTACTGCAGGAGTTAGAGAGATGCATAATAGGAATGGCAGTAAAGTATTGAATTAATGCCAACCCCCTCCACCCTGCAGAGACTGACAGGCATTGGGGTGTTCCTTTGGGTCGTCAGCCATATCGCTCATGCCATTCTACCTCACTACACCATGCAGACATTGACAGGTGTCACGGTGTGCCTTAGGGTCTTTGGCCCTTACGCTCACCCCATTCCTTAAGGAAATAAGCTGAGATGGGTGCAGTATAGGAGAATTGGGTGAATGTTAGGGCTGAAGACCCCAAGGCGCACTTCAATGCCAGTCAGTGGCTGCAGGGCGAGGGAGGAATGGCGTGAATATTATGACCGATGACCCCAAGCCACCCCTCCCAATGCCTGTCAGTCTGTACAGGGTGGGAAGTTATGACTGAAAACACTAACACCTCAGGTGTTTGTTGGTATTGTCACTTCAGATTTTCAACATGGGCTTTTTGGGACCCAACCTCATGAACAGTGGCAATATCATTTCATTACTCAACCCTGAAAGGTGATTTTGCACAGCAAATGCACCATTTGGCGCAACAGGTGCGAAAAGATATTTTTGGTAGGATGTGAAAAATGACATCTGTGCTGTTCATGAACAGGTGTGGAAAAATGGCAATGTTGAAAATCTGGAGTGAAAATATGAAGAATTGGCAAAGTTACAAGCATGCGTCAAAACTGCGTAACGC
Source organism: Neoceratodus forsteri (assembly GCA_016271365.2). Taxonomy (NCBI): domain Eukaryota; kingdom Metazoa; phylum Chordata; order Ceratodontiformes; family Ceratodontidae; genus Neoceratodus; species Neoceratodus forsteri. Next base: position 1,088,758,283 of record CM028132.1, on the reverse strand, counting down.
ACGCTCATAACGTGGTGATTGTTTGGAATTTTTTCACCAGATTTTCAACACTTTTTGGAAACTCCCCTCATGAACAGTGGCACTGGGATTTCATTAATCAGTCCCAAAAGTTGATTTCAGATAGCGACTGAGCCATTCTGTGTCACCAGTGTGAAAACACATTTCAGGCAGGATGCAAAAAATGACAGCTGTACTGTTCGTATGGAGGTGTGAAAAAATGGTAATGTTGGAAATTTAGAGTGAAAGTATTAAAAATTGGCGAAGTTACGAGCTTGTGTACAAACTGTGCAATGCACTTTCGAAACGCAGTCATTTTTTTGGATTTTTTTCACCAAACTTGCAACGTGGGCTTTTTGGGACCCCACCTCATGAACAGTGGCACTGTCGTTTTGTTAATCGGTCCCAAAAGGTGATTCCAAGCAGCAACCGCAAAATCATGTTTTGGGACTGAGAAATGAAATGACAGTGCCAGTGTTCATGAGGTGGGGTCCCAAGAACCCCATGTTGAAAATCTGGGACCAAAACTCACTAAAATGGCTGAGATATCAATCTAAGTTGAAACACCCCATTGATTGCCATTATAGGGATTATCGTGCTTTTCTTCAGTTTGCAGTTGGCTTTTGAAGAGTGCAGACGTGTTCCCTGCTATAGAAGATCACAACGCCAGACCTCCATAGGTAAGTATGGGTGAGGTGGGGTGCAGGGAGGTGGGGTGCACAGAGGAAGCGGCAGCGAGGACGACAAGAGACTATTTTGTTTTTCTTTAGGTTTTAAAAAAAAAAAGGACCTCAGGGATGGTTTCTCTTTTACAGGTGAAACAGTATGAAAAATGCATTTTGGCACACTGGAGTGGGCTCCCAGTGTGACAGACTAGTGGGGGGGATCAATGCCGACCCGGGGATTGGGCACCCTGAGGTCAGCTGGAAAAAAGGGTCTATGGGGGGCACATCCAACACTGGGAGTGGGTATCCCGGTGTTGGAAAAAGATAAAGAGTTACTTTGGTGCAGTGGCGTGGGCTCCCAGTGTGCCACTATAGTGGGGGTGGGGGGCATGCTGACATGGGAATTGGGCACCCCATTGTTGGCAAAAGACATGTTCGGGCTGGGGGTGGAAGTCATCCGACACCGGGAGTGGGCATCCTGATGTCAGAAATATAATTAGTTTGGCACACTGCGGTTGGCTCCCAGTGTGCCACATTAATGGGGGGAAGGTGGATACATGCCGACACAAGCATTGGGCACCCTGATGTCGGCTTTGGAGGGAATGTATGGTGGATGGCAGGAGCTGCCAATTATGCAAAGCCATGGAGGGGCTCATTTATTATGTTTGCTTATTTATTTATCAATATGTTTCACAGGAAAAGGCACACCGAGCAAACGAGTTGCTCATAACTCCAGCCATGCGCAGTACTGTACACTGTAATGTGCATGGCTGGAATGTGCCTGATTGCCGGGAAGGGGTTGGGGAGTGATCTGTCGCTGTAATGATGAAACTGCCCCTGATTGGAGCAGCAGATTTCTTTCAAGTGCGGCGCTCGCTCTGAAACTGGCATCATAGTCAGCTTTCCTGTTGATTGGTGGCTGAGGGACATGCCCATTAAAGTGTCCCCTGCAATGGCCACAACACTGCCACACCTCTGTAATGCTTTACTAACCTCAATATACTTCTTGTGCACTGTGTGTGCAAGCAAACATAAAAATAACTGACAGATTTTTTTTTAAAAAGCAAATTGCAGCTTCAACATCTGAAGTATGGGCAGCAGTGACATTCTATGTGAAAAAGGCATCTGCGAAACCTGGCACAATCACTTTAAAGTTGGGTATCAGCACAGTGAAACACTGCACCAATCAGATGGCAGTTTTTGTAATGCTGATGACATTACAACTAGCTAGAGCAGCTCTGAAACCAGCAGTAGAATTCAAAGAAAAACAGTTAACTCTTCAAACAAACAGCAGATTTGAAAGCTGTGACTAGTAAACTGGTACTGTTTAAATCAAATACATAATAGTCTAACTCAAAATGTGTAATTTATCACTTGCAAACAGACAAGACTTTCATAACTCTCCCGTGGCTCTGCCTCTCATGAGTTATGGTCCTGCCACCTCACACTTTGAAGATAAAACTGCATATTCGGAGTCAGGTCACTGCATGCCCCCAGTTTACGTAAGTATGTATAAAATTGAATATGCACGAGTCTAACTCAAAATATCAGTTCAGCACTTGTAAGGGGGCAAGCCCTTCATAATTCACATGTGATTCTGCCACACATGCATTATGATCCTGCACTCTCGCACTTGGAAGATAAATTGGAGTCAGGTGATTGCATATCCCGTATGTATGTAACTATGTATGTTTGTATACCTCTCTATATATGAATACATATGTGTATATATGTTGAGAAGAAACTTCTTCATGCAGTAAGTAGTCCCATGTCATCTAGTGTTTTCTTGTCTTTCCCTGACTGCTTTGACCGTTTATACATTTTCTCATCTTATCTTGGATCTTCTTTATTACTGAATTTTCTGACTGCTTTTTTAGATTTAGCAATGCTAGAAATACAAATTATGATCGTCTGGAGTTTAAGGGGCCCAGTCTTGATAAAATGGGGCCCCTTCCACTTTACAAGTAATTGGCAGTGGTAATGAATGAACTATCAATGCTCAGTTCAAACCTAGAGAGGGCCTAGCCCCTGTGATCACCCTCCATCCCAACACTGAGTTTAGAGACCTTTTAAGTGTGTTGTTATCAGTGTCTGGTTGGCAGTACAGCCTACAGATTAGACTCTAGGAGCTTTAACACACAGGTTTATGTAATGGAATAACTGTTATGGAAACAGTATTCCGTTACATCCCTTGTGCGTAAATTGCATTTGTTTCGGTCCCTAGGTGAACGTTCGTCCAAACCGCAATCTCTGCTTTTTGCGGTTTGCCACGTTGTGTTCTGTTTTGTTGTACTGTGTGAAATAGCCATTCTGCTACAAAGGCAGAAAATAACGTGTAGATCAGCAAACTCGGGGGGAGCCGAAACAAATGGAGACAGGGTTGCCGGAATACTCGTAGTGTGCAGAAAGGAACCTGAACGCAACAGAGTACAACGGCGCCACACAGGTAACACTGATTCCATTTTAAAAACCTGTGTGTAAAAGCGCCTTCAGAGTAACAAACTGTGAATGAGTTTTTTACATCCAACAGACATGGGTTTGATTCCCACAACCTCCATTTGCATACTGTGTGACTATGAACAAGTCCTTAACCACCCTGGTGCTCCCGGGTCACCCCTGAAAACAGGCACATGTGCCTAGTGGGCCTTACCTGGTTACCAAAGGGAAACAAAAAAGCTGCAGAAATCAAGTTAATACAATGTCCTCCCAAAAAAGGGAGAGTAAAGAAAATCTGCTGAAAAATTACAATCACAACAGGAGTCATAAGATATCCCTTACAATCAGTACATCTTATAATATGTGAGGGTGCATACAGCAGTACAGTACTTGCCTCTTCCTTCTGAACCCACCTTCTTCTCTTCCCCTAATATTTACTGATCTGTATGGAATGCTATGATGCTGCATGAACAATGGGTGAACCCTGCATGCCTATTATTACCATCCTCTTACATAATGGATGAGAATTATGAAATTAATTACATAAATCTAGAAACATGATTTGCTGAAAGCAATTTTAACCCCAGATTATACTGAACCATAAAATAATGGTCAGAAAGGGGGCCCAGACAACGTTTTTTTACTCACAAAGAATCTGTCTGTAAGTCCTTCATTCAGAGCTGCCCACTATTTATGTGGCTGCCCTTGCATTAGTTATGTCAGCATGTCCCGAATCTGGCTAGGCCTCAACAGAGCTGCCCCACTCTCCCTGTAGGCTCCTTACTGCTCTCTACCTTTCTACAATTACTCGTTCACAAATATATTCATTTTTTGAATTATCTGTACTACACTACCCTGACTTAGTGCTTTGCGACTTCTGGTGCTTACTCTCTGCTCCCAAGTGAATCACATGCACTTCAGTAGCACCTCTTTTGTGGCTCGTGACAGTGCCCCTGCTCGGTGCTGCCAGTACTGCCACCTTCTGCACCTTAAGTCTTGCTGACTTCAGCCCTTGCTCTCTCCCTTAACCACACACCCTGCTCGTACTCTGTAGTGTTTAAACAAAGCCCTTTCCCCTAGTGTTGCTCAGGTAGTATCCTAGAAATTAGGATACCAGCAGATGCCTCCCATTTGCCCAGATAGTTGCTGTGGTAGGACAGCAGTGCTATCTGACCATGGATTCTACCCTCTAGGATCTAGTGCATGGATCCTAAAACTATTGTGCATCCTGTGGATCCTAGCAACAGATCCAGCTTGGACCCTAACTATCTAACATAGGATCCCTGAATCTGACCTACAGTGGTTGTTACAGAAAAGTTTAACGGTACAGCGGTAATTTCGGCGGTACCATGGTAAAAATTACTGCGATTTACCATGGTAAAATCCCTTTGAATAACATTGGGTTAATCACTGTGATTTTTAACGCGGCACCATTAAACTTTTCTGAAACAACCACTGTAGGATCCCTGGATCTGACCTAGGATCCATTGCTATCTGACCCCGGATATTAACTATCTGACCTAAGATCCCTGGATCTGACCTAGGATCCATTGCTATCTGATCCCGGAGCCTAACTATCTTATTTATTTACTTATTTATTAAATTTTGGTGACCGGGTAGGCCCACTGAGCCCCGAAGGTCCCTTTTCAGGGGCGACCCGGGATAACAATACAAGATAAAATATAGTGGAGAAAAACTTGATTGCATAGGTTGTTCAAGCATAAGGTGGTTACAGACAGTGGTTACAGATATGGTTATCAACATGACACAGTTTTGCCTTGGTACTACTTGGCATAGTGATATACATGGGGTAGCATTGGTCCCTAGGTGTCCAGATACTAGAGGGAGGTACATGATCGGCTCACCTTTGGGAAGGTTTGATGCAGAAAAAGGGGATACCTTAAGAGCCATGGCAGTTGCATGCACTTGTGGCCAGTATATGGGACTTGAGCCTGGTGCAGAAGTTCGTGAGTGAGGAGACATCCTGGACTTGAGGGGGAGCTTGTTCCATAGGCTGGGGACTTGGTAAGAAAAGGATCTGCCACCAACATTGGTCCTTACTCTGGGGACTTTTAGTAGTGTTCGTTTTGATGTCCTTAAATTCCTAGGGTTGTGTTTAATGGCTATGGTTCTGGCTATGCCTGGTGGAGCAGGGGGTTTGAGTAGCTTTTAGGCTTGGACAAGCAATGGGTATTGGAGGCAAGCGGCCAATGTGGGCCACTGGAGCTGGGCCAGAGTGTCACAGTGATGATGTCGTGAGTGGTCTTGGGTAGCGAACTGAGCTATTTTGTTGTATAGGATTTGCATCCTGGATACCTCTTGCCTAGCCATGCCCTGTATAATCAGGGCCGCATAGGTCAGGGTAGGGAGCAGGACATTTGTCACAATGGAGAGCCTGGCCTCAAGGATGAGCTGGTCTCTGAGTCGGTACAAGGTACCAAGTTTACAATGAAGGGTCCTGGTGACCTGGTCCACATGGTCCTTGTAGGTGATAGACTGATCCAGAGTTAGGCCTAAGTATTTTAGGAAGGGAACTACATTAATGCTTTTGCCAGAGAGTGTGGTTAGTCAGAGTAATGAGGACCTGTCAAGTCCCAGTGAACTTGGCCCGAATAGCATTGCCTTGGTTTTGTCTGCATTAAGTACCAGTCTGTTCTCACATAGCCATGTCTCAAGGCATGTAAGGTCCTTTTGGAGGAGCGGACCAAGAGCGGCCACATCGCCCAAGGGTCGGTAGATGACAGTGTCGTCAGTGTACTATACAACCGAGCTCTCCCCACAGTAGGTACTTAATTCATTGGTAAATAGGGAGCATAGGAGGGGGCCTAGTATTGAACCCTGAGGTAGTCCCTGTTTTAGAGGTAGTGGCTCTGACATGGCTCCCTTCCATGTGACCCTCTGTGTCCGGCCTGATAAATAACTCCCAAACCACTTGAGGGCATAGGGGTCTAGGCCCACATTGTGCAGCTTCTGTAGCAAAAGATTGTGGTAGACAAGGTCAAACACCTTGGACAGGTCTATAAAGACTGCACCTGTGGGTATCCCTTAGTCCATTGCCCTGAGCACTTCATCTGAGAAGTTAATGAGGGCAGTGTCAGTACCGTGGTTTGGTCTGAATCCATATCTGACATAGGATCCCTGGATCTGACCTAGGATCCCTGGATCTTTTATTTATTTTATTTTTTATTATTTTTTTTTATTTAGTTTTTGTTGACCAGGTAAGTGCACTAGACAAATCTTGCCTATTTTCAGGTACGACCTGGGGGAGAGGGATACAGATGAACGCCAACTGACCTTGAACCAGATTAAGCTGTTGGTGGCATTTTTAGTGAATGAGGGAAATTTGGCCAGGACACCAAGGAAATGCCCTTGCTGTTTTCGATAAGTGCCATGGGATCTTTAACATCCACCTGAACTACCACCAATCCAGGCAGATAGAACCTGGGTTTAACGTCTCATCCGAAAGACGGCACCTCAGAAGTGCAGCACCCCTCTCATGCTGTACTACAGTGTTAGTACTGGGATATTAACCCAAGTGCCAGATGTGGGAACTGAACCCATTGCCCTCTGATCTCCCGGCCTCAGAAGCGAGTGTGCTACCTACTGAGCCACTGACACTGACTGATCTTAACTAGGATCCATTGCTATCTGACCCCGGGTCCTGCATCTTTTTTTGATAGGATTTCTGGTAGGATCCTAGGTAGGATACCAGCACTATCTGACAGATAGTGATAGGATCCACAAAAGCACTATCTGAGCATCTCTATTTCCCCCACTTAAGTCTACAGTACAGCTGGCAACCCTCACTCTCACGAACTCTGGTGTGGCTCACTAAACCCCAAACCTTTCCAATAATAAAAAAAAAATCACTTCACCCAGAAGCTGTTTCTACATCAACGGCATCCTACACAGCAGCACTATCAACACATGCATCACAATAGCACCATCTATTGTCTACAAGAAAAAGGAAGAGCATTAAAGGGGAACAGTTAGCACTAAGAGCCTCACTCCAAAATGTGGAACTGTTCCCAGTTTGCACTTTGTATGCAAAAACATTTTGTTTATGTACTGTTTACTGCAATGTAGTAGATTGTATCAAGCTAAATTTGCTTACTTCCAAACTGACATTTGCTGTAATCAGAAATATCAGACTTCCCTGCAGCTGACATCAGAGCAGGGCTGCTGCAGTAGCAGATTCAACAGCCTGCAGTGCATGTTAGAAAATCTACAAGCGCAAATCAAATGTTTGCCAGTCCAGTTGTTCTCCCAGGGCCAAGTACATTAGCCATGGGAGGACAGCATGACCAGCAAACAAAAGATCAGTGCTTATAAAACCTCTAACATGCACTGCAGACTACTGACTCTCCCACTGCTACAGCCCTGCTCTGATGTCAGTTGCAGGGGATTCTGGGATTTCTGGTTACAGAACATGTCCGCTTTGAAGTAAGCAGAATCAGCCTGATACAATCTGCTATACTGCAGTAAACAGTAAGTAAATAAAGCAAATATCTGAACACAAAGTGCAAACTGGGATCAGCCTCACACATGGGTGTGTGGCTGTCTGTGCTGACAGTTCCACTTTTAAGTTATTTTTTAATTATGCTCCTACACATTAACAAAATTTATTAAGAGATTTTAAAAACTGATTTTTTTATTACTACATGAGGGTTCCATTTGATAATCAAAATAATACACTCCAGAGTGCGGTATATCATGGATATTGTCACTTCTTGGGTGGCTGAGGGCACCTGGCTGTGCCTTGTGTCTCATGATGTAGCTGAAGCATAACAATATCCTGAGTTCAAGGGGGCCAGTTGTTTTGAAACTGAAGATCAATATCTGAACATCGATAGTGGAGACTGAGTCCTGTCATCTTTCTTTGCTATCCTATGATATACCACACCCTGTTGTGTTTTACTGCTTAATTGGCCTCTGCCATTGCCATGAACTGTTGTGCACTGTGTCAGCAACTGGCACCTGGAAACGAGCCTTGGCTCAGTGTGCCTTTCCTGGTTACCACATTTTAAATAAATACATAAATAACATTTTATATCCTACAGGCCTCCAGACCAGGTAGAGGACATAGACACATTACTGTTAGAAGATATACAAAACATGACAGCTAAAGGGGAGGTTCTGATAATGGGAGACTTCAACATGCCAGAAACAGATTTGTCAATACCAGCAGGACCATCTACCAGAACTAGACACATAGTGGATTCCCTGCATGGAGAGGGCCTCAAACAACTGGTACAACAACCCACAAGAGACAGGGCTGTCCTAGATCCAGTACTGACTAACAGGAAAAGGATTACAGATCTCCAGGTAGAAAGTCACCTCGGGGCCAGTGACCATCACATGGTATGGTTCAATTTGGCCACTAGCAATCAATCAATCAATCAAAGTCTTTATTTAACCAGGTAATCACTGTTGAGCAAGCTCATTTTCGAGGTAGACCTGGGTTTGTCAACAAGGAACAAAGGACAATATACATGGGATGCAACACACAAGAAAATAATAATAATAAAAATAAAGTGAGATACAATGATACAGTATATACAAAGTACCAGCACGTAGCATTGACAGTAGTATATATTTGGAACGAAAGATACAGCTAGTTTTGGGTAGGACACGATTTTGCATATAACTAAAGAAATATACATATCAGGTGCACTGAACACAAATAAAACCTAATATAAAAAGATACATAGTGATACGGTGTGGAGAATTTAGAGCTGGAACCAGGGTCAAAGGAATGTGGAAGGGACAGATATGGGGGGCAGAAAAAGGGATGAGGGAAGAGTCGATTATAGATGTGATCAGTCTTTTAACAGTAGTAATTAGAGTGTACTTGGACTTATAGGAGTCACTATTTAGGGTAGACAGGCACAGGGCTCCTTATTATGATGTAGATATAGAGATTTAAAAGCTGTTAGGCTGATGGGGTGAGTTAATTTCAAAGTTTTTTGCAGCTTGTTCCACAGTTGAGGGAGCACAAAGCTGATGGCTGATCTGCCAATGCGAGATTTTGCTTTGTAAACATAAAGGTAGATATATGAGATGCTTCCCAGGGCATAATTCCCCAGAGTGCAAAAAGGTAAACAGACAGAGATATACTGGGACAGTTTATTTGAGATAGCTTTGTATGTCCAAACCGCAGCATTTTTTTGCCGTCGGTAAGCAAGGGATGACCATCCCACTGCCGTGTACAATGTAAAGTGGTGGGTTGAGTAAGTAAGACCGGTGATAAATCTTATGGCTCTGTGAGAAAGCGTACTGAGTTTGGCTAGGGTACCTGCAGGTCCCTGACTATATAGAAAATCTACGTAATCCAATAGGGAAAGAAAGGTAGTTTGAACCATTTTCAGTTTAGCGTCTTTTGTGAGGAGATTATTAATCCTAAAGAACAGACCAAGTCTTTGTCTAAGTTTCTTTGCCAGTTCTTCTAAGTGATCTGTGAAAGTAAGTCTATGGTCTAACCAGACCTCCAGGTACTTGAACTTTGGTATGTAGTCCAACCACTCACCTAGAATAGTAGTGATCTGCAGGAGTGTCCCAGCAATTGCAGGATTTATTGCATTGTGAAGGGGTGAGAGGAACATTGCTTTGGTTCTTTTTGCATTTAAGAGCAGTTTCTGGTTTATAAACTGATGTTGCAGCAGATTAATTTTGAAGGACTTTACAGGCCGCATCAGGGTTGGGGCTTCTAGCATAGAGTACTGTATCATCCATGAATAGGTGTATTTGTGCTTCTTTGATGGGGGCATCTACATCGGTAATATGAATGGTGAAGAGCAAGGGACCAAGAATGAAGCCTTGCGGTACACACCTCAATAGGGATTTTTGGTGGAGAAACTTCCCCTTCTGCCTTTACTTGTTGAAGTCATTCCGAGAGGTAGTTGGAGAACCATTTAAGCGATAGGGAATCCAAACCAATGTTCTGGAGGGACGACAGAAGCAGTCTGTGATCAACAGTATTGAACGCCTTGCTCAGGTCCAAGAAAACTGCACAGACAAAGTTTTTTTTGTCTAATTCTAGTTGCCAGTCATTTGTCACCTTGGCCAGAGCAGAGATTGTACTGTGCTGTGCTCTAAAACTGGATTGTAACTGGTTGAGTAATTTTACTAATTCCAGGTACTTTCGAAGCTGGGAGTTCACTATTTTCTCCAGTATCTTTGACAGGATTGGAAGTAGGGAGATTGGCCTGTATTTATGGAGGTCACTAGGATCTCCTGACTTAAACAAAGGGACCACAAGTGCATATTTCCAAATGGGTGGCAGGTCACCATGGTATAAGGATAAGTTGAAGAGATGAGTTATTGGGACTGCAAGGACACGGAAGCCAACCTTTAAGAAGTACGGGTCAATGAGGTCTGCCCCAGCACTTTTCCTAGTGTCCAACTGAAGGAGAAGATCTTCAACTTCTTTCAGGGGAGGTAGGCCACAGAGAGAAGGATGGACTGAGATGGGTTTTTCTTGTGTATGCAATCCAAGTTGTTGGCAGAGGATATCTGCAGGAGAGGAGTCAAAGGCTAGCCCTGCAGTGGCAAAATGATTATTGAGAGCGTCGAGGATAGACTGTCTGTCGGAGATGACAGTATGGTCGATCAATAATTTAGTAGGTAGAGAATTAACAGTGGTGTGACCTTCAATGTCTTTGATCGTCCTCCAGAATTTGGAGGCATTTCTTGCGGCGCTCTCCAGCTGAGAGAGGTAGAAATTAGCTTTGGCTTCTCTGACCATTTTAATGCAGAGGTTCCTCACCCTCCAGAAAGAATTCCAGTCATTTATTAAATTAGTTTTCCTAGCAGTTCTCCAGAGTACATCCCTACTCCGCAAAGCATCTTTCAGGTCTTCCATAAACCACAGACAGGATTTGTTTCAGGCACAAACTTTTGCTATGGGAGCATACTTGTTGAGAGCCCCTGGCACACTTTCTGAGAAAATATCATAAGCCGTAGTCAGGGACTTGGCTAGATAGAAGTCCTGTCATCGCATGGAGTCTCTTAGCTCTGATATATACCCATGGAGATCAAAGTTGGGTATGCACCTTTTAAAGGAGAATTTTGGTGCAGTTGTGGATTTAAGAGTGGATCTTACATGCACAATGAAGCAATGGTCACTAATATCAGAGAAAGAAATGGGAAAATAAATGGGGATTGTTAACTAAAATGAAAGCCAAGCGAGTACTATTATTAGAGTTGAGCTTATTAGGATGAGTAGATTAATTTATTAGCTGTGACAGCCCAAGGGAATCACAGAACATTTTAAGTTGGGTGGATGCACTGGAGAGCCAGTCTAAGTTGAAGGCCCCTAGTATGATATACTCGGAAGATGCCGAACCCAGGATGTTTCTGAGATGTTTTAACAACTGTAGTCCAGCTGATGGGGGTCTGTAGCATCCTATTATACATAATGAGACACCGGTAGCAATTTCAATCTTTAATGACAAGTGTTCGAATTCTTTTGGGACAGAGGTTGAGTCAATTATGAAGGTAAGGAATTTATCCTTGATGTAAATAGCTACCCCACCATCTCTGGGTGGCCTGTTGGCTCTGAACAAAGAGTAGGAGGGGATGTTAACTTCGTTGTTACTGGTTGCTGGTTGGAGCTTGGATTCCATAATCACCAGAACATCTGGAGCAGTATGACATAACCAGGCCTAAACTGAAGTGATTTTTTTAATAGGCTACATACATTAACAGAGTCTAAGCTCCTTGAGGCTTTGTAGCTCTGCTGGGGATTTCATGGGTATCAGAGGGCCTGAGTTAAGCTCAACATTTCCTGAGCATAGTAAAAGAAGGAACAAGAGTTTCCTGTAGAGACCTAGGAGAAGTGTGGGTAGCTGAGTCTTCTTTCGGTTACATGATTTGTCTGCGGCATTATAGGGAGTTCTGAGGCTAATTCCCAGTTTGTCTGATGCTGCATACAATAATACCCTGACTGAGAAAGTCAATGGGAGTAGGGGGGAGTATGCAGAAGGTGGTGTACCCCTGTGGGCAGGCTCTAGGAGAGTTCCTGTATGCTGGTGCAGGTGAAGGACCAGCGGCATGCTAGGGGAAGTTAGAGCACATACAAGTTCTTCTACTTGATAGGAAAAGTCCCGGTCGGACAATGTAAAAAGAGAGCCATTCTCCACTCTAGGAGTTATTTTTTGAGTCACGTTCGGGTCCAATACATATAAGATGAGCAAAGACAAGCATAGAAGCAGGTAATATGCCCTCATTATGAGACTATCACCTAATGGGCACTACAAGTGCTGGCAAGAGAAGGGATTCTCAATGGAGGAGAATTTCTTAATCCCTGCAGAATAGTACTGTAGGCAGTGGAGCCTGAAGCAGTAATCTTTAAGTACAGCTCCTTGTCAGGCTAAATAAGGAAAGAGTTCACCTGACTATCGAGTAGTACTAGGGGCAGAGAGGCTTTGAAGCAAATTTCTTAGCCACTACTCTGGAGCAGACTAAGTACTAGAGAGATCACCTGACCCAAATCCACTGCCTTAGCAAGACAGGATATGATAGTGAGCAATAAGCAAACCTAAAGTACCAAAATGGTATGTCTCAGCAAGACAGAATAAGATAAAGCTGCTAGCAGGCTTAGTTGCAAAAGGGGATGGGAGGAATGGCAGTTCTTGACAGTAAGTAACCAAAAAATTGAAACATCAGATAGGAGTGGGCGGAGACTTGTGCATTTAAAGGAGGCCTGGGGGGAGGGGGTGGGATGAAAAATCAAGGGGAAGTTTGCAGAGCTAGCACTGAATCAGTGCACATACAGTTGGAGAGAAACTGCAGCAGGGGGGAATGGTAAGTTAATTTACACAGGCCCAGCAGAACAGGCTAAATTAAAATATATAAATTAGGAGCCTAGTACAGGGATGCAGGCTTATATTAAGCCACACTTCTCGGGGGCTCCGGTCTCAGGCAAGTGAGACCAGCCAATCAGGGAGCTCTACACAGGCATGGAATGAATAGCCCTACCCTGAGAAGGCACCAAAATTGAAAAGAGCAAATTGCAAGTGATGATCCAGTTCAGCATTCGCACAGCCCAGAGAAACCATAGCAATTTTTTCAAGCATCATACCTTATCTTTCTCTTTGGGGGGGAAGGTGGATCAGGGTCCTGGCACTGTAGAGGTGCTATGGCTGGTTCATGACCGCTGCCCGTGGGGGCAAGTGGCACCTGTAAGGAAGGAGACAGCAGATTAATAGGAGCAGTTGGTGTGTGTGTGTGTCTAAACAGAGACACACAAAGAGAGCTGAGCACCAAGTTGAAAGACAAAGTCAGAGGGAGGTCTCAGACAGAGACAAGGTGCCGGCTAACTTGGGAATCCAAAACAAGCACAAAAGAACAGAGAGTTGGAAGTGGGCAGGAGGGACAGAACAGAGACAGAGGAGGACAGGGGGACAAGGGAAGATGATTAAGAATGAAAGTCAAGGACAGAAGTCGTAGGCTCACGACACAGGCTACACAGATTTTACAATTCACTGAATTTTCTAACCAAGTCCATAGCAGTAAGCATGTAAACCCAGTACAGTCTCAAATAGGATTCAAAAATATATTAACAAAGCCAGAACAACTTTTTAACAAACTCAGTTCAAGACAGTGAAAGCTTAATTGGGGAAAAATCAAGGGGAAATTTGCACAGCTAGCATTGAATCAGTGCACATACAGTTGGAGAGAAACTGCAGCAGGGGGGAATGGTAAGTTAATTTACATAGACCGAGCAGAACAGCCTAAATTAAAATATATAAATTAGGAGCTGAGTACAGGGATGCAGGCTTACATTAAGCCACACGTCTTGGGGGCTTCGGTCTCAGGCAAGTGAGACCAGCCAATCAGGGAGCTCTACAGAGGCATGGAGCGAATAGCACTACCCTGAGAAGGTGCCGAACATGAAAAGAGCAAATTGCAAATGATGATCTGGTTCAGCGTTCACACAGCCCAGAGAAACCATAGCAATTTTTTCAAGCATTATACCTTATCTATCTGTTTGGAGGGCAGGTGGATCAGGCTCCTTGCACCATAGAGGTGCTATGGCTGGATCGTGACTGATGCCTGTGGGGGCAAGTGGCACCTTATCTATCTCTTTGGGGGGTGGGTGGATCAGGTTCCTTGCACCGTAGAGGTGCTATGGCTGGATCGTGACCGCTGGACTACTTATTTATTATTTATTTGGTTTTTGGTTTTTATTTGGTTTTTGTTTGCCGGGTAAGTACACTAGACAACAATGTTGCCTATATTCAGGCACGACCCGGGAGAGTACAGACAGGGGAGACCAGAGTCAACATTAAAGAGTATTTCATGATGCAGCATGAGGTGAGAACAAACATTTGAACAGTATACAGCCAGGTACAGTCATTATCAGTAACAACAAAGAGAAACAGATAACATTACATTAATTATTTTCATCTGATGATACATCAATGACTAAATTGAAACGACAAACAGCAAACAAAACTTAAATGAAGTAGCATTATAACAATAGGATTTCTGCTGGATGTGGGAAACTTTCAGATTTTGGAGACCAGTAGGAAATCAGTAAGTGCCATAGGGGGAGAAAATGCTAGGAGAGAAGCTCAAGTTACAGCACAAGAGCAGCAGTCGGATTCTAATAGGTGTGCCTGAAGACTCAGTTTAAAGGCCTTGTGGGATTTGGAGAGTTTGATGTGGGAGGGAATGGAGTTCCAGAAGCGGGGGGCAGATATGGCAAAGGATTGTTCTCCTTTTTGTGTGAGATATCTGGGAATTTCAAGTTGGATTTGAGCAGATTCCCTGAGGTGGTATGCTTGGGAGGGCTGAGTTAATAGTTCGGGGAAGGTATTTAGGGGACCCCGTTCTGATCATATTATCAATTGTACAGCCTGCAGAATAGTGTCTGAGCGAGTCTGGGGAGAGCCAATTTAGTTTTGAGTAGAGCAGGCAATGATGGGTACGTCTGTGAGCGGAGAGAGTAAATCTGCATATACTGTTATAGAAGGTGCTCCATTTCTGGAGTGCTCCTTTGCTAGCTTTAAGGTAAACCTGAGAGCAATATGTTAGAGCAGGAGGAGAAATCCTTGTGCAATAGCAAGCCGGCAGCATCATTGAGGAAGACCTAATTTTAAAGGCAAGACCAAGTTTTGAGTAAACTGTCTTATCATGTAGCCGCAATGTGGAGGTTAAAGTCAAGAGATGGGTCGAGAGTGACTCCTAGATACCTGAAGGAGGTAACGAATTCAAGAGGGAGTTATCTAGAGAATGTATCAATAAGTCTGAGTAAGAGATCTGATTCTTGACGGGGCCAAAGCATAGTTACAGTTTTCTTAGCATTCATTAGAAGCCTGTTCTGTAGTAACCACTCCTGCAAGCAGTTGAAGTCTGCTTAAAGATGTGCTCTTACTGATAAGGGATCTTTACCACTGGAGAGAAGCACCATGTCATCGGCATAAAGGATTAACGAGGAGGAGCAGGGAAGGGAGGGCAAGTTGTTAATGAAAAGGGAGAAAAGTAGTGGGCCAAGAATAGATCCTTGGGGGACTCCAACAGAGGTAGGAGAAAGATTTGTTGAGACGGCAGATTCAATTTGGACAAATTGCAACCTCCCTGAGAGGTAGCTATCGAACCAGGAGATGGACGACAGGTCAAAGCCAAGGCGGGACAGTTTGGAAAGTAGCAGAGAGTGATTTACAAGGTCAAATGCCTTTGTGAGATCGATAAATATAACCCCAGTGAGCAGGCTCTTATCCATCGCTGTAAGGACTGCATTTGTCAGCTGAAGTAGAGCAGTTGTGGTGCTGTGTCCTGTTCGGAATCTGTGCTGGGTAGGGGATATAAGGTTGTTATGATTCAGGTAATTTGTGACCCGAGTAGCGATGGCCTTCTCGAGAAGTTTATTTAGGGTAGAGAGAATGGCAATTGGTCTATAGTTTGACATATTTTTGGTATCCCCTTTTTTGTCAACAGGGACAATGCGAGCGGTTTTCCACAATGTTGGTACCATTTGGGTTATTATGGAAAGATTAAAGATTCTTGCAATAGGGACAGCAAGGGCAGGGGCTGCCTGCTTCAAGAAGCTTGCAGTAGCCCATCCAGGCCAGCAGATCCATAGGTGGATACTGATTTGAGGAGATGTAGCACTTCGGTGGAGGAGACTAATGTGAGACGAAAAGGGGTTTCATGCGAAAGTTGCTCCTCAGGAGGAGGTGAAAGAGGTTGGATGAATTTCTCAGTGTATTCGGAGAGATCCGAGAATTGTGCATTAAGAGCATTAGTAATAATAGGTAACTTGTTACAGTTTGCGTCATTCAGTGTCTTGTCGGTAATGGCCGTCTTGGGCCTTTGCCCAATGAAATTTTTGATGTGGTTCCAAAAACCCCTGGTATCACCCGCTGAAGATTGGAGAAGCTTAAGGCAGTAGCTCCTTTAGCCTTCCAATATCTTTTTGAGGCATTTCTCAGTTGTTTATAGTTAACCCAGTCTTCTGATTGTTGGGACTTCTTGCCAAGGTCCAGGCCTTGTCTCTTTTATCATGGCTCAAGGAGGTCTTTTTAAGCCATTTATTAGGGAGCCCTAGAGCGCCTTTTTTTCAGAGGGATGTGCAGATCCTGAAGGGCCAGAAGCTGAGACATCAGGTATTCAAGTGCTGTGTTTACATCATCAGTGTGATAGATGGGAGACCAGTCTATATTATTAATATCCTCGAGAAGTGCAGTTCGGTTTAGTTTGGCAAAATCCCGAAATTGAATGATTCTTGGGGGGTTTAAGGCAGTGGCCATTCCAGATACAGAACGTAGGCAGGTGATCACTAATAGAATCCGAAAAGGTCCCTGCAGCAATTATTTTATTTGCTCTATTTGTAGCCATCCAGTCCAGGAGAGATTGGCGCTCTGAGTTGGAAGAGATGCGTGTTGGGCTAGAGATAAGTTGAGCCAGATTAAGTCGGGTGAGAGCTTCAGTATATGTACCAGCGTGACTCCCTGATAGGTCTAGGTTGAAGTCTCCCATTAGTATGACTTCAGATCTACTGTTTAGAGTGGCCAGATAATCCAAGAGCCCATTTAAGCCAGGGAGAGCCCCCTTTGGAGGATTGTAGGCACAGATCAGATTTAGCCTTTTATCTCCACCTAGTTGTAGAACTGTATGCAGAGCTTCATAGTGATTTGTTATCCAAGACTGGAGTACAGAGACATTGAGATGCTCTTTATAATAAAGGGTAACTCCTCCACCCTTTTGTTTGGTGGGGCGATCGAATCTGGACAAGCTGTAGCCAGGTATTTTGTACATGGAATCAGGCATCTCTGGCCTGAGCCATGTTTCAGTTAGTCCAAGTATGTCCGGACAGTACAGGGCTATCCAGGCTTCAAGTTCAGGAAAGTTTGCTGGTAAACTTCTGATACTCATGTGGGCAATTTTCATGCCCTTGGTGGAAAACCAAGAGGAGTCATCCGTGGACCTGGCATTCCAATGGGGGCCAGGGTTAGATTCTATGTCTCCTGACAAGTATAAGCACAGAAGCATCACCCAAACTTCTTTGTAGAATCTGTAATTGCGCTTGAGGTATTTGGACATGCTAGGGGGGTGATAGAGAGGGAAATGCCCAATTTGGAAGGATGAGTTATATAGAGAGACAGGTTAGGAGAAGGGAGCAAAGTTCTAGTTGGTATAATGTTGGAGAATGCAAAGGAGAATTCTTCATGGCAGTGGGACCCAGGATATCCAGCTGGTATGTTACATGAGAGATAGGAGAGGATGATTATGGTGGGTAGTAATCCTGATACCACCAGAAGTGACCTTGGGCATGCAAGAGAGAACATTATGTATGCCTTGTATGAAACCTCTGTAAATCAGAAGTAGATTGTCCCTTATAAGAGAAGAATATAAGTGACAGAAATGGTCACTTAAGGGCAGGGTGACACCTATAGTGAAGGCAGTTTGAGTGAGACCCTTAGTGGCCAGAGGTAGGCAGTCAATTATACAAGCTATTCACAAGAGGCAGGTATTCCAATAGAGTGCAGTTTATGAGGAGTGGACAGGAGCAGGGGGAATTTGAAAAGGTGAGGGGAAAAGATAAAACTGGGATACCCTCAGTCTGAGTTACTTTTCCATACAAAATAGGTGCAGAACAGAGGCAAACAGAGAGAATAGGCAAGAGTGAGTGGAGGGGAATAAAAAAAAAAAGGACTGCCTCGCTGGTTTGAATTAGGACTGATGCAGCAAGGCGGAGGAGTAGGACTGCCCTCCAAGTGAGTTTAGAGTTGGAACAAAAGTGGGCGGGATTACAGTGTATTTAATTAATGGTAGTGGGGGTTAATTAATGGTAGGGGGGTTGGGGGTGGGTGAAAATTTCAAGCCTGAAAGCAGCTGCTGTGTTAGAGGATATGCTAAAATTAATTAAAACAGCAGCTGCAGTGTACCAGAATCAGCAAAAGTTAATTAAATCAAGGTAGGCAGGCTAGAATGTATCGTAGGCACAGTCTTAGGCACAGTCGTGTGAGTCAAAATACATTAATTTCCTTGGGATTAAAGTGGCTGCAGCAGTGAGTACTACAGCGCCAGGGAGCTGAGCAGAAAAAAGGCGCCAAGGATTAAAACCGAGTGCAGTCTTGAGATCGCGTACCTTCCTGCTGCCAGCCTTGTAGCTTCAGGGAACCGAGGGGAGCTGGGGAGGGCTTTTTAACAACCGTAGCCCTCTCAACCCTTCCTGCTGCCAGCCTTGTAGCTTGGGGAACCGAGGGAGCTGGGAGGGCTTTTCAACAACCGTAGCCTCTCTCGACCCTTCCTGCTGCCAGCCTTGTAGCTTCAGGAACTGAGGGAGCTGAGAGGGCTTTCAACAACCGCACTTTCCTCACCCTTCCTGCTGCCAGCCTTGTAGCTTCAGGGAACCAAGGGAGCTGGGAGGGCTTAACAACCGTAGCCCTCTCGACCCTTCCTGCTGCCAGTCCTGTAGCTCGGGGAACCGAGGGGAGCTGGGGAGGGCTTTTCAACAACCGTGAGCCCTCTCGACCCTTCCTGCTGCCAGCCTTGTAGCTCGGGGAACCGAGGGAGCTGGGGAGGGCTTTTCAACAACCGTAGCCTCTGACCCTTCCTGCTGCCAGCCTTGTAGCTTGGGGAACTGAGGGAGCTGGGAGGGCTTTTCAACAACTGTAGCCCTCTGACCCTTCCTGCTGCCAGCCTTGTAGCTGGGGAACCGAGGGGAGCTGGGGAGGGCTTTCAACAACCGTAGCCCTCTCAACCCTTCCTGCCCAGCCTTGTAGCTTTGGGGAACTGAGGGAGCTGGGAGGGCTTTTCAACAACAGTAGCCCTCTCAACCTTCCTGCTGCCAGCCTTGTAGCTCGGGGAACCGAGGGGAGCTGGGGAGGGCTTTTCAACAACCGTAGCCCTCTGACCCTTCCTGCTGCCAGCCTTGTAGCTTCAGGGAACTGAGGGAGCTGGGGAGGGCTTTTCAACAACTGTAGCCCTCTCGACCCTTCCTGCTGCCAGCCTTTGTAGCCGGGGAACCGGGGAGCTGGGAGGGCTTTTCAACAACAGTAGCCCTCTCAGCCCTTCCTGCTCCAGCCTTGCTTCAGGGGAACTGAGGGGAGCTGGGGAAGGCTTTTCAACAACCATAGCCCTCTTGACCCTTCCTGCTGCCAGCCTTGTAGCTTCGGGGAACCGAGGGGAGCTGGGGAGGGCTTTTCAACAACACTAGAACTAAATCATCCCATTCCAAGGCAAAAATATGGGACTTCAGAGGAGCTGACTTTGATAAGATGGCCAACAGAGTTAAGCTAGCCCTGGCAAGAAGAAATACAGGTGAGGGGGTACAGGCAAAGTGGGCAAACATTAAGGATGCAATACTTGAAGCAACATCCCATTGTGTTAGAGAGAAAAGGAAGTGCAAAAGAAGAAGGAAGCCACTTTGATTCTAAAAAACAGTAGCAGAAAAGGTCAGAGCAAAGGCTGGCCTTCAGGAAATATAAGAATGCAGCAGGATGAAGATAGGGAGGCATACCAAACTTCCCTAAGGGAACAGGGAAGGCAGTAAGACAGGCAAAGACCCAAACCGAGGAAACACTAGCATGAACAGTGAAAGAAAAGGACAAGACTTTCTATAGATACATTAGTGAAAGGAGAAAGTCCAGGGGGGGTATTGCTAAGATCAAAGGGGGATAAGGGGGAGTGTGAGGAGGAGGACCATGGAAAGGCATCTATTCTAAATAGATACTTCTGCTCAATATTTACCGAGCAGAAGGTGGGGCAGGGCCCACAGCTCTGCACCATGGACACAGGAGGGATGGAGGTGTGCACTAGTCCCTTCACAAAAGAAAGGGTCCTACAAGAGCTTGATAAGCTCAGGGTGGACAAGGCAATGGGACCTGATGGCATACATCCCAGGGTACTAAAGGAGCTAAGGGTGGAACTAGCAAAGCCATTATCAGAATTATTTAGTGAGTCTCTGAGCACAGGAGAGTCCCAGAAGACTGGAGAAGGTTCATGTGATCCCGCTCCACAAGAGTGGTAGCAGGAGGAGGCAGAGAACTACAGACCAGTCAGTCTTACCTCAGTAGTGGGCAAGATTATGGAGGCACTCCTTAATGAAAGGATAGTGCAACACCCGGAATCCATCGGAGCACAGGATCCAAGACAGCATGGGTTTACAACAGGAAGGTCCTGTCAAAGTATTCTCATAGATTTCTTTGACTGGGTAACCGAAGTGGTGGACCAAGGGGGAGCAGTTGATGTCACCTACCTTGACTTCAGCAAAGGAAACTGTTCCACACAGAAGATTGATTAACAAGCTGGATAGGATCGGGGTGGGTCAGAAGTTGGTAAACTGGGCGGCAAACTGGATGACGGGCAGAAAACAGAGAGTGGTGGTAAATGGTATACAGTCAGAAGAGATGCAAGTCGCAAGTGGGGTACCTTAGGGATCAGTCCTGGGGCCAGTCCTCTTCAATATCTTCATTAGTGACATTGCAGATGGACTGGAGGGTAAGGTTTGTTTGTTTGCAGATGACACCAAGATCTGCAACAGAGTAGATGATCCAGATGGGGTGGGCAGAATGAGAAGACAGCTGGATAAACTGGCAAAATGGTCAGAAGAGTGGCAACTGGGGTTTAACGCAAAGAAGTGCAAGATCATGCACATGGGGAAGAGAAAACCTGAAGCCACCTATAGGCTGGGAGTGGAGATGCTGGCAGTCACAAGGGAAGAAAGAGACTTGGGCTTCATCATCACAGATGACCTGAAATCATCCAAGCAGACCACTAAAGCAGTAGGTAAGGCTAGGGGGATGTTGTGGTGTATTAGAAGGTGTATCACAAGTCATGAAATGGAGGTAATAATCCCTTTTTACAAGACACTGTTTAGGCCCCATCTGGAGTACTGTGTGCAGTACTGGAGGCCACACCTTCACAAGACATTAACAAAATGGAGGCAATCCAGAGAAGGGCAACCAAAATGATGCAGGGATTGCATCAGAAAACATTTGAGGACAGATTAACAGAACTCAATATGTGTACCCTAGAGCAAAGGAGGGAAAGAGGTGATATGATTGAAACATTCAAACACCTTAAGGGCATTAATAAGGTGAAAGAGTCTAACATGTTTCAATAGAAGAAAAATAGCAGGACAAGAGGACACAGTACGAGATTAGAGGGAGGCCGATTAAGGGGTAATGTGAGGAAGTTATTTTTCACAGAAAGAGTGGTGGACGCATGAATGGCCTACCTCAGGAAGTGGTGGATATGAATACAGTGCAGGGCATCAAACAGGCATGGGATAGGCATAAGGGAGCAATACAGATGAGTATGAATAGATACGCCATTGACAGAGTAAAGGCCTATGGCACATTCATAAGGTAGAAAAAGAAATGAGCAGACTAGATGGGCCTTGTGGTCCTTATCTGCTATCAACTTCTATGTTATGTTTCTATGTTTTGGAACTAGCATACATATATCCTATTATACTACTCTATAACTTAAGTACTCTTTATACAGTGCTACTCCAGTGCACCCCCACAAAAACACAAAACTGTATCTCATGGGGCCATCCTGCCATATGTTTGATGCAAATTTCTGATAAATGAAATCAGTACAACATGAGAGGCATATGGGAAGTACATTATTTGGAACAAAATTTGAAATTTAACACTTAAGTAAGCAAAACTAACGTCAGTGATGTGTGTAAGGTTTTTCTCACTAGTGGAAAACATACTATCTTACATGAAACATGTGCTTCTGAAAAAGAAAAACAGCTTTTTAAGCAGTTGCTACTTACAGCGGGGCACTGAAGCAATGTCCCAGTGTAATAATATGCTGCAAGGCTTGATAATATATGTATGGGGCTTTCTGGAAGTACACTTGCATTTTTCCCCGAAGAAAAAAAACCCAATACGTTTATTACTCCATGTTGCATGAATCGATCCCTATTTCGTACTTTTAAAACAAGTTTTAATATTAAGCCATTGTTTGGCTAACCTAATGTTATATAGAATAGGAAAATGCAATGTACTAGGCAAATAATAATACCATCATGGGGGCTGAACAGCTCATAAAGTCACTGCCCTTTGGGCTCATGATTTATGAGCATGTCTCCTTGATGGCATTATTTTCTTATACTATATGACTAAGGCCAATAACACATGTTCAGCAAGCACTTTCTAAATCTGATAATCCATAGTTTCTGATTGACAGGTAGCAATAATCCATTTCTAAGTGTGGATTATTGTTACCTGTTAATCAAAAATTGGATTATTGCAAGCTGACAAGCAAGTGCACTTGAGCTACATTTTCAAGTGGCAAACTGTTCATTAACCTCATGAGTTCTGTTTTTCTCCCTTCCTATCCTTGGCCCTCATCCCGCTGATCCTTGCCACCTGTACCTGCTGTGAGGTCTAGAGTCTCACCGCGCTATTCTAGCATTCTAACCAGCTAAAAGCAGGATTCCAGCATGGCTGCTCCATGCTTTCTTGCAGTCCTGGTTCAGGGCTATGTAGACTGTGGACAGGCTACTTTATCTGGCCTGTCTACAGTCAAAGAAGATTTTTTCCAATGCTGAATGCAAAGAGTTTGCTCGGTTCTTCTTGGACAGAGTGCCCGATATCCAGCAGGGAATTCCTTCAGTCAGCCAGACCAGAGCTGACAGTAGTCACCTGAATTGTCATGAGTGTGCTCCATCTAGTTAGGGAGAGTTTAGACCAGTCGAGGTAAATGAGGTCATTGAAGTAGCGACCAATCTAAAGCACATTTATTGTGAACTGGACCCAATGCCGACACGTTTCTTGATAAGATGTTTCAATGCTGTTGGCCTGGTGTTTGCCTTGATTATCTGGTGTTCCTTGTCAGAGGGGGTCTTCCCCAATGCCTTGAAGGAGGTGTTGGTGAGATCATTCCTAAAGAAACCATATTTAGATCCAGAGGTCAAGGCAAATTACCATCTTATCTCCAACCTCCCATTTTTGGTGAAGATTGTGGAGAAGGTAGTAGTGCTTCAGTTGGAGGAGCACCTTGTGACCCATGAGTTATACAAACCTCTCCAGTCGGGGTTTCAGGTGAGGCATAGCACAGAAATTGCACTTGTTTGGGTGCAGAATGATATTCTCAGAGCTAGAGATTGAGGGGAAAGGACAGTTCTTGTTCTCCTTGATCTCTCTTCAGCATTTGACACTGTGGACCATTGTGTGTTGCTGGACCACATTTGGGAATTCTGCAGACTCAATGGTACTGTAATCTGCTGGTTTGAGTTGTTTTTAACCAACAGAAGGCAAAGGGTTGTGATGGGAAATTTCTCCTCCACCCCAGTCTCCAGCTGTGTTGAGTTCTCCAGGGTTCAGTCTTATCCCCATTGTTGTTCACAGTGTACATGCTGCCCCTTGGGAGAGGATCATTGGGATGTATGATTTGGGGTTTCATTGCTATGCTGATGATACCCAGCTATACTTGTCCTTTGCCCCAAGAACATCCAATGTGGCAGATGTGCTAAACAGCTGCCTTGCTGAGATCAATGACTGGATGGCCTCCAGCTGGTTGTGGCTGAACCCCGATAAGATGGAGGTATTGGTGATGGAGTCGAACAGAGTGCGGGATAGGATAGCCTCTGTTACAGAGACTGGATTTGTTCTGGGATCAGTCCCATTAAAGGCCTCCTCTGAGGTGCAGAATCTTGGTGTCATCCTGGACAAGGGTTTGATGATGGGGGCACAAGTATCTTCCACTGTCTGCTCCTGTTTTTTCCATCTCAGGAATGTTGCCAAGATAAAGCCCCTTTTGCCGCATCTGGTCCTCCCCTCTTTGATACATGCCTTAGTGACATCAAGGCTTGACTACTGTAATGCACTCTACCTCAGGGTCATAGGAGGTTCTTTCCGCAGACTGCAGCTGGTGCAGAACACAGCTGCCAGGTTACTTACAGGGCAGCCTAAATATTTCCATATTATACTGGCACTGTGTGAGCTACACTGGCTGCCGGTCAGGTGGAGGATCCTCTTCAAGGTGAGGCTCCTCTCCTATAACGTCCTACATGGCCAGGGCCCTGGCTAACTGATGGACCTTCTTATACCTGCTGTCTTGGTCCATCCCCTCTGTTCCTCTGGTAGGAGCCTCCTGGCGATTTCCAGGATGAGGTTAAAAATGGCCGGAGACAGGGCTTTCAGTGTCGCCGGCCCCATCCTGTGGAATTCACTACCCTCTGGGGTTAGAGCGGCCCAATCAATCAATCAATCAATCAAGTCTTTATTTATCCAGGTGAACACCACTGAGCAGGCTCATTTACAAGGTGGACCTGCATTACACAAGGTCAAGAATAACACTTTTATGTACAGATAATAAACAGACATAATTATACAGAAATAGAAAAAAAATACACAGAGCAACAACTAGTATTTCAGGTATAGGGTTAAAAAGGTTAGGGAGAATGGTATGAGAAGGGGAATTAAAACATTCTGAAACAGCCAGCATATTAAAACATTTTCATGCAGCATGGCACATCATTGGTCAGGGCAAATACAAACTTAAGGGGCAGATATGGAGGGGAAGGGTACAAGACTGCAGCTGTTCTAGGAGGGGTGCTATGGTAAGTGGGCTGGGGACATATATGTTAGGAGTCTGAGGGTAAGAAAGGTAGTGGATTAGCAGAACAAAAGGGGGGGTATAGGTGGAGATAATCAAGGGGCCGGGTTAGGTGGAGATGTAGTGGGCAGGTAAGCAGTAGGCACCCTAGCACGCTAAGCATGCTGTCTTTGGAGGAATTGAAGGCCCGGCTCAAGGCCCTCCTGTTCCCCCAGGCTTTCCCCGAGATCTGTATGCTAAGGTCTTGATCTCAGTTCCCGGCCACCTGCATTTTAAATCTTTTTAGGCAAATTTATTTTGTTTTATAATCTATGGAATATTATTATTTATTCTGATTTTTGCTGTGTCTCTTATTTGTTTATTCATTTTGTACAGCGTCCAAAGCCTCTGGGACTGGGCGTCCTTTTTAAATAAAAATTGCCTTGCCTTGCCCACGTATGCTATACATAAGCTAACCACCAGAGCACCTCAGTCACTTAACAGGGCTCCCTTCCTGATTCCACAGTTTTACTGCCAGCTCTCCATCTGCCTGCTATTACTGGTATTTACTGCCTATAATTCTATGCTTCCTACCCTGCATCCATCTCCAGTTCAGTGTGACATTATAAAGGGCCACTACACTGCTACTAAACTATTGAGGTACTGTACCAATGTTCCCCCTAAACGGACTATGAGTTGCATCCTATCTACATCCTGTAGAATTGTTGGATTGTCCCTATAATATGAAAAAAATAAAACAACGGGAAAGTGTGAGTTACAACGTGACAATTCAGTCTTGGGCTTATGAAATGTCACAAACAACTCAGCTTTTGACCTCATAAATTATTATGTTCCATAACCCTCCCCTGACAGTCACTTTGTTGCACACACTTGCCCACTGTTTATTCTGTGTGTACCAGCAGTTTTCTATCATTATATATAACACATATGCACGTGCCTATATTAAGATGCATTACAAATATACAGTGTTTTAATGCAGAGAGCAACTTACTATTTATTTATTACAATAATCAGAAATACACCTTTGAGTCAAAGACTCCTTTGCAAAGATTCCACGTCAGAGATACAGAGTATAACATAGGTAGATACAGAGGGTAACATATGCACATAGATGTTAGTCAACTAAAATGAAAAGCACAGTATATACTTAGGGTCGAGTAGCCAGACACCGACGTTAAGTGAAGTGCGAGCAAATACAATAGTGGACCATGAGGGACCATACATATTGCCTATGCATGGAGAAACAAGATATTTTCTTATATGGGTGTACTACACATTTACAGAGATCAGTACATACCAAGAGATATGCAATATATAACAGGCATGCAGCAATGGATGCAGATTTATAACAATGTGTGTATATAACAGATTTTTATGTGTATATGAAATACTGTCATTTTTCAATATGCACGTATTTGTAAAGACTGACAGCAAGGGCAGCATGTAATATACATTTATATAGGGATTTTATATGGTATACACATCTGACATACAGTGTAAGTAAAAAGTGTTGTAATGCAGCACATCTAATACTACTTATTTGCACATTTCATACACCTATGTTATATGACGAGAAAGACATGTACAGCCATTCCAGTGGTCAAAGGCATTTCTGACCCTGCTCTATGCCTCTTTCCCTTAACACATGTACAATTTCCCATTTATTTTTATCCTTTAGAACATTTTCCTTAAATAAACCACTTGGATTGAGTTCCACCCCCTCCTTATAAGTCCTCACTCTCTATGCTCCCCTGTCCTTGTTCCCTTTGTCTTTGCCTTTCTCTGTCAATTCTCCCTAATGCCAGTGTCACTGTCACTGTCATCTTTCTCCCCCCCCCCACTCTGTGCTCTCAGACACTTCACTTCACTGTGTATGTTTCTCTGTCAGGAGGACTCCTTGCTTCTTTAACTTTTATCCCCCCACATCCTCCCATTTTCCTTATTTAACCAAGAAGATGGTGGCAGAGCTGGGCTTGCCTTAGCAGCACCAGGAACTTGGATCTGGATTTGAACACAGTTATTCATTTTTCATTTATTGCAATCCGTTCTTTGTCTACCGCTTATTGTACTTAGTCTCGCTTTGCTTGAAATCTAGTGTTCTTTAACTGTAAGTTTTCTGTGGTAACTGTCTATTTGTGGGTGCACCGTCGCAGCATTTTCTTTTACTGCCTGCCTGAGTTTGGATCAGGGTCAGCACGCCGCTTTATTCTTGGACTATTTGCAAGTTGCAAGTTGTCTGCAAGCTGTTCTCATTTGATGAACTCAAGCTGACTTGGACTTGTTGAATTTACTGAGGAGTCCACTCTATATGGGTATGCCTGAACCTGGGGGAATGGTGATTGTGGCTGTCCGGGTTGGATGGTGGAGCGTACTGGCTTGTGGGTGTTTTGAGGAGTGGATTATCCTGAGTCCTGGAGTTGGTGGCTGCTGCCTCGGGTGTCCTCCCGGCCTTCAAGTTGGTGGAGTATTGGCCCTTCGGTATTTGGGAAGTTTTTCTCGGAGGTGAAAGAAGGGGTGTGATCCTACAAGTCATGGCTGTGAGGGGTCTCAGCCCTGGCTGCTATCCCTGGGGGACTGGAAGAGATTGATTGGAGGATCGATCATTTTTCTGGTCTAGCCCATTGGTCTCTGTGTTTCACCTGGCTAGGCTGGGTGCTCCTTGGTCACCTAAAGAGGGGGTGGTAGCGGGGTCTCGGTTTCCTTTACGGGTCTGTGCTGGGTTGGAGTATTCACACCCAAGGAAAATGTCTGCTGCAAATCAAGCTCACCGATTTAGCTCCATCTTTGTGCTGGAAATCCCAAGGAATTAAGAATTAGCAAGCACCCTTCTTCTTGGATTATCGTGAATGGACTTTAGGAGGAGTTGGATTCTATAAAACTGCAAGTACTTTGATTAGTTCCTGAAACTGCAACTTTTTGATAATTCTGCTGGTGGGGGGGGGGGGGCTCTATGCTTTGTGGTTTAGCCCGTGGATATCTCTGGCCTACTTTTAGACTGTTTTCATTTTTGGATTTGTACTTAGTTTATACACTGTGTTGAGTAATGCCTTTGATTTGTCACTGAATTTTGGGACTACTTGAAGCAAAGTGTGGGTGGTGAGAGAGCCTCACTAACCTTAAAGCCTTGGATTCTGGACAAAAATCTAACCATTTGGCAGTGAGAGTGCCAATAATTTCAAATGGATTACTAATACTGTGTATGTTTTTCTCCCTGTTTGCTGTGAGAGGACTTTTAGGAGGAAACTTGCTTAAAGTTTAGTTGTTTTCTTTTCTTCCCATCCCCAATACTGTGACAGAGTCTGGGGGGGGTTTAAATTGGTTTTGTTTAGTTGTTTTTATTGTAGTTATTCTTAATTTAGATTTTGGTTAAATTAGTAATGTGGTAATTTTAGTTATTTAGTTGGACTGGATTGTATAAGGGATTGATTTTTAAGTATACGTTATTTTGTTCTTAAGCTGTTTAAATTTGAGGATTTGTAATTTATGAGATGTGCCTACCTGTTCCTCCCCCCCCCCGGTCATGCGCTACTCAGCCTCTGCTCTCCACTCCCTCTGCCCTTTCCATACCCCCCCATCTGGTTGTTTTTATCTACCAACGTTGTTGGGCTCTAGGCATTGCCCGTAGCAGGGAGGGGTGGGGGAGTGAACAGTGGAGGCGAGTGGAGTGGAGCGCTCTCATTAAGGTGATTAAGCCCAGGAGACGCCCAGGGACGAAGTGGAGCTTAGAGCGTGGATCACCTTGTTTGGTCCCCATACCCAAGGGCACCATCATTAATGATGGGCAGGTAGTTGGGGCAGCTCAGGAGTTTTGTCCAACCCGCGCGATATTGTGCAATGCTAGATCTGTCCTGAACAAGACTGCTGTGAATTCAGATCTTGTTGGTTCGATAGATCTGGCTTGCATCACCGAGACCTGGCTGGATAACAATGTGGGACCAATATTGGAGACCGCAATTCCAGCTGGGTATACGGTGATACATCGCTCAAGGTTGGACCGCGGGGGGGGGGGGTTGCGGTCTGTTTTGAGACAGAATTGGCTATCACTAGTGTTCCAGTTGAGGGAGACCATCTCTTTTGAATGTGCTGTTGTAGCAGGTGTGGGCTATAGAATTGCTCTCATCTACCGTCCACCAGGAGATGAGAAGCAATTCCTTAAGGAAAAAGTGGACTTCATTGTCAACATGGCTTTTGAGTCTCCCAGGCTGATGGTCCTGGGTGACTTTAATGCATGGATCGACGACGAACTTTCACAATTTGGACAACACTTCCTCCAGCTAATGGATTCACTGGGCCTAACACAGGTGGTTACCACTGCTACACATAAAGGTGGACATTCTCTTGATTTGGTCTTCCTCCTGGGGATCAAGGCTTCTGACGTGGGGGTGGAACCAGTCGGCTGGTCAGATCACTACATGGTGAGATTCAATTTTGGCACCCCACCTTGTAGGCCCACCCCTGTGGAGATGGTCAAGTACCGCCCTTTGCGGAATATTTCTTCCAATGGTCTTGCTGTGGTTCTTGACCTATCACAATTTTCTGTGCATTGCAATGATCCAGAGGCGTTGGTTGTGGCCTATAATACTGCCATCACCTCTGCCCTGGATTCTATTGCTCCAGTTCATGTGCATCCTCTCTCCCTTTGACTTCGGGTTCCATGGTTTGATGGGGCCTTGAGGGAGTTGTGGTGACTTGGACGCAGGTTAGAACGTTGTTGGTGGAAATCTGGCCTGGATGCCGACCACCTTAGACTGTTAGAACATTATCAATTCTATCCGTCAGAAATCTCTCGTAAGAAGGCAGAATTCCTGTCCAGGGAAATTTCTGCCACTCAGAACTGACCAGCTCAACTATTCAGAACTGTGGACAGATTGTGTAACCCAACCTGTCTACAGCTCTGTAGAGCATTTTCACAATTACAGTATGATGAGCTTGCTTGATTCTTTGCTGATAAGGTGGCTGACATTAGGTCAGAGATCTATTTGACATGTTCTATGTGGGTTGCTAGTGTCCAGGATCTGGTCACTGCCCCTTCGTTTACCTGGAGTACCTTCGACCACCTGGAAATCGTAGATGTTATACAGATTGTACAAGGGCTGCATCCTACCTGCTGTAGTTTAGATCCAGGCCCTATTTCCCTAATTTTGGGACGTGGGGAGTCCATTCTACTGGTTCTAGCACAGATAGTCTGGTGTTTCCTTGACTCGGGTGAATATCCCTGTTCCTTGAAAGAGGCAGTGGTGACACCCTTGTTGAAGAAAGCATCCTTGGTCCCAGACTGTATTGCTAGCTACAGACCTATCTCAAACCTTCCCTTTGTAGGGAAGGTGATCGAGAAGGTGGTGGTGGCCCAGTTGGAGAACCATTTGACTATCCATAGCATCTACGAACCTCTCCAATCAGGTTTTCAAAAGAGGCACAGTACCCGAGACTGCGCTGGTTTGGGTGCTCAATGATCTCCTGATGGCGAGACACCAGAGAAAACGGTCTATTTTGGTAATATTAGATCTGTCATTAGCATTTGACACCATTGCCCATGGGGTCCTACTTGAGCGCTTGAGGTGTATTTGTGGGCTTTCTGAGATTGTTCTTAGATGGTTCACTTCATACCTCACTAGAAGAACTCAGAGGGTGGTGTCAGGGTTTTTTCCTCTGATTCCATCTCTCTATTTTGTGGGGTTCCTCAGGGCTCTATATTGTCCCCCATGTTGTACATGCTTCCCCTCGGAGACATTGTGAGATGGTAGGGGCTGAGGTTTCACTGTTATGCAGATGATACCCAGCTATACCTGTCCTTTGCACCTGACCAGGAAGAAGCTATCTCGGTATTTAACAGCTGCCTAAATGAAATCCAGGACTGGATGAGGTCCATTTGGCTGAAGTTGAACTCTGGGAAGATGAAGGTGTTGATATTAGATCCAGATCGCCAGATAGAGGGACCTGTGGCCGGCATTCCATCTGGATTGTTTTTTGGGGATGTTAAACTACGGGTCTCTGAATGGGTGCGAGATCTGGAGGTGATATTAGATGCAGGGCTGACTCTTCGGTCCCAGGTGTCAACAGTGGTAAAGTCATCTTTTTACCATCTAAGAAACATTGCCAGGATCAAGCACCTCATTCCATCTGGTGATCTGCTAACTTTGATCTATGTTTTTGTGATCTCAAGCCTGGACTACTGCAACTCGGTTTACCTTGGGATTCTGGGGGTTGATATCTGCCACTTGCAGCTGGTGCAGAATTCTGCAGTCCGAGTGTTGTTGGGGATCCCTAGATCTTCCCATATTACACTGGTGCTGCGGAAACTGCACTGGCTGCCAGTTCAGTGGTGGATCACCTTCAAAGTCAGATTACTGACTTTTTTAAAGCCCTGCATGATCTGTACCCTGATTACCTGAAAGAACTCCTGATCCCTTATCGGCCTGTGAGATCACTCTGCTCAGCCAACAAGGGGTTGCTAGAGATTCCAATGGTGATGTTAAAATCTGCTGGGGCCCAGGCTTTTATGTTTGCTGCCCCCTACCTTTGGAATTCTCTACCCCGTCAGACTAGGGATTGTACGACTATGGGGAGTTTTAAACAGGCTCTTAAATCTTTTTTGTGGGAAAAGGCATATGGTTTTACTGTTCATTAATTTGTCTTTGTGGGTTTTAATAATATTGCTTTTGTATTTTTGTTTCTGTACTCTTGTATTCTTATCTCATTTTATTGGAATGCACCTTGACACTTGAAAGGCACAATATAAATAAAAATATTATTATTATTATATTATTATAAGTTCAACCCCTGATCCAGAGTACTGTTTTTTTTTTCTCTCTCTCTTGCTGACACTGATTTTTTTTCAGTCTCTTTTCCATATTTCTCTTTCCTTCTCTATAAAATATCAGTTTCTCTCACTTCTTCGTGGCTCCTCACTTTGTATCTTTTTTAACACTACACCCCCCTTGTCTTTTCTTCTTCCTTATCCTATTCCCCTCTCCATTTCTCTCCATCTCCTTTGTCTGCTAATGCATATATATATATATATATCTTCTCTAACTGCAGTCTCCCCCCTCTCTCTTAATGAGCTACCACGCAAAAACAAAAAGTCTCACCTTTTTTTTAAAACAAAAATTAAACCCTTTCAATCAGATCTCAATCTCAGTAAACAGCAGATACATCAAAACCATTTTTCTTCCTCCTTTAAGGGATTTTCAGCCAATCCTCACACAAAGGGCAATGAAGTTCAGGGGTAAGAAACCAGCCTTTCCTTTCTTAAATCATCCTAACCTGAAGCAGCCTCTACCAGTGTTTATTTTGTTATCCCGGCTTTTGCAAAAACAAAATCCTTTCATGCATTAAAACAAAATAATTATAATTACAACAACACACAGACAGGCAGGATTTTTGACATTACATGAAACAATTTGGAACACAAGAAAAACAAATACAGTAAAAGCAGAAGAGAGTAGCATCAGTGCAGCCTGTCTGTGATTGTTATGCTTTCTCTTTCGGTTTCAACTGAAATATTGATAGGAAAATGAATTATGTTACATTAATTATGTACAATGAATTATATTAGATTTCAGATTTGTACAATGAGTCTAAGCAGGTTGTGAAAGCAACTGCATTGTTGCTGCTTTGATCGCGGGAAGCAAGCAGGCAGGACGCCGCTCCAGTCCATCAGGCTCTCTCTCTCTCTTGCTCTCTCATACTTTCTCTATATATTTATTTGTTTGTGGTGGTGGTGCAGTGTCGCTTGTCGAATATTATCAATTATTTGTATTTTTTCTTTCTTCCTCTCTTCTTTCTCTGACAGTTTAAATTAAACCGTCAGCTTGTGGGAAGCTAAAAGAAAATAAAAAAGACGACACCATGGGGAAGGGGGGTCTTTCTAATTTTTTTTGCAAAGCCCTCGTCTGTGGCTAGCTGCTTAAAAGACTAAGGGACCAGTTGGCTGCAGCAATCAGGGATCACCCAGCATTGCAGTATCAGCTTCTTGTCTATATGGAAACTATTCAGACCCAGGGGAAAGGTGGATGGCTGATGCTGCAATGACGAGGAGCTCCTTGATTGCAGCAGCTAAATTGTTTCAAGTTGGTGGCACGCTTGCAAACTAGTGTCACCACCAACATGCACTTGCATTGGTGATACACAGCCAAGCCCACAAAAGCAGTGGTGGCGCCTCCACAACTCACTTCTCTTCTAAGCTGCCACAACATGTTTCTTGCGCATGTGCACATGCAAACATAAAAACAATAAAGAGTGCAAACAGCAAAGAAGTAAGGACAATTTAAACATTCATTTAGAAAGGTAAGGCTAGATTTCAGCCTGTTGGTGTAGCAATAGCCTTACCCAAGTTCAAGAATGAGCCTAGGGTGTCAGGCAGCTGGCTGGGGATAGGTAGGATGAGCATGTGATGGACTGCTGTCCTCCTCTGGGGAGGGGGCTGCAGAATCTGATATGAGACTGACTCCTAGCAGAGGCTGGGGGTGTAGCAGCTGAGCCTGCAAGACTAGGTAGGAGATGATGGCTGATGTTGGTGTGCCATGCATAAGCATATGCACGGCTGTGCCTTGCCATCATTACTCACCCTCACCTCCATGAGGTAACCAAGGAAATCCCACAGAAAAGTGCACCATGGAGCCCAGGGACCATGACCTTAATCCTCTTGAATGACGCTAGTGTAAAATTCAGTCAGGTACTCAAGGCTGATCTCGGCTTCTCCTTCCAGGAAGCCCCACTGGGAGGTATAAGACATGGGCCTCCCAGTCCTGGTAGATTGGGTGATGCTGGGTGGTGGAGGGATTGTGGAACACTGGAGCAGATATAGGGTATATCCCCTCCTAGCCTGCACTCAGAAAGAGTGTTTAAAAAAAATTAAAGGAAGGTGAAGCTCCAATAGCATGGTAAGATCTCTCAGTGCTTTGTGCTTCACTGACCCTTCATCAGCAGAGCCTACAATGCTAAGTGATCTCGGCATACTATTCAGAGCCTTGCCTTGCTGAATCAGTGTTTAAATTGTCCTAACTCCTTTGCTTGTGTTCTTTACTGTTGATTAACTTCACCCCCCCTTTCCCTTTTAAAGCCACCCCCACCACACTAAACCCATTGTCTGCCCCTTACCTCTTTTGTGTCTTCATGGACATCGCATTTTGTGCCCTCATCTTTTCTTTCTGTACCTGTGAGGGTAAGGGGCTGTAGTAACAGAATCTTGGCAAGACTGAGTGATTACCAAGTCACATGATCTTCCCACCCATGACTGCTGTTGAGGTCCATAGATATCTAGTATCTGCTCCCCACCACATGCTCCATTACATGAGGTTAGCATCAGATTAATAGCCATGGACAGGCATTCCAGGCCAACATACATCTGCTGCAACCTCTCTTTTAAGAAATAAGTATAAATTATCTTCAAGGGACCAAGCTGCGAGTGCCCCATCCTCCACCCCTACCCAACTCCAGTGGCTACCCTCCCCATGCCCTGTCACCCTAATGTCCTGTGAGAGCGGCAAAATGCTCACCATGTGGCTTGCCATATATGAGGAGAAGCAGAGCCAGCAATGAGCTGCATGTCACATTCAATGACATGTTTGTGGGAGCAGTACTCGAGTAAAAGCATAATTTTGTGTTTGGGCGCCCTAACAGGAATCACTCCCCCCCACCACCAATGTGTCACTGAATGTTTGGCTGTTGCTTGCCCTGCTCTTCCATGGCCTGCCATCTGTATGTCTGTCGCTCTACCACATAATGGGGTATCATAGGGAGAGCAGCCAATGGACTTGGTGGGCTTGAAGAATAGGGACCACGCACAGATGTGCCCACTGAATTTGATTGTATTTTTCTGTTTGGGGTTGGAAGGAAGGCATTATAAACAGAGGAATTTATTTATTTTTTTAAATCATTGCACAAATCAGGTCAGACTGCCTCGGACCCGATTCTGGTGCAACAGATTGGACCGGCTAATACCTGACTTGCCACTCACCTGTAATCAGAGCTCTGTGCATCTGAAACATTAGGAATGGGGAAGGCATGAAAAATTATATGTTGAGTAAGCAGTAAGATACAACAGGGTTCTGGTAGTTGTGGCACCTTAGTATTTCTTATTATGCTTCTTGAATCAGTAACTAAGTAAAAAATCTAGAAACATTTAAGTGAACTAGTCCCTCTATATAGATGTGCCACTAGGGGGCATTAATGCCATGTACTGCTTGACAATTTGAAACAAACATTCTGAAAGGTGACACAGGGATCTGTCTTAGGTTTTGCATCCTGATAACCAGAACCTTTTTTGTACCCGTTGATAGTGGTCCCCCAATTCATGACTGCTGATGAATCAGGTTGCAGTATTTTTTTGACCCATTTTATAATTCTGTGCAACTCACACTGACATTTGAGTGCCCACAGATTAGACATAAACAATATAGGTGGACCTAAGTTCTCAATGAATATTAACCATTTTGCCATTCTACCAATCTGACCACCCTGACACATAAGGCAATGATATATGAACATAATTTTATTTGCTAACAGTTAGCTTTTTAATGACAGTGCTAAAATATTTTTCTTCATCTTTGCTAAACAGCCATAATTGATGGCTGGCAGCAATCCAGAAGTCTATTTAATCTATAATATGCTTACACTCCCTCCTGCTTGTTTGATAAGACATAAGAACTTAATCTTGCCTCAACTGCCCAACCCACAAGATAAAAACAAACTCAAAACAAACAGCATGATTCTTTTTTTTTTTGTTTCTTCTTTTTCCCCTCTCCACCCACCCCCCCCTTCAGGCCTATTGTCCCTGAGGACCTGCACCCCTCTCAGCTCCACTGCCCAACCGCATATTGCAGCCACCACGAGGTAACCCAGCGTGACCCTTCGTTGGGTGGGTCCTCCTTTTCCAAGGAGAAAGGGCCTAGCTGCCTAGGCATTGGCTCTGAGTGCTGCTGCGGTTGGTCTTAGCGGAGTCCGAGGAGGCACTTGGCCCAGGGCGGCCATCATTCTGGTGGGTGGAGACTCCATGTTTCTGTTTTTCCTCCTGCTTTTCCCCAGATTGTGCTGCCTCTGTGCTTCCCCTGGTCTCCACCAGGGGCTGCTACAGAGCAACACATTTCCCCAGTCCACCCCAGGAGAGGAGAGCCATCCTCTGGACACTCGATCCAGCTCCTACCCCTGCTGACCCTCCAGCACCCGAGTCCATTCCCAAACCCGGGTCGCCGGAGTGATGAGATGTAAGGCCCTCATCCCTCTGCGCCACCGGGCTGGCAACAGCATGATTCTTAATGAGAGATGCTACTTTGGCAGTTCCAGTTTCCAATCCCATTTAATACTGCCTTTCCCAATCCTACCTCCGTCACCCACAGGTTATTTATCCGGGACAGGCAGGCAGGCAGAGCTGCAACATGAGTATGATGTCCCTAAAACAGAAAAGCAAGAGGAGTCTTGCTCTTAACTTTTGATAGTTTATAGGATAAAGCCCTCATGTCCTGAACTGTGTTTTGCCACATTAATCATGACACAGAAGCTCCAGTGATTTATAAAGGCGAAACACACTGAGAGTGTATAAAACAAATGCATTATCACACAGTTACCCAAATGTTATTTTTTATATCTGTGAGGTTCTGATATCAGCCAGAACTAGGAGTGAGCAAGTGAGCATGTATAAAAATAGCAAGACTGAGAAAGAGCGCAAGACAGCTGACAGATTCGGTCACAGCTGTTTTCAGTTAGTGTAACTAAGTAATGACTTCCAACTCAAGTAACTCATCAGCTGTGGCTTTCTCTGTATCAACCTATGTGACATCATACAAGGTTGACACGGAGAATACAGGGTCTTACATGATTTATGTATTGATTGATTGGTGATTGAAAAGTGTTTCACAAGGTAGACATACAGAGATATGAAAACAGTCTTGTTTACAGATGTGACCTGGAGGAAGGGGAGGGGGATCAAGTCAGTAGGAAACTAAAATCGCAATTTAATACAGAATATAAGGTAAATATAACAGGATATGGATCTACTACAGAATCCCGACATGTGTTTGCCTGACACACAATAACCTGACTCCGTTTGCCAGACAGTCAACTGCCCAACAAATGTAAAAGCCCAACAGTCAGCTGCCTGGCAATTGAAGAGTGAATGCCACATAGGTGATTTTGTGTTAGTTATAAGTTGAGTGGGTTCCCACCCCCATAACTAAAATATAGTCACCTCTGCAGTATGAAAACTTCAATTGTCAGGCAGTTGACTGTCTGGCAAACAGAGTCAGGATAGTGCATGTCGGGCAAACACATATTGGGATCTTGTAGGGTTCCCCAGTTGCAAAGAAACAGAGATACAACAATCATTGGGTATGTTCAGCAATTAGAGAGCAGGTACTCCACAGCAATAAACAGCAAAAACAAGTCAGGTGTAATCACAATAGGACGCAATCATATTGTTGAGAAGCTGTTTAGCAGTGGCAGTACTGGTAGGAGAACTGTTACCAAAGGTAAGGTTGTTCCAGACCTGAGGGAGCCTGTAACAGAAGGCCAGTTGCCTGAAACAAGTTTCCAATGTGGGACAATGCACCTGTTGCCAGAATGGGAGACAAGATGGTGTGCGGGCAGAGCAGCAGGGGAAAGGAGGGTGCACAAATAACTGGGGAACATGTTAAACCAATATTTAAATACAGACAGAACAAAGTGTTGCATACATCTATCAGATAGTGAGGGCCAGCCCAGACAATCATATAGTGTGCAATAATGCGTATGGGCTGGGGTTTGAAGGATGGATCAACAGACGGCATTGAACAGGGTATCCAGATTCATTAAATGGCATTTAGGGGCAACACTGTAGACAACATACTGAAAGTCAATGACTGGAAGGATTAAATATTCAACCTGGCATTTGCACATTCCCAGTGAGAGGCAGTCACAAACACAAAAGAGGCAACCATGCTTTCTGTGTGATTTGGAAACAAGTACCTGGTTATGTAACGAAAAGTCCAGGGAGGCAGACTGGCCATGGATAACCTCAGAGCAGTCATTAATATCATCTGGGCAACCTCTAGGTGTACTGTCCCCACCTTCCTGGTGAGTGTAGACACAGAAAAGACATTTGATTCTGTGGAGTAAGAGTATTTCTACTTGGCAATGCAGGCTATTGGCATGGGTCAAAACCACATGATGTGGGTATGCTTTTTGTACTCCCAGCATTCAGCATATATCCTGACCAATGGCCATATCTGCCTCTTAGTAGTCTTAAGAAGTGGGACTAGACAGGCCTGTTCCATCTCCCCCATGCTGTTGGAACAGCTATGGAACTCATGTTATGCAAACTCTGACATGCCCCAGATGTAGAAGGCATTCAATGTGAGGACAACCAGCTAAAGACTTTAGCATATACTGATGATCTGCTTATGGCTGCTTCCAACCTTGACACCTCTTTGCCCATAGTGTTGTCCCTACTAAACAGCTTTAGGCAGTTATCTGGTCTCTAGGCGAACTGGAGAAAAATTAAAGTTCTTTCCTTGAACAATTTCATGCAGATGGGACCAATCCAGCATCTGGGTCTCTGGCTGGGGTCTCTACAAATCTCCTACCTGGGCATGGTTCTACCTGCTGATCTTAAAACCTTAGTGGACCACAATTTAAACTCTGTACTCTAGGCATTGGAAGCCAACTTCTGTAGATGGAAAAAACTTTGTCTAATCTTTAGTGTAAAATAGGTGCCTTGAAGATTATGGTCTTCACAGAAATTTTGTTCTGCCTTAACAGCCTACCCATCCCTATCCCATAGGCATGTTTCAAAGACTTAAGCAGTGCTTCACAGCTTTCCTGTGGGAGGGTACCAAACCCAGGGTTAGTCTGCAGAAGCTGACAGCCCCGCATCGGCTAAGGGGTGGGCCCTTCCATCACTTTGGGCATATCATCAAGCCTCAGAGATCCAACGTAACCTCCATTAGCTAACCCCCCATACTGCATGCTCCAATAAGGATACCACTAGAATAGAGTCCCTCAGGTTGCCCCCCCCACTCACGTAGCTCTGCACGATGACTGGAAACATTCCCACTGGGTAAGTGGGAACCTCACATCTTTTCTTCAATAAAAACAGTTTTACAAAAAGATAGAGAAGTTCAGGGAGTTGTCCAGAATCACACCAATGGGACACAGAGGATAAGGAGGCCCCATGTGAGGTATTAATAGTCAGGTCTGGAGTGTCAGCAGGACATTTTATGGTGCCAAACAGCACAGAGACTGTTTTGGATTGCCTGAGGGCCAGGTGATTTGCAGTAAGCCAGCTTGATAGCGTATTGAAGTCTGATTGCAAAGCAACAGATATGGTAGCAGGACAAGAACTAGATGCAAAAAAGGATGGTGTTGTCAGTGTACATATGCATATTACAGGATTGTACAGAAAGTGGAAAATCATTGACAAAAATGGTAAAAAGGAGGGTCCCTAGGACAAAGCCTTGAGGGACTCCCATGGTGATATGCCTAGAATCAGAGCAGAGCCAATGGAGATGGATTGGATATAGTTTGAAAGGTAAGATGAGAACCAGGAAATGGAAGAGCAGTTTAGGCCAGAGACAGTGAGCTTGTATAGAAGAGACTCAGTCAACAGTATCACAGGCTTTGAAAGAAAAGAACACCAGTCTGAAGACCAACATGCTTGAGTGAGTCTGAGCAAAGAGGTAGATGTAGAATGCATAGCATAGAAGCATAGAATTTGTCGGCAGATAAGGCCCACTTGGCCCACCTAATCTGTCCTAAATTACCTACCTATAGTGCCACCAGCGACCCTACTTGGACACTAGCTTACACCCCCTTCTTGCTTCTAAGATTCCCTTGTGTCTGTCCTATGCATTCTTAAATCCTGTGACCATTCTAGCCCTCACCACTTCCTCTGGGAGGCTGTTTAAAGCTTCCACCACAAGTACTTCCTCACCATTTCTCTCAGCACCCCCCTTCAGCTTCAAACTGTGACCCCTTGTTCTTGAGCATCTTTTCCTTTGGAAAATGCTCCCTTCCTGTACATTGTTTATTCCTGTGAGGTACTTGAATGTCTCTATCATATCCCCTTGTTCCCTCCTGTCTTCTAGGGAGTACATATTCAAATACTTACACCTTTCTTCATAGGGCTTCTGATGCAAGCCCTGAACCATTTTGGTTGCCCTTCTTTGCACTGCCTCTACCCTATCTATGCCCTTTCAGAGATGGGGCCTGCAGAACAGCACACAGTACTAGAGGTGGGGTCTCACTAGTGATCTATACAGGGGTATTATTACTGTGTCTTTCTGCGGTGATACCCCTTCCTATGCATCCGAGCATTCTGCTAGCATGAAATTCAGATTGATGTTTCATGAAGAATGGTGTACTGGAGAGGTAGTCAGACAGTTGTTTGGCAACTAGCCTTTCTAATAGTTTGGTGAGGACAGCAAGTAGGGAGCTAGGCTGATAAGTAGCAGTGGAGTCAGAGGGGCCACCTCTATATAAGGGGATGACAGTGGCATGCTTCCAGAGTGACACTGCAACAGTTAAAAGCATGAGCAATGGGGTCTGAGGCTCTCAGCTTCAGAAGCAGGGGGGAGGGCATCAGGACCTGAGAGGGAACTTTGCTTGGTGTTGGAGAACTCCTGGAAAACTTCTGAATAGGTAATGCTGGAAAAAGCAAATTTCACACCACCAATGTAAGGGAAGTTGTGAGGAGGGATGAGATCTAGATCCAGGAGGCAAGCAGACAATGGCCAGGGCAAAATCAACAAACTTGGTATTTACGGTATTAGTTATGGCAAACAGGTCAGTGACCATGCCAGAGGTGTATCTGGGGCAGGTGAAATCAGAGCCCAAATGTGAGAGGTGGAGTAGATTATTGACCACATCCTAGAATTTAGATGGAGCTGGTGGTTCCTTAAGAATATATTTATTTATTTGTTTTTCAAGCTGATATGATACTCTAGGCATTCATATGCATATTTTCAGGCACAACCTGGGGCAATTACAGACTAACAGCAGGAAAAATCTACAGCAAACAGTATACATAAATTGAGAGCAACATCTTTGGAGGTTACAATTAATAGACATCATGAATAAACAGTAGTGCAAACAAAAAACACAGTAGTTGCTGGTGTCAAAAAATGTGCTTGCAAAAAAAGAAAACAGTACAGGACACATAGTGATTTCAATTTTGTGTGTACAGGTACAACAATACAGAGTGCAATAAACAGTACAACAGATAATAAACATCAGAGAAATTAAGCGGAAAGAGCAACAGTGCTAGAGCAGCCAGTTGTGTGGCTACTAGCAAGAGAAAGGGCCAGGAAGACACAGTGGGCTGGATCTGCAAAACTCTTAGACTGCCGCAAGCCTTGGTGCACCGATGACATGGTGCATGGGGCTTATGGCAATCTAATAAGATTTTCCACCCTGTGCGGCATTTGCCACAAGATAGACCAACTTTTCCTGGTCTAACATGTGGCACTCCTGGAGACCTCAGTGACGGAGCTTGTGCCAAATATGTGGTGCAAGCTGCCGTAACTCATGAAAACTGTTGCAATTGCACCTGAGATTGCAAAATTGGGTGCAGTCACTGTGATGGGGTTGGCTCACTGCCAAAGTCAAAGTGTCATGGCACAGGGCAGGATGCTAGCCCTGCCCCATGCTTTGAAAATTTGGCCCAGTGAGTCCTTTAGAAGACTGGGTGGCTGAGAAAGATGCATAATTCTGGGGAAAGGGAGTTTCAGTAGATAGAGGCATAGAGTGCAAAAAACAGTTATCCAAGGCCAGTGGAGCATCGATGCTCAATGAGAGGCTGAGTGTCCACAGATATTAGTGAGTTTGTAGGGGATGGGTGCTGCAGATATCGGTTCTAGGGAAGATGAGGAGCCTGTTTGAAGGAGTTTATGCACATAGTGGTCCAGAGTAAGAGATCATTGGCCAGCATAGGAAGGCCAGCCCAGACCAGTGTAGAGGGGATAGTGATGTGTGAGCTTTGGAGAGGCAAGGGCAAAGTGACACACATAATTGTTTGTCATATCTCACCTATAGAGAGGACAGTTTTATTTGCACCGGTAATGCCAAAAGGCTACATGTGAAACCTGGCAGAAGTACACTTAGGCAGCGTTTGACCCTAAAAGCCATGCCCAGCTTAGCATTAACAGATTTGTAGACTGAGGAGTATAGGAGGGAGAAATCAAGGGCGGGATCTAGCTATACTCCTAAGTATTTGAAACTGCTGACACCCTCGAGTGGGGATCCATTTCAAACAGGTGATTAAGGGTGGGTGAAATTTATCTTCCTCCAGCAGCATTCTGGCGAAATTGCAATTTTGTTCCACATAATGTCATGACATTTTTATGAAATGTTTAAGAAATGTTGCCCAAATTGTGATTTCAGTTATTTTCATCTCATTTAAAATGTATTTTTCCACACTGCACCAACTTTAGTATGATGACTTTCCCAAGGTAAATACAAAATAGTACCAAGTTTGAGATCTCTACCTTTAAAGGTGCCCCCCACCTCCAAACACTCAAAAACTTTACAATTACATTTCACAACTATATAAAATGCAGAATTGTAAGCCCCTATAACTTTAAAACTAGTGAACAGAATATCACCCATTTTAGTAAGCTCATTGACCCTAAATATTAGGTTTTGAATCCACCCCCATGGTCCAGCAGCAGTGCGTCACACTGCCCTGCTGATGACCTGTGTTTGGAAGCGAGCTCGGAACATCATGTTGGGAGGCAGGCCATGGCCAAGACTGTTGCCTCTTGGCTGTGCATCTTGGTCAGGGAGGGTTGGCAGAAGGTTCTGCCAGCACAGCAAACCCTGTGGCTGGGCCAGGGAGCTTGCTTCTCCCTCAAGGGAAGCATTGGTTATGCAAGGCTGACAGAGGCACTGCACTCACCAGAGAAGATTGGAGCAAAAAAAAAATGTTACAGAAAATCCCAATAGTCAGCAGAATGATGCCTTGGTTTAGCCTGATCAGGGTATATCCCTGTGAACAGGGTATATCCCTTAGAGACAAGCTACCAGACATGAGAAAACCTAATATGGAAAATAAAAAAGGCTGTGTGTGTGTCAGATCTGTAATCATACCTCTCAAGTGTCCCTCGTTACGAGGGATATCCCCCATTTAACCCCTCAAATTTGCCCTGTCCCTCATTTGTCCCTCATAGAAAAGGTGCTGCACACACAACAGAATGTGCTGTAGATTCAGATTTTCAAGCATAAATTAATAATATTCTAAGGGTATGCCCCCCTTACGGTGACATCAACATAGCAAAATACACACCTGTCAGCAAAATCAACACTTTGCCGACAGGTCGCTGTGTTGGTGTGCCCAAGACAGGGGCATGCTGTCTCCCGGTCCTGTACCCCCACCCTGAATCAACTCTGACTGGAGTTGAGAATCTAAAAATGGGGGCAGGAGTCCCTGCATGGTGGGTTTAGGGGGCAAAGCCCCTGATAAAAAATACTGGACTGGGAGACACACAGGAATCATGTAGACTGCAACATGTGGTCGACATGATTACTGTAGGGGAAATTCTGGTCAACATAAAGAATGTTGAACCAGCATGGTAGAGCCTATTTTAAGATGCTAAATAAAATATAAATTTTGTACAAATAAAGGCAATGGTTTCCACAGTGTTCTGAGCTTGAAACTCCATGTTTGAGGATGTGCCCTTCATTAAGAGAGTCAGTGTCTCTCATTGTTCCTCATTTTGAACGTCCGTGTCCCTCATTTCAGACACAAAAGGTTGAGAGGCATGTCTCTAATCTCTTGCCCAAAGGCTGGCCAAGTTATAAGCAGCCAAAAATTCCAAAATAGCTTTAGTAATTAAAGTTGAATTTCATGAGCTTTTGTGAAATTGTGGCATGTTGTGATACTATTGTTGAAGACATATCCAATTATATGCTTAAGTTGCCATTGTAGAGGAAGGTAAAGACTGGGTACATTGGCAA
This sequence comes from Neoceratodus forsteri, assembly GCA_016271365.2. Classification (NCBI taxonomy): domain Eukaryota; kingdom Metazoa; phylum Chordata; order Ceratodontiformes; family Ceratodontidae; genus Neoceratodus; species Neoceratodus forsteri. The sequence goes on along the minus strand of CM028132.1, from coordinate 1,088,714,238 downwards.
TAAGATAGCATTAATAGGAGGCTCAATAGTAAAAAAGTATAGTGATACCAAGTGTTAGGTCACTATCTTGAGTGACAAACCATGAAGAATAGTTATGGACATCACTGTACACTAGCCTGAATTCTTGCAATATGCCAGATAACCGCTAGAGCTCATTGACTTAATGACTTGTGTAAGCACATGCATGTGCAGCATTGTTTGTGTACAATACCACCTGTTGACTAACTAACAATCTTGTAGATAACAGTGATATTTTTACTATTTGAAAACAGTAGCACCAAGTCACATCAAGCCTTACAACTAGTTGTGACTTGGGTCATTGTGACAGAATTATCTGGATATTGTTAGTCATGATGCGCATCACTGTTGCAGGAGTGTTGGAGGGGTATTGCAGGGCCAAGATGCTAGTCAGGTAAGGTAATTCAATGGTTATAAGTACTTTGTGAAAGTTAAATTCCACATGTGGAATTTTAGTGGCATTAGTTATTATTCATCCACGTCCATAATGTTTTGAGCAAATGTTTCCAAATAATAATTTCTAAAGTATCCTCAATAAATTTTAACCTACTGAACCACATTTATCTAGCTTACTTAGATTCTGGGATGTATTTACTTTGGTATGCATGACAAATCTTGAGTGTATACCTGCAATAGCAGTGGAGCTATAAGCATTCAAATATTTTAACATTTTCACACTATTCAACAAATAATTAGTGAAATTTTGAACTCCTATATCTTACAATTTACACAATCAATTGGCTCTCTTTTTATATGTTTATATTCTTTCATATAGGTACTTTCAATTATCTATCTCCAAAGGTGGCTCAGTTGTAAGCATATATAAATCTTTCCAGATATGTTCTCAAGAATAATGAATTGCCTGACTCTGAGCCCTTATAACACTTGCAACTCTCATTCAAATGTCATTAAGCATGACATCCTTTTAGGGCTTCCTCTATGCAATATGAATGCCAATGTTCAGCTATCTAGCAATAACACTGACTGAGTTATGACCAATTAAAAAAATTCAGAAAATTCAGCAACATTTCACAAAATGTTGTGGAATTTCACAAACATTTGGTAAAATCAGAATTTTCTAATTATGCCCATCCCTAGAGGTGATGGAGAGTTTTGAGGGGGTAGCATGGAGTTTTGGCTTGGAATCAAACAGCATGGACTTGGACTTTTTGCTGTTTAGGATGAGCTTGTTTGGAGATAGCCAAGATTGAGATTGCTTGGGCATCTGATGTGGATTTTTCAATGGTGGGAATGCTCTGAGCACTGTAGTACAGGACAAGATCATCAATATACAGAAATCAGCTGCAGCCAAAGGCATCATCAGGGAGATCATTCATATAAATAGATAAAAGAGTGGGCCTAGGATTGCACCCCTTGGAACCCCAATGGTAATGTCAGCAAGACTGGAGGTAACAAAGAGGAGGCAAACTTGTTGTTTCCTGCCACTTAGGTAGCTGGAGAATCAGGAGTCTGCAGGTGGAGACACCAAGGGCAGTGATTTTGGTCTGAGGAGTGAGTGTCTGGCCAAGTTGAAAGCTTTAGTAAGGTCAACAAACACTGCACCAGTTAGGAGTCTAAGGTCCATGACAAGCTTATGTCATCTGTCAGTTTGGCCTGGGCTTTAGAGATAGTACAGTTTTTCCTAACACCATTTTGGGTGGAAGAAGAGATTGTACAATCTGTAGATATATGATAATTTAACCAATCCTACAATTCTTTCTAGGACTTTGGAAAGTACTTAAGTATGGCAATGGGGTGATAGCTGCGTGATTTTGGTGATTTTGTAAATATCATGGATGACTCCAGTGAAAAGGGAGGGATTTAGTATTCTTGAGAAAAGAGCACAGAGGAGGGGGCTGCAAACATCATCAGCTTTTGTTCAAGGCCATTGGACCCAGAGTTGTTGCAGGTTATGATAGCGAGCCATAGTTTCTTCTCCTCTGCCACCTTAACAGATGAAGGCAGAAAGGGAAGGGACACGATATGGCAGAGATTGGAAGGGAGTGGGCATGTTATGGCAGAGGGTTGAAGGCATGTGACGGATACCAAGGTTCTGGGACTGACAACATCAATGTCTGTGAAAACAGACTGGTCTGAGTATTTGGAGTTGAAAGCATTTGCAGTTGAGGCAGGGTCATTACAGATTATACCACTGATGAGTATGTCAGACAGGGGCAGTTTAGTTTTGGTGCCTGAGAGGCTTTTAATGACATGCCAGATGCGGGTTTCTGACAAAGGCAGCAAATTTGTTTTTGCAAAAGAAGCTCTTGCGAGACCTAACTCCTGATTTGCAAATGTTTCTCCATCTCCTGTACTCAGCCCAGTCAGAGACTAGGCCAGATTTCTTATGTATCCCAAAGTTTGTCTCTACTTTTCATTTAGGCTAGAAGTGGAAGTAAGAGACTTTTTCTTTACTGATAGTGAAGGTGGATAGGTTCCTGAGCCTGTTGTGCCTTTGACGGTCTGCATGGGTACCAGAAGCATTATGGGCTGACCAAGCAGCATCTGTTAATTTAGAAAGTTTAATACAGTTAGCAGAGACCCATCCAACACAACACAACACAACACAACACACAATATATTTCGGGCACACATATTTGATACAGTACATATCTCACTGCAAGACACAGATTAACAGTAGCAGAAAACCTTTCAGATATAAAAGTATTTCCTCTCTCTGCAATTTCTTCATGTGAGCTGGAGGTTTTTTAACAGGAAATTGTGGGACATTTTGTTATAATCCATCCCCATCACATTTTGCGGGCTGCCTGCCATTGTGTAACTTAACTCACTCCAACTCTTTTTTGTGCTTAATATGTAGCACACAAAAAGTTTGATTGTGGAAGTGCAGCACAAGTCACATTAAACAGTTCTATCAACTCACTGGTGCAGCATTTTTTTTGTGATGCTACAGCAATGGCAACTCGAACTGTTGAAGCTTTCAATTATTTTCCAACCATCCTTCACTGCCTATTCAACTCACTTGTAACTGTTTAATGAAATAGTAGTAGCTGCATTTTCATTGCATTGTTTATAAATATCACAGCAATCTTTAAGAGCATTGTTTATAAATATCACAGCATTCCTTTAGAGCATTGTTTATAAATATCACAGCGTTCCTTAAGAGTTGTTTAGTCTGCCTTCTGAAATGAAACCCATAAGCACTCAGCTGAAAATAAAGCTTATAGTACATAACAGCTAGATGCAAACCAATACTAACCTTTTACTAATTCATTGAATTAAACACTGCACAGATTAGGAAACTCAATGAACAATGCTACACCAGTGAGTTGAGGGAACAGTTTAATGTGACTTATACTGTACTTCCTGTAATTTCAATTTCTTCACATGGGCTTGGGGGGGGTTGTGATAAGAAATTTTATGCCATTATTTATACCCCTCTGGTGTGCTACACTGCATTTAAAATACAAGCAAAAACCCACAAAAGCAAAATGCTACAACATACATAAGAAACCATTGCTATTTTCTGTAACTGTTTACTCCTATTTCTTTATTAATGAGGACATTTGAAACATAGAATTTATTGGCAGAAAAGGACAGCTTGCCCCCCCCAGTCTGCCTAAATGGTCCCTGCCTAGTCTGTCTCCATAGACCCTAACTGGTCTCCAGAGACCCTCCCTCTTCCCTGCCTATTGGATGAATACAGGATCACCATTCCCTAGATGACTTCTGCTCTGGCTGCTACTGTGCCCCTGACATCACAGTCCTCCACATGTGACATAATAGCATTTCCAGGGCAACTAGCTGTGATATCTTAAACTGAGGTTTATGATTATGTGTGTAGACGTGCTGGAGGAGCAGATGAAACCAAAAGGGTAAAGATCAATATTGTATGTCAATTTACTCAGTAATAACGAAAGATGGATGGGAATTATGTAAAATCTATGAACTACTGTATAAGCTAAATTGTGTTTAAATATTACATATTTTCAGTTTTCCCAAAGATGTCAGGGGCCCTTTAATACATTAACAGAAACATATTTACTGGATACATTACCATGAAAACAGGATCACTGTCCTCTAGAGGTCATGTTCTCTAGTTATTTGTCTACAGCTGACATCACAGTCTTCTGTTTGTGACATCACAATCAACTGCTGTGAAAACAATTATTATTTAGGAGCATGAGCGGAGTAGCAGCCTGGGGCTAGCAGTGCCAGGATAAGCAAAACATGTACTATTGTTCTAACGGGAACTGGCGCTTGCTATAGACCTATAGAGCTTCAGTATACATTCAAACTAGCTATTCTTCATTTTATTTTTGTGCAGATGAATAGTATTGTATAACAACTTGCTTGAAATACAAACAACAGCAGTTCAAACATTGTTTTAAGAGGCACAGAAAGTGCAGTCCTTCATCTGCAGATCTTAAACAAACTCACTTTGTCAGCAGAAACAGACTGGTACACAGGGGTTCAGAGATGGAGCCCCAGCCAAACCCCCCTTGTCAGGTATCAAGACGTTTCTCAGTTGAGGAAGTGAAGGGGTTTGGGCTGGTGCTCTGTCTGTAAGCCCCTGTGTACCAGTCTGCTCATGCTGATAAAGTGAGTTTAAGATCTGCACGTGAGAGAGTGTGCTTTCTGTGCCTCTCAAGGTTTGAATTGCTGTTGTATGTATTTCAAGCAAGTTATTGTACAGTACTATTCAAAAATAAAATTAATCATGTATTTGGACTTAGGTACTTGTATGCTTTATTTCTTAACAAGAATGATAGTTTAAATGTATACTGAAGCTCTACAGGTTTATAGTAAGTGCTGGTTCACGTTTGAAAAAACTATTATGATGTCATGAAAACAGGAGCATTGTACCCTAGACATCATGTGCTCTGGCTGCTTGTCTACAGCTGATATCACAGTTTCTGTCTATAACATTGCTGTCAATTGCTGTGGAAACAGTTATGATGTCATAAGTGGAGCATTATGATGTCAGGTGTAGAAAACAAACAGAGCAGATGAACCAGGGGCAGTGAACTTGTTTCCATGTTGAAGCATCTAGTCTTTATGACATGGTGGAAACTAAATACATGTAATATGTGAAACAGAATCTGTAATGTGTTTAAAAAATAGTTTCCCAGTATCCTCTGGGGCGATGAGAGCTCTTTAAAATATAATTGCAAATAATAGACATGCTAGTACATTATTAAACGCAGGCAGCAATAACTAGGACAGTTGAATACCTGGAGAGGAAGCTGTGCTCTCAGTAACTAGGATGACATAATTTTTTATTGAGGGTGTGCGGACTTAAATAATAAAGACTAAGGGCAAGAACATTGTCTGTAGGATAATGACCTGAGGGAGACATAATGGTCTTCAGGCATGGCCAAGGACCTTACACTAATTCTATTTTGAATCTGTAGAATATATTTTCCTGCAAAAGCTATTTTTAAATATGTGTCCCATTTCTGTTATTGCTCCATCTAGCAGGATAGTGTAGTGGTTAAAGAGCACTAAGCTGCAAACCCGGAAAACAAGGTTTGAATCCCACAGCCACCACTTGCATACTGCCTAACCATGAACACATCACTTAGCTTCTCTGTGCTCTCAGGATGCACCCGGAAACAAGCCTTGGCAGAGTGTGTCTTTCCTGGCCAAAACTTGTACAATGAAATAAGCTGGCCTTTAAAAAAACTCTGTTTGTGTTTCTGATCTGCACATTGGTGATAAATACCATTTTATTTTTATTTTATTTTTTTGTTTACCTGGTACGTGCACATGACAAAGTATTTAAATGCTTTTAGCATGACCAAGAATGTTATAATACAAAAATAAGACATCAGAATACAAAAACATATGCATAACAAACAGATCATGAACATAGTATATAACACAATGGGTGCAAACACAATGCAATTCCAATGGACACAATCAAAAGTGTACACTAAATCACAGCAGTACCCTAGTAACGATTACAGTGAATTAATAAATAATGTAAATTAGGGTTGCTCAGAGTCTGCTGATTCCATTGCATTGTGCATAGGTCGGGTACTCAGAACTTACGATTCCAATTCAAATTCTGTTTCAGTACCATCTAAGACATCGGAGTTGGAACTGGGGTCAGAATCAGAAGTTCCGATTTTACATCCAACTCCACATCCTAATCCATTAGGAAACCTCCCCTCCCCCACATAGTACAAACAACAGGGAGCCTGTTAGTTGGCCAGGAAAAAGCCCTCCCCTCCCACACCCTGGTCTTCATCCCTTACCTTCATCTGGCACTGCTGGCCTACTGCTGGGGTCCCCCTATGGTGTAGTCTCTGCTGTGGGCTGAGGCTAGATAGAGGAGGCAGTGAGGGTTGGACTTTACCAAGTAATTTCTCATATTCTTCAATAGTAAAGTAACCCCCTGCCCACCAGGCTGCCAAGCTTTTCTCCCCCATTAACCCAGTCAGCCACCTCTAGTCTCGAGCCTGGATTCCCCAGAATCCCATACATAGAAGGCAGAGTCCCCACACTCTTCCCTCTGGGAAGAATCCTGATGCCCCACCCTGCTACTGTGGCCTTGGTAAAGTTTTTTTTCCATTAACTATATGTTGTTAAATTTCAAGAATGCAAGACAACAAATAACCCAAACACCAATACAATAAAAAGGAAAAAACAGCAAAAATACAAACCAAGGGAGGTCACGTGATGCAGCTCAGCTACCAACAGCTAGACTCCCAAGGCTCCGTCCCACTTTTATTAAAATGACTATTTTTTGCCTCCCCCCAGATTGGAAATTGGAGGTTAAACCTCAACTGGCATTGCTCTAAACCTCTCTGGCTATGACTGATGCTGGAATTTTGGAACAACTCTCAGAGAAAAAGTACAAATTGTCTGCCTCATCTGATAGCCTGAGTCTGGAATCTTCCATCATGGCCAAGCCAAGGTGTGAAAGGGAAACTGAAGCAGGCAATGTGGCTCAGGAGCTTAATGAAATTAAATCCTTCATGAGCTGGATTCGCTCCGATCTTAATAATATTACTCTATCTCTGGCAGCTTTGAAGATTTCTGTTGATTCCCTCAACTCTCGGGTAGAACAGATGGAGCAGCAAATGAGCCAACTTGAAGACCAGGCTCACTTGGCCAAGGGCAGGTTGGCTTTGGCTGAACAGGAGGTCCAGCAGCTTAGTGACCGATTGGATGATTATGAAACAAGGGATGCCATAATAATTTACGGGTCTTTGGACTACCGGAGGGCTCGGCAGGCTCGGATGCCATTGTTTACCTGCAGAAAGCTCTCCCACAACTCCTGCTACTAAAGTTTGATCCTCCTTTGGAAATAGATCAGGCTCACTGGGTGCCTTCTGGCCTGTCATCACCATCGGCTGGAAACCGACCACGACCCTTAATATTTCGCCTTTTGCAATTTCAGGATCGAGAGTCTATTATACTGGCAGCGAAAGGAATTAAACACCTCAGATGGCAAGGAGTTAAACTCTCCATCCAGGTGGACTATCATCTGCATGTTTTGAAGAGACAGGAAGCATTTGACCGGGTTCGAGACGTGGCGAAGGAGAGAGGTGTCCAGTGTTTCCTAGCCCTTCTTGCAACACTGAGGATTTTCCTTCTGAATCGGACTGAGTCATTCACTTGCCCTAATGAAGTTTGAAGGTTCCGCCTCGATCCAGCCAACTTTCCAGGAGACTCTTCTACTGTGAGACCAACCTGGCCGGTGGACCCAAGCCTCAGAGACAAGCACTCAGGCAGCTACCCAATATGCCTCTAGAATCCCAGAGCAGTGTTTCATCAGGGGATCAAGCAGGGGGACCCAATGAAGAACTGATGGAACTCTCCATGAAGGCAATGAACTGAGGACTGCTTCTTCTGCCTATGGAACAGTTTTCACACACCCCAGCCTATTGGTTAGATAAGTACTCTTTTAAAGTTCTGGGATGTCTGGATTTCTTATTATTTCCCTCTTCCTTGATTGAGGCTGGGGGAGATTTCAGGGTATCCACTGCATGGAGGTGTGGGAGTTCTTCCTTTCTGCTCCTAACACCGCGATGGCTCTCAGGGCTGGATGGAGGTGTCTGCCCCATCTGGAGCCGGATGTGGTGGTAGTTGGGGAGTGTGAATGGTTCGGGTTCCCCTTGTCTGTCTTGTCCCTGTCTGCCTGTGGACCCTTCTGAGATCCCTGTTTTAGTTTCACAGAGTAGGACTTTGGACCTGTAGGGTGATTTTCGGGGTCTGTGGAAGTGGATCTGATGCACCTGATTTCTGTTTAGCTCAGCCAATTGGGATACCTCCTTGAAAGTTATTTCTTTGAATAGACTTTGTTTCATTAAGGAGGACTCTATCTGAACACTAAAGAGGTTATATTTGTTTTTGTTTAAAGGCTCATTTTAGTGGTCAATGTCTAGAATGTATTTATTATGGTTGTTTAAATAGGGTTCTTTCTCTTATCTGTTCAATGTGGGGGCTGGTTGGTTGTTTTTGAAATGTGTTTCTTGGGCAAATGCTTCTTTGGGGTGGTGGGAGGGTTCAATTGGTCTGCAACTTGGTGTGTGTGTGGGGGGGGGATGTTGATCTCTTAGCCAGGATAAGCTTAACTATTTCTTTTGCATGGACTGGATGGTCATTAATGGACAGAGTTTCTTATGGCCTCACTAGCTGAAAAGAAAAAAAAAAAGATGACGCTGAGGGGAAGTGGGGTCTTTCTAATTTTGTTTGCAAAGCCCTCATCTATGGCTAGCTGTTTAAAAGACTAAGGGACTGGACGGCTGCAGCAATTAGGGACCACTCGACATTGCAGCATCAGCTTCTCATCTGTATGGAAACTATTCAGACCCAAAGAAGAGGTGGATGACTGATGCTGCAATAACAAGGCACTCCCTGATTGCGGCGGCCAAATCATTTCAAGTTGGTAGCACGCTTGCAAACTAGTGTCACCACCAGTGTGAGCTTGCAATGGTGACACACAGATGAGCCCACAAAAGCAGTGGCACTGGCTGCAACACTACCGCACCTCCACAACCCGCTTCTCTCCTAAGCTGCCACAACATGTTTCTTGCGCATGCACGCAAGCAAACTTAAAAATGACTCCAAACTGTATCAATGCCCTTTTTAAATTCCAGTTAGGTAAATCCAGAGCAAATCTCTCCCAGAGTTTACCAGAGTAAAGGGATCAGTCGGAGGAGTTCACAACATGGCCCAATGTATCAGGGTCCATGAGGCTTTGAGATCCTTGAAGTTCATATAGAAACAAATATTGGAAGGAGACCTTGAAAATCAGTGGCAAAAATCCAGTTTATGAGTTCAAAGCCAAGGTAATCTTATCACCCTTAGTTTTAAAATAATAGTATACAAAAACACAACTTATATAGCTGCTGTGCAAATTATACTCATTACTGCAGATAGCTCATCCTTCAAATGCACGGTACATAAAAAAACAGTTGCTCCATGCTGTGGAGAGCGCAGGTAAAATAAAGTGTGTTTAGCATGCTATAGCCCTCATAATGAAAAAGTGCAAAGACAAGAGGAGCCTGCTTAAAGGGACACTGTTAAGCTTTTCTGCATCATATTATTTTTAGGTTAAAACCATCGCGTATTAGATTGCTGATGGTAATTTTTGCACTTTTATTTTAAAGTTTAAGACTGATTTTGCATTTCTAATTGGAATGGCTACTAGACCTGCCCCCTGGACCTGGCACCAAATGTCTAGGTCAGATACACACCCCTATTTAACACCCTTTGTTTTAGCTCCATGCTGCAACTTGTTGCTTTTTTTAACTTTATTTTAAGGGTCTACTATTCCATTTGCAAATTATACTGTAAAGCCATTAGAGGGCAGCAAGACGTGTATGTTGCAATCCTCTTCCCACTGCTCTCCCCTAACACTTCTAGTTCTGGTTCATTAATACCTAAAGAAAATTATCTACGTCCTAACATCCAGTGGTGTGACCTGAATCTGTAAGTCTGTACAAAGCCTCTGCTACCCTACCCAGAATGGTTTCCATCTCCCTCCTACTTACACCCTTCCTGGTTCTTACCCTTATCCCAGTCTCCCCCTCTACACCTACTGCCACTTCTTTCTCCCATTCCCTTCCAGATACCTCATTCATCCTGTCAATCACCCCACAGCTCCTCTTGTAAACAGACCCCCATTTTCCCTTCTACCCTCCAGCCTCTCTTTTTTCCCTTCTTAGTCACTTTGCCTTTCTTTGTTTCCTTATCTCCTCCTCTCTACCCTTCCCTCCCTTTTCCCCTCCCTCCTGTATTTCCTACTCTAATTACAAAAGTCCTAAACTTCACTATTTCATCCATGCCCTCCTCCTTCTTTCATCATGGAACATGCACCCCAACCCTGGCCGTATTTCTTCTCCTGGCTCGATACCCAAACAACATGTCTCCTAACTCCACTTCCACTACAACCCTTCCTAATGGTTTCAAGCTCCTCCACCTGAACATCTGCAGCCTGCTACCTAAAATCAACCTCCTACAAACTCGTATGATTTCACACACCCCCGACATCCTAATTATTACCAAGACATGGCTCAAAAAAAGCATTCCTGACAATGCCATTGCTATCCCTGGGTATTCCCTCTCCAGACAAGATCGATTGGGTCATGGAGGGGGAGTGGCCATGTATAACCTGCCCTCACTGCAGTTTATTACCACCCTATCTATCTCCATCCCAGCTACCTACAAAGCCCTTGTCACCTGCATTACCCTTCCTTTCTCAATCCCAATCTTTGTGGCTGGCATCTATTGCCACCCAAGCATTCAACCCTTGGTTATGACTGAACTCTTGGCCAACATCACCTCCCTCTTGCAGTCTGGTGAACTGTTCATAATGGGTGACGTGAATCTAAATTGGTTGTCTCTCAAATTAAACAAGCTACACAATGATGTCACTGCTCTAAACCTCACTAAACTTATACTTCAGCCCACACGTCCTAATCCCAAAACACAAAATCACACCCTGCTTGACTGGGTACTCACAACCCACCCACACTGTGTGATTAAATCTGGTCTCTGTCCTGATGTCCTTGCTGATCACAACCCCATTTTCATTGTATATAAGGTCTATTGCCCCAAACCTCCCCCTAAAATCATACAGCTCTGGTCCTTTAAATCCTTAGACCTTACCCCACTCAGCTCTCCACCAACTGTGCCCCCTTCTCCACTGCCATTTCTGTCAACCAAGCCCTTGACTATTTTAAGGATAAATTCATTGCCACCTGAAATGCTTTTGCTCCTTTCAGAAGGACCAGAGTCTGTGGGCTTCACTTCCCCTGGATCACCCCAAACTACTGGCCTGCTTCAGGGAGTGTGACCGGGCTTGGGGAAAACACAAATCTACTAAACATCCAAATGACTACGCCAAGTACAGAATGCTACGCAATTCATGTACTAAAGCTACTAGACTGGCTAAGTCTAATTATTTCAACTCCTCATTCCTGACTAACATTAACTCTCCATCAAAATTCTGGAGAGTAGTTCATGCCCTATTTTCTCCCCCCTGACCCTCACCCTCCAGTTCTCAAAATAAATAACTCCCTAGTTTCCAACCCAGGCTCCATGGTCAATGAATTTAATGCCTACTACACCTCGTGCGCCACGTCTCTTCTAAATTCCCTCTCTCCCTTGCCACCTACTACCTTTATCCCTTTCCTCAGCCAGTGCCTACCCCCCCTTTTTCCTTTTCTACTATCTCCTCTGATGAAGCTCTTAGTGCCCTCCTATACCTCAACCCCTCTAAAGGCTCCTCACCAGATGAGCTTGATCCTAAACTTCTCTACCTTTCTGCTCCTGCAATTGATTAGCCTATCTCCTTAATCCTTAACCTCTCCTTTATTTTTGCCCAAGTACCCTCATCCTGGAAACACACTGTAGTCCTTCCTCTTCCCAAGGGTGGTGACACATCCACTCCTGGCAACTATTTCCCCATTTCCCTCCTTCCTACCCTTGCCAAACTTTAAGAATGTTTAGTTCTCTCTCAACTATCACCCTTCCTCTCCGACTCCTCCTTCTTCACCCCCTTCCAATCTGTTTTTTGGAAGAACCACTCAACAATCACCTCCCTCTTCAGGCTCACTGACTTCATCCTTTCAGGGATGGAAGATGGCCTGATCACCTCTGCCATTTTTGTCCACCTAGCCAAAGCTTTCGACACTGTTTCCCATCCCCTACTTCTTTATTCCCTCTCCTTAGTTGGCCTTGCTCCATCAGCCACCAGCTGGTTTAAATCCTACCTCATTGGCAGGACCCAATCAACGAGAATCCTTGATTCCATCTCCCCTCCACTCCCCATCAACACTGGTGTGCCTCAGGGCACAGTGCTTGGTCCCCTACTCTTCTCAATTTTCCTTAATGATCTTCTCACAGCCTGCTTATCCTCGTCTATCCACATGTATGCTGATGATACTATTATATACAGTTCCAGCAACAACCCTGCTGCTGTGGAAACCAGTTTACAGCATGACTTCAACCAAGTTCAGCTCTGGTTTGCTTCTCACTAGCTTTTTCTAAACATCAAGAAGACAGTCTCAATGACCTTTGGCACCAGGCAGAGACTCTCTGGGCTCCCAGCCCTACCCACCTTTCACACCTTTGATGGGACCATTCTGGAGGACACCTCCTCATTTAGATATCTGGGGGTTTGGCTGGATCAGCACCTCAGCTTCTCTGTGCATATCGATGCTATCATGAAGAAAGTGTGCCCCAAGCTTGGTGCTCTGTACAGGAATTGTAGTTGCATCCCACTGACTGCGAGGTGCAAAATTGTCCCAGAAGATGATACTCCCCATCTTTGACTACTGTGACGTAGTCTATGGTGCTGCTCCCAAATCTTGCCTGACCAAGTTGGACACTCTCTTTAACTCCTTCTGTCGCTTTGCTCTCTAACCTCCTTCCACTGTCTCACAGATGCATCTCACACTGTGCCAAACTAAACACCAAATTCTGGTTTGAAGTGCTCCCCTCCTATCTCTCATCCTCTATCTCCACTCCACCTCCTCCCACTCACTCTCTCAGATCTAATGTCGCTCGCACCTTGATGGTCCCTCGCCACTCCACCCTCATTGGTCAGACTGGTTTCACCCATTGCTTCCCTAAAATCTGGAATTTCCTGCCCCCTGAAATATGACACTCCTCCTCCAACTTCTCCCTTACCTCTGCCCTACACAATTACCTCTCCCTCAGCAGTTCCTGCTTTAACCCTCCTTAATACCTGCACTATAAATGGTTTTGTTGCATTATTACTGTTTTGTACATTTATATGTTCTTTTTTATGATTTTGGACATGTATTGTAATTTATCCAATGTTCCACTACTGTTTGTTGTACAATACCTTGTGTTCCAACTATTGCATAATCTTACAATGTTGTATTGTTAGTACTACCCACATACTATTGTAACTGATCATCCATCAGAACCCTCTGTGGCCTCCCTTCCCCCAGGTCACACCATGAGATGAGCAACTTGTTTAGTGTGCCCTCCTGGTGAAACATTTCAATAAATAAAAATAAATAAAATAAAACCCACATTTCACGATTGCTTATCCTCTCTAAAATTCACTTATGGTGCTGGTAGTTTTACCTGCTTCCTTGCTTATTAAAAAAGAAATGTATAGCTGTACCCAGCCTTGTTTTGCTTCAAATGATAGAACTACTTTTATTTCATACTTCCTTAACATTAGAAACACCCTCAAACAGTGCAGTCACCCATGATACAATAGTCTCCTCTACCCTCTCTGCATAATGAATGGCTCAATCATGTTGGGGGTGTTCCTGAATCCAAGAAAGATGCAGTGGGATTTGATCAACAAATGTAAGCAAACATGTTTTGGTGTGGTAACACCAGTATGGTGGAAACTCAATTTTTCACTTTTTAAAAGAAAAAAGGCATCTGAATTAAAGTACCATCTCCATAAATAGTCTCTGTAGAATGTGAACAATCATAAAATGGGTGTTTTAAACTAGGGACACTTTGATGCCTTTGGGGGTTGACAGTGTCCCTTTAAATTTACAAATCAAAACTTCAGATCACCAATAGGGTGCATTCTTTCCAGAAAAGAGGTTAATCAAAAAATTGGAGGAACTGGGGGGTGGGGGTTGGGAGAAACTGACTAAGTGGGTGGCAAGAAGGACTTGCTGGTGGTGAGGTGATCGCTCAGGGATGAGAGAAGTAACCAGCAGGGTCCCACAGTGGTCAGTGCTCAGACCAGTGTTGTTTAATGTGTTCATTAATGAAATTGGGGCTAGCATTAAAAGCATAATTTGCCACTTTGTGGATGATACCAATCTCTGTTGAATGGTAGATATGTAGAAGAGGATCAGGGAGCTAAGGGAAGACCTCATAAAGTTAGGAAGGTGGTCTGGTATCTGGCAAATAGGGTGCAATGCAAAAAGAGAAAAATGCAAAGTTGTGCATATTGGCTGCAAGAGCCCTAGAGCTGAATACAGACTGGTGTGGTGGTAAAGGTCATGGTATCAGAGAAGGAAAAGAATCTGGGGATAGCTATAACTAGCAACCTAAAGCCATCCATGCAATGCAAAAGGCAGTGGCCAAAGATAACAGGATGCTAGGGTGAAAAGCAAGGAGGTTCATCAGCAGAAGGAAGAAGGTGATGCTGTCTCAGTACAGATACATGGTGTATCCACACCTGGAATACTGTGTGCAGTACACAAGTCACTACCTGAGAAAGGATATAAGCTGGCTTGAGGCAGTGCAGGGAAGGGCTAGGAAAATGATCCAGGGTCAGCATGATAGGCCACATGAGAAAAGTCTGAGAAACATAAATACGTACTTACTGGAGAAGAGAAGTAGAGTAGGACTTGATGTATACCTTTAAGTACCTTAAAGGTTTAAACAAGGTGGATATTGGGACTTTCTTTAGCTTAAATGGAAATAAGAACATAAGGGGAACAGTTACAAATTGGCGGAGGGGTTGGAGGTCAAGAAGAATGTCAGGAGAAACTTCTTTATGGAAAGGGTGATGAGAAGGTGTAATGAGCGTCCAGCAGAGATTGTCAAACAGAAGATGATTGGTAGTTTCAAGGAAAAGAAGGGTAAAGGGGAAGGCAAGAGTACAAATGAAGGGGGCAGGGCTCTTTGTAGACACACGGACATGGGGCTTCACATTGGGCAGGCTCGATAGACCTTAGGGCCTTCTGCTGGCAACTTCATATGTTCGTACAGTATGATCATATGTAAAAAGGCCAACCTGAAAAGGTACTACAGCACAGAATGAATAATTGTGTTATGGTATGCCTTCAAGAATTGTCCAAAACTCAGGCAGACGAAAGCAGGCTGTCTCAGACAGTAGAAGAAAAGGAATACCACTCTGTACCTGCTACTTTATGTGATTTCAAATTTTACATGATGGGACACATTACCCTGTATAAAATGGGACCATTATGAAGTTACTGACTTTCGGTATTTGCTTCAGTTCCTGGTAGCAGATAGCCTTTTTTTTTGCCATAGAAGTGTTTATGGTTCATGGCAGGACTGGGTTGCTTACTCAGCTCTGTCCCCATCATCTGCAGTCTCCCCAGCCTCCTCCATTACTGGGGATTTCATCCACCACAGACTGCCCCTCTGTAGCAGGGACAGGGAGGGAGGGCCACCCCCTGAACACTCATCCAGATTATCCCGGGTACTGGAGAGGCCAAGAGGGCTTGCAGCATGACATGTAAGGCTTCGTGGAACCTGTCCTCCATGTTTTTCCTATGATATCTGTCACAAATGCACTCCACAGGTCAGGTTCTCTGCTCCCACAGTGCCAACCTCAGAGTGCAATAGTGTGAACAGGTAACAGACAGGGTAACCCTCCTGTCTGCTTTGGGTCTGAATCACCTATTAGGCTCAAGGTCTGGAGGGATTCAAACTGTGAACCTTATGCTAGCATACCCAATTAACAGGCTCGGATACGTACCCTCTTTGGGGGGATGCGGTACAATGCTTCACCCCCAAGGGCACCCAGCCAGGTTTTCCAAAATGTACCCTTAGAACTCTATAAGAGACCTATGTATTTATTACCTTTTTCAAGCTTAGTAACACCATTCAAGCCCTTTAATAGCTGTCAGACTTATACACAGATTCAGCTTCACATGTAAAATAACAGAAAAGAGCACAGGCAGTATTTTAAAGAAAATGTTGTTTACTAAAAAGTTTAAAACCGGTGAAATAAAATACAGAACAATTATATCACAAATCTCACAGTCATATAACAAAACAAAAGAAAGTTACAGAATACAACTTCCTACCACGGACACTTAATTCTTCTCTATCTAAGTGTTACCTTTAAGTACTTTTTTTAAGTCAGAGAACTGTCTTTTTCAGAGTCCAAGAATCATGTATTACATTTCCCAGATACAATGATTCATTTCAGGAGGCATCTCCCCTCTCCTTCTGTGAGGTCAGTTAGACCCTCCCTTAGAGTTAATGCTTCATAAAATTATCTACAAGGATGTACTTTAAATAATGTGAACATGAGCAAAAAGCCATTGCCCAAATATGACAGTCCAGGATCAAACATTTCTTTGAACTGGTTGTGCTTCCTGTTTCCAGCAAGATCAAAGGGTTTATCACTTTTAAGACATTGTTGTTATTAAATAACCTGTTCCTCTGGGACATTATAAATGTTTATTTTTTTATCATTGAATGCTTTCTCTCTAGTGGAGTGGGCCCCATGATCCCCAGCCGCCAGCATCCGCACCATCGGACTTGGTCTGGCACGCAAATCACTCCATCACACAGGGTCGGTCACATCCCAATGAAGGCGTATCTCATGTCTGGGGGCGCAGGACATGGCCATCAGCTGCTGAGGTTGCCCTGCCATTTTCCAATTTTTCTGGTCCCCAGGGAGCCAGATGTGCAACGGTGTCTAAGCACGTCTGTGCTGATGCCTGCCATGCTCCCTTTCTATTCTAGGCAAGTCACTGTAGTGCAGCTGGCCTCCGCCAGTCACCGCTGCAGCGCGATGCACTATTCCCAACCACCCCAGGGGAAGGAGAACAGTTATGGGATGCTCAATCCTTCCTGTCCCCTGCCAGCCCTGGTGGCCTGAGTTCGTTCCTGAACCCGGGTCGCTGGTGTGGTGCAAGATGTGGCATTCAGGTGCCTCGACCCTCAGTGCCACTGGGCCGGCCTAGAAATCATAAATGTTTATGAGGCCTATATCCTCTGGCAGATGGCCAGAAGCTTAATTAAGAGCAGAACAGGAAATTCTAGATTAGATTCTTCACTAGTCAGTTTCACACATACTGTGGTTTTCCTCACACTTACATCTTTTGTGGTCAGAGGTCATTCACTGCAGCCTGGGTGTCAGGCAATCACATATTACATATTTTATATTACAAATATCATACATATAACCATAAACTAAGGACAGAGCATCACAATCCACCCCACCTAGACTGAATTTGGGGGCTCTATCCCCTGCATGGCATGAGCTCCCTAAGTCAGTTCATTCCTCATATTGACACGACAAGCCATCGGTGTTTTCATTGGCTGACCCTGCCTTGTGAGAGATCATCATGTCATACCCTTGCAAGGCAAGACTCCATCTTAGTAGTCTACTATTCAATTTACCCATTTGTGCCAGCCAAACCAGGGGGTTGTCGTCAGTTTGTACCTCAAAATGTTGCCCGTATAAGTATGGCTCTAACTTCTTTAGGGCCCACACCATGGCAAGACACTCTTTTTCCACAGTAGAGTAAGCCTGCTCCCTGGTAAGTAACGTTTTACTTAGGTACACTATGGGGTGATCTTTCCCTTGGTTGGATGTTTGACTCAGCACTGACCCAATACCCACATCTGATGCATCAGTCTGGATGATAAAGGGTCTGCTATAGTCTGGACTTGTCAGTATAGGAGCACTGCACAGTGCCTCCTTCAGTCTGGTAAAGGATTTTTCATAGGCTGGTTCCTAGGTAACTTTCTTAGGCATCCTTTTCTTTACCAGGTCAGATAGTGGAGCAGCCAGGGCACTGTAATTTGGTACAAATTTCCTATAATACCCTGTTGTCCCCAGAAAACTCCTGACTTGCTTCTGCATTTCTGGTCTGGGCCATGCCTTAATTGCCTCTATTTTTGCTTGGTTAGGACGGAGCTGTCTCCGGCCTACAACATGTCCAAGGTATGCCACTTCAGCCATGGCCACCTGGCACTTCTCAGCTTTGACAGTGAGCCCGGCCATCTGTATCCTGCCCAGCACTTCCCTAAGGTGGGACAGGTGTTCCTCCCAGCTGGCACTAAAGATGGCAATGTCATCCAGGTACGCCATGGCGAACTCCTCAGCACCATTTAACACCCGGTTTGCCAACCTTTGGAAAGTGACTGGGGCGCTCTTCATTCCGAAAGGCATTACTTCAAATTCAAATAAGCCTATCGGAGTGATGAAGACCAACCTCTCCCTAGCTCTGGCAGTTAACACTACCTGCCAATACCCCTTTGTCAGGTCAATAGTTGTAAGGTAAGTCACCCCTCCCAGCTTGTCCAGGAGTCTGTCCATCCATTGCATTGGGTGGTCGTCTGACTTCGTGACTGCATTGAGTCCATGATAGTCCACACAAAAATGAATACAGCCATCTGGCTATGGCACAAGGACTACGAGTGAGGCCCAGGGGCTGTGGAATTTCTGGATTACCCCTAAATCCAGCATTTTCTCCACCTCCCTCCTAATGCCCTTTTGGACAGCCCCTGACACCAGATATGCTGTTTGCTGTATGGGTGCCTGCTTCCCTGTCTCCACATCATGTGTTGCTAAAGGGGTTAGTACAGGCTTGGTGCTAAACAGTGGGGCATAGTCTGCTAGAACCTCCCTTACTTCTTGGACCTGGTCCGGGGCCAACTGGGGTGACAATTTAATTCCCTCCACAGAGAACTTCCACTTGCTTTCTTCCAGCAAGTCCAGATGGGGGTCTCCTTCGTCCATCCCCTCCCCAGGACTACACACTGCAAACACCATGTCAGTCCTATTAGTATATGGCTTCATCATGTTGACATGGTGCATTCTTTGTGTATGTCATCTGTCAGGTAACTCTATAATATAGTTCATGTCATTTACCTTTCTGACTACTTTGTACGGTCCTGCCCACTCTGTCTGCAGCTTATCTTTCTAGACTGGAATGAGGACCATGACTTTCTGACCCACTGTGTACAAATGAGCTCTGGCTCTGCAGTCGTACCACACCTTTTGTTTCTGTTGTGCATTTACCAGGTTGCTCTGAGCTGTCCCCATATGCTCCTTCAGCCTTTCCCTAAACCTAAGGACATAATCCAGTATGGGAGTACTCTGGGTGGTGTGCCTGCCTTCTTAGTCCTCCCGGATCAAGTCTAGAGGTCCACATACCCGGCGTCCATATAAGAGCCCAAAGGAGCAAAACCCTGTTGACTTTTAGGGCACCTCCCTGTGTGAAAACAACAGGTGGGGAAGGTATTTCTCACAGTGCCTCCCATGATGTTCTGCAAAGGCTTTGAGCATTGACTTAAGGGTACTATTAAATCTTTCCACAAGTCCATTGACTTGCAGGCGATAAGGTGTTGTGCCTCTCTGCACCACCCCACACTGCTCCCACAAACATTTCATCAGGTCCAACATGAAGGAACCCCCTCGATTGGTGATAACCTCCTGTGGAAATCCAACACAGGAGGAAATCCCTAGTAAGGCCTCTGCCACTTTGTCTGTCCTCAGTGAGGATAGAGCGACTGCCTCAGAGTACCGGGTGGCATAATCCATCACAATCAGGATGAATCTCTTCCCAGAGGAGCTGGGGGTATTTAAAGGTCCCACAGTATCCAATCCCACTCTCTGGAATGGCTCCTCCACTATGGGCAATGGAATTAGGGTGGCTTGGGTTTTCTTATCTGCCTTCCCTATTTCTTGGCAGCAGTGACAAGGTTTGCAATATTCCTTCAACTGCTGGGTGAAGTTGGGCCAATAGAAATTATGGGCCAATTGCTGTGAAGTGCATGTGATTCCCAGATGACCAGGCATGGGAATATTTTGTGCAGTCTTGAGCAACTGCTCGCAGTAGCCCTGGGGAATGACAAGCTGCCTGCCTATCATACCTCCCTCTGTCTTGGCATCCTGAGTATGCATCAATCCATTTTTCCCAATAAACCTTATGTTTCCCATCACCTCCTTATGCTCCATCAGAGTCTGCCCAAGCCCTCAACTTCTCTAGACTAGGGTCACTTTCCTGAGCAGCTTCTAACTCCCTACACATTCTCAAGGCATGAGACAGGTCCCCATTCAGTGTCTAAACTAGGGTCCTTAGCTCTGGTGTCAGGGCACTCAGGATCACTGCCATCCCTAACCCTCTGACAATGGGTCATTCCTCCTTCTTTGGAGTAAACCTCTGCAGTGGTTTGGTTAACTGCTACTGGGGAAATTTCTTCCTCCCTTTCATTAGTCTCCATATCTGGAGTCCCAGGCTGGGGAACCAGCCTCCCAGTGGTTTCCGCAATGGCTTCTATGGGGTCCAGGGAACCACAACGTTCCTTTGCCACTTGGCTGTGGGTAACTGCACACACCATCCCCTGTCTGAGATTGTTGCCGATAATTACATCAACAGGTAAAGTTTTGTCTATAGCAACCTTTTGTACAGTCCCCCCTGTCTCACCCCAGTCTAGGAGGACACTAGCAAGTGGCAAGGTTTTCTCCTTCCCAGTGAATCCTCATACAGTCACAAACTGATTGGGTATAAGCTGATCAGGCTCTACCAGATCCCCTTTTACCAAAGTCAGGGATGTTCCCGTGTCTCTTAACCCATGTGTCTGTGCACCATTCACAGTGGCTGGGTGCATGTGTTCCCTCATGTCAACTGGCATGTTTTCAGGGACACTCAATCAAAGAAAGAATTTTATTGTATGGTTGTAAACCTTCATAATCACGTCCACAATTTAAAATGTCATTTACACATATATCTAAAAACGGGTAAAATCCCCATTAACAGTAACTCCTTTATACAGTATATTCATATCAGAAAAATCAATTTATACAGCACACACTAAATAGCAGCAATTTTAACAATCTTATAAAGTGCATAGTATCAAGCAGAGAGGTAGGAGATTAAAGGCATGTGATCCAAATAATCTACTGCACATCTGTTGTACTTTGTTTCCTATATAAATTCACCCATATAACAATCATTAATATCTCTAATAGTATTTCAAGTATACATAACACATCCATGCTTTCAGGTGATTCTAATTTTGCTTCTAATTTTCTTGATACTCAATAGATAATTAGCTAGCCTTTCCACTGTCCAGCTATCCTCTGTATGAAACAGTATACAAGTAAGATCTTTTTTATCAACATTATGTCTGTTATTTAGATATGGGCCTTACCAAAACATATGTTGGCTATCATACCATCTACAGGCCCATAAAACATGGTATAAATCCTCCTTATCCCCACTGCCACAATCACAATCCTCAGAATAAATTCCCATTTTTTATGTCTATAGTCCAGCACTTTACTAGGGAACTGTTTGAACTTATAGATCATAAAGTTGGAGCGTACTAGGGGAGTAGTCAGTATATCCAAGTATTTTTTATAACCATGTGTATAATTAGTTGCTGCGAACCATTTGGAATAGCGGGACTGTTTTATTTCCTCTAAGTCTTTCAATTTCCATTGGTTACTAATTTTCTTTACAATATATTTTTTGTATTTAGCACTAATGTGAATACATTTTGCCACAGAATTTTTAAAGTGTACTAGGTTATATTTTCCTAAAATGTAAAAAACAGTATTCAACCAAAAATCAGAATGGAGTCCCCATTCGCGCCAATCCTTTTTTTCATCCAGACATTTCTTTGCAATTATATTTTCATTAAGTCCAGTTAATCTAATCCAATAATTTACCTTTTTGGATTAAATTGCTGCATTAATATCTATAATACCCAGTTCTGCACATATATAAGAAGATGGGCAGGAATAACATAACCTTAGCATAGATCTTAAGGATTTATAAACAGGACTCATAAATTTATTAACTGTATTTACTTTCCAAATTTCACATCCGTATAACAACTGGGATTCTACCTTAGATTTTAGCACTCTTAACAATGGCCTTATCGTTAATCCCCCAAATTTACAGTTAAACCTATATAATCCTCCCACAGTTTTTTTTTAATTTCTGTTTAGCCCATTCCAAGTGAGAAGTCCACTTACAGTTTTGATGAATTACTATTCCAAGGTATACATAATTAGAGACTATTTCCACCTTGTCTTGGCCAATGTACCAACTACCATTGATACTTTTATTTTTCTTCTTTTCACCCAATACTATAATCTCTGTTTTACCTATATTAATCTTTAATTTTAATTTCTCTGATTCCTTTAAAAGAAAGTTTAGTTTATTTTGTAAACCAAATTTTGTTAAAGACAAGACCAAAATATCATCGGCATATACTAGTAAAGGAACAGGAAAATTCCTAATTTTTGGGGAATCCATGTCTATATCCACACTCTGTTTTAACATATTATCCAGATATAATGTAAACAGCAGAGGGGCAAGAATACAGCCTTGCCTCACTCCACGGTTGCATTCAAAAATATTTGATAATTGGCCCCTAAGACCCAATCTAATTTTAGCCCAGGTTTTAGTATATAAATGTGCTATTATATTTACTAGGTTGGGGTCAATACCTCTATCTAATAAAATCTGCCATAATAAGCTTCTAGAGACACTATCGAAAGCATTACTATAGTCAATAAAACATAAATATATTCTTTGACCCCTAATTTTCACATATTTTTCCGTTAGATGATTCAAAACAAAAATATTATCCAATGTGGACATTCCATGCCTAAATCCAGTTTAATAGGGGGAAATACTCCTTATTTTTTCAACCTCCTGTTCTTACCAACCCAATATTATCTTAGAAAAAAATGTTAAGATTCACATCCAAAAGACTTATAGGTCTATACATTTTGGATCATCTAATGGACCTTTTTGTAGTGGAAAGAATCAGGGAATCTTTAAGGAAATACATTTATTATAAAATACTGTTAAATATTTGCACCATAAATGGGACTCTGTTAAGAAAACTTCAGCTGGGATTCCATCCGGCCCAGCTGCTTTGTGCGTTTTTAAAGTATGCAATGCCAGATAAATTTCATCCAGTGTAATTGGACCCACATAAAAACACCCAGGACCATTTATTGGGGAGTTGTCAGCCTCAATATCAAAATAAATCCCTTTGAAATAAGTTACCCATCTTTCCTCTGTAATAAAAGTATCAATATTGACTTTCTGCTGATCAAAGCCCTTAGTCACTAATGAACAAAATGCTCTATTATCTATGCCTTGAATTGCCAAAATCATTTTCTCCCACTTAGATGCAAAAAAGCCTCTTTATTTGTTAACAATAAGTTCCTTATACGCTTCCTTTTTATGGTTCAATAATTTAAGATTCGCCTGAGTCTTTTTTTTTATTATACAGTCTACATAGTTCCCTGATGTCAGCCTTTGCTTTTTTACAATCCCTATCAAACCAGGTATCCATAACTGTGATTCTTCCTGTTTTACTTGGTACTTCTAGTACTGATTTGATTTTTTTTTAAAGAACATCTAGCTCTTCTGCAAGGTAAATAAGATCACATTTACTAATATCTTCATAAGGGTGACTTAATATTGAGCCATGAATAATTGGTAATAGGTCATTATATGAATTTTGTTTCCATATAACCTTATTTGAGGCTCTAATTTCCATACATTGAAATGGCTGATGAACCAATCTATTCATCTGATCTAATTGAAATTCCATACCCAATGGATAATGATCGCTTTCTGCTCTAATCAGTATCTCACATTTAATCCAATGGTACATATCTCCAGACCAGAGAGCAAGATCAGTTACTGAGGCTCCCCTCTGGGAGATATATGTAAAGTTCCCCTCTTTATCTCCTTCTATCCTCCCATTTAGAGGGTACATATTATTTTCTTTCGCTAGCTCTATAACAGCTTTCCCATTATGGTTTACCACTTTATCTTTGATTGTCTACAGGGTAATTTATCTAAATAATTACATACAAAAAATGAGTGATTTACTAGGCCATTAAACAGGCTGATGCGTGCATTTAAATCACCTAGTAAAAGTGCTTCTGCCTGTGGAAATATTTGCTGAACTTCTTTTAGCAGAGTGGATATTTCTTGCCATATGCCCACTGGAAAATAATCAGAATTCTCTGGTGGTACATAACACTTCAATACAATCAATTCCCTTGCTCTGATTTTAACTGAAACTATCACATAATTTTCTGCAAGTTTCCAACATACAATCTCATCAAATACACCTATTTTAATTAAAGTGATAATTCCACCTGAAAATCCCCTTGCTTTTTTACATTTCCTACTAGGAGCATGCAAGGCCTTATATCCATTAATAGCAATTTCTACATCTTTAGAGTGCCAAGTCTCCTGTAAGCAGATTAGCTCATAGTCCATTAGAAATTTAATACATTCAGCATCCGCCCGTAAAGACTTCCAGCCAGCTATATTCCAAGTAATAAGATTGATTTTACAATGTAGCTCATCTGACCCAGGAATTTTCTTATTTACCTTAGGAGATAGTCACTCATCATACCCTGCCAGTATTTTAAATCTGTTTTCCAATGGGAGGGCAGAAACTTCTTCATGTTCCCTAACTCCATTAGGGCCTGCACCAAGCACTGTAAAGTCTACCAGATGTAGACCTAAATAATCCAACTTCCTAGTATGGCACAAGATTAAATCTGCTAACCTTCCATTTGGAACATAAATGTCAATCTGGCTTCCTACATGTCTACGTTCAGCTTGTATACTACCAGGATATTCCATTGGGACCATCATAAAATTTTCCAACAAGTTCTCAATTGCTACAGACAACCCTAAGTCTGTTTCTTGAAACATATGGTTCATCCCAAAAAGAGTTAAAATCCTTCCACTTACATCCTTTACACTTGGTTTGTTACATTTACCTATATTAAATGTTTCTCTATTGGGGAAGAACATAGATAATCAATATCAATAATGGTAGCCTCCTCTAATGTTAACCTCTTGATCTCAACTATATCAGCTTCTGTAAGTTCAATATCCAATTCTTTATTCAAAAATGTAAGAATATGTAGGTCTAACATAGCCTCCCCAAGGGTACCCCAATTATATGGTCCATATAATCTAATTAGGTGCTTCTTCTCCACTAAAGCATGCGTAACTGGGTTCCCCTTAAAATCTTGAGAATGTGTTTCATTTCTATCCTCAATAATTTGTATTTTCCCCTACATCTCCAGTATTTTCCTTGTCATTATCCTTACCCAGATGACCATTTAATTTTATATCACACCTTAACCCTTCCACTACTTGTTCTAATTTTGCTAGTTCCGATTCCAGTTTAGATGACACCTGTTGAAACTGGAGAGTATAGCTTCCCGCAATTACATCCTCTCCTTGTGTTACTATACTTCCTTTATTTTTTCCCCTATTTTTTTTCCTTCTCCTTCAAGTTTTATTTCTTGAGGTTTTCTTAGCTGGTAGTTCAGGAAAATCAATTATACTAAAATCAGGTCTCAATCCTAATGGTCCTGGAGCTTCGGTATCATCAGAGCACACTTCCAGATCAGACACAGTTTCCAACTTCTCTGGATTTAATATTATCTTCTCAACTTTTCCGGACAAATCATCAACTTTATCAATAATCTGTCTTAATTTTCCATCGTTATCAACTAACTGCACTTTTAGTTCTTCCAATAAGTCCTTATTAAGAACTAATTGCTCCATCAGGATCACAAAGGAATTAATTGAATTCTTTAAAAAGGTAATTAATTTATCACTCAACCTGGCAGGTATGAATACCTCATTTTCTAATGAGCAATTATTACCTTTTTGAGACTGATTTACACTATTATATGGACATATAGAGCTAAACAGGTCTTTAAGTCCATCTATTGTTTGTTGTAACTCTTCCATTACCTCTTTTAGTTCATGGGTCCTATATATTGTCAACGACTCTTTTTTCTTTGCCAAATCCACGATATCATCAGAAACCTCCAGGGATATATCTGCCACCAATGACACCTCAGGTCTCCACCATGGAGGAGAACTTTCCAGACCATCAGGAGCAGAAGAATCCTCCGAGGATTTTCTGTGTGAATGCGATAATCTTTCAGAGAACAGGTGATCCTGACTAGCCACCAATGAACCAGCCATAAGGCTACAATCATTTGACCCCCATAACTCCGGCCCTTTTTCTTCTCCTATATCTTCTACATAAATGGAACAATAGAAGCATCTACATATTGATGCACACCTTTTAATTTACTTGATTTACCTGAGGTCTCAGTTTGGGTTATGTTACCATTAGGGGTAGAGGTATCATTTTTCCGATTCTTTTTTTTTAAGATGTTCAGTAATCTTAGTCTGCCTTCCACCATATTTAATATTAACTTTCTGTGTAGCAAGCTTCTGTAATGGAGAAAGTTGAGAAGCATGCATTTTCTGCATTCTTTGATTTCTAGTAATAATCATTCCCAGAAATAACATTTGTAATAATGCACAAAATGAAACAATCTCCACAAAGATGATACAGTGGTAAAAAAAAAAATGGTTTCTCCAGTAACTCTCCAGGCACTTAAACAGAATTGGAACAGCAATCAGCAACAGTCATCAGGTCAAACAGCAGATCATGCAATCCAAATACTTCAATTTGTTCAACTAGATTGACTCAGCTCCGTTCAGTTCAGTTCAGTTCAATTTGAGTTCAATTTGAGTTTACTGAAAAAACCTGGATTTCGGCACTTGCTCTTTTCAGAAATTCTGCATTTTCCAATTCATTTTAGTGAATAAGATATAAAATAGAATAAATATCCTTTGAAATCAATCAAGACCATAACTGCTGCATTGATTATGATGTTGTTCAAAAACAGCTTCCTTAGATTTTCCAATTTTCCTTGTTTCCAAGTTTCCAGGTTACTTAAACCTTCTATCAGGCAATGCCAACCATTTATCCACTGATCCTCAGTAATTATTAAATTCCTTGAAAGATTTTCTTACATTGCTGGTGTGTCCGGAGTGCTTCACTATCACCTACACCTCAGGTGATGCTCGGAAAAGACAAACACCGGGGGGCTAGAGTGCTATAGTAGCTCTGAAAGAAAACAGTAGTTACTCAAAAAAGGTAACTGAAAAGATAGAATCAATGTTTTTCCCCCCGAGCGAGCATTCACAAACAGCTGTGCCTCAGGGACACTCAAACAATCCACTTCTTTTCAAGCACCACTTTGGGTACTACTTGCCCTTTTGGGACACTGTCTGGCAATATGCCCAGTTTCTTTGCAAACCCAACATTCATTTCTTCTCACAGGAAAATCTTTTCTTTGAAACCTGGGGCTACCTGGTTTCAGCAGAGGAAGTGAGGGTTTTAGCTGCCCTGAAGGCATGTTTTTCCCTTTCTGCACTGCCATGCCAGCCCCATTCACTCTCAGAGTAGGTCTGCTCCTGGCATAGCAGTCCAAGAGTTCAGCAGCCTCTTGCACTGTTTTTGGATCTCAGTCCTCCAACCAGGTTTTCAGCTCTGCTGGGCTTGCCCCCAAAAAATGCTCTAACACTACAGCATTTTCAATTTTATCTACAGAGTTTGCTTCAGTTCCTTCCCATCGACATTTTAAAAACTGACATTGCTTCGTGGCTAGCTCCTTGTAGCTCATGTCAGAACTTCTCCTGAGCTTATGGAATTTAGCTCTGTATGCTTCTGTGCTCTTAACGGTCAGCCTCTAGCTGTTCTTGCTCAGCTTTTCATTGTTCTGGCTCCATCTCTCACTGAAGTTATCACTCTTCTCTCTGGAACTCCATTCTCTGCAACTCAGTTTGCAGCCTGATTGCTTCTGGCTCCAGAACGCTGGTGACCTTCCCCTGCTGCTGTGGCCCTTGGCTTGCACTGGCCCTGTTGTCCTCCTCACTGGATCTGGACACTGCACTGGACTCTGGCCCCTCCATGCCCAAGGTTCAGTTCTTTTCAGTCACAGACTGTGACTTGAGGATCTGGGCATCAGCAGCCACCAAAGTGTCCATGAGGTTCTGCTTGTGGGCTTTCCCCTCTTGCTGGACTCCTCTGTCCTGGCACAACTGCCTCAGGTAGTCAGCAGTGTACCCACTGTATCTGGAAGCCATCTTCTTTCCTAACTATGGCTACTCTAACTTGCATTTTAGAAAAAAATAAAACAGGTAGGAACTTTGACTATAAGCAAAATTATATAGTTCTGTTTACTTTTTTAAAAATAAATCACTGCCTTATTTTGCACGTGAGCTGTACAGTATTAAGCAGATACACTGAATTTTTAAAACTTGTGTTACCAATACTTTTAAATCGCACCACTGCCAACCAAATCTGTCACAAATGCACTCTACAGGTCAGGCCCTCTGCTCCCACAGTGCCAAACTCAGAGTGCAATAGTGTGAACAGGTAACAGGCGGGGTAACCCTCCTGTCTGCTTTGGGTCTCAATCACCTATTAGCCTTGAGTTCTTGAGGGATTCACATTGTGACCCTTATGCTAGCATACCCAATTAACAGTCTCGGATATGTACCCTCTTTGGGGGGATCTGGTACAATCCTTCTCCCCCAAGGGCACCTAGCCAGTTTTCCAAAATGTACCCTTAGAACTCTATAAAAGACCTAGGTATTTACTACCTTTTTCAAGCTTAGTAACACTATTCAAGCCGTTTAATACTTGCTAGACTTAAACACAGATTCAGCATCACATGTAAAATAACAGAAAAGAGCACAGGCAGTATTTTAAAGAGAATGTTGTTTACTAAAAAGTTTAAAACCGGTGAAATAAAATACAGAACAATTATATCACAAATCTCACAGTCATATAGCAAAAGAAAAGAAAGTTACAGAATACAGCTTCGTACCACAGACACTTAATTCTTCTCTATCTAAGTGTTACCTTTAAGTGCTTTTTTAAGTCAGAGAACTGTCTTTTTCAGAGTCAAGAATCATATATCACATTTACCAGATTCAATGATTCATTTCAGGAGGCATCTCCCCTCTCCTTCTGTGAGGTCAGTTAGACCCTCCCTTAGAGTTAATTCTTCATAAAATTATCTACAAGGATGTATTTTAAATAATGTGAACATCAGCAAAAAGCCATTTCCAAAATCTAACAGTCTGGAATCAAACATTTATTTGAACTGGTTGTGCTTTCTGCTCCCAGGAAGATCAACGGGTTTATGACTTTTAACACATTGTTGTTATCAAATAGCCTGTTCCTCTAGGAATTTATAAATGTTTATGAGGCCTATATCCTCTGGTATATGGCCAGAGCCTTAATTAAGAACAGAACAGGAAATTCTAGATTAGGATTTCCCTTCACTAGTCAATTTCACACATACTTTGGTTTTCCTCATACTTACATCTTTTGTGGTCAGAGGTCACTCACTGCAGCCTGGGTGTCAGGCAATCACATATGATATATTTTATATTACAAATATCATACATATAATCATAAACTGAGGGCATGTGACACCAAAAACTGCAGTTGGGTAGATACTTCAGAGTAGGTGAAGAGAATGATTAATGGCCTGAGAAAACACAAGGAGTGGTCTTAGGTATGGCAGCTGGGCTTCAATACAAAAGAGTGCAAAGTCAAGCACCCAAGTCATAGAAATGCAGGGGCAGTGTATAAAATGATGGGAGAAGTACTGACAGTCAGAAAACAGGAAAGAGATCTTGAGCTTATCACATGTGATGATCTCAAGGTCTTGGGGTAGTGTGACAAGGCAACCAGCAGAGTCAGCAGCTTGCTGGGGTGCATAGGGAGGGGAATCACCAGCAGAACAAGAGAGGTAGTGTTACCATTGTGTCGATCATTGGTGAGAACCCACCTGAAGTATTGTGTCCAGTTCTGGAGACCACATCTCAGGAAGGACATAGAGAGGGTAGAGGCTGTCCAGAGGAGGCCAACTAAAATGGTGCAGGAGTTGCATCATAAGCCTTTTGTGGAGAGACTGAGGGATCTCAATATGTACACAATGGAAGTGGAGGGAGAACATAATAGAGACCTAAAAGTACCTTACAGGGGTGAACAAGGTACAGGAGGGGAGTATTTTTCAGAAGAGAAGGTGCACCAGGACAAGAGGACATGCAATGAAGCATAAAAGGGAGACATTTAGGAGGGATATGAGGAAGTAATTCTTCACTGAAAGAGTGGTGGATACTTGGAACAGTCTACCAGTGAAGGTGGTGGGAAGGAAAACAGTGGTGTGCTTCAAGCATGCATGGGAAAGACACAAAGGAATCTTTGTAGGAAAGCAGGGGGGACTAGCCGGAGATCAGGTAGAGTCTGTAGTAACAGGATAGGCAGGGACAAACCGGGCAGACTGGGTAGGCCAAGTTTTTTTTTTCAAATTGTTTAACCAGGTGAAACACACTAAGCTGAAAGCTTGTTTACAGGTGCAACCTGGGAGCACAAGGAAGTTAAGTGACTTGCTCAAGGTCACACAGTATATACAAGTGGGGGCTGTGGGATTCAAACCCAGGTCTCCAGATTTGCAGCTCAGAGCCTTAAACCACTGCACTATACTGTCTCCATGTGGTCCTTATATCCTAACAAATTCTATGTTTCTAAATCATTACCCAACCCCCCTCATATCCCACCCACTGTGGACCCTCAACCCAGCACCCACCTGACCCTAGACACTGAGGAGAAACCTGGCAGATAAGATAGCAACCATCACAGCCCTCTGCTTACCACCTCAGTTAGCCATTCTCTGATGTTTAATAAGAGGTTGTGAGTACTGTATAAATGTGATCACTTGCTGAATGTCATACAATGGACAGTCGAAGGGGTGAGCTGGCTGATATGTTACTTGCCAGGTTTCTGCTCAGTGTCTGGGGTGGGGGGGCAGGTTGAAGGGTGTGGAATGGGTAGGTGCGGAGGGGGTTGGGTGACTGGGGTGTTAGGGGTCCATAAGACTGCCAGTGAACTGGATGACAAAATCAGAATGGGTGATCAGGGGGGTGGGGCTTCACTAGACTGTTAGGGTACTAGATGATAATACCAGAATGGGTGACTGGGGATGGGGTGACCACTAGACCACCAGAATTATCATTACAATGGGCAGGACATGTACTCCAAGGGCTGTACAGACAAGCTAATGAGCACATAATGGGCATGTACTGTAAATGGCTTCTTAGTGCTTTGCATGCCCAATGGACTTATTAGCATGCTGGAACTAAATATGGCCCACAGGAGCCTTGTCACTATCCTATTTGAGCAGCACTATCTCTGGTAGACTCCCCTGTAGGCCATATTCAGCCATTGGCTGTGCCAGCACAGCACATAGCCACAATGAGCTGTGCTGAAACAGCCCCATATTCAGACAGCGTACTCCAGTCAGAACACGCTAACTGTCTGAACATTCCCCAAGAGAACCATGTGGTAACTGCTATGCAGCACTCCTGTCTGCGCAGCACAAATGGTCAGCTCTGAATATGGGGATGTGGCAAAAATTCCTTCACCAGGGACTTCTAGCTCACTGCCACCACTAGGATTTTACCAGGACAAGAACTGGTAAACCTGCTTCTTTACTTCCTCCTGCACAAGGTCAGGAAGGTCAGCAAAATAACTAATGGTATATTGCCCTTCAGGGTTGGATTGCAAACAGAATCCAGCAGAAATAACCAAATTACCTTAATAAAAAACAGGAAGCCGCTTGTTCTATCAAAAATAGATTATTTACTAGTGACTACAAGTATTTACAAGCAGGATATATTTAAATTCAGACAAAAGGTTTGCAAGGTTACTAGAAATGAAAATAAATGGAGTTGCACAGACAGTTGACTGATAGAAGAAACTGAGCTTTCCTCATTCTATAAACTATACCTGCCCCTTGCTACAAAGACACTGGGAACAAGTCTAAAAGCTCCCAGCAGGGTGCAAGGGGCTTGCACCACAAAGAATGGTGCAGAGTGCCCCTTGCCCCAAAAGATGCGCAGGGAGCTATTCACAAAAGCAGCCTGTGGCAAACTCAGGCTGCCTGCCCCAATCCAGGCTTGTGCTGTCCGTGCTGTCCATTATGGGCTGTGGCATAGGGCAAGGGGACATACAGCAGATGCAGGCTACCACATCTCTAAATGTCCAATTCTCAAAACTCACCCAGGGGGAGGATTTCTAAGTACCCTTATTGTACTCTGAAATATCCCTCTGGGAGATTTTGGCACAGTGTGCCAGTGTGCAGCAGCCTCCCTCCCAAGTCCTGATCCCCGACTTCACTATTAGTGACACTATTATATTTCCTGGTGGTCTAGTGGCCCCCAACCTGATCCCCACTATCACTGCAAAAAAATAAATATTTAAGTATTCCCCTCCTGGTGGTCTTGTGGCCCCCCCCCAATTACCACTGTCACCTCAAATAAATAATATTTAAGTATCCCCTCCTGGTGGTCTAGTGGCCCCCACCTAATCCCTCCCCATTCCAAATTGCAGCCAGCAACTTGCATCCCACCTCTTACCTCTGCAGCCGACCACTGGACTGAACTGTCAGTGAGTGCCTACTGTATACACTCATGATTATTCATGAGCATGTACAATATACAATAGATACTCACTGACTGTTCAGTCCAGTGTACTGTGGAGTGAGAGTGAGCTGTGGTAGTCGCCGGGCTGCATTTTGAATAGGGAGGGATCAGAGTGGGGGGCCACTAGACCACCAGAAGGGAATTTGTAAATATTAGTTAATTTGTGGTGACAGTGGGAATTGGGGTGGGGGTTGGCACTAGACCATCAGGAGGGGAATAATTTATTATTTATTTGCAGCAACAGCAGGTATTGGGGTGGGGGGCACTAGACCACCAGGAGAGGAATACATAAATATTATTTATTTGCGGTGACAGGGAGTATCGGGGGGCCACTAGACCACCAGGAGGGGAATACTTAAATATTATTTGTTTGCAGCAAAAGTGGGAATCAGGGTGGGGGGACTGCTAGACAACCAGGGTGAGTGGCACACCCTCCAGGTGCACCCTCTATTTGGCACCCAGCCATGGTTACTGCAAGCCATGGGACTGTGCCACCAGGACCCTGCTGGATAGATAATTGAGCTCAGGGTCCCTGGCACACAAGGCTTCAGCGCAAGCTGCTGTCTATCACAGCTTGTGCCGCTCTAAGCCCCTTTGTGAATCAGGCCCACTTCGTCTAAACTGTTCTATACTCACCTAGTAGCTAGCTGTTTGTGGCAGGCCCCCCACTCCCCTTCTTTGGATATTGATTGTCACAGAAAAAAGAGGAAGAGCTGGCTTTTAGCACCCCACTTTATTCCCCTTTACTTTGAGGGGTGGTCTCACCCCTTTTGAGTGACCGTTCCCTGCTGTTCACATGTGAGTTTGTGTGGATGACATCATCTGAGCCAACTGGCTCATTTCACACCCAGACATCCATTGGTCCAACTTTATGAATCTGTTTTCCAGGATGTCTGAGGTGTCCAACCCCATGCCCTTGCCTTCCAGGATGCAAGATGCACTCAGAATGGCACTCTCACATGTGCCTTTCAGGATCTGTAGCTATATGTTCCCAAAGGGAAAATTCCCCTGATCAGCTGAGTTGGCCAATATTTCCCATAAGACCTGCTTGGACATGTGACCCTGGAAGCCATGTTTGTCCACTTAAAACATATACAATAATGGATGGGGAAGTGTGCTTAATGAGAAATTAATGGTTACCCGAGGTGTAGGATGATACATAAATCCAGAGGGCAAAGTCTGAGGGGTTTATTACAGCATCCCACACCAAGGGCAATCATTCATTTTGAATTTAAGCACACTTCCTCATCTTTTATTTGTTATAATTGCTGGACTGCAATTTTTTCCAGTCTTTACTGACTCACTGTTGTAGACATGCAGACGCACACACACACGCACGCATGCATGCGCACACACACACACACACACACACACACACACACACACACACACACCATCTCTCTCTCTCCCCCTCCAAGAGTCTTTTTTTTCCCTCCCCTTCAGTTTTTCTTTGTAGAGCTGCTTTTTTTTTAAATTCAGTTTTTGCTTTCATTGAGAAGAGCATCGCGATCATGGTCACTGCTTACCCCAGTCTGGCAGGTAGCGGTCCGTTGGAGCTGTTCCTCTGGCAGTTCTTGTCCGCTGCAGCTGCCAAACAGCAGGATCAACCAGATATAACTTTTTTCTGAGTTTAAATTGTAAGTGGTTTAAAATAAAATGAAGTAAAAATGACTGGACTCTCTGTCTGGAGGCTCCTTGCTTCCCTAGATAAGGAGCCACCATGTTTTGAAACACAATTAGCCCACCTAGGATGAGATGAACAGCCAATGAGAGAGCGGCTGTTTTTGATGGACTGGGCGCATGCTCGCTGTTATGACCCGCGGGTTATAATGGCAAATTATAACTAGTTCAGCCCATAGGAAAAATTGCTGACCAGTTATTATAGAAACATAATTACACTAACAAAAGAAACTACAAAAAAAAAAAGAAATTAATACATTAGTCTGGTCACTTGTCCGTCACTACTGCACCCACCCCAGGAAAGGAAGGTGTGTCTCTTTTGGGCAACCCCTAAGAGGTACTGCCGTTTATGTAGGGCCTGGGGATCACCTAAAGGCACATGTCATACACTCAGCCCTACCTCAATGGTCCCTCTGCATTGGCATTCTGCCCCCCCCCACTTTGGTGCTGAATGATCATATTATATGACTGCAGTACCAAACTCCAGCGCAATAATTTAGTGTTTTGACCACTAGTCCCATGGAGCCATGTCAGGGGATTATGATCTGTGACCACAGTTAACTCCCTCCCATACAGATATCGCTGCAGCTTCTGAAGGGCTCAAACTATCCCAGATATTCCCTCTCAACTGTGGCATATGCCTCCTTCCTAGGCAGAAGCTTCTGGCTCACATACATTATGGGGTGCTCCTCCCTCTGCTGTGTAACCTGGCTCAAGACAGTACCCAGTCCATGGCCCAAAGCATCCACATGAACTGTGAATCTTAGGTCATAACTGGGGCTAGCAAGCACGGGTGACCCACATAAGGCCTCACTCAACTGTTGGAAGGCAGATTCACAGTCCTCTGTCCAAAGAACTTCTTCTGGCATTTTTCTATCGTCAGATCTGTCAGGGGCTTGGCTACAATGCTGTAGTGAGGGACAAACCTCCTGTAGTACCCAGCTGTCCCAAGAAATGATCTTACCTGTTACTTTGTGGCAGGGGTGGGCCAGGCCTGGATGGCATCAACCTTCATAGGCTCTGGATCGATGCATCCACTGCCCAAGGTAGGACACTTTGGCCATGTCTACTTACCATTTTTCCACTTTAACTGTTAGCCCTGCAGCCTTCAGTCTATGGCATTAGTTCTCAGACTTTGTCATAGTGAGCCTCACCAAAGCCATGGAAAAGCTCTACTGCCTCCCCCAGATATTAAAATAATCATGGGCCTCCCCATAGAAAGATAGCATACTTTGCACAGTACACCAGGAATAAAGTGAAACTCCATTGAATAGTTGGCTCTCATTATATTCGGCTTATTGTACCCCACATCACCACCAACACCACCACCATGTGTAACCCCTTCCCCTGGACAACCTACTTGCTCTGCTATTTTGATTTTCAAGCTATATTGCTTACTGCAATACCTTGATTGGTCAGACTGCTTTCTTGGTTTCCACTCTATCAGAAATAATCTTCCTATCCACCTCTGTCTCACCCCCTCTGACTCTGCTCTTAAGCAACTTCTCAGGGATGCTTTTGCTCCCTCCTGCTCTTGCTTCTAGTACTTCTCTGCTTAACCCTTGTATTTCAGCTGTTCTGCTACCAGTCAAATTCATCAGTTGTTACCACTCGTTATTTGTTAATTGTTCCTATTTGTTTGCAGTATTGCTCATTTTGTATTGCTTGACTGTTTTTCAGCTACCTTTTGAATTGTATTCACTCCCTACATTTTCCTGGGTACACCTGAAATGAGCCTTGGCTCAGTGTGCATTTTGTAGTCACCAGTTTGTAAATAAATACATTAATTTACCTGCTATTATCTTTTTTCAGTTTGCTGTATCCCATAAAATATCTAAAACTCAAAATTTAAATACAATATTTTTTTCAGACTTGCTTGAGCCTCCCCTGGAACAGGCTGGGGCCTCCCCAAGGAGGCTGGCCTCACCATTTGAGAAACCCTGGTCTATGGAACACCTCTCTCGCATGCCTGACATGGTCCTCTCATGTTTGGCTGTAAATGGTGATGTTATCCATGTATGCCAGCACACATTCACTTGCCCCAGCCAGAATGTGATCCACAAGCTGCTGGAAGGTTGCAGGTGCATTCTTCATTCCAAATGACATTACTCAGAATTCAAATAGGTCAAATGGTGTGACAAAAGCAGACCTCTCCCTGGCTGCAGGGGTTAGGGGTACTTGCCAGTAGCCCTTTGTCAGGTCAATCATGGTCAGGAACTGGGCCCCCCCAAGCCATTCCAAGGTCACGTCTGTTCTGGGCATGGGGTAGGCATTCAATTCCATATAGCTGTTGAGCTTCTGGTAGTTGACACAGAACTGTGTGATACCATCTTTTTTTGGGATCAGAACTGCAGGTGAGGACCAGGGACTACTGGACTCCTCGATAACTCCAAGGGCCAGCATCTTTCTGAGTTCCTCCAGCATGGTCTGCTTAACCCCCTCTGGTACCCTGTAGGGTCCCATTGTTCACGTGGTGTTTGGCCATTGTGGTATACCCCAGTTTCCCCATGCAAATGTCCCCAAATTCTTGCAACACCCCCCTCATCTCCTCTGCCTGGGCTAGCATTAGCTGTTCTGAGTGGGTGAGGGTGTTCACTGAGGATCCCTCCCGTGCTTCCCCAAGGAGATCCACAAGGGGATCAGCCTCATTTCCCTCTTGTGGCATGCTACACACAGCAAGGACCATTTCCTCCCTATCGTAGTAGTGCTTCATCATGTTCATGTGATAGACCCTCTGCCTGCACCTTCAGTCAGGCAGCTGTACTACATAATTAACCTCACTCACCTTCCTGATTATGGAGAATGGACCCTCCTAAGCTTCTTGTAGTTTATTGTGTTAGACTGGGACAAGTACCATTACTCACTGTCCAGCTTCGTACTTCCAGCATCTGGTCCCATAGTTGTACCAGATTTTCTGTCACTGTTGTGCAGTGGCTATTTGCTCCTGGGTGAGCCCTATGAGCTCCTTAAGCTGGGCCCTGAAATTCATGATGTACAGTACTCCACAATAGACTCCCCTTGGGAGCCAAGATCACCTTCCCATTCACCCCTGACTAAATCTAGGGGCCCCCTCTCCCTGTGACCAAACAGGAGCTCAAAGGGTGAGTACTCTGTGGACTCCTGTGGGACTTCCCTGTATACAAAGAGGAGGTGGGGTAAATATTTGTCCCACTCCCTCTTGTGCTGGTCAGCAAATGTCTGAAGCATAGCTTTGAGGGTCCCATTGAACTGCTCAACCAGGCCATTTGTCTCAGTGTGCTAGGGTGAGGCATGGAGCTGTTTCACCTCACATTTCTCCCACAGACTTGTCATTAGTGACAATATGAAATTTGTCCCCTGGTCTGACAAAATCTCCTGGGGAAATCCCACTTAGCTGAAGTTTCCCAGGAGCTCATCAGTCACTCTTTCTGCCTCAGTGGTGGACATGGTCATGGAAATGGGGTACCTGGTTGCATAGTCCACAACAACCAGTATGTGTCTCTTGTTCATGTGACTTGGGGTACTCAGGAGCCCCACTATGGCTATGGCTACCCTCTTAAAGGGTTCATCAATAATAGGCAGGGGCACTAAAAACTGCCTTAGCCTTGTTCCCCTATCTTTTCCACCCTCTGGCACTGTGGACAAGTCCGACTGTAAGCTGCCACATCTGTGTACATGATCGGCCAAAAGATGTTGTTGGCAAACTGCTTTTTTGTGTGGTTAATACGCAAGTGGCCTGAAAAAGGGATGTCATGGGCCAGGGGAAAAAGCTGCATGCAGTAGTCCCAGGGGACTACCAGCTGCCAGAGTACCTCTTGCTCTAGTCTCTCCTGTGGTGTACACTCCCAGTACAACAGCCCATTCTCCCAGTAAATTGACTTTTTGCTCCCCTGTGAGTCCTCAGCATTATCTGCTATCTCTCTCAGACTTTGGGGTGTAGGATCAGACAGCTGTGCTCTGCCCAGCTTCTCCCATCTGATCCTCCTTGAATGGAACCTCCTCTGTTTACAGCTGGGGCTCAGGGCTGCTACTCCTAGCTAGCACCTCACCCCCACTGGCTGCCCCGTCAGCTGCTGAGGGAGGGGTGAGCATAGGTTGTGTCACCCTCCTTACCCTCAGAAGCTTGCCACTTTGCCTGGATATGGGTAATAACACATGCTAGGTTTTCCCTGTGGTCAGAATCATTCCCCATGATCACATCCACAGGGAGATCAGGCACAACTCCCACCTCCCTTACCCGTGGCTACCCTCCCAGCTCAGGAAGACCCACACCATTGGCACTTGGACCACTGGACCTATGACTCCCCAAATCTTGGAAAACTTCCCAGGCAGAATCTTCTCCACCTGGATAAAATCCTGCCTCAGCATGGAGATGTAGGTGCCAGTGTCCCTCAATCCTTGTGTTGCTGTCCAATTAACTAGAATAGGGTGCATATGCTTGGAGGAGTTTGGTGGCACTGCAGTGTGTGTGTGTGTGTGTGTGTGTGTGTGTGTGTGTGTGTGTGTGTGCAGCATATCAGCTGCTGAGTACTGTCTTTGTCATCCCCTCCCCCAGGCTTTTGCCTTTTGTTTCTCTTTTTAGAGCAGTCATAGGATAGATGCCCTACTTTCTGGCAAATTCAGCATTCCTTTGCCCCTGATTCCTTGTTCCCCTTAGATTCAATGTGAAGAAGTGCAAAGTAATGCACCTGGGAAACAAAAACCCAGGTGAAGAGTACACAATGGGAGTGGGAGGTACTAACAACAAAAATGGAAAGAGACCTGGAGGTGGTCATATTAGACAACCTAAAGGTAGGCAGGCAATATGAGAAGGCAGTAAGGAGGCCTGGGGGGATACTGGGATGCTTAGTGAGAGGCATCACCAGTAGAAAACAGGAAGCTGTTATCCCTCTGTCCAGACACTTGGTGAGACCCCATCTGGAGTTTTGCATGCAGTTCTGGAGACCCCATCTCCACGAGGACACAGATAGGATGGAGGCAGTCAGCAGGAGGGCAACTAAAATGGTGTCATACGAAGAGAGACTAAAGGAGTTTAATATGCATACCCTCGAGGAAAGGGAGAGAGGGGACATGATAGAAATGTTCAAGTACTTCAAGGGAATCAAAAAAGTCCAAGATAGTAGCACCTTTCAGAAAAAGAGATGTGCAAGAACAAGGGGGAAAAATTTCAAGATAGAGGGGGAACAGCTCAGAGACAACGTGAGGAAGTATTTTTTTCATGGAGAGGGTGGTGGACACATGGAACAGCCTTCCTGAGGAGGTCTTTGGGTCAAA
Organism: Neoceratodus forsteri; assembly: GCA_016271365.2. NCBI lineage: Eukaryota > Metazoa > Chordata > Ceratodontiformes > Ceratodontidae > Neoceratodus > Neoceratodus forsteri. The sequence goes on along the minus strand of CM028132.1, from coordinate 1,088,674,774 downwards.
AACAGTGGGAGAATTCAAGAATGCATGGGACAGACATAAGGTAATTCTAGTGAGGGGTAGGAGGAAGTAGGCTGTTGGTTTACTAGGATCTGCAGCTTATCCAAAAAGTAGGGAAATGGGCAGACTGGGTGGGCCAAGTGGTCCTTATCTGCCATCAAAGACTATGTTTCTATGTTAACCGGTGGGTTCTGTTTTGGACTTGGGTGCAGGCTGGTTTCCTTTAGGCTGCCCTTCCTGGGTCCCCTTAAAACCATGTGCTGCCCTACCCCATTGTTCTTACGCTGTGAATGTGGTCTACTGGCCACATATAAATCAGCACTCTCTGCCACTTCATTCGTGGAGTTGCATGCATGGTCCAGTAGCCATACACACAGGTCATCAGGTAAGATTTTAAGAAATTGTTCCCTTATAATCAAATCTTTCACTTGCTCTACAGTCCTAACTTTAGCTCCATCCACCCAGTGGTCTAAATAGGTGCACATTTGGACATGCAATTCAACATTGCTGTCTCCTGTGCCTTTTCTCAGTTCTCTGAATTTTTACATGTAAGCCTCGGGAGTCAGTTCAAAGCATTTCAATAACACCCTTTTTACCATCTCATAGTCCATACAATATCATTATCCATTCTGGCAAATGCCCGCAAAGAACGGCCAGAAAACAATGGTGTTAGGTGGGACATCCATGGAGTCCTATCCAATTTATTTATTTTTTCTAATTCTATGCACCCCTGCCACTAACCTCTCTCCAGAGAGGCCTTTAGATTGCTGGCTCTGCCTGTCTGCCTGAAGCTTCAACAATCCTCTCCTGGCTGGAGTCACTGCCTCCCATGAGCTTGCCTTAACCCCTCAGCTCTGATTCCCCCAAGGAAGGATCGCAACTCCCACTGGCACTCTATCTATAGTGCTGGCAGGCTCACCTCGGGGGGGGGGGACCAGTTCGGATGTCTGGACACCCGGCATTGGATGGGAGCCACAACCACTAGGCCCGCCTTAGCCTGTCAGAGGAAAAGTGTTTTTTCTTTGTTGTTGTTGCCCCTGGAGCTCGGACGTGCAAAAACGTCCATGGCACAGCGTACCGACGTCCACCGCAGCTCCGTCCCTGCTAAACTTGAGCCGCATGTTCTTATGCTGTCCCCGACTGCCATCAGAGGCCACTCAAGAGCAGCACAGACCCCAAAACCCTCCCTGGGAAGGGAGAGCAGTCCTTCAGATGCTTGATCCCTTCCCTTCCCTGCCAACCCCAATGACCCAAGTCTCTTTCTGAACCCGGGTCGCCGGTGTGGCGTGATGTGTGGCTTCCAGCGCCTCATCCCTCAGCACCATTGGGCCAGCTTCCCTGTCCAATTTAAACTGCACACATAACCTCTCAAATGATTTTAAAAACAAATCAAGATCATCTCCCTCCCAGAATTGTGGAAACATTTTAGAGTTAATTGTGGCTTTGTTGGTTGGACCCCCTACATCATTACTTTTGGTTTGCTGCAGTGCTTGCCAGCACAGTTTCACTATTTTGATCTCATGCTGTTATTCCTTCTCTCACTCTGCTTGTTCCTTTTCTCTTTCCGCCTGCATCAGGATTTCATGCTGGTGAGCCTTCTCTCTTTCTTCCACCTCCAGCATTCCTCTCTCCTTCTGCATCCTGATTTCTTGCTGGTGAGCCTGCTCTCTCTCCTCTGCCTCAGCCTTGCCCTCTGCAGGTCAGCCTCATTCAGCACAAGCTCCATCTTCAGGCTCTCAGGCTGAGGTTGAGCTCCTGCTGCCCCAGCTCACAGCTCAGGACTGGGCTGCACAGCTTCCCAGCCTGTGCCATGAGGTGCCCCCCTTGCTTAGCCACTGTGACCTCAGTCTCGCTACTTTGGTCACCTTCTTCAGCGACCGCCTGCTGCACAGGTATTGGGCCATCCAACTCTGGGACCATCTGCCCCCTGGCATTCAGTCATGCACTGACAGGGCTTCCATGAGTCCATTTTTTGTGAGACCCTCATGGATAATCCCTCTCTCTGCACACAGTTCACTGAGCTGCTGTACATTAAATTTGACATAGGTTGAGGAGCTTGTCTTTTCTAACTATGTTACACTAAGCTGTCTAGAAATAAAAAAAACAGTAGTAAACAATGTAACTGTTTGTATATTCTGATTTTTGACTATCAGTGTATAATTCTACTGGCACTCGGTCCTCCGTGTGCTAGGTATGGCTCTTACCTCTCTCCAAGAGTCCCTTTCTCTACAGGAAAGCACACTGTGCACAGACTCCAGCTTTAAATCTGTGCACTAATCTGCACCACACTGCTACAAGTTGCAGCAGTGATCCCACCACTCTGCCATCACTTGTGATGAAAATCCCACACCAGGGACTTCTAGTTCATTGCCATCACCAGGTTTTTACCAGGACAGGAACCGAGAAACCTTCTTCTTACCTCATCTTGCACAAGGTCAGGAAGGTCAGCACAGTAACTGTTGGTAGAATGCCCTTCAGGGATGGATTGCAAACAGAGTCCAGCAGAAATAACCAACTTATCTTAGTAAATAAACAGGTAGCCACTTGTTCTATCAAAAATAGATTATTTACTAGTGACTGCAAGTGTTTAGAAGCAGGATATATTTACATTTAGACAAAAGGTTTACAAGATTACTAAAAACTAAAATAAATGAAGTTGCACAGACAGCTGACAGAAGGAACTGAGCTTTCCTCACTCTATAAACTATACCTGCCCCTAGCTACAAAGACACTTTGTCTAAACTGTCCTATACTCACGTAGCAGCTAGCTGTTTGTGAAAGGGCCCTTTCCCCCATCTTTGGATGTTGACTGTCCCAGACAAAAGAGAAAAGAGTAGGAGCTGGCTTTCAGCGCCCCACTTTATACCTCTTTACTGTGAGGGGTGGTTTCACCCCTTTTGAGTGACAGTTCCCTGCTGTTCACATGTGTGACAAAGCCTTATTATTGAAGGCAAAGAGCTGGGCTTGTCTGTGTTTTGTCAGCAATGGCGTCAATGTTAAAAAGAAAATAAAAAGTTTAATTTTGACTTAAACTAGTCTGGCCATCAACTCCTCAAGCTGTGAGTGTGCTTCACTTGGAACTGTTCACATGTGTGTTTGTGTGGATGACCTCATCCGAGCCAGCTGGCTCTCTTCACAGCCAGACAACCCTTGGTCCAACTTTACAACTCTGTTTTCCAGGATGTCTGAGGTGTCCAACCGCAAGCCCCTGCCTTTCAGAATGCCTGAGGTGTTCAAAATGGCACTCTCACATCTGCCTTTCAGGATCTGTGGCTAGATGCTCCCAAGGGAAAATTCCCCTGATCAGCTGAGTTGGCCAATATTTCCCGTGAGACCTGCTTGGACATGTGACATTGGAAGCCATGTGTGTCCACTTGTAACAGAAGCATAATTACACTAACAAAAGAAACTACCAAAAAAATACATTAATAGCTCATTCTGGTCACACGTCCATCACAGGGGCAACTACTGCTGTAAAGACTGTAGTACATCCTATCATTACATGATATCTGTAAAATGCATTTTTTCTAGTTAATTATACTTCAACTGTGATTAAATATAGTGAAGTTGAGAAACAAACTGAATAAAACATAAATTAAAAAAATGGTAAAACATTAAACAGAAGATACCTTGGAAAGAAAAATAAAAACACCTTTTTATGTTTCAAACTATATACTGTATGAAATAACACTTAGGTAACCTGCACAGCTCTGCTGTGTTTTTCATCTTGGGGTACTGATGACATCAGGGACTTTTTAAGCTTTGCTATCAAGGGTCCCTGTGGTGTCATCAGAACCCTGCAATGGAAACACAGCCTTGTCATGCACAGTTGCCCATGCATTATTCTTTACATAGCATTAAACTGTGTATTACCATCTATCGACACATGAGCTGTATCAAGTAAGCAGTAGCAGATGACGGGGTATACTGTATACTTTGTTCTGCCCCATCTACTAGTTTATTGTCCTATCTTCTTTGGCAATACTTTTCCCTATCCTGCAATTGCACCTGACCCATATCTCCTTTACTACCCTGCTCTGCCCTTCTGTTCTATTTTCACTGCTCTACACCCTTCTACCCCTTCCTAGGCATGCCAAATGCCTATAGCACTAGCTGGGTTTACATCTAGTAGTGTTCATACCCTTGGGTTTCTGCACCTGAGGGGAAGCTTGCCCCCCCCCCACCTCTTCACTCATCTTTTATTCCCAACCAATCCCCTTGTGGGGGTGTATATCCTAGAGGGGTGAAGGTTCTCCTAACTCTCACCTATCTGTGTTGAAGTATTTTGGGTGTATGTATATGATTATGTATATGTGCTTATGACTGTGTGTGTGCATATACAGTATATATATATATATATATATACTGTATATGTATTAATGTTATATGTACATAGACTATATCTAGATGACTAGTGCTACCTGCCTATGCCCACAAAATGTTTGGCTTCACTTTAAATGTATTTGACTGTATGAACTGGCTTAGCTCTATGTATAGTTCATTTGGATCTCATATTCGAATATGCAAAAATTGTATCTCCTTTTACCCTCTCCCCCTGGATGCATCTGGAAATGAGCTATTGTAGCTCAGTATGCCTTTCCTGGTTAAACTTTTCAAAATAAATAAATACTGCTACATTCACTGGGTGTGTAGTTAGGCATGCATGAGGCCACAGGCCAAGTGCCTTACGACACCCATAATGTGAGGTGATTATAGCGTAATGCATACCTTGGAGTATGTTACACTTATAAAATGAATTAGAAAGCAAAACCTGTAATTAAAAGGCTAAGCCTGAGATTTGTTGGATGAAAGCAACCAGCCACATCCTCTTCCTTGGTTATGTAGACCAATTTCCTCCAGTGCCATTCAGAAGCTCTGTTTGTTTGCTGCATCCGGAGGCTCTGCTACCCCCCACCATGGTTGCTGCTTTCCTTTGGTTATTTTAGGTCTTTCTGTTTGGGTTTTGCCTTCTGCATTTCTAGGCTAGTATGTGATTTGGTTTACTCCTCTGGCTGTAGCCTTCTACTTTCTGCCTTTTTAGGGCAGCAATTCCTACTGCTCTTTGTCCTTGTGCAACTCAGTGCTGTGTTTTCAGTGTGCCAACTTAATATTGTGTCCTGCCTCTGTTACATAGAAACATAGAAATTGTCAGCAGATAAGGACCACTAGGCCCATCCAGTCTGCCCATAAGCCCTGTACTAGATTACAGCTTCTGACCCTCCTATTACTTTACCTCTATGGTTCCCCTATGCCTGTCCCATGCATGTTTAAATCCAACCACAGTGCTTGCTCCCACCACGTCTTGTGGCAGACTATTCCATTCATCCACCACCATCTCTGTGAAGAAGAATTTCCTCACATTCCCTCTTAACCTCCCACCTTCCAATTTTATGTCATGTCCCCTCGTTCTTGTGCTCCTCCTGTATTGGAAGATGTCTCCCCCCTGCACCTTGTTTATGCCCTTGAGGTACTTGAATGTTTCTATCATGTCCCCTCTCTCCATCCTCTCCTCCAGCGAGTACATATTGAGGTCCTTTAATCTCCCCTGCTAAGTTTTGTGGTGCAAGCACTGTACCATCTTAGTCACTCTTCTCTGGACCATCTGCAATCTGTTAATGTCCTTTTGAAGGTGCGGCCTTCAGAACTGCACATGGTACTCCATGTGAAGACTAGTCAGGGTTTTGTATAATGTCATCACTACCTCCCGCTTTCTCTGGTGATACCTCTGTCTATGCACCCCAGCATGTCACTGGCTCTTCCTGCTGCCGTAGTACTCTGCTTTGACATTTTCGGGGCACCTGAAATAATAACTCCCAGGTCCCTTTCTTCCTTGGTGACTGTCAACAACCCCCCATCCTGTAGCTCTTCTCAGGGTTTCTATGTGTCCCAGATGCATAATTGTGCACTTCTTTGAATTAAATCTCAGTTGCCAGTCCTCAGACTATGTCTCAGGCTTCCCCAGGTCCTTCCTCATTTTCTCCACCCATTTTGGAGTATCCACCTTCTTACAGATCTTGGTGGCATCTGCAAACAGGCAGACCTTTCCTTCTAGCCCCTCTGCAATGTTGTTAACTAAGACATTGAACAGAACTGGCCCAAGGACTGATCCCTGAGGTATCCCGCTGGCCACCCTCTCTCCCCAGATTGTACCCCATTTACCACCACCCTTTGCCTCCTGTCTGTTAGCCAGTTTCTAACCCAGTTTACCATCTTGTCCCCCATGCTCTGACTATCCATCTTGTTAACCAACTTCCTATGTGGGATGGTGTTGAAGGCTTAGCTGAAATCAAGGTAGGTGATGTCCACTGTCCCCCCCCCCCGATTTACCTATTTCGTCACCCAGTCAAAAAAATCAATCAGATTCATCTGACATGATCTACCTGCCGTGAATCCAGGTTGCCTAGAGTCCTGGATACCAATGGATACTAGCTCATTCCTTCCTGATAACGCCATATGGCGTCATAAAAAAACATACCTCTTTTTCCTGATGACGCCATATGGCGTCCTAAATCATGTGCTGTAGTGCCTGATGATGCCGATTGGCGTCCATATCTTTCTCTTGGTGCAGCTCAAGCATTTGTTTACATTTGATAAATTGAGTTGTACCAGCTATTAGGGAACATCGTACCCTTACTGATTTTACCTAATATAATATGCATTCCCATTGGCTATTTTTGAGAAAACAAGCCTTAATACATAAAAAAATTTATTTACTATTTTTTGCATGTGCTGTGTATGATGTATTATGTTCATTCTGCCATTAGCGTGTATTGTAACAACAAATCATCTTATTTTAGTGTAACATGTTAAGCTGATCAGGTTGACACTATAATTTCATAACTTATATATTTTTTTATTCGAGCAATCCGATTGGCCGTCACCACTTTGGTGTATTTTTTTGTCTTTTGGGGTATTTTTCTACAATAACATGTTGTAACTGATATCATGATTGTTATAACTATTAGTCCATTTATACCACTAAGTGAGCTGAATATTTCTGTATTTAAAAATCGAGCTCTGTGATTGGTCAGATTTTCTGACATCACCAATTCTGAATTTAATTGGTATAAAGGGATTGTCTTAGATGCAGGCACCATCCCCCTGATGAAGCCTTAGTTGTCAAAGCACCAGGGAACCTGCATGCAGATCTTTTGTTGTGCCTTCCACTATTCTATCAATGTGTGAGCCTGAAATGTTAGACTAAATCCTTATTTAGCATTCAAGCAAGGACTCATATTTTTTTACAACCATCACTGGAGAGAAAGTGGCGTCTGGGCTCTGGGTGTACAGTGATTTTTTTTTTTGATGTTTCATTTAGGGGTCACAGCTTTCACCTGCACCTGCCCTAGCTCGGTAGTGCATCACCATCTGGTCATATTGATCCTCACTGTTGCCACGCTTGCTCTGTGCTTATTGCACACATCACTATTTCCACTAACCAGTCAGAGTGCACACTGGGGCAGGAAGAGCATGGTGACTGAAAACTTAGTTTCAAGATGGAGGTGCTGCTCTTACCCTAAAATACTCACTTCATTTTGGTACCAAAACCTCGATTTGTAATCTGTATTTACTTTATTTGTTTTTATTTTTATTTATAAGTTTTCATAGTTGTTACTTTGTTCATTTTGGGATAATTTCTGGTCATCCTGTGTGATCACATCTTATGGCTCCAGCCGGTATTCCTGATGGGAGAGAGTGTTTCTTATGCATGTACTAGATGAGGTCACATGAATTCAGCGCCTTTTGTTACTTTAGAAAGAGTTTATGTTCAGATTATGGCTATGTTAAAATCTATGTGGCATGTTGCTCCCTGCATTATGGATGATACGTGGGTTAGGGTCAGTAGCATGTTCGTCTCATGCTCCGCACTTGAGTTTTCTCCCTAATACGCAGTTGCTGATTCTTTAAAATGAAAAAATAATGGTGTTGCCTTCAACTTATCTGGCATCAGTCCGGCCCCAATCTCTGATGCATTGTAAAGGCCAAATCAGATTTGAATCCCTCCACAGTCACTGGTGTTGTCCATCGACTCGTATGACGTCAGTCCAGACTCAACCTCTGATGCACTGTAAAGTGTTCTTCAGGTTAAAATACCTCCACAACCACTTGTAAGTTCTAGCTCCTTATCATGCATCAGTCGAGCCCCAAACTGTAGTGAACAGTGAAGTGCATTTCAGGTTCAGATCCCTCCTCAACTGATGGTGTTATCCATTGACTTACCATGCATCAATCCAGACCAATCCCATAATGCACTGTGAAGTGCATTTCATCTTCAAAACCCTCCACAACCACTGGTGTAGTCCATCAAGTCATATGACACCAGTTCAGCCCCAATCTGTGATATACTATAAAGTATTCTTCAGATTCAAATCCCTCCACAGCCACTTGTAAGATCTGTCTCCTTATCATGTGTCAGTCGAGCCCCAAACTGTAGTGAACAGTGAAGTGCATTTCAGGTTCAGATCCTTCCACAGCTGATGGTGTTGTCATCGACTTACCATGTATCAGTCCAGATCAATCCCATAATGCACTGTGAAATGCATTTGATGTTCAAAACCCTACACATCCACTGGTGCAGCACATCAATTCATATGACATAAGTTCAGCCCCAATCTCTGATGCACTGTAGAGTATTCTTCAGGCTCAGATCCCTCCACAGCCACTTGTAAAATCTATCTCCTTATCATGCATTCGTCGAGCCCCAAACTGTAGTGAACAGTGAAGTGTATTTCAGGTTCAGATCCCTCCAGAGCCAATGGTGTTGTCCATTGACTGATCTGGTGTCAGTCCAGCCCCAACCTCCACTGCACTGTAAAGTGCTGTCCAGGTTCAAATCCCACCAGAGTCACTGATTTAGTCCATCTGTTCATCAGTCTTCAGTCTGGCCTTTATCTCTGACACTCTGTGATGTACATTACTGATATGGATCTCTCCTCAGTCACCATGGTGTAGTACATTGTGCTCATCAAGATTCATTCCAACACTACCCTCAGATGCACTGTAATGTTCTATTCAAGTCTGAATCACTCCACAACCACTTTAGTCCCTTGTGCTCATAATGCTTCAGACCAGCCCTTACCTCTGATGCACTGTGATGTGATCAGTGCCAGTGTATGACTTATACAGCCCATTCAAATGAAACATAGCACACAGTACACATGTGCACCAATGAGCATTATTCCATGGTACAGGCATACCCACACTCCTTCCCACCAACACAGTGCGCCACACTGAATGTTGCAACATATCACATGTGTATGCAGGCAAACCATGTGACACAGTACATAGTACACAACCTTTACAGATGCCCATGTCATCACCCTGTATGTGTACCCACAATGTTTCTGCATGGCATATGAACACCTTTACCAGGTGAAGGCAGCCCCACCTGCTTCCCTACAATTGAGTATACCCCAAGGGCAGGTGCCAGTTCATGACGTAAAATGACTGCAGTGCTTATGAGCATCATTCCTTGCTACAGGCACACCCACCCCCTTTCCCATGATACAGTATACCCCAAATTACCAGTGCCTTTTCAGCAATTTCATCATCCTATACGTATACCCATAATGTATCTACAGTGTATATTAGCACCATTATTACAGGCATACAGCCCCTCTCATTTCCCCAGAACATATGAAGTGCATCTGAGCCTGTATTATGAATGCAGGACCCCCCCCCTCCACTAACACACAGTGCTTCATCATACAGTCATTCCCTTACCTTAAACCATCCCATAATACAACCCCCAAAAATAAACTATGCCAGGAAATTAAATAATACACATTTATGTAACATGATGTTTACTGAAAGACTGTGAACCTTTACATGAACAACGTCATGCTTCATTTACAGTATGATAAAGCAAACAGCACAAATAAAATACATTTTCTTTTTCTTGTTATGGGATTTTATTACAAAAATAAAATAAAATATTTTATTTCAATTAAATTATACATTTTAACTACAGCAAATATGCAATTAATCATAGAGAGACCTCCAGCACTAAACAAATGTCTCCATTTCCTGTGTCAGCTCTCTGACCTACACTGGCAGAGTTCTTCCTATTTACATCACTTGACCTCACAAAGCACTTCCTGATATGTCCTTCTAAGGTAATGTGTAAATATGTTCTTACTAAACTAGAGGAAAACAAAAAAATTGATAATCAGATTCATAAACTAAAATCAGTGAGTAAGAAGAATTAAACACTGCAAAAATTCCAACCAGTGGAGTGGAACAAAAAAACTCAAACTGTAATAACGAGAGATTCAGATATTGATTTCTGACTAAAAACAATTGTAAAAAACTTGCAAAATTTATATTTAGACAGTTACAGATGTTTATTGTATATTTTTAACAATTTTAATCAACAATTTTATAGAAATTTAATATGTTTGCATGACTAACTAAACAGAGCATAATTATATTTAGATAAAATCATCAGAATTTATTAAAATATTTGAAAACAACCTTACACAACAATAAATCCAGTTAAATAGACATTACCAAACCTCGCTCATTTTCAAAAACTTTTTGTCCTGAAAAACTTTTCTTTTTACAGTTTTAAAATTGGATGTATGGTTTTTAAGATATGTAGATTTAAGCACAGTGTGTTTGTATGAATGCTGCAGATCTAAAATCCCTTCAGGAAGACAGGTATTCTAGCAGCAGGCAGAGGGTATCTGAACATTCTAAGTGACAATAGGATAGAATGAGCTAGATGTGTTATGCTGCAGTATTTCATGTCTGATTTTACAGTCTGTTTTACCTGCTTTTCATATAGGGGATACATGAGGGGCAGGGGTGGAATATGAGAAATATCTAAATGAGTGAAGAGTGACCTCAGGATACCTCACAAGTGGTGTAGCATAGTGGAGCCACGAGTGGTGGTATCCGTGATCACTCTTCACAAGTTCAGATATTTTCCATATTCCACCCCTGCTCATCATGTATTCCATTTATACAATAGGGCCTCCTATTGTTAGGGGTGAATTGTGCAAAAGTAACCACTTGCTCAGAATAGTGTGGGTTTTGCTTGGTCACATAATACATGTTGCTCAATGGTATTCAATGACGCTATTATTTTGTGCTAATGGTGATGTTTTGTGTGAGCCATTGAATAAATGCAATTTATTCCACTGCAGTGAGAATAAATATAATTTATTCCACTGCAGTCAGAATACATATTTTTATGCAATGAGTTATTTGTTCACCCCATTGTATAAATCTAACTATAAAATGGGTCTCTAAAATCCTGTAGCCTCATTGGTCAAAACATGTCACATGACCGTGTGCAACAGACAAGTGGTAAAGATCCCCCAATCAAATATTTACTTTTTTTGAACCTTATTCATTTTTTTTGTTTTACATTTTTATCAACAGATTCATTTTATAATCGCAATAATGCACTTCAGGGAGTGTGTAGTAGTGGGATTTACACACTTCTTGTGTGGTTAAAGTCACTCAGCTGCACCTCGTGACACACCACACAAGGCATGTGTAAATCCCACAACAACACACACCCTGTCATGCATTATTGCTTAAATGCTTGACTACTGATTTATTTGCTGCTCCTAACCAACACTTGCAGACATTTTACTGCAGTTCCTCTGCATATATAGCATTCAGTTACTCCACCTGGCTCTGCCAACAGCTGCAGCTACTTAAGTCTTCGCAGTCTGGTTGAGCATTTTCCCGCATACATCATTGCACTACTGCTAGTGCACTTCTGCTCATGGCTTAGTGTTTTCCAAGATAAAGGCCTTTGACATGTTCATATTTTCAGTAACTTGTCATTCAGTTCAGTTTCTAACATACCAGTCCTTGTTTAGCCAAACATTTGGCCTGTCTGCCGCAATGTACTGCTAACAAGCAATTGGTCTGCTGGCCATCACATTGCTCACAAGTGTTTGACCTGTGGGCCACATCATACTGCTCACCTGTCAGTCCATTGCTGCATTATGCCATCGGGCTGTATGACTGCAGTCCTACTGGCCATTATCGGTCAAGTTCACTTTCTCCCCTAGAAGTCCTCATCTTGAGGGTGAGTCTCTTGTCACAGACAGGGATCCTCTTCAGGCAGCTTGTCTCCTGCGGTGCCTCCTGGTAGTCCCATGGGTGGCGAAAAGGTCCACCGCTCAGAAGGAAGCTTCAGCCGTGTAGACCTATGATCAGCAGCACTTCATAGTGTAGTATTTAAGACATCAGCTATTGAAGGGTAGGGCCCAAAGCCTACATGGATTCCTTTAGATGTGCAGACCATGGTGGTAGCATATATGAAAGCTGTTCTCCCTGTGTCTGCCTAAGACCACCTAGTTTTATTCTGTATCTCCTTCCTTTAGTTTCTTGTCAAGGTTAGGCCTCCTCACATTCTTAAGGCTGGGTGCTAGCCTTTCAGCAGTATGGCAACTTAGATTCAATGCAAAGAAGTGCAAAGTAATGAACCTGGGAAACAAAAACCCAGGAGAAGAGTACACAATGGCAGGGGAGGTACTAACAACAACAATAATGGAAAGGGACCTGGAGGTAGTCATATCAGATGACCTAAAGGTGGGTAAGCAATGTGAAAAGTCAGTAAGGAGAGCCAGGGGGATACTGGGATGCATAGGGAGGGGCATCACAAGTAGAAAAAGGGAAGTGGTTATCCCTCTGTACAGACAGATGGCGAGACCCCATCTGGAGTACTGCGTGCAGTTGTGGAGACCCCATCTACGCAAGGACATAAACAGGATGGAAGCAGTCCAGAGGAGGGCAACTAAAATGGTGCAGAGTCTGCATCAGAAACCATATGAAGAGAGACTGAGAGAGCTTAATATGTATACCCTTGATGAAAGGAGGAGGACAGGGGCATGACAGAAACTTTCAAGTACCTCAAGGGAATCAGCAAAGTCCAGGAGAGTAGCATCTTTCAGGAAAAGAGATGTGCAAGAACAAGGGGCAGAATTTAAAGATAGAGGGGGGACGACTCAGGGGCAATGTGAGGAAATTCTTTTTCATGGAGAGAGTGGTGGACACATGGAGCCACCTTCCTGGGGAGGTTGTGGGGTCTAAAACAGTGGGGGAATTCAAACATGCATGGGACAGACATAAGGCAATTATAGTGGGGGGTTGCAGGAAGTAGGCTGTTGGTAAACTAGAACCTGCAGCTTATCCAATAGGTAGGGGAAATGGGCAGATTGGGTGGGCCAAGTGGTCCTTATCTGCCATCAAATTCTATGTTTATATGTTTATACTCTCTCTCCTCAGTTCACATTTTGGGAGGACCTCCTTCCCTGAGTTACCACTTTTGGCTTCAAGATCTATTTACAGTTTTGATCTACTCTTACTTGGGTACTCATGCTTGTGTTTTAGTGACCACAGAGGACAACAATCCATATAAATGTTTCCACCCCACTAATTGTGGCAATAATCCAATAATTTTCGATTATTCATCTATATGTCCAGTTTAGCTTTGAATAACTTCTGAGTGCCACTTGTAACCGCCTCATCTGGCAATGAATTACAAATGCCAACCAGCCGTTCGGTGAAAAACATTTTTCTTTTGGTTATTTTAAAGTGCTTAAAGGGACCCTGCCATCTACCTTAGGCCTTAAATTGTCCCTAGGTTAAAAACACATATTATATTATGAGTGATCACATTCTGTAGAGACTTGATGATGTAACTGGTAGTTTGATTCAGATTCAATTTTTCTTTTTAAAAGTGAAAAACAGACTGCTCATCATATTGGTGTTACACAAAGAAACATGTTTGTTTACAGTTCTTGATCAACTTCCACTGCAATGTTTTTGGAATATAGGAGAATTCTGAAAGTAGCCAAAAGTGCTACCCGAAAATCTAAGAAAGATTATGAGAATAGATTTGCAGTAAGAACTAAGGATAGTTATAAATCTTTTTTCTCATACATCAACAGCAAAAAGGAGAATGAGAGTAAAGATGGGCCATTGATTGACCAAGATGGAATAGTAATAACTGACGTAAAACAAATGGCACAAGTGGAAAATGTATATTTCACTTCAGTCTTTAATAAAAAATTAAAATAAATGGGTGAAACAAATGTTTGACTGAATCACCAAGCCCTATAAATACAAATATAATGGATGTTAAAAATAGATTAAGATGGATCCAAATAAATCTCCAGGGCCGGATGGATTCCATCCCCAAATCATAAAAGAATTGGCTATGGAATTAGCTCCATCACTGGCACATATTTTTCAAACATCTTTGGATAAAGGGGAAGCAAAAGAATCCTGGAGGTTAGCAACAGTTATACTATTACATAACAAGCATTTGTCAATGCCGAATGTTTGCTTGCTGGCATTGGCAGTGTAGGAGTTAGAGAGATGCATAATAGGAATGGCAGTGAAGTATTGAACTGAAGCCAACCCCAAAACCACCCTGCAGAGACTGATAGGCATTGGGGTGTGCTTTTGGGTCGTCAGGCATGATGGCCACACCATTTCACCACACCCTACCCTGCAGACTCCGACAAGTGTCATGGTGTGCCTTGGGGTCTTTGGGCCTTATGTTCAGCCCATTCCATAAGGAAATACAGTGAGATGGGTGTAGTATAGGAGAATGGGGTGATGTTTGGGGCTGAAGAGTCCAAAGCACACCTCAATGCCTGTCACTGGCTGCAGGGTGTGGGTGGGGGTTTTTGGACACCGACTGCGCCATTGGGCGCTACATGTGCAAAAACCCATTTTGGGCAAGATATGAAAAATGAGAGCTGTACTGCTCATAAGGAGGTGTGGTAAAATGGCAATGTTGAAAATCTGGAGTGAAAATATAAAAAATTTGCAAAGTTATGAGCGTGCATAGGAACTGCGCAACACATGCTAGTAAAAGTCATTTTTGGGAATTTTTTCACCAAATTTTCAACATAGGATTTTGGGGCATACCTCATGAATTGTGACACTGTTGTTAAGTTACTTGGTCCTGAAAGGTGATTCTGTGCAGTGACCATGAAATCACCTTTTGGGACTGAATAACAAAATGACAGTGACTGAATTCATGAAGTGGGGCCCCCAAAACCCCATGTTGAAAATTTGGTGAAAAAATTCCCAAAAATGGCCGAGATATGCACCAAAGTTGAAAAAAAAACCCACATTTTTGCCATTATACAGCTTGCCGGCATTTCTTCAGTTCACGGTCAGCTTTGAAGAGTGTAGACTTGTTCCCGGTCCACCAAAGATCATTGTGCCAGACTCTGGAAATAAGTATGGAGTCGGGGGGTGTGGCGAGGTGGATGAGCAGAGGGTGAGCACAGGATGGGGGAAGGGGCAAGACAATCAATGAGGGACCGTTTTTTGTTTTCAGGTGTTTGTTTTTGTTTTAGGAAGATGAAGCAGGACTTGTGCCATGCTGGGGTGGGCTCCCAGTGTGGCAGCTGGAAGATTTTTTTTGGGGGGGTCAGTGGAGCTGACGGGGGATTGGGCACCCCCGTTGGCCATAGAGACATTTGCCACGCTGGGATGGGCTCCCAGTGTGGCAACAGGAAGTCTGTTTCTTTTGGGGGGGTTCAATGGAGCAGAGAGGGATTGGGCATCCCATCATCATTCTGACTTTTGCCCTGCTGGGTTGGGCTCCCAGCGTGGCACCTAGAAGTCTGGGGGGGGGCATGGAGCCGACGGGGGATTGGGCACCCCCATCAGCTATATGGTGTGCGGCGGGGGGTGGGGAGAGCATGAGCATGCTGGGGTGGGCTCCTAACATGTTACTTGAGTGTTTGGGGAGGAGGGAGAGTAGACACAAATGTAGCTGTCTATGACAGCTGTTCAGGATGCAGTGCTGAGTGTAGACACTTTTCATACTGCCGACGGCAGTATATAAATTACCTGCCGACGCCAGTATGCAAATTGCCTACACGTTACAACTGCTGATTGCAGTGGTTTTTCACTTTCAACTGTACGCCACTGCATCTGAATGGCTCTCATAGACAGCTCAGACATTCGTTGGCTCGGTGCGGCTGCACCTGCAAAAGGGATCAGGGCATTGGAAGTGGGGGAGGCACATCTACGAAAACTCGCATGGTGGCACTATGTTTCTTGTACATGTGTGCAAGCAACCATAAAGAGGGATGCAGAAAGAAGCCGGAACATTATAGGCCTGTAAGCCTAGAGTCAGTCATTGGCAACATTTTGGAAGGTATTATTAAGGATTATATAATCAAACACTTACAAGACACAAACAGAATTGACAAAACACAACATGGCTTTACAAAGGGCAGATACTGTCAGAGAAACATGTTGGAGTTCTATGGTAGGGTTAGGGAAGCCCTGGACAAGGGAAGTTCTGTGAATGTGATTTTTGTGGATTCCACTAAAGCTTTTGATAAGCTGCCTCACCTAGAACTGATAGAAGTTTTATCTGATATGGGTTTACATGAAAATATTACAGGCTGGATTACATCTTGGCTTGATGGCAGGAAACAAAGAGTGAGCATCCAAGGAATTTACTCAGACTGGGCTGAGGTGACTAGTGGAGTCTCGTGGGGATCAGTGCTGGGACCATGCATGTTTAATTTGTATGTCACTTCATAACAACACAAATGTGAAGGCTTATGGTTAACAACATTTGCAGATGATTGCAGCTTGGGGCTGTAACAAACACATTGGAGGATAAAATCAAATTCAAGGATGCTTTGGATTTTTTCAAGCATAGACTGCTAAATACAAACTTAACTTCAATAATGATAAGTGCACAGTCATGCATTTAGGCAATAGAAATTCAAAAGAAATATATACCATGAATGGCTGTCCCCTGAGGAGCATTACAGAAGAAAGAGATTTGTGGGTTATTGTATCCAAAGACTTACAATTTAAGTTACACTGCAAAAGCATTGCCCGACAAGCCAGTAGAACACTAAATTGTATAATTAGACATATTTCTAGCAGAGACAGAGGAGTCATTATTCCACTATATATATATATATATATATATATATATATCTGGTTAGATCAGATCTGGAGTATTGTTCACAAGTTTGATCACAATACAAAAAACTGAAATACAGATGATAGAGAAGGTGCAGAGAAGGGCAACATGGATAATACAGGGCCAGAGGGGATAGAGTTACAAGGACAGACTGATAGATTTGGACATGTATTTATTGGAGTACAGAAGAATAAGGGGAGATGTGTTTATTGCATAAGACACTAACAGATGGGCAATTGTGGGATATCTTGGGCTTGGAATTTAGGGATAAAATGTACAACATGCGTGCACACACCCTTCAATTAAAGGGACAAAATTACTGTTCTCTACAACAACAAAAATGGTTCAACCAACAAGTGGTATCCTTTTGGAATTCACTGCCGGAGGTCATTGTAGGTAGTGCTACAATAAATGAATTCAAAGGGAAGCTAGACAAATACTGTCAGCAAAATGGGCTGTTGGAATACCATTGATCAGTGAGGGCAAGCATAATGGACTTACAGTCTTCTATACTCCGAAGTGACCTATGATACCTATGAATTGTGAACACCCCCAATACATGCAAGAGACTCATAATGCAGTGGAAGAACGGGATAATTATTTTATTATTATTGGCAACTCTGTTTGGGGTGTTCTTAATGTTCATGAAGTATGCAATAAGAGTAGATCAAGGATTTGAAACAAAACTAGATTAGGTATCATTATACCATTAGCATGCATTTCAGTTCTACTAAGAAACAAAGCAGATAAAAAACAGCAGCATCAATGAATTTTACAGAAGGTAAGCAATCAGAAAATGTGAGTTCAACTAGAAATAATATGATGGAAAAAGGGTTGCCAGCATCCCTTTAACAAATAATTGTCTGCTATGGCAAAATGTTCCCCTGATGTGTGCCTTTTCAGAAAATCCCAATTCTACATCTAAATATTTATATTTCAATATGTTAAAAAGCATTAGAAAATGGCAAAGCAAAATGTTCAAAGCTGATTGGCTGACAACGTGGCCAAGGTGGGCATCTATTTTTCAATAGAACCCTCTAAAAAACAAGTGCCAACATCATGCCTGAAGTGCAAACTGGTATCCTTGTGCCAGTGACAAACTGAAAATGAAATAGGCGCCATTGTTTTGCTAGCTAAATGCATCACTGAGTCCCCTTCAAGTGAGACACTCCCCCACACTGCCTAGATCTGAACAAACTGTAAAACAGTTGTAAAACATGATAGAAGGCATTCTTCGAATGGCAGAAAAAGGGGAGATTTTGTTGATGGGAGACCTGAATATGCCAAATATTAACTGGAGCACCTCTGCTGCAGGCACATCAAAGAGCAGGGTCATTCTTGATGCCCTACAAGGGGCATGCCTCAGACAGCTAGTATTGGAACCCACTCGGGAGGAAGCAATCTTAGACCTGGTACTCTCAAATGGGGACGGAGAAAGAATCTCGGATTTAGAAGTGGGTAGCCATCTAGGAACAAGCGACCACCAAACAGTGTGGTTCACGATAAACACAGTCATAGAGTCAAGCCATACAAAAGCAAGAGTATTAGACTTCAGAAGTGCTGACTTTGGGAAAATGAGAGCGTGCCTCAGAAAAGCACTAACAAACAGGCAAGAAGGAGGGGTGGAGGAACAATGGGGAGTAATGAAAACAGCCATCACAGAGACAACAAGCCTTTGCGTGAAGAAAATCAACAAAACACAATGAAGGGAAAAAATGCTATGGTTCTCAAAAGAGGTGTCAGGGAAGGTTAAGGAGAAAAGGATAGCATTCAGGAAATATAAGAAAATACAAAAGGAGCAAGACAGAGAACTTTATCAGTTAAAGCAGAAAGAGGCAGGGAAGGCAGTCAGAATAGCAAAGGCCCAAACCGAGGAAAGGATAGCCAACTCTGTTAAGAAGGAGGATAAGACCTTTTATAGTTACATTAGGGAGCAAAGAAAGACCAAGAGTGGGATACTGAGACTTAATAAAGGGGAGGGAGGGAATGTGGGCAGAGGGTGACAGTGAAAAAGCAGAGATACTGAATGAATATTTCTGCTCAGTATTCACAAAGGAAGAGGAGGGGGAGGTGCCTAAACCAAACAAGAGAAACACTCTGAAGACAGGAGTCGATACCAGTCCATTTACAGAAGAAAGGGTTCTGAAAGAACTAGCAAAATTGAAGGTGGACAGAGCAATGGGGCCTGATGGGATTCACCCAAGAATTCTAAAAGAACTAAGGGTAGAACTAGTGACACCGCTGACTACTGTCTTTAACAAATCATGGGAGGATGGGGTGGCACCTGAGGACTGGAGGAGGGTGGATGTGATTGCTCTTCACAAAAGAGGGAGCAGGGCAGAGGCAGGAAACTACAGACCAGTTAGTTTGACCTCAGTGGTAGGGAAAATGATGGAATCACTTCTGAAGGAAAGAATTGTTGAGTACCTGGAGGCCAGTGGGGCACAGGACCCAAGGCAGCATGGATTCACAGTGGGAAGGTCGTGTCAGATGTATCTAATAGATTTCTTTGACTGGGTGACCAAAGTAGAAGACCTGGGAAGGGCTGTGGACATGGCGTACCTAGATTTTAGCAAGGCATTTGATACGGTCTCACACAAAAGATTAATAAACAAGTTAACCAGCCTTGGAGTGGGTCCCAAGGTGGTAGCCTGGATAAAAAATTGGCTGGACAACAGGACGCAAAGTGTAGTAGTAAACGGAGTCCACAGTGAAGAAAGGAGGGTTACTAGCAGGGTACTGCAGAGTTCAGTACTGGGACCAGTCATTTTTAATATCTTTATAAGTGATATTGCAGAGGAACTGGAAGGAAAAGTATGTCTCTTTGCAGACGACACAAAGATCTGCAACAGGGTTGATACACAAGATGGAGTGGAAAAGATGAGAAGGGACTTGGCAAGGTTGGAGGAATGGTCAAATGTATGGCAGCTTAGATTCAATGCAAAGAAGTGTAAGGTAATGCACCTGGGAAACAAAAACCCAGGGGAAGAGTACACAACTGGGAGTGAGATACCGGCAACAATAAAAATGGAAAGGGACCTGGGGGTAATTATATCAGATGACCTAATGGTGGGCAAGCAACGTGTGAGAAGGCAGTGAGGAAGGCTGGGGGGATTCTGGGATGCATAAGGAGAGGCATCAACAGTAGAAAACAGATGCTATCCCTCTGTATGAACAGTTGGTGAGACCCCATCTGGAGTACTATGTGCAGTTCTGGAGATTCCATCTCCCCAAAGACATAGGCAGAGTGGAGGCTGTCCAGAGGAGGGCAACCAAAATGGTGCAGGGTCTGCACCAGAAGACATATGAAGAGAGACTAAAGGAGCTTAATATGAATACCCTTGAAGAAAGAAGGGTGAGGGGGGGGACATGATAGAAACTTTCAAGTACCTCAAGGGAATCAACAAAGTCCAAGAGGGTAGTATCTTTCAGAAAAAGAGATGTGCAAGAACAAGGGGGCACAATTTAAAGATAGAGGGGGGACAGCTCAGAGGTAATGTGAGGAAGTATTTTTTCATGGAGAGGGTTGTGGATGCATGGAACATCCTTCCTGAGGAGGTTGTGGAGTCAAGAGCAGTGGGGGAATTCAAGAATGCATGGGACAGACATAAGGCAGTTCTAGTGGGGAGTAGGAGGAAGTAGGCTGTTTGTTAACTAGGATCTGCAGCTTATCCGTTAGGTAGGAAAATGGGCAGACTAGGTGGGCCAAGCGGTCCTTATCTGCCGTCAAATTCTATGTTTCTATGTAACAGCTACAAAACACAGACAAGGAACTTTTTATTATTTTTTTGTAAAAACTGAACTCAGTCCAATGCAGCCACATCTCCCAACCTATGATCCCCCGCTCCCTCTCACACACACCAGTGGCCAGCAGCGCAACTTGCAACCTACAATCTCATGCCCCCTCTCAGACGTCTCCAGCAGCCACTTCATTAACTTCTGCTCCTATTTTCTGTCAGTGCAGTAAGGGACCACGCTCCTCCTTCAAACCTCCTGCACAAAATACCCAATTACATACTTTTATAAGGAAAGAGCTGCTCACTTACAGGAAAGACAGTCACCCAAGTGTACTTCTTTTCCCTGGACTGCACTCCTCCTTCAAACCTGCACAGACTAACACCAAATACCCACTTTTATAAAGAAACAGTGGCTCACTTGCAGTAAATTTCACATTTACCCAAGTGTTCCTCTTGCACTTTAAAAAAACAAACAAACAAAAAAAAACGGATCCAATTCCACTGCTACCACCACCACCACCACTACTGAAGTCGCATTCTCACTAAAGAAATACAAGTCCCATAAATCCTGCAGCTGCTAAGCACTCAATCTCCTAAACATTGGTGTCCTCTACTGGCAAGCATACCACAGTACAGGGACTACTTTACAAGAAACACATCTTCTGATTGCTTTTTAACACTTATTTGATTTTGTATTCTTTATTTTCTTTTCTTGAAAATGTTACAGATGGGCCATTTTCTAAGCATAATAATAACCTCCAGGCTGGGCAGTATTGGGAACTATAAGACCTTCTAGGGGCTATAAGGCACTCTGCCTGTGGCATCTGGTCTCATTATGCCCCTGGGCTGTCCAGTATTTCCCAATGCTGCCCACCCTGTCAGGTATTATTGTTTACATAATCTACTCCTACAATGTTATCCCATTAGAGGGCTAGAGTGAGAGATGCCCCCTAAAAGTTTCCCCTGAGCTGAAATTCCAGGTTAGCACAGTGAGCCTAATAATATTACCCATGCCAGAAGGAATGCAGGTTGAGACCATGGATCCCCAGAGGTTTCTGCCATTTTTTGTATTTTTCTCTGCTGAGTGTCAGTGGCCATGAAGTGGCTGTCTAGTACCATTTACCCAGTATTAAAATTGTCACTGTGAGTTGGATTCAGATGGTGCTCAACCTTCTCCTACAATCCTGTCATTTCCACTCAGAGGTCATGTCTCAGTCTGCCATCACTCATTGCCAGCTATCAGCTGTCTCTGTCACCATATTTCTCTTCTGTGCTTCCAGTTCCTGCTGCGCAGTTCTTTTGGGCTCCTTCCTAAGGTACCTTTAGGTAAAGGAATTATGTTCCCATGGAACCTCTAGGGGTAGAATCCCCCTCAAGAGGGCTTTATTGCCTTTCTGGTACCCCAACAGGGGGTAGTCCCTCAGGGGACCAATAGTGGAAGATGCCAAATTAACTACAAATGTCAGTCAACCTCCTTCCATACAACTAGCTTTTGGCTGCAACCAAGTTGGTCCAGCCTTTGAGACTGCTTCTGCCGCTTGGCGCTGTACATTTCCACCCCGAGCCTATTCTCTGCTCGTTTTTTTCGGCCCACCCCTCACTCCCTCTCAGGCCTCCTTTAAATACAACCTAGTCCGCTGTCTTTGGTGTCCTGACATCATACAGGTCCATGCTAGGGATAAAAATCGTACCACACCTTCCCTTACATTCATTCAGCCTTACTCTCCTCTTTCCCCCAGCTTCTACCTCCCTGGAGTCATGGTATACTTCACTTTTGCCATATTTTTATTAATAATTAGCACACCCAAAGTATTTCGCATTAAAAAAACACAATATTCGAGCCCAGACCTGGAACCCCTTACCTACCCTGTCTCCCATCTTTATACTACTCTCCACTTAACACATCCCCCACCCTTTACTTACATCACACCTTCTTTCCTTTCATATTCCCTACTCCCCTCCCCCATGTCGCTTAAAACTCTTCTCCTTCTATCCCTAAACTGTCATGTTAGCCTGTCCCCTACCAGCATTCAACTGTCATCTCAGACAACATTTAACAACCAGCCCCAAAGGAAAAAAATGTTCAGATCACTTTTGAATTCCCTAAAGAAACTGCGACTCCTGCTTCTCTTCTGCTCAGGTAATGTAGAGCTAAATCCTGGCCCTCCATCTCTGCTCACCTCACCCACTGAATTTGCAACAGCCCCTGGGTTAAAAATAATGCTGGTCAATATCTTGAGCCTGCCCAAAAAATCTGACCAACTACAAATATGGGCCATCCATACCAAGGCCGATCTTATCGTTGTTACTGAGTCTTGGCTTAAAAAACCCATTACTGACCAACAAATTACTTTAGCTGGCTATTATCTGTTTAGGACAGACAGGGAGACCGGTGGGGTGGAGTAGTTGTCTATGTTAAAACCAAGCTTAAAGTTAGCGATATCCATTGCAAATCAAAACAGAAGGATTATGAGATCGTATCCCTGAAGCTCCACCTTCCTTCCTCAGAAAACATCACTATTATTGGTGGCTATAGGCCCCTAGCTGATGGGACTGATGTCCTTAACATACTCAAATCTTTAGCCACCACTGCCAATACTGAAACACTAATCCTGGGGGATTTCAGCCTGGATTGGCTGTCCCCCTAATCGCTCAGCTTGAAATCCCTTTGCAATGAACTTGGCCTTGATCAGTTAATTAGTGAACCCACTAGGATAAATACTTCAAACATTGCAAATAGCTCACTCCTCGATGTGATATTAACCACTCATCTTCACAAAATATCACACGCAGCGGTCTTCCACAATCACATGAGTGACCATAGTATCGTAGTCTGTACGAGATCGCAAGCTAAAGCTCACTACCGGCCTAACTTCATAACCAAGCGGCCCTTTTGCAAGTTCAGTGCCTCAAACTACTTGACCAACTTAAGTACGGTTAGATGGCAAGATCTCTACCTTGCAAAATCAGTTAACGAGGCTGTTACTGTCCTCAATGACAACCTCACTACCCTGGCAAATAGACATGCACCTTTTATCAAGGTTCGTATGCACAAAATCTCCCACCCCTGGTTCACACCAGAACTCAAGGCTGCACTGACAAACTGTGACAAAACCTGGGCCCAGGCTAGGCGTACTAAGAGTCCGGTAGATTGGCAAGCCTTTAGAGCAGCCAGGAATGCCTGTGTAAAATGTATTCGCTCCACAAAAGCAAACTTCTATGTTTCCACCCTAGAACAGGCTAAAGGGAACTCCCACAAAATCTGGAGGACCCTTAAGTCCATTGAAGGTCGGTCAACTGCCCCTTCCATTCCATCTAAGATCCACAGTAATGGTACGGTTGTTGAAAGTAATTGCCAAATACTCGAAGAATTCAATTCCCACTTCATCATGGCCGGCTTAGCCTTCGACTCTTCACCGTATGCTGCTTGTATTAACAACCAAATCAGTTCAAATGCTACCCCACAAACCTCAGCCTGTGTATTTCAGCTGCTCCCTTTCAACTTAAAAGAAGTCGAAGACTCGCTCATCAACCTAGATACCAAAAAAAGCGCAGGAGAAGATTGGCTTGAACCATTCTTCCTAAAACTTGGTTTCACCCATCTTATTGCCCCCATCCTCTATATAGTCAACCTCTGCATTTCCACCACCACAGTTCCTTCTTGCTGGAAATCCGCCCACATCCTTCCCTTATTCAAATCTGGTGACCCATGCAACCTAAATAACTATAGGCCCATTTCAATTCTGCCTATCCTCTCAAATGTTCTTGAAAAATTGATCTACACACAACTAAAAAATCACATCGAAACCAATTCTCTCTTAAACCCAGCACAATCTGGTCTTCACCCTAATCATAGCACCATCACAGCACTGGCCAAAGTTACCAATGACTGTGTATCTGCAATGAATTCTAAGAAAATAACAGGAGCAGTATTCTTAGACCTTAGTAAAGCATTCAACACTGTAGATCACAACTTATTAGTGAATACACAATCAAACTAGGTACCACCCCATCCACTACCCAGTGGCTTAATAGTTACCTTTTCGGAAGGACCCAGAAAGTTAAAGCAGGAGGTTTATTCTCATCCTCCTTGCCTATTGCAAGGGGAGTTCCACAAGGCCCCATCCTAGGTCCTATTCTTTTCTTCCTATATGTCAATGATCTTGACCACCAGATAACTAGGTCAAATCTGCATTTCTTTGCTGATGATACAGTTCTGTATGCCTCTGAACCTACTTTGTCTGGAGTCAGGGACCTACTCCAAGCTGACTTTGCACAGTTAGAAACTAATCTAATTAATGCCAAATGTCTCCTAAATGCTAAGAAAACCAAAGCCATGATCTTCTCCCCTTAAACCTCCTCCACTGCTACTCTCGACCCACCCAAAGACTATCGTCACCTCCTTCGGTGAACCTTGGGAAATTATCTCAAAATTTAAATATCTTGGAATCTGGCTCGATAACAAGCTCTCCTTTAATGATCACCTCAATGACCTGTCCAAGAGATTAAAAGTCAGGCTATGTTTCCTTCTTCTGCAATAGGTCTTTCTTTCCATTAGAAATCAGAACCAGGCTTGTCCAAGCCACTTTTCTCCTGCTACTCGATTATGGTGACATAATCTATACCTCTTCTGCAATTACCAACCTCAACAAACTGGACATCCTCTACCACTGTGCCCTGCATTTCATCACAAACTCCCCGTACCGAACCCACCACTGTGACCTGTATGCGGCTGTTGGATGGACATCAGTTACATTGGACATACGCTCCATGCTGGAATCTGGACCCTAAACTTCCTTCTGAACAAACTTCTGAGCTACCTAACTTCTCTTGTCTGCCTCTCCTGCAGTGCTTATTCACTCAGAAAGTTGGATTTTATCCTCCTTGATGTACCTAGGACTCGTAACTCTTTTGGCAAAGCGCCATCTCATGTTCTCTTCCAACCATTTGGAATCGGCTACAATCTTTGCTGCAGCTATCCAGTATTGTCCCGGTCAACTTCTTTAAAAGGTTAGTTACTGATGTAACCCCCAGGTGGCACTGTCCTAAGGGCTACTACCCCTGCCTGCTTGACTACTGACAGGCTGAGGGGCCTAGGTTTTATGACGGATGCATCCACCCAGAGGTCAGGGTTGATAGTGGTTAAGCTAGCTCAGGCACAGCCCTCTGAGACACTGTGACCCCCTTTGTTCCCACTAGTGGCCCACACAGTTCACAGGAGTTACCTTCCCAATACCCCACATATGAACACTGATTGCACATATAGTTACCACTTACCTAAGGGCCAGTTCTGCTGCCGTCTCTGAGGACCCCCTATAAAACAAAGGTTAAGCAACATACACAAACACAGATTGAAATGCTGGTTCTATATGTACTGACTCTTCAGACAGTATAAAGTTCAACAATAACAAATCTGGTTTATTCAGGGGACTAGAACACGGGAGGGGGAAATCAGGTTGATTGGCAATATTCAAATCACAGTAATGTACAAGCATATAGGGTTCAAAAGTCACACTCTGGGTACCCAGGATGGTAGGGGGCTAGCCAGGTCCGTTGCCCGGGATTGGCCGGCTGGTGCAGCTGGATAGGGCCCTGTATGAAGAAAATATATGCACAAACAAACTGTAGTACGGAGCTGGATGGTTCAGTCCACAAACAGAAGCACACAAAACAATCAGTTGACACACTTTGATTAAATGAAGATAAGGGGAGGTACCCCTATTTGTACTCACAAACCCCAAACTGAGAGCTGAATTGAGGAGGTGGCTCTGGATGGCCAGGATGAGCAGGGCATGGAGATGAGACCCTTGTGGCAGGGCCTAACTGATTTGGATAGCAGATGGATTCAGTCCTATTAGCGTTGAGTCCAGCTTCCAACTTCAACTCACAACTCACAGAACAAGGGGAAAAAGTATCGCGATCCGCTACAAACACTAGGCACATTTATATTTAAAGGAAATTACTATACCAGGCAGCTGCTTCTCGATCCCGATCGCAAATACTGCAAAACCTGAGAACACATGCAGCAACAGAGTCCCCGACAGGCTGATCGCACTTCTGCAAATCTTCGGTCTTCCACGGGCAAGCCTGACTCTGCATACTTCCTCCTCTTTTCACAACTCGGATTCAGTCCGATTGTGCACTCGCTAATGGCTACAGGCCGACTTCAGGACCTTACACGCACTTCCTGCACGAACTGCACGCTACAGCAGAACAGAGCTCCTACTCCCTTCACAGTCAACTCACATTTGGATCTCCAGCAACAGTTCATGGCATTTCCCTTAGGATCCACACAAGTTCGGTTGGTGGATTCGACTGTCAATCACTGCAGGGCTCCCTCTGTTGGTACAAAAAGGTGACTAGGTCCAAACTACAGCTCCCAGAAGCACCTGCCATACATTCCCCCTTTAAGCAGGCTTCAGGTGAGAGTCCAAGTTCTGGTTGGCTCAGGCAGTCTCCATTTTAGGGCTCCCCTAACTCAATTGGCCCAGATTAGCAGTTCAGGTCCAAAATGGAGGAGCAACACACACAGAGTCCCAGCTGCAATAAAGGCAGGTTAGACAAACTGCAATTTTACTAATGCTCTTAATGATTTCAGGACAACAGTTACATCTTTCAGATGGGCTCCCTCTGCGCTCTTAGCGACTGCAGAAACAGAGCGATCAGATGACAGCTTAGACCAGGATTCGAGCATTAACTACACAGTCCCCTCCATTCAAACTAATTTGACCTGCGAGCAGGCAGCTCTTAAAGAGACAGTACCAGTGGCTCTAAAAGCACTCACAGATAAACGGCTTAAACGCTGAACACCATTCAGGCGGGGAGCACTTAGCCAGCTCCTAGGAGACTTTTGGGAACCCCCATTTGCAGAGGGGTTACACCTTTCCTGGCCTGAAAAAAACTGGCATCCACGGCAAGTAGATACCCTTAAATCACTTTAAGGAAGAACAGTTAAACTTGCATCCCTTTTAAACAACAATCAGCATATTAAACCTTTGTTATGTACACTTATATTGTATTACACAGTCTACTACTGGTTACACAACATTACACATACAAACATTTTGACATCAGATCATTACTTCCTGCACATGAAACCTGGATAGAGGGGGCCCTTCCCTATCAGCTACCTCAGGGCTGGATGAGACAGGGGCACCATACTTAGAGGGTAAGACAAGTAACCTGGAGTTAGCACCTATGCTCAGTTTGGGCAATGAGCTCAGGGACACATACGCTCCCTTATGGACCACATTGAGAGGCAGATCTACAGGTCTTCCAGGGGAATCACAGCTTAAGCGTACTACAGGCTTCACAGCTCGACCAGTCCTTCTAGTGGGAACTGCCACAGTCTCTGTGCTTTTACTCTCACTTTCTGCAGCATCTGTACTGGCCATGGGAGTGGCCTTGGGGGTAGAGAGGCTAGAACTTGGGGCACTTTCAGTTTTGGGAGTTGCAATCTCTGCAGTCACAGTACTTGGCTCACATGGGGAGTTTTCTGACACTGGCAGTGAATCATCAGGACACTCAAAATACTTTTCTTGTTCTGGTATGTCACCAGTCTGTCCCAGTTCATCATCTTCCTCCTCTGAAAGCTCATACAGTTCCACCATGCACAGGGATACCATGTCATCTGACTTAATACTCTGCACTTCACTTTCTGAAAGCATTGGCTCCAGGGACAAAGCTGGGAGCTTAGACAGTCCTGAAAGTCCAGCTTTATCTCCATAGTTGACTAGAGGATTGCCTTGAAACAAGTGGCTCAGTTCATAAGAGGGGTAGTACTCAAAGTTGCACTCACTTTCCTCTGACATGGACTGACAGTCATGTTCAACAGGTACTTGTTGTGGAGAACACTTCAACTCAGCATCTGTAGGTGCTGACTTTCTTTGCTTTTGCTTAGCAGCAGCTTGGGTCACTGGTCCAGTGGGAGCACTTTCTGGGGGCTCAGACTCAATCAAGATTTGTCCAATGGGCAGTAAATGATTTCTATGCATTGTTTTAACATCTTTTGAATTATTCTCAGGCCTTACTTTGTACACAGGCAGATCATCTAGTTTGCCCACTACAATGTGAGAGAGATGGTGCCACCTGTCAGCAATCTTGTGTTTGCCATGCAGTCCCAGATTTCTTAGCAATACCTGATCTCCCTAATGGAGTTCCTATGCTTTCACCTTTTTATCTTACCTTTCTTTGTTGGCCAGATTTCTTTTGGCAGTGATGGTTTGAGCCAGTTGGTACGCATGATTTAGCTGGGCCTTTAACATTTGCACATACTGTAAATAATTGTAGGCTCGAACCCCATCAGGAGAAACTCCAAAACATACATCTACCGGTAGTCGAGCTTCTCTTCCAAACATCAGGTGGTAGGGGGAGAACCCAGTGGCATCACTTTTGGTGCAGATGTAGGCATGTACCAAGGTGCTGATTTGTTGGCTCCATCTAGGCTTGTCCTTGGGGTGGAGGGTGCCCAGCATATCTAACAGAGTACAGTTGAAACGTTCAGGCTGTGGGTCCCCCTTGGGGTGGTAAGGGGTGGTTCTAGACTTTCGCACTCCCCACAGAAAAAGCATCTCTTTGATCAAATGACTCTCGAAGTCCCTCCCTTGATCAGAATGGATTTTTTGTGGAGCCCCGTAGTGAACAAAAAAGTTTTCTACAAGTACTTTTGCCACAGTGGATGCCTTCTGGTCCTTGGTGGGGAAAGCTTGGGCATATCTTGTGAAATGTTCAGTGACTACCAGCACATTACTAATATTTATTTGATCTGGCTCCAAACTCAGAAAGTCAATACAGACCAATTCCATGGGGAAGCTGGGGTGATGTTAACTAGGGGGGCAGCCCTCTGGGGCAAAGCTTTCCTCTGTAAGCAATGACTACAAGTTTGAATGTGCTGTTCAACATCAGCCCCCATCCTAGGCCAATAGAATTTGGATCTCACCATGTCAAGTGTTCTGTCTATGCCAAGGTGCCCCATGTGGTTGTGTAGAGACCTCAGCACCAAGTCTCTAAAGGCAGTGGGTAAACTAGCTGTTGTTTGTCTATTTGTCCCCGTCTGTCTACTGTTTCCCTGTATAACAGTCAATTAATCAGCTTCAATTTAGGACCTTCCTTTTATAACAATGCAGTTCTCAAATCAGTGGATTGTAACTTAGGGACATCTTTCCCTGTGTAGAGTGCTTCTAAAACTGGTTTAATCATAGGTTCTTGGGATTGAGCCTTCTGAAGACTGTCATTGTCTAGCTGAGGCAATGCACCAATGTCTAATGCAGAGAAGTGGCAATAAGCAGGAGGTATGCAATTCTCAGAGGGCCCCAAACAATCCTCCAGACAGTTCACTGGGTCTGTGGTCACTTGTTCCTCTCTGTCAAACTTCTGGCAGAGTGCTCAAATATCAGGTTCTGACAGTCTGACCCAGTCATTTTGGGAAACAGGCCTCTGGGAGAGAGCATCAGCATCTATGTGGTTCAGGCCTGCTCTGTATTCAACAGCATAGTTGAAGGTAGATAATGCAGAAAGCCACCTATGGCCAGTGGCATCCAACTTGGCTGAAGTCTGCACATAGGTCAGAGGATTATCAGTTTTTACCAGTATCTTAGCCCCATGCAAGTACTTGTGGAATTGGTCAACAATGGCCCACTTCAAAGCTAGGAACTCTAACTCATGCACAGGATAGTTCTTTTCAGATGGGTCAGGCTTCTGCTGGCAACGGCCACTGGTCTCAGACCATTCTCGTGCTCCTGGTACAACACAGCCCCCCAACCCTTGCAAGCTAGCATCAGTGTGTAGGACATAGGGTTTTGCTGGATCTGCATAGGCCATGACAGGATCGTGGGTAAATTGACATATAATCTCATGAAAAGCAACCTCACAATCAGGTGTTCATCAGGCCCCAAAAACTTAATTGGGACGGAAATACACTCTCTCAGTCTCAGGGGAAGTCAACCTCTTGTACTTTTTGTGGGTAGGAGGGTAACCTTGAGTGAGATTAAGTAAAGGACAAATCACTCTTGAATAATCCTTGATGAAACAGTGATAGTAACCACAGAATCCCAGGAATCTTTGCAGTTCTTTTAGATTGTGGGGCTGTAGACAGGTGGTCAAGGCCTCAACTTTACTTGGGTCGGTCTCTATTCCCTCGGTGGAGACTATGTGTCCTACATACTTTACAGAGGTTTGGAAGAACTGACATTTATTGATGGAGAGTTTCAGGCCAAAGTCTTCCAGTCGGTCCAACACCTTGAACATCCTATTCTCATGTTCCTCCAGTGAGCTGCCAAACACAATAACATCATCCAAGTAAACGAGGCACTTTAATAAGTTCATATCCCCCACTGCACGCTCCATCAGTCTTTGAAAAGTGGCTGGGGCACCTGAAATCCCTTGTGGCATCCTCATGAACTCATAAAAACCAAGCGGGCAGATGAAGGCTGTCTTCTCATGGTCTTCTGGGGCCATCAGGATCTGGTAGTACCCGCTGTGAAGATCCAGCACAGAGAACCACTTGCTACTGTTCAGGCAGTCTAGAGCATCCTGAATGCGGGGCATTGTATACTGATCAGGGATAGTCAGCCGGTTCAAGGTACAATAATCCAGGCACATCCTTACTGTCCCATTCTTTTTTCTTACTACCACGATAGGGGAAGCATATGGACTTCTGGATTCTTGAATTATACTAGCAGCTAGCATCTCTTGCAGATGCCGTCTCACATCATCTATGTCAGCAGGGGCCAGGCGTCGAGACCTCTCATGAAAAGGCCTTTCATCATGCAGCCGGATATGGTGCTCAGCTTCTTGCACACATCCTATGTCCCATTCCTTTAAAGAAAACACCTAGTCTCTCTGAGCAAGCTTCTCACTGATCCTCACTTTCCATTCAGCTGGCAATGGGAAGTCACTGAAATCAAACAAGTCGGGCGCCACTCCATCATTCTTCCCCGAACTCTAGTTACTGGGTAGCACTGCAGTGTCTGCACAATGTACATTAGCCAGGGTACAACCTCTGTTCACTCGAATCTCTCTATCAGACACATTATGAACTTGAACCATTACCCTTCTGGCATTAGCATGGGTTCTGGCAGGCAAAATACTTGGCTTGACCAGCAGTCCTTCTGGCAATTTTCCATCGCCTGGTGCATCCAGCATAAGTATTTTATTCTTGACATCCTTTCAGATACGGACTTCTCCCTGTAAGGTACACTGAGAATTTGATGCCAGGATCAGAGACTCAGGATCCTTTTTCCAGACAATTCCAACCAGTTCCTCTGGTTCCACTTTTCCAGCATCCCTCTGGGCATCATGGGCCTTCTTGATCAAGGCCGGAATTCTTAAAGCTCTACCAGCCAGGGACCCCTGTTTTTCATAACACAACTGTGCCAACTGTCCAAACATATGTGTGTTAGTCCCAATTAGTAGAGGAACCCCATCATACAGTCCAGTAGGGGGACACACTAGGGCCAAGGTCTTCACTTGCTCTGCCACCCCAGACACAGAGGTGGGAAAGGACAACCAGATTCAGATATAGCTGGAGTAGGGGTAGGCCTTTTCACTTATACCCCAGACATGCAGTCCCTCCAATGGTTGCAGGGGCACATCAGAAAAGTGCTTCTGATACCAATCCTGGAACATAATTGTCACTTGGGAGCCACTGTCCAACACAGCTCTTGTAATCACTCCATTCACTGTTACAGTGGTCTCCATGGAGGGACCCACCACTTCAGACTATTGCCGTGGCACTGACCTGGATGTCGATCGGGCATTGACCCTGGTGGCATAACTCTTCCGAGTAGCTCTCCCTGGTGGCCGGGTGTAAGTTCTGCGATGCAAGGCCACTAATCTATTGGTAACCTTTCTCAAGTTCTCTGGCAAGCAACAAGCTGACTGAAAATGTCCATCCTCCCCACAACGGCAGCAGAACTTAATGTCTCTAGTGTTCTGGAATGGTGGGGGGTCCCTTTTCTGTTGGGGCACCTCTTGAGCTCTGTGGGGCTCCTCTTGGACTGGGGGCCTACATCCTTTGGCTCCTGAATCTCCACAATGTTGGGGGTGAGGACCACCCTCTGCAGCTCCCCCACCATCTCTCTCAATTCTCTCAGCTCTGTGAGCAGGTTGCCCTCAATCCGAGTCTCCAGGGAAACAACATTTACTCCCACTCCACTCTGGGGCTCAGGGGGATCCTGATACAGATCTGGTTCTCTGAATGCCTCAGTCAGTTCCTTAATCAAGTCTCTCAACTGTTGAGCCTCATCTAACTCACTCTTTTCAGGGGTCTGGCAAGTGTTCACGGCCCCAGCACAGGGCTCCCAGCCCTCCTCCTCATCAGTTTCAATCTCACGGATTTCTTTCATCAAATGACAGTACTCTGGAGGGCTTGCCCTCCTGTCTTGCAGCTTGAGTTTTAATATCATTACA
Organism: Neoceratodus forsteri; assembly: GCA_016271365.2. Classification (NCBI taxonomy): domain Eukaryota; kingdom Metazoa; phylum Chordata; order Ceratodontiformes; family Ceratodontidae; genus Neoceratodus; species Neoceratodus forsteri. The sequence goes on along the minus strand of CM028132.1, from coordinate 1,088,641,696 downwards.
CTCAAAAACCTAGCTGATTTCAATATGCGGTATAATCTGACCCAGTTCAACTCTTTGGCAGGCACTCCCCCTTTTCGATGGGCTCTCTGCAAACCCCTCTCTATCCTAGTGACGAACGCAGACAATTTCTCATTTTTCCACAGTTTGGCTGACTAGAATTTCCACAATAAATCATCCACTGATTCTGTGCTGCTAAACAGCCCCTCCAAGGCAGAGAGATATTCTGCTGCAGTGGCCTCTGGACTAGCAGCATGCAGGAACTGAATGGCTTCCAGGGCAGGGCCTCTCAAGCTCTCCATCAAGCACTTTCTCTTTCCCCCTCTGAACATTGCCATTCTTGTACTAAAGGAGTGGGATAGGCCATCCAGGTCTCCAAATCATCTTCCCCCGAAGGCACTGGGACAGTACCGGAGAAATGTCTAAGCCTTCTATAGGAGTCCAACTGTATTGGGGGACTTGTGATGGGGCAGGCAGCTACTGGGAAGCTCTTGGGGGACACAGGAGATGTGGTCAGGGAGTGCATGGGCATGTGGTCCTCGGATAGATCTAATACTCATACCAACTCTTGGGCAGTTTTCCCTTCTGATGCTAACAGCTTAAGCAACTTCTCTTAAAAACCATCAGTACTAGGAGACCCACCCGGGGTGCCCAGACCACTATGTAGGTGAATGACCCTCCATCCCTTCTGGGCACCTTCAGGCAAAATCATAGGGGGTACCTTTTCAGGGTCTATCAGGGAACTGCAGGAGATCAGTACTAGCAGCGTTTGTTCAGATAAGTCAGCAAATCGACTCCTTACCTCAACTTTGCCCACACACTTAACATGTTCTACAGTGGCCACAATGTCAGCATTGTTAGTCCCCAAGGGGACATTCAGCAACAGAATAGCCTTTTGGGGATCCATCTCCTCAGCCTCGCTCCACCCCATCAATTTGTGCACTATTAGCTTGTCGGGGGCAATTTTCAATTTGGGTGTAGTAAGCCCCTCCATTTTCTCCCCTAAACTAAACATAATTGGGTAATTCTTCCACGTGGTGACTAGAGGATGCTAATCCCAGTGGTGCCTCCAAGATGTAACCCACAGGTGGTGCTATCCTAAGGGCTACTACCCCTGCCTGCTTGGTTACTGACAGGTTGAGGGGCCTAGGTTCTATGATGGGTGCCTCCACCCAGAGGTCAGGGTTGATAGTGGTTAAGCTAGCTCAGGCACAGCCCTCTGGGACACTGTGACCCCCCCTTTGTTCCCAGTAGTGGCCCACATAGTTCACGGGAGTTACCTTCCCAAAACCCCACATATGAACACTGATTGCACATATAGTTACCACTTACCCTCGAGATGGACTCTGCTGCACGTCTCTGAGGAACCCCTGTAAAACAAAGGTTAAACAACATAAACAAACACAGATTGCAATGCTGGTTCTATATGTACTGACACCTCAGACAGTATAAAGTTCAACAATAACAAATCTGGTTTATTCAGGGGACTAGAACACGGGACGGGGAAATCAGGTCGATTGGCAATATTCAAATCACAGTAATGTACAAGCATATAGCGTCCAAAAGTCACATTCTGGGTACCCAGGATAGTGGGGGGCTAGCCAGGTCCATTGCCCGGGGTTGGCCAGCTGGTGCAGCTGGATTGGGCCCAGTATGAAGAAAATATATGCACAAACAAATTGTAATCTGGAGCCAGATGGCTCAGTCCTCAAACAGAAGCACATAAAACAATCAGTTGACACACTTTGATTAAATGAAGGTAAGGGGAGGTACCCCTATTTGTACTCACAAATCCCAAACTGAGAGCTGAATTGAGGAGGTGGCTCTGGATGGCCAGGATGAGCAGGGCATGGAGATGAGACCCTCGTGGCAGGGCCTAACTGATTTGGATAGCAGATGGATTCAGTCCTATTAGCTTTGAGTCCAGCTTCCAGCTTCAACTCACAGCTCACAGAACAAGGGGAAAAAGTATTGCGATCCCTTACAAACACTAGGCACATTTATATGTAAAGGAAATTGCTATATCAGGCAGCTGCTTCTCGATTCCAATTACAAATACTGCAAAACCCGAGAACACACGCAGCAACAGAGTCCCCGACATGCCGATCGCACTTCTGCAAATCTTCGGTCTTCCACGGGCAAGCCTGGTTTTGCACACTTCCTCCTTCGCTTTTCACAACTTGGATTCAGTCCATTTGAGCACTCGCTAATGGCTACAGGCCGACTTCAGGACCTTACACGCACTTCCTGTGCGAACTGCATGCTGCAGCAGAACAGAGCTCCTATTCCCTTCACAGTCAACTCGCATCTGGATCTCCAGCAACAGTTCAGGGCAGTTCCCTTAGGCTCCACACAAGTTTGGTTGGTGGATTTGGCTGTCAGTCACTGCAGGGCTCCCTCTGTTGGTACAAAAAGGCGCCAAGGTCCAAACTACAGCTCCCAGAAGCACCTGCCATACATTTCCCCTTTAAGCAGGATCCAGGTGAGAGTCCAAGTTCTGGTTGGCTCAGGCAGTCTCCATTTTAGGGCTCCCCTAACCTAATTGGCCCAGATTAGCAGTTCAGGTCCAAAATGGAGGAGCAACACACACAGAGTCCCAGCTGCAATAAAGGCAGGTTAGACAAACTGCAATTTTACTAATGCTCTAAATGATTTCAGAAAAACAGTTACATCTTTCAGATGGGCTCGCTCTGTGCTCTTAGCGACTGCTGAAACGGAGCGATCAGACGGAAGCTCAGGGTGGGATTCGAGCATTAACTACACAGTCCCCTCCATTCAAAATAATTTGATCTGCGAGCAGGCAGCTCTTAAAGAGACAGTACCAGAGGCTCTAAAAGCACTCACAGATAAATGGCTTAAACGCCAAACACCATTCAGGCGGGGAGCACTTAGCCAGCTCCTAGGAGACTTTTGGGAACCCCCATTTGCAGGGGGGTTACACTGATAAAATAAAAGGCACTTGTAGCTGTTTTTAAACTCCTTTTTCTTCATAATCCCCCTGCTCACTATACCCTCCTACTGGACACAACTCTAGCCCCTTTGCAATCCACCCAGCATTATCATCTGCCTTCTGGTTCAACTAGACTATGGCTGCCTACAAAAAATGCTCTCTGGAGCTGCTCTTATGACCTTTTATTTACCCTTATGTCACCTCCCCCATACCTTACTCTCCCTTATTTTCTTCTTCATCTCCTACCCTAACCTCCTTCCTCCTGTCGGTGACCCTTGATCCTACCTTGTCCTTGTACACCTCCTTGATGAGGCCCCACTTAGAGTACTGTGTACAGTTTTGGGCACCGGGAGATAAAAGTGTTATAGAGGCCATTGAAAGGGTCCAGAGGAGGGCAACCAGAAGGATAAATGAGGTAAGAAAATTGGATTACAATAATAGACTCAAGAGGCTGGACCTCTATCCCCTGGAGTATCGTAGGTTGAGGGGAGATATGTGTTTGATCTACAGGGCACTGGATGACATGCTATTATGGGAACAATTAGGCCTCGAACTTAGGAAACAAGTGTACAGCACCAGAGCTCATCTCTTACAGTTGGTAGGTGAACACAGTAGAACAAAAAAAAGAAGGATGTGGTTCTCAGTGAGAGTTACCAAGATATGGAATGAACTTCCGATTGAGGTGGTAGCCAGTAGGAATATGGATATATTCAAGGCATGCCTCGATACTCATTTGAGTATTAATAATTTTAGGGGCTATGTATGAAATTATGGTGAGCAAAAAAGGACAATAGTCTTCAAAGCTCTGCAACACCTATGATACCTATGATACTTTATCTTTCTCACCCCCTTTTTTTCCTCTACCCCTGCTCTCTTTTTGCTCCCCTCCCCCAACTCCCAACCCTCCCTCTTATTTACTGTTGTCCCTAATCCACCATCTCCCAACTCCTCCTCCTATTTACTGTATTCCCTACTCTTTCTGTTTCCTACGCCTCTCCCTTTGTTCACGCTCTTTATATCTACATTGTTACTTCTTACTCTGAGTACTATGTACCATATGGACCTAAATTGCACTTAAAGTACTGTCATGTTATTCTTTATATGTATTGTGTATTTGTCTGTATACCTGCCTCAGGCCCTCCTTGTAAATGAGCTTGCTCAATTGAGTTTTCCTGTAATAAACCTGAAATTGAACTTGAAGTTGCACAAGCATTACTATACATTGTGATTGCACATGCTCTATTAATTAAAAGTCCAACCTTGATGTTACCCCTAGGTGGTGCTATTACTAGAGTTACTACCCCTGCCTACTACACAGGTGTAGGTTAAGGGTCCTGCGTTCCCAAACCTTAACTTGAACTGGTTCTTTTCCATGATGTTACATTTGTGCAGTGCCTCCTTCCAGGGTTTAGCTTTTAAGTGGGACAGCTGTTACCTGGTACAACCCCCTGGGATGTCATACCACCCACTGTAACCATTAGCCACCCCAAACATGACCCAATACATATTTCCCCACAATTTAGACATTTGACTATTTAATGACTCTCTGTAATAATATGCTCATGAGGCAGGATCTGCAAGAACAAATAAGTTTATTTACAAGAGGAGGTCTAGGAAAAAGAGGAATGGACTAGAGGTTATTCATTCATTCACAATATTTACAGCTGATTTAAATTTGGTAAGTGCTGGTGAAGCCCTCCAGCTGGGTGAATCAGTGCAGGTTAAATTTACATCTCAGTACTGCATTTTCCCCCACCAGCCTTGGAGATAAACTAGAGCCCTGGCTATCTAACTAGCTGCATAAGACAGATAATTTTTAGCAATACCCACACTGGTACCAGTAACCCATTTGGTGCAAGACCCCGCAATCTCACACAACCTGGGCACCCAGTAACTTTAAAGTTTTCAGAACATGGTGCAGGCCTGATGGATGCTACGGCCAAATGTAGGCTGGCATGGTTGTGGCCCTTAAGGGGATTAAAATAATTAAAAGTAGATGGCTTGTTTAATTTGGAATAACTTCAGATTTCAGGAATTATACCCTTGAACTATATACAAGTCTGGTTTGGTGGTGCAGGGGTTGCCCCGCATTACTTGCAGTAAATGTCTTCATTGGTTTAGACAAGTCAGGATTTAGTGCTCTCAGCAGTCCGGAACTCTGACTACAAAGATCAAGACACAGGACAAAGGCTAACAGCCAGGAGCCTGAAACTGACTGCAAGGGTCTTATAGTTTTTGAGATGAAAATTTGCATTTCAAACTTTAAAGCCAGTGTCTCTTTAAGGCTGTAACACTTTGCTGCATAAACAGGAGGAAGCAGGGCCTGCATGCTTAATCCTCATGTCTAGGCTGTACCCCTCAAGGGAAGTGCATATGGCAGTGCCTCAGATGGTGGCACGCTACCAGGCTGTCTCCCCAACCCATTTCAAGCTGAATAGTTACATTCAGTGCATTTATTAGTCAGAGATGCATTTGACCACATGTGGAGCTAGAATTGATTTATTACAGGCCAGGTCACACTTAAGACTTGACTACTTCCACTTGACCCCATATTGTCCTGGACAGAGCTTAAACTTGCCTCACTGCCACTTGCAACCCTTTTTCAGGTTGAGCCTGTGTTAAGAATCACTGTCTCTGTGCAGAACTTTGCTTGTTGAAAAAAACATACGCAGCAAACTCTTTTGATGCAAACACTGATATTTGACTGTATCTTTATTTACTTTAGCTCCCTGGCAGGGCCACATTAACTTACATGATGCCCATAGGCTAGAAACGTCATGTGCCCCACACACACACACACACACACATATATATATATATACAAATATAGCTCAGTTCAGGTGATGGCAACAACGCATATTCACAGTACCATCTTTTTTGTTGTTTGCATGACTCCAATAAACCCTTTTTCACTGCACCACTTTGGCCACAGCTTTTGTTCTTGGAGTGCAGTTTTGTTTTGATTATTGATCAAGTTTGTTACTGCAGCTGCATCTCAGTGGACCAGTACTGTGTGTTTTTCTTGCGTTACGTACTACTTGGCATCTCGGCTGCTAAAACAAATGCCATTGCCATTACCGAGGTGTCTGCCTACCTACCTACTAGTCTAGCTGCCCAGCTGGAGCCCAACTGGTTTCTTTTGCACAGACCATAGTTTGATTTTGCTGTGAGTTTTGGTGGTTTCATTTCTTAACTGATTTGTTAATCCTAACCGACCAGGAGTCTCTTTTGGAATTTCACTATCTCTCCTCTGAGTACACTGTTGTTTGAAATCTTAAACTTGACTAAATGCACAAAAGAGTAAGCAAGACCACAGTAGGTACTAACAGCTATGCTGTTGGCACTTAAAACCTAAGGTAAACAAAGAAGATGAAGAGCAAGAAGAGGACAAAAGGGCAGAAGGAGGAAGCAAGCAATACCTGAAGACAGCGCCACAGAGATCCCACAGGGAGAAAAAACCAAAACACAGAAACAATTAACTTCTCATGCTGGCCTGGTAGCACTGAAGGTTGAGGCACTGGACACCACACCTTATACCACACTGGCAACCCAGGTGCGGGAATGGACTCGGGTCACTCGGGGGTTGGCAGGAGGAGGAAGGATTGAGCGTCCATAGACACTCCTCCTTCCTCGGGGGGGGGGAAGTGTGACACACTGTAGATTGACACCAGTAGTGGCTGGGTGTTGGCACAGGCATGTCACCCAGACCAGGGAAGGGCACCCATCCAGAGCATATGGCTGCTTTCGCAGAGGCAGGGGTGGCTGCCTCACCCATTGCACAGTTTGGGTGTCTGGGGAGAAAAAGCTGAAAATGGCCAGGAGCCGACGAGGTCCATGATGACCCGACACGTTCACGTCGGAGTACGAGTCCCTCCGAGGTAGGGCAGGAGCAACCCATCGGCTCCCCGGAGGAGCCATAAAGTATAAATTACAAAAAAAAAATAATAATTAACCTCCCAAGCACTCTTTTAACAGAAACTCAGGAGGGATTGTTAAACAGGGGGCTGTCTTTTGTATCCATCTCTAAACCATACTAATTTCAAGTTAGAGTTTTCCCTTTTCCACTACACAGAGAAAATGCTGGCCCTCTACAAGCATGATTTCTATCTTTCCTATCCAGACCACAACCATACTTAGATTTGACTAACATTTCAACTGTCATTTCAGTGTCACTGTTTTCCATACATAATTGCTATTTTAGCTTTGAATGTAAAATGGAGCATGCAGTAATATGGCACAAAGCTAAACATTTGTCTGAAGTGCCATTAGCAGGGCATTTAGTTTGAATTCAGTATAAATAGTTAACCTGATTATTTTGCTTTTTCTAACCCATACTAGATTACTAATCTTACAAATTTGCAGGGCTAGGTTAACCAGAGGTAGTGATAGAAATTGTCTTAGAATCTCCATAACTCTTTGCATTATTGCATAGGGACTGCTTATTTCTGCTGCCTTTTTGGGGGAGGGGCCACCAAGGCATGAGCAGTGAGCAGCACTGATTTCAACTTGAACTTAAATTGTTCATTAATCATTTGCTGAGCCTGATCCAGGACATATACACAAGGAGTACAGTAGGGTCAACTCTTCAAAATCCTTCTGATATTTTCACTTACCTGAGGGAAAACCCAGTCAAAAAGCAAACCTTTTTGTTCTGCTCAGACAGTGCTCCCAGAAAGCAGAAACACATGGTCACTGGTCGGTTGTTGGTGCCACTGCCAAGAGTTATGCTTCCGAGTCTCAGTGCTGATGTGTGTGCCACATCCCATCTGAACTGAATAAACACCAGGAGTTGCTATCTGAAATAAAACCACCTGAAATATGGCCTTCTTACAGACAGAGAGCACACCCAGCCCAACATCTCTTAGCCGCTCTAAGTAATTTGGTGCTAGTGGGATTTGAAATTCAAATCTGCCACTGATTGGGGATGTTCAGCATCACGTCATTGATGGAACGGGACTGGTAGAAAAGGACATTTGTTGCATGCAAGATGTGTGTGTGTTTGGGGGGGACAAAAGACAGACGACTCTGCTCATTAATGTCAGCATTTTTTTCTGCAGACTGGGAGGAAGGGAGGTTGCCAAATGATGGCAGAGTGGGGTCACAGCGGGACAGAGAGGGCTTTGTTGTTTTTTTGCCAGACTCCAACTTTGACTTATCACGCTAGTTAAATCTGTGATGTGGTGTGTGCAGTGTGCCACAGGTCCAGGCTCACAGCAGCACTCTCAGTGGACTCAGGCAGCACCAACACAGCGAAGACAAGGAACAAGCAGCCTTAGCAGCCAAATGTATCTTAGAGCCCATGCACCCCTAAACAGCTGGTGCCCCTAGGCTGCAGCCTACTTAGCCAATGCATAAAAACTGCCCTGCTCCCTGGGCTCAACAATACTTTGGTAACTTGCTTTACTCATGCTTTATTGTAGCACATGTCAATATTGATTTCTGTAGCTTTCTAAGCTCAAATATAACATGCGGTCTCTTGTGGTTCTTTCAAATTACACAGTCATGATCTCAACATTTTGGGCTTAGCTGCCCCTTGCAGATATTTTTAAGTTGCACAGTTACAGTCTCAGCTTGGGCTGGGTGGCCCCTTGAAGCTTAGATAAAGTTGCACTTGTCAGACACTGGTTAACTCACTCAGATTACTTAGCAGAGTTAGTTTTTCTCTCTTGCGGTCTCAGGATTCATCAGCACTCTCACTGCTGAGGCAGATTCAGCTCTCTCACAGCTGGCTTGCAATCAGGTCACTGGCCCATGTTTTCCCCAAATGTGAAAAGGCTGGAACTAGCCCTGGAGGACATTTTGCTGGCAGCCCCTATGCTAGCAATGTCTGCCGCAGGCATATACTGATCTCCCCAGGCCCATATACTCAGCTGGGCCTATGCCACCACCCCTGTAGTGGGCTCCTGCTTGAATCTGGAAATGCTGAAAAACACAGTCTTTCATGGGGCTTTCCTGAGACTCCTGATTGGCTGAAGCAATTGGGTGATTGGCCTCTGATTGGCTGGAGGGCCTGTCAATCAAGAAAATGAATTATTAAACTTCACTCAATGCACAGTTGGTTTACTGTTTTAGCACCGAAATTAGGTCCCTGCAGTTCTTCATGAGTATTTGCTACATCCATTTACCCATAACATGATATTTGCATTCATCTCTGATGCAGTCAGCATACAGCATAATGCAAAGTAGTGATTGCAGTTCTTTTAAATTGAAGTGTTAGCCTTTTTTCTTCTGCCAAGCCATACCAGTGTATACTTTATTTAAGCAAAACACAAATCAAATAATGAAAGAAATAAATAAAACCTGATAAAAATAACAAATGCTGTGCACTGTACCATGCTCTTGTTGGCTCTCTACGCTGTGCAGTTATCTAGTGTTCAAGTTGTTCAAAGTGCTCTTTCTGCGTTTACTGAGAGGGGATAAAGTAATCTATAATGCTTGTTTGCTTTGCACCTGCTTTAGTGTACCTCTTCCACATGGACTCCATCAATGAAAGACGGTCCTATTTTGGAATTATGTCATCCCTCTGTTTGACTGTGCAATGTAGAGTGAGCAAAGCACTCCTCACATAGCCAGTGTCACTTGAACATCCTACTCCTGCTCCTCCTCCTCCTCTTCTTGAACTACCTCCTCCTCTGATTCCACATCAGACCACATTTCTCCAACAGCAAGGCACAGTTGCACAGCAAAAAGAGATGAACAGAACTAGATTGTGGCAGAACAAGGGCATTTAAGTAGGAGAGAATGATTATTTGATTGCCCTGTGGAGTTCTTAATGGGCTCGATTAGACAAGGTACGAACTGCTCTCGGGCTGCTTCAGATGGACGTTACAAGAGGAACTACAGGTCCATTTAAACCATTACTTTTTAACATGGGATTAATAAGAAATGGCATTTGGAAAGATGAATCTGTCCATCACAACTGAATGCCCATTACAACTGAGTCCATTAAAAGTGGAGTATACTGTACTTGCAACTTGTACTTGATTGACAACAGACTCGACTTCACTCATCATTAAGAAGAACTGGTAAAAAAGCTTCGCCAAAGGCTTGGCCTTCTCTATAGATTAAAACCCTTCCTAAACAGAGATTCAAAGATGAGGTTAGTCCAGGCCATTTTTCTATCAGTTGTTGACTATGCAGACTTCCTTTATAGCCACTGCCCCATCTCCTACCTTCACAAGTTGGATACCTTATATCATAGAGCAATAAGATTCATTACAGATCTGCCATCTAATACTCATCATTGCGCTCTTTATGCTGCAGTTGGGTGGGTTTCCCTTCACCTCAGAAGGAGCAGAAATGCAGCACTATGGATTTACAGAGTGTTATCAAAAAACTTCCAAACTATATTCTGGACTGCTTCACCCAGACCATTCCTAGCTCCTATGCCCTAAGAAGCAACAACATCATCCTGCTCAAATTGCCCAAATTCAACACCAGGCTAGGGAGGGCAACAATCAGCTATTCTCTAGCTATAGCATGGAACACACTACAAAAATCCCTAAAACTGTCCAATATCATTCCATTTGCATCCTGTAAACAGCATTGTACAGTCTTCTTCACAGAGAAATGCAGTTGCTACCGATAGAGCTAGCTTTGTCATCTCACAATCTCCCTCCCAAAAATTAGCCATATATGGCATATTCCTTCCAGACAGACACCCCATCTTATGACACCCAGTAATACCTTCACCATCCTAGTATTACATTATATTGTGTGTTTACGCCCTTTACTGGGATATGTATATACTGTACATACTGTAAATATTAGCTTAACTTTCCTGTAACTGTTTTTATCATGCAAATTTACTGTACATCACTGTGTTTATAAACGTTTTTTCCCCTGTATGTATAACTGTTTTATGTAAGTGTATGATGTATCTGTTGTGTATCAACTGTTGAACCTTGACCTTATCAGGTCCATCTTGTAAATGAGCCTTGCTCAATGATGTTCACCTGAATAAATAAAGATTTGATGATGATGATGATGAAATTTTCCATGAGCTTTGGCTAACGTCCCACAAGTCCTGGCTTTAAAATTCTAGCTTTTTCTATTGTTTGTGTTGCTTTGTAATGGCTTCTTCAACACACAGTTCCTTAACCAGAAATACCACCGTCCCAAATCAAGTCCTGGTGCAGCCAGAATATTTTAAATAATTGCCCAAATGCCCCACAGTCTAATAACCCTGGGTGTGTACTTGCCTTCGCTGCCCAGATCAAATACATTTCTTAGTAAGTTTTCCTGTCGCTGCTGCCAATATGTAAGGATGCCCTGCAGCAGCAGACAGGCTGTTTATCTGAGTACCAAACATTTGTCTAGAGCAGCCAGGTTAGAGCAGTTAGTTATTTAAAATATTTTTCCCTTGCAAACCTTTTTTCCCCCAACATATACAGCAGTCACATTTATTTTTTTGTTTTACTTATCCTTTATGCCCCCTTCTGCTCCCTATGGCTGCTCCTTCCATCAGGGTCCTCAATGCACCACTCAGGCTGCGCTGGTGGGATCTGAGGTGCCAGCTCCAATTGAGTACTTCCACTCCAGTATTTGAGCCCTGGATAACCCCCCAGGTACGGAAGAGGGAACATCCCCAATCCCTCCATACCACAAGGGAGCAGACACTAGTAGCTGCTCCTCAGGCTCCCCCCCAGTCACCAGTGCCAAGGCCAATCTTCTGGTGCGGCCGTGGGGGTTTTTCCTGTGTTCTCGGTCCCTGCCCCTGCTGACGTCAGCATTTGGGGAGTGCCAATGAGATGAGGGCACACTGAGATGTCAGCCCGTCCAATTGTTTACTGCTACCTCGACTGCAGCACCAACTGCGGTCATCCAGGTGGTGGTATAGCAGTGAGATCTGTAGCCCTCCTTCCCAGAGAAGGAGAGCAACTCTGTAGGCACTCGATCCCTCTCCCCCCCAGCTGGCCTTCCAGTAACCCAGGCTCATTACCGAACTTGGGTCGCTGGCATCATAAGCGGTAGCACTACCGCTGTGCTGGAAGGCCAGCTCTAACAGTTACATTTATTTATTGTTAGTTCAACACATCTTTTACTTTTCTTGGCCATGGCTGAAATACAGCTTCCCTGAGAGCAGAAACATCTTAATCATTATTTATGAGATCAGGGCTCTGGCTCATTGGTATTCATGAGCTCCAATCATTACTGCCTCATGGATCTCTTTAGTTATTCACCCAAGCAGGCCCTCAGGGCTCTCCTCCTGGTCACTGAGTCCCACTTACCACATGGGGACACCAGGACTGATGGAATTCTCTCCTGCACGACCACATGGTAAGCAGCTGGGAGATGAAAGGTGCCGCTCGTGCCTGCATGATCCCCGCCAGCACCGCAATGCCGAAACAAGCAGCAGAGGATTGTAACTTAAGTCTTGAGCCCAAACTGGGCTGGAATTACACTGGGGCTGTTTTGGACACAGAGAGGACATGGGCTACAGGAGAAGGAACACAAAAAAAATTATGCAAGCATTTGGAAGCAACCCGAAGGAGAGCAGAAAAAGGAGCAAATGAGCTGCAGGTAAGCCCCTGAATCGGTAAGGGGGTTACACTGAAGTTTCATGGGTGGGAGCAACCCACCACATCTCTTCATGGTCTATGTAAATGAGCTTCCTCTCTTGAGAAGCTTAATTTCTTTGGCCCCATTGTCCACCCCTACTGCTCCAGTGGCTTGCTTCCCTTCTTGGGATCCTTCCTAAGGTACCTTTAACTAAAGGAATTAAGTTCCCACAGCACTTCTAGGGGTGGAACCATTCTCAAGAAGCTTCCTTTGCCTTAATGGTACATTGAAAAGGTGGTAGTCATTCAGGGAACAGAAAGTGCAAATGGCCAAAGTAATTACAAATGCCTGTCAACATTCTACCATGCAACTGGCCTTCAGCTACTAACATGTTGCACAAGCATTACTTCACATTGTGGTCGAATATATCCAGTAAACCATGAATGAAGCAATATGCCTTAAAGGTCATGTGATGACCATCTGTCAGTCATAATTCTCTATTATAGCTACCCATTTAATATTATTTTTTTTAATTTATTTATTTCATAATTCAGATTTACAACCTTTGAGTCAAAGACTCATTTACAAAGGCACCTCATCACAGGGAGGGTAGACAACAATTCGTGGTGGAGTACAACAATGGTGAACATTACAGGTGAGATACAATAAAAGAACACAAAGCAATTATGAATGATTCATGCAGAGCTCACTCTAAACTATAATTAAAAAAATAAGTTCCTATGTCTAATGCATGAAATACTGTATTAAACTTTTCCAAAAATGATTTATTTTAAAGGGGTTAATTTTGGAACCATTAGAGCTAGGAACCTACTTTGTAGTGCAATGAAAGCTTGGAATCACTTTAATATGACATTTTTTGGTTCCACGTCAAAATAGTGACTCCTGAACAGTGACGAGTCAAAACAACACAGAATAATAGCAAGTGCCATTATTGGTGAATTTTCTGTTTGCATGGGGGGGGCTTCCCCCCCTTTACTTGATATACCAACTCTGGGGGGGGTGGACCTCGGGGAGGGGGGAACAGGAAGTTTGCCAATATTGCACTTGCTATTATTCTGTGCCATTTTGACTCCTCGCCTTTTGGGATTCGCTCTCTTTATGGGCTACCACATGTATCTGTTAATACAGCTACCTGTATCAATGCGTATTTATATACATAAGTATACAATAATACTCTTCACTGTAACATAACACATATCATAGAAACACAGAATTTCACAACAGACAAGGACCACTTGGCTCACCCACTCTGCACATTTTTTCTCTGCCTATATTGTCACTGCAAATACTACTTCATTTCCAGCTCCCCCAACCCCCCCCTTGATTTCCACTAAGATACCCTTATGCTTATCCCATGCATTCTTGAATCCCACCATTGTTTGTGCCCCCACCACCTCCAATGGAAGACTGTTTCAGGTTTCCACTACTCTTTCAGTGAAGAAGGGCTTCCTCATATCTCTTATGAATTTACCCCCTTACAGCTTCATTGTATGTCCCCTTGTTCTCACATATCTTTTTCTCAGTAAAATGCTCCCTTCCTGTACCTCTGTGAGGTATTTATAGGTCTGGGTCATATCCCTCCTCTCTTCCAGGGTGTACATATCGACATGTATCAGCACATGAAGGCAGTATTGATAGGACTTATTTATATCAATCTTGCTCCAAGATTTCATTGAAAAAACTGAAGTTTCCAGCTTTATCAATTCCAAAGTTAACCCTTTCGAAACATAATTTATTTTAAATGGGCTAACTCTGAAACCATTATGGCTAGACAATGGCAGCACAATTCTCAGTTGCTAGGGGCTAGCACTAAATCATTCTGGCAAGATTTAGTGCCAGTCTTTTGCCTGTGGCCCCCTATATATGTTCATAGGAGGCTGCACATCCCCCCCATACCAGCACACATCAATGTGGGCTTTTGTGCAAGACTGTGCAGGGTTACCATTCAAATGGCATGCAGGGCCATTCTTAAAAGGCATGGCAACCAGTGCTGAGCCAATCACACTTCTGTGATGCTCCCTGGTTAGCAACTTTTAAAAGCAGGTGGTGGAGCTCTGCAAAAATGTGCCCAGCTCCACTAGAGCTGAGGGGGTGGGAGACAATGATCAGTGAAGGACTGGTGGGTCAGAGCATTATAACAAGGGAGTGAAGCTTGGGAGTAGGATCCACTGGTCTACCAGGGACTGATGGTTGTGCGGGCAGTGTTTCCTGCCAGCAGTGCTCATACATGTTAATGCATGACACTGCACCATGCACAGACATACATGAGCTTGTACTTTGTGTTGTTATTCTGCGCAGACTGACTCATTTGTATTCCAGTGTTTGTGCCAGGGAGGGTATGATTTTCTCACTACAGCAGTTTTATGGATCAGAGCACTACAGTATACATTGCTCCCCAGTTTACGGCTAGAGAAGGGTGAAGTGGCCTGATTTCACTCCGCGGAGTGAAGGCGGATTCGTGGAGTGCTCTGCAACATGAAGTGGAGTACTCATAATGGGTAACGTGAAGTCCATTGATTGCAATGACTTTGCGTTACTCGGCCTTCCCAAACCACTACTCCACCAAAAATGAAGATGAAGTACATTAAGAACAATGTACTTCGCCACACTTCGCCTTGTTTTCAAGCTCCAAAGGTGAATTTTGCAGTGATTCATGGGATTTCAGATCACATGGGCTCTAGATTGTTCTGCACAGCCTCAGTTCGGGGTAGTGTGTGTAGGAAGCTGTAGAAGACAGTCTGCTCTGAGAGCTCTCTGTGATTCAAACCTTCTAAAAGCTGTTAAAAAAGTCTTTCTGAGTAATTTGTTTTGCTGAAACTTTAGTTCGATTGTAGGAAATCCTTCTATGCTCATATCATCGAGTGTTTATTGTTTGTGTGGATTTTGAATGTTAATGTACAACATTCAGTCTGTATACTGAGAGACAGTGGAAGTGTGCTTTGGAGGAGGGGTGTATCTGGTGTAGGTAGATTAAGTTGGAGAAATAGGGAGTTCTTTGTTTTTTGGTTATATTTTTCTTGTATAACTGACTGTGTTAATGTACACACAGTAATATTTTCAGTAATTGTCTAAATTTATTTGCTGATTGTGTGTGTTGTGGTCTGGAAGGACATGATGCAGCATTCAGGTTGTTTAAAACACATTGTATATTACTGAAGTTTTAAATTTGCTACGCATTACTTGTAGACAAAGTCTGTGTGTGTGTGAGAGTATGTGTGCAGTGCATGACGTGACATCAAAAATTACACCTTTTATTGTGCCACGGAGTAATTGCAGATGCAGCAGTGTGAGTCTGCTATCCACTGCAGCAGTGTGTGTGGTATCTTTTCTTGGTTTTGCACTGCAGTAGTCTACAGTCAGTGCCCCCCCATCGGCAGAAGGTATTCTTTCCAGATTGGATTGTTTGTGACTTGAGAACACCACTGGTTAGTTAAGGTGTTGTTGAACTTGTTGTGGCTTTGCGTCTGTATCTGTTGTTGAAGCCACAGTTGTTTTTTTGGCTTTACAGGCAGTGTCACCCCCCCCGGCCCCCAACCAGAGTGAATGTTCCAAAATCTAAATTTGTTTAGAATATTCCTGTTGATCCCCCAGAATGGCTACAAAGAGACATGCAAGCAAAGCTGTTTCTGGCCATGGCACTGCTGCCAGTTGTAAGATTGTCTGCAGGCATGGTAGTAGTACACAGTCACAGAAGTGCATTGCTGATGTGAGGAAAAGTATTTCTCCTTCAATGTTTTTTACAGCCCAATCAGTAGCTTCACTCATAGTTGGAGGAGATGATGTTGTCCCAGCTGGTGGTGTTAGTGCAGTTGCTGTTGGTGGTATGAGTATTGCTGCCTCAAGTTCCAGTTCTGACCAGTTTACTGTGTTCAAAAATATAGTAGAGTGTGAAGCAGTGGTAGTGAATGACAGTGTGGATGATATCATACTCCCCAGTAACATCCCAGTAACTGAACATGAGGATTCTGATCATCATGTCAATGATAGCACACAAAGTGACATTTCTTCCACTGCAGTTCAGGTCATGCATTTGCCATGCAGCGATTTACAGTGTGGTGAAAAAATTTCAGGTGATGGTGGTGCTGCTGATGATGGTGTTGCTGTGGTTGCAACATGCAGTCCATATGCCAGCATCCAAGCAGGAGATGTGGATGATGTTGATGAATATAACGATGATGTCAGTGACCCCTGTTGGGAACCGGAGAAAAATAAATTCAAGGTGGCTGTGTCTGGGTCTGTCTGCATTTCCCGCCCTTCCATAAAAAATTGTGATTTACCAGTTTCAGTTGATGAGGATGACTCAGTAATAATGATAGGTAGTCATGGTGGTCAGTTGCAGTCCAAGTGTTTCCTGCCTGAAAAATCATGTAACACCACCCCCACTTCATGGCTTAAAAAAACGAAGTCCAATAAGCAGCATCGGGGAGACGTGTTGAAACTGGAGGATCAAAATCCCTTGTTTGGGATTTTTTTGTGGAAGACGCAAATGATGAGTCAATTGCAATCTGCCAAGTTTGCCAGATGCGTGTGAGTCGAGGTAAAAAGGGGAGCCTTCTGGGCATAGGGAGAAAGCATGCACATCTTAAGAACAGGCACATGGCACTGTGGACTCAGCACAAGATGGCAACTAATACCTGTACCACACTGGGGTGTTCACCCTTGTCATCTATCATAACGAGTATGTTATCCCCTACCATGACTGTAGCATCAAGCAGAAAATGAATTGCTTGCAGTAGTGATGAAATTACAGCATAGGGTTACTACAGACATGATGAGGTGGAAGAGCAGAATGATTTTGAAATCTATGTCCAGTGGTAGTGAGAGTAGCAGTTTTGGTGGTGGTGGTGGTCAATGCAGTATGTTTAGTGCAAGTGGTACATCAACCCCTGTTAGTAAATCTGGGAAAATAACTGCATTTCTTGGTTTTTCATCAACTGTGCAACTGTCTTCATCACATGTCTACACTCCACCCCCTGCCATTCTCAGAGCAGAACCATTTGTCATCACACCCCATGTAAAACATTTAAGTCAGCCGACGTTACAAAGTGTTTTTGCGCAAAAGTTGAAGTACCCACCCAATCATTTAGTGTCACATGAACACAATGCTGCTGTAGCTGAAATGCTGGCAATTGATCTTTTGTCCTTCTCCTTCATGGAGAATTCTTGGTTCCTGTGGTTTGCTGCATGTGCCTGTCCAAAATGGAAAGTCATATCCAGGACCAACTTTTTAACTCGTGCTGTCCCCGAGTTGTACCGTACTATGTCCGACTCAGTAAGACATGCCCTTCAACATTCCTCCTCGCTAGTCATCCATTTAAGTATGAATATGTGGACAAGTGGCAAAACAGTGGGGAGTTCATATTTGTGTATAACTGCACACTGGGTGCAGGTGCCAGCGGTTGTTTGTGCTGTTGGTAGTGTGAATAATTAGTGTAGTAAGGTGGAAGTGTAATGGTAGCAATCTTCCAGGAATTCAACAGCATGCAACGATTGCTATGCAAAATGTGACCTGCTCACACACTGGTGAAAACATGTTGGATGTGGTACTGACTGAAATTGACAAGTGTCTGAACCCCCTGTCCCTGAGAGCTTGGTTCATAGCTAGTGACAATGGGTCAAATGTGATGAAATGCATCACGAATGGTGGCTTTTTTCTGGTTCCATGCATGGCCCACTGTTTAAATCTTGTGGTGCAGGAGTTTCTGCAGCACCCTGATATAAAGGAAATTCTGACAGTTGCACACAATGTCTGTTCTCACTTTTTACGCTCTGCAAAGGCCCATGACCAACTTCGGTAGTTGCAGATCCGAAACAGTCTCCTGCAGCACCGCTTGAAGCTGGAAGTTGTCACCCAGTGGAACTCCACTTTATACATGGCAGAGAGGTTGTATAAACAGTACAAAGCCATCTCAGAATATCTTGTCATGCACACTAGCCGTGACAATTCCGGGGCCTCCATGTCTATGATGACTGAACAGTGGCGCCTCATGGACTGTGTAATAAGAATCTTGAGGCCTTTTGAACATGCCACACAGGCAGTGAGTAGTGAGTCTGTTTCCATTAGCCAATCAATTCCATCTCTGCAGGTGCTGAGACAGACATTGTTAAATGTACAGCATAGCCTTGATGTTGCCAGAGACAGTGCTAGCAGTGTGTTGCTGAAACACGTGCTGACAGTATTCGACCAGAATCGTCACATCTTGAGCATTGAGCGTAGTGACAACTTTGCAATAGCAACAATGCTGGACCCACAATACAAACGTGGAATTGCCTCAGTACTGGATGGTGGGCCTGCACAGGTAAAAAATGTCAGTGGGCAACTGGTGCGTTTGGCTCATGGGGCACAGAAGTCATGTGCCAAAGTCAGGAAACCTGAGCAGCATAATCAGGCTGAAGGTGAACCTAGAGGAGTAGTATCAAGCATATTCAGTACAGCGAAGGGGACTGCAGTTCCAGGTGGTCTGTCATCAAAAGCGGCTGGCTTTAACCCACTTTGGGAGGCTTTGTCCCAAGTGAGGATTTGTGACATAAATGATTCCAGAGAAGCAGATGATGCATCAATCACTGGACTTAGAGCAGCACAGTGAATGGTTGCATCATATGTGTCTGAAAACAGGCATCTGTCAATCACTGATGATCATCCCCTTTTATACTGAAATAGAAAGGTCAGTGAATGGCCAGAGCTGACCGCTGTGGCACTGAAGCAGGGGTGTCATTTCAGATTTCAACAGGGGGGGGCAACAACCACCGGTCAGAGTGACTGTGGGGGCAGGGCAAGGGACTGAGTGAGGGAGGGGCCAATTGCTGAATGGTACAGTATCAGGGGCATGAAGGCCATGGCCACAGCATGCTAAGCTGGACTGGAACAGATCTGAATCGGGAAGTAAAAAGTTACACATCTGTTGTGCTGTCAACTGCAGTATTAATAAAAATGAGAAAACATTACTAAGACACTGGCATTCTCAGACAGCACATTTTTTTGAAATTATTAAGTGTACCAGTGGCATATGTTAGTACTGTACTGTGAGCTTTGCTGCAGCTGCAGTTTAAAAAAAAAAAACATTTCAGAAACTGGTCTTTAGTGCTAGATTTCTGCTCTTTATTTGCACACATCCAAATTCTGGTTTTGCTCACCTCATTTTAAAGTTAAACTTGAGAAGTACAGCAGTAGTAATACTTTAAATTAGTTATTCTTATATGGAGCACACTGCTCATCAAATTAGTGGTATGTGGGCTAGTTGGTTTTGCATCAGCAAACCATGTGGTCACTTTCTGCTGGGGGGTGTCTTGCTTATGGGAGGCCCCCCATCCTCCCAGTAGGATCCACAGTACCACTTTAATTTGATTTTTAATAATTATAAAAACTTTAATGCAAAACAGCAGTGAGGAGCACCACTGAGCTCTGTTGAGACCATACTCATGTGTTGTCATAACATCATAAAAGTAAAGGGTATGGCCCAGCCAATCAGAGGCTGGTGAACAGACACGGATGGGCAAATTTTGGGGCCCAAAAGATGTAACACTGCTACCACGCATTAACAAATACAAACATCTAACTAGTTGCATAGAAAACAACATGCTGTGCCTGTGTGCACATAAGACAGTCAAGTATAAGACAAAGAAACTGCAATGAGGAGCACACATGTAACTGGTTCCATTGAAAATAACATGCTGTGTACATATAAGACAAACTTGAGTTGGGTTAGTTCCCCTCAATGACTGATTCATCAGATGACATCATCCTTCTTACACCATCAACAGCCAGTGCTTACACTGGCATACCTCAGGGAGGTGAAAATGCTGAGCCAACTGATGACATGTAGCAAGAAGAAAATGTCTCTCCAGTTCAAGTGCAAGTTATTGACTTGTGATTATACTCTCTACGATCTCCCGCAAAGGTAGTACACCCTATGAATAAGGAGAAAATATTGTTACAAATGTATTTTTTTAAAAGAATCTATCTTGGGTCAATCATGAAGATCTGGAACTAGAATAGTGGGTAACGCCGTGGTCTCATCCTGGCAAAATAATCAGTGGCCTTGTTTACATCCAGGCATTTTGCAGCTTCACACTCGGAGGCCTACAGTAACAAATCGCTTAAACGTTCATTCTCCATTGTGGTTCTTAGATAGTCTTTGACTCTCTTCAGCACAGAGAAGTGCCTCTTATTTGAAGCTGTGGACACTGGGGGGCTCAGAACAATGTCAACCATTGACAGTAAAGACTGATAAGCCCATGGAAATTCAGTAAGAACATTTCTGAAGTCAGAAGTCGACGTCAGTGGCATCGCACGTGATTTATTTGTGAACGTTTTGCAGCTTCAACTTCAGCATCAAGACTATGAACAATGGTGCTTGTTGATTCATTGTGATCTGCAAGGATCTGTAGTTTGTTATAAATCAAGAAAATGTACACTATTTGGATTACATGCACTTATTACAGAAAGCAAATTAGAGTTAGACATGAATCGTCTGTCCAGTTCAGCAAGTATTCTATCTAGGACAGGATAACAGAAATCAGTTTTTATGAAATCTTTAGTACTTTGGGGATATACATAGATACATAGACAGTGTCGGCAGATAAGGGCCTATGGCCCACCTAGTCTGCCCATTTGAGCTTGTAAGTTCAGTTTGTTTTCCTAGAAGTCTATTTCCCCTTACCCCTGACCTCTAGAATTCCTTTATGTCTATCCCATGCATTCTTAAATCCTGTGATTGTTTCAGCCCCACCACTTCCTCTGGCAGGGTGTTCCACTTGTCCACCACCCGTTCTGTGAAGAAATTCTTCTCATGTTTCCTCTGAATCGCCCTCCTCCAACTTCATCCCATGCCTCTAGTTCTGAAACATCTTTTTCGCTTAAAATAGTGTTTTCCTGCACCCTGTTCCTCCCTGTAAGATACTTGTATGTCTCTATCATATCCCTCTCTCCTCCTCTCTCCAGGGAGTACATGTTCAGTTCCTTCAACCTGTCTTCATAGGACTTGTGATGCAACCCATGCACCATCTTTTGTTGCCCTCCTCTGAACCTTCTCTACCCTGTCTATGTCCCACGTAGGTATGGTCTCCAGAACTGTACACTGTACTCCAGGTGGGCCTCACTAGTGTCTTGTATAGCGGAATTATGACCTCCTTTTCCTGCTGGTGATGCCCTGCCTATACATCCCAGCATATTATTTGCTTTACCTGATGCATTGTCACACTGTTTCTCCTTGAGGTCATCAGAGATGACATCCCTAAGATCCCTTTCCTGCTTGGTGCATGCTATATCCTCACCCCCAACTGATATATTGTGCCAGGGTTTTGTGCCCCATATGCATTATCTTGCACTTTTGCATTGAATTTCAACTGCCAAACCCTTGACCATTCTTCAAGTTTCTGCAGGTCCCTTCTCATTCTGTCTACACCCTCTGGTGTGTCTACTCTGTTACAGAGATTTAGTCATCAGCGAACAGTGAAATTCTGCCTTCTAGATCCTGTGCAATGTCACTGATGAAGATGTTGAATAGGACCGTCCCAGCACTGATCCCTGTGGTACCCCACTGGTCACTCTTCCCTCTGTGGAGTGACAGCCATTTACTACCACCCTCTGTGTCCTGCCACCCAGCCAGTTACCTACCCACCACACTACTGTCCTGCCCACACCCATATTCCCAGTTTGTGTAATAGTCTCTATGTGGCACAGTGTCAAAGGTCTTGCTGAAGTCCAGATAGGCCATGTCCACTGCCCTCCCTGATCCACCTCCCTAGTCACCCAGTCAAAAATTCAATGAGGTTGGTCTGACATGACCTCCCCCTGGTGAAACCATGCTGCCTTGGGTCCTGTAGTCCATTGACAACCAGATGTTCCACCAATCTCTCCTTCAGTAGTGCTTCCATGATCTTTCCCACTACCGAGGTGAGGCTGACCGGTCTGTAGTTCCCTGCTTCCTCTTTGTTCCCACTTTTGTATAAGGGGACTACATCTGCTGTCCTCCAGTCTTTGGGTACCTCCCTGTTTCCAGTGATTGGCTGAACAGGATAGCCAGAGGTTCAGCCACCACCTCTCTTAGTTCTTTAAGGACCCTGATGCACCCCATCTGGCCCCATTGCTTTATCAGTTTTATTACTTCCAGTTCCTTCAGGACCCTTTCTCGTAAAGGGACTTGTGTCCATTTCTGCACCATTCTCACTCCTTGTACTCCTTCAGACCCATTACTCCCTCTTCCTTAGTAAAGACTGAGCAGAAATACCTGTTCAATATGTCAGCTTTACTGTTGTCATCCTCCACGTGGCTCCCATCCTCCCCTTCAGTCTCACTATCCCTCCCTTTGTCTTTTCTTTTTTTCACTTATGTACCTGTAAAGGTTTGTCCCCTTTACCCACTGATTTTGCAATGTGTTCTTCTGTCTGAGCTTTGGCTTCCTTACTGACTTCCTGCCTCCCTTTGTTTCTCCTGGTACTTCTCCCTATCCCCTTCTGCCTGTGTCTTTTGTATTGCCTGAATGCAATCTTTTGGCTTTCCTTTCTTTGCTACCTCTTTGGAAAACCATAATGGTCTCCTCTTCCTTTTCCTCTTGCTAACCTGCTTAATGCATAATTCTGTTGTTCTTATAATCCCCATTTTAAATACTGCCCACTGTTCCTCAACCCCTGATTCCTGTCCCATTCCCTTAATGCCTCTTTCAAGTATCTCCCATTTTCCCAAAGTCTGCCCCCTAAAATCCAGGATACGTGTTTTGTGTGGTTTGGTTCTGCTCTTTCTGTGATTTCAAACCACTATGACTGGTGGTCACTGTTACCCAGGTGCTCCCCCACTGTTACCCCCATCACACTGTCCCTGTTTGTGAGCACAAGGTCCAGTATTGCCTTCTGCTGAGTTGGTTCCATGACCAGTTACTTGAGGAAGGCACCCTGAAGGAGTCCAGGATAAATCTGCTCCTAGTTGATGCTGCTGCTGGGATGCTCCAGTCCACGTCTGGTATCTTGAAGTCTCAACCATTACTACCTCACCCTTGTCTGCCATCCTTTGGATGGCTAGCATCAGCTCCAATCTGTTTCTTCCTCTGCTGGTGGTCTATAGACCACACCTGTGCGGATGGCTGGCCCCATTTTCCTTTCCAGCTTAACCCACAGTATCTCTCCTCCATTTTGTTCCTCCTGGATCTGTGTGGCCTTATGTCATTTTTCACATACAGTGCCACCTCCTCCCTTCCTGCCTGCTCTGTCTCTTCTGAATATGTTGTAGCCAGGTATGGCCATCTCCCAGTCATGGTTATCATTACACCAGGTTTCAGTGATGGCCACAATGTCCAGGTCTGACTGTACCATGACAGCCTCCAGATCTTCCATCTTGTTGCTAAGGCTCCTGGCATTTGCACACATGGCTTTCCATGATTTGACCTCCCTAGACTGCTTCACTGTTCTACTCCAGCCCCTTCCTTGGTTGTCATTTATCCCTGGTTCTCCTTGCTGTCTGCCCTTCTGCTGAATTTTGCCCCTTTTCTGCTTATCCACCTTTTGGATATCATATGTAGAAGATTTCCTGAGAGTGCTAGTGACAAAGAACTGTGCCAGCTTGGAAGATATTGTTTTTGTTTTTTGTGGTCTTGATATGCTTGCATGGCTGGAGTCAACATCAGAGGTTCTATGACTGGGTATTTCAATTTATAGTTCCTTCGCCATGTTGTCAGCTACATCCCAGAGCTCCGACCATCTGATTTAAGAAGACCTCATGTCTTGTAAAAAAGTGATAGTACTTTCCACTAATTCCAGAGCACTAGATAAATTCAGTTTTTTATTTTGCAATTCTTCGGAGGATCTGTTCGTCATCTTAAATATGTTCTCCAAGGCTAAGAGTCTATGCAAAAATGATTAGCTCTTCATTTTTCCCAACAGGCCTTTTGCAGTGGTAGCAGTTGCTCCATCAGCAGTTTGAATAGACAATGCTTCCAGTGTTTCTAACAGAGCACCATATCTTGCATGCATTTTTCAGAGGGATTCATACCCACAAGACCAACAAGTCTCACATAGGCGTCCAAGCTCAAGAACCTTCTGGTGCAATTGTTTCTGTGCTTCAACAATAGGCTCATGCCACTTGTAACTACAGCTGAGGAAGACATACAGCTCCTGAGCAACTGTGAGGACTTCTAGGCAAGCTGTGATGTTGGAACATGTGTCCGCTATAAGAAGGTTAAGCCTGTACACGTGACAATGCACATAAATAGCATGTTTAATTTTTTCTCGAATTTGAGCTTGTACTCCTTTAAAAGCACCACTCAGTTCAGAAGCTCCATCATAGCACTGCGCAACCATGTGATTAACATCAATCTGAAGACGCTGCAGCTGTTGAAGGATCAGGTTTGAAAGTGTTTCAGCATTAAGGTTTTGCAAATGGAAGCATCCTAGGGCTCTTTCCTGAATAATTCCTTCTCCATGGTAGCGTACTAGCTGGCGCAACTGTTCTTTTTTTGATGCATCTTTGGTTTCATCAACTAGGATGGAAAAATACTTGGCTTGCCTGACTTGTTCAACAATGCTTTCTTTGAGGATTTCTGCAGCCGAGTGTATTAAATCATTCTGGTACTGGTGAGCTGTATAATGTCAATATCTGCATGCCAATCTACCACTAAGGCTGGGTTGAGTAGAAGCAACAAGCTCCAGAATTTCAATGAAATTGCCTCTGTTACTTGAATCTTATGACTTGTCATGCCCATGAAAAGCAATACTCTGTCTTGCACAGAGTAGGATAACCTTTAAAAGCATCTCAACATGATTGCGATTTTCTGCAATGGCAGCAGAGCAACTAGAGACAAGCTGGTCTGCAACACAGGTAGAGCTTTTGGATTGAATGTTCAAGTATTCTTGCCATGCAACAGATGCATTGTTATTTCTAGAGCTGAGTTTGTGCTGTTTTAGCAAACTTTTAAAATCTTTCCATTTCTGAAAGCCAAGCTCAATAAATGCTCTGCTGCCAGCTTGTTCACCAGCTTTTGTACTCTGAATACCAAAATGTTGGCATGGAAAACAGAAAACAGAATCTGTTGCAATTGAATAGTCAATGAACAGATATGACAAAAAACAACTACTGTTAAAATGTCGACCGTCTGTGACAGGTTATGCATTTAGTTTGGGCTGGACTGAATGATTATTTTTGGAACTTGAAATATCTACAACTTTGGAGATGCTTGTGCTGGTATTAGTCACATCAGATTCATGACTAGGTAACAAATACTGCACTCCACAGTACTGAACTCCTGACGATGATGAGGATGAAGGGAACGATGATGACATGTGTGTACTGTATGCTGCTTCCTTACCTTCCTGAGGTGTCGTGCCACTGGCTGTGCTAGATGTTGATGGTGCACAGTCATTGGGATCATCTGTGACCTGCAGGACACTCTGTAAGGAAGTATTTCTGGCATTCTTTTCCATTGTGGATGGCTCTTTGTTCCCACCTTTCTGTTCTGGTGTGCCAGTGGACGTAATGGATGCTGATCGTGCACAGTCATTGGGTTCATCTGTTAACTGCATGACACACTGTAAGGAAATATTTCCAACATGCTTTTCATTCGTGGACTGCCCTTTGTTCCCACCTTCCTGGCCTGGGTCAGTGGACATGGTGTCTGTTGCTGGTGCATGGTCAGTATTATCTGTAAATTGCAGGATACTTGTCTGTATACCTCTTCTTCTAATTTGGACATTCTTTTTCATGGCTGGCTCCTCATTACCACTATCTTCATTTCTAGAGGCCTTTTGTTTTACAAACGATGAAATACTCATCTGTAATAGTCGAGGTCGTGGCGCAGGCTCCATCCTCCAGACTCACTGGGGAAAAAAATAAACTTCAGCTAATACATACACACAGAAATGTCCCCCACAAAAAGCCCCAAGAGGCTGATGAAATAATGCATACCATCCTGCAGATCATAGGTGACATTGTGTACTCAGTTAGCCTGAGCAGAGGAGATGGATTATGTCATTTCAAACTCTAGCAGCAGCCCGAGCCACTCTGGAATCAATTGTAGGGGGATAGAATTTAGAATGTTGTGTGAGTTCAGCCAGTGGCTACTGGAAGCTCTGAGTGAGCAAGCAGCAGTGCTCAGACTGAGGTGCCTGCTGGCTCACCTGTCCAGTGGTTGCCTGTGTAATGGTCCTCTGGTCATTTTTCTCACACCAGTGAGTGAGATAACAGCAGTGCCACTGACAGTGATAGAGACCTGTCACCTGGACCCTAGTGGGTCATTTCTGACTAAAACTCGAAGTGTAAAGGAACTACAGTTCTGTGAGTCTAAGGGCAATCCCCTGAGAGACCACAAGACTGTCAGCTGCCCAGGCCCCCAGCAAAGAGATAAAGGCACAGTTGGACTGACCCACAAAGAAACATGGTGCAAACAGAGCTACAGTATTAAAGTGCAGCTCAGTACTGACAGACATATGTCACCCTGGGAGCTCCTCCATTGATTTACAAGATTGGCCCCAGTATCTGTTTTCTAGATGGTCCCCCAGTACACCAGCCCGACCCTGGACTAAGGTGTTCACACTTTGAAAGTGGAAAAGCACCAGATTAAAGTGTCATTCAGTCTAATGTCTGTAACAAATGACAAAGCAAACCATGAATACAGAAACAGAGACTAGTACAATATTGGAAGTCGTCTGATGGTGTATGTTCCCAGAGATAAGGCTAGAATACACCAGGAAGAGCCCCAGCATCACCAGAAATATGTTCTGAATGCTTTAACTAAATTGTGGAGACCTTTATCAACCTTTTAGTGGTTGAAGGGTTCATTTGTGTAACCCCAAAGGGATAGCAGAGGCTGGTTGGGGCATGGGTGGATGGACCCTCACCTGAATTTCCATTCATGGCTAACTGTCACCAGATGTGCACAAGTTTACCTATTTCTAGTAGTGGACACTCGAGGTCTGCTTCTAGCATGAAATATATGGGTACCCTCAGACAGGAGCCCTAGCTAGCATAGTCCTAGCACATTTCTCCCAGAATTCGGAATAAATACTGCTCCCAATGGTGACCTTGGACCTCTTTGATGCCCAAGAGCCAGGTATTTTCCCTAAAAGCCAGCAGGGGTGATGCCTTTTGTTATACCAACCAACTTTTGGTTTGGAGCCCTATCTTTGTACAAGTAAGGGGGGGCACAGGTTGCACACTTTCAATTGTGCAACTGGTGCATAGGATGGAATACAAACAGTTAATATTCAAGTAGGAAATTGTAATGTACAGCTTTCTCCTCTGTGAAGCTGGCCTGCAGCACATTCAAGTGATGTGCAAACTGCGGCTTTAATGTAACTGCATGGCTCACTACTGCACCCCTAACCCAACAAGCACAAACTTAGTGATGGCAAATGCAGCTCACTCAAATAACTGCAGTCACAGTAACACCCCCATCGCTTATGATACCCATACAATATAGATACTATTAAGCAATAAGGTATGACCAGGGATTAGATTACAGTCAGTTAATCACCCCCTAGGGGTGTAATGTGGAATGAGGTGCAGCCAACGAGTGCCATGTTGCTCCTGGGGGTGATTAACTGCCTGTTAATATAACTCTTGGGAGTGCCTTATTGCTATTATAAAAAAGTTACAAACAAAGAGGCTTAAAAGAATTCTTTTTGAATGTTTTCCTCATTTAGAGGGAGATTTTTAATAAAATAGTTATTCCACCAACAGTTTAAGAATGCTGGCTGAAAATCAGAATGCATCA
Source organism: Neoceratodus forsteri (assembly GCA_016271365.2). Taxonomy (NCBI): domain Eukaryota; kingdom Metazoa; phylum Chordata; order Ceratodontiformes; family Ceratodontidae; genus Neoceratodus; species Neoceratodus forsteri. The sequence continues at coordinate 1,088,613,529 of CM028132.1, read as the reverse complement.
TTCCAGTCATTCAGCAGTACTAGAGGATGCAATGCTGACAAGAAGAATCCACATGCCATTGTGATCAGGCTGTACATGACAATATAACATAGATTAATGTAAAGCTGTTGGAACCCTAATAGTCAATCAGATTGCATCATTTCTGAGAACCCTTATAATCTATATTATAAAATGGGCAAAGGATTTCAAGCAATCTGATTGGTTGTTAGCCATGCATTAGATGTGTCTAATGCACAGCTAAAACTAGAACCCCCATTTAGAATACACAAGCCCATTTTATAAGTGCAAAAAGCCACTCCGGGGATGTGCATTAGACAGTTATAATGCACAGCTAGGGGACTGGATGCACTCAGTCTGTGGCCTTGTGCCTCACTATGTACCCCTAGCTGTGCACACCCCATTGTGTCTTATTGCTTATGTAATACACTACTACTGTACCACAAACAGTAAGGAATAGATTTCTGCTTTCAAACCCACACTGAACAGATGTTCCATCAATAAGGAATCATGGGGACGATGGGTAGAAGGGAGTCTGGAACCTTAGTTTAACATCTCATCCAAAGGGCAGCACACTCCAGCAGTACAGCATCTTCCTAATACTGCACTCAGATGCCAGTGTTTTAGGTGAAAGTTCAATCTGAGTTTGGGATGAGAATCCACAACCTTCTGATCCACAGGCAGATGTACTACCAACTGAGCCACACCAACATCTTGAGCACTGAGGAGCTGCAAAGATCTATGGCAGCAAGGATGCAGAAGTGCAATGGTAGGGTAAATGTGCTCATCAATTAGGCGGAGCACCCCAACATAAGCAATAGTGGAGGTGAGTGCCCCCACAGAAAGGAAAATATGAATACCTATTAAAAAGATAAAAATAAGACATAGATAATTGTTGCTTCTAGTAGAAAACTTGTAATCTTGCAACTTTTAGTTGCTCTTAGTTAGTTGTACAGCTTTTTTATTCGTATTTGTAAGTCAATGAAAATAGAAAACTTGTAATAAACCTACATTCATTCAAAAACCTCTCTCGCTCTCTTTTTTCCCAAGATTTTCCATATATTGTGAAGTCATTTGCAAAGTTCAATGTGTGTTTCTGGACTTGGGAGTTGCCCAGTTTCCATGTAAACACATCCTACACTGTGACTCACCAAGTTCTCCAAAAAGTGCACGAGAGGCCCAGGGATCTTCACAATCACCGACTTAACTTTTATAAATATATAACAACAAAGTTAACTATTCAGATTCAAGATGTGAACACAGGCCTTACAGAACTGACTTTTCAAAAACAAAGGGAAATACTGCGCTCAACTCAGGGAAACTTTGGAGGTACTCAGTAAGGCAGCAAACCATAATGTACACCAAATAAAAGAACCGATACTCCAGGATTAATGTTGTAGGTGATTTTAAGCTAATAATGAAAAGCGATGAAGATGAAGACAGCCCCTAGTGCCTTGACTTACCAGTATTCCAGTTCCAGGGTGGCATCAGGAGACTCCCTCTGGAAGATCTGTTGGTGGAGGTGCTAGGGTCTTTGTCAGCGTCTTCGTTGCTTTTCATTATTTGGATTAAATTCACCTATAGCATTATTCCTGGAGTGCCAGTTCTCATCTTCTTTACAGGACAGTGCATTGTCTAGAGTATGAGGAGAGAATAGAAGAGCCATATCTGTATCCCTTGGGCACTAGGAGGGAAGGGGATGACTGAAACTTTTAAATATTTGAAAGAGATAGACAATGTGAGGGAAGGGAGCATGTTTCTGTGTAAAGAAAACCCAAAAAGTAAACTAGGGGGCATAGTTTGAACCTAGAGGGAAGACAGTTTAGAGGCAACAGGAGAGGGCACTGTCACAAATGCACTCAGCAGGTCAGGCCCTCTGCTCCAACAGTGCCAACCTCCCAGCGCAGTACTGTGAACAGGTAACAGACAGGGTACCCTCTTGTCTGCTTGTGGGTCTGACTCACCTTTGGTCTCAAGTTCTGGGAGGATTCAAACTGAGAACCTTATGCTAGCATACCCAAATGTACAGGCTCAGATAATCTGCTCTTCAGGGGGGTGCCAGATATCTTTCTCCTAAGGGCACCTAACCAGGTATCCAAAATGTACCCTTAAAGCTGTATAAGAGACCTTAGGTGTATTCTTACCTTTTCCCAGTTTGATAACACCATCAAACTCTGAACAGTTTTTGCCAGTCTTAACCCTTTATACGTCACATGCAAAAAGAATTTCGAAGACACACCCAGGCAGTCTTTTCAAATGAAATGTTTACTTAAAAATGGATACAAATGTGTAAAACATAAACACAGAACAATATATCACAAAGCATACAATCACCTACAAGAAAACAAGGCACACTACAAAATCCTACCAACATACAGTTAGACTTTTTCTATCTAATGTATTACCTCTTTACAGTGCTTAAGTTAGATCTTGTTTCTTAACAGCCCAAAAGAAATGTCACTAAGTTCAGCCTCAGTATTCAGTTTAAACTGGCTGTCTCATACACCCCTTCCATGATGTCATCTAGCTCCTCCTTTTAGAATATAAATAATATACAAACAGGATCTCCTATCAGGAGGTATATTAAATAAGGTGACATCAGCAAAACCTCATTTCCCTAATATGACTCCTAAATTAACATTTTCTCTGATCTTGAGCAGCTCCTGTTCCCAAGGCACATGAAAGGATTTTTATAACTTTAGCACCATGGTGGGAACATGTTTTTCCTCTAAGATGTCATAAAAGTGTATGAGCCCTATATCCTGGTAGCTAGGACAGTTCTAATTAAGTCAGAAACAGGAGACCCTTAATTAAGTCTCTCTAGTCTTTTAATTGCCTCCTGGTTTCAAGTTAATATATACTGTTATTTCCACTAAAACCTGAGGGGGGGCACGCATAGCCCAGCTAGTCTTATGGAGACAATCACACACTACATTTTTATATTACAAATATCATAGAACAATCATAACCAGCTGACCAAGTGTCACAATCCTCCCCAAATAAACTGAATTTGGGGGCTCTATCCCCTGCATGGGATGAGATTCCCAAGTCAGTTCACTTCTCGTAAAGACATGACAGGCCATCACTGTTCTGACTGGTCACTCCAGCCCTATGTAAGATTGTCATGTCATACTCTTGCAAGGCAAGACTCCATCTTTATAGTATACCATTTGTTTTCCCATTTGGGTCAGCAAAAACCAAGAGGTTGTGGTCCATTTGTACCTCAAAATGCTGCCCTTATAAGTATGGCTCCAACTTCTTTAGGGCCCACACTATGGCAAGACACTCTTTTTCCACAGTAGAGTAAGCCTGCTCCCTGGGAAGTAACTTTTTACTCAAGTACACTACTGGGTGATCTTTCCCTTGGTAGGATGTCTGACTCAGTACTGCCCCAATACCCACGTCTGAGGTGTCAGTCTGAACTATAAAGGGTCTGCTATAGTCAGGACTTGTCAATACAGGAGCACTGCACAGTGCCTCCTTCAGTCTGGTAAAGGCTTTTTCACAAGCTGGTTCCCAGGTAATTTTCTTAAGCATCCTTTTCTTTACCAGGTCAGATAGGGGAGCAGCCAGGGCACTGTAATTGGGTACAAATTTCCTATAGTACCCTGCTGTCCCTAGAAACCTCCTGACCTGCTTCTGTGTTTCTGGTCTGGGCCATGCCTTGATCACTTCTATTTTTACTTGTTTAGGATGAAGCTGTCCTCGGCCAACAACATGCCCAATGTCTGTCACTTCAGCTATGGCTACCTGGCACTTCTCAACTTTGACAGTGAGCCAGGCCCTCTGTATCCTGCCCAGCACTTCCCTAAGGTGGGACAGGTGTTCCTCCCAGCTGGCTCTAAAGATGGCAATGTCATCCAGGTACACCACGGCATAATCATCAGTGCCATTTAACACCTAGTTTACCAACCTTTGGAAAGTGACCTGGACGTTCTTCATTCCGAAAGGCATTACTTTAAATTCAAATAAGCCTATTGGAGTGATGAAGGCCGACCTCTCCCTAGCTCTGTCCATTAACTCAACCTGCCAATACCCCTTTGTCAGGTCAATAGTCGTAAGGTATGTCACCCCTCCCAACTTGTCCAGGAGTTCATCTGTCTGGGGCATCGGGTGGGTGTCTGACTTCATGACTGCATTCAGTCCACGATAGTCCACACAGAAAAGAGAAGAGCCATCTGGCTTGGGCACAAGGACTACGATTGAGGCCCAGGGGCTGTGGGATCTCTGGATTACCCTTAAATCCAGCATTTCCTCCACCTCCCCTAATGTCCCTTTGGACAGCCTCTGACACCCGATATGCTGTCCATTGTATGGGTGTCTGTGTTCTGTCTCCACATTGTGCATTGTTAAGGGGATTAGTCCAGGCTTGGTGCTAAACAGGGGCAAAAGTCTGCTAAAACCTCTCTTACTTCCTGTATCTTGTCCAGGACCAGCTGGGGAGACAATTTAACTACCTCCACAGAGGACTCCCACTTGTTTTCTTTCAGCAAATCCAGAAGGGGGTCTCCTTCATCTGTCCCCTCCCCAGGACTACATACTGCTAACACCATGTCAGCCCTATTAGCATATGGCTTCATCATGTTGACATGGTACATTCTTTCTGTCTGTCTTCTGTCAGGTAACTCTATGATATAATTCACGTCATTTACCTTCCTAACTACTTTGTATGGTCCTGCCCACTCAGCTTGCAGCTTGTCTTTCCGGACCGGAATAAGGACCATGACTTTCTGACCTACCGTGTATGAGCAAGCTCTGGCTCTGTGGTCGTACCACACTTTTTGTTTGTGTTGGGCAGCTGCCATGTTGCTCTGGGCTGTCCCCATAAGCTCCATCAGCCTTTTCCTAAACCTAAGGATGTAATCCACTATGGGAATTCCCTGGGAGGTGTGCTTGCCTTCCCAGTCCTCCCGGATCAAGTCTAGGGGCCCATGTACCTGGTGTCCATATAAGAGTTCGAAGGGGAAAAATCCTGTTGACTCTTGGGGCACCTCCCTGTATGCAAACAGGTGGGGAAGGTATTTTTTCCAGTCCCTCCCAAGCTGTTCAGCAAATGCTTAGATCATTGACTTGAGGGTACTGTTAAATCTTTTCACAAGCCCATTGACTTGCAGGCGATAAGGTGTTGTGTGTCTCTGCAGCACCCCACAATTCTCCCACAAACATTTCATCAGGTCCGATATGAAGGAACCTCCTCGATCGGTGATAACCTCCTGTGGAGACCTAACATGGGAGAAAATCCCAAGTAAGGCATCTGCTACTTTGTCTGTCCTCAGTGAGGATAGGGCAACTGCCTTAGGGTACCAGTTGGCATAATCCACCACAGTCAGGATGAACCTCTTCCTGGAGGAGCTGGGGGGATTTAAAGGCCCCACAATACCCATTCCCACCCTCTGGAATGGCTCCTCCACTATGGGCAATGGAATAAGGGTGGCTTGGGTTTTCTTACCTGCCTTCCCTATTTCTTGTCACTGGTGACAAGGCCTTCCATACTCCTTCACCTGCTGGGTGAAGTTGGACTAATAGAAATTCTGGGCCAATGGCTGTGTAGTGCGTGCGATTCCTAGATGATGAGACAAAGGAATATCATGTGCAATCTTGAGCAACTGCTCATGATACCCCTGGGGAATGACAAATTTCCTGTCTATCACCCCTCCCTCTGTGTGCACAGCCTGAGTATACATCAGTCCATTTTCCCAATAAATGTTATGTTTACTATAACCTCCCTGTGCTCCATCAAAGTCTGCCCAAGCCCTCAGCTTCTGTAGACTAGGGTCACTTTTCTGAGCAGCTGCAAACTCCTTACACATTCCCAAGGTATGGGACAGGTTCTTTTTAGTCTCTAAACTAGGGTCCCTAGCACTAGCATCAGGGCACTCAGGATCACTGTAATCCCTAACCCTCTGACAATGGGTCACCCCTCCTCCTTCTGAGTAACCCTCCATAACTGTGTGGTTAACTGCTACTGGGGAAATTTCCACCCCCTTTTCATTAGTCTCCAGATCAGGAGACACAGGCTGGAGAATCAGCCTCCCAGGGATCTCCACACTGGCTTCTGTGGGGTCCAGGGAACTACAATTTCCCCTTCACACTTGGCTATGTGTAACTGCACACACCATCCCCTGTTTGAAATTGTTGCCAAGTATGACATCCACTGCTAAAGTTTTGGCTACAGCCACCTGTTGTACAGTTTCCCCCATTTCACTCAAGTCTAGAACACTAGTGAGTGGCAATGTTTTCTTCTTACTAGTGAAGTCTTGCACAGTGACATACGTATTGGGTATAAGCTGACCAGGCTCTACCAGATCCCCTTTTACCAATGTCAGGGATGCCCCATGTCCCTTAACCCTTGTGTCTGTACACCATTCACCGTGACTGGGTGCATGTGTTCCCTCATGTTCACAGGCATGCTTCCAGGGACACACAAACAACCCACTTCTTTCCTAGCCCCATGTTGCGTATTGCTCACCCTTCTGGGACACTGTCTGACAATATACCCAGTTTCTTTACAAACCCAGCATTCATTTCTTTTCCCTGAAAAATCTTTTCTCTGAAACCTGGGGCTAACTAGTTTTGGTGGAGGCAGTAAGGGTTTTAGCTGCCCTGAAGGCACACTTTTCCCTTTCTGTGTTGCCACGCCCACCCCATTTGCTCTCAGAGCAGTTCTGTTCTTGGCATAGCGGTCTGAGAGTTCGGCAGCCTCTTGCACTGTTTTAGGATCTCGGTCCCCCAGCCAGGTTTTCAGCTCTGCTGGGCATTCCTCAAAAAACTATTCTAACAAAATAGCATTTTCAATTTTATCTACAGAGTTTGCTTCAATTTCTTCCCACCAACGTTTTAAAAACTGACATTCTTTCTTGGCTAGCTCCTCATAGCTCATATCAGGGCTTCTCCTGAGCTTATGGAATTTAGCTCTGTATGCTTCAGCAGTTAAATCAAACTTTTTTTAAAAGTGCTGCTTTATGTTTGCTGTAATCATTACTGTCCTCATTGTCCATTTGACCCAATGCATTCTGAGCTTTCTCGGTAAGTAGCGGGGATCGTTGGAAGCTCCAGGACCCCTAGGAATTTTAACCTGAATGCAAACCTTTTCAAAGGAATTTAAAAAGGCATCCATACCCTCCCCCTGTTTAAATTCAGCTATCAAGTTGGAATTCAATTTGTAACCTAGTGCTGTAGTTCCAGTTAAACACAAGCCACATATGTGCTCTGGTGCCGGTGGTCGGAGTTGTAACTTCTCCAGTTCACATCACCTCTGGTGCTCACGCTCCTTATGTTCAGCTTCTCACTGTTCTCACTCCCTCTTCTCCTCTGCAGCTCGCTGGCACTCACACTCTTCACATTTCTCTTGCTCAGCATCTCTCAGGAACTCCAGCTCCATTCTGCACAGCTCAATCTGCAGCCTGAGTGCTTCTGGCTCCAGAATGCCGGTGACCTTCCCCTGCTGCTGTGGCCTTTTGCTGGCACTGGCCCTGTTGTCATCCTCACTGGATCTGGACAGTGCACTGGCTGCTAGCCCCTCCACACTCAAGGTCTGGTCCCTTACAGTCAGTTAGTGACTCAAAGCTCTGGTCATCTGCTGCCATCAGGGCATCAGGTACTCTTTGTAAAGAGCAGAGAACATTCCCGGGTTCCTGGCCAACATTCCCCTTCCCATAAAACCAGTTCATGCAATTATCCAGGCTGTGTGTGGGTGATGATGTGCGATATGGCCACCACCACACATTCAGTCACTTCACTACTAGTCTAGCATTGCTTGTAAAGCGTTTTAGGATACTGTGTATGAAAAGTGCTATATAAATGCTGATTCTTCTTCTTCTGATTCTTCATTCATGAGGTTCTGCTTGGTGGCTCTCCCCTTATACAGGACTCCTCTGTTCTGGCACAACTTCTTCAGTCTACAGTGTGCCCGCTGTAGTTGGAAGCAATCTTCTTCCCTAACTACGGCTACTCTAACTTGCACTTTAGAAAAAAAATAAAACAGGTAGGAACTTGACTATAAGCAAAATGACATAGTTCCATTTCCTTTTTAAAAATAAATCACTGCCTTTTTTTTTGCAAGTGAGCTGTACAGTATTAAGCTGACACACTGAACAGTTAAAGCTTGTGTTACCAAATTTATCTGCACTGCTGCCAACCAATCTGTCACAAATGCACTCAGCAGGTCAGACACAGTGCCAAACTCTGAGCACAGTATTGTGAACAGGTAACAGACAGGGTAACCCTCCTGTCTGCTTTTGGGTCCGAATCACCTTTGGTCTCAAGTTCTGGGGGGGGATTCAAATAGTGAACCTTATGCTACCGTACTCAAATGTACAGGCTCAGATAATCTGCTCTTTCTGGGGGATGCCAGATATCATTCACCTAAGGGCACCTAACCAGGTATCCAAAATGAACCCTTAAAGCTGTATAAGAGACCTTAGGTATATTCTTACCTTTTCCCAGTTTGATAGCACCACTCTGAACAATTTTTGTCAATCTTAACCCTTTATATGTCACATGCAAAAAGAACTTCGAAGATACACTCAGGCAGTCTTTTCAAATGAAAGGTTTACTTAAAAAATGGATAAAAATATGTAAAATGTAAATACAGAACAATATAACACAAAGCATATAATTACTTACAAGAAAACAAAGCAAACTGCAGACAAACTCCTACAAACTTACAGTTAGACTTTTTCTATCTAATGTATTACCTTTTTACAGTGCTTAAGTTAGATCTTGTTTCTTAAGAGCCCAAAAAGAAATGTCACTAAGTTCAGCATCAGTATTCAGTTTGAACTGTCTCTGTCACACACACCCCTTCCATGATGTCATCTAGCTCCTCCTTTTAGAATATAAAAAATATACAAACAGGATGTCCTGCCAGGAGGTATATTAAATAAGGCGAAATCAGCAAAATCTAGTTTCCCAAATATGACTCCTAAATTAATATTTTCTCTGATCCTGAGCAGCTCCTGTTCCCAAGGCACATGAAATGATTTTTATAACTTTAGCACCATGATGGGAACATGTTTGTCCTCTAAGATGTCATACAAGTTTAGGAGCCCTATATCCTGGTAGCTTGGTCAGTTCTAATTAAGTCAGAAACAAGAGACTTAATTAAGACTCTCTAGTCTTTTAATTACCTCTTGGTTTCAGGTTAATATATCCTGTTATTTCCACTAAAACCTGGGGTGGGAGAGTACCCATAGCCCAGCTGGTCTTATGAAGACACACACTACATTTTTGTATTACAAATATCATAGAACAATCTTAACCAACTGGCCAAACATCACAGGTATTACTTTGCAGAGAGGATGGTGGCCCCTGGAAGAGAAAGAGGTTGTGGGGACCAAAATGGTAGGAGAGTTAAGAGGGTGCATGGGATAACTACATGGGAAAAAAACAAGGCAGGGAGGGATTAGGGAACAGGATAAACCTGGAAGTAAGGAGGGGTCTGGAATCTCTATTGGGGAGGGGGGTGCAGCGATGGGGTATAAAGAGGTCAAGGGCTTCCAATGGGGATGGGTTTGGGCAGACTGGATGGGTCAATGAGGTCCTTTTCTGTTCTCTGATTTCTATGTTTCTGTGTTAATTGTACCAAATAATATCATGGCAGACAAAGGGAAACTTCCTCCTAACACAGGGTCAGCAATATTTTGAGATAAAGAGGGGAAGTGACTGCCTGGTCTGACACCTAGGATGGAGGTGGCAGACATAAACACTTAAAACCACAGGAGAAGTATTGGAGCTGGCCAGGGGAAGAAGATCGAGCATCCCAAGGGTTACTGTCTTCATCCTGGGGGGGGCACATCCCACAGCACTACTTTTACCTGTAGATGTATGGGTGGCAGAGTGCAGGGAGGGTAGGCTGGGTCATGTATTGCATCAGCATGCTGACACATGCTCAAGTCAGGGACGTCACCCCAATGCCAGAAAGAACTGGGGAATTTGGAAACCAAATAAATAAGAAAAAAAACCTCCTCCACCTGCAGCTACATGAAAGTCTGGTATATAGAGACCAGAAAGGGGTGGTAAATGCACTAAGCAGGAGTGGGGGGTGAACAAATGATGAATTAAAAAAAAACCTTCCAGACAACCTTTTTGTAACCCTCCTTCCACCTGATGCTGAACCTTTGTGCTGAGTAATACAAGGTGTCTTTCAAGCCCTTAACATCAGCTATAGGTTCATTGCCCCAGGGGTAGAGATGCAGTGAATTTAAAATCCACCAGCGAAGTGGACATGAAGTGGCCACTTCACGTTGGTGGAACGCTATGCTAGGTGGCCACTGTAAAGTGCTCACTTCGACTTCTCATTATGACTTTGCATTGTCATTCCACCTTAATGTGACGCAAGGTGAAGTGACAATATAGGCAGCCCCCCCCACATCACATGGCTTACAGCACTGTAAGTCACATGCTTTAGCCAAACAGGAAGGAAGTGAGTCAGAAAAGCAGTTACTTTCACTTTCTCCTTTGCAGTTGTAGAAGGAGGAAGCCTTTTTGATGTAGAGAGAGGAGATTTTGTTTTCTAGTTGCATCTTGTGATTTCAAGCACAAAAAACAGCTTTTTTAAAAGCTATGTCTTGATTTTTTTTGTACTGTGTTTTTCGTTGTTTTTTGCTACTAAATTTTTTTTTTATAAGTTTTGTTTTTTGTGTGTGTGTGTGTGTGTATGTGTGTGCTTGTGTGAGTGTGAGACTGAGTGCGGGTGAAGGTCGGAGTATTGAGGTGTCAGTCAGAGTCGGGGACTTGTGTGCGATGGACCCGGGACAAGGAGAGTCTGTGGCCCATGGGTGTGGGCAGAGGAGAGGAGTGCGCACATGTGGGGGTGGTTGGGTATTATTGGACCACTTCTGACTCTTGGGTGTTGCATCTCCCCCTGTAGAAGCAGCACCAGTGCCACCGGTGGTGGTGCATCCACCTAGTCTGTCACTACCACCACCACCAGTAGCAGCTACAGGGGCTCCAGCAGCACCCCTCCACCACCACTACAGCCACAGGTGGAGCCCCAGGGAAATGAAGGTGCTTCTGGCAGTATATCTGGTCCCCCCTGCAGCTCCCCAGTGTGGCAGTTTTTTTAACTGTGTGGGGGGAGACAGCACCATTGTGGTTTGCCGTCTGAGGTGTGCAGGTGCACTGTGGCCCCCGGGGGAAATATTTGGGGACTGGTAGCCAGCACACGCACATGGCAAACCACCACAAGGTGAAGTGACAGGCTGCCACCGAAAGGGCTAGGCATCCACCTGCTGGCCCTTCTGTGGCAGTGGCAGAGGGTGCTGGGGGTGTTGTGCCTCACTGCCACAGCAGGAGGGGGGCAGTTGCAGCAGCTGCTCCACCACCACCACCACCGCAGCCACCAGCACCACCCTCACCACCACCACCACCACCACCACCACCACCACCACCTGGCTTTCCTGCTACAGTGGACCCAGACGCAGTGCCTGTAACACAGGCAGACATTGCACTGGTGTGGGCAGCCCTCAAGGAAAGCAACGAGAGGATGGGTGCTGTGCAGCAAGGAGGTGGATCAAATCCAGCAAAAGCAGCTGCAAATAATGACAATGCTCCACCTGCTGCTGGAACACCATGTAATCCCTCATTAAGGGATTTTTTTTTTGGATCCCTCCCCCCCACTACTGGGCTGTACTGTTTTTGTTGTTGTTTAATAATTAAGCAATAAGGCACAACAGGGTGTGTGTATGGAGTGTAACCATACGTCACTCTTGGGGGTGGTTGAAGCACGCGAGACAAAGCCGAGTGCTTCCACCACCCCAGGAGTGACGTTATTACATGATAATACACATCCCTGGAGTGCCTTATTACAATTATACAATGGCTTGTTGTCATACAAAATAAAAAAAAAAAAAAAATGAATTTAAGGAATCCAAAAGATCATGATACATAGCCAAAAGGTCATGATCCATAGCATCCAAAAGCAATACAGTGATGTTATTGTGTAATAACATCACTGTCTCAGGCACACATTGACCAATCAGAGTCCAGGAAATTTTCTTGCCATTGTATAATAGACATTTGTCCCTCTGTTGTTGCAGCGCCTCAATAATGTTGACTTTCTGTTGTGGAGTGCTTGTGGACAAGCTGGTGTGAGCAGTGCTAGTATGATGTGCTAAATTGCATGTGTGCAGTCAGTGTTGTTTCCTGTGTGTGTGTGTGTGTGTCATCAGACATTGCGCAGCGTGTTGCAAACATATATTGCTGCTGCTGACTTGTTGCAGTGTTTATGGTATAAAGAATAGTGAGCAGAATAACGTATATTTTATTGTCACCATCATTATCAGTAGACTAAGTGATATGATACTTTTTCAGAAGTGTCTGGCCAGAGTGCACCTTAGTCACATACTGCACACATAACTTTTAGGAGAGCACGTGTTTTTTGTGCTATGATCTCCACAAAGTCATGTGTGCACTGTGAGTGACTGAGGTGCACAGTGACCCGATACCTCTGAAAAAATATCATATCACTTACTCAGCTGGTGCTGATGGTACCAATAAAATATACATCAGGTACTCTTTGTTATTTTTATTCTTGATACTGCAACAAGTCTTAACATATGTATGTTTGCATGAAGCTAGACAATGTATGCACACACAGGAAAGAACACTGACGGCACACATGCAATTTAGTACAACATACTTGCATTGCTCAGTCTTCATGATGTTTGCAAAACACTTCAAATCCAATTCATGAGTCCTGACACAAAGTAAACATTACTGAGGCTCTATAACTTTTGTTTTTGAAATAGACATGAAAGAGATTCACCAGCTTACAGCATTGCACCCGATATATAGAAACACAGAAGTTGACAGCAGATAAGTACCTCAAGGCCCATCCAGTCTGCTCATTTCTTTTTCTACCTTGTAAATGTGCCAACAGCCTTTGCTCTGTCAATGGCCTATCTAGTCATACTCATCTGTATTGCTCCCTTATGCCTATCCCATACCTGTTTGAAGCACTGCACTGTATTCATATCCACCACTTCCTGAGGCAGGCTGTTCCATGCATCCACCACCCTTTCTGTGAAAATGAACTTCACGTTACCCCTTAATCAGCCTCCCTCTAATCTCATGCTGTGTCCTCTTGTCCTGCTATTTTTTTACATTGAAACATGTTAAACTCTTTCAACTTGTTAATGCCCTTAATGTGTTTGGTTCGATCATATTGCCTCTCTCCCTCATTTGCTCTAGGGTATACATATTGAGCTTCATTAATCTGTCTTCATATGTTTTCTGATGCAGTCTCTGCACCGTTTTGGTTGCCCTTCTCTGGACTGCCTCAATTTGGTTAATGTCCTTGTGAAGGTGTGGCCTCCAGTACTACACGCAGTACTCAAGATGGGGCCTAACAAGTGTCTCGTAAAGAGGGATTACTACTTCCCTCTTACGACTTGTGATACCCCTACTCATACACTCTACCATCCCCCTAGCCTTACCTACTGCTTTAGTGGTCTGCTTGGATGATTTCAGGTCATCTGTGATGATGATGCCCAAGTCTCTTTCTTCCCTTGTGACTGCCAGCAACTCTCCTCCCAGCCTATAGGTGGCTCCAGGGTTTCTCTTCCCTGTGTGCATGATCTTGCACTTCTTTGCATTAAACCACAGTTGCCACTTTTCTGACCATTTTGCTAGTTTATCCAGATCTCTTCTCATTCTGCCCACCCCATCTGGATCATCTACTCTGTTGCAGATCTTGGTGTCATCTGCAGACAGACAAACTTTGCCCTTCAGTCCATCTGCAATGTCACTGATGAAGATATTGAAGAGGACTGGCCCCAGGACTGATCCCTGAGGTACCCCACTTGTGACTTGCATCTCTTCTGACTGTATACCATTTACCACCACTCTCTGTTGTCTGCCCATCAGCCAGTTTGCCACCCAGTTGACTAACCTCTGACTCACCCGGTGCTACCCAGCTTAATAATCAATCTTCTATGTGGAACAGTATTGAAAGCTTTGCTGAAGTCAAGGTAGGCGACATCATCTGCTCCCCCTTGGTTCACCACTCTGGTTACCCAGTCAAAGAAATCTATGAGATTAGTTTGACAGGACCTTCCTTTTGTAAACCCATGCTGTTTTGGATCCTGTGCTCCTATGGATTCCAGGTGTTGCACTATCCTTTCCTTAAGGAGTGCCTCCATAATCTTGCCCACTACTGAGGTAAGACTGACTGATCTGTAGTTCCCTGCCTCCTCCCTGCTACCACTCTTGTGCAGCGGGATCACATGAGCCCTTCTCCAGTCTTCTGGGACTTCTCCTGTGCTCAGACACTCACTAAACAGTTCTGATAATGGCTCTGCTAGTACCACACTTTGCTTCTTTAGTACCCTGGGATGTATGCCATCAGGTCCCATTGCCTTGTCCACCCTGAGCTTATCAAGCTCTTGTAGGACCCTTTCTTTTGTGAAGGGACTAGTGCTCACCTCCCTCCCCTCTGTGTCCATGGTGCTGAGCTATAGGCCCTGCCCTACCTTCTCTTCAGTAAATACTGAGCAGAAGTATCTATTTAGGATAGATGCTTTTACATGGTCCTCCTCACATGCCCCCTTATCTCCTTTGATCTTAGCAACACCCCCTCTGAACTTTCTCCTTTCACTAATGTATCTATAGAAAGTCTTGTCACCTTCTTTTACTATCTGTGCTACTGTTTCCTTGGTTTGGGCCTTTGCCTGCCTTACTGCCTTCCGTGCGTCCCTTAGAGAAGTTTGGTATGCCTCCCTATCTTTCTCCCGCTGAGTTCTCTTATATTTCCAGAAGGCCAGCCTTTTGACTCTGACCTTTTCTGCTACTGTTTTTGAGAACCGAAGTGGTTTCCTTCTTCTTTTGCACTTTCTTTTCTCTCTAACACAATGGGATGTTGATTCAAGAATTGCATCCTTAATGCTTGCCCACTTTGCCTGTACCTCCCTCACCTGTATTTCTTTTTGCCAGGGCTAGCTTAACTCTGTTGGCCATCTTATAAAAATCAGCTCCTCTGAAGTCCCAGATTTTTGCCTTGGAATGGGATGATTTAGTTATAGTGGCCAAACTGAACCATACCATGTGATGGTCACTGGCCCCCAGGTGACCTTCTACATGGAGATCTGTGATCCTTTCCCTGTTAGTCAGTACTAGATCTAGGATAGCCCTGTCTCTTGTGGGTTGTTGTACCAGTTGCTTGGTATGGGTGCCTTACTTCCAGGGGAATCTTTCTTGCTCCACATGTCCTTACATGGTGCAATACATTTCTGTCAAAACTGCCCATAATTTCATAAAAATGTGTCGCATCACGGAGGAATTCCCATTCTGAAAAGCCATCCAAATTCTGCCCCCCTTTCTCAGCAATGTTAGGACATGTTGCCAGGGAGAGAGCATGGGTGCATGCTCCATTATAGTGAATGTCTGGCAGCTTTCCGAATGTTTCTTTATGTTATTATGGTCAGTTTGTGGTGAAACGTGTGGTCACGTTTCCAGTAACAAGAGCCTTAGTGGAAACGTGCCCACACGCTTCACCACAAACTGATATTTATTTATTTATTTTTATTTATTTAGTTTTTGTTGACCGGGTAAGTGGACTAGACAAATTCTGCCTATTTTCAGGCACAACCTGGGGGAGAGGGCTACAGATGAATGCCAATTGACCTTGAACCAGATTAAGTTGTTGGTGGTAATTTTTTTTTAGTGAATGAGGGAAATTTGGCCAGGGCACCAGGGAAATTCCCCTAATCTGTAGATGGGTGGTGCTGTGTCTACGGGGAATACCTCAGTCGGATGGAGGAGGACAGTGGAGGAGGACATGCTG
This sequence comes from Neoceratodus forsteri, assembly GCA_016271365.2. NCBI lineage: Eukaryota > Metazoa > Chordata > Ceratodontiformes > Ceratodontidae > Neoceratodus > Neoceratodus forsteri. Next base: position 1,088,597,751 of record CM028132.1, on the reverse strand, counting down.
TGGCTGGTGAGCCAGCAAGGTTCAGCAGGGGACATGGTACGGCTGGAATGCACCCTTTGGGTGGCCAGCATATTGTACCTCAGACCCCGCTGCCATGATAGAAATGGGTGGAGGATCTGCTGAAAATGCAGTAGTATTTCATTCTTTTACAATGGTGACACTAGGTGTTACAGGAAGTCCCGGAGCAGGCCTCTTACCTGTGGAGGGTGATGGAAGTATTGTTGCAGTGGTCCATGAAAAATAGGACCTCTTATTACAGGCTGAAGCTGATTATAGAGCAGCTAAGTTGCATTCTGAAGAGAAAAAAAGGAAACGCTCGATTCAGGGTTCACCGTCGCCTTCTACGGCGTCTACAGCAAAGGTTTTTGCAGCGGGTCCTCTAATAGAGGATACTACATTATGGAAAGACACAGGATTAAAAAAATCACTCACGGCATGATCCTGCATAGTCCCCGGAATGGGCGCTGGAACAAGCAGGCTCAATCCAAACAGAACCAAGTCAGTGGGTTGCAGATCCTGATATTCCACTTCCAGGTTCGGGGAGTGTCACAGGGGTGCTGGGGGGAACTATGGATAGTCTCCTCCACAGTATGCACAGGTGTGATACAGTCCTGTCTACTAAACCATATGAGTTAGCCTTAGACCCTGCTTCAGGACACACTTTACCATCTCCTGTTAATACAGACGCAGAGATGGTTATGATGGACTTGCCCATTTCACAGTCGGATTATATCTCCTTTTCCCCTATACTGTCTCCAGTACAGCAGGGGCCTGTGGAAAACATTACTGTGGCTAGTGATTTCCCCCCAGTCAGTGAAAGCACTGGGATCTTTTCCGGTAGCACCTCCTGACAATGAGTCAGTACCCCCAGCCCTGACAACTCCCACTTTCACCAGTTTATTTCAAAAACCTGTCTCTTTAGCCAAATGCCGGAATGCAGTTTTTAGGACCAGCAGATACTATGCCAGATCGCTTCTATGTGGGGAAGGTTTTATTAAAGCAGATGTTGGGGTTTTCTCCCTCTGAAGTGTATGCTTTGATTCATACACCGGGAGAATCTACTTATGACTTAAGTTTTCATTCCCCAGACATCCTTAATCGTTTCTGGATGAAGTATGTCCTGTTTAAAACAAATCCATCTTGGACCCACTTTTAAGCTATAACTTTAACTAAGCAAACTTTCAAGGTGATTACTGTCTTATTCAGGAATGAAGGGGTGAATATTATGGACATTTCATATTGGCTTGAGAAACTTTGTCAAATACAAGGAATCCAGAACCAATTTTAGATTCTGAAGGTTTTTGGACTGGAGAATGGAGGTATAAGGTGACTTTATCACAAACAGAGGATGGACTTCAACATCTACCAAGCTGTTTTTACCTGGGTCATGATAAGGGTTTTATTTTTTATCCTGGACAACCACGCCATTGCTATAAATGCGGTTCCAGTAGACATTTAAGTCGAACTTGTGATACGATGAAATGTGCTCCATGTGGGGAAGTAGGGCATATTATGACTGACTGTCATCATCCTCCCAAGTGTATTCTTTATGAGAAACAGCATTCCTTTATGGACTGTCCTTGGGCAGCCCATAATACTGCGGACAAGGATTACACCACTCAGGATTTTTATTTAAATATCGCATTAAAGACTGCTTTGAAACATTATGCCCCACCTCACCTCAGAGGGCACCTCCTGAAAGGCCTATTAATCCCTCTTCTGAGGTCTTATCCACTTCTGTTTCTGTTTCTCACATGCTTCCATCTGAGGCAGAACCTTTAGTACTAGAGGTATCTGGTGATGTAGGTTCTATGCCTCCCCTCCTTCCACCAGAAGATGCGTTCACTGTAGTTAATAATCGAAGAAGGAGCTTACGGAAGAAAACTGTGGCATCTTCTTCAGAAATCTTCCATGTTCCAGTGCAAAACACCTTTTCTACCTTACAGGCTGAAGATCCTGATGTAGGTACAGAGTCACTCAGTTTCGGTTCACTCCTCCCAAGCGGATGGAGGATCGGACACTGAACATTCTACAGAAGATTTGACTGCCCCTCCAAAAAATAAATCTAGGATGGGTTCCTGTAAATGGGTTAGGAAGAAGTCCTAATTTTTTTTTTCAGTTTCCCTCAAGATTCATTAGTTTTCCTTTTGTAAGATCTTAAAGGTGTTTTTGGTTTTCATACACAACGGATACGTTATTTAGTATTACTGTGGCCTCCTTAAATACTAACAGTATTCAGTCAGATAGCAAACAACTCTTGGTCTATGCTTTGTTTGATTCCATTTTTTATTATGTGTTTTTTTTTCAGGATACTAGATTACATAGCAGACAATAGATGGATAGAGCCTCTGTGGGGTGAAAATGGGAGGTGACTCATTGGTCTATTGGAGAGGATCTTTGTTGTGGTGTTGGAATTTGTTTAAATTCTCCTTTGGCACAATCTATACAGGTAGTGGACATAGCCCCTGGCCGTGCTTTGTTATTAGATGTCACGTTAAATAATTTGCACAGTCGGTTTATTAATGTATCTGCCCCACAAACAAAGACGGCTAGAATTGAGCTTTTTATAACACTATACAGCCTTATTTGGTTACCTCTCGCTATGTTTTCTTGGGAGGAGATTTCAGATGTGGGTTGTATTTAAAGGATAGGGGCTCTCAAACTCAAAAATTATATTGTGACACCAATTGCCTGGCTGCTTTGATTTCTCAGGCTGGTTTGGTTGATGCTTGTGTTTTTTTGGCCAGCCAGATAAGACCTATTTTAGAGGCAACCTAGCTACTAGGATTGATTTCTGGTTTATATCTCCTGCTTTGGAGATTAAAAATGCCAGGACCCTTCCTGTTGCTCCATCCAACCATGCCATCATAGAACTGACAGTCTCCAATTATGATAGTATGCAGCAAGGGCCTGGGTACTGGAGGTTGAACTTGGAATTGTTGTCCCTTCCACTTGTTAAAGATGGTTTTATTTCCTTATTAGAAGCATGTAAACCAGTTAAAATGTTATATGATACTTCACAGGAATGGTGGGAGGATACAAAGCTAGATATTAAAAGATATTTTCAATACATAGGTAGATTAAATGGGAAATTTAAGAGGGACCAATATTGTATTTATAAACAGTTTCAGAATTTAGTGTTTCAAGCCTCCCAAGGAGATAAAACAATTCTTGCAGAGTTAGCAGAAACCAGGAGAAAAATGAACGATCTACAATATAATAGACGAAGGTCCTTAGAACAGGAACAGAAATTTGGAACCCAGGGTTCACAGGAGTTTGAGTCCATTTCAGTTCTATGCTCAACAACAACATCAAAATTGGATGTCTCTAATTTAGGATGCTAATGGTTTTCTCTGTTCCAAAAAGTATGATATTATGACAGCTGTAGAAGAGCATGTACAGTCTCTATTTAGTCATCAGGAATCCTCCTTGGATAGTCATAAGATTTGGTTGGAAAAATGTGTCTTACCACAAGTTTTGTCATCGGATCAACAGGTACTGATGTCACCACTTACTCAATCTGAAATAATGACCACTTTTACAATGGTTAAACAGAATTCTGCACCAGGAACAGATGGAATCCCATATGAATTGTAAATTGTGATTTTGCAATTTTTGTTACCTGAATTCCTAGAATTGTTTCAAGATATGATTGCTTCAGGGAAATTGCCTGATTCAATAGGTAATGGGTTGGTTGTTTTTATGTATAAATCTTGGGACAGGACTGACCTTTCAAATTGGCACCCCATCACATTATTAAATACTGACTTTAAATTATATATCAAATTGTTAAATAACAGGTTGTTGCTTTGTGCATCTCCTCTGATACATCCTTCTCAGACTTGTACCATCCCTGATTGGAGTATAACAGATGGATTAATCTTAAGAGAAATTTTGTCCTGGGGGAGACTGGAGAATTGACTGGGTTCATTCTTAGTTTAGATCAGGCAAAGGCTTTTGACAGGGTAAACCACGAATATCTTTGGGACTGTTTGGTTAGTTACAGGATTCTGGCTACTTTTATTTTTTGGATAAAATCTTGCTATTCTAATGCTAAAGCTTTAGCATATTGTAATGGATGGATGGGGAAGGCATGCATGGTCACCCAGGGAGTTAGACAGGGATGTCCCCTGAGTCCACTTCTCTATCTTTTTACGTTGGACCCTTTAATTTGTCACATTAATGATAATATTGCTATCCAGGGGGTTTCTTTTTCTAGTACCTCAGAAGAAATTAAAAGTATTGCATATGCAGATGACATCTGTTTTTTTGTGGGGGATCTACCATCGGCCTGTTTAGTGGGACAAACACTTTTGGAATTCACTGAATTCACAGGAGCCAGAGTTAACTATAAGAAAAGTAAATGCCTAATTTTGGCATATAAAGTTTTTTATAATCTACGGTGATTGGGATCCCTGTTGTGACAGGGACTTGCACAATCCTTGGACTTCTTTTTGGTCCAGGGGAATTGGCCTTCTTAAATTGGTCCTCCATACTGGACATAGCATATGGAAAAAATTTGCTGTGGAATAGTGGAGATTGTCCAAATTAAAAAGGGTATATATGATTATGACCTTCTTACTCCCAATTTTTTTGTATTCAGCTGCTGTTTTCAGTCTACCCCCTAAGCTGGAGACCCGGATGTACAGTATGGTTGTTTTTTTGGGGGGCATTTGGGGTAGTAGACTGAACCCAATTAAGAGGTGTTTACTGTTTAGAGTGAAAAAAATGGGAAGGGTATTAAAATGATTAATCCCATTGTTTTTTTTTTTTTGTTTTGTTTTTTTACAATTTTTGCTAATGTAAACTTGAGACCATTATTGTTGAAGTCTGAGGGTATTTGGATCCCATGGGTTTTGGATTCCTTGGCAGGGATACTCCCCTTTTGGCTTCCTCATTCGTGCATCCCAAAACAGCATTCTTTGTATAATATTTCAGAAACTTTAAGGGTATGTTTTGGGAAAATAAAACTCTGGAGTTTAGTACCAGAACATTTTTCACAACAGGACTGGAAAACACTATATGCTCATCTTCTATCTACTTTTTTCATGATATAGCCTGTTTTGATTTGAAACCCATTTCAGATTATTGATTGGGAAAATGCTGACATCTACCCATATACTGGCTTATATGTGGGATGTTATGTGGCTTTTCCTACATGGGAAACTCAATGTCAAAGGAAACTTAAAACATAAAAGTGTAGAACATTGTTCCTGCCCTAGGGAGTCTTGTTTTGATGTGGTGGAATCCATGGACCATTTGTTCTTCCTTTGTCCCTTTATAAAACGTTTTTGGAATTTTTTATGGGGGAAATGGCCCACATCACCCTTTTGTGATTTAACCCCTGAGATTTTATATTTGGGTATTCTTCCATTCAAATGGACTAAACATGATAGGGTTACACTTTGGTTATTTTTGGTGTGTTTTAAATTCTAAATATGGCATGTGCAGTGTAGGCTTACACTGCAACAATTAGAATATACAGAGGAGCAATTATTTTATATGATCACTACTGCAGTTCTTAGCCATTAAAATACAGAAAGGAAGTTAGTGCCATATGACATTTTCGAGTCTTGGTAGTACAGTATAGATTGGTTATGAGTTGGTGGGGCATAATTTGAGATACATTTTAATCATTGCATAATTCCACTATTGTTTGACTAGTACTATATAGTACTGAGTGTTTCTTTTTTCATGTAATTCCACTATTATTTCCTTTTGATCATATTTAATGAGAAGTGTCAGTTTTTGGTAGGAAAAATAGTTTTACGGTGAGAAGTATTTTTGATTTTGAGAATGCATTAATTTATTTTAAAAAGTAGGAATATGAGGAATCTGTATATTATGAATTTGTATGCTGTTGACACTAGTTAATTTTATATGGGGTGCTTTAGGTTGGGAAAACATGCTGCTTTATAGTGATATGTATGTGCGGGGGGAGCTTATTCAAACTTACTATGTGTGTTATGTATGGGATAATACTGTGTTTATGTTTTCATCTTATTTTCACATTTTTTTCCCTTTTAGGTTTACAAGGGACACAAAGTATGCTGTATGCTTATTATTCATTTTTTTGTTTTGTATGTTGTCATACAATTTTTGTTATTTTGGTTTCCTCATTGATAAAAGCCTTGGCTCCTTTAAGTGGGGGGGGAGGACTTTTAGCATTTACTACTTGGTTTTTAGGACTAATGACAGAGTCCTTTTTCTGTTGTATGTATGATGAAATACATAATTCTGTTTATCATTTGTTTTTGTGCTATACTCTAGTGCATAGTAACCCTATTGTGTATATAATTTTATCATTTTTTTAGTTTTGGGGGGGTTAGTTTTTGTTTATTTATCCCTTCTTTGGGACTTTAAATATCTAGTGTTTTTTTTTTTTTGCTAAAAATTCCCATACTCTTTTTGTGGGGGGGGGGTGACTGTTTTCGTATTATTCTTTTACATTGCTCTGATAATGGAATGCTTGAAATTTTAATTTTTTGTTATTCTCTTCTATATTATTTATCTATTATTTTGTGTGACTTAACACTGTTTGTATTTAATTTGGTTTGCTGATTATGTTAATAAAAATTCTCCTTCACTTTTCGGTAAGTGCCATTAGATCTTTAACATCCACCTGAACTACCACCAATCCAGTCAGATGGGACCTCGGTTTAACATCTCATCTGAAAGAAAGCACCTCAGAAGTGCAGCACCCCTCTCATGCTGCATTACAGTGTCAGTACTGGGATATTAACCCAAGCACCAGATGTGGGAACTGAATCCACAGCCCTCTGATCTCCTGGCCTCAGAGGTGAGTGTGCTACCTGCTGAGCCACTGACACTGACAATATGCTTGTTGTACTACAGTAGTGACATCATTATGCTGTTGTGATGCAGTGGTGATGCTTCTAATATAGTAGAACAACTGAGAATGCTGTCACACAGCTGCTTTCCTCTAGCCAATCGAGCTGGAATCTGTTTTTTTTAAACTGTAGCTTACAGAAGAAGCTACAACATACTGAATCAGTAAATTGAGCCTGCCACCAACCCTCAAGTGCCTCCCTCTACCCCACCCTCATTCACTCAAAAGAAGCAAGGTTTCTAAAATGGGAGTGTACTCATATGGTAATGTTTGGGCATCAAAATGAAAAAAAAAAAAGCATCGAGCATTGCAGATAGTGCTATACACTGGGTAAAGTAAACAGTCATCAAATAGAAGCACCCATCATCAGAGATGAAGCCCAGCAGTTGACTGGGTGAAACGAAAGTTTTGTCTGCGGGTAATTTCGGCCTTTTGCTTAGCCAAATGGCTTCAGCCACAGTGCACAATAAATACTTTTATGACACATATATATATAATATAGTGTCTTTATTTGTCCATGAAGATGGGTGCTTCTATTCAATGACTGTTTAATGTTTGGGCATCCATACACACAAGCCTGCGTCTTCATCTCGAGTTTTCTATGGTGACCAGTGAACCACATGAGCACCAGCAAACCTCTTGAGCTTCGTGCCAGAGGTTCCTGGTTGCCATAGAAACCTTTTGATGCAGACACAGGTTTGTTGAGTATAGTTGCTCCTACATTATACACTGTGTGATGAATAACCCATAGCTGTTGATTAGGGGATCAGGAAGGCATCACAGCTATGTCCTCACCAGTACTTAAGGAGCAGTGTAACAATAATAATTTCCCCAAAAGCTAGTTTCAGCTACAATAAATAAACATATTAGCATACTGTCAGATCTACTTTTAAAAAAAATGTACCTCCTATGCTATGTTCTCAATACTAGCCCTTTTCAGATCTACAGTACAATTTCCAGGTCAAATGTGGCAGGCATCTTTTTATCTTTTTTTCTTGAGGAAAAAAATCTAAATTAAAGCATTCATAAATGCTCAGCTTTTGGCAGAACTAGAACATTTTACCATCAAATAAATCTGAAGGATGCCTGGAATGTTTATTGTAAAATAAAAAAGGTGGGGTAAATTTTTTTGTGCAATTTTGTTGCATTGCTGCTTTAAAACACTTTTTTTTTCACTCTCATGTTCAGTCCCCAAGCTCGGTATATAAATAATGCACTGTTTACCTTCTTCAGTCATCCCTATTCTCTGAAGAGATGGGTATTGTACCTGGCTTGGCCCATTTACCTAGGGAGGAACCCCGCTAAAAGAAAAACATGTGAAGACCCTTGAACTGTGAAGAAAGACCTCCACCCACCCAAGGCCTGGTACTTAAAACAACTTTAGAAATGGGCAGTAAACATACACAAATTGAAATGGCTACCACTCCCTCCATGCTCCAGCCTCCCATTCCATGCTAACATTCTGTGAAGCAGAAAGAATCTGTTTTTCCTGCTACTACTCTCAGACAAGAGTTTATCTCTCTTGAGAATCAGCCAAGTAGCAAAACTGCCCCAGGGCAGAAAAGCCATGGTTTCAACTACAAATGTAATGTGGAGTATTTTATTGATTGATTGATTGATTGATTAAAAGTTTATTTTTTCACAGGAAATTCATTTGTTAGGACAAAGTCCCATTTACAACAAAGTCCTGCATGTAGATTCTAATACAATTACCAATTAACAATTGACATTTAACATAACTAATACAAACAAACATAATCACACTCTACATACATACATACATTATTTAAAAAACATACATAAAAAATACAAACTATTAAACAATTCATTTTTAAATTTAAAAAAATCTAAATTTGTTTTCTGTGATTCAGTCAAACCATTCCAACTTAATGCTACTCTATTCTGGAGCATACTGTCCCCATGTCTATTAAAGCTTCTATACATTGGGATATTGCTTAATGGATTCCTAGTCTTTATACTGTATATGATTCATTATTTATCTTTCTTTTTAATTGCTTATACAAACGATGGTTATGCTTTTTGTGAATTATCTTATGACATATAGTAAGCCAGAGATAGCTTCTTTTTGCTTCAGGTTGAAGCCAATTTAACTTATTATAAATTATACAATGATGCTCATTTTTAATACTTCTGGAAGCAAATTTACCTATCCTATAATGTATTTGATTAACCAAATTTAAAGCAGTTTTAGTTGAATTCATGTAAATTATAGAACCATACTCCAATATGGGTAACAGCATCTGTTTTGCAATCGCTCCTTTGCCACCAAAGGTAAAGCTCCCACAACTCTTCTAAGGGCCCCTAATCTTTTATTCACTTTCTTTACCTGAACTGATATATGATTTACATATGTCATTCTAACATCTACTTGAAACCCTAAGTATCTGTATGTTAATATATTTTCAATCTTTGTACCATCTTTTAAATGTAAGTGTGGTTTGGGCTCTTTTCCTCTATATGAACCAATTGAAAACAACATAGTTTGTGTTTTTTTAGCATTCAAAAGAAGACCAGATTTACTGAACCATTTTTGCATTTGTAACAAATCACTTTGAAGTGAATCCATCATACCTGTGAGACTGTCAGCAGACGCCACTAAAACAGTGTCATCTGCATACAGTTTCACCTCACTATGTTTAATTTCATGAACCAAATTATTAACATAAATATTAAATAACAATGGGCCCAAAATAGAGCCCTGGGGAACACCTCTCTCTAGTTTCCCAGGGGCCGACATCATTGTGCCACATTGAACACATTGATATCTATTTGTCAAATATGACTCAAGCCATTTTAATATTTGGCCCTTAATCCCTATGGCCCTTAACCTAGTCAAAAGCAAATCATATTGAACTAAATCAAAAGCCTTACTGAGATCCACAAACACTGCCCCTGTGTACTTTCCTTGGTTCATAGATGTAGCAACCAGGTCATTAAATTCCAACAGGGCAGTGTTTGTGGATCTCCCCTTTCTAAAACCATGTTGTTCATCTACTATTACAGTATTTGTATCTGAATAAGGAGTAATTGTCTTTGGGTTTGTTGAAGGTGCAGTCATTTACATTCCTTTGCAGCTTTTAGACACTGCCTCATGTCTGTCACTCATTAGGAATGTAAAAACACTCACTTTCCATGTTAACAGCAGTATAATGTATATAATTTAGTAATGGGTTTCTCTGAGACATTCCTCGCTAAGACCCAGTGCTACATCTGCAGTGAAGGCCTAGAGACAAAGGGAAAACGAGTCTAGTAACTGTAAAATAATTATAGCCAAAAGTAACGAATATCTTTCCAGTAACAGCACAATCAGATGCTGTCCTGACCATGAAGAATGTATAAAAAGTAAGTCAAGTCTACGAGCCACATGAAGAATTTAGCCACATGACAAAACTCCCAGCAAGATGACTGTCTACAGCTTGAGTGACCAAAGATGTCCTAGAGTAGCAGCATGGTCAGAGTTATACTAAAGGTGGGAATGTTTAGAGGATGACCTAGGAAGATGGGCATCGCATCAGAGAACAGGAGGAGCATAAAATAAATGAATTAATAAACATTAAGTAGACACCTTTTTTATATATTTCATCTGATCATTCCTCTGACATTGTTGCATTACATACCTGCTACTGTCTTCTTGTTCTTTCTCCTCCTCCTGGTCGACTCCGACTCCTTGCATGTTGATGTTGGTGCTTCTGCTGCAGCCTCATGCCCCCCTTGACCCTTGTCCTCCTCTCCACTCTCTTCAGCTCAGTGAGTGTCTCAGATTCCTCTGTCTGGACTAGGACTAGACTGTGTCTGGAGCTCAACTGCTCACCTGCCCGATCAATCAACAAAATGAAGAAGAAAAAAAAACCAAGTCAGATGCTAGACGACCCCCTCGACTGACTCCTGGGGTGTGTCTAGCCCTAGTAGCCCCTTTGACTCCCAGACTCATCTTGACCATCCTTCTGACTGTAACTGATTGTCCAGTCTGACTCACTCTTTCACTGTTCGGAATAGTTTTGGACCCGGTAGTTGGTGGTTAAGGGCAAGACTTCTTTTTTCTTTCCCCAACAAACTTGCCCACCTCTGGTGACCCTCCCTGCTCACACTAAGACATGCTTCTCCCACTTTTAAGTGATGTTGTGACTAGTCCTGCCACCTGGCCTTCCTAGCCAATCGCGTTACCCAAGTCCTGCCTTCCCGCATGCACATGAGGTACAGCTAATGCTAAGAACACTGGGACATGGAGTTTTGATGGGACACAACTGTGTTGTTGCTCGAAAGTTCATGGTCTGCCTACGAGGGGGGCACTCAAGTCGGGTGCAGGCAGGACGAAGACAGCCATGCATTTTTTTTTATTAAAAAAAGTTGAGTTCACTCTGGCTGGAGACACTGGCTGCTGCTGGCTGAGAGCAGATGGGCAGCAATAAAAAATACGGAGGAGGGCAGCAGAAACAAAAAACACTGCTCTGGCAATGCAGGGGGGGCAACTGCCCCCCAAATAGTGCCCCTGCACCGAAGTACCTGACATGCCTACCCTCCAGTATGAGTGTCGAGAAGGTATTCAGCTCAGCAGGTGCAATAGCTCAGGACCATCATATAAACCACTCTCCTGCAAATGTCAGTTTGCTGACATTCATAGAAATGAATGAGAGACACATACCAGCTCAGACTGCAACCTAAGAATTCATACCCTGTCATACTCATGGTTTTGCCGATGTTGAAGAATGGGGCCATCCTGGTGGCAGTGACAGCATTAAGCAGCCTACCACTGATGTAGATGATAACACAATGGAGAAAGAATTTCCCCATTGTCAGAATTCAGACATAGAAGACTGTGAGGGCAGCTTTCTTTCTGAGGATGATGATGAATGATAGAAACATAGAATTTGACGGCAGATAATGACTGCTTGGCCCACCCAGTCTGCCCATTTCTTTACCTAGTGGATAAGCTGCAGATCCTAGTTAACCAGCAGCCTACTTCGTCCTACCCCCACCCCCAGATTTTAACTTCAGTGGTTAAAAGGCTGTCACATGTCTTGTATGATACACATTCTTTTTTTTCATAAAGTTAAATCACTGTCCCACTCATAATGACTCAAATTCCATATGTCACATCATCACATTTATAACACAGAGCACAGTATATCCTGGCCCCCTGAACCACCACTATCATAAGGCCGCTGTTCGCCACTGCCACCACAGGGAATGTGACCGTTTGTCCCCCTGGAGAACCACCACCATAAGACCGCTGTTCGAATCGCAACAATCACCACCATCAGATGCAGGAAGATGTGAGAGGGAATGTCATCATGTGCCACAGCTATGACCACCACCACCACCACCAGTGTCATTGTGACAATGTTTTTCCATTACATTGACCATGCCAAGGCAGAGGGAGTCAAACAGGAGACCACATCCATCAGCCACAGGCACAAGGCTTCTTACTATTAAAACTATAAAGTGAGTATGTGTACTAATGTTTTTCATGCTTTTCAACTTCCTTTAGCTGTGTGTTTTGTTTTGTGTTGCTTTTCTGAGCTGCAATGGTCAAACACATACAGTCAACTTATTTTGTGTTTCTACAGGTTAACAACAAATGGTTCTCCTTTGCTAAAGGTCTGTATCAATGGTACAGCAGCAGTACTGTCTACAGAAACCTATGGGATATCCATTTCCAATCCATACTGGTAAGTATATCAATTTTATTTCATCTGTTCTTTTTTTTCATAAGAGTGCAACAGATCTGACTGAGGATTCATGAACTAGGTGACATGTATGTCACAAAAAATATTTCTGCAACATATCATGCACTATATTCCAAATCTGCAGCTGTGTAGCCATCAGTGTTGAAAAAGTTGGACCCAGGTTGTGTTACTTGCAAGCTGTGGTTTTGACATGTAACTTGAGTTGAGACGCAAGGACGCTGATACAGTGTATTTGTTACACAGCCTGGTACTAAATTAAATTGTGATCTGATGACTGCAGTGGGACAGCTTGCTATCTGTGTTAATCCAGATACCCATGGTGGAACAGCCATGGCTTAAACATAATGTCTTATTGCTGCAATCAAGTTGTAATAAGTCCTTCATTTCTTTTTTTAAGAAACTTCCAGATGCTTTGTTGTGTCATGGTTGTCTTATCCGAAGAACTTCTTCAACATCATGTCCGCCCCCCTTGCTGGGGCAGACTTGAAACATGCTGAAGTCGTTTCAATCGATGACCATGATGACCATCATTACCAGACTAGAGAAGGATGCAGATGAAATCTGTGAAGAAGTAACCAAATAATAAACCATTATTAATGAGACCTACTTGCAAATATGATCCCCCCCAAAAAAAATACTTACCTTCATTGGCTTGAGTGTATTCCATTTCCAATTTCAAAGCCAAAATTTCATCAAGCACTGGAATGTGCACACCAACAGTATGTGACCTGTGATACAAAACAATACAATGAGTACATGTATATATACTGTATATGTCAACACCCTACCTAGAAAATACACACACACACACACACACATATATATATATATATATATATATAAAATCTCCACTCACCAAGGGTACTATTAATGTACACACAAAGGGCACTCTTCCATCCGGTTGAGGTGATCGCATTGAATTCACAGGAATCACAGCACACTTTGGACCAGCAACAGTTCTCTCACTGTCATCATTTCTGATGGAACACTAAATGGATTCATGTCATGTTATCCCTCCTTCATACAGTTTGGCAAGACACTGTGCATCATGACATCATCATTACAGAGTATGTAAACTTTCTGGACACAAGACAGATGCATTTTAGGGCTCTGTGTGACCACTGTGAACATCAGTGACTGTGCAATACATTCTGGGTGACTTTGCATGTGGTGTTATGCTCCCATTTCACTTCATCAGCACTTGGGAAGTTTCTGGACACAAGACAGTTGCATTTTGGGAAGCAGAACAATTCTTGGGACTCTGTGTGACCACTGCACACATGACTGACTGTGCAATCAATTCTGGAGGACTTTGCATGTGGTGTAATGCTCCCATTTCACCTCATCAGCATTTGGAAATTTTCTGGACACAAGACAGTTGCATTTTGGGGATGCAGAACAATTCTGGGGACTCTGTGTGACCACTGCACACATGAGTGACTGCGCAATACATTCTGGGGGACTTTGTATGTGGTGTAATGCTCCCATTTCACTTCTTCAGCACTTGGGAATTTTCTGGACACAAGACAGTTGCATTTTGGGTTATGTGATTGTCAGTATATAATGTCATACTTAAATTATAAATTAAAGCAGCAGTGCAACAATGTGGTGAAAATCTTGACCTATACTTTTTATGCTATTTTAGATTGCCAGCCACTAGTTACCTCCTGACTTGTATGATACCCTTCTTTCCACAATTTGTGTCTGCTTTACTACTTCTTATGTCTGAAAAAATAAAAGGAGCACACCCTTTAATATGACTTTGACCAGATTTTCAATACTATTTGCAGCTGCTTTTGAACAAATATTGTTCTGTGAGGTCATAAAACACTACCTGCTGCATAACTGTTAATTTTACAGCAGAAGTAGTATATAAACAACTGATAGAGAAAAACATTAGAAAATACTGATGAAGACCTGGTCTCCACTGTATTAAAAAATAGTGCTCCTTTTATTATTTCGGACATGAAAAAAGTACGAAAGCAGACTCAAATACTGGAAAGAATGGTATCATACAAGTCAGGAGGTAAGTAAAGTGGCAATGCAAAATAGCATAAAAAAGTATAGGTCAAAATTTTCACCAGATTGTTGCTCTGCTGCTTTAATGTCTATTTCAAAAAAGAAATATTTCTGAAGCCTCAGTAATGTTTACTTTGTGTCGGGGGGGGGACTTGTGATCATGAAGTGTTTTGCAAAAAGCAGGACTGAGCAGTACAAGTATGTTGTGCTAAACTGCATGAGTGCCATCAGTGTTCTTTCCTGTGTGTGCAGACATTGTCCAGCTTTGTGCAAACATATATATGATGTCACTTGTTGCAGTATGTAAAGAATAAAGATAAGAAAGAATATGTGATGTATATTTTATTTGTATCATCAGCACCAGGAGAGTGAGTAATATGATATTTTTTCAGAGGTATCAGGTCACTGTGCACCTCAGTCACTCACAGTACAAACATAACTTTGCAGAGATCATAGCATGAAAAACACATGCTCTCCTAAAAGTCATGTGTGCAGGATATGACTAAGGTGCACTCTGGCCAGACACCTCTGAAAAAATGTTGTATCACTTAGTCCGCTGATTTTTATTTAGTTTTTGTTTACCGGGTAGGTGCACTAGCCATGGCAATGACTATTTTCAGGCACAACCTGGGAGGGTACAGAGCAAACAACAGAAAATAAATTACAGTACATACACATTACAGTACATAGTAGACAATAGCATATCATATGAACAGTGTCAGCATGCATAAACAACAAAATAGGGTAAATACATAACAGTGTGAAGGTACAGCAAAAATACTAGTAGTTATACATTAAATCACAACTATTTCAGAAAATAGGGGAGGAAAATACAATGTTGGCTATAATCTATGAAATATCCAATATCAGGTAGGTGTAACAGAGAAAAATATGAGGCATAGAGGGTAGAAAGTGGGATAGGGTAGGGCTTAGAGCAAGATAAGAGGGAGAATTTAGTTGATGTAAGGGCAGCAAGGGAAGGTAGGAGCAAGTGCAGACTATTAAGCAGGGCTAACAGAAAATGGCCTGGGTGGTGAAGGTTAGGAAGAGTTATGTAAGCTAAGGTGGTTTGAAACAGGAGCACATTCTGGAAGTGGTGAGATGTTTACATAGCTCCTTCTTGAACGTGGCATGGGAAGAAGCTTGGCATAATTTTAGAGGAAGGGAGTGCCAGTACAGGGAGGCATGACAGGCTAATGCACTCGCACCTTTGGAGGTGCTGTGTTTGGGGATATGGACAAGGGCATTTTCCATCAATCGTAAGCCATAGCAGGAAGTGTGGTTTTGGAAGAGAGTTGCCAGTGGCTTGGGTATCTGTAATCTGATGATGTTGTCAATGATGGTGCCATATGCATAGTACTGCGGTGCTTGTGGTGGGAGCCACCCCAAATCAGTGTAAAGGAGGCAGTGATGTTTCAGCCGGTGAGAGAAGGATGCATAATGACAGACATTGTTGTAGGTAACATCCCATTTCTTAAGGCATGATTTGCCCACAGAGGCATATGTTGCAACAACATAAGTGAGGGTTGGTAGGAGTATGCCTCATGCTATGGCAAGCCTTGCTGAGGGGGTAAGAACATAGCTGGTACAGTAAGCAATACTGAGTTTCATGTTGACCAGCTTGCAGGTCTGTTGTATATGGATATCGAAGTTAAATAATGGGTCAAGTGTTATGCCTAGGTATTTAAACGAGTCTACTACCCCAACTGATGTTCCATTAGAGGAGGAGACTCTGAAATTTGGTTGGGAGTTTTTGAGTTTCATAATGGACCCAAATAGCATGGCTTGGGTCTTAGATTCATTCAGGACAAGTTTGTGCCTCAACAGCCATTCTTGTATTAGCTGGAAATCTTGGGAGAGACTTTGGTTGATCTCTTCAACAGTTTTCGCACTCCTGTATAGGACAATGTCATCCGCATATAACAGGGAGGTGGTCTGCAGGAGGTTACAGGTGATACTGTTGATAAAGATGGTAAAAAGCAGTGGCCCTTAAATAGACCCTTGTGGCACACCAATGTTTATGGTTGTTTTATCTGAGAGGGTGGAATTAAATTTAACCATTTGTGTCCTATCAGATAAGTAGCTGTCAAACCACTTGATTACACTGGGTGAAAAGCCAAGAGATGTGAGGATGGGGTGGTCAACTAGGTCAAATGCCTTAGTCATGTCAAGAATGATGGCTCCTGTGAGATGACCAGAGTCCATGGCTGCTAGGGCATCCAAAGTAAATTTGAGGAGGGCAGTGGTGGTACTGTGACCCTTGCAGAAACCATGCTGTGCAGATGTTAGAAGGTTATATTTATGGAGGAATTTGATAGTTTGGGTAGCTACAAGCTTCTTGAGAAGTTTGCTGAGAAATGACAAAATGGCTATGGGTCTGTAGTTTGTTGGATCCTTCCAGTCTCCCTTTTTAAAAACAGAGGTAATTCTAGCAATCTTCCAGATGCCATAGACGAAACCCTGGCATAGGGAGAGGGTAAAAATTCTAGCTAGAGGAGCAGCAATGTAAGGAGCAGCCAGTTTCAATAGTTTAGGTTCCAGATTATCAGACCCTACTGCAGTGAAATCAGAGATGTTATTCAGTAATCTTAGTACCTCATGGTTAGAGATTCTTTTGAAGAAGAATTTAGGGCCTGTATAGTCAGGCAGGGTGCTTGAGTGAGGTATGGTGGTGAAAGCGGAAGTGTATTTGGTTAGGTCTGAAAAATGATAGTTGAAAAAGTTTGCAGTGGTTACTGGATTGATGCAGTGGACCCCATTTAGCAACATGTCATCAGGGGTAGGGGCTGGATTTGAATCCAGGAAGAACTTTATATGGGACCAGAATTTTTTGGATTCACCATAGGAGGTAGTTAGTAGATCTTTGCAGTAGTTGCTTTTGGCCCATTTGATTTCCTTTTTACAGGAATTGCACAGTGACCTATAGGTATTTAGGTCAGGTAATTGCCCAGAGCTTTTGGACTGGTGCCAACTTTTGTCCCTCTGCCTAAGTTTAGAAAGCAAGTCAGAGTTTAGCCAATGGGTATGCCTATTTTTTTACCCGATGGGTAGTAAGGTGGCAGTGTTTATCCTGAAGCACAAGAATTTGGGTCATGAAGTGATCTAGAGCTGCTGGAGCATTGTTGGTTAAGAAGAGGGGGGACCAATCAATAGTACCGACATCAAGAGGAAAGGCCTGAGAGTCGAAGTTCGCATAGTTGCGGAAGGTGATAAAACATGGCTTTGACAGAGATGGTCTGCTTTTGCCCCAGATACAGAAGGTAGGGGAGTGGTCGGTGATGGCATCGGCTATTACCCCTGAGGTGATTATATGTTCAGGGTGGTTAGTCATTATCCAATCCAGCAATGTACTAGTGTTTGAGTGCAGGGCAGTTCTGGTGGGTTCACAGATCAGCTGGTGCAGATTGTGGTTTTATAGCTTGGCTAGGGATGTGCATTATGAGTTGCCCAACCAGTTGATATTTAAGTCCCCAAGTATAAGTACCTTGTTTCTCCCAGAAAGAAATGAAGTTTGATCCAGCAGCTCATCTAACCCTTTGAAGCTGCTAGCAAGGGGGTTATATGCACATACGATGTGTAATTTTTTGGTGCCGAGAGTGAGAAGGGCATGTAGTGCTTCACAGTGGGTTAGAGGTGGTGAGGAGATGGAGGTGAGTTGAAGGTGGTCTTTGAAGTAGATAGCCATACCCCCCCTTTAGGTGCTGGTCTGTCACATTGCAGGAGACTGTAAGATGGGATGGAGCAAAGGGAGTCAGAGATAGAGGGTTTGAGCCAAGTTTCAGTTAGGCATATTATATCTGGCTTGAAAAGCAAAGTCCAGGATTTCAACTCGGCAAAGTTGTGCTTGAGACTCCTTATGTTGTGGTGAGCCACAATTAGACCTTTGGCATTTGTAAAAGGACTGGGTGTAGTATTTACTGGACCAGGGTTGAGGTGAACATCTCCTGATAGCAATATGGCCAGTAGGAGGAGATTCCATAATTTGAGGTGCAAGAAGGGGCATAGAGTACTTATATGCAAGTGACAATTTTTTAAGGCATATGCTGTCATGATGATCCAAGTCCTGTTTAATAGTAGTGAAGTGGAGTCATATCAGATAGTGGGCATGAGAAGAAGGTTTGAGTAGAGGTAATCATTGGGCGGGAAGGATGGGTTAGCTGAGGCAGCTCTGGATACTATGGGCATGGATAGGTAGAATAGAGGTAGAGAGAATGCAAGAAATGACAGTAGTACATATTGGTTCATGGTAGGATGTCCTAAGGGCAGATAAATTTGCCAGAGAAGAATCAGTAGACTCCCGGAGGACTAGGGAAGAGAGGTAGGACTGTAACTGGACTTGAAATAAATTCCCCTTATATCGGTAGATAAGGTGAGTGTCTTTACACAAAGATCCTAGGATAGGCTAGGCTCAAAGCTTACAGAGCTAAATGTTGTCCAGTTGGCTTAAAGAGACAAGCTGGTTTAGAGCTCAGTAGGTTTAAGGAGACATGCTGATGAAAACTGGGTAGTTTGAAAGAGGAAAACAACTGGTAAGGTGGGGAATACAAAGGGCAGAATACGCAGGGCAGTTTACAGGGTGGAGCAGAAACGGACAGAGAAATATAGGTGATTGAACTGACTTTTGGCTGATCAGTTGTGCATCTTCTGTAGAGGGGATTGGAGATGAGCTGGATAGGTTAAACCAGTAGGAAGGGAGATCACAGAAGTGGGTGGTACAACAGTGTATTTAAAGGTGGCCTGGGAAGGGTTGGGGGCGGGAAAAAAAGAGAACCTGAAGTAAGCGGCACTCAGGAGCACTGAGGCACCACTGTTAGGGTCTATGGGAAAGGTGCACCAATCGGCTTAGCTATGGGATGCAGGCAGACCAATCAGAATCCGTCTGCAGAATGCTGCACCAATGGGAGACTGCTGAGGCATGCTGGTTCCCCGAGTAGAAGTCAGCAGTAGTACCTGAGGTGTGGGATCTGATTCCAGGGACCGTGAGGGCAGCAGGAGTTCGTGGCTTGGGTTGGCAGGCGGCGGCAAGTAAAACTGCCCCAATGAGAGAAAGCACCGCTCTGGCGTGAAGTCCCTGAGGAGTAGAGGAGACAAGCAGTTAAATATACAGCTAGCAAAGAGGGGTGGGAGGCTGGTGGCAGACCGTCAGCAGGGGGTGGGGTCAAATTAACACAGAGACAAAAGTTAAACGGTAGGGTAGTCAAGGTCAATAGGTAGAGCGAGGTGAAAGCAAGGAGAGAATGGGGGTAGGATTATCAGTTTAGCGAGGGGGAGGGAACATTTTTTTTTTTCTTTTCAGAAGTTAATTGCAGCAGAGGTGCCACCGAGAATCAAGCGGGGGGGGGAGTAGGAGCAGGCAATAGTTAGAATAGTCAGGAAAGAGACAGTGAATAAGCACAAACAGGTTTCTCAAATGTTATACTGTAGGTCTAGGTTATACACTGCAGTAATACTACAATTTTAAGCTAAACTCTGCATTTTAGGGCTAACAGTGTAAGGTATTAGATAACAATCAGGTTTCTACACTAGCCAGCTAACATTAATAGTTAATCTGAAACATTTGTACACAGTAGAAATTAAGGCTTTTAAGTGGGGGGTCAGAGAAAAGAGAACCTGAAGTAAGCGGCACTCAGGAGTGCCGAGGCACTGCTGTTAGGGTCCATGG
Source organism: Neoceratodus forsteri (assembly GCA_016271365.2). NCBI lineage: Eukaryota > Metazoa > Chordata > Ceratodontiformes > Ceratodontidae > Neoceratodus > Neoceratodus forsteri. The sequence continues at coordinate 1,088,577,512 of CM028132.1, read as the reverse complement.
GAAAGGTGCACCAATCGGCTTAGCCGTGGGATGCAAGCAGACCAATCAGAGTCCGTCTGCAGAACGCCGCACCAATGGGAGACTGCTGAGGTGTGCTGGTTCCCTGAGTAGAAGTCAGCGGTAGTACTTGAGGTGTGGGATCTGATTCCAGGGACTGTGAGGGTGGCAGGAGTTGGTGGCTTTGGTCAGTGGGCAGTGACCAGTAAAACCGCCCCAATGAGAGAAAGCGCTGCTCTGGTGCGAAGTCCCAGAGGTGTGGTATCTGATTCCAGGGACCGTGAGGGCAGCAGGAGTGGGTGGCTTCGGTTGGTGGGCAGTGGCCAGTAAAACCGCCCTGATGAGAGAAAGCACCGCTCTGGCGTGAAGTCCCTCAGATGTGGGATCCAATCCCAGGGACCGTGAGGACAGCAGGAGTTGGTGGCTTCAGTCGGTGGGTGGCAGCCAGTACAACCGCCCCGATGAGAGAAAGTGCCACTCTGGCGTAAAGTCCCTGAGGTGTGGGATCCGATTCCAGGTGACAACAGAATATATGTTATTCTTATCGCTATTCTTTATACCATAAACACTGCAACAAGTCAGCATATATATGTTTGCAAGAAGCTGGACAATGTCTGACATCACACACACAGGAAACAACACTGACTGCACACATGCAGTTTAACACATCATACTTGCACTGCTCACACCAGCTTTTCCACAACCACTCCACAACAGAAAGTACACATTACTGAGGTACTAGATTATAATAACAGGGCAATAAGGAGCACGTATGTCTGTATGTGTATGTATATATTTAAAGGGAAGCAGTCAGCAACAGGAGGTCCTGCCCCCTGCAAGGCTTACCCTCTGTTTAAGGCTTTTGAGTATGCTGCAGCAATATACTTTATTTTAATAAAGAAAAGTCAGTGATCTGGACGTATATGAGCATAGATGGGGGCTCCATTAGTGTAAAGGAAAGGTTTGATGGTGACGCATCACGCGCTCAGTACTTTGTACTGAAGCACATGTTGCATTGTTATTGCACCTTTACACATAATGGAGCCCCCATAGTGTCCACCACACTTCTGGGTCACTGATTTTTCTTTATTAAAATAAAGTATGTTGTGGCACGAGAAAAATGCCGCAATGTACTTAAAAGGCTTAACCAGAGGGTAAGCCTTGCAGGGGGCAGGACCTCATGTTGCTAACTGCTTCCCTATAACCAATAGTGTGGCCTTCCTTCGGTCTGTTATTAAACATAAAGACAAAACACTACAGCAGTGGGGGGGGGAAGTGTGCTGAAAAAAAGCTAATGGGGGATCCCCTGATGTTCCAGCAGCAGATGGAGCATTGACACAATCTGTAACCGGTGTTGCTTGATCTGCTCCACCAGCTACTGGACAGCAAACACCCTCTCATTATTTTCCTCCACCGTGGCCCACAAAAGTGCTATGCCTGCCTGAGTTGCAGGCATTGTGGGGTCCACTGGAGCAGGGGGGAAACCAGGTAGTGGTGGTGGTGAGGGTGGTGCTGGTGGCAGTGGTGGGGTGGTGGTGGAGCAGCTGCTGCTGTGGCCCTTCTCCTGCTGTGGCGATACACAACAGCAGCACCCTCTGCCACTGCCACAGAAGGGCCAGCAGGTACAGCCCTGGCCCGTTCATTGGCAGCCGGCCACTCCACATTGTGGTGGTTCAGCATATGTGTGTGCTGACCCCCAGTCCCCAGATGTGTCCTGCAGGGGCCACGGCACACCTACACACCACAAAGCAGACACATCACAAGACTGCTGTCCCCCCAACACAGTTGAAAAACTGCCAAACTGTGGAGCTGCAGGGGGGGACCAGGCATAGGAGGGACAGATGTAGTGTCAGCAGCACTGTCATGCACCTGGGGCTCCACCTGCTGCTGTGGAGGTGGTGCTGTTGTAGCTCCTGCAGCTGCTACTGGTGGTGGGGGTGATGGCAGACTTGGTGGACATGGTGGTGGCACTGGTGGTGGTGCTGCTGCTTCCGGGGGGGGGCAGGACCAGAGTCTGGAGTGGTTCAACACCACCCAGCTATGACCCCACGCAGGGAAGACTCCTCCGGGCCATAGGGCCACATACTGTTCCTGGTCCATCACAAAAACACCTTCCCTCTCCGACAAGATGAGTGACTTCACACACAGTCACACAACACAGGCACACACACACACACACAAACACAAAACAAAATTTATAAAACAAAGAAATCGATCACCAAAAAGAACTGACAAAACAGTACAAAAAACTAAAGAATTAGCTTTTAAAAAAGTTTTTGGGTTTTTGGAACTTGCTCAAGAAAGAAACTTGTTAAGGAACTCTCCTCTCCTCTCCTACACAAAATGCTTCCTCTCTCTAGCTCTGCAAAGGAGAAAGTGAAAGTATCTGCTTGTATGACTCACTTCCTTCCTGCCTGGCTAAAGCATGTGACTTACAGTACTGTAAGCCATGTGATGTGTGTGTGGGGGGTCTGCCTAAAGTGCCTATATTGTTGTCATTCTGCTTTACTTCACGTTAAGGTTTTCAATGGCCACTTCACATAGTGATATAATAACGCAAAGTGGCCACTTCGTGTTCACTTCACAGGCCAAATTTAATTTTGCTGCTTCTCTATTTACGGCCCATAAATTGAAATGAAGGAATAGAACCCTTAATTTTCATTCTCTTCCAATGAAAAAAAGAAAGATTATGGATTACTTAAGGGAAGAAAAAAGTTTTCTATGCAATATTTCTCTTTCCCCAGGTTACACTTGGAAACAAGCTTTTGCTCAGTGTACCTATCCCAGTTACTAATTTTCAGATAATAATCATAAATGAGCATGTGTCAATGCCTAATGTTTGCTTGCTGGTATTAGCACTGAGTTAGACAGATGCAGAATAGGAATGGCAGTGAAGTATTGAAGTGATGCCAACCCCACCCCACCCTGCAGAGGTGGACAGGCATGTCAGTCTGTATGAGGTAGGACGTTATGGTTAGAAACCCTAACGCCCCAGGTGTTTGTTGGTATTTGCACTACAAATTTTCAACATGGCCTTTTTGTGACCCCCACCTCATGAAAGCATTTGGGACCTCTGCTCATGAACAGTGGCACTGTGATTTTGTTAATCTGTCCCGAATGTTGATTTCCCACAGTGACCGCACCATTCTGTGCCAGATGTGCGTAAACGCAGTTCAGGCAGGATGTGAAAAATGACAGCTGTACCATTCATAGGGAGGTGTGAAGAGATGTTAATGTTGAAAATGTGGAGCCCAAATACTACACATTCTTGAACTTATGAGTGTACGTGGAAACTGCACAATGCACACTCATAGCACAGTCATTTCATGGAATTCTTTCACCAAATGTTTAACATAAGCATTTTGGGACCTCCGCTCATGAACAGTGTCACTGTGATTTTCTTAATCTGGCCTGGACACTGATTTCCCACACGACCGCACCATTGTGCACCAGATGTGCAAAAACACATTTCGGCCAGGATGTGAAAAATGCCAATGTTGAAAATCTGAAGTGGAAATATTACAAATTCTCAAAGTTATGAGTATGCGTGGAAACTGCACAATGCACACTCATAATACAGTCATTTTTTTGAATTTTTTCACCAAATGTGCAACATAGGCTTTCTGGGAGGCCACCTCATGAACAATGATACTGTTGTTTCATTAATTGGTCCTAAAAGGTGATTCTGTGCAGTGACCACAAAATCAACTTTCAGGACCGAATAATCACATGACAGTGACTGAATTCATGAGGTGGGGTCCCAAGAATCCCATGTTAAAAATTTGGTGTCAAAATTCACAGAAATGGCCGAGATATCCACCTAAGCTGAAAAAACCCTTATGCCATTATACAGCTTACCGGCATTTCTGCAGTTCGCAGTTGGCTTTGAAGAGTGCAGACATGTTCCTGTTTCACCGAAGATTGTCGCACTGGGCTCCGGAGGTAAGTATGGGGTGAGGAGGGGTGTGTGGGGAGGTTCGGGTGCACAGAGGGTAGGTGTGGGTTAGGGAAGGGGCACTGGAGACAATGAGGAACCATTTTCTGTTTTCACAAGGGGAAAAAAAATGCATTGTGGGATGTTTTTTTCTTTTACAGGGACAACTGGCACACTGGGGTGGCCTCCCAGCATGTCACCTGGGCGTTTGTTGGGGGGACCTGGAGCCAACAGGGACTGGACACCCCATTGGCACATAAAATGTATCTGTCTTTTGGGGGGACGCATGAGCCGAGGGGGCTTGGGCACCCCCCTTGGCACACTACTAATGGCGGTGGGACATTATGCCAATGGGGATTGGGCTCCCCATCAGCAAATGAACTGGGGAGGAGGCATGCCGACAGGTGGATTGGGCACCCCTGATGTCAGCTTCCATGAGTACTGTGAAAAAAAAAGGTTATGTTTTGTCTGATTACAAGAGGAAAATCAAGGCATTTGTTTTACTGCCATAGATGTGGAGGATGGCTGGAGAGAAGGGGGATATAAATATGTTAACTACAGATGTGGAGGAGGGCCGGAGAGAAGGGGGATATAAATACATTAACTACAGATGCGGAGGAGGGCCGGAGAAAAGAGTGATGTAAATATGTTAAATAGTGACATGTTACTACCTCTGATTGCAGTGGAGCGTTTCTTTCAAGTGAAGACCACTGATGCCAAACTGCTGTCATAGCTCGCCCATCCATTCATGCATAAGGAACGTGCCTACTACACTTAGAAATGCATTGGACAGGACAGTCACACACCTCCAAAATGTCGTACTGTCCCAAAATGTTTCTTGCGCACGTGCACAAGCAAACATAAAAAAGATATAAGATGAAAGTACTGAAGATTAAAAATGGCATAAATTACAAAAAAGTCTAGTGTAACCAAAATTCAGAAACCATTAACATTTTGTAAAACTCTAAATATTACTTTTTCAAAGAAAATAAAAGTGGGTTCACATTACAGTCTGTAACTCCAGAATTGTATTTGTTAATCAAATGAAGCCTTGATTAGTAGCAGTTCTAATCAATGATTTACAAACACATCCTTTTCTAGTTTTAAATATAGTCTTACCTGTTTTCATACCACACTGTCATTTAACATTTTTATTGGTATGACTTCGTGTATGTAATTGTTTGGTTCTTTATGTATGCGTTTGTTACTATTTTATTTTGCTGTATTTCTATCTTTCTGTAATCCCACTCCTTGCTCCCCACCCCCGTGGTCTCACCTGCAAATGAGCCTTGCCTCAGTGTGCCCTTCTCAGTCAACAAATTCTAAATACATTAAATAAATAAATAAATAAATACATTATGAGTTCAGTTTTAAAAGGTACCCCGTGTGTAATTTCCTTTCGTGGGGAATGACCACAGACCCAATTTGTTTGCAAACTGTGGTTATTTTGTTTTCAAGGGGGTACTATCCCCCCTTTATAAAGCAGCACTTTTGAAAAATGGTTTACCATTAAAGGGCCTCTGTTGTTAAACACTACAGCAGAACCTCCAGAAAACATTTTTGTCTTCTAAATGGACTTTTGAGAAAATATTGATGTTTGCTGTATACTGTATAAAGATTGCACAGCATCTGTTGTTATTGGCATTTATAATTAAACTTATTGTATACGTAGTCCCAAGGTAGTGGATGATTTTGTAGACTAGCACATGATTATCTGAGCTGGTTAATCCTCAATTGGCTGACTACTAGTGCTGTAAATACTGTAAAGCTGATTAATTTGGTGCAAAGTAATTTTAGCGCAAACACAAATGCAACCATAATTATGCAAATTGAATTTAGCGTTAAGTCACTAGCGCCACATTTACTATAATGGAAAAAGTGCTAATAGTGATAACTAGCGTAAACTTATTTTAACACTAATGAGTGTTTAAGCAACAATAGCAAAATTATTTGATAGTGAGAATTTCAAGTTTTACAGTAGTCTAAATGACAATTGTTATCAGACTTAGCACCCCTCCCCCATGCATGTGCATTAATCAGACGTACACCTCGTCTCTAGACCATTGTGACTATTATGATTCTTTATACCTCACTCATGCTATTGATGCAAGTGAAAATGGATCATCTGCTCATGCAAACCAGCAAAAGCATATTCCCTTGCATGTGTAAGTCACTGGGAGCAAAGAATCTGTGCAGCACAAGCTGCTATTTCTCTGAGCAGACGGTGCTTTGCTCTTTGGGAGTTTGCTTCACATGGAAAAGCTGGACTTGCACACACACTAATGAAACGTGGTGTCATTAATACATAATACAGCTTTGTTCTGTAAACCATGTGAATGCACCACATGGTTGTCAGTACTGGCTCACAACTTGATGTCTTGCAAACTCATGTTGTAACAGAGAGCAAAAGGCTGTGAACCTCTGCAAACACCCAAAACATGACTGTGAAGTCAATATGTGTGTGGCATTCCATAGTGAAATCCACCCTCCACAGATTTACTGTTGAACACGTGTTTAATGTGTGCAATATAAGTATCCAACATGTTAGTAGATATGCAACATCATATGTCATGTATTTTCCTGTTTCTATCCATCCATTCCTGCAGTTGTATGGACTATAACACTGGGAGGTCACTAGTGTGCACAAGGTCAAACTGTGAGAATGTTAATTTGGGCTTAGGGCAACTATGTAACCTCTCTGTTCTCAGGTGGTTGACCCATCCTACAGACCACATTGCCTGTTACAGTTGTTTCCTGTCAGGTACACAAAGGGATGTGTGCTGTAACACAGCTGTCTACATAGTTATCTAAGGTGAAGTTTTGTCTTAATAAATTCACATGCTATGCTGTGCACATTCCTTGTGGACATGGAGAACATAGAAACATAGAATCTGTTGGCAGATAAGGACCATATGGCCCACCCAGTCTGTCCATTTCCCTACCCCCTGCTGCAGCCCCAGATCCTATTTGATCTGCAGCTCTCCTGCTCTGTATATCTCCAAGGTACCCTTAAGTCTGTCCCATACACTCTTAAACCCCTGTATTGTTTTTCCACTCACCACTTCTGACCACAAAAGAGTACTACTGACTGTATTTGTAACCCATGGGCTGCTATTTATACACACATCTCCATTTTGCCCTGTACTTTCTGAAGACAGTGGTTTGTTGTTCTTGTGGGGCTATGTCTTGCTGTTTTACTACAGAGCACCCAGCCCACATTCACTCTGAGGAGCAATGCCTTGATAATGACATGCAGATGGTATGGTTATCAGATGGTGAAGTGGTGTTCGTTCTTTGCATGAAAAATGAGATCATTTGCATGGTAATGTTCTAATATAGGAATGTTTGGCTCAGGCACAAACACCCTCAGGAGTAATAAAGAAAGGCAGAACAATAGTTGAGCTTTGGAACTGAAGGCTGCATGAGCTGTATGAGCCCCTTCAGGGAACAAGATGGTGCTTCCATCTCAGTTGGGCTCTCTACACAACAAAAATAAAAAAAGTGTGGGGGGTCAGCCTTGTTGGGTCAGGGACTCACCACAGAGTTGAAACCCGACATGGCAACCCCCACCACTAACCTTCCCTTGCAGCTCTGTGCATAGTCTTAACAAAAAAAAAAACAACAACAAAGGGGTTTAGGAGGCACAGAGGTTGTGGGAAACAAAGGGCATCAGAGAGTGGAGCAGCACCCTTTGTTCTGGTGAGGGTCAGAAACTGGCTACCACATGGCACATTTACCCGCTCACCAACCCCCACTTTGATCCTCCACTGAGTGCCTTTCCTGGTGAAATTAAAATGAAAAAGGAGAGGCTCAATATCAGGGATAGGTGTTTATCCTAGGGCTGCTTCAGCTGCTAACTAAACAGAACCTCCCTGAATAAAGGGAGGCATTGTGGTGTTTGTGGCTTTGTTCACTCGGCAAGCGGGGGGAACTGCACAGTTGGCAACATTCCAGTGCTATACGGGTTCAACACTAAACCAGTATGGGTCTGTGTCTTGTTACCGAGGTGATTCTTTGCTTTAAAAAACAAACAAACAAAAAAAAGCAAATTGCAAGTTGTTTCAGGAGACTTATTTATTTATTTATTGGAATTTTGGTAACCGGGTAAGCCCACTGAGACCATACAGTCCCCTTTTCAGGGGCAACCCTGGTGAGGGTACATAGGACAAAAGTTTACAGCATACAAAGAGTCACAGTACTATACAAAATCAGAATAAAAACTAATGTGACAACGCTGTACAATAGACAGGACTATAAAACATACAGAGAGTCACAGCGCAAATATAATGGCAGTGTCCCAAGTGCAGTGCAAAGTTTTGTTTTGACAGTAATCGAAGTAGGGTACAAGCTTGAGGACGGCTATACAGGGTGTTTAAGTAATCAGTCTGTAGAACACAGATGTACGATATAGGTGCTCACATGGTTACAGTGCTATAGTAGCAGAAGGTTGGAGAAAATAAGCTTTAGAGTTTTAGGAAGCAAGGATAAGAGCAGGGGCCTGTAGGTCAAGTGAAGCAGGTACAGGTTCCTGAGACTGATAAGTAGTTATGCAGAGCAAGTTTGAACTGAGGGAAGGTAGTGCAGGAGAGGATAGATGGGGGGAGGGAGTTCCAAGCTGAGGGGGCCGCGTAAGCAAAGGATCTTCTGCCTGAGGATAGATGTGTCTTTGATATGACTAGTAGTGGAAGAGAGGTAGAGTGGAGAGACCACCTGGTCTGTTTTCTTACAATAATGTCATATAGGCTTGGTGGAGTGTAGAGATGCGTGAGCTTATAGGTGAGGCATAGCGAGGAGTACTGGATTTCGTGTTCAAGTTGTAGCCAGCCCAAAGATGCGAGAACAGTACAGTGGTGTTAGTGAAGGGCTGCTCTGGTAGCAAAGTGCCCTATCTTGTGATATAACTGTTTCAATTGGTTCGTGAGAGTGATAAGAATAGTGGAGCCCCGCAGGAAAGTATAGAGAGGAGTGAGGCTATAGCAATTTTTAGGCAGGATACATTAGAAAGCAGGGGATTAAGATGGTACAGCAAACCAATCTTTTGTTGTAAGATTTTGGCAGTTTTGTTGACATGGGCCTTGAAAGAGAGGTTAGGATCAAGCAGGATGCCCAGGTATGTTTTATTTTTTAATTTATTTATTCCAGTCTAGGAAATACCTTTGAGCCAGAGGCTCATTTACAGAGGTTCCACATCCAACAGTTACAACAAAGGAGGAGCAATTATTACAAGTCAGTAGAACAGAGCTGTAATGAAACAAATTGTTGAATGATAGGGGACAAGTTATTACAGTTAGAGCAGAATACAAGGTTAATACAAGGTAAAACAGTTATTACAGTCTAATATGCAGTAAATTGAAACAGCCAGAGTTGATTACAAAGGAACAGTTCTTTTGTCAAAGTGCAATTAGGTGTTTGCCCCTAGGAAGGAGGCCCAGGGCTCCATAAGTGCTAGTGGAGACCCAGAAGAATAGGGTGCCAGTGTGGGACTATCTTAGGAGATGAGAGGAGGAAATAAGGGTGGTGATATGGGAGGGAGGTGATCGTAAGGTGGGTGAGTGGTGAAGGGGGGGGTGTAAGGAGGGGACCGGAGAGGGAAGTGGGGTAGATTAATAGGGAGGGGCAGGAATGTAGCAATAACTTTAAACTATGTAGAGAGGGGATGCAAGAGAACATGGGGTGCAGGAGTAAGAGGGTGGAGAGGAGTGAGGTAAGGGAGGGTGTGCATGAAAGAGACCGGGGCATTAGAAGTGGAGGAGGTGGAACAAATAGGTAGAGAGAGAGAGAGAAAGAGAGATAGAGAGAGGACAGGAGCGGTTGGGAGGAGGTTAAAAGGAAGGGGTTAGATGCCACAGTCACAAACACTGGCCTGGGCAAGGACTGCATGAAGTAGAGTTTTAAAAGGGCCCAGCTTTGTTTTCTTCTGTAGGTCTTCTTCTAGGGAGTTTAACAGTATTGGGCCCGATATTCAAAGGATCGCTGGCCCTGCATGGTTCTAAGGAAAGGGACATTCAAAGTTTGTTCTTTCTGCCCCCTGGTACATTTGGAGGAGAAATGTTGATTGAGAAAATCCTGTACTCTAGGAGGGGTCAGCCCAAGAGTAGCTTTTTTGGTGAGCAGGCACATTTGGTACTGAATACAACAGTCCAGGTTGAGCCACTCAGTTTGGGCATATAACTCACATGTGTGGGTTAATCTGGGCACTCCCAAAATTAGCCTTCATGCTTTATTGAGGGTGGTCTTGATTCTTTTAAGAGCGGTAGAAGTTGCTGCAACATATACCACAAGGCCGCAGTCAAAGACTGACAGCACAGAGCTAGTTATTGTGATTCATAAGGCGTCATTAGCAAAGCAGTGTTTGTTATGAAATAGTAATTCCAGTTTTGCATTTGCAGACTTTGCAACAAGATCGATGTGCCGGGAGTAGGACAACGTAGTATCTAATGTAACCCCTAGGTATTCAAAATGGTTTACCATTTCAAGGGAGGAGCTGTGGTTATCGAACAGGTTGGTTTCTGTGCTTGTTGTGGGCAGAGGCAAAAATCATTGTTTTAGTTTTTTTATAATTGAGAGTAGCTTCGATTCAGAGAACCATTTTTCTGCAGAGGCGAAATTGGCCTGCATCTGGCTTTCAAGCACCACAGGGTCTGTGTGGACAAAGTAGAGCAAAGCATCGTCTGCGTTGAGCAATACTGTAATTGACCATCCACTGCTTGGAGGAGTTGGTTTAGAAAAAGACTGAAAAGCAGGGGTCCTAGGATGGATCCTTGTGGTACGCCAGTGGTAACACAGAGATTATCAGAGCAGACATTGTTTATTTTTACCTTCTGAACTCTCCTTTGAAGATAGCTCCTGTACCAGGCCACTGATTCCAGGGAGAGACCAATGTTAGATAGTTGGCTTAGGAGCAGCTCATGATTAACTGCATTGAAGGCATTGGTGAGGTCAATATAAGTAGCCCCCACCAAGAGCCCATGATCAAGAGCGATATGAATGTACCCAGTAAATTCCATAAGAGCAGCTGTGGTGCTATGCTGTTTCCAGAAGCCATGCTGTTGTTTGGATTACAGTTGGTGTTTGCCAAGGTAATTGGTGAGTTGATCTGAGGCAATGCGTTCCAATGCTTTTGAGAGAGGGGGAAGTATTGAGATAGGGCGATAGTTTGTGTAGCTGGCTCTATTGCAGCTTTTGAACACAGGGGTGACAACAGCTGCTTTTCAAATTCTTGTGAACTTGCCTGTAACAAGGGATAGATTTAGGATTTTGGTGAGAGGAGAGAGAATAACTTTCAGAGTAAGTTCGAGGAGCTTAAGTTCTAGCATATCCCTGCTTGTTCTTGATTTACCAAAGACGTTCAGGATATATTTTTTGCCTACTGAGGGGGTAACTATTTTAAGGTAGAAAGGAGGAGGCGAGCCTGTATGGGTGTTGTTCGAGCTATTTCTTTTCCTTTGTGGGAGGAAGAAGTCCATTGACAGTATTTCACTGAGGTCTGTGAAGGCCTTATTGAAGGTTTCAGCATGAGTAAAGGGGTTCTGGGAAGGAATTCCATTGACATTTATTATGGATGGAGGTGTTTTGTCAGCTTTTACGGATAGGGACTTGGTATTATTCCAGAACCATCTGTTGTCCCCCCAGGAGTTTTCTAATTCTATTTTAAAGTGTTGACATTTGGCTTTCCTAATTGCAGCTGTGCAGCTATTGCAGGCAGCCTCGTACTTCTGGGTGTCTGTAGTGGAACTCAAACACAAGAATAGCCGCTCCACAGCTGAGCGTGCTATTGACATAAAATTCCAAATAAGCACGAGAAGTCAAGCACCACTCACCACAGACCAGGTCCACAGAAAAGGTCAGGTCAAAATTGCTGTTTATTTGAGGCAAAAAGGAGTGTAGTACCTCAAATGTGCAAAAGCACCAGCCAGGGAGAAGAGGCAGAGCCCCACTGACTTCGACTGGTTTTGCTAAGGTGTCATCAGGAAGTGTCCGCAGCGGAGCCAGAACTTCTGGCTTTGGACCAAAGCCGATCACGCTGTTTCATCAAATCGATAAGCTAGGGGAGATCCACGGGTTTTGGGAGCCCTTAATCTTTCATTTTGCGAAAGTGGCATAAATGTCACAGAACTGGTTACATTTGTGGATAAAACATTCAAGGGCAGCATTAACATCAGACATGTTGTTTAGGGAGCTCCAGTACTGGCTGTTAAGATGTGCTTTTAGTGCATTAAGCTTCCCTTTTTTTAGTAGCCTCTATGTGATTACTTTGGCAGAAACGTTTGATGACTTATTTGACCAAGTGAAGAGGCTAGGGGAGTGGTCGTTGAGGGAATTGGGGAGTGCTGCTACATTGCTGATCTTTTCCAGGTGGTGGGTGACCAAGCAGTCAAGGAGGATACTAGTGCCAGTGCGGTAGTTTACCCATGTGGGAGTACCTACTAGCTGGGTGACGTTGCTTGAGGCTATTGCGTCATTATATGGGCCCGCTTCAGGGGACATACAGTTTATGTTGAAATTCCCCAGCAATAAAATTTCAGAATTTTGGGAGTGGGTGGATAGAAAGTCAGTGACAACCTTGAAACCATTGTCATGTGCCTTAGTGATTTCCAGTTAGGGTCGAGTAGTATCTTTATTGGGAGGACTGGGTGTTGCAGGAGGAAGTAATGTGTGGCAATGCTTGCCCCCGGAGGTGCTCCTTTAGGTATATTACACAACAACCACCACGCTTGCCAAGTCTGTCAAGCCTGAGTGTTGTGTAACCTGGCAGCTGAAAGGCTGAATCTGGGATATATGGGTTGAGCCAGGTTTCCACTACAGAGATGATGTCAGGCTGGTGTTGGGAGACCCATACCCGGAGAGAGTCGACTTTAGCCAGCAGATTGCATATGTTGATGTAGGCTATGGTTAGACCACTACATTGTGAATGTGGGGTGTCAGATTGCGATAGAGGCCCTGGATTGGGGTGAACATTACCTGATAATAATAAGAGGAGATAGGCTAGTCTTAATGCCTGTCATTTTAAGCGGGACATAAAGCACTCACAGGTTTTGGGGATGTATTGATTGCCATTCGCCTTAATGCATACAAAGATTAAATTAGAAATTGGAGGGGGAAGAGGGTACGTGTAGAGCTGCCTATTTATCATCATGTTGCTTAGTGCAGGTGTATAGGACAGGGGCATAGATAAAAGGGATAGAGTGGATTTAGGGGGTACCTGCAGGAACGGGGAAAGATTTAGGTGGGTTGGGGTACAATTTTACGAGGGTAAAGGTAGGCAGGTACCACAGGGATAAGAGGCAAGTTACCTTTAGGAGCAACATCACAAAAGAAATCTAAAATAATGTTCTGTGCCCTTAGAAGAGTTGGATAGGCTAGAAGGCTCAACTAGCTGAGGTAGGCAAGTGGAAATAGGGGCGCTAGAATAGTGTAGATGATCCCTTTAGGAGAAGTTGTTATGCTAGTAGCTTAGGCTGGTTTGAGGAGAGCTCTGTATCCTGTAGTAGAGGTGGTTAGGATAGGAGCTCAGGCTGGTTTGAAACAGGCTAGGAAAATAGCCAATCAGGGAAAGAGTGGATTGACAGGGAGGGTTAGTGCAGATTTAATAGAGGTCAGGGCCGTGGAGGGTGTGCGGAACAAATTACAGAGCAGTGAGTCCAGAAATGAGCACCCAGGAGAGGGGGCCTGTAGCGCAGAACCTTCCCCAGCAGCAGAGCTTCAGGAGCCAGCACAGGACAGAGAAAGTCCTGGGGGACCAAACTAGCCAATTGGGGCTCAGCTATGCAGCAGCCGACAATCAGCAGCACGGACTCCAGTTTCCTACCCAGTCAGCCTCTGAGCCATATCTGGGAGTTCAGACTAGTCCTGCTGGGTTGTTAGCTGTCGTACCTGGGATCCTGGATTGTGGTGATCCGAGGAAGGGGCTGCAGCCACTTGGTGAGCCGTACCTGAGGACGAGGCAAAGTCGCTGGTGCAGGAGCTGCCTGATCATGCCTCCGGCTGGGATCCTGGATTGCAGTGGTCTGAGGAGGGGGCCACAGCCACTTGGGGAGCCACACCCGGGGATGAGCAGAAGTCATCAGTGCTGGAGCTGCCCGATCAGAGCCTATGGCTGGGATCTTGGATTGTGGTGGTCCGAGGAGGGGGCCACAACCACTTGGGGAGCCACACCCGGGGACGAGGAGAAATCACCAGTGCTGGAACTGCCCAATCAGGACCTCTGGCTGGGATCCTGGATTGCAGTGGTCCGAGGAGGGGGCCGTGGCCGCTTGGGAAGCCGCACCCGAAGATGAGGAGAAATCGCTGGTGCAGGAGCTGCCCAACCAGGGCCTCCAGCTGAAAAGAATAATTTCAATGATTCTACTGATTCAAGGGGTTCCCCATTACTGAAGCAGATGGAGAGCTGAGGGTTAAGAACAGTTTTATAGGAGAGGGGATGGAAAAGCATAGGTTTAGTTTTTTTTGTGTTTAGAAGTAAGTTATTTTCAAAGAACCATGCTTCTAATTGGCGGAAGTCTGATTCCAGGTTCCGATTAAGCCTTTGGGTGTCAGCTGAGGATCGATATATTATGGCATCGTCTGTGTAAAACTGAATGGATGCCCCTCTGCAGAAGCCAGGCAGCTCATTTGTGAATAATGAGAACAGTAGAGGGCCCAGGATGGATCCCTGGGGAGCTCCACGGGTAATCTGTCTAAATAGGGACTGACACTTTGGGTGCAGCAGGAGAGGTCATTTTGGAGCTATGAAGTGGATGGTTGATCGAGACCCAATGATTCTAACTTTGGTATCAGCAGCGCATGGTTCACCAGGTGAAAGACCTTGGTGAGGTCAACAAAGATAGCCCCCATGGCTAGTCCAAGATCAAAGGCATGGTGAATGTCTGGTGACTTTGATGAGTGCAGAGAGGGTGCTATGATTTCTGCAAAAACTGTGTTGAGAAGGTGAAAGGAATTGGTGATGTTTAAGGTAGTCTTGTAGTTTGTTGTATAAAATTATTTTTTGTATCTTTGCAAGGTGGTGGAATTGAGATCAGCCTGCGGTTTTCAACAGGGGTAGTCTACCCCCCTCTGTGGATTGGGATTACTAGTGCCATGTTCCATTTTGAGGGTACAGTTCCTTCAAGAAAGGATCTATTAATCAGGTTTCAAACTGGTACTGCAAGTGTCAGTGCTCCCCATTTTGAGAACCTAGGTTCAAGTGAGTCCTGGCTGGGTGATCCACGTTCCTTGAGATTTTAAAGTGGCTTGAGAACCTCTTTTCAGGTAGCTAGTTTGATGTGGAATTGCGCAGACGTGGTCCTATTTTATTTTATTTTATTTATTTATTTATGTGTTTGTTTGTTTATTTATGTCTTTGCTAACTGGGAGAATGAGCTTATCCAAAGGACCTATTTCAGTCACGACCCGGGCAACACAGGTGGTAGCAAGCATTCTACAGAAGTAATAAAATATATAGAATACAAATATATGATCACATTACAGATACAATGTAGTTAAGCTAATAAAGATACAAAGCAACTATCAAGCAGTACAAGGTGAACACGTGATAAACAGGATGATTCAAGATCATTACACAAATAGCCGCCAGTAGATACATGCTAAATATGGCATAAAATACACTCACGCAAGCTAACATACCTAACAGAGGTTGAGAGACAGAGTCAGAGAGAGTGCATCAGGAACTGATAAGAGAGCAGGGCAGGACAAGGAAGCAGTAGTGCTAGGGAGCAAGCATACATAGAAGAGCAGAAATAAGTAAGGCAGGAACATATTTTGACCTTATGACTGTGCAGGGAAACAGTTGCAAGTGGATTCGGTCATGAGCCAGGATTTTAGGTTAGATTTAAAGGAGAGGTGTGAGGGGGACAAGCTAAGAGACAATGGTAGCCTGTTCCATAGGGATGGAGCGGAGACAGAAAAGGCCTTACTTCTCATAGCAGTGGTAGAACGTGGGACTGTAAGTGAAGGGATGGAGGAGGCCCTGAAGCTCCTAGAAACAACCCTACCTGTTAATGGTGAAGCGCTGTTTGCTCTGAGTGCATTGTCCGCTAGGCAGCCCAAGGCATAATCAAAATTGACCTTGTAGTGGGAGACACCCTAGGGATTGGTAGAATACACTGTGGTGGGTGGATTTGGGGGAGTAGGAGAACAAAGCGACAGAGTTGTAAGTTGTATTTTGTCAAGAGCGTAGGGTAGCGGGCATAGAGGAGTAGACAAGGGAGCAGTAATCGAGGAGGATTAGTATGTTCCCTTGCGCAATAGCAAGGCAAACTTCAGGGGACAAGAGTTGTTGGTCCTAGAAAGATTTGTGACTGGATAGGGTTGGTTGTCTTGGTTTGTAATGAAATTAGATACATAGTTGCTAAGGTCTGTAAAAAAGTTATTAAGACCATCTGCTATTGATGCTGGGTCAGATAGTACTTTGTCCTTCATAGAAAGTGAGTCTGGGCAGGTGGAGGTTTTGTCTTTGAGGAGGGAATTTATTTGGGACCAGAATTCTTTGGGGTTACTGAGATTTTTTTTGTTTGGATTAAATGGTAATAAGTCCTCTTTGCATTAGTTATTTTAGGCTTGCAGGTGTTTCTGAGCTGTCTGTATGTTTGCCAATCGGAAGGGAGGCCAGATTTCTTGTACATTTTCCAGGCTACATCGCATTTGGACATGTGGTTCCTTATATCATTTGTCAGCCATGGGACTTTAGCACCTCTGGATCTACATCTGGTAAGTGGAGCATGAATGTTTATGATGGCAGTGACAGTGTCAATTAGGTATTCCAGGGCTTGGTCAGCAGTTGGCAGGGTATGTATAGGATCTCAGTTTACACTGTTGAGAGAGCTGAGGAAGGATGCAAGAGGAAAGGAGGGCAAATTACAAGATTCTACAATTTTAGGGGGAGAGTTTGGGGGAATTATTCCTACAGATACAATAGACTGTCGAGTGGTCTCTGATACTATCAGGTAACACTCCCGAGGCAATTATTCAATGAGCACAGTTAGACAGGATCCAGTCGATGAGGGAGTGGTTTCCCATTCTATTGTTCCTTCTGGTGGGTTCAGCAATGTGCTGAGTTAGGTTAGCATCAGCCACAGTGGAGAGGGCGGTGTTTTTGTTATTAGTTAACCAATCAGTGGTGACATCCTCACACATTATTAGTTTATGCGGGAGGGGAGAGTCAGAGAGGGAGGTAATGACTTTGGGTAGGGCAGTAGTGGCAGACTTGGGTAGTAAGTAGGTACATCCTACTATTAGTTTTTTGGTGTTGCCAAAGGTTAAGGAGACAAAGATGGATTTTGCTGGTGATGTTAAGGAAGTCAGGGGGGGTAGAATTTCAGTAGCTGCAAGGTTGGACTTGATATATAAGAGAGCACTGCCACCTCTTTTACAAACCCTGTCATGCCTGAAGGCAGTGTACCCACGCAGGGCTACTTTGTGTGGGAGGATAGAGGGTTTTAACCATGCTTCGGAAATTCTGAGGACTGACGGTTTGAAGGAAGTAACCCAGGGTTCAAGTTCTACCATTTTGGGATGCAGGCTTTGGCAATTCAAGTGCGCTATTTTGAGGCCCTTAGTATTAGTCCAGTTAGTGGTAGGGGGGCAGGGGTGAGATAGGAGGTGCAAGGAGGTCCTGGATTGATCTCATCATGTAGTGTACACCGGTGGGGGGGATGAGATTTTTGATTTTTCTGATTTTGAGGATAGGCACACATAGATTGCCATGCAGCCAGAACCCAAGACTTACGGCATCCTTTTTTGCCAAGCAGGGAAGTAGGAGGAGTCCCTGAGGGGGCTTCTGTGGGATTTTCTGTGGTAGGATGTGGAAGCATTGTTCTTGGTTGCAGTTATGGTGCTTCTGCATGCAGGAGGAGATGAGGTCACAGGACATGAAGATAAAAATATATATTGTACCAACTACATATCCTAGATGCTGCATTATTCAGGAGAAGTAACAGGCTAGATAGTCTGACATTCTTTTAGTACTGGACAATGGGCTGGGCACAAGGTAAAATGTGAGATGTGACAATTTAATTCTCACTCAAGGTAAAGGAGTAGAGGAAATGAAAACTGTTGGGTGGGGAGAGTTATAGTGTGCTGCTAGGAAAGGATGTGATACACCGTTTGCACTCAGGTAATGAGTACTTGACAGTAATAACTGGGCTAGGTCAATCTGTAAAGCTATAGTAGCCCACTGGTGGTCAAATGGTATAAGGAACCAATGGCAAAGCAGGTAGAAATTTCACTGTCATCCAACCAGAGAATAGCACAGTGCCTATAAAAGTAAGTGTTCAGATGGGGGTGTGTGAATGGGGAGATGCTGCGAAGTGGTGGCAGGGAATTACAATAAAGAGAAATTGTCTGTAAAAGCTACCATTAAGTCCTGAGAAGGCTTAAATACTGGCAAAGGCTACAGTTAAAGAAGAATTAAATACTGGCTAAAGGATACAGTTAACTGCTGGCTAAGAAAAGTAGATAGGCTGAAACAGGCTGAAAGTCTAGTGAGCTGGGGCTGATCTGTTTGAAAATGGTGCCAACACAGCTAGCCCTAGTGCTGGAGATTGGACTGAGTGCTGTACCTTGTCTGCTGCGGGTTCGAGCCCTGAGGGGTTGTGGGTGACTTGCGCTGGGTTCCCTAGGGAGGAGTGGGGGGACTTTAGAAGGAAGGAAAAGGGAGATGGTTGGGAGCATTACCATGTTCTGGGGTCTCCAGCATCTGTAATCTGACTCTTCAGATGGATGATGCTTCTGCACCATCGATAATTTAGAGTAGATAGGTGTCAGGGAAGGACATGCCTCCTTAGTAACTGAGCGTGCTGCTGCATTAGCTGAGCTGTCATTGGGAAAGTGTTTTTAGTGTGAAGGTACTTATAGTTTGAGCTTTAACCCATGTCATGGTAAACCCCAAGCAAAAACCATTGACTACCACAGTTGCAGTGGGTTAAAGTCTACATAATATACTATTCTCATTAGTCTCTTATTTTTGGAAATGGAAGGAGTGTTGATACGGGTTTTCAGGCTGCATCCCTTGTTTCTCTGAGTAAAATCTTTGTTATGCGAAGGTAAAACAAATCTTGGACAATTGGTTAAAAGTGTTATCAGTTCCAAAATATAGAATATGCATTTTGGTTTCATTCTCAGGACTGCATGACATTGCTGGGGAAATGTAGCTTGTCTGTTTAATGCTATCAGCAAGTTGCAGCGTAATATTTTAATATCATCATTAATTTATCAAGGTGGTTCATCATGTGATAATTGTTATTGCGAATATAATGGCTTATAGTGTTCAGAAATTTTCAGATTAATGAATTTGGAACTACTTTTTTACTGCCGTCATTTTATTGTCTCCAGGTAGTGCAGATCTGGGAGTGGGAAGGGTACAGCTAGCCTGGAAGGGGGGTCGGTAATAGGAGACAGCCCTTGGAGTCATAGAGGTATTCTAAAAAAAAAAAGGAAACCAGGAAGGTCAAATGGTGGTGTTGCTCAGATACATCGACCTACACGTCACCCCACTCCCCCATTTCACATGGTTCAGGTTCAGATGCCACGCTCTGTGCCAGCATTTCAAGTAAAAAACAAAAAAACCAAAGGGAAGACTGCCAAGTGGCAGACAGCTAACCTTCCGAACCAGGCAACTTACATGGTTTCTCCATGAGCATATTAGCAGCATGACAGAACAATCATGTACTCTGGCTGTGCAGATGTTATTCTGGACTGGAGAATGTTCAATTTCTTCCCAAGAAAAAAAGAGTGAGTTGCTGGGCTAGATGGGGGGAAGGGGTCACATAGTGTGGCCTCTCAAGTTACTCGATGACAACTGAGCTGTGCTGCTGGGACCAGTGTTCATACTAAGGTTCATACTGAGGTTTGAAAGAAGCAAGAGAGCCGTAAGGCCCATAGGTGCTTCTTTATATTAATAATAACGAAGAACAAAACCAGATTGTATCAACCTATCCAAACTGGATTTAAACATAAGTTTAGAGCTACAAGAAATAACTTCCATTGGTAAGGAATTTCAAGGTTTTGTAATGCGTAAAGTGTAAAAATAATTTCTGGGATTTAAATTGAATCCCCTATACTTTAACTGAAGTGGGTGACCTCTAAGATTGAAAGTATCATCCTTGAACATCAGTCCAAGATTTGTTAATAAATAAGGATCTTTCCTAATATTGAACATGAGAAGCAAGTCCCCTCTTAACTGTCTTGTAGCAAGAGACATTAAGTTTAAAATTGCTAATCCTGAGTCATAAGAAACTAGTCGCAACCCTTTCACAGTTTTAGTGAATCGTCTTTGAACTTTCTCAAGACATAAAATGTCATACCTCCTAAAGGGGGACCACAATGGGGAAGAGATGCCCAGATGTGGGCAAACATAGGCTCTGTATAGTTGCATCAACACATTCTTATCCCTAGATTTAATAGTTTTCAAAATGGACCAGATGACCCTATTAGCTTTCAAAATAACAGCATCAATTTGAGAATCGGGACGAAAATAATCTGTGACCAACACGCCCAGATCTTTCTCTGTACTAGTGGAATTCATCACTCTATTGTCCAACATACATAAATGACAGGGATTAGAAGCACCAAAATGCATTACCTTGCATTTATTATGGTTAAGTTTCATACCCCAAAGGTTAATCCATTTAGAAATATTATTCAGGTCAGTTTGGATGAGTTGGTGGGCTGCACAGCAGGAAATGTGAGGTTCACTTACAAAAGCATTGAACATTTAGCGTGTCAAGCCTCACTCTCATTGGGCATGAGATCACTTTGTTTCTGGTGAAGGGGTGCAGGTCTGTCTGTTTGCAGGGGTGACAGATGCACTTGCTATGAGATGGTGGGCAGACCCCACTGCTTCACCATGTAATTACATAGGTGTGACTCAAAGTATTAAAAAAAAAGTAAATAAGTATAAGCCTTGGAACACTGAGAGAGCACTATACTGTATTGACTGCCAGGAGCAAACTCACCTCATGTGGTGACCAAAACATATTATTAAAAAAAAAAACTCACAGGGGGTGATACAAAGTGGGGATTTGGGTAAGACAGCAGGGAGAGAGGGTGGGCATACAGCATTGGTAGCATGTGACTAACTTAGAGTCCTGTGGTTGTACCACAGTCTACCTGGTACTGCAGTTGAAGTGGAGGCCTGAACGGCAAACAAGAGGCTCATGCAGGTGTGTGTTTTCTCATCTTTGCAGCCTGTTATCTACCATGGAAAATGCAAGGCTGGGAACAAGTACAGCATTTAAGTAGCAGCTCATACTTTGGGTGAGGGAGAGAGGAAGAAGATGGTGGGAGGTTGTGTTCGGTAACATACAATAGGCGTAGTGGGGTGAGTACTGATGGGACCATACACAGTTGTCAGGAACTACCAACAATGATCCAGATGAGGGCCAGTCATGGACAGGCAAATGGGGCAACAGCAGTACACCTATCTCCATTATAAACCCAGCCAGGAAGGTGGGACTTTGATCAGATGAGTAATGGGGAATGGAGGGCGTTATTTGTATAAACATTTACAGCACTTGAACCAAGGTTATGCATTCCACTACCTAAGAAGGCATGCAAGCCACAGAAAGGGACACCACAACCTGAATGACCAGTGGGAGTGGGTTCAGCCAGGGTCACCGGAACTGAGGACACCTGCATCAGGGACCTTGCTGGCACCAGGTCCGGTCCCCTCTCTCCATTCCCCTCCAGATAGGCTACTCCTTCTGGCCCTTGGGCCAGTGATCATACTCACAAAGTTGCTGATGCCAGTGTCACTGCACCTGCCCCCCCCATTTGCAGTACTCATCCCCATGAGCCCCATTACAGCTCTCCAGTGGCTTCTGGTGCCTTATGTGCTGAGTCTGCACCCCAGCTTGATCGTATTAATTTGGTCAGTACCAGTGTGGGTTTCTCAGCCTGGCTCCATGAGTTCACTGCCTGCTCCTCTACTGCTTAACCCAGGGACACTGGCTCCATTGCTGGTACACCAACCAGTGTTGCCCTTGCCCCAGGTACTGTTCCTACCAGCCCCATGGCTGGTGACTTCTCTAATGCCAGGGTTTCCATGTCCACAACCTCAAGCAAAGGATACTGCCAGTGAACCACTGACAGTGGAGGAGAAGTTGGACAAGCTGTTAGCTCTTTTGGTCAAGAAAGAGAAAAAACAGTCAGAGGTGTCATAGAGAGGGGGGAACAGGGGTCTGGAACCTTGGGGACTGGAGAATTTAGGCATCAGCAGCTTACACTGATGACCCAGAGATCCTATGTTTCGATCACAGAACCAATGGGGTCACACTTGCCTGAGAAGGTGCGGCAACAGATTGTGGGTTGGGAGTTTGTAGATGTGTTTGCACTGCTAAACAGGCTCAAGGAGCCTGAGACTGAGAAGGAGTCAGAAAAGGATAAAGAGAAAGGGGGACAGTGTGGAACTGAAACACACGGTGGTCATTAGGCACACCTGGGAGAACTGGCAGGCGGGTTTCGCAGTTTATACCGAGCTGTTAACAGAACTGTGTCCACACATGGCGCAGGGCCTGTGGACCTATTATAGTCACATAATAGTGATGCCTGCATCAAAAGGGGACTGGGGATCATTAGAGTATGACAAGGAGTTTAGGAGGAGGAGGAAGCAATATGACACTGGCAGAGTGTGGGGACTTTGGATTTGCCTTTATTGTGTCCTTGCAAGTGGGGAGTGCAGAACTCGGACAGAGGTTTCCATGTCCACCGCTCTCACCTGTCAAAACAGGGGGGCATTGCAGAGAGTAGTGGGGAAGCAGCAGGCACTACAGGGAAGGGGGGCAGTGCTACTACTATAACCATGGGTTGTGCAAGGTACAACAGGCATGACTGCTTTGCCTGTGGGAAAAATCATCCTTTTGTTCTGTGCATGAAAAGGATGAACCAGCAGCTCTTTTATAAGGGACAAGGCAAAAGTTCCAGCACCAATAAAGGGGGAATGCATTGAGCATTGGTTACATAACTACCCAGATAGGACCCTTTTCCATTCTTTCTGTTGTTTTGCTTTAGATTGTCCCCCTCCTACTCACCACTGGTCTCTACTCATCGCTTTCTCTCCCCTCTCTTAATGCTAGGCACCTTTCCCATTGTGCATCTTTTATATCCAAATTCTGGTTTAGCTCCCTTCCCTTCTTTCTTAAATTCCTTCTATCCTCTACTCCTTCTTCCTCCTACCTTCTCTTCAACACTAATTCCCCTTTTCTTTCTAAGTCTCCAAGGAAGGATTTGGTTGATCCCAAAGCTTAGACATTGTTTTCTTTTTGTAACATCTATGTTACTCCAATAAAAGGTATCAGACCATTTGCTTCTGGATCTGTTCTTACAATGACCAATATGGCAACTAATCTATTTCTGTACACATTCTCTTTCTGCTCCTTCTAGAAAATCTACTGTTGGACAATCTGCTTTTTCTTACCGATTTCCTAAACTTTGGTCCTCCCTTCCCCTTTCCATTTGTTCTGCATCTTCTACTCCCTCCCTCCCTCCCCAAAGTCTCTTCTTTATGACTTTTGTTCTCCTACCTGCAACTGTCTATGACCCTCTTCTCTTCTTATTCCCTTTCTCTATACATATAAGAGCTTGTCTTATTTTCTACTTGCATTGATTTAATAATTTGCGTCTAATTATTTATATTTATGTTTCTTGCATTACTATATTACTCATGATAGAAATGTGAAAGGAAAAGTAGAGACCACTGGGACTTAGACCCAGGCCCTAGCGTACCATGCCAGGGGCCTGGATTCAAATGCCAGTCAATCTGCCTATTTCACCTTTCCATCATGATTTAAAATACTCCTCACGGTGGCTTTACTGAGAAAGTTGTATATTATAAGGAAGAGGGACATGTGGGAGTGGTGCAATGCACTGGCTGTGGGGCAGCAATTTTCCGGGAAACATTCTGGAACCAGTTGCTGCCCTATTTGCAGGCAACTGTCAGCTCTGAGGGAGGAGGTTGCCCACCTCCAGGCTGAACTGGCAAGGACTAAGGAGGACTCCCCCACCCAAAGAGCACCAGTTCCACAATCACTGCCTCAGAGGTTGCCATGTGTGAAGAGCAGATGGACCACAGTAGATTCTGGGACGGTGAGGGTGGTGGAACAGAGACGTAGCCCCCGAGTTGCACCTCTACACAAATCATATGTCAGTCTGGCAAATCAAGGTTCCTCTATGATGACACCATCATTGGAGACCAAGAAGAATGCTGGGGACATCCACAAGGGAGACCCACAAAAGAGTGGCAAGGGACAACACAAGGGGAAGAAACAGCTTCTGATAGGGTACTCAGCTGTTAGGGGTGTAGACCTGGGGAAGGGAGAGAGAGGGAAGTAGAGGCCTGCCTGGTGCCATGGCTTGAGGGACAGGAAGCGAATCCTCAGGATTGCAGAAGCAGCATCACAGGAGAGAAACTAGATATCATTATCCACCTCAGGACAAATGACCTAGCTAGGCATGAGATCAGTGCAGTGCAGGATGAATTTGTAGAGTTGGGAGGGCCTCAGACAGGTAGCAAGCACTTAACCTTCTCAGAGGTGCTGCCAGTCTATGGCAGGGGTAGGCTAGGGTACTGCACACCATGCGGTTTAATGAATGGTTGCAAACTGGTGCAGAGCACAGGGCTTTGACTTCATTGGGGACTGGGGTCCACCTGGAGAGATGAAGGTCTATACTGGCATGATGGTCTGCATCTGTCCAGGAAGGAAACACGCCCCAGGGTGACAGGTTTAGAAGGCTTCCTTGGCAAGCTTTTTAAACCAGCCAAGGGGGAGGTGCTGATAGGAAACAGGGAAAGTTCAAGCCTCCCTCGCAGCATGGCAGGTAGTAGGGTAAACACTGAGGTACAGAGCTTGACAGAGGGCAGGACAGGGTACATGGAAAAATGGACAAGGGCAATAAGAGCAGGGATGAGGTAAAAAGGATAAAGCCAACATTAAATGGAGGCAATGAGTACCAATGCCCATAGTCTGGGAAACAAGCTTCCAGAGCTAGTAGCCCTGATGGAAGTGGAACACTTGAATATTGTGGCAGTCACAGAAACATGGTACACGGAGAACCATGACTGGGATGTCAACATACTCAGGGCACACAATCTACAGAAGGGACAGGGAGGGTAAAAGAGGAGGTGGAGTAGCTCTCTACATAAGGGAAGGGATCAAAGTAACAGAACTAAAAAGTAAAGGGAGAGGACAAGAGCAACTCTGGGTCTCATTGGAGACAGGAAATGGCATCAGAATCCACACAGGGGTTGTATACAGACCCCCGTCTCAAGGGGAGGAAATGGACAAGAAAATGATAGAGGGCATTCTCAAAATGGCTGAAAAAGGGGAGATACTGTTGATGGGGGAACCTGAATATGCCAGATGTTAACTGGGCAACATGGACTGCAGCCACATCCAAGAGCAGGGTCATTCTCGATGCCCTACAGGGAGCATGCCTTAGACAGCTAATGGTGGAACCCACTCAGGAGGGAGCAATATTAGACCTGGTACTCTCAAATGGAAAGAGGATCACAAACTTAGAAGTCAGTAGACACCTGGGAACAAGCGACCACTGCACAGTGTGCTTCACAATAAACACAACCATGGAGACAAGCCATACAAATACAAGTATACTGGACTTTAGAAGGGCTGACTTTGGCATAATGGCGAATACCTGAGGAATGCATTAGCAAATGGCCAGAAAGGAGGGTGGAAGAACAATGGAGAAAATCAAAACTGCCATCATGGAGGCAACAAGCCTTTGTGTGAAACAAATAAAGAAAACAAAGTGGAATAAAACCACTATGGCTCTCAAAAGAAGTGTCAGGGAAGGTTAAGGAGAAAAAGGCTGCATTCAAAAAGTATAAGGAATCACAGATGGAACATGACAGGGAACTGTTTCAATTAAAGCAGAAAGAAGTGGGGAAGCCAGTCAGAAAAGCAAAGGCCCAAACCGAGGAAAGGCTAGCCAACTCAGTTAAGAAGGGGGATAAAATCTTTTATAGGTACATTAGGGAACATAGAAAGGTTAAGGGAGGGATGGGAAGATTAATAAAGGAGAGGGGAGGTGGGCAGGGAGACAGTGAAAAGGCAGAGATAATGAATGAATACTTGCTCAGTATTCACAAAAGAAGAAGAGGAGGAGTTACCTAAACCAAACAGTAGAAGCACTCTGGATAGTGGGGTTGATACCAGTCCATTTAAGAAGAAAGAGTACTGAAGAACTTCTAAAACTCAAGTGGACAAAGCAATGGGGCCTGACGTGATTCACCCTAGAATCTAAAAGAGCTAAGGAGGACCTAGTGACACCACTAACCACACTTTTAACAAATCATGGGAAGATGGGGTGGTACCTGAGGACTGGAGGAGGGCAGATGTGATTCCCTTCACAAAAGTGGGAGCAAGGCAGAAGCAGGAAACTACAGACCTTTTAGTTTGACCTCAGTGGTGGGGAAAATGATGGAATCACTTCTGAAAGAAAGAATTGTTGAGTACCTAGAGGCCAGCGGGGCACTGAACCCAAAGCAGCATGGATTCACTGCAGGAAGGTCATGTCAGACAAATCTAATCTATTCCTTTGACTGGGTGACCAAAGTAATAGACCAGGGAGGGGCTGTGGATATGGCCTACCTAGACTTTAGCAAGGCATTTGACACAGTCTCGCACAAAAGATTAATAATCAAGTTAGCCAGCCTGGGAGTGGGTCCCAGGTGGTAGCCTGGGTGAAAACTGGCTGCACAACAGGACACAGAAGGTAATAGTAAATGGAACACATTCTGAAGAAAGGGGTTACTAGTGGAGTACCTCAGGGCTCAGTATTGGGTCCAGTCCTCTTAACGTCTTTATAGGTGACATTGCAGAGGTCTGGAAGGAAAGTGCCTCTTTGTGGGTGACACAAAGATCTGTAACAGAGTTGATACACAAGGGGTAGAAAGGATGAGAGGGACTGGCAAGGTTGGAGGAATGGTCAGACATATGGCAACTTAGATTCAATGCAAAAGAAGTGCAAAGTAATGCACCTGGGAAATAAAAATCCAGGAGAAGAGTACACAATAGCAGGGAGGTACTAACAACAACAATAATGGAAAGGGATCTGGGTGTAGTCATATCAGATGACCTAAAGGTGGGTATGCAATGTGAGAAGTCAGTAGGGAAAGCCAGGGGATACTGGGATGCACAGGGGAGGCATCACAAGTAGAAAAGGAAGTGGTTATCCTCTATACAGACAGTTGGTGAGACCCCATCTGGAGTACTGCGTGCAGTTTTGGAGACCCTCATCTACGCAAGGACATAGACAGGATGAAGCAGTCCAGAGGAGGGCAACTAAAATGTGCAGGGTCTACATCAGAAACCATATGAAGAGAGACTGAGAGAGCTTAATATGTATACCCTTGATGAAAGGAGGACAGGGGACATGATAGAAACTTTTAGTACCTCAAGGGAATCAACAAAGTCCAGGAGGGTAGCATCTTTCAGAAAAAGAGATGTGTAAGAACAAGGGGGCACAATTTAAAGTTAGAGGGGAACGGCTCAGGGGTAGTGTGAGGAAATTCTTTTTCACAGAGAGAGTGGTGGATGCATGGAACCGCCTTCCTGGAGAGGTTGTGGGGTCTAAAACAATGGAGGAATTCAAACTTGCATGGGACAGACATAATGCAATTATAGTGGGGGGTTGCAGGAAATAGGCTGTTGGTTAACTAGAATCTGCAGCTTATCCAGTAGGTAGGGAAATGGGCAGACTGGGTGGGCCAAGTGGTCCTTATCTGCCTCAAAGTCTATGTTTCTATGTTTCTAAAGTTATCTGGTTTACTATATTATTGTAATTGACTTCTTATTTTCATCAGTTTAATGTTTAGCTATCGCCTTCTCCCTTTCCCCTAGGACACATCTAGAAATGATCTGATCTCAGCTCAGTATGTCTTTCCTGGTTAAACTTTTAAATAAATAAATAAAATAGGCAGGTCACTTGGTCCTTGGCAGAAGGGTTCTCACAAGACTTTAGAATCCCATACCGAGGCCTTTGTAAGGCTTATGTGGCTGAGAACCTAAAAACTGCCAGGGACCGTCCGGACGTGGTGAGGAGAAAATTAGAGAAGGAAGTAACATTGGGCAGAATCAGTGGCCTCTTTGAACAGCCCCCTTGCCCTCACATCCGGGTATCACCAATAGGCCTGGCACCAAAGAAGGTTCTGGAGGAATCCAGTGGGAGTTCTGCTTGATCAATCACCTGTCTTATCCGGAGGGGGATTCAATCAATCACCATATTGACCTGGTAGACATGGCGGTATCATATGCATTATTTGGCACTGCGGTGAAACTGATAGAGGAGGTTGGAAAGGGGGCTTTATTGGGGAAGTCTGACATCAAATTAGCTTTTTGGCCATTGGCTATACACCCACTAGATAAAGACCTACTGAGGATGAAGTCTGAGGGCAAGTACTGTGTTGATAACTGCATACCAATGGGTTGTGCAGTGGCCTGTGCAGTGCTTGAACAGTTTAGCATCTTTTTACACTTGGCAACTGTACAGAAGGCAGGAGGAATGAAGCTGGTACACTATTTGGAAGACTTTTTATATTTGGGAAAGGGAAGGATGGACCACTGTATGCAGCTGATGCAAGCATTTCAGTTGGTGTGAGAGGAATTGGGGGTGTCAATCGCCCATGAAAAAAACAGAGGGGCCAGAAACTTGCTTGACCTTCCTAGGGATTGAAATCAACATGATGGCTGCAGAGTTCTGCCTTCCAGTACAGAAGGTCACCACACTGCTGGGGTTGTTGCACAGGGCTGTGCAGGCACACAAGATTACATTAAAAGAGCTTCCGCTGTTGATTGGGGATTTGTGCTTCACATGCAAAGTCATGCCAATGGGGAGAACCTTCCTCTGGCATCTGGCCATTTGCAGGATGGGGTGTAGGAATCCCCCGGACAGACTTAGGGTTAAGTAGGCCATGCAGGATGACCTTCAGATATGGTTCACCTTCCTCTCATGCTTCAATGGGGTGGCAATTTGGCCAGCAGAGGTTATAAGCCAGGAATCGGAGCTTTATATACATGCATCCAATGGCTTGGGTTTTGGTGCCTACTTTCATGGAGCCTGGTGCACAGGAGCTTTGCCTCAGGAGTGGGCAGAGGCTGGCTTGCTGCGTCAAGTCACACTGCTTGAATTTTTCCCTATTGTAGTGGCATTAACCATTTGGGAGGATCTGTTGTGCAATAAACAGAACAGAAAACACTGGAATGATATATAGCATTAATGGGCAACTTGGGGAAAAAGGTCCTATGGGAAATCTCATGAGGGTATTTATAGTCAAATGTTTGATATTGAATGTGCAATTTAGGGCAATGCATGTGTCAGGCATGGACAATGAAGTGTCTGATGCTCTCTCATTTGCAGTGGAAGAGATTTCAGCAGCTGGTGCCAGAAGTAGTGATGTGTTCCGGGGGAAGTTCTGCCCTACCTTTGGGATTTGGTGATCTAGAAGAATGGGAGTTGCTTAAGTGCTACCTGGTGCCTAGCATGAGGGTGGCCTAGAAACAGGATTTGGACACCTCTCTCAGTGTAAGGGAACAGCTAGGGTGAGAAGCGGCATGGGCAGTGCAGGAGGAGCAGCTGTGTTCATACCTCCTCCATATGAAGTGACAGGGAATTACACCGGGCACCATGGAGTGGCACTGAGCCATAACAGCATGGTTCAAAAAGGCTATGGGTATGAAGGACACAACCTGCATGTTTAAAGTATGAAAAATGCTTAATGGTTGTGTGCCTGGAGATCCCAAAAAAGGAGATATGTGGTGTTCCATCAGCCCAGAGTTACTGGCCAGGATCATGTTGGACCTGCCTAAGGTGTGCTTTTCTGCTTCAGAGACCCTGCTGTTTCAGACAGCTTATCATTTGGAATTTTGTGGAGCTTTCAGAGTCTCCAAGATCACACAGCCGAGCAAAGTGGAGGCTTTGCAGGCAGTTTTAGGCAATGATGATGTGATGATGACCACGGAGAGTGTGTTAATCCACCTAAGGTAGAGCAAGACAGACAAGAGAGCTAAGGGTTGCTGGTGTAGTCTTGCATCTGCCACTGGGGTGCAATGGGATATAACAGGGTGGGTGTCAGCATATAGCTGTCTGAGGAAGCCCAGGAGGGGCCAAGCCTTTTTCTAACATGAGGATGGATCCCTGCTTACTTTTTTTCTGTTCTGGCTTCTGCTGACCAATGCACTGAGGGAGTTGGGGTGGTGACCAGGGCTATAAAACTCACTATTCTAAGATAGGTGTAGCATCTCGTGCTAGGGTGAAAAGGTGGACGGACACTTAGATACAGTCATTGGGGAGGTGGAAGTTGTAAGCGTTTGAGAAATATGTTTGCCCAGTTACTTCAAAATGTTCTGTTTTATTTGCAGCACAAGACTACCAGCCATTAAGAGTGCATTTATGTGGCCATTCTTATGTTCACTGGGCCACCGCTAGAGCAAGGTGACTCCATGCTGGAGCTAATTTTTCTTTCTTTTTTTTTTTTTACTTTCTGTTTTTGTCCCCATTTTTGCCTCGCCAGCTGTCGGGACCTCCTTCCACCTGCCCAAGCCCATTTCCCTACTCACTGCTGCAGCCCCAGATCCTATTTGATCTGCGGCTCTCCTGCTCTGCACATCTACCATTAAGTCTATCCTATGCACTTTTAAACCCCTGTATTGTTTTTGCACCCACCACTTCTGACCACAAAAGTGTACTACTGACTGTATTTGTAATCCATGGACTGCTATCTATACACACATCACCATTTTCTCTTGTGCTACTGAAGACAGTGGTTTGTTGTAGCTCCACAAGACATTTGTTCATGTGGGGCTATGTCTTGCTGTTTTACTACAGAGCACCCAGCCCACGTTCACTCCGAGGAGCAATGCCCTGATAATGATATGCAGATGGCAAAGTCATCAGAGGGTAAAATGGTGTTAGTGCTTTGCATGAAAAATTAGATCATTTACACGGTAATGTTCTAATATAGGAACATCTGGCTCAGGCACAAACACCTTCGTGCCATCCAAACAAATACTGTACTTTGCTACTGAGAATGTGGAATGCCTGCTCATTGTCCTCAGCTGGATCCCCTTCCTGCAGGGATCTTTCCTCTGTGATGACACTGCAGTAAGTGCCTTTATAGTGCTGCTGTCATGGGGGGAGGGAGGGGGTATATATTCAAACACCATTTGCACTAGCAAGCTTTGCTGTAAGCATTGTTGAATATACCGCCCTTAGAATGTCACTTTATTGTACTTTGCTAACAGTTAGGGGGCTATGTAGGAAAGCGCAAGCACTGAGTGTGCTACTCTGTTTCTCTTGTGGTTATGATGACATTGTAGTGCTGAATGGTATCAATTCAATGGTGTCAGTTTCACAAAATAGATAAATATATTTCACTATATTCAGAGTTAGGGTTTTCATGCCAAGTTCTGAGCTTTTCATGAACTGTGCAGCTATGATGATAGACATAGAAATAGAAAGATTTTCTTCTTAAGCAGGAAGCCCTGAGACAGCTCTTTTGCATATGGTTATAACGCAGCCCATAATGTATCAGAAGTCTTTTAATAACCATAGGGCCTCATGGTCATACCTGACTGTGTTCAGCTACAGAAGATGCTCCTTTTGCAGTGACTGTTAGCTAGAGTAGGCTGAGAAACACATCAGCTGTTAAAATATGGAGTGGTTTTCACAGATTAATTATTGCCTGCCTACGTGGGATGTTTGAACAGATTTCAATTTTTGAAAAGCCTAAAAGTGCATTATCCAAATAGCATCTGCCACTGGCAGTAAATATTGACATCAGGGCTTTTGTTATTGCCAGGTTCATATGAGAAACTGCACTGCTGACAGATCTGTAGATATGTTGGTTAGAACAGTTATATAACAGTGAGAATCAGAAATGGAAGTATAAGTGGGAAAAAAAAAGCCTGGTCCAGATGGGTCATTGAGCAAAAAGATATGGTGCAGAGCATTAACAATGTTTTGTGGTGATAATATTAAACTGGCAGGATTAAATTATCAAAATGGAACAGTGGGTTTAGATTAACAAACTGCACTTATGTGTCACATCATGTCTTGATGAGCCAACCTCTTTCCATTAATCACACAGATGTAGAACACTGGCTTTCAGAATGTGAGAATAAGAGACAAAGTGTGGGACTATCAAACCATGAAGATGTAGGCAACGAACACTGAAAAATAGTGCTATGTGGGGTTTTTTTCCACTGTGTTGCCCAATGATCTGTTTCTTGCTTTTCGGTCCTCCTGCTCCCCTTCCCTGCATCCACAGGGCATGCTTCACACCTAATTGAAGCAGCCAAGGCTTTGTCAGCATTACCCTCTGAGACTTGATCATTGACAAAAATGTTAAATAACAGGTGCCTCAGCAACACAGATCCCTAAGTACTGCCCAACCACCACCACAACTTTCTGCTTTCAGCCCCAAGCCAGTTAGTAACCCACCTTGCATATTCCTCAGGTACACCACACTGATGTACTTTGCCTAGAAGCTTGTCATGCACCACAGCGTCAAAGACTTTGCTGAATTCCTGAGAGACTAGGATTGTTGACCCTGGCCCTGTCCACCTCCCTGGTCACCTGGAAGAACATAAAAGGAAATAATGATAATCATCACATCAGGCTGTATGGCTCCTCTCCTCGCGGGATCGTGGGAGCAGCTGCATGAGGAAGGGAGCTGGATGTCACTGTCCACCTAGGGACAAATTACCTGGCTGTGAATGGGATCAGAGCAGTGCAAAAGGAGTTTGTGGAGTTGGGGAGGGGCCTTAGACAAGTAGCATGTACAGTAACCTTCTCGGAGGTGCTGCCTGTCTATGGCAAAGATGATGCTAGGGTATTCTGCACCATGGGATTCAATGAATGGTTGAACAACTAGTGTAAAGCTCAGGGTTTTGGCTTCATTGGGGACTAGGGAGTCACCTGGAGGGATGCAGGCTTATACTGGCGCAATGGTCTGCATTTGTCCGGGGGAGGGGAACCAGGATCCTGGTGACAGGTTTAAATGCTTCATTGGCAAGCATTTAAACTAGCCAAGGGGGGGCACTGAAAAGGAGCTGGGAAATCCAAGACTCCCCCACAAAACACAGTAGTTAGAGAGGTAAACACCAAGGTAGAGAAGTCAGTAGGGAGCAGGACAAGGATAAATGCAGAAAAAGGCAGTATGGACATGGATGGGGCTAAAAGGGGTAAGGCCATCAAAAATAAATGGAATGTGATGAGTACCAATGCCCACAGTCTGTGCAACAAGCTCCCTGAACTAGTGGCCTTGATGGAAGAGGGATGCCTGGATATTGTGGCAGTCACTGAAACATGGTACACAGAGAACCATGACTGGGATTTCAACATACCAGGATACACAGTCTACAGGAGGGACAGTGTGGGTAAAAGAGGATGAGGAGGAGGAGGAGCTCTCTATATAAGGGAAGGAATTAAAGCAACAGAACTAAAGAGTAAACAGGAAGTTGATGGGTCACTATGGGTCACCCTGGAGACAGGAAATGGCATCACAATCTGCATGGGAGTTGTGTACAGGCCCCAGTCTCAGGGGAAGGAAATGGACAAGGAAAAGATAGAAGGCATCCTTAAAATGGCAGAAAAAGGGGAAATATTGTTGGTGGGGGACCTGAATATGTCAGATGTTAACTGGAGTACCTTTACTGCAGGCACATCCAAGACAAGGATCATTCTTGATGCCCTACAGGGGGCATGCCTCAGACAGCTAGTGTTAGAACCCACTCAGGAGGGAGCAGTCTTAGACCTGGCACTCTCAAATGGGGAAGGAGAAAGAATCTCATATTTAGAAGTGGGTAGCCATCTGGGAACAAGTGACCACCAAACAGTGTGGTTCACAATAAATACAACCATAGAGTCAAGCGATACAAAAACAAGAGTACTGGACTTTAGGAAGGCTGACTTTTGGAAAATGAGAGAGTGCCTCAGAAAAGCACTAGCAAACGGGCAAGAAAGAGGGGGTGGAGGAACAATGGGGAATAATCAAAACAGCCATTGCAGAGACAACAAGCCTTTGTGTGAAGCAAATCAACAAAACAAAATGAAGGAAAAAAATACTATGGTTCTCAAAAGAGGTGGCAGGGACGGTTAAGGAGAAAAGGATAGCATTCAGGAAATAAAAGGAAACACACAAGGAGCAGGACAGAAAACTTTATCAGTTAAAGCAGAAGGAGGCAGGGAAGACAGTCAGAATAGCAAAGGCACAAACTGAGGAAAAGATAGCCAACTCTGTTAAGAAGGGGGATCAAACCTTTTATAGGTACATTAGGGAGCGAAGAAAGAACAAGGGAGGGATACAGAGACTTAACAAAGGGGAGGGAATTTAGGCAGAGGATGACAGTGAAAAAGCAGGGATACTAAACAAATATTTCTGCTCAGTATTCACAATGGAAGAGGAGGGGGAGGTACATAAACCAAACAAGAGAGAAAATCTGAATGGGGGGTCGATACCAGTCCATTCACAGAAGAAATTGTTTTGAAAGAACTCTTGAAACTGAGGGTGGACAAAGCAATGGGACCTGATGGGATTCACCCAAGAATTCTAAAAGAATTAAGGGTAGAACTAGTAACAGCACTGACTACTCTCTTTAATAAATCATGGGAGGATGGGGTGGTACCTGAGGACTGGAGGAGGGCAAATGTGATTCAACTTCACAAAAGTGGACCTTTCATGAGGTGGGCCTAGAGCCACACAATTTTTGGCCCTCTGTCTCAGGCAAAGACAGGCCAAGGCCATTATCACTAAAATCAAGCATCCTAAAACTGGGATTATAACACACAAAGGGGAACAGATCATGGAGGCCTTTGCTAGTCATTACAAAAATCTAAATCATCCACAAACAGAAACCACCCTTCAGGCAAAACTTCAATTTCTTAAAGGACTGAAACTCCCCACCCTAACAACAGAGCAACAACAGGCTCTGATAGCCCCCATTAGGATGACAGAGGTGACAACAGCCATACAGAACACCAAATCAGGGCCAGGCCCAGACGGGTTTAGTAGTGAGATATACAAAGTAATGACTAAGGAGCTATCTCCTCACCTCATACAAGTCTACAATGAGATCGGGGGGGGGATAGAATGGTTCCGCCTTCCTGGAACTACTCAACCATTATGGTTCTACACAAACCAGGCAAAGACGTAGTGGAATGCGACTCTTATCACCCGATCTCTCTTTTGAACGTAGACTACAAGTGTTACACCTCAATTATTGCCTCCCGCCTAAATGCCCTACTGCCACAGATAATTTCCCTAGACCAAACTGGATTCATTGTGGGTAGACAGGCCCCTGACAATGTCAGGCAAACAATAAAATATAATAACCAAAATTTTCCAAGACAAAACCCCAGCATGCTTGATGGGCCTTGATGCTGAAAAAGCATTCGATAAAGTCTTCTGGCCATTTCTATTTAAAGTTCTTAAGAGCTTTGGTTTCCCTCAGGTCATGGTAGATGCCCTTAGGGTCATTTACGCTGCCCCCAGACATTTGTTAGACTAAATGGAGGTGTTACAGACAGGTTCCCGTTGAGCAGGGGTACCAGGCAGGGGTGCCCCCATCCCCATTGTTATTCACCCTGTATATCGAACCTCTGGCATGTGCTATCAGAGAAAATACCAACATTTCTGGAGTATGGATAGGAAACATTGAACATACGATATCGCTTTACACGGACAACGTTCTCCATTATGTCACCAATCCAGACCGATCAATCCCCCAAGTCTGGTCTATTTTAGAAGAATTTGGTTCTCATGCGGGTTACTTCTTAAATAAGTCCAAAACTGAGGTCCTCAGGTTCAACTATAACCAATCCACAGCAATCACAACACTTTTTCCCCTGAATTGGAACAGACAGAAGATCAACTATCTCAGGGTCCAGATCACTAGACAATTAGGGAAGTTGTTTATAGCAAATTATGACCTGTTACTATCACAGCTTCACCACAACATTTACAATGGGCACTACTGAAATTACCATTATACTCTCAAATACAATCCGTCACCATGACTGTACTCCCTAGATTCTTATACTTATTTCAATGCCTATCCCTAAATATCACCCACAGCCAATACAGCCTGGCAGAAAATACTAACCAGATACATGTGGTCTCCCGGGAAACCTAGATTAAGATTTCAAATTATGCAGTCAGATAAATCTAAAGGGAGACGTGCAATGCACAACTTGGAGGATTATTACTTCACAGCCCAGCTAAGGAGTGCCTTGCTCTGGAGCACTGCTACATACGAAGCACACTGGAAGGCCATAGAATTGCACCTCATGGATGGAGCCCCATTGGGGGCAAGGATAGCTGATCCCTCTCTCTTGGTTGGGGGAAGAGACATCCTGCTTCTCACTGTCAGGAACACATTAAACATGACCCATAGGTTGTGGGCTAAATATAAATTAGGGAAGGCTATTTGGCCCATACAGTGGTTTGCATGGATGGGGACGTTCCTCCCAGCCCAGCTGGATCATGTTTTCAGACAGTGGTCTAGGCTAGGCCTTTGCCAACTAGGCCAGCTGATGACAGGTAATAAAATCCTAGACTTGCAGACCATTAGAGACATATTTCACCTCAGAAATACAGATCACTATTGTTTCCTACAACTAAGAACACATTTACAGTCACTCAGGAGAGAGGCTAACCAACATACACAGGCCAAACATCTGCTTTCTGTCATGCAGGCTATTACTTCAAGGGAGTTAGAAAAGGGACATATGTCCACTTTATATAAAGCCATTAGATGGCTTTATGATGGTTGTACCTAGCAGGTTAAAAAAAATGGGAGCTCGCGGCCAGTGTCCAGCTTTCTGATGTGGAGTGGAGCTTGGTATTCCAGTCAGCCAACAGGATCACATACTCACCGGGTTGGCAGGAGTTTGCGTGAACACCCCAGTTGTCTGGCACAAGTGGGGCAGGGGCGTGACAGCTAGTTGCTGGAGGGGTTGTGGAAATCTGGCAACACACCATACTCATATATTTTAGCTCTGCAGTACAATACAGCTCTTCTGGAGACAGGTGTCACAGACATTGACAAACTTATTTACATGCTGTTATCCACTGACGCTGGAGAACATGGTATGGGGAATATCCCCTCTAGAGGTACGGGGCCCCGATGGGACATACTTTTGGAACATCCTGTTGGCAGCATCACATAAGGCCATCACCAGGAGATGGCTGGCTCCTGACCCTCTGACATTTGAACAGTGGTGCTCTATAGTCCAAGAAATTAAAGATATGGAAGAATTGACACATAAATTAAGCTTTAGGACACGTGTTCATCCGTAGATGGACAAGATGGTTCCTCTTGGCAGATCTGGATGAAGGAAACACTTCCAGTTAGGCATGTCTGGATTGGAATCCAGAGAGGGTCCCGGTAGGGCCATCACCTTATTTGAACCAAAACACATTTGGACAAGGTGATTCTAGAGCCAGACATCAGTGAGAAGTGGGAGGAGGGTTATTTCAGATGAAAGTGCCAATATTACATTGGCCGCTCAGCAGTAAGACTTTTAAAATGCAATACTCTGTAAATAAGTGTAATGAATAAATGATTATAAAAATGTTAATGTATAAAGAAATGGATACCTGTGATGTGCACACTGTGAGCAAGAAACTAATTCATGTGTTTAAATTTTATGTACCTGAAAGTTTCAATAAACTTGAATAAAAAAAAAATGTGCCAAAGCAGTGACTTTCGAAGCTTATTTATTTCTGAATTCCTCCCTAACTTGTAATACAAGAGGAAGGGTGCAACACAGGATGGACATTGGACCTAGACTCTTGTCATGTTTGTTAGTAAAACTCTAAATCAGCCTCAGAGTAGAGAAAAGAACTAAGGAATGTAAAACCAGAAAAGGGGCACTTTAAAATCAATGTAATAAAAATGGTACACATAAAAGGTTCACTTCCACAAGAATAGAACTTTTACCAAACAAACACAGAAGCAGAGAATTTGTCGGTAGATAAGGACTGACTGTCTGGTCCACGTAGCCTGCTCCTCTTTTCCAAATACATTGAATATTTTACATTACTAATTCAGCTGCAAATGTGCAGTAGAACTTGGTCACTTTTTTATTTGATCTCACCTATCATAAATAACCTGGTGGCTTTATGCACCCAGCACAAGCCTGTGATTGTACAGGTACTTCATATGGCAATGCAAGACAACTTTCCCACCACAAGCCCAGGGCCACAGGGGTGGGCAAAATGGGACTGACACAAGAATACAACATATGTCAGTGGGAGAAACAACAGATTAGCCCCTAAAGTGATTTATTTGTACTTCGCTCATTACAAAATACTGATCTCGGTCTAGGGTGCACCTTTGCCTTGAACAATTAGAACACTTTTCAAGATGATCGGTTACCATAAGGGTACTAGACATATTCCAAAAGTCATTGTGGCACATGAGTTTGCATGAACCACCACCACTGGCCACTTCAATTGGCTAATGAGCTGTGGAACAGAGTGGATGTAGCCAATCAGAAAACATTTCAAAAATGCAAGGAGTGGCCCAGGATGGCAGACTGATAGGCAGTTGTCATTAACAATTACCACCCCCCCCCCGGAACTCATGTTGTAAGTCCTGAATCATGACCATGACCAACACGGGAAGCAAAAAAAATAACAGGGCTTCAAAAGTCCCACTCAGATTGCTCTCAACATCTGGGGGGGGCAGCCTGCCACCCCCCTGTCCCCCATAATCTACTCCACTGGTGCTGTCTTATCTTAAAAAAACTGAAACCAGGTTTGCTTTTACTAAGAACCACATTTGTCTCCTCTTGAGCATGAAAAACTTCAAAAATGTGGGTTTAGAGAACTAATACATTCCTCTTACCAATCTGGAAGACCGAGGGGATGGTTACTCTGAATCTGATTCCTAGAGTTTCCTCTTTTGCACTAGAATTATCATGCACAGATCCGACTGGTCACATGATAATAGTGATGGGCAAGATATTAGGGCAATAGTATACCATAGTCAGTCTTTACCTCCTGCCTGGGATAGATTCCTCCACCAACCAACTACTGTTTAATAAAATCATAGAATATCAGAAAGGGATTTAGCTGGTGGGGAAGGATACCAATTACACCATGGACTCAGAGGGGGACATAGCCTCGGTTAAAAATACCAAGCTGGCCGCTTCCACAGATATTTCAGGAAGCTCATTGCAGAACACAGACTAACAGACCTCTGGAGAGCCCATTACACCAAAAACAATTTGCATTTTACTCCCATGCTCATGACATGTACTCCAGGTTGGACTACTTTCTTATGGCAAGGGAGCATGTCTCTAAAGCCATTCAAACAGAGCTATATCAAGCAGATTTTATTATCAGACCATGTCCCACTGACTTTGGTTTTGGAAATAAATTGGGAACCAGACAGGCCTCCTGGAGGTTTAATATTAGGCTCCTGAATGATCCAAAGTTTAAAGAATTGCTTCAGGAAAAAAATTCCACTCTCATTTCATCAAAATAAATCACTGGATATGTCCCTAGCAATGCTTTGGGACACTCTCAAAGTAGTGTTGAGGAGAGAAATGATTGCATAGGCAGGGAGACAAAGAAGAGTAGGGAGCAATAGTTCAGTACATTGAGCAATTAAAATTTTTACAACTGACATGTCAACAGGGAGATTCCTCTCTGCTTCCAATCATCAAGCAAATGCATGATAAGATACAATGAGCCAGATATTCAAATGTTAGAAATGGCACTAATGGGGTTTGCACTGGTGCTATCCGTGTTTGTGGCTTGTGCTGGCGGGGGGAAGGGCATATTCAGAGGCCTAGGTAGCATGCCCTAAAAATGTTAGCACCCAGGTGCTAACATAATGCTGTACCCACGTAAATGAGGGGTTCCCCTCATGCATATGAGCACAGCAGCATATTCAAAGGTTTGTGGAGTTCCCCAAGACTCTGTCCTCTCCCCCATGTTTTTCGCAGTGTACATGCTGCCCCTGGGCAAGGTCATAAGATGGTGTGAGCTGAGTTTTCATTGTTGCGCTGATGATACTCAGCTCTACTTGTCTCACACCTGGGAGACATGATGCTGTTGATATGCTGAATTAATGTTTAGCTGAGATCCAGGCTTGGATGGTGTCGAACTAGTGGGGATTAAACCCTTGGAAGACTGAGGAACTGGTGGTAGAGCTGGGTCGGAAGGTTGAGCTTGGAGCCTCCGGTGATAGGTTGGGACTTTTTATAGGCCTAGCAGAACTGGAGGTTTCATAAAGGTGAAGAATCTGGGCATTGTGTTTGACAGAGAGCTGACATTTGATGTTCAGGTGTCGGCAGTTGTCTGGACTGGATTTTATCATCTCCAGAACATTGCCCAGATGAAGCCCTTTGTCCCACCCGAAGACATGGCCACACTGGCTTATGCTTTCATGACTTTGAGACTCGACTACTGTAATGCCCTCTACCTCAGGGTCGGAGGTGGTGCGTCGTGGCGCCCTGCTGCTGCTGTGGAATACAATGGCATGGGTGTTGACTGGTTATTCTAGATTCAATCACATCACCCCAGTGCTGCAATAACAGCACTGGCTGCCAGCAGACTGGTGCATCACCTTCAAGGTAGGTCTTTTGACCTACAAGGCCCTACACGGTTTGAGTCTGGGCTACTTGAAAGATCTCCTGCATCCCTACATCCCATCTTGCCTCCTCAGATCAGCTACCAGTGCCCTTCTGGAGATCCCCAAAGTGAGCTCTGGGGACCGGGCATTTGAGGTGGCTGCCCCGGCTTTGTGGAATTCATTGTGGGGCACCTCCGGGAGGTACCGTCTTCTGAAATGTTGAAACGTTTCCTGAAATCCTTCTTGTTTACACAAGTCTTTTGAGCCTGAGTGGGCCATTTAAGAATTTGAATGGGTTCAGCTGTTTTTAATTGTGTTTGGGATTTTATATGTATATGTCTTTATTACTTTGCCTGTTCTATTACTTATTTACGCACTTATTTGTAATCATATTGTAAGGGCGTCCTGAGCCTTCGGGGAAGGGCACCCCAAACAAATAAAATCTACTGCTACTACTACTAAATAGCCCCCAAAGTGGTGCTTTTTACCACCACCGAAAACCACCTCTTAACTAGGTGCTAAACCTGCACCCCCCCATGATCCTGTACTGCAGTCATCCACCCCTGATTACCCATCACACCAGTAAGGTTGCAGTCCCTCATGTGCAGTGGTACCCCACACCCCAAACACCTGCCCCATATTTGGTTTCCTTACCCCTGGAGTCTAGTGGCATCCCCAACCCCATACACCCATGCAGAGTCATTGTACAAACCCCTGGCATCTAGTGGCATCTCCCCCCCAAAAAAATCCATCCCATATTCAGTTTCTGTATCCCTGGTGTCTAGTGGCACCAGCCACTCCCTGTACACCAGTGCAATGCTATTGTACAAATCCCTGCTGTCTGGTGGCATCCCCAACCCCTAACAACTGTGTCATGTCATTGTGCAGATCCCTGTTGTCTAGTGTCTGGCAGTACCCCCCCTACCCACCAGACACCAGGGATCTGTACAATGACATGTCATGGGTGTAGGGGGAGGGGTGGGGGTGCCACTAGACACCAGGGATTTGCACAATGGCATGGCATGGGTGTTTGGGGGGGTTGGGGTGTCATTAGATACCAGGGATTTGTACAATGACATGGCATGGGTGTTTGGGGGGGGTTACCACTAGACATTAGGGATTTGTACAATAACATGTCATGGGTGCACAGGGGTAAGAGGTGCCACTAGACACCAGGGATTTGTAAAATGACATGGCACAGATGTACGGGGGTGGGGTGCCACTCGACACCAGGGATTTGTACAGTGACATGGCACATGTGTACGGGGGGATGCCACTAGACACCAGGGATTTGTACAATGACATGGCATGGGTGTATGGGGCTTGGGGCGCCACTAGACACCAGGGATTTGTACAATGACATGGCACAGGTGTATGGGGGTTGGGGGTCACTAGACACCAGGGATGTGTACAAGGACATAGAACAGCTGTACGCAGTGTGGGAGGCATCACTAGACAGCAGGGATTTGTACAATGACATGGCAAGGGTGTATGGAGGTTGGGGTGCCACTAGACACCAGGGATTTGTACAATGACATGGAACAGGTGTATGTGGGGTGGGAGGTGCCACTAGACAGCAGGTATTTGTACAAAGACATGGCATGGATGCACGGGGGTGAGGGGTGCTGCTAGACTTGAGGGATATGGAAACTGACTGTGGGATGGCTGTTCAGGTGGTGGTGGGGGGGTGCCACTAGACACCAGGGATTTGTACAATGACATGGTATGTTGTTGGATGGGGGGGTGCCACTAGGCACCAGGAATATGGAAACTAACTGTGGAATGGCTGTTTGGGGGTGGTATGTTCCACTAGACACCAGGGATTTGTACAATGACATAGCAAGGGTATATGGGGGGGTGCCACTAGTCTCCAGGGATTTGTACAATGACATGGCATGTTGTATGAGGGGGGGTGCCACTAGGCACTAGGGATAAGAAAACTGACTGCAGGATGGCTGTTCGGGGCCGGGGTGCCACTAGACACCAGGGATTTGAACAATAACATGGTATGGGTGTACGGGAGTGGGGGGTGCCACTAGTTTCTAGGGATGAAATCAGATGCACACAGGATGGGCACTAATGAGCTGCCTCACACCAAGCAAAAAAGGCCATAATGGGCATGCAAATGGCCCCATAACACCATACATGCCCAATGGGCTCATTTGCATGTTGTGGCTGAACATAGTCCAAGGGGGTCCTGGTGCTCTCCATTGTGAGACCGCTATTCCCTGTGGACTGGATACAGCCCAGGTCCATGTCAGGCCAGCACAATGTTATTTAGTGCTGAGTCAACATGGACCAATATTCAGTTGGATAGTGCCGGTCCGCTACCCTACTGAATATAGCAGCTGCTGGGTCGGACGCAGGCATAAGCGCAGCACAAACCTGTCCGCCACACTTGTACCTCATGTTGTTTATCCGGCCCAAGGAATCCTAACTGTCAAACCTGAGTTAGTCCAGCCAGTCCAATGGTGCAGATGGTGGAGGCACTATGCGCATCACCTCTTCCCATGCCAGCAATCTGAATTCAGGAATGAGCTTGGGTCATTGGGGGTCAGTTGGGGGGGCCTGGAGAGGACAATGCAGTCACTTGACAGCTCACTTCTCCAAGAGTGGGAGGTGTAGTCTTCCCAGCACTTGGCTGCTACTGAGTGGAGGCTAGGTGGCAGTGTCACGCAAATGGGGGGGGATCTGGTGCTAGGCCCAGGGCTGGAATGGAGTCACCAGTTCCAGAGCACATGTGCACCTCCACACACATGTGCTACTGTGTCGCTGAGGGAGTAAGGGGAGAAAATGGGAGGAAAAATGGTTGAACCAGGGCACTAATGAAGCCCTGCCTGGAACGCTGAGACCCACCCCACCAGACCATGGATCAGAGGACAGAAGCAAAGTAAAGCAATTTTTATTTATAAAAAGTGCCTTTCTAAAACCAAGGCACTTATACAACACAATAAATAAATAAAATACATCAATAAATAACAGACACAGCAAATTAAAAACCAATAAATACAACAGCGGCATTGAAAATCAGGATAGGCTAGACTAAATAA
Organism: Neoceratodus forsteri; assembly: GCA_016271365.2. Taxonomy (NCBI): domain Eukaryota; kingdom Metazoa; phylum Chordata; order Ceratodontiformes; family Ceratodontidae; genus Neoceratodus; species Neoceratodus forsteri. The sequence continues at coordinate 1,088,533,941 of CM028132.1, read as the reverse complement.
GAAGGTTTTAAGAGCAGCTTTAAAACTTTGGATGGTCAGGCAATCTTGCACCTGACAAGGTAGAAAATTCCACAGGGTCAGTGCCATAAAACTAGATGACCTAGCCCCAGATGTCTTTAAATGGACCCTGGGAATCTCTAGCAATCCCTTGTTGGTGGATCGGAGAGAGTGGGGGAGGCAGTAGGGGTGAAGGAGATCTTGCAGGTAACTAAGTCCCTGGGCATGTAGGGTCTTATAGGTCAGCAAACTGACCTTGAAGGTGATCTTCCACTGTACTGGCAGCCAGTGAAGTCTGCGGAGCACTGGCATTATATGACTGATCCTAGAGGTACCAGTCAATAGCCTGGCTGCCGCATTCTGCACTAGTTGCAGGCAGTATCAACCCCCGGTAGCTCTTGGTAAAGGGCGTTGCAGTAGTCAAGGCGGGAGGTAACAAAGGAGTGGACCAAAGTTGGAAAATCGTCAGAAGGAACCAGGTGCTTCACCCAGGCAATATTCCTCAGATGGTAAAAAGAGGTTTTGACGACTGCTGACGCCTGAGATTTAAGGGTCAGGCAGTCATCACAAATAACGCCCAGGTTTTGCACCCGGTCTGAGGTAGTTAGCTGAACACCCTCAAGCCATAGTCCTGAAGGTAAGCCTGCCAACAACCCACCTTCCAATGACCTGGGTCCACAACCAACACCTGAGTTTTTTCTGGGTTTAACCCCAGCCAGCTTATGCTCATCCAATCCTGGATCTCGGCGAGACAGTTGTTAAAGACCGAAACAGCATCATCCTAACTAGGCACAAAGGACATGTACAGCTGAGTATCATCTGCATAGCAGTGAAAACTCATGCTATACTGCCTAATAATCGCTGCTAACGGCAGCATGTACACCGCAAACAACATGGGCACCAAGATGGAGCTCTGCTCTGCGGCACCCCGCAGGATAGGGGGATTGGTGCAGAGGAAAACGTTCCAGACACCACTCTCTCAGTCCTACCCTCGAGGAATGATTGAAACCATCTGAGAACAAAACCAGACAGTCCACAGATGAACCACAGGTGATCCAACAGCACACCATGGTCCACAGTGTCAAATGCTGTAGAGAGATCTAGAGGGATCAAAATGGAACAGGTCTTTTGATCTCTCGCTATTAGGAGGTCATTTAGTACCCAGATAAGGGCTGTCTCGGTACTATGTCTCTTCCTAAATGCGGACTGGAGAGAATCATAGACATTGTTGCTGGTCAAACGATCATCCAACTGCGATGCAACCACCTTCTCAATAACCTTATCCACAAAGGGCAGATTAGAGACAGGCCTGTAGTTTTCCAGACAGTCCAGGTCCAAGGAGGGCTTTTTAATGAGGGGCCGAACCACAGGTTCCTTCAGGGGATCAGGAAAGATTCCCCTTTCCAAAGACATCCAGACTATCTCAGCAAGGACCGGGCCAATTTCATACACACAGCCTACTAAGAGGTGTGTAGGGCCTGGGTCCAAACTACAGTTGGTTGGTTGCAACAACTGGATGACCATCACAATGTCACTGATTGTGGGTAGGCAGAAGTCAAACCACAGAAACTGGGTGTCTGACTTCTCCTGCTGACCACCACAACTCCCATTAGAGAGGATAGAGTGGATGCTGGACCTGACTGTGGCAACCTTATCTGCAAAGAATTGAGCAAACTCCTCACACCACTCTTGTGAAAAAGCACTTCCAGGCTGGAGACAGATTGGATTGCATAATTTGTCCACAGTCCAGAAGAGCTGGGCTGGTCAATTCTGTGCAGCAGCAATTTTCCTGGACAAGAATTCTGCCTTCTTACAGGTAGTTGCTGATTGATAGACCCTTTAATGGTCCATCAATTTAAGTCTGTCTCACACTCCAGGCCCGACTTCTGCCAACACCTCTCTAGCCTTTGTCCCACTCTCCTCAACTCCCTCAAGGTCTCATCAAACCAAGGAGACCTGGGGTGAAGAGTGAGGGGACAAACACAAACAGGGGCAATGGAATCCAGGGCCCCTACCACCACCTTATTGTAGGCAAGTACTAGGTCCCCAGGAGCCATGCACTTAATCGGTAAACCCGGTAGGTCCAGTACCGCCATCAGGGGAAACACCCCATAAAGGGTGGTACCGGACTATCTCTGTAGGGGCCGGCCTACTGGGGGGGCCACGAAACTGAACTCAGTGGTATGATAGTCAGACCACCTGACTGGTTCCACCACCAAGTTAGATATCTCCATCCCCAGGAGAAACATCAAGTCCAGTGAATGACCACCAGTATGAGTTGAGGATGAAATAACCTGTGTGAAGCCCAATGAATTCATTAGCTGGAGGAAGTCTTGACCAAATTGTGAGAGTTCATTGTCAACCCAGGCATTGAAATCCCCCAAGATCAGCCATCTGGGGGGATCCCAATGTCAGGTCAACAAAGAAGTCCATGACTTCCCACAGGAAAACATTCCCATCTCCTGGTGGACAGCAGATGAGAAGAATCCTGCACCCCACACCCTCGCCCATGATACATTCAAAGGAGTTGGTGGGCACCACTGGTACTTCCACCAGGTTCAGAAGGAAGTGGAAGAGGGTGATGGTCATCCGTTGGCACCTGGGGACAGGGCTGATAGCCTGCTTGGTTCCAGCCAGGAGGGTAAAAACCTTTACAGAAAAAGAAAACTGAGTTAGCCCTTCAACGCTTTTTTTTTGTTAACTTTCTTTATGCTCCCATTTCTCTCTGGATTACCTGGACTCTCTTTGTTGTAGTCACATGGCACAACCAGATCCTGCCTGCCTGAAGCCCCCCAGCCTTTCCCTCTGGTATGGACCCATCTCCTCACCACACCTACTGATCGCCTGACCCCCACGACTCTGAGCCCCCTTGGGTGGGACTGCCCACTTCTCCTGATGCTCTATCTACAATCTAGTGGAGTGACCAGGGCATGGAAGGAGTACCGGAAACAGGTTGGGAAGACCCCACATTAGGCATGGGAGCCGTCCACTGGACCCACCTTCACCTACCAGGAGCCAGGGCTTTTTTCCATTTTTGTCTCTCCTCTTGGCGCGGACATGCAGTGCACTCCAGTGCATGTGTAAGCACTCTCACACATGCACACAGGGATGCTGCTGCAGCCAATACCTGTGACTGGATCCCATGAGGTTACTATACCCCTAGTCTGCACTGGGAGTCACCCAAGCCAGAGATCAATTTTCCCTCCTCTCTCCTGGGAGAGGAGAGCAGTCCTCTGGATGTTCAATCCTCTCCTTCCCATCTGACCCCCAGCTTGCTCTTGAACTCAGGTCACCGGTGTGGCACAAGGTGCAGTGATGCCTCAACGCTCAGTGCCACTTGGCCGGCCAGCCCTTCCATACTTGAAACAGAGCTTTTATGATGAGGGCATTAGAGCCACAAAACTGATTGCATTTCAACTATGCCAGCAGAAACAAGATTTTCAGAGTCAAAATGGCTGTGGAGAGCTTTTAGGATGCTTTTACCCATAATTTCTAATTAATTTGCACAGTGCAGATCTGCTGAGATGCAGTTTCAATGCGGTCTTCCTTTTATACATTTTTGCAATGTGTTTTCCTAGAATATGCCTGCTGAGTGCTATATATTTATCCTGGATAGTTCACAGAAGACATGGCATCTTATTTTCAGTGGGGCTCTACATCCACATAATATTATGCTGCATTGTGCATAATCAAAGCACACTGAAAACAATATTTTAGATCTGGACTAGGCTACCCTGAATAAATACATTATAAAAATGGTAAAATTATGACCCCCATGAAAACAAGATATTGCATTTAATCTGGGACATCCTGAGTATATACAGTACAACAATGTGTAAATGAAGATTCCTATGACAATGAGATATAGCATCTCCCCTGCGCTATCCAGGATACAAAATATAGAATAAGAAATATTTAAATGAAATCTACTGTAAACAGAACTTCACTGTGTTTGCTGACATAAACAATTTCTTTATTGTTTTATAACATATTAGATTGCAGTATTTATTTTGAATGTTGTGGCCATGAGGATGGTGTGTACAGTGTGTGTGTGTGTGTGTGTGTGTGTGTGTTTGTTTGTTTGCTGTAGCTCAGTATATTTTACCCCAAAAAGCATAGTGAAAAATGCCTGCTGATAGCAATATAGTTATCCAGGATAATTAACAGAAGACTTGGCATATGTCTGAGACAGTCTTATCAGATAGTGTCTTAAGAGGTTAGAAGAACAGTGTAAATCTTTTTTGAAGATTCCTTGCTGAGAAAGGATGACATTTATGAGGTATAAACCTTTCTTGAAAGAGAATACCTGCCCAACTGAAGATAGTAGCAAGAAAATATTTAAATGCTAAGTATTTAAATGTGCAAGTTCTTGCATTTCGAAGTGGGTAAACAAATCTCCAGTTTAATAGGCAACCAATATTTAACAAGCTATTTCAATTTCCTGATATTCATATGATAACTAGCTTGGAGATATGTCTCCAACATTTTAAAGAGAAAGAAGGGAGTATTTTATATCAATTGGCATAGTGATTTGTAGATGTGGAAGGATACATTGAAAACTCCAAAAATGTGTTCCATGATACTCCATTTTTCCAGCTACAGACAGCAATATGGCTGTAGGCTCTGCCCATAGCCATAAAAAGGAGCTATCATTTTTAAACTGAAGGACTCAGTCACTAAACAGGAGTATTTAAGACCTCTCAGATTCTTAAGGGCTTGACTACCTATTACTCATCATTATATTCCCAGGAGAGGGAACCAGAACTCCCAATTCGTAGGCAATATTTTGATTCTTTGCAGCTCCCTACAGTCACAGAAGCTGAAAATTTGGTACTAATTGTCCCTTTATCCCTTCCTGAGCTGAAAGCAGCTGTTGCTAGATTGAAATCCAGGAAATGTCTGTGTCCACATGGTTACCTGCTGGAATTTTTTAAAGCTTGTAAAGACTTTCTTATGCCACCATGGTTAAAAGGGTTTTCAGACATTCAAACTGGGTCAGAATCACCCCCCCCCCCCAGCAGTTAGTCACAATATTGGCTATCCAAAAGCCCAGCAAAAATTCTCTTTACCCAGAGTCATATAGGCCTATCTCTGTCCTCAATTTAAACTATTAGCTGTATACTTCAATATCAGTGAATTGGCTAGAAAAGATTCTCCCGAACAGCCTACAACAAGACCAGACAGGCTTTATCACTAGGAGGCAGATACAAGACAATATCAAAGGAACACTTTCTTTGCTCCAGTCCACATCCAGGACTTAGCGCCAGCTTTGCTGCTGAGTTTGGATGCAGAGAAAGCTTTTGATCAAGTCTTGTGGAAATTCTTATACTACACACTATACAGATTTGGACTTCACTCAGATTTTATAACCTTACTTAGGGCTCTGTATTGTGATCCACAGACAATGGTGCATGCAAATGGCATGCTTTCCCCAAAATGTAAGTTAAATTGTGGGACTCGACAATGTTGTCTAATGTCCCCTCTTCTGTTTTCTTTGACAGTGGAGCCCTTGGCCCAGGCCATGCAGTCAAAGTCCAGATATTACAGTCTTTTTACAGCAAGGAGAGGAACACAAATGTAAGCCCACCCCCCGTGTCTGGGGGTGTGCCTGAATATTACTTTGGGGAAGGGGGGCACTTGCAGCCAGAAACACAGTTCCAGAAAGTTAACTCATTGCCTGGGTTCAGATGAGATGTCTTCAGGGGGTGCAGGCGTTACTTCAGCAGTGCAGTGGTAACAGCAGCTGTGGGGGCAAGCTTAGTTAATGCAGTAACAGAGCCCATAACAAAGTCCATTGTCCACTCAGGAGTAAAAGAAGAAAAAAAATGATTTAATTTTGTAAATTTGATTACAACATTCCATGAAGCATGGAGTGCAAATTAATTTGCAGGTAACCTTTTGGGCGACAGCCTAATACAGCCTACAGCAAACTTTCATTTCCCAAAAGCTGTTATACTACAGTGCTCCCTGTCAGCCGAGCAGCATCTATGATCCTGGCAGCAGCAACAATGGCAGGCTGAAAGCAAAGCCACAAACAGGATTTCTTCTCCGAACTTCTTTCCTGCGCACAACTTACTTTCTTTTCACACACTCTGGCATTGAACTCACGGGACAGACACTGCACTTTCAGTCACAGGATGTAGAATAGCTGTGCTAAGAGTGGTACCTCCCAGTGCTGGTGGTTTGAATCTGGAGCTCCCAACTTAGGTGTCTGAACACAATGTAAGCAAAGTCCACAAGAAACACCAAGTCCCCTCTATTCGAAGCCAGTGCAGCTCCAAGCATCCCAGGGCTTTTCTCTCTCTTAACCCTGGCAATCCTGGAGATCTGTTCACTTTTCACTCTTTGACTGAATAGGCTCTGCAGCACCTCCTGGCCAGGCCACAGTCCCACCGGTAAGGGAGACAGACTGCCACCACTGTGCTCCCTGAAGTACAGACTGCCACCACTGCACTGCTGCAACAGCCCAGCACAGGGCTTTACTCACTCTCACCCACAAATGAGGATATGAGAGACCCACCTATGCCACCTCATCAAGATGACAGAGATCACAAGGTGGGCTACTTACTTTCTACCCAGGCTTTGGCTCCCCATGATGCAGGTGGTCCCACTACAAGGGCTCTGGACCCCATCTCAGCCTCCCAGCCACTACGTACTTCCACTGGTCTTCAATGGTGGTGGGCAGGGGTGGCGAGTGGCCCACCATGACCCTGAACCTCAGCCCTCATGGTTGAAACCACACACGGGCCACCTCTTCTACTCTTCTCTCTTAGGGACTTTCTCTAGATCTGGACAAGGATATGATAGAAGGCATCCTTAGGATGGCAGAGAAAGGGGAGATATTGTTGATGGGGACCTGAATATGCCAGATGTTAACTGGAGCACCTTTGCTGCAGCCACATCCAAGAACAGAGCCATTCTCGATGCCCTACAGAGGGCATACCTCAGGCGGCTAGTGTTGGAACCCACTCGGGAGGGAGCAATCTTAGACCTCGTACTCTCAAATGGGGACAGTGAGAAGATCTCAGATCTAGAACTGGGTTGCCATCTGGGAACAAGTGACCACCAAACAGTGTGGTTCACAATAAATTCAGCTGCAGAGTCAAGCCATACAAAAGTGAGGGTACTGGACTTCAGGAGGGCTGACTTTGTCAAAATGGGAGAGTGCGTTAGAAAAGCACTAGCAAACAGGCAAGAAGGAGAGGTGGAGCAACAAATGGGAAACATCAAAACTGCCATCACAGAGGCAACAAGCCTTTGTGTGAAGCAAATAAACAAATCAAAATGAAGGAAAAAAACACTATAGTTTTCAAAAGAGGTGGCAGGGAAGGTTAGGGAGAAAAAGATAGCATTTAGGAAGTGTAAGAAAACACAGAAGAAGCAGGACACAGAACTGTACCAGTTAAGTCAGAAGGAAGCATGGAAGGCAGTCAGAATAGCAAAGGCCCAAACTGAAGAAAAGATAGCCAGTCAGTTAAGGAGGGGATAAAATCTTTTATAGGTACATTGGGGAGCAAAGAAAGACAAAGGGGGGGATAGTGAGGCTAAATAGAATGGACGGTGGGTGGGCAGAGAGGGACAGTGAAAAGGCAGGGATACTGAACAAATACTTCTGCTCAGTATTCACAAAAGAGGAGGAAGGGAGGTACCTAATCCAATTAACAGAAGTACTCTGGATAGGGTGGTCGGTCCCAGGCCTTTCACAGAAAAAAGATTCTGAAAGAACTCCTAAAACTGAAGGTGGACAAAACAATGGGGCTACTGACTACCCTTTTTAACAAATCATGGGAGGATGGTGTGGTACCTGAGGACTGGAGGATGGCAGATGTGATTCCCCTTCACAAAAGTGGGAGCAACACAGAAGCAGGAAACTACAGAACTGTCAGTTTGACTTATGTAGTAGGGAAAATGATGGAATCACTTCTGAAGGAAAGAACTGTTGAGTACCTAGAGGCCAGTGGGGCACAGAAACCAAGGCAGCATGGATTCACAGTGGGAAGGTCATGTCAGATGAATCTAATCAATTTCTTTGACTGGGTGACCAAAGTAGTAGACCAGGGAGGGGCTGTGGACATGGCCTACCTAGACTTTAGCAAGGCATTTGATACAGTCCCACACAAAAGATTAATAAACAAGCTAGCCAGCCTGAAGTGGGTCCCAGGGTGGTAGCCTGGGTAAAACATTGGCTGGACAACAGGACACAGAAGGTAATAGTAAATGGAGTCCACTCTGAAGAAAGGGGGTTACTAGTAGGGTACCGCAGGGTTCAGTACTGGGTCCAGTCCTTTTTAATGTCTTTGTAAGTGACATTGCAGGGGGACTGGAAGGAAAAGTATGCCTGTTTGCAGATGACACAAAGATCTGTAACAGGGTTGATACACAAGGGTGTGTGGAAAGGATGAGAAGGGATTTGGCAAGGTTGGAGGAATGGTCAGAAGTATGGCAGCTTGGATTCAATGGAAAGAAGTGCAAAATAATACACATGGGAAACAAAACAAGTACACAATGGGGGAGGTAGTAAAAACAACAAAAATGGAAAGGGACCTGGGGGTAATTGTATCAGATGACCATAAGGTTAGCAAGCAATGTGAGAAGGCAGTAGGGAGGGCTGGGGGGATACTGGGATGTATAGGGAGAGACAACACCAGCAGAAAACAGGAAGTTGTTATCCCTCTGTACAGACAGTTGGTGAGATCCCAACTGGAGTACTGCATGCAGTTCTGGAGACCCCATCTCTGTAAGGACATAGACAGGATGAAGGCAGTCCAGAGGAGGGCAACTAACTTGGTGCAAGGTCTGCAAGAGAAGCTATAAGAGGAGAGACTAACTAAGAAGTGGCTGCAGCTGCTATCCCCTTGAGGAAAGGAGGGAGAGGGGGGGACATGACTGAAACTTTTACAGTAAGTACCTCAGCGGAATCAACAAAGCCCAAGAGGGTAGCATCTTTCAGAAAAAGAGATATGCAAGAACAAGGGGACACAATTTGAAGATAGAGGGGGAATGGCTCAGGGACAATGTTAGGAAGTATTTGTTTCGCAGAGATGGTGGTGGATGCATGGAATTGCCTTCCTGAGGAGGTTGTGGGGTCTAAAACTGTGGGAGAATTCAAGAATGCATGGGACAGACATAAGGCAATTATTGTGGGTGGTAGGAAGAAATTGGCTGTTGGTTAACTAGGATCTGCAGCTTATCCAGTAGGTAGGGAATTGGGCAGACTAGGTGGACCAAGCGGTCCTTATCTGCCGTCAAAGTCTACATGTGTACGTTTCTATACAGGCTCAATGTGAAAAAAAGCAGCAGTATTACATATTCAGTATGTCCATCGTGGACTATTAAATCTTGATAGCCTTTCCAGTGGGACCAATCCCAGGTGAAAAATCCATGGGTCACTATCCCTAAAGAAGTGTCGACATCGTACCAGATAAATAATCCTCCCTGATTAGTAGCATTTATGCTGAATTAGACAGATTGTCAGTACTGCCCCAGACATTACATAATATGGTAGAACTAATGTGTATGAACATTCTGTCTGGATTGCTCTGTTTTTTTTTAAATTTACCAGCAGTCCCACCACAAGATATATTTAGAGAATGGGACAAGCGACTGTCACTTATCTGGGTGACAGGCAAACCCAGAATTGCTTATAGTAAATTACAATTGGATAAAGAGCACAGTGGGCTGGCTCTTCAAAATTTATAGTATTATTTTTTGGGTGGTGCATATTCGCCACACAGTGACATGGCTGGACCCACAGAACAACACTCGCTGGAAAAGGTTAGAAATGAGTGCATAGAAATTCCCCTTGGCCAAAACATTATTTGCCTGCCCACTTGCCACCCTCGCCCCCACCAGCAGTCCTTGCAGAGTGTTCTCACTAGAAACATTCTACATGTATGGGGAACTTTGCAGAAAGACAAATGACTTCTTTAAAAGCTATTCTGAACAACAGTGCCCTTCCCTCAAACCAGATAGATCTCAGGGTCACTTACTGGGAGAAGCGGCGCCTGGTGCATCTTTATCAGCTGTCTAAGGGAGGATCCCACACTATGCACTGAGAACAGTATATATCACTTTAGATTCCTGTGAGTTAGGCATTACCTCATCAGTAGGTTAGGACACCTGAAAGACTGTAAGGAACACCATCCGTTGATTGACTTATTTGCCACCTCACAATCTCAGGGTATGCCCCATCTTTTTATCTCACAGGCATATAAAGCACTGAACACTGTGCAAGAGGTAGCTTTAGTAACAGTGAAAAACAAATGGAGACTGAATTTACCACCCAAAGCCCAGCTGCTGCCTGAGCAAGGACCTACAAAAGACAACACAGAACATTCTCCTCCAGTACTTGGAAGGAGTTTGCTTGGAAAACAGTAGTTCAGTACTTCAGAATTCCCCAAATCACAGCCAAGTTTAGCCCAGATCTAGAAGCAGATTGTTGGCGGAAATGCAGAGAGAGAGATTAGCTCACCATGCGTATGTGTTTGTCTTTGCCCCCATCTCTGTCAGTTTTGTGCAGAAGTGGCTTTGAACCCCCAGGAACTCTTTCTTAGATTGTCAATGATGACCCATAGAATTGCATTATTTCTAGATTATCCAACTAAATGTTTTAATAAACATGAGAGGTGTTTGTTACATATAGCATTACCCACAGCTAAAAAATGATAACTAAGAAGTGGTTGCAGCCGCAACCCTCTTATAAGGAACAGTGGAGAGATTTAATGATTACAGTGCACACAGTGGAAAAAAATAACACACAAGGTTCAGAACCAAATGGATTTATTTAATGATAGGTGGCAGGTTGGCTGTTACATATGATGAGAGAGCAGCGATGGAAGGGGGGAGAGTTAGGGGGAGTCTCAGGATGCATCACAGGCAGAAAGGGGGTAGGAAAGGGGATTGCAGGTAGGGAAGGAACAAGGTTTGGAGAGCCATGTGTGCCAATGCAAGGAGTCTAGGAAAAAAACATTTTGGACCTGGAGGTCATCGTAGTGGAGGAGGCCCGCTATAAAGTGGCCATAACTGAGTTGTGGTACATTAAAAATCACAACTGGGATATGGCCATACCAGGATACTTGCAGTTCAGAAGAGACAGGGAGGGGAGGAGGGGAGTAGGGGTTATTCTGTATGTGAGGGAGGGTATCAGGGCTATGGAAGTGCAAGGGAACCTAGAGGCAGGGGAAAGACTGGAGGTGCTGTGGGTCACACTGGAGACAGGAACAGGGGTCACTATTCACTAGTGGGGTGATATACAAGCCTCCAGCACAGAGGCAGGATTTGGACAAAGCATTAGGGGAGCAATCGGCAGGAAGGAAAATAAAGGAAAGTTACTGCTTGTTGGGGACTTCGATCTGCCTGATGTGGACTGGAGCCTTTCAGTTACATCTTCAGCTAGAGCCCTGTTTACACTGCCAACTTTCAAATGCATCAATCCATGCACACGGGTTGATGAGCTTCAAAGTCCATGGTGCAGACACTAAGGGGAGTAACATAAGCCCACTCCGTATTGGGTTTCTGATGCGTCTCAGGAGAGGGGACATGTATTGGAGCAAGCGACTGACAGGACACTAAACAGGCGGCGTACACAGTGTGCAGCACTCACTCCAATGGATCATCTCCTCTCCTGTCATTCTCCAGTGGCCCCTTGAGCTTGTAATCCGGGGCTTAGCACACTTGAGTTCAGCAAAGAGCACCATTCACAAGAAGAAATAAAGCTGAACCTGGGAAAGTGCATAAAAATGTAAACCGAGGCCTGCAGTTATAACAAATTAAGGGCGTAAACTTGGACCACGCTACTGGGCATCTGCTAATGCATATGCATGTCATCTCTCTTCCCCAGGACATGAATATGCATTTATGCATACCCAGTATGGCAATCTCACTTTATGACCTAATTTATTATATTTCTAGCCCTCATTTTACATTTTAATGCACTTTCCGAAGTTCAGCTTTATTCCTGCTTGTTCAAAATGCTGTTTTCTGATATTGGGTGTGCTAAGCAGGGCATGTGGTCAGTGCGTCTGGAGGGTGGAGCAACCTGGCCACAAGAGTGTAGCCTTGCTGGAGCTCCTTACATCATCAGCTGTGTGAACACAATGGTGAACCACTGTGGCTATCACAACAGAAGAAGAGCGCCGCACTTTCCAGAGTGCTGTGGTGTTGTAAACAGGGTATAGATGAATGGCAATCTTAGACTCTTTATAGGGTGCATTTCTCAGGCAGCTGGTCAGTGAACCCACTAGAGACAGGGCAATGTTGTACCTTGTGATCTCTAACAGAGACAGTTTAGCAGACATCGTAGTGGGCAGTTCTCTGAGGACCAGTGATCACTGTACAGTGAGGTTCAGTATTAAGATGGGTGCAGAATCAAACCAGGATGAATTACGGGCCAGTCGGGGGATGATCCACAATTTTTTGTTAGCCTTATGACTAGTTTGGCCTCGCTGGTCCACTCTCCCCATATTACTCGGTGGAGACTGGAACCTAGTTTTTTGCAATACAATGGATAGGCCCAAATCCAGACATTCCTCCTTTACTCCTGCACAGTTAGCCTTAAAAGATTTTATGAATACTATGGGCCTTGTTGATCCCTGGAGGACCCTTTTCATTCAACAAGGGATTATTCAGGGGGGGGGGTCACGTGATGAGCTAGTGCGAGGTAGACGTCTCTTCCGCAGCTCCCGAAAGCTATTTAATTTAAAATAATTAATTCTTTGGCTTCCGCGACGGATCGCGAGTGAGGGGCGTTGTTTATAAGGAGCTGGAACAGCTGGGAAACCGTTTTGGGGTCCGGTCTGGTGGACGAAAGGACTGCAGCAAACCCAAGCAATCTGGCTCGCGAAATGGCCGAGATGGAGTCAAGCAGCCCCGAGCCCCTCAGTAGGGAGAGAACACCGCAGTGAAACGCCAGCTCTCACCCCCGTCCCAGACGAGCCTGAGGTCTGGAAGGGAGGCCCGGAGGGTCAATCAACAACAGGGACATTTTAGAAATTAAGCAGCTCCTGAAGGGCTGGTCGCCGATTTCACTATACTAAAACCTGCATTACATGCTCTCACTCAGAGAGTGGGTGACCTGGAGGTTAGAATGGTATCACAAGAAAGAAAAAGTACTACGGTGGACCAAGATATAATTATTCTGAAAAGGCAAGTGAGAAAATTAGAAAATCGTCTGGAAGATCAGGAGGCAAGAAGCCGAAGGAATAATTTAATTATGGCTGGGCTCCCCGAGAAAACAGAAGGCTCAGATTGTGTTGCCTTCATGCAAGATCTTCTCTTTAAGTTATTTGGACCCACGCCGTTTGGTGAATCTTATAATCTTGAGAGGGCCCACCGGGCATTGAGAGAACCCCCCGGCCGCCGTAATTATAATGCGTTTTAATTACAAGGAAAAATCTCATGTATTGATGAAAGCCAAAGCTAATAGAAATCTCCACTGGAATGGGCTTCGTGTGGTTGTTTTAGGACTTGTCCCCGGTGAGGAAAAACAGAAGGAGTACGCGACATTAAAAAGAGTTGTATATGGCAGGTTTGAAGTTCAGACTGCAATATCCTGCCACTCTAGTAGTCAAGTTGGTGAATGGGGACAGAAAATACCTTCTGCAGAAGAAGCCTTGAGGGCCTTAAAGTGGAATTACCTGATTTATTTAAACCAACTACTTAAGAGCAAAGGCGAGTTGGACAGAGAATACAGAATAATCTGTCAAGCGCTTAGTTACACTGCTCAAGGACTCATATGGGGACTATTTAATTGTTTTTGAATTGTACTTGTTTGTATTTTTCTCAATGAATATTCATAATAGGTTAGTGAGTTAGAAGGGTAAAACCCCTCCCCTTTTTTTCTTTTTTTTTCCGCTGTACAGGTTAGGGAGCGTAAGCCAAAGATAATGGCTTTAGCTATTGAGATATAATTCTCCCATTATTAATTTGGATGCTTAGATGCGATGTTTGCTGTCTGGTTTGTACCAGACGATATGGGAGAATGAGGGTTTCTAAATGTTATAGAGGGACTTGGGGCTGGAAGGGGACGCCTGGTGAGTGGGCTCCACACGCCCGGATCGATTTAGAGGGCGATCAAGGATCGGGGTAGCATGGGGGTTTATGGGGAGGGTAGGAGAGAGAGAAACCATGACAGGTGGCCCAAGGGAATTTAATAGTCAGAGAGGGAGGGTTCTAGGGTGGATATGGTAGATGGGGTCACTTAGAATTTTGTCGTGGAATGTGAAGGGTCTTAGGGAAGGAGGAAAAGATTGGTTATTCTCAGATATATTAACCAGATGGGGTCCATATCCCTGCATTACAGGAAACCCACTTACTGGGCGGATGAATTACATTTGCTTAGGAAAGGATGGGTTGGCAAGGTATTTGGAAGTGGAATGCGAAGGCCCTGGTGGGGTGGCATTATTAATTAGGAAGGGATGCCCCTATGTGATCGAGAGCTTCAGGTCGAGGGAAGATGGCAGGGGAGTTTATACAATGGGCTCATGCTTTGGACACCCACTGGTGTGTGCCTCCATTTATGGTCCCACTACGCCCAGATCAGTATTCTTTGCCTCTTTGGAGGATGATTTGGCCACTCTCCCACAGGGCTCCTTTATTCTGGCAGGCGACTGGAACATTTGCTTAGATAATAGAGTGGACAGGAGTCCCCTTCCAGTAAAGCTATCAGTTCCTCCCAGGCGGCATTGCATAGATTCCTGCAGGTCACTGCTTTAGTGGATCCATATCGGATCTATAGAAAGGGAGAGACTGAGATGACCTTTTACTCTGGTGCGCATATGGTTTATACCAGGATCTATTTTTTTTTGATTAATCAGGAGGTCCTAAGGGGGGTCACAGGTATGTGTACTTATGAGCGGATCCTTTCTGACCACTCCCCAATACTGTTGATATGGAGGTCGGACAATATCCTCCCTAAGCCAGTTCGTTGGTGCTTGACGATAGGGTCTTAATGAACGATAAGATATTAGTCAGGTTGAAGGGCAAACTCAGGAAATTATCCAGACTCAAATCCTTACTCTTGCTGATAGGAACTTAGCCTGGCCTGTCTGTAAAGTGTTGTATAGGGATGGGTTCAGGAATATACTGCCAGACAGAATAAACTGAATAGGGCTCGGAAGAGTTTATATTGGGGCCATTAAATCATTGGCACCATTAGAGGGCTCCTCTGAAGAGACAGATCGGAGCTTAGAGATTTAAGGGAGGAATATAAGGGTATCCTTAATTATAGGGTAGATTTTTGGATAGGGAGATTGAACGCCAAATATTTGTTGCAGGGGGATTTGCCAGGCCGGATTTTGGCCCATAGGATCAAAGAGCGAGAGGCAGAGAGAACGATTGTGGCAGTGAAGTTCGGTGAGGAATTTGTCTTGGACCCTCAAGGTCTGGCAGATGCTTTTGCCGACTACTATGCTGCAATATACCAGGAAGGGGTGTGGTGCCCGGAGGCAGAAATTAAGGGGTTTTTAGAGACAATTTCTTTACCAAAAATGAGTCCGGAGCAGGCCCGAGCCCTGGCTACCCCAATACTGGAGCAGGAAATTTTTGAGGTTATTATGGATTTGCCTAATGGGAAGGCACCAGGCCCAGATGGTCTTCCAGCTAGATTTTATAAAGTTCATGTGGAGACTTTAATACCTTTGCTGAAGGAGCTTTTTTCAGTCATCATGCAGGAAGGGATCCCCCAACTCCCATTGTATCAGGCCTATATTACTCTGATTCCCAAACCAGACAAGCCCAAACATTTGCCAGGTAATTATAGGCCCATAGGTCTAATAAACCAAGATATTAAGATCCTTACTAAGATACTTGCCAATAGGGTTTGAAATTGCCCGTGTTTGATTAGTCAAGAGCAGGTTGGGTTCATGCCAGGGAGGGGGGCCCCGGATGCGTTAAGAAAGCTTCATCATATCTTGGAGAGGGCGGCTCTTTCAAATTCGGCTATGGCTTTAATTGCATTAGATGCCGAGAAGGCATTCGACCGTGTCTCTCACCAATTTTTGTTTCTCACTATGGAAAAGATGGGGTTCCCAGGGGAGTTTCTAAGGGGCCTCAGAAATCTCTATGAAGACCCTACGGCCCGAGTATTATGTAATGGATATCTTTCGAAGAGTTTCTTCTTAAAATGGAACGAGGCAGGGATGTCCATTATCACCAATTTTATTTAATATATACCTCGAGCCTTTGTTAAGGTCTCTTATAAAGGATACAAGGGTTCAGGGGATTGATGTTCTGGGGTTAGAGCTTAAGTTATTGGCTTATGCTGATGACATCTTATTACATTTAAGTAATCCATCCGAGAGCTTTCAGCGATCCCTGGAAATTATTGGGGAGTTCTCCAGGGTTGCTAATTATAAGTTAAATTTAGCCAAAACACAAGTACTCCCACTCACAATTCATACCCATAGGGGAGATTTTGAGCAGTTCCAACTTAATTGGGCCTCAGAAAAAATCAAGTACCTGGGGATCTGGGTTATGGCTAGATCAGAAGATGGGATGGAGGCGAATCTTGATAATATTGTAGTCAGAATTAAGCAAGATATTGAAAGGTGGAAGAGGCTTCCCCTAAACTTCACGGCCAAGGTGGGTCTTATTAAAATGAATCTTCTGCCTCGATTGCTGTATCCAATCTGTCTCTCTCCTATTCAATCCCAAGGCTAGATTTGTCAGCATTCAAAGGATCATCTCAGATTTTTGTGGGACTCGAAACCCCCTAGGAGGAAGCAAAGTATACTACGTCTTCCCTACTCTAGAGGTGGAGTGAACCTTCCCGATTTGCTAACATATTATGTAGCAGGGCAATTAGGATATATGGGACGATGGGATCATCTTATGGGAGATGGGGAATATATTCCAACATGGCTGCGAATTGAACAGCTGCTTCTTGAAAAAACAAGACTCCAGCCAGGGTCATTATTGCACGTGGACCCGGAGTCTTTGCCAAGCATAGGAAAGCAATCCCCAATATACAAATCAGTCAGGGCTTGGTGGGAGTGGCTAACTTCGACCCAAAGGAAGGCTCAGAGGGGGCAGAAGAACAACCTTTAGTGGGAATCCTAACTTCCGCCTGGGAACAGTGTTCTGAAGGGTCAATGGGTATCACTACTGCAAGACTCCAGAGTGGCTGATTTATAGTCTCTGATAAGGTTCATTTGCCAACACAGGCTGGGAGTGGGATTTTTAAAAGGATACAGCTTACTAACTTACTCCAGAAGTTTGTGCGGACTTTAAGGATAGGGAGGAAAACAGGTGCTTATATGGGATAGCTTAAGGAAATTGATCTTTCACAGCACCCTTTATCCAAAGTATACAAAGTCTTGCTAGATTATGTGGACACAAATTCTGAGTCTCGTATTGTATATTGGGAGAAAGCTTTATTCCCCGAGACCAAACTGGTCTGAAGTTTGGAAATATGTGAAATATTTGCCTATACCAAGTATAATATGATGCAATTTTTATTTGCTCAAACATCTACTACACCCTTCTAAACTGTGTTCTAGAAAACTCAGACAGACAGATCTTTGTTTTCGTTGTGGCATGCAACCAGGGACCTCCTGCATATATTTTGGAACTGTACTCGAATTCAACCACTTTGGGGCCTTATGGTTAAAAAATATGGATCCGTATTGGACTACTCGGATTACATTAGTCCAGAAATTTGCATAATGGGGATTTGGGAAGGATTCCGTGGCTGAGCTAAATATCATAATTCCCTGATGTCAGCTGTTGTTAAAGCGCTTGTTTTAAGACACTGGAAGGAGGACATAGCTTATGATTATGATCTTTGGGTGAGTGATCTATTGCAGGTCCTAGAAAGAATTAAACGACACATGCTGATGGAAGGAAAAAGAAATTTATGAACGGAATTGGAGGACTTTAGAGGTAGTCTATGAAGTTCAGTTAAAAGTCCCTCAGGTTAAGATCTGTCTGTCTGTGGATGAGCAGTGAGATAGACTCTTACTGCACAAGGTTAAAGGGGTTTGTCGAGGTCTGGATTTGATTTCTGGCTGTGGGACAATCTCACTATAGGTACAGCTATTACTCCCTCACATAGGGGCTTACCTGATCGTAACACTCACTTGATAGATTGGGTTCATGGGGTTCTCTCTCTCCTGGGGACACAGTTACCTGAAGATGGGCTGGGTAATTTTTATTAGAGCTAGCGGATAATTTGAATTATTAATCTGGTCCAGAATCTAGGTTTGTTTAAGCTTGAGCATGAAAATGGAACTGATAGCCTATCCTAGTGGGAAGTGGTGTGTTTGGTATGGGAACTAGCTTTGGTAACTGTGATTGTATATAGTTACCACATTCAGTTTTGGGATGTGGGCCAGGGGTCATAACCCGGGATATATGTTTGTCTATGTTTTGTATCAAAATTTCAATAAAGAAGTTTGCAAAAAAAAAAAAAACAAGGGATTATGCATTTCATTCCCTGCCTCATAACACATTCTCAAGAATTGACTTCTTTTTGTTGGGGATTAAGCAGCTAGCGAGAGTACAAAGCTGTGCCTATCTCTCTAAAGTGATCTCCGATCACCATCCAACTCTCCTGCAGTGGTCCCTGCCTTCTTCAGTTGAACAAGACAAAGTCTGGAGGTTCAGTCCTCAGTTACTAAAATCCCAGAACCTGGTAGAGCTCCTTCAAAGGTATAAAGAACATTTTCTCAAATATAACGCCCCCACTATGCTGAAATTAGATGTTTTATGAGGAGCTTTGAAATGTTCATTAAGGGGAGAAATTATTTATTTGGCCTCCATTAGGAAAAAGAAAATTTCATCAGAATCCTCTATGTTACTACAGCAAATCAGAACCTTAAAACAATCCCTATCTGCCCAATCTCCTACTACGGAATTCGAAAAATTAGAAAGCCTCTGCTTTCAATACAACATTCTTCTTAGTGATAAAGTCGAGCATCTCCATTTTAAATCAAAAGTTACCTACTTTGATCAAAGGGATAAGGCAGGAAAATTATTAGCTCTAAGGCTCAGAGGACAAGTCACAGACAGGATTGTGTCCACTATTCAAGATTCATCAAGTAGCCTCCATACTTCTCCCAGGGAGATCGTTTCCTGTTTTAAATCTTATTTTCAGTCTGTTTACTCAGGTTCCCCCCTACCCTTCAATGGTACCGCATTAGACCATTTTCTACATGATATAGACCTCCCATACCTGACCCAACACCAAATTGTTCTTCTACAAGCTCTCCTGACATTAGAGGAAGTACACAAGGCCATCGATGCACTCCCTGTAGACAAGGCGCCAGGCCCTGACAGTTATACATCTAATTTTTACAGAGCTTTTAAATCCCAATTGGGTAAAGTTCTGCTCAATACTTATAATTATATTTACAAGCACGGTCTTTCTGATCTTAGTTTTACTGTGGCTACTATCGTGGTGCTTCCTAAACCGGGTAAGGACCCTACACTGCTGTCAAATTACCGTTCAATATCATTAATAAACGTAGATCTGAAAATCCTAGCAAAAATTCTGGCTAATAGGATGGCCAGGGTTTGGCGTACTCTATTAAGCCCTGAACAAGTTGGTTTTGTGGCTGGACGCTTATCAGCGGACCATCTGTGTAAACTTTCCCATCTCATTTCTGCATCCAGGGATTCCCATACTCCCACAGCTTTGGTGTCCCTGGACACAGAAAAGGCTTTCGATCTAGTATCATGGGATTATCTGTTTACTTTACTTCCAAAATATCGTATTCCTAGACAATTTTTACAGTGGATAAAAATTCTTTACTCACATCCCTCCGCTCGTGTACTATGTAATGGTGTTCTTCCCCCACCTTTTCCCCTTCAACAGGGCACGAGACAAGGTTGCCCCTTTTCTCCTTATTTGTTTAACTTATTTTTAGAACCACTTATTAGGAAAATTAACACCTCCACAATGATATCGGGAATCTCGATCCATCATTCCCAATACAAATTATCGGTGTATGCCGACGATATTATGCTTCATATTACCCACCCATCTATATCTATACCGGCTACCCTAAGTATTATCCAAAATTTTGAGCAGTTCTCTAATTATAAATTGAATTTAGCTAAAACAGAGTTAATGCCCTTAAATAATCACACTTTAAAGGTGGATATTGCTCATCTTGGGCTCTCCTGGGTGAGGGATAAAATAAAATATTTGGGCATATATTTATCCCAGTCTAGTTCTAAAATGAAGCAATACTATCTGGATCAGTTACTTACACAGATTAGGATAGACTTAAATCATTGGATGCTGCTCCGTATTTCCCTTTGGGGACGTATCAACATTGTTAAAATGAATGTCCTGCCCCGTTTGTTATACCCCCTTCAAATGCTTAATCACTTTCTCCCTAAATCTTGGTTTAACCAAGTGCATAGCATTATTTCCAAATGTATCTGGAAAAATAAGTCTTCTCGAAGCGCAATTACTAAATTACAGAGGTCTAAAGAACAGGGAGGATTACAGGTTCCCAACATTTACCACTACTATCTCTCGATTAATTGCTCAGTAGTCTCACAATGGCTGAAACCCACGGAAGACCCTCAATTTTGGCTACAAATAGAAAACTCAATTTGTAACCTAATGGGAGTAGATATTAAAACTCTTCCCTATCTGATCATAAATAAAGTCCCTAAACAGTATAAATCCTCGCCTATTATGGCCTCTATTCGGATTCACATGCAGATGAAAAAAACTTTTGGGTACCCAATAGAAAAGGACTCTTCTCAACCTATTTTGAAGAACCCCAATTTTAAAATCGGGGGTAAAGTTATTACGCCGTCTTGGTGGCCAGCAGGGCTGGGAGTTGCAGTATTAGATCTAACAGAAAATTACAAATTGCTTGCTATTCCAGCCATTAGTACAAAATACAATCTGCCACTTTCTTTCTGCTTTAAATATTTCTAAATCTCCCATGCATTAATACAGCATCTTGGTAGTGGCCTTTGGGACTGGAACATGCTTGGTCCTATTCTTGGTTCACTATCCAAGAGACCCTCATCCCACTATGTTCCTTTTTATTATAAGGAACTCCAGGCGCAACTCAGAGAATTAGAAAGTTCTCCCTGTTATGTTTGGGATAGGATTCTTCCCCCAACCTCTATGGTTCCCCGTCAATGGTCACAAATTTGGAAAAGGCTGTATAAAGATGTTGGGTGGGATCGCTAAAGACTACTTCAATTTTACGTATTGCATGATCTATATTACACTCCCATAAAGCTTAACAAAATGGGGAACTTTTCAACTGATATGTGTGCCAGATGTGGGTCCCAAAGAGACACTCTTATTTATATACTTTGGGAATGTGACAAAGTAACCCTCTTTTGGGAAGATATCCGATCTAAACTCGACCCCCTCCTGGGTTTACAGAAAGCCTTTCAGCCAGAAATTTGTATTTTGGGGGACTCGGGAGAAACCCTAATAGGAAATCAAAGAAAACATATGTCCTTGATATCTCTTTGTGCTAAGAAAATTATATTGCGCCACTGGTTAGATCAGCAAACTCCCACGTACACAGAGTGGCTTAAAGAAATTCTATTTGCATTGCGAACAGAATATCTCCTTGTGAGTATCTCTAAGCATAACAACAAGTATCAGAAGGTATGGGCCCCTTTACACACCTTACTATCCATTTAGTGCTGTTTTGGATTTTACCTGGACCTGACATAGTGCTGAGGATGTCAATGATTAATTTTTCATCCCACTATTCTCTTGACTAAGTATT
Source organism: Neoceratodus forsteri (assembly GCA_016271365.2). Classification (NCBI taxonomy): domain Eukaryota; kingdom Metazoa; phylum Chordata; order Ceratodontiformes; family Ceratodontidae; genus Neoceratodus; species Neoceratodus forsteri. The sequence continues at coordinate 1,088,512,234 of CM028132.1, read as the reverse complement.
ATCCCCAGTTTTATATAGGGTAGTGGCAACATGGGATGGGGGGATAGGATGTTATAAACTATCTTCTATATATACTCTGTTCTTGTATTTAGCCTGCTTTGTTAAATATTATCAATATTGCTCCTGACATTTAACTTTGGATAATGATGTTAGGTGAAGTTACATGAAGATGTTTTCTCTGCAATAATATATACTCTTGTGTATTAAGGGAGTTCTCAGAACCACAAAACTTGTCATGTACTACTGTTGATTACTAAGCTGTTCTATACAAGTTTGAATTGCTTGCTGGCTTTAAATGTAACAGTGCTTTTAAAATACAATAAAGCTTATTAAACTGCAAAAAAAAAAACTGGACGAGTGTCTTATACTTTAGGAGGGTGGATTTTAAAGTAATTGAGAACTGCCTTAGAAACAGCCTAGCAGTGGTGAATTGTCAGGGTGGGGTAGAGGAACAATGGAGAAAATAAGGGAAGACATAGTGATTAGTGAAGGCACTAAGCCTCTGTGTGAAAGAAGTGAGTAAAAGCAGGTGGAAGAAAAGGCCGTTGTGGTGCTCTAAGGAGGTGGCCATGGAAGTGAAGGAAAATAGGGTGTCATTCAGGAGGTACAAAGAAACACAGAGGGAGGAAGACAGGGAGAAGTGCCAGGTAAAACAGAGGGAAGCAGGGAGGGCAGAGAGGTGAGCAAAAGTGCAAAGAGAGGAAAGGATAGCCAAAGGGGTGACAGAAGTGTGCAAGACTTTCTTCAGATACATAAGTGAGAAGGGGAAGGCAAGGGGAGGGACAATAAGGGTAACGAGGTCGGTAGGTGGTGACTGTGCAGAGGAGGATCAGGAAAAAACCTTCATCCTGAACATGTACTTCTGCTCAGTCTTTACAGTGGAGAGAAGTCCATTTACAGAGGAAAGAGTCCTAAAAGGGCTTGCAAACCTGAAAGAGGATAAGGCTATGGGACCAGACGGGATACATCCAAGGGTGCTAAGAAAACTCAGGGGGAATGTGTTGCACCACTGACAGTCTTATTCAGTGTATCATGGAAAACAGGAGTGGTTCCAGGAGACTTGAGGAGAACTGACATAGTTCCGCTCCATAAGAGTGGCAGCAAAGAGGAGGCTAGCAACTATAGACCACTCAGTCTCACATAAGTGGTGGAGAAATTAATAGAAACCTTGTTAAAGGAAACACTAGTGGAATATCTTGAATCCAGTGGATTGCAGGAGCAAAGGCAGCATGTATCCATGAAGGGGAGGTCATGCCAGACAAATCTGATCAATTTCTTTGACTGGGTGCCCAGGGAAATAGATTAGAGAAGGGCAGTTGACATGGGCTACTTGACTTCAGCAAAGCCTTTGACACTGTGCCACATAGTCGACTGATAAAGAAATTGGATAGTCTAGATGTAATCCTCTCCTTGGGAGGGGCTTACCTGGACCACGGCCACCACCCTTCTGTGGACCCTCTAACTTCTGCTAGTGCTGCTGGTCCCACCCGCTCAACTGCATGTGTGGCAACGGGAGAGAGAGAGCGTGACAGCAAGGATGTCCTTTGTTCCTTCTGTGCCCTTTCAAGCAGCAGCTGCAGCTGCATTCCTCAGTCCTGGCCCACTGATTCTGGCAGAATGGACTGGGAATCTAGGACCACTGCTCTTTTTCTGGAACCTCATGCACCACCCACAAACTGCTGCTGATGGCACAAGAGCAGGAGTGTATGGTAGCAAGGGGCTCCTCCCCTGCACTCCCTACTTGCAGACCCAGCCAACCAGCCACATGACTCTGGACCCGCTTCACTAGCAGCCACCACAAACCTCCTGGATTACAACAATAAGGGGCTGCTACACACCCAGGGGACCAGCACTGTTGGTGGGGAGCAAAAAATAAGCAAACCAAACAAATGGAACCTTCCAAATTCAGACAGTGCTTAAGGTTAGCCAAATGCAGAATTAGGAAACCAAAAAGACCCAGCACGTAGAAACATAGAAACATAGACTTTGACAGCAGATAAGGACCACTTAGCACACCCAGTCTGCCTATTTCCCTACCTATTGGATAAGCTGCAGATCCTAGTTAACCAACAGCCTACTTCCTCTTACCCCCACCAGAATTGCCTTATGTCTGTCCCATGCATTCTTGAATTCCTCCACTGTTTTTGACCACACAACCTCCTCAGAAGTCTGTTCCATGCGTCCATCATCCTCTCCATGAAAAAATACTTTCTCACATTGCCCCTGAGCCATCCCCCCGCTATCTTCAAATTGTGCACTCTTGTTCTTGTACATCTCTTTTTCTGAAATATGCTGCCGTCTTGGACTTTGTTGATTGCTTTGAGGTATTTGAAAGTTTCTATCATGCCCTCCCTCTCCATCCTTTCCTCGAGGGTATACATATTAAGCTCCTTTAGTCTCTCTGTGTATAGCTTCTGGTGCAGGCCCTGCACCATTTTGGTTGCCCTCCTCTGTACTGCCTTCATCCTGTCTATATCCTTGCAGAGCTGGGCTCTCCAGAACTGGACGCAGTACTCCAGATGGGGTCTCACCAACTGTCTGTACAGAAGGATAACAACCTCCTATTTTCTACTGATGATTCCTCTCCCTATGCATTCTAGTATCCCACAGCCCTCCTTACTGCCCTCTCACATTGCTTGCCTACCTTTTGGTCATCTGATATGACTACCCCAGGTCCCTTTCCATTTTTGTTGTTGTTAGTACCTCCCCCCCCATTGTGTACTCTTCCACTGGGTTTTTGTTTCTCAGGTACATTATTGTGCATTTCTTTGCATTGAATCTAAGTTGCCATACATTTGACCATTCCTCCAACCTTGCCAAGTCCCTTCTGATCCTTTCCGCACACCCCTTGTATCAACCCTGTTGTAGATCTTTGTGTCGTCTGCAAAGAGGCATATTTTTCCTTCCAGTCTCTCTGCAATGTCACTTATAAAGACATTAAAAAGGACCGGACCCTGAAATGAACCCTGTGGTACCCCACTAGTAAACCCTCTCTCTTTTTGGAGTGGACTCCATTTACTATTACCCTCTGTGTCCTGTTGTTCATCCAATTTTTTACCCAGGCTACCACCCTGGATTCCATTCCTAGGCTGGCTAACTTGTTTATTAATCTTTTATGTGGGACTATGACAAATGCCTTGCTAAAGTCTCGGTAGGCCATGTCCACAGCCCCTCCCTGTTCTACTGCATTGGTCACCCAGTCAAAGAAATCTATGAGATTCGTCTAACATGACCTTCCCACTGTGAATCCATGCCATCTTGGGTCCTGTGCCCAGCTGGCCTCTAGGTACTCAACAGTTCTTTTTTTCCGAAGTGATTCCATCATTTTCCCTACCACTGAGGTCAACTAACAGGTCTGTAGTTTCCTGCCTCTGCCTTCATTCCCATGTTTGTGAAGGGGAATCACATTAGCCCCCCCTCCAGTTCTCAGGTACCAAACCATCCTCCCATGATTTGCTAAAAAGGGTAGTCAGTGGTGTCACTAGTTCTCCCCTTAGTTCTTTTAGAATTCTGGGGTGAATCCCATCGGGCCCCACTGCCTTGTCCACTTTCAGTTTTAGGAGAATGGGCTAGTATCGACCCCCCCCCCCAGCTAGAGTGCTTTATTGATTGGTTTAGGTACTTCCCATTCTCTTTTTGTGAATACTGAGCAGAGGTATTCATTCAGTATCCTGCTATTTCACTGCCACCTCTGCCCACCCCATCCCTACATATTTTTTTTTTATATTGCCTTTATCACTTTCCCCCCTGGCTGCCCCATTCTGACCAATCCCCCCCAGCCTCATCACCCTGGTATCACTGGGTCTTACTTGTACAGATTCCTTTTGGCTGCCCGGTTGCCAGGTGTGGAGCCTGCAATGGGTCATCAGTCATCATCTGCAGCCAGGGGATTTGTCCTCCTTTTTTTTCACTCATGACCCTGTTGCTGGGGCACAGATGCCAGACATGCATGCGTGGAGGCGCACGTGTCCGCGGACGTCCTGTAGCACCCTCCCTTCCATTGCGGCATGCGGTCCCGCACTACCCGCATGCCTCCACCTGGGAGCAGTCATTCAGCGGGAGAGCTATCCCTCCCTTCCTGGGAGAGGAGAGCAGTCCTCTGCAGCCAACCACAAGCAGCCTGCTTGCACAACAAACACGGGTCACCGGCGTGGCAGGAGGTAAAGCACTGATGCCTCAGCCCTCCACGCCACTGGGAAAGCTACCCCTTCCCCTTTATTAAGCCTCACTATCCCTCCTTTGATGTTTCTTCATTCTTCACTGTCACCCTCTTCCCACCCCCTTCCCTTTATTAAGCCACACTATCCGTCCTTTGATGTTTCTTCATTCTTCACTGTCACCCTCTTCCCACCCTCCCCTTTATTAAGCCTCACTATCCCTCCTTGATCTTTCTTCATTCCATCACAGCTATAAATCCTCATCCTCAAGTATCATCCATCACAAGCATAAATCATCCACACCATAGATATGACAATGAAAATGTATGGAAATAAACTTACCTTGGTATAAAGTACAGGGCATGTCACTAACATAAGCCCCCCAAATGGGCTTACCAGTATAGGGCTATGGTCCTCTGACTTTCCGCTGGCATCCTGAGTGGCTGTGGTGGTGCTCGAGCCTGGCCGCACCACTGCTGCTCCTCTGCCTCTGTAATTTTGGAACCTCGGCCCATGTTCCGAGTAGGGCCGAGGTCCGACAGCTATTTCTGTGCCTCCAAGCAGGGTCTCATTTCAGTCCCAGGAGTGATGGAAAAGCCCTGGACTAAAAAAAATTTAAACAAATAAGGTGGCTGCACCTTTACTGGGCATGCACAGCCGCCAGGGCTGAAAAAGGAGCCATGGCTCCCTTACTAGAAGCATCTTTAAAGGTGCAGAAATGGGGGTAGAGACAACGGGAGCCCCGCTGAGTGTACAGGGCTCCCACAAAACAAATATAAAGAGTCCTGGCTCCCATTTGGCTAGCAGAGCCAGGACAAATATCTTTTAACCCAAGAAATGGCTTAATGTTAAAGTTATTAGGTTTTATCTGTGGGGGTTGTAATACAAACAAAGTTGGCAGCACCCACAGAACTACAAAAGCAAGGGGGTTGCTGGGAAAAGTTGAGAGGGCACAGAAAATGCCCGGGAATGTGACAGCCAATTAAAGAGGGGGCTGTCCAAAACTATAAATAGCACTGTTTTCCCACCAAAAGTGAGAGATCAGCCAGAGATGAAGTGCAGGAAAGACTGCTTTGGGCTAACAGTTTACCAACTGCAATTTTGCCCCAACAGCCTGTTCAGCCCAGTGCTCCAAATAGGGACAGAGTGCATGAAAGAACCTCTGCTGCTGCCTAGAGGAAGAGAGAGTGTTTGAAGGGATTTCTGGCCAGAGAAGTGGAGATTCAGTGCAGAGCAAACTGAGAGAGCCCGATTTATTGTGGCTGCGGTGTGGTAAGAAAGACTTTGTGCTTGCATCCTAATTTGCCAGATGCTGCAACCTTGAGCAAAGACTGAGCTACGCTGTTCCCCACAGAGGAGTAAGTTTGGATTGTGCAAATTTCAGCAAGGGGACAGCCTGAGCATGCTGTGACTAGAGACTGTGCAAGGGCCCAGCACTGCTGTGCATCAAGAAACTGAAAGCGAGAGAGCTACAGTAAGAAACTGCAAAAACCCAGCTGTAATTGTGTGTCCAGGGTGTGCAAAAGAGGGGTCTAGGGGACTTTACCTGCCTGTGTCCCTGGACCAAAGAAAAGGAAGATGACCAGCAGAGGAAGATGACGAGAGGCCTGCCTGGTGAAAACTGCCTACAGAGACCCCAGAGGCGAAGTTGGCAAGGCCAGGCAGGCGAAGACCTGCGTTCTTCATTTTTTCTAGTCATCAAGCTCTGAGGCCTTGGAGTGCACCGCCATCAGGATGCCATTGTGGTATGGTATTAAATCCAGCCTGCTGACTCTCCCCCCATGAACTGCAGAACCATAAGTACCCCGAGCTACTGCCTTGGGAAGTCTTTATTAGCTAGCTAGCTAGTTAGGTTAAAGGGGGTTGCTCCTGAGCTAGAATGCAATCCGTGTAAAGCTAAGCCGAAGTCAGCAGTTACATTGGTCTACAGTTTCTTATTGTTGGGCCCTGATGACAGATTTCCCTTCTCGAGCCAATAGCATCACCCTGGTGATGTACCCACCACCTCAAAAAGGGACAGTACTCAGAGTGCACCCTAGGAGGGGAGTGGGAATCCTGTGTGGGGTATCATTTTTCCTGAACACTGCTGTGTTGAATTAAACCTGTTTTTCCCCCTTCCCAATAAATATTGTTATTGTTTGCATTTTTATCTGGTAATTGCATATTGTTTTGAAGAGGAGGGAAGCATTGTTGTGACAGTGTCTTGGGGGCAGCTTATGTATTTTCCTGGCGGGTGGTAACCTGTTCTCTGTCCACAGGTATCCCTTGCCACTTCCCCGGGTCAAGGCACCACGCCAAATATCTGGCCCACTGCGGAACCCAAATTTCCCCCCTCAGAGGTGTTGCACAGCATGAATCCTGAGGGCCCCGGAGCAGCCAAGGTGAGTCAAATGGGTGTTATACTATAAAGGTACCAAACTCCCACTACAGCAGCTACTAAAAACCCTGACAGCATTTTATACCTTTAGCAGGTGCTTTGATAAAGCACCTGCTTAAGGTGTGAAATGCCATTGCATTTTTAAGTAGCAGCTGTGGTGAGAGTTTGGCACCTTTTTCGTGATATGCCCTGTGCTTTATACTGTAGTAATTTTTTTCAGTTAACTTTCTTTGTCGTATCTTTGGTGTGGAGGATTTATGCTTGTGATGGATGACATGTGCCAAGTCTTTCTGGTTTCCTAGGCCACAAAACAAGTAAATAAATAAATGACTACGGAGCACAGAGGTACCTTCAGAGTTTGGCCATGTCCATTTTGATGACCCCCAACCCAGCCATCCAATCAGAGTGCTAGAAAGCCCTAGCAACCACAGCAAGAGATTGTGGGGCAATGATGCAACAAGGACCCTCCCATACGGTCTGATTGTATTAAGGAGTTAATCAGAGAGCAGGGCAAAGCAGAAGGACTGATGGACAGCCTTGCTTGTCCAATCAGACACTAGATTGAAAAAAAGAAGTTTCTGAGCTTTTTGAGAGCTCATGTCAGTCTGAGAGGGACACTAAGGTGTTCAGACTTGCTGCTGCTGAGACCAAGACAGAGCCCTAGCTGGGCCAACAATCCTGCAAGCCCTCACTGGAGTTTATACAGTAAACTCACTGTGAGCCTTATCTGGGGCTTATATTGTTCAGAGACTGTGCCAGACAAGTCCCTGTGGGTAGAAATTGCTGAGAGTGAGAGCCTGTGGGCCACTGCTGCATACCAAAGCTGCTAAGCTATACCGAGTGGAGACAGAGATTTGCATCCTTCCCAGGTTGCTCTGGAGCCAGGTAAGGAGCCTGCTAGGCCTAATATCGTGGGATGGATACTCTTGATCCGGAAGGGAGTCGCTCCTGGGGTCTGTGCCTGTTGGGAATTGGGAATATACTGCATAGTACTTCTGTGACTGAGATATAGCCAGAAGGGTTGTGTGTGCCAGAAAGGCTATACTGCTGCAGAAACATCCGTGACAGTGTCAAGTGTTTTATCCCCAGGCCACTGGGGCCTGCTCTGATATCTGACTGATCTGCCGCTGTGTGCTGTTCTCCACCTCTACTGAACTGTTGCATCTGTGGGACTCATGAATGCTGGTATTGTTGGCTGGGGCTTTTGTACTTTTCTAATTTGGAATTGCTATTACTGCCTTTGCATTGTAGTTATATTTCAAGCATTTTGCTGTTGGATTTTAAGTTCTTTAAATTGTGCTAGCACATTATGGCCTGTTGGGAGGTTAAACTGCAAGCTTGCTAATTTTCATCAAGTGCACCACCGAAAAAACCCAGACGATGTACCTACCAAGTTTGCATCTCATAAGACCATCTGAGACTCAGCCATAGGTGTTATGCCCAATATATCATCCCATCCCTTAAGTCTCCTAATTACTGGATAATGCAATAGCCATAAATGACAGGGCTGCAGGGACCACCTTGTCCAACTCCTCCATGTAAGGAATAGTTCAGTCTTTTCCCAACCATTGATATACAGGATAATACTGGCAGCTCCATATAAGATTTGTATCGAACTTGTAATCATGAGACTCTGGCAGTTAATTGGTTTAACTCTTATCTTACTGATAGAATACAGGCCGTGCAAGTCAGTAATGTTCTGTCTTCCCCCCTTCCCATGCTGTCTGGTGTTCCCCAGGGCTCCATCCTTGGACCCATCCTCTTTTCTCAATTTATAAATTATCTCCCTTCTGTCTGTTTCAACGCCCACATACACATGTATGCTAATGACACCATCATTTACTTGTCCAGACCCTCTGTTTCAGATGTCCACATCCCCTTCAATGTAACTTTCATGCAGTGATTAACTGGTTCCATGATCACAGCCTTAAAATGAACACCAAAAAAATATCCTCATGACGTTTGGCTCAAGGCAAAAACTAGGCAGGCTTTCACCCCCTCTGATCTTCAATACGCTCACAGGCACCCCCCTCGATGTGGTTCCTTCCTATAAATATCTGGAAGTCTGGCTTGACCCATCCTTAGATGTCTCATCTCATCTTGCTGCCATGCATTTAAAACTTTCCTCCAAACTGGGTCTGCTCTACAGGCACAAAGACAGTCTTTCCCTCCCAGTCGGTCGTGACCTAATAACTAAATAGATTCTTCCAGTTATCTACTATGCCGATATCATCTACATCTCAGCACCTGCCTCCTCCCTTGCTAGGCTTGACATGCTCTTCAATGCTTTCTGTCGCTTTGCCCCCAACTCCCCTCCACTGACTCACCACTGTGTCCTATGCTCCAGTATTTCTCTCCCCTTCCTTTAAGCAGAGAAGTTTGGCTCACAGTCTCACTTTCATCTCTAAATACTGGTTCGATTTCCTCTCGTCTTACCTCTCCTCTCTTCTCCCCTGCCACTCCCTTCTCCTACCCCTTCAGCTTCTGTCTTTCCCATACTTTCTCCCTCTGCTGAGCCCACACTTCGGTAGGCCAACAAGCCCTTTCCTTTCATCTCCCTTCCCTCTGGAACAAACTACCCACTTCAATTTGCCTTATCCCCTTGTTTCCAGCCTTAAAGTGTTTTCTTAGACCCTGACCTTCAACCTTCTTCTCAGCTTTCTTAACCTTTATCATTAAAGGTTATTTTACTTGGTTTTCTTTCTTCCCCACTATTCGCACCCTACACTGCCACACTGTATTTATTATCTCAAATGAGTTATTATCATCATCTAAATTTATCACTCCGTATTCTGCTTTTATTTCTGTGAAAGTGTAAGTCATTACTATGAATTGTTTATCTTATCTTGATGTAATCTGTATCATATCTGTAATTGTAACTCTATATTATTATTTTATTCCTGATCCCCAAACTTCCCCAGGTCACACCTGGAAACAGGCCCTTGCTCAGTGTGCCTTTCCCAGCTACCAATCTTTAAATAAATAATTAAATGAGAGAAATGCCATATACTAGTATCACAGCCTCATCTGTTCCAAACTGCAGGGCATGGGCCTGTTCACTCATGCTATTGCCTAGTTCAAGTAGTACCTGTCAAACCGATGATAGTCGTCAAGTTTAATGGCTCCAACTCTGATTCAGATCCTGTTAAACTTGGGGTCCTGTAGGGCTCCAATATCGGGCCAGACCTCACTGTTTATAAACAACCTCCCTACAGTTATCGGTGCATGTAGCGCCATATTGTATGCTGATGATCTGGTGTTCCTCCATAGTTCTAAAAATATAAATCTTATCAACTCCTATTTTACAGAGGACTTCCAAAATCTGTAAGCCTGGTTCATCAAAAACAAGTTAGTTATGAACGCTAAAAAAACTCAAACCATGCTTCTTGGGTCCCTTGCCAAACTTAGAAACTACCTCTTCATTGTGTTCATCAAATGCAATGTTGGAACCCCCCTGAAGGTGGTGCCATCTTTTAAATACCCTGGGGTTACACTTCATCCACACCTTGATTTCTCCCTCCACATCCACAGTATTTGTATGACTTTAATTGCTAATCTTGGGCTGGCATATTGGGTTAGAAATTGCCTTACCCCCAATGCCCGCCTAATCCTTGCAAGGTGTGTCCTACTCTCCTCCCTCAGTTATGGGCTCATATCCTTTACTAATGCCCCCAAGTCACTGCTTGCCAAGTGGTAGACCACCAACACTAACATTTGCAGATTCGTCCTCTTGCTAAACTGAGCAACACATCACTGCGACCTCTACAACTGCCTAGGCTGCCTTTCCCCTGTAAATAGTCATACTTTGTTCTAGGCTATTTCACAGACAAAATATTTAGGACTGGCACACCTGCTTCCATCTCAGCCCTGTTCAATCCCTCCCATTTTTCCTACATCCTGAGATCCAACTAACAATCCGTCCTCACTGTCCCCAAAAGATCCACTCACATGAGGGACCAGCCCTTTTGTGCTACTGCATCCAAACTTTGGAACTCTCTGCCACTTGCAGTCTGTAGTTCCTCCCTTCAATTTAAAAAGCATCTGTGGGCTCACTAGGCTGCAGAATCCTCCTCATATACAGGCCTCTGGAGCTCAAGGGGGGAGTTTCTGCAGGAACTTGCGGACTTCATCATCGAGAAGGTGTTGGAGTCACCCAGATGGTTGGTTCTGGGAGACTTCAATGCCTGAATTGATGAGCATTCATAGTTTGGTTATGACTTCCTCCAGTTGATGTCCTTGCTGGGCCTTGCACAAGCTGTTGCTTCTGTGACCCACAGCCACGGTCATGCCTTGGACTTAGTGTTCTCACTGGGCTTGAGGTCTCCAACCTTAGAATTGATCCGGTCACTTGGTTGGATTATTGCACCTTGAGGTTTTCAGTCAGGGTGTACCCCCTGTTAGTCCAACCCCTGTGGCTTCTGCCCTTTGAAGGGGTTTTCCTCAGAGGGACTGATGGCAGTGATGGATCTATCTGCTGTGAGTGTTGCATGTAGCCCTTTGAAAAGGCACAACTGTACCATTTCCACAGGGTACAGGACATTAGGGGGGCTCTGAAGTTGAACCTGATGGTGCAGTGATCCAACCAAACAACCGGATCAATCTTGAGGGTGTTACTGTCAAGCCCCATGGAGAACACCAGGTCGAGTGCTTATCTGGAGCAATGGGTCCTGTCCGTGGTTTCAAGAGTAAGACATGTTAGACAGGAATTCCCTGGCACAAGGCAAAGCATCATCATCCACCCAGGTGTTGAAATCATCAAGAACAAGCCATCTTGGCAATTCCAGAACTCTCTCCACGACAAAGGCCATCACCTCTTGTAGGAAACTCCTATCCCAACCAGTTGGATGGTAGACAAGGAGAACCCCAATATCCATTCCGGGACCCCCACCCACTGTCATGCAGTCAAAAGAATGGGTGTCTCCCACTGGGTGCACTCTCAGGCCCAGCTCCGACCTAAAACAAATGGTCTCCCCACTTCCCTGAGTTCCTTCCTCAGGCAGTGAACCACAGAAAACTTGCTGGGATCGATGCCTCTAACACAGGACTGGAGGCATCCCCCAGCCAGGTCTCTGTGATGCATGCCAGGTTGACTGACACCACCAGCCCAGCCATTATGGAGGTCAGGTTTGCCATCAATCTGGCATTGCACAACACTGCCTGAAGAGGATGAAAGTTGAAGGCTGGTCCCCTTCAGCTATCTGCCCCTTGGTCTGGAGGGCTCCCTGGTCAGAGGGCCAAGACACAGAGACCCCGTTACATCTGCCTTCCCACCCCAGGGCATATTCTGTTCCCCACCACCTGAATTGGCCTCCCTCTGATCCCATCTCCTTCAAAACATCCCCCCCCCTTCTGCCTCTTCTCACAAATCCCAACTCCCTACACTGCTGATGGACTGTGGCCAAATGGGGTGGATCATGGAAGGGGCACAAGGCCTTCAGGAGAGAAGAGAAATAACAGAGCCCAGGCATCTGAACTAAAAAACCCATTACTAACATTTCTTAATAAATCTACTACTCAATTCTATAATACACTTAAATTAAAAACCCTAAACCACCCCATAACTCAACCCCACACACCACTCAGGCAACCACTCGCACACACCCCACTCACTCCAACTTCACCCTTCACAAACTAATAATCCTCCTCCCACTCTCAACCCTATAAACTTTATCAAATATCACACCCAATAAAATTCACAATTAATTACACGGGGTCCAAAGTCCAAGGAGTGTTAACCAATGTTCATATACAAATTTAAGTCCCATAAAAGGACACTGCAATCAGGAATCCAGTCACTGGATAAAAGGCCCAAAATAGACCTTAAGGTGTTGGTCCACAGGGGGAAGATCAGTACCCAGGGAAGCAGTTCCATGTAGAACAGTACAGCAGTACAGTACAGTACAGTACAGGGTCTCTCAACCCTCAGACTGCTGCAACCGAGGCAATCCCAGTTCTCAGTCACACAACCAGCCCTGTCATGGCCCAGTGCTCACCTAAATTTTCAGAATAACTCCAAAATCTGCAGAGCTACTCCACCAGCTCAGCCCTGACAGGAGATGAAAATAAAGAATGCAGTTCAATTTGGCCCAGGAAGTCCCGAATCCAGACCACATTCAAGGCTTTCTCAAGGCCTTGTGTTCACTTTCCAGCTCACTCCACAGATCAAACCACTCCTCCGTCCTGCAGTGCTAATCAAATCTGATAATCCTCCTCCATGGGCCCAAATACGATAATCCTCCCCAGTGGGCCCAACTCCAAAACCAGTGCCGCTGCAAACCACAGCTTTTCAGACTCTCTCTTTTCCCCTAGGAAACCTCCTGGAGCATTCCACTCACTCAGTCCTCCGGCTACTCACAACTGCTCAGCGTCCAAACTGGCTGACTCCTCACTTCCTCTTCTCCGTCAGCCCAGGCTCCACAGTCCTCTGGTTGGATTTCAACAATGGCAGCACCACCGATACCTCTGGAAACCATTCCTGTTCCTCACCACCCAGGTATGGAATCACCAGGTTATCACTCCTTGGAAAACTGAGTCCTCCTAAAAATAATAAAACTAATTCCTACCTCTGGCTCACTATTTCCCCTCACTGACACTCCCCACCTGAACATCACCACTAACTAACACTAATATGAATTTAAGATAAAATAAATGTAAAAACAAATAAATAAAAACATAGCAAACAAACAGAAGGTAAAATGAGGAATAAAAGTGAGGAATAAAGCGAGAGAAACATGGCCCCCCCCAGCTGACCCCCGATGTGCAGCCCAATGTGATTGCCATCTTTCAGACAGCTTGGGTACTCCTAAGCAGGATGGATCAATGGAAGCTTGTCTTGAATCGAGCTGATAAAAAATGGACCATGCTGGGAGCTAGCGGATCTGAGACAGCTCCCAGAGAGAGAGTACCTGCTACCTGTGCCAGAGGTCCAGCTGTGCCACATTGGGCCTTGTACCTGAAGAAAGAACTGTGAAGGAAGCTGCTGAGTTCCTAAGGAGGAAAAGAGTGGAAACTGCATGCAAGGCAGCATGAGTATGAAGCTAAAGAGCCAGCAAGGAGCAAATATCAGTTAACCAGGACTGCTGATTCAGCTCCCATAGCAGGGACCGCAGTTAGCTGTCCCAGCCTTAGGGTTTGAAAGCTGAAATCTAGTCCAGTGCAGAGCAGTCCAACAAGATAAAGAGGAGAGCCAGCAACCCATTCTGAAGGCAGCTGAGAAGCCAGCCTCTGAGAAAGGGTGAGAGAATCCAAAGAGGGAGCTCCAACTGAAACAGAAGTACCATGGGAGATCAGAGCAGTAGTCTGCAGAGACCTAAAGAGCTATCCAGTTGGGGAACCTTGAGTACAGTCAGGGCTTGCTGCCAGATAATACTGTTTTTTAGGAATTGAAAGTTGGCCATCAGACTGTATTACAGATATCTTGCTTTTAGAGGTTTTAAAGCTATTTTATCAATTGCATGGAATTTGGGTTTTGGGAAATTATTCTGTTCATTTCCAAATCTAATAAATGCACCAGTCCCAGCCACCATGACAACTACATTGGGCCTACAATGCATCAACACCTGAGGTACCCTAGGAATGTGTGTCAGGGTGCTCCTGTTAAACTTAAGAGGTAATTCCTGGGGTTGGTGGGTGGAAGTGCTGCTGCCTGGCTGGATCTGACTAAATGCAGCCAGAATAACTGTTATCTATAGTCAAGGCCACATAGAAGGTGTGGTGTGACCCGGCCTAGCAGGCAGTAAAGGGGTTGCATATCTGGCCCACTTAGTAGGGCACCTTACAAGGGCCACTACTGAAACCATGGGTGCACTTATATATTTTCCATTTTAGGTTGCTTTGGTTTTGAAAAATAAAGCTTTGTTTACTGTTACACTATTTTCTGTCACTGTCTGCCATAACACCGATCATGCCAATTGGGGGAACTGACAAAGGAACACACTAAAACTTGATTTCTAATAAATCAAATGGTAGTTAAAAACAGACAATGGACTACCGTATTTCACCATAATATAATCCCCAGCTTCTATTACATTTTTCTATTTTTGTTCAAGGCTTCTAAATGGGTGCGGTTTCAAAACAGGGGCAACTTTAATTAACAAGCTGGTTTCCAGGACCGGTACCTCCGTGAGAAGTATAACAGAATATAACAGAAATGAATGCAACGTATTCTTCCCTTCCCCCAGCATGAGGATTTCTCTTTTTGTTTTCAGCCACCAGCAGACTAGCTCGTAGCGCATTTTAATTAACCAAATTTTTGCAGCATGCAGCTTCTTATCTCTCCATCCTGCTGCCTCCCCCTACCATAACAGTGACCCATGATCCTCATTCACAGCAGAAGGATTTCTCAGCTTGTAGTCAATTTCACATACAGAACTCAGAACAGACTATCCAGTAGCATTTCTTTCTTTTTCTCCCCACTCCTGCTCTCTCCCTTACCAGATCAGCAATCCACGATTTTCAGTCACTGAGCACATTTTAATTTTGCAGCAAGCAGATCTTTAGCAATTGCCACAGAAGAATTTCTCCAGTTGTAGTGTGTTGAGGAGGACAATTTCACTTACAGTGTATTCACAAATCGTAACTTTCACTCTTGTAGCAAGCAGTGTTTCTCTTTCTTTTCCACCAAGCTCACTCTGAACGAACTCTTCACCATAATCTTTCACTCGCTCATTTATTTGCTTGAGAAAACATCAGTGAGATCATTGGGAAATACGTGGGAGATTTATGTAGGACTAATAATGGTACACTACAATTTTCATATGCTGGCATTTGCCTACCTATATTGTGTATTTCACTGTTTGGAAGTCACAACTTCAAAATGGGGTCAGCTTCTGTTAATAAATGTTTTTTTCAGCTATGGCTTTAACTTGGGGGCAGCTTCTTAATGGGATGTCTTCAAAATTGTGAAATATGGTATGTGTATATATATATATATATATATATATATATATATATATATATATATATATATATATATACATATTGCAAAAACTCGTTAATGCATCAGTGAGTTTATTAAACTGTAAAAGATGGGAAATTCAGCGTTAGGTTTACCAACCCTACCACCCACCCTCCACACACAACAGGCGTTGGTGCCATGAAGTCATCGGGCCCTAACTGTAACCCCTTCCATGTGTAAACAAGTTGAGTACAGTACACTGTAGTAGAATTGGGTGAGAGTTATAGCCGAACGATTTCAAGGCACACCCAATGCCTGTTGGTGCGTGGAGTGTGGGGGGATGGGGGCGGGGTGGTAGGGTTGGTAAACCTAACGTTGAATTTCCCAGCTTTTTACAGTTTAATAAAACCCTAAAAAATGCATTAACATATATTTTTGCAATCATTTCCCTTCTTTTTGAGAAAGTGTAATGTAACTGTTATGTGGTTGTGGGAGTGCAGGCATTCTGGGCCCTGCACTCCCCTCACGCTACCCATTGTTGCATAATGATATGAATAAGTGGGAGCGTTGGCCTTCTGGGCCCTGCACTTCCACTTACATATACGTATAGACATACAGCAGCCCTATATTCATGAAAAGTAACCATTGTAACACTAATTTGGCAATACCTCAGTAACCGTAGCAACTATGGGAACAATTCTACTACAGTTGCAATCATGACTTCGAAATGTCCATGGATGCTAAAGGTGGGCTGAGCTGTGGAGAGCGAAAAATCTGTATCTCGAATCATTTTCGAGATACATGTGCTGAAAGGTGCCGTGGGTGCCTCAATTTATTGGACGCACATATCTCGGGCATTTTCAGGATTTTTATCACCTAGTTTTCAACATGGCATTTTGGGGACCCCACCACATGAACAATGTCACTGTCATTTTGTAAATCTGTCCTGAAACTTGAGTTTGCACAGCAAATATGTCATCCTGCGTCACAGGTGCGAAATCATGTTTTGGGCAGGATGTGAAAAATGACAGCTGTATACTGTTAATGAGGAGGTTTGGAAAAGGATAATGTTGAAAATCAGGAATGAAAATATGAAAAATTGGGAAAGTTACAATCGTGTGTAGATACTGCACAACGCACACTTGTAACATCATTTATTGGAATTGTTTTTTCAAATTTTCAACATGGGCTTTTTTGGAAATTCCCTCATGAACACTGGCACTGTGATATTGTAAGTCCACTCCGAAAGCTGATTTCGCACAGCGACCTCACCATTCTGCACCATGGGTGCGAAAACACATTTCAGGAAGGATGTGAGACATGACTGTTCATGAGGAAATGTGACAAAATGGCAATGTTGAAAATCTGGTGTGAAAATATCCAAAACTGGCGAAGTTACTAGTGTATGTAGAAACTGCACAATGCACGCTTGTAACACAGCCATTTTTTGGATTTTTTGCACCAAATTTTTTTGCACCAAATCTTCTTGGGACCTCCCCTCATGAACACTGGTACTGTCATTGTGTTAATTAGTCCCAAAAGGTGATTCTGCACAGTGACAGTGAAATCACCTTTCAGGACTGAGTAACGAGATGACAGTGACATTGTTCATGAGGTGGGGTCCCAAAAAACCACATTGAAAATTTGATGCAAAAGTCTCCAAAAATGGCCGACATATCAACATAAGTTGACCCCCCCACACTGAGTAGCATTATACGGCTTACCTTTGCTTCTTCAATTTGTGGTTCGGCTTTGAAGAATGCAGATGTGTCCTGCCCTCAGAAGATGCTGCTCCTGACCTCTGGAGTAAGTATGGTTCAGGGGTTGTGGGAGGTGGGTGCTTAGTGGGAGGGTGGGGATGGGGGGGAGACTCGTGAGATGATGAGGGACCATTTTTCTTTTTTTGCAAGTTTAAAAAAAAATTTAAGACATTGGGGGCAGTTTTCTGTATTTACAGGTATCCTTACCTATATTATGTACATGGGAACACTGGGGTGGGCTCCCAGTGTGCCATATTAGTGTGGGGGTGCATACATGCCAACAGGGGGATTGGGCACCCCGTGTCGGCAATTGTAAATGGTGGTTTTTTGAGGGGGGAGAGAGGGGCATCCTGGTGTCAGAGCACATTACTCCCCAGGCTCACATACTGGGGGGATGAGGGGGCCTCCAGTGCTGACATGGGGATTGGGCACACCATGTTGGCAAAAGTGTGTTTTTTTAATCATTTATCTTATTTTTGCCTCACGACCTAGGATTCTAGGTCGTATTTCGTGCAGACGATCTAGGATCTTATGTCATATTACACAGATATGAAGAAGGATTTAAATGATTAAATAAACACATTTTATGGGCATATTTCATCTGGTAAAGTGCAGAATGCACCAAAGGGGGTTCCAATAAGCAAGCCATATTGTTGATAATATCATTTTGGGAGTTTCAAAAACAATTGTTTGGGCAAAATGGAAAACAAGATGGTGGCCATACAAAAGAGGAATGTTCTCGTACACTTTAGGATTCATCTTTCATATCAACCAGCTATCTTGAAGTGCCTACTGAGCATGCTCAGAAATGATTTTTTCAAATGTTTAAATTGCAATAACTTACAAACTACTTATTCTTTTTACACCAGACTAGCAAAAGGCATATCTGCAGGTTAGTCCCTTTCTACCCTGCAAATTTCATGCCAACCAAGCAAACCCTCTGGGCTGTAGGCAAGTTCAAAGAAAAATGCCAGCAAAGTCAATGCATAAAAACATGTTTTTTCACCTCTTTGTAACTCAGAGATCACACATCCGACCAGAACAAAACTTACCAGATCAAGAAAACTACCACACAGGAAGGCACATACCAAATTTCGTTCAAGTCTGTTCAACAGTTGCAAAGTTATTAAAGTGCAACATTTTGAGTTTAACATTGAAGTGCCTACTCAACCCTAACTATAGGGGCGTGACCGCATGCCTATAATATATATATATATATATATATGTGTAATAGATAAACCATTCTGAGGTATGCAGTCATGCTCTGATATACGCATGCCTTGATGTGTGTCAGCCACCCAAGGCATGCGTATATCAAGCTTGACCGCACACCTAAGAGTGGTTTAGCTATCTTATGTTAAAATTGCTTTGGAGGGGTAAAAGTGCAGGTGTGCGGTTGCACTTGATATAGGAAACCACCATGGATGCTTTTCATTCTATAAGATACTGTATCAACACTTTTCCTACCATTATATAAATATATATATATATATATATATATATATATATATATGTGTGATATTATGGTAGCAAGGTAGTGCTACCATAGTTAGGGCTGAGTAGCACTTTTAAGGTTAAAGGGTCACATTTTGCACCTTAATAACTTTGCCACCGTTCAACAGATTTGTCTGAACTTTGGTATGCATGATGGGGCTTGGTAGATCTTGGGATTTGCCAGGTTTCGTACCAGTCGGATGTATGGCTGCAGAGTTATTAAGCGACAACAAAATTAGTAATTACGCTTTTTTGCAAATTCTTTGCTTTCACCTACAGGTCGCATGGTTTGTGCGACCAGTCCAAAACCTTCAGGGAACATGCGGCTGGGGTCCTCAGTGTGCCTTTTGAAGATTTTGTGAAAAAATATTGAACGATTGAAAAGTTATTCAAAAAACAAGTTCCCATTGTAAGTCAAAGGGAAAAGTTAACAAAAAGTTCTACACTTTCGCAAATGCACTTTTTAGTGTCGCAAATGGTCCTAGTAGTGTCACAAATCAGCCATTTTGTTTTCAGTTGCTGATCAGAAGAATGCTTGGCATTTAAATTTGGGACCATCTAGGGACACAATTCTTTTTGTGTTCACCTAGTCGGACCCTGAGGATGCTAGCCATGTCTTTATTTTGGGGTAAAACACAACAGAAATATGTTTTTCAAATTTCTGGAACCAGTAGTGTTGCAAAGTAGTGTCGTAAGCACGACACTTTCGCAAAATTTTGTGAAAATTGCCACAGATTGCAACACTACTTTTTCAGACTTGACCAAAATGACAGGACTTTTTTGCCACCCTGCTGCGAACAAACAGTTTGGGCTTTTGAGCTGAAATTTGGGGTGAAGGCAGCCAACATCTCACAGATGTGCCTTTTTGTGGTTTGATGAAAAAATATTGCATGATTGCCAAGTTACAATACTCTAAACTTGGCATTTTTTTTCCATAGACTAACATGGTGCCTTACGCCACGCCTTTCAGGGCTCGTATCTCAAAAACGATGCGAGATACAGATTTTTTGTTGTGAGTTGCATATTCCATATGTAACACAAAAACCTAGCCAGGAAAATCATGATTTTTGTGACATTTAAATTTTTTTTCTACGCCGTGTGGCTCCTGAGATATTAGCAATTAAGTACTTCCAATGCTTGTTTTAAGCTTCGATGCCCATTACAATGCATACATTCTTTGTGTTTCTCTATGCACCTGTTCAGCAAAAACAGGGTATGTGCTTCTGTTACTGTCACAGTTACTGTTTCCACTTGTGTTTATGTCCCTGTTTGCGTTACTGTTCCCGTGTTTGCCACCATGTGCGTTAACCTTTGCTTTCTCATTTGCGTTTGCGTTTTTATTACTGTTACCATTTGCATTTCCACTACTGTTTCTGGTTACGCCACCATGCACATTGCTATTTGCGTTTCCAACAGCCCTTTCATTTGCATTTCAGTTTCTCTTTCGTTTTGTGTCTTCTTTGTTGTTACTGTTACCATCTGCATTTGCAATTGCGTTACTGTGCCCGTGCACATTACAGTTTGCATTTCCATATGCGCTTGTGTTTCCTTTTGCATTTCTGTTTTCTTTGCTGTTATTGTGGCTCTTACCGTTACCATTTGCATTTACAATTGCGGTACCGTGCCTGTCACGGTTTGTTTTACGTGGTGCACTTATGCTCTTGTTTCCGCTTCGTTCCTTTTCAGATTTTTTCCTGGTGACACTTAATATTTCCATTTAAAATACCACTGCCATCACTGTTCGCATTATCAGTTGCATTTCATTATACGTTTCAGTGTCCGTTTGTGTCACTGTTCGCTTCGGCGTTACTTTGCGTTTGCTATTCTATTAACGTTTCCTTTGCCCTTTACGTTTTCATTACTATGTGCACCACTGTTGGCACTTGTGTTTGCATTGCTGTTCCTGTTACTATGTCACAAGACATCACGTGGCGGGAGCGCGGGGCCGCCGCTGCATTACTTTCACTATTTCTCATCATCATTCTCAAAAAGAAGGGAAATAAGAGGCAAAAAAACTCCATTTAATGTATCAGTTAGGGTTGTTCCACAGTGACAAAAGTGAGGAAATTCGCTGTTAGGGTTGAAACCCCTTGGACCCCTCCAGCCCACCCCCCCAACCGGCATTGGGGTGCGCATTGGAGTCTTCGGTCCTAACTATCACCCCATTCCCCTATTCCTCAGCTTCTTTACACATGTGATGGTTTGAGAGTTAGGGCTGATGACCCCAAAATGCACCCTGATGCCGGTTGGGGGGTAAGCTGGAGGAGTCCAAGGGGGGGTTTCAACCCTAACAGTGAATTTCCTCACTTTTGTCGCTGTTGAACAACCCTAACTGATGCATTAAATAGAGTTTTTTTTGCCTCTAAAATATATATATATATATATATACACATATGTCTGTGTGTGTGTGTGTGTGTATACATATATAGATAGATATATATATAATTATATATATAGATATATATAGATATATATGTATATATGTATGCATATATATATATATATATTCGAATAGAAGCCGCAGCTTCTATTAAAATTTTGTATTTTGGCCTGCTGCTTATATTCGAGGCCAGCTTGTATTCAAGGGTGGCTACTATTGAAACATCCAGTTTTCAACATGTCCAGAATTTAATCAAGTATATTGTATGAGGTCTGCTTTACTGGGTAAAACATTGGCTGGACTACAGGACACAGAACGTAATTGTAAATGGAGTCCACTCTGAAGAAAGAGGGGTTACTAGTAGGGTACCGCAGGGTTCAGTACTGGGTCCAATCCTTTTTAATAACTTTGTAAGTGACTTTGCAGAGGGACTGGAAGGAAAAGTATGCCTCTTTGCAGATGACACAAAGATCTGCAATAGGGTTGATACACAAAGAGGTGTGGAAAGGATCAGAAGGGACTTGGCAAGGTTGGAGGAATGGTCAGAAGTATGGCAGCTTAGATTCAATGCAAAGAAGTGCAAAATAATGCACCTTGGAAACAAAAACCCAGGGGAAGATTACACAATGGGGGAGGGGGTGGCAACAACAACAAAAATGGAAAGGGACCGTCGGGTAATCATATCAGATAACCTTAAGGTTAGCAAGCAATGTGAGAAGGCAGTAAGGAGGGCTTGGGAGGATACTGGGATGTATAGATAGAGGCATCACCAGCAGAAAATGGGAAGTTGTTATCCTTCTGTACAGACACTTGGTGAGACCCCATCTGGAGTGCTGTGTCCAGTTCTGGAGACCCCATCTCTGCAAGGACATAGACAGGATGGAGGCAGTCCAGAGGAGGGCAACTAAAATGGTGCAGGGTCTGCAAGAGAAGCCATACGAGGACAGACTAAAGGAGCTTAATATGTGTACCCTTGAGGAAAGGAGGGAGTGGGGGCATGATAGAAATGTTTAAGTACCTCAGTGGAATCAACAAAGTCCAAGAGGGTATCATCTTTCAAAAAAGAGATGTGCAAGAACAAGGGACACAACCTGAAGATGGGGGGCAGCTCAGGGGCAATGTGAGGAAGTATTTTTTCACAGAGAGGATGGTGAACGCATGGAACAGCCTTCCTGAGGAGGTTGTGGAGTCTGAAACTGTGGAAGAATTCAAGAATGCATGAGACAGACATAAAGCAATTCTTGTGGGGATTAGGAAGAAATAGGCTGTTGGTTAACTAGGATCTGCAGCTTATCCTCTAGGTAGGGAAATGGGCAGACTAGGTGGGCCAAGCGGTCATTATCTGCCATCAAAGTCTGTGTTTCTATGTTTCTATAGTGAATTAAAAATAAACATTAACTAAGAGCATATGAAATTAATGATAATATTTAAAGAGATTAAAATCACAGAGAAATGGTACAGCTAAACTGCAAATGATAAGAAACGTTGTCAGTGCACTAGAAGCCCAATCTGAATTGCTTTATGTAACATGATTAGAGGCCAAGGCTTATATTTGAGGGTGGCTTGTATTAAAATGTTTCATTATGGCTTACAGCTTCTAATCGAAGATATATGGTATATGTGCATCATTGCAACTGCACTCAAGATTTTTGCTTTGCAAGTTTGTTTTTTAATATACACAGTACCACCATATCCCTGTTGTAGTGCTTTATAACAAAACATTGGATGCTTAAGAGGTACAATGTTAAATAATTCAGCTACCATAGAATTTGTGTATTTATTTTTATTTATTTTTTTATCTATTTAAAAAGTTGTACCAGGAAAGTCATACTGAGCTGGTATCAGCTTGTTTGTAGATGTGTCCTTTGGGAAGGGGAAAGAGAGAAGTGAACATATACAAAGCACAGTGTATAAAATAATACAACAAGATGGATATAACAAATGAAAATATACAGTTTCAAGAACACCTAAAAAATAAGTTGCCAAACAGTTAACTACCATACAGTGAATTGTGGAACCAGGCAAAAGAACATTAAACAGTATGCAGCACAACAAGGTCAGAGATGGGGAGAAATGTCTGGTTCCAGGGGAGGAGACAGTACTGGTGTCAGTGTTGGGTGGAAGGCAGGTGAAAAAGGAGTCACCCCAATATCAGAAGCAAGTGAAGGAGTGAGCAGAGAACTCAAAGAGGAGAGATCACGAAGTGGGATGGAAGGAGCAGAGCAAATGGAAGAGGAAGAGAGAGACCAATAGTTTAGGGAAGCAGAACGAGAAGGCAGTTTGGCCAACTTGAGATAGGGCAAGACAGGAAGAGCAAGCATTGCAAAGGAAGTAAGAGGAAGAAAGGGGGAGAGGGGAGAGAGGAGAGAAGCAAGATAAGAGGGAAGAGAGCAAAACCAATATATGGAGATAAAGGAAGCACAGTGGGTAAGGCACCTGGCATCAAAAGAGTAGAGTTGGCATTTTCTGACACAGACAGCTTCACAACTGGTGCCAGAAGACTAGTTAGTATCAAACTACCTGTAACATATATATTTTGTGTGTTGTATTACTTCTGCCAGCAGGAGGTTTGAGCCCTGCCTTCACAGAAGCAGGAAGAGGAGCTGTAGTGTTTTGGAGGGCTAGCTCTAAACTTCTTGTAACCCCTAGTTGGCGCTATCCCAAGGGCTATTAACCCTGCCTGCTTGGCTAGTAGCAGGTTAAGGGGCCTAGGTTCTGTAACAGGTGCCTCCACCAGTAGGTCAGGGTTGGTAGTGGTCACACTAAACAGAGCACAGCCCTCCAGGACACTATAACCCCCCCTCTTTCCCTGCTAGTGGCCTAAACACTGTTCAATAATTATGTTCACAATACCCCTTGTACACCACTCAAGTACCCACACTGTTTACACTTACGAACATACGAACATACGAACATACGAACATACGAAATTTGCCAGCAGATAAAGGCCTAGAGGTCTATCAAGTCTGCTCGAATGTGCAGCTAGCACCCCTTATTCTGCAGCTGCTCCTCCCTTCCACCCTTCCCCTTCATTAACCCTCCCCCTTGTCCTGCCCCATCCTCGTTTGAAGCAGTCCACTGTTCTACTGCATACCACTTCTGCAGTAACGCATTCCACCCAGCCACCACCCTCTCTGTAAAAAAATGTGTCTCCTCATCTCCCTCCTGAACCTTCCTCGCTCCAGTCTCATATCATGGCCCCTGGTGGCCCTCCCTCCTACTTTGAACAGCCCTTCTGTACCTGTCTTGTTTATTCCTTTCATGTATTTAAAGGTTTCAATCATGTCCCCGTCTCTCCTCTCCTCCAGTGAGTACATGTTCAACTCCTTCAACCTCCTCTCGTATGATAAGTCCCCCAGACCCTTGATCATCTTTGTCGCCCTGCGCTGCACTCCCTCCAGTAACTTAATGTCCCTCTTCAGATACAGACGCCAGTACTGCACGCAGTACTCCAGGTGTGGTCTAACTAATGACCTATACAGTGGCAGAATCACCTCCTCCCTCCTCGAGGATATACCCCTTGCAATACAACCCAGCATTTTGTTGGCCTTTGTAGCTGCCTTCCTACACTGTGCCGAGTTGTTCATTGACCCTGTGATGAGCACACCCAGATCCTTCTCCTCCTCTGTCTGGGCTAGCTGCACTCCCTAGCTGGTAAGTCCTCCTTGGGTTCTTCATCCCAAAATGCATCACCTTGCACTTTTGGCATTAAAGCCCAGTTGCCAGGTGTCTGACCAGGTTTCAAGCTTTGCCAGATCATCCTGCAACCCTGCCATCCCCTAGGTCATCCACCACCCGCGCCAACCTTGGTATCATCAGCAAACAGACTGATCTTGCTCTTGATGTCCCATGATATGTCTGCAATGAATATCCCAAACAACACTGGTCCAACACCAGGCCTGTGGGACACCGCTCGTCACTGCCCTTGGGTGTGAGAGCTCCCCACCCACCACCACCCCTGTTGCCTTCCCTGCAGCCAGTTTTCACCCAGCTCACCAGCATTGCACCTGCCCCTGTGCCTACTAACTTCCTTCCCAGCCTTCCATGTGGCACTGAGTCGAATGCCTTACTGAAGTCCAGATACAGGACATCCACTGCATGTCCCCTGTCCAGTTGCCTAGTTACCCAGTCATAGAACTCAACCAGGTTGATTTGGCAGGATCGGCCACGTATGAAGCCATGCTGTCTGCTGCCCTGTAGTCCTTTGGCCTCTAGGAGGGCCACCAGCCTCTCCTTCAGGATAGTCTCCATTAGCTTACCCACGATGGATGTGAGGCTCACTGGTCTGTAGTTTCCCGGTTCATCCTTGGGGTCACTCTTGTGGAGGGGCACCACATGAGCCATCCTCCAGTCCTGAGGTACACACCCCGAATGTAGTGAGGCATTAAATAGGTCTGCCAAAGGTCCTGCAAGGACCTCTGCCAGCTCCTTCAGTACCCTGGGGTGGATGCCATCTGGGCCTGGCGCCTTGTCCACCCTCAGTGCCTTCAAACTCTCTCAAACTCTGCCCTCCATGATTTCCTCATCTGTCACCACTTCCCCCCCTTCGTCTGCCATTTCTCCCATCTTGGGTGTCACCCCCCTCTTCTCTTTAGTAAATACTGAGCAGAATTACTCATTTAGTGCTTCCGCCTTATCGTACCCTGCTTCCACCCAACCCCTCCTTCCTAATCCTTACTATGTGGTCCTTACAGCTCCTTTTCTCCCTGATGTACTTAAAGAAGTCCTTCTCCCCCTTCTTAATGCCTTGTGCCAGCCTGAGTTCCATAGATGCTTTGGCTCCCTTACTGCCCTTGTCACCTCCTTCGATTCTGTCAATACTCCTCTGTCCTCCCCCTCCCTGTTTTCTTTGTACTTCCTAAAGGCAGCTCTTTCCTCCTTACCTTTTCCATGACCTCCTTGCTCAACCAGCTCGGTTTCTTAGCCTAGCCTTCTTGCTCTGGGCTTTGCAGCAGGTTTTGGTTGCCTCCACTATCCCCAGCTTTATGAGCTCCCATCTCTGGTTAGTATCCATACTAGATTGAATTCTGGCCAGGTACCCTTTTACCACTTCCTCCATCCTCCCAAAGTCAGCCCTCCTGAAGTCCAGCACTCTTGTGCCAGATTCCACTCCTTCCTTGCCCATATCCAATGTGAGCCATACTGAGTGGTGGTCACTCCCTGACAGCGTTTCTCCACTGTAAGTTCTCTCACAAAGTCCCCATTTGCCAGCACAAGGTCAAGGGTATTCCCTAACCTGGTTGGTTCACTGACCATTTGCAGCAGGAAGCTGTCCTGAAGGCATCCAGCAGTACCTGCTCCCTTCTGTTCCTGGTTGTTGGGGTGCTCAGTCCACTCCTGGCATGTTGAAGTCCCCACAATCACCACACTACCCTTCTCAGGTCCTCCTGATCTGTCCCGCTAGTTCCCTGTCTAACTCCTCCATCTGAGATGGTGGCCTGTACACCACTCCCATTCTAAGAATCCTATTCTTGGAATCCTGGATTTCACCCAAAGTGACTCTGTACTACCCTCCTCCCCTTCCTCCCTTACACACTTCAGTCCTTCCTTCACATATAGTGCCACCCCCCCTCCTTTCCCAGTCATCCTGTCCCTACGAAATAACCTGTACCCTGGTACAGACAGGTCCCAGTCATTATATTGGGTGGCCCATGTTTCCGTGATGGCTGCAATGTCCACCTCTCCCTCTGCCATTAGAACCTGCAACTCTTCAGTTTTACTCCCAAGGCTCCTAGCATTAAGGGTAACCACCTTCCACCCTTTCCCCCTCCTCCCATCCTGCCCTCCTTTCCTAGCATCACACTTACCACCAGGGCAGTTTCCTCTAGCTCAACCTTGGGGACCCCCTTCAAAACAAGGTTAGGCAAAGCAACTAGCAACAGTACAGTACTCTTAGCACAAACTGGAACCACTGTCAGATTAAATGCAGAAAAGGTTAGCTCTGATTTATTCAGGGGACTTGAACAAGGGAGGGGCTTAATCAGGTTGATTTGCTTAAAGGTTCTATCAATCAAATGGTTATGCATGCACTTCAGAGTCCCTAAACAGTCACACCCTCTGGGTACCCAGGTGGAGAGGAGATGGACTAGCCAGGACTGTTGCCTGGGGTAGGCAGGCATTGCAGCTGGCTGGGGCCCTGTAATAGAAAAGACAACATGCACAGTACACACACCATTTGTAATCCGGAGCCAGAGGGCTCAGTTCGTGAAAAAAAAGAAACAACAAGACAATCAGATGACACACTTAGATTAAGCTGTTGTTGCAGGGAGCTACCCTAATATTTACTCACGATACCCAAGACTGGACACAGGCAGGATGAAAATCGAGACAGCAGGTGGTTGATCTGGAGTGCCAGGAGAAGCAGGGCCCACATGATTCATCGAGGCGTCGTTCCTGTTCAAGCGTGGAGCAGGGGCATGATCCCCAGGCAGGTCTCTCATCGGTAGCTTTCTCTGTGCAGTGGGGTAGACTGGCAGGTCCAGCATGGCATAGCCCAGGCCAAATGGAGATGAACACAGATAAAGTCTGATTAGGCTGGATAAAGCTTGTAGCAAGTAGAACACAGTTCACACAGTGGGGATCCAAATCACGACCCACTTTCAATACACAGCACATTTACATGTAAAGGATTCTATGGTATCAGCAAGCAGAACACAGTTCACACAGTGGCGACCCAAATCAATACCCACTTTCAATACATAGCACATTTACATGTAAGGAAATTCTACTGTACCAGGCAAACCGCTCTCTGGTTGAAATCACAAAGTCTCTGCACACACTGAGACCTTGGGGTAGCTGGAACTCCTGACAGGCCAATTGCATACAGCAAATCTTCGGACTTCTTCAGGTTGAGCCTGGTCACACTTCAGTGACTTACTTCATTTTCAGAAACCCGGATTTAGTCTGAAAAGATTCGCTTCTCCCTCTCAGGGCAGCAGGCAGACATGCAGGCCAAAACTAAGGCCTTTCCACAGTTCTCCCATGTGAAACTATGCAGACGGCTGCTCGACTGTCTTGAGCTGTTGCTTCTTCAGCTTCCAACTTAGATCTGACTCAACTGCCAGCAAGCCTGGGACTTTTCCCAGAATCCAAAAGGTGCGGTTGGCTGATCTATCTGTCAGTCCCAACAAAGGTTCCCCCTTCAGGTGCAAAAAGGCACCAAAAGCCCCAAACTACAATTCCTACAGATTTTGGCTCCAGACAGCTCCTGTAGTCCGGCTCCATTTTAGGTCCCACCAGTACTGATTGGTTCAATTCGCAGTCCCGGGCCAAATGGTGGAAATAAACAAAGCAGTCCTTGCTACAAAGAAGGCAGGCTAGACAAACTACATTATCATTATCACTCTAATAGGTTTTCAGCAAACAGTTACATCTACTAACAGACCTCTGTCTGCACAATTAGCGATGGCAGAAATGGAGCGATTACCAGGCAGCCCGGGCTGGACTAGAGCATGACAACACTCAGCCCCCTCCCAGATTAATCACCACTGCAAATCTAGGCAGCCCTTAAAGAGGCAGTACACAGGCACTCTCTGGCAATATCGTTTAACTGCTAAAACGCAGGACACCAGCCTGGCAGTGAGCATTTAGACAAGTTCGAGGAAGACTTTTCCGGAACCCCCATTTTTAGGGGGTTTACACCCTTCCCTGCCTGGAGAAAACTTGGCGTCCACGTCAAGTCTGTACCATCATGCGTCAGTTAACATAAACTTATTACTTTACTATACATATTCACTGCATTTCCCAATACATTGTCCATTCTGACAATACATTAGGCATATTTCACATAAGTCAGTTGAATATTACTGTACTAAGTCAGGTAATAACTTCTTGTACCTTGAACAATGCAAGAGGGGGCCCTTCTCTATCAGCTAACTTGGGGCCGGATGGGGCAGGGGCACCATGGTGAGATGGCAGAACAAGTAACCTGGAATGGGCCATCAAGCTCAATTTTGGCAGTGAGCTTGGTGAAACATAAACACCTTTGTGAACTACATGGAGAGGCAAGTCCACAGGCCTCCCTGGAGAATCATAGATGAAATGCAGTACTGGATTGACAGCTCGGCCAGTCTTTCTGGGGGAGAACAACGACAGTCTCTGTACTTTCAGCAACAGTCTTGGGGCTTTCATCACTTGTGAGGGGTGCCTCTGCCTGGATGGGAATGTACAAATTTGGGGCACTGTTGGCTCCTTGCTCTGCAGGCTCTGTTTCTATAACACTTGACTCATTTTGCGAAGGCTCAGGCACAATCAAACTTTGAGGCACTGAAGGGGGGTTATCTGCATTCTCATAGTGTTGTTCAAGTTCTGGTATGTCACCAGAAAGACTCAAACCATCAGCCCCTCCTTCAGGCAAATCATACAGTTCCACAACACACAGGGAATCAGCATCTTCAGATGTTATACTTTGCACTTCACTTTCAGGGAGCATTGGCTCCACGGACAAAGCTGGGGGGGTTAGACAGTCCAGAAGGCCCAGCTTCATCCCTGCAATTAGTCATAGGATTTCTTTGAAACAACTGACTCAATTCATAGGAGGGGTAATAGGCATTGTCACATTCACTTTCATCTGAGGTGGACTGACAGTTACTATCATTCCAGACCTGCTGCGGGGGAAACCTTGAACTTGTAACCACTGGGGTAGGTTGACTCTGTCTCCTTCTTGCAGCAGCATGAGTCACTGGTCCCGGGGAATCAATCTCTGATTGTTCAGCCTCAATTATGACTTGGCCAATAGGCGGCAAGTGGTTACGGTGCATGATCTTGACAGTTTTGGAGTTGTTTTCTGGGCACACCTTGTACACAGCTAAATCATTCAACTTTCCAACTACAACATAGGGAAGGTAGTGTCACCAATCAGCAATTTTGTGTTTACCATGCAGTCCCAAATTGCGTAACAACGCACGGTCTCCAGGTCGAAGCTCTTGAGCCCTTACTTTTTTATCATGCTTCTCTTTGTTGGCTAGATTTCTCTTGGCAGCCATTGTCTGGGTGGGCACGGTTCAACTGAGCTTTCAGTTTTTGTAAATATTGCAAGCAGTTTTCAGCTCAGACCCCATCTGGAGAGACCTCAAAACAAACATCAACTGGCAACCGGACCTCTCTCCCGAACATGAAGCAGTGGGGGGAGAATCCAGTAGCATCATTTTTTGTGCAATTGTATGCGTGTACCAAGGTGCTAATCTGCTGGGTCCATTTATGCTTGTCTTTTGGGTGGAGGGTGCCTAGCATGTCTAAAAGGGTGCAGTTAAAGCATTCTGGTTGAGGGTCTCCCTGCAGGGTGATAAGGGGGTGGTTCTTGACTTTCATACCCCCCATAGAGAGAGCATTTCTTTGCTTAGTCGACTCTCAAAGTCTCTGCCCTGGTCAGAGTGGATCCACTTGGGGGCACCATAGTGGATGAAGAAATTTTCCACTAGCACTCTGGCCACGGTAGATGCCTTTTGATCTTTGGTAGGAAAAGCTTGTTCATACTCTGTGAAATGATCTGTAACCACTAACACATTGCCAGTGTTCTGTTGATCAGGTTCTAAACACAAGAAGTCTATGCAAACTAGTTCTATGGGGGTGCTGGTAGTATTATTAACAAGGTGGGCAGCCCTCTGAGATAGGGATGTTCTTTGAAGGCAGCGACTTTACATGTACATGTACATGTACATGTACATTTACAGTCTTTACATGGTGCTCAACATCGGCCCCTATTTTGGGCCAGTAGAAGGCGAGATCATACCAGGTCAAGGGTTCTATCAATACCGAGGTGTCCCATGTGATTGTGGAGGGACCTCAGTACCAAATCTTTAAAGGCCATGGGCAGGACCAATTGTTGCTTGTCTACTTTGCCACTATGATCTACTGTCTCTCTATACAACAACTGATTGAGCAACTTCAATCTGGGGCCTTCTTTAAGTTACATTCCACTGACTTGCAAACTGCTTTATTGTTTAAACACATCTTTCCCAGCACGCAGGGCATCAAGTGCTGGCTGAATCATAGGATCTTGGGATTGAGCCCACTGAATGCTGTCATTGTCAAATTGAGGTAGTGCACTAATATCTAGAGAAGAGAAGTGGCAATAAGCAGCTGGTATGCAGGTGTCAGAAGGGCCCAACAATCTACTAAACAGTCCACTGTGTCTGCAGACATCCGTTCATCTCTATCAAACTTTTAGCACAATGCTCAAATGTCAGGTTCAGACAGCCTGACCCAATCACTCTTGGAAGTGGGCCTTCGTGATAGGGCATCATCATCAATATGTTTCAGGCCCGGTTTGTATTCAACAGCATAATCATACGTTGATAATTCAGAAAGCCACCGGTGCCCAGTGGCATCTAACTTTTTATGTATTTATTTATTTATTAAACTCTAGGATTACAAGTACCTTTGAGCAGGATCTGCTCATTTACAAAGATTCCACATCAAGAGGGGGGGAACATACAAACAGAGGTTGGAAAGGGTATACAGTTAATAATGGCATACAATCAAAGCAATGGTATACATTTGAAACACAGACATGTTTGACATAGTTTAACAGTTGTTACACACTTGAAAATAAAAGATGATAGTACTAACACAAACTTAATATTGGCAGCTAGATGAAGTGACAGAGGAAGGAATTAAGAAGCAGATGGACCATCGGTGGGAGATAGTGAAGAAGGGGGGAAAGAAAGTAGGCAGGCAGTGAGGCCATTATCAAGAGAGGGGGAGGGTAGTATAGGACAGTGGAATATGGGCATAGGTCAAAGGGTAGAGAGAGAGAGAGGGAGGGGGGACTAGGAGGGGAATGAGGTAATAGGTTTATGGTTGGGCATAGGAGTGAGGAGGGGAGATGGGGGGATGGAAAAGAAGAAAGGTAACCAAGAGGAGCAGGAATCATAGAGGGTAATATTCAGGACAGAGGCGGGTTACTAGTTTTGAGCATTAGGATGGAGGTTGGATCAGGCTTTTAGGAGAAGCAATCACATTGCGTGGTAGAGGTGAGGTAGTTGCGGAGATTCCTTTTAAACGTTCCAAGCACTGCAGAGGAGAGTACTTATTTGCTAAGGGAATTGAACCACTGTAGGGCCCTATGGGTGAAGGGCCGTTGACCCATGGAGGTACGACATCTGGGAACCAGGAAGGTTTGGTATTGGGCACTATGTGTATGCTGTCTACCACTGAAGGCAGTGAGGAGCTTATTAACACCAGGAGGCATAAGTCCAAGGAGAACCTTTTTGGATAGTAGGCAGGTCTGGTATTGTATTCTGTTGTGGAGTGTAAGCCAGCCAGTCTGTGCGTAGAGGTCACAGGTATGTGTAAGTCAGTCAGCACCCATTAAGAGCCTGCAGGCTTTATTGAGTGAGATTGAGATCCTGCGTAGGGCAGTTGTGGAAGCAGAGCCGTAAATGACCAATCCATAGTCAATAACAGAGGTGACAGAACTGTAGGTGGCCAGCCTAAGAGCATTCTCAGTCATACAGTGCTTGTGCTTATGTAACAAACCAATCCGTATGTTGGCTGCCTAAGCAACAGAGTCAACATGCCAAATGTATGAGAGGGTACTATCTAGTGTGATTCCAAGGTACTTGAACTCCTGACATGTTCAAGCAAGTACCCGACATTGTTCTTGATAGTGAGAGACAGAGTTTTGTGCCTGCTCTGTGGATTACTGAAGGTCATAACTTTGGTCTTACTATAGTTCAGGATGAGCTTATGCATTCTGGACCAGTTTTCAACACGTTGGAAGTCAAGCTGCAGCTGGGTTTCAAGGATTTTGGAGTCATGGTGGCTAGAGAACAGGACAGCATCATCTGTGTACAGTAGTATTTTTTGCTGACAGACACTGGGGAGACTGTTGAGGAATAGGGAGAAGAGTAGTGGGCCAAGAATGGACCTCTGGGGAACTCCGGAGAGGACTGGCTTTAGATCAGACACAACACCTGCAATCTTGACATGTTGGACCCGATTTCCGAAGTCTATACATAGGTCAATGGGTTATTGTCAGTCTTCACCAATATCTTTGCCCCATAGAGGTATTCATGAAACTGGTCAATGATGGCCCATTTTAGTGCAAGGAACTCCAACTTACGCACAGGGTAGTTTCATTCAGATGGGGCCAAGGTCCTACTGGCAAAAGCTACTGGTCTCAGGCCATCCTCATGGTCTTGATACAGCACTGCTCCTAGACCCTGCAGACTAGCCTCTGTATGCAGCACATAGGGTTTGGTGGGGTCAGCATAGGCGAGGATGGGGGTGTAGGTGAGTTGGTATATGATCTCATGGAAGACTGCTTCACAGTCAGGCATCCAGCAGGGACCGAAGAGTTCACCTGGGTGGAAGTATACTTTTTGTGGTCTTTTATGAACCTGCAGTAGTAGCCACAGAACTCCAGGAAACATTGTAGTTCTTTCAAATTATGGGGATGGGGCCAAGTAGTCAGTGCTTCAACCTTACTGGGATCAGTCTCTATCCCTTTTGTAGATACTATGTGCCCCACATACTTCACGAAAGTTTGGAAAAACTGGCACTTGTCAATGGACAGCTTAAGGCCATAGTCTTCCAGTCGGTCTAGGACTTTAAACAGTTGGTTCTCATGCTCCTCTAAGATGCTCCTAAACACAATGACATTGTCTAAGTACACCAAGCATTCCAGCAAATTCATATCTCCTACCGCACATTCCATCAGTCGCTGAAAGGTGGCCGGGTGCCGGATATCCCCTGTGGCATCCTCAGAAATTCATAGAACCCCAATGGACAGATGAAGGCTGTTTTCTCATGGTCTTCCGGAGCCATCAGGATCTGGTAGTATCCGCTGTGAAGATCCAATACCAAGAAACATTTGCTCCCATTCAGGCAGTCAGGGTATCTTGTATACGAGGCATAGTGTATTGGTCTGGGATGGTCCACCAGTTCAGGGTTTGATAATCAACACACACCCTCACAGGCCCATTCTTTTTGTGCACAACCAAAATGGGAGAGGCATATGGGTTCCTGGATTCTTGTATCACGCCATCAGCGAGCATTTCCTGCAGGTGTTTTCTCACATCATCTATGTCTGCTGGGGCTAGGCATCGGGACCGCTCTCAAAATGGTCATTCATTGTGGAGGAGTATGTGATGCTCTGCACCCTGGACACATCCCACATCCCACTCCTTCAATGAAAACACTTGGTCTCTCTGGGCAAATCTCTTGCTAATTCTAGCCTTCCATTGAGCTGGCAATGGGGAGTCACCAAAGTCAAACAAGTCTGGGGTCACTCTCTCCTTCTCACCAGGTTGCTTGTTGCTGGGCAATGCTGCAGTGTCTGCACAGTGTACCATAGCTAGGGTGCACCCTCTGTTCACCCGGATCTCCTGATCTGACACATTGTGAATCTGGACCATCACTTGTCACGCATAGGCATGGGCACGAGCAGGCAAGATGCTGGGCTTGACCAATAATCCTTATTTCAATTTTCCATTGCCTGGTGCATCCAACATCTGTATTTTGTTCTTGACATCTTTCCAGAGGTGGACCTCCCCTTGAATGGTACACTGGACGTTAGGGCCCAGTACCATTGAATCGGGATCCTTCTTCCACACAATCCCCACTGGTTGATCCTGGTCTACTTCCTCGGGTTTCTGTTGAAAATCATAGTACCTCTTGACCACAGCCAGAATTCTCAGGGCCCTCCCAGTCCATCGCCATTGTTTCTCATGGCAGAGGTGCACCAGTCTCCCAAACATATGGGCGCTTGTCCCAATTAACAGGGAGACCCCATCATACAGTCCAATGGGGGGGAACACTAGAGCCAAGGTCTCTACTTGCTCCTCTACACCAGTTACAGTCGCAGGAAAAGACAACCAGAGGTGGACATACCCTAGGTAGGGATAAGACTTGTCATTCTGGCCCCACACATATAGGCCTTCCAGGGATTGCAAAGACACTTCAGATAAGTGTTTGTCATACCAGTACTGGAATACAATGGTCACTTGTGACCCACTGTCAAGCACAGCCAGAGTATGAATACCATTCACAGTCACCGTAGTCTCCATTGAAGGGCCCACTATTTTGGACCAGTCTGGAGAGGCAGTAGCACAGGCCTGGACAGATGATTTAGCCACAAAGAAATCTGAGTTAGAGTTTCTCGAACCCTCACTTCAGTCATTTCAGGTTCCCCTTGGCCACTGATTTTCTTTTCGGAGCTCCCCTTAGAGTCTGTTTACTACTCTTTCTAAGTCCTTCTGAGACTGGCATTCTCTTTTCATATGGCCATCCTTTCCACAGTTGTGACAAATGATAGACTCCTGGGTCATCCTGGGAGAGAACATCGTATGAGGAACTGAAGCAGTAGTAAGAGACTGGCATCTAATATCTGCTTGTAGCGGTGAGAGTGGTGCAACATGTCTTAACAGTTCCTTTAGAGTGGCAGTCAATCCGTTGATCTCAGCCTTGGAGCCACCTTTGGTAGCGGATGCCTCAGGGTGCATCCCCACCCCCATGGCAGTCATGTCCTGAAAGGGATCAGAATCTTGTTCCATGGGGGAATCCCTTGCAGAGGCACCCATCTTCAACTCTGACTTCCTTTAGTAGCTTGTCTTTCCAATGCTGGGCCCAGGGCGGGAAGTCCTTTGCATTCTCAGAGTGCTCGTTAAGTGCCGACTTTTGCCCCGAGCCTCACTTGGCTGATCACTCTCGGTCACTTGAGCAGCAATAGCAAATATAGGTGCAATTCCCCCATAGAGTTGCCTTTGCTCAACTCCCCGAATTTCTTTCATTAGCTCATCATAGGAGGGAGGGGCAATTCCAGTCCGGTGGCAAGGCGCAACTGAAGCAGTAACAATTCTGAAAATGGAGCAGAATTAAGGATCTGGTCCAGCAGTGTTTGATCTAATTCATTTGACAGCAAACTACCCTTTCTGAGGCACTCTTGTAGCAGCTTTTCAAGTCGAGGTACATACACAGACAATGGCTCCCCTGGGTACTGCTGAGCATTTCTTACTCTCCACCACAGATCCTCATCTGAATCCAGGCTTCCACACACATTCTCCAATGCATCAAGATAGTCCTGTGCAGTTGCTTCGTGGTTATTGGCCCACTTGGCATGGATGATAGCCAGGGCAGGACTTTGGAGGCTCTCACTCAACCTCTTTCATTTCTCTCCTTCTGAGCATTGCCATTCAAGTACTAGAGGGGTGACATACTCTATCCAGGTCTCCCAGTCATCCTCCCCCTGGGGGTGGGGAAGGTACCCGAGAAGATTCTCAGCCTTCGGTAGGAGTCATGACTAATGGCAGGTACAGAAATAGGGGCCAGCATTGGCATGGGCACAGAAGGTGGCGCAGTAATAGGTGCTGGAGTGGGTGGGGGTGTTGGGGATGGAACACCCCCAGGTGGCAGGAATAGGTTTTTTAAAGTCCTCTACAGTTTTCTCTTCCTCCAGCAACAACTTAGCAAATTTCTTCTCAAAAGCCTCAGATAATGGTGGGAGCTCAATCTCCCCGGGGTCTTTACTGTCTTTTGTTATCACTCTCCAGGCAGCTAGAACCCCTTCTGGGGCAATAGTCTGTGGTACTTTAGAGCTGTCCACAAGGTCACTACACTCTACCAAGGCTATGAAAGTTTGGGTGATCAAATCAGCCTGTCAACCCACCACCACAGGGTTTTTTTAGACATTCAGCTTTGGAGAAAGCTCCCTCTACAGTGTCTTTACTGGTATCCAGGAGAATATCCAGTATAAGTATAGCATTTTGGGGGTCGATCTCCTGCCCAGTACACCACCGCATCAACTGTGTACAGCCATTTCTACTGGGGTAGCCATTAATCTTTAACAATAATTCATAATTTTTTGCCACTAGAAGGCACAAAATCCCAGTGGTGAGCCTCCAAGTGTAACCCCTAGGTGGCACTATCCCAAGGGCTACTACCCCTGCCTGCTTGGCTAGTAGCAGGTTAAGGGATCTAGGTTCTGTAACAGGTGCCTCCACCCAGAGGTCAGGGTTGGTAGTGGTCAAGCTAACTAGGGCACAGCCCTCTGGGACACTGTAATCCCCCTCCTTCTCTGCTAGTGGCCTAAACACTGCACAATAATTACATTCACAATACCCCTTGTACACCACACAAGTACCCACACTGTTTATACTTACCACCAGGGCAGTTTTCTCTAGCTTGACCCTGGGGACCCCCTGTAAAACAAGGTTAGGCAACACAACTAGCAACAGTACAGTATTCTTAGCACAAATTGGAACCACAGTCAGATTAAATGCAGAAAAGGTTAAATCTGATTTATTCAGGGGACTTGAACAATGGAGGGGCATAATCAGGTTGATTTGCTTAAAGGCTCTATCAATCAAACAGTTATACATGCACTTCAGAGTCCCTAAACAGTCACATCTTCTGGGTTCCCAGGTGGAGAAGAGATGGGCTAGCCAGGACCGTTGCCTGGGGTAGGCCGGTGTTGCAGCTGGTAGGGGTCCTGTGATGGAAAAGACAACATGCACAGTACACACTATTTGTAATCTGGAGCCAGAGGGCTCAGTTTGTGAAGAAAAGAAACAACAAGACAATCAGATGACACACTTAGATTAAGCTGTTGTTGCAGGGAGCCACCCTGATATTTTCTCACGTTACCCAATACTGAACACAGGCGAGACAAAAATCAAGACAGCAGGTGGTTGATCTGGAGTGCCAGGAGAAGCAAGGCCCATACGATTCACAGAGGCGTCATTCCTGTTCAAGCATGGAGCAGGGGGCTGTCCCCAGGCAGGTCTCTTGTTGGTGGCTACTATGTGCAGTGGGGTAGTCTGGCAGAGCCAGTGTGGCATGACCCAGGCCAAATGGAGATGAACACGGATTCAGTCCGATTAGGCTGGATAAATACAATATAATATTTGCAATACAAATGACTATGAATAGATAGGTCACTGACATAGCAAAGGCCGATGGCACATTTATAAGGTAGAAAAAGAAATGGGCAGACTGGATGGGCCTTGCGGTCCTTATCTGCCGTCAACTTCTATGTTTCTATGTTTCTATGTTTCTATAAAGCTTCCAGCAAGCAGAACACAGTTCACATAGTGGGGAACCAAATCACAACCCACTTTCAATACACAGTGCATTTGCATGTAAAGGATTCTATGGTACCAGCAAGCAGAAAACAGTTCACACAGTAGGGAACCAAATCACGACCCACTTTCGATACACAGCACATTTACATATAAGGAAATTCTACTGTACCAGGCAAACTGCTCTCCGGTCGCAATCAGCACACACCAGGAGCTTAGGGGTCGCTGGAACTCCTGACAGGCCAATTGCATACAGTAAATATTTGGTCTTCTTCAGGTTGAGCCTGGTCACACTTCAGTGGTTTACTTCATTTTTACAAACCAAGATTTAGTCCGAAAAGATTCTCCTCTCCTCTCACTCTCAGGACAGCAGGCAGACATGCAGGCCAAAACTAAGGCCTTTCCACAGTTCTCCCATGTGAAACTATGCAGACGGCTGCTCGACTGTCTTGAGCTGTTGCTTCTTCAGCTTCCAACTTAGATCTGACTCAACTGCCAGCAAGCCTGGGACTTTTCCCAGAATCCAAAAGGTGCGGTTGGCTGATCTATCTGTCAGTCCCAACAAAGGTTCCCCCTTCAGGTGCAAAAAGGCACCAAAAGCCCCAAACTACAATTCCTACAGATTTTGGCTCCAGACAGCTCCTGTAGTCTGACTCCATTTTAGGGCCCACCAGTACTGACTAGTCCAATTTGCAGTCCCGGGCCAAATGGTGGGGATAAACAAAACAGTCCTTGCTGCAAAGAAGGCAGGACAGACAAACTACATTATCATTATCACTCTAATAGCTTTTCAGCAAACAATTATATCTTCTAACAGAGCTCCTATTGCGCAATTAGCAATAGCAGAAACAGAGTGATTACCAGGCAGCCCGGGCGGGACTTGAGCATGACAACACTCAGCCCTCTCCCAGGTTAATCACCACTGCAAATCTAGGCAGCCCTTAAAGAGGCAGTACACAGGTACTCTTTGGCAATAATGTCAGTGGCTCAACAGGTAGCACACTCACCTCTGTGGCCAGGAGATCAGAAGGCTGTGGGTTCTATCCCCACACCAGGCACTTGGGTTCATATCCCAATACTGACACTGCATTGCAGCATGAGGGGGGTGCTGCACTCCTGAGGTGCCGTCCTTCGGATGAGACATTAAACCGAGGTCCCATCTGCCTGTTCTGGTGGTAATTCAGGTGGATGTTAAAGATCCCATGGCACTTCTTGAAAAGAGTAGAGGAATTTTTTATTGAAAATAATAGAACAAAACAGAGTCTTCAGAAAAACAAAAGACCACAGTAAATCAATACAGTAGTTCCTGAAAAACAGAGAAATAACCTATACAAGAAAAAAATACAGAAAGGTAATACACCATATGGAAATGAACAAACTACGAGTAATACAGAAAATGTCAACACTTGCACAGTTTCCATTTCAAGTAACCCCTTCAAAAAGAATTAAAGGAAGTGCCCTCCACCAATATGCAACTAAAGCTGCAGGCAATGCCTTTCTTTCTGATTCATATACATGCAAAATTTCATTAGTAATAAGGCATTTCAACCCAGTCAATGAAGTCTGTTTTTGTTGGAGTACAAATAGGCATCTATTATGCCAACTACACCATTTGAAAATAGCAAAGAGGACTCTTAGAGTACCAGGATAAAAAGCTTTCCAGTCCGGCCTGACTTTCCGATACACTAGATCAGTGTATGATATAGTGGCTAACATTAGTAAAGACCACTCATGAGCCAGCTGGGCCCATAATGGCGCTATAAAAGGACAATCAAAAAATAGGTGATCCATAGTTTCCACTTGGCAAACACAGGAATCCCTGATACAAAACCGTTCTTCTAGTTGCTTATGGGCTTGGTTCCCTTTAACATTTAACTTATTATGGCAGCATAGCCATAATGTGTCCCACATTTTTACCGAAATTCTACCATCCAGTAATTGTTTACTTAAATACTGACTTTCAACAGGCACATCAAAACAAGATACTGACAAAAAATTAGTAGCCAAAACAGAGGAATAAAAAAGCTTTCTATTTTGCAAACCTGGCAACTGACTAGATACATGCCACTGTCTTATTTTTTTAAAAAGCTCAACAATATACGTAGAAGTTCCTTGTGGGATCTTAGTAAAGGGTTTCCAGGTTGGTACTCTCCATTTTTCTATAAAACATTGTGCTCTAGAAGTAAAACTCCATACCCAAATTTCCTGATGTCCAGCCAGACTAGGATAAACATTGGAATGTACAAAAATGGCAAAGAAAAATAATACCGGATTTACCATATTTAACCCCCCTTGTTTTATAGGCCAGTAAGTAATTGATTTTTTAACAGGGTTCAAATGACTACCCCATAAAAGTTAAAAAAATAAATTGTACAGGTGTGCTTCTAAATGAAGCGGGAGTGGGAAAATATAACTGACCAACAAAAAGATAGGAAAAATAAAAGTTTTTAGCATATAGATACGTTTTTTCCTGGACATTGGAAAAGATTTCCATTTCTTAATTTTCTCTTCTGCAACAGAAAGAGAGGTAAGCCAATTACTTTCTTTTGGTAAAGGCACTCCAAAAGAAAGACCCAAAATCTGAATCTGTTCAGACCTAATGGTTACCCCTTCAATCTCATGTTGGACATCCTGTAAAGGAATCTGCACAACAGCACCAAAACTTTTCTGAGTATTCAAAATAGACCCAGAGGTTAATGAAAAACAATGTACAATTTCAAGAGCCCACAATCCTGATGTCTGGTCTGCAATTAATATACAAATATCATCCGCATAGGCCAGAGCACTAGGAAAAACCAGTGAAGAAGTATCGGAAATATGTCTGATAGAAGTGTCAGTATTCAGTTTCCTGAGGAGAGGATCTATAGAAAAAGTATATAAAAGAGGGCTTAAGGGACAACCCTGATGTACCCCTCTTTTGATATGAACATGAGAACCCTTTAACCCATTCACTACTGGAGTCATGGAGGCATATTTGTATAAGTTTGTAATCCAAGAGACAAAGCCCTGTGGAACCCCATATCTGACCAGGACTGCAAACAGATAATTATGTGGCACTTGGTCAAAAGCTTTTGATTGATCTAAGCTTAGGACATACCCTCATGTATCAAACCCATCAAAAACCTCCCTTATCAATTTCAAGTTATTGATCATAGAGCGACCTGGGACAGCACATGTTTGAGTATAAAAAATTAATTTCCGGGCAATATTAGAAAGTCTAACAGAAACAATTTTACACAGGATTTTCCAATCTGAGTTCAATAAACTAATCGGATGCCAATTATCTAAATATTCTTTATCTTTGTCTTTAAATAAAAAAAGTAAATTACTATCTGCAAAAGCTGTAGGGATTGGCAATCTTCCCTGAACAATAACATTGAAAACTGCAGTTAAGTAAGGTAAAAGCATGTTTTTGCCTTTTTATAGAATTCATTAGGAATTCCATCTGGACCCGGGGTAGCAGTATTTTTCAAGTGACTAATTGTGGAATCTACTTCTGCAATAGTGATAGGCCGAATTAACTCTTTAGAACTTTCAAGTGATAACTTAGGAATATGTAGAGAATCAAAAAAGGTGGCCCAGTCATGTGGTTTTAAATATTGACCATATGAAGTCTGGGTATGATGAGGAACCTCTGTCAAAATTCCTTTATTATCAGCTATTCGGGTTCCATTATGAGACACTAATGATGGCATATATTTGGAATGAACCTGCTGATTACTACTGTCAAAGGGATTAACCACTTTGGCTGAACCTTTCCTACCATATTTTTGTTCTAAAAAAAGGGACGTGGACCTATCATAGTGATAGGTACACATTTCTGCTTTTAATTGCCAAATCTATGCAGAGTAATCCAAACAAAATTCAGTTTGCCAAGAGAGCAATTTCTGCAACTGGTGACGGCAATTCAAATATTTAAAATACTGACTAGAAGAAAAAGATTTAGAAAACTGCAAACAAAATTTCCTAATTTCCAATTTGGTGTCCTCCCACCAAAAAGCAGGATTATCATATAAATCAAACACCTAAATTTTGTCTTGGAGGACTGTGTACAAGCCACGCCAGCCATGTTCCTCTTCCAAAACAGAAATATTCATCTTCCAAAAATTATGAGAGTCTGGTTTATTAAGTGGGTGTCTCAAAGATAAAACAATCAAACAATACTCATAGTTTTCACATGGAATAACTGAATACTGACCACCTGCTAACCAATTAGAAATAAAGAAACAGTAAATCCTCGTGGATAGTCTACCTCGGTGGGATGTGTGTGCAGGTGGCTGAGGACCAAATCGAGCCCCATCTATGAGGTTCGTTTTATTATATACTATGTTAAGAAAATTCAAGTCATTATATAGCTTCTGGGTCGCCCCTCTTTTATCAGCGAAAGCTAAAATACAATTAAAGTCCCCCCAAAAAATTATGGACTTAGAAAAATGGAGAAAAGACTGAATAGATTTAAGAGTGGCTATTCTCTGTGTTTTAATATTGGGATTATAAATATTGATGAATCTCCATTCTTGATTTTGAATAATGACTTCCAAAATAAGGACCCGACCCTGAATTAAATCAACAAGCCTGGTGACTTGAACCTCCAAATTATGAAAAAGAATGCCAACTCCAGCACACACATCCTCTGAGAGAGACCAGAAAGATAGTCCACTCCTCCAATCACGAAATGCCTGACTAGACTGTTTAAGAGAGTGAAGTCTGGTATCCTGTAAAAAG
The DNA here is from genome assembly GCA_016271365.2 of Neoceratodus forsteri. Classification (NCBI taxonomy): domain Eukaryota; kingdom Metazoa; phylum Chordata; order Ceratodontiformes; family Ceratodontidae; genus Neoceratodus; species Neoceratodus forsteri. Next base: position 1,088,469,427 of record CM028132.1, on the reverse strand, counting down.
ACAATATGAAGTTTAATGGAAGAAAGTCAAGTAAAAATAGCCTGTCTCCTTATAGGATTTTTCAGGCTGTTGGCATTTAAACTGCCAAATGACAGAACCTCCCCCATTTAATCTATATAATCAGGATTTTTTTATTACCTCTCCCTTTACCTAGTGATTTCATTTTACATCTCTTTTTCCTGACAGTTTTGGAATCATCTGAGAGCTGATCAGTATCAGTTAACATTTCCACCTGAGAGGAGGCCACAGAGGAGGCATCAGAATCATCCTCCATCTCCGTAGCCTGTTTACATTTATGTAGCACAGCAAATATGTTTTTAGTGAGCAAATCAGAGGTCTGAAGTCCTCAAAAAGAAGGGGCCCCTTTAGAAGCGGAACTTCTTGTTTGTCTACGAGAACCCACTTGAACCCAGTCAGAATCCTCCGGAGGAGGCATAACATTTCTAGGGTCACAGAATTGGTTGGAGGTACTAGGAACACTAGTCTCATCAGACTGTGAGATAGTGTCCACAGTGCCCCTGGGACCAGAAGGGGGTATCAAGTTGTCCACAGCAGGTGCAGGGTCAGTAAGTGACTGAACCTCGTATGAGTCAGCCTGAGACAAAGTAGGGGGTAAGTGTACAGTGTGAGACAGGGGAGAAATTAAGAGGGAAGAGGAATGCTCTTGGACAGAAGGGCTAAATTGAGGCCTAGCCTGGGCATTGTGTTGGGCCTTAGAGACAGTCTCATCCTGATTTTCCTGTGGTGCCTCAGGGTTCTTGTGAGAGGCCCAAGGACACTCCCGATAAGAGTGGGAAGAGTCGTTGCACAGGTTACAATAAATCGGGTGTGGACAATTAATGCTGACATGACCAGAGCCCAGACACAAGGAGCATTTAAGTCTGTCACAGGCATTACTGAGATGTGTATAAGCCCCACATTGAAAACAAGATTTAGGTTGTCCAGGGTAAAAAACAAAGCCTCTATCCCTACCTAGATAAAAACAACCAGGTAAATGCTGAATAGAACCATTCACCACAGGCAATTTTACTTGCAACTTCCATCCACCTATCCAAAAGTGTTCGGAATCTATAATTGGATCAGGCATGCCTAGCACTGTATATTTAGAGGACAGCCATCTAATGATGTCAGTAATCGCCATCCCTTCACTTTTAAATAAAACTGTAATAGATTTAATTGCAGGTTTTGTAAGGGGAATAGCAAAAAAAGAGGACCATAAAGGGGTATGCCTGACTTCCTGATACCTATGCCAAAATGTGTCAAGGCCTTCAGCTGTCTTAAGACTAATGTCAAAATAATTATCTCCAGAAGTATGAATTAGGGCATAAATTTCAGAAGGTGAAAATTGTTAACTGGTTTTTATCAAAGTTTTCCCACATAGCGGCGATAAGGAAACACCTCTAGCCCCCCCATATCTCAGTCTCACAGCATTTCACCATTTAGCTTGTTCCAGAGGAGTATGAAAGAGGCCAGCAAGTGTTCTACTTCTTTGACGGCCAGTAGTTTGTTGGGGAGCTGTTACAGCTTGTGGATGGTCAGTTGACAAAGAATGTAAATTAGGCCGTGGCAAAACTCCTTTAGGTTTAGGACCTAGAGCTTCACCCACTGCAGGCTCTGGAATACTACCATCTCCTGCCCCATCATGGAGAACTGTAGAGTCCTCAAACTGCAACAAATCAGAGGAGTCTCTCTTCAAAGTAGGAGATGAAGGGCCTTTCTCCAGAGTGACTCCCATAGCAGAATTATGCTCCTCGTTGTTATCAAAAGAGTCCAGGATCTGTGCTGCATTCCCACCAGCCTGCCAGACAGGATTCTGTGTCAACTGTAGTCCCGAGGAAAGTTCTAATGGGGCAGAAATGTCAAGCAAATATCCCTGAGGCTCAGAGCTAGGCCAAGCAGGAGAGGCCCAAGTGTCATCTAGAAGAGATTTCTCCCAGCCCACTCCCCTTAGCTCTTTAGCGGTCATGATACCAGTAGCAGAAAGGTTATTATCAAAAGCCACCCCAGGCTGACTTAAATCAGAAGCCAGCATAGACTTATGACCCTGTACATCCTGTTTCAGAACATTTGTTAGAGGGCAAATGTTAGTAAAGTCAGAGGTAGCAGACAAGTTTATGTGGAGGTGTTTTGAAGAAAAATCAGTACTTGCATCCAAAGCCGCCGTCCGGGTAGAAGGCATGCCCTCAATCAGCTGAGCGGGGAGACGCTGACTATGCACCTGGTCTGCACTACAAACTGGTACAACTCCAGCCTTTGGTTGAAAAGCAGATGAACATACGAAATAACCAGGAGAACAGATCCGAGACTCTAGGCACTCGCCCCCAGGCGATGTAGAACTGCCAGTCTCATTCACTATATTTTCTTCAGATGCTGCAGCAACCTATAAGCAGCTGCCAGATGGCTACACAGCCCGAACTCCATCTCACAGCTGTGCCCCATCAGCAGACGTCAACTCCATAATGACAGGTCCACTGCAAGCTGGAGCAGCCAGTAAAACAACTGTGTTTTGAGTAGATACTGCATGCATGCAAACCTTTTTCCCAGAAGCAAGGCAGGGGCTCTCATTCACACCTCCAGATTCCCCTGCAACCCCGATATCCCATAACACTTTGCCACTCGTAGACACAGAAGCGATACCTTCAGAATCCATTACACCAAAATCCTTGTCGGTCTCTAGAAGAGGGGAGATAGAGAAGGAGACCAACTCCCCTACCTCCAACACATCTGCTCCGTCCAACACCGGACTCCAAGTGACTATCTCGGCGAAACGGTCAGGCCCCCTACCATCAGAGTAGGGGGGAATTTCCCTGGTGCCTGACCACATTTCCCTCATTCACTAAAAATACCACCAACAGCTTAATCTGATTCAAGGTCACTAGGCTTTCAACTGTATTCCCCTCCCCCGGGTCGTGCCTGAAAATAGGCAGAATCTGCCTAGTGCACTTACCCGGTCAACAAAAACTAACTAAATAAATAAAATGTTTAACTGCTAGAATGCAAGACACCAGCCTGGAATGAGCATTTAGGCAAGCTAAAGGAAGACTTTTCAGGAACCCCCATTTGTAGGGGGTTACATACAGCTTGGTAGCTGTGCTTCAATACTGACTTTTGGAGCTTGAAGTGCATTTTTAAAGGGTGTACCCTTGCATCAATGGGGTTGTAAACACATACTTCATTTTTTAAAACTTATTTGTGTTGCTCTCATGCTCTGTGACCCTGGGCAGCACTTCTGGGTCACTTACTACATTAAATACTCAACCTACGGCGAGCAGGGTGAGGGCACGTTGCCACGTGTGAACACATGCGCAAAGATACACATGTCTGCACATGTTTTATGTGTTTGGCATAGGTGGCGTAATGCCAAGGCAAGGTAGGATATCGGCTATTGTTTTAGAGCTTCTATAACTACTGTCTGTCGGGTGCATTGACAGCCTTGCCTAGGGTATTTATCCTAAGAACAAGAACGTTTCTTCACTTGTATATTACCTTTCCCAAGGCACCGTGACTATCAAAATTAAAACCGTAGATGGGAAGGACGGGGTCCAATATATTAAATGTCTAATGTATCTCATAGGGAGTGATTTGGGGCCCTTACCCATATTTATTTGCAAAAAATGTAGACATAATGATGAATTACTACATGATATCTCCCTGTTTAATTCCCATATGCTCGAGCTGGAACTAAGTCAGAAGGATATGGCCCAGCACTTCAGATCAGTTAACATGAGTAGTCATGATAGTTCCCTTAATAATGCAGGCACTGTAACTGCTCCAACTGTATCCTCACTTAATGTGACTAGTACTGGTTACTTAACTCCATATTCAGCCAGTTTCAATCCCCCTTCAACACACTCCTCTGTCTCCTCCCCTGTGACATGAGTAATAGAAAGCGTGGTAGAGAAGATGACTATTACAAGGGACTGGAGGATAGATGGTATGAAGTACAAAGCAGAAGACCCCTTAAAAAGGGTTGAAAAGCTAATGCTTTTACCTTGAGTCTGGAAAATAGATATGATCCACTACTGCAGTTTGATGATGATAACCTTAGTTATACTAACCCAACACCTCCTGATGTTTCTGACTCTCTAGGCCATGTGGGTGTTAACTGCACATTAATCCCTTCTGAGTTGCCCACCAGTCATGTGTCAACTGTGCTTAATGATACCCCCACCCCCCATTATACAGTAACTAGCCACCTTATTAACTTAATGGATGTTACACCTGATCCTACTTTGAATGCCACTCAAAATATAACAGCAGGTTCAAAATGTCCCGAGCAGATTTTTGTTATTGGAGACTCTGTCATAAAACATACAGATAGAGCAATTTGTGACCCTGATAAAGCCAATCAGACATGTTCTTCTTTTTCTGGTGCTAACTTGCAAACTATTATTAGTATGCTTCCAACTATTTTGTCCGACAGAGGGGGAGAACCCTGTGGTCATTTTTCATGCTGGGACTAATAACATCATGAGAGAAGATGTACTCAGTGTTAAACAACACATTGTGGCACTAACAAACATCCTAACTGAAATGGGGTATGATATCTCCTTATCTGAAATTCTTCCAATACCTAGGGCCACCTCTTCAGTGAATCTGAAAATTAATCAGTTAAATTAATGGCTCAGGAAGTGGTGTGTTAACCAACAACTTGCATGTGACTTGGCTCATCATGAGATTAGAGCTGTGCAGAAGGACTTTGTAGAGTTGGGGAGGGGCCTAAGACAAGTAGCACACACAGTATCCTTCTCAGAGGTGCTGCCTGTCAGTGGCATGGGTGAGGCGAGGGTACTTTGCACCATGCAGTTTAACGAATGGTTGAAAAAATGGTGTGGAGCACAGGGGTTTGGCTTCACTGGGGACTGGGGTTCTACCTGGAGGGACACCAGCCTATACTGGCAGGATGGTCTGCATCTGTCCAGGAAGGGAACAAGTCTTTGGGGCAATTGGTTTAAATGCTTCATTGGCAAGCTTTTAAACTAGTCAAGGGGGGAGACACTGATAAGCAGCAGAAAAATCCCAGCCTCCCCCTACAAAACAGGGTACTAAATGAGAAAAAGATCAAGGTAGAAAGGTCAGTGGGGGATGCTGCTACAGAAGGTAAAGCCATCAAAAAACGGAGAGCAATGAGTACCAATGCCCGTAGTCTGGGTAACAAGCTTCCTGAATTAGTGGCCTTGATGGAGGAGGAACATCTGGATAGCATGGCAGTCACAGAAACTTGGTACACACAGAACCATGACTGGGACATAAACATATCAGGATACACTATCTGCAGGAGGGACAGGGAGGTAAAAGAGGAGGAGGAGTAGCTCTCTACATAAGGGAAGGAATCAAAGCAACAGAACAAAAGGGTAAACAGGGAGGAGAAGAAGCACTGTGGGTCAATTTGGAGGCAGGCAATGACACCACAATCCACACAGGGGTTGTTTACAGAACCCCCTCCCAGGGGGAAGAAATGGACAAGGAAATTATAGAAAGTATACTTAGAATGGCAGATAAAGGGAAGATATTGCTGATGGGTGATTTGAATATGCCAGATGTTACCTGGAGTGCAGTTGCAGCAGCCACTTCTAAGAGTGGGGTTATTCTAGATGCTCTACAGGGGGCATGCCTTAGACCACTAGTATTGGAACCCACTCGAGAGGGAGCAGTCTTAGACCTGGTTCTCTCAAATGGAGATGGAGAGAGGATCACAGATATAGAAGTGGGTCACCATCTGGGAACTAGGGACCATCGAACAGTATGGTTCACTATAAATGCAGCAATAGAGTCAAGCTATACAAAGGCAAAAGTACTGGACTTCAGGAGGGCTGACTTTGCCAAAATGAGTGAGTGCCTAAGGAATGCACTAGCAAATGGGCAGGAAGGAGGGGTGGCAGAACAATAGGGAATATTAAAAACTGCCATCACAGAGGTAATAAGCCTTTGTGTGAAGCAAATAAACAAAACAAAATGATGTAAGAAACCAGTATGGTTCTCAAAGGAGGTGGCAGTGAAGGTTCAAGAGAAAAAGAAAGCATTCAGAAAATACAAGGAATCACTGAAGGAGCAGGACAGAGAATTGTATCAGTTAAAGCAAAAGGAAACTGGGAAGGCAGTCAGAACAGCAAAGGCCCGAACCAAGGAAAAGATAGCCAACTCAGTTAAGAAGGGTCATAAAACCTTTTTTAGGTGCATCAGGGAGCGAAGGAAGACTAAGGCAGGGATAGTGAGGCTTAATAAAGGGGAGGGGGTGGGCAGATGGTGACGGTGAAAAGGCAGAGGTACTAAAAAAATATTTTTGCTGAGTATTTACAAATGAAGAGGGGGAGGTACCTAAAACAAACAATAGAAACACTCTGGATACAGAAATTGATACCAGCCCATTTACAGAAGAAAGGGTTCTGAAAGAACTCTTAAAACTGAAGGTGGACAAAGCAATGGGGCCTGATGGGATTCATCCCAGAATTCTAAAAGAACTAAGGGTAGAACTAGTGACACCACTGACTACCCTCTTTAACAAATCATGGGAGGATGGGGTGGTACCTGAGGACTGGAGGATGGCAGATGTGATTTTCCTTCACAAAAGTGGGAGCAGGGCAGAAGCAGGAAACTACAGACCTGTTAGTTTAACCTCAGTGATAGGGAAAATGATGGAATCACTTCTGAAGGAAAGAATTGCCGAGTACCTAGAGGCCAGAAGGGCACAGGACCCAAGGCAGCATGGATTGACAGCAGGAAGGTCATGCCAGATGAATCTATTAGATCTCTTTGGCTGGGTGACCAAAGTAGTAGATCAGGGAGGGGCTGTGGACATGGCCTACCTAGACTTTAGCAAGGCATTTGACTCAGTCCCACACAAAAGATTAATATACAAGTTAGCCAGCCTGGGAGTGGGTCCCAAGATGATAGCCTGGGTAAAGAATTGGCTGGAGAATAGGACACAGCAGGTAATAGTAAATGGAGTCCACTCTGAAGAAAGGGGGGTTACTAATGGGGTAACGCAGGGTTCAATATTAGGACCGGTCCTCTTCAATGTCATTATAAGCGACATTGCAGAGAGACTGGAAGGAAAAGTATGTCTCTTTGCAGATGACACAAAGATCTGCAGCAGAGTTAATGCACAAGGTGGGGTGGAAAGGATGTGAAGGGACTTGGCAAGGTTAGAGGAATGGTCAAATGTATGGCAGCTTAGATTCAATGCTAAGAAGTGCAAGGTAATGCACCTGGGAAACAAAAACCCAGGGGAAGAGTACACAATGGGGGTGAGATACTAACAACAACAAAGGGGGTAGTCATATCAGATGACTTAAAGGTGGGCAAGCAATGTGAGAGGGCAGTAAGGAGGGCTGGGGGAATACTGGGATGCATAGGGAGAGGCATCACTAGTAGAAAACAGGAAGTTGTTATCCCTCTGTACAGGCAGCTGCTAAGACCCCATCTGGAGTACTGTGTGTAGTTCTGGAGACCCACTCTCCGCAAGGACATAGACAAGATGGAAGCTGTCCAGAGGAGGGCAACTAAAATGGTGCAGGGTCTGCATCAGAAGACATATGAAGAGAGACTAAAGGAGCTTAATATGTATAGCCTCAAGGAAAGGAGGGAGAGGGGGGGACATGATAAAAACTTTCAAGTACCTCAAGGGAATCAACAAAGTCCAAGAGGGTAGCATCTTTCAAAAAGAGTGTGCAAGAACAAGGGGCACAATTTGAAGATAGAAGGGGGCGGCTCAGAGATAATGTAAGGAAGTATTTTTTCACAGAGAGGGTTGTGGATTCATGGAACGGCCTTCCAGAGGAGGTTATGGGGTCAAAAACAATGGTTGAATTCAAGCAAGCATGGGACAGTCATAAGGGAATTCTAGGGGGTGGGGGTAGAAAGAAGTAGGCTGCTGGTTAACTAGGATCTTCAGCTTATCCATTAGGTAGAGAAATGGGCAGACTGGGTGGGCCAAGCGGTCCTTATCTGCTGTCAAATTCTATGTTTCTATGTTTATAATGGGAGGAATTTTCTGATCATTTCAAACTATTCTGTGGGGATGGTCTGCATCTTAGCAGATGAGGAACAACTCTTCTTGGGAAATAATTTGTTACCCATATAAACGGTTGTTTAAACTAGATATTCAGGGGGAGAGACATGTTAGATCTGCCTCTCTTAATGTTATATCAGACAACCTACCCGTTTCCTTAAGTAGTGCTCATCACTTAAAATTCCTTTATTTTAACGCTAGAGGTCTAAAAAATAAGTTAGATGAGCACAAATCCCGAGCCTTTGAGGATAAAGACGATGTTATTGCCATTACAAAAACATGGGGAGATGAGAAAGCAGCTTGGGACTGTATCTTACCTGGTTTCAAATTACATATTTTAAAGCGGGCAAACAGATCAGTGGGTGGCGTTGCTTTACTAGTCATTAGTGCCCTTGATAGAGTGGAGATCTCTGATAAAATCAAAAACACAGACTTAAATATTGAATCAGTCTGGATTTATGTACTATCTGATGTAGAGAATGTAATATTAGACATTTGCTATAGACCCCCCAGTGCTGATATAGCAATTACTGAGGGCATCATTATTGAACTTGAAAATTCTAGTGAGCTTGGCAGCATGATATGTATGGGCAACTTCAGTCTAAGTGACATATCCTGGGATACTGGAAATGCCCATACTAGTGCGGGCAAGAAATTACTTGCCTGCTCTCGTCAGCTTAATCTTCAGCAAGGCATTTCACTACCCACCAGAGGAAATAACATTTTAGATTCAGTTTTTATAGCAACCACCTTAACATACACAAGGTTTGTATCTTACCCCAATTTGTAATAGTGACCGTAACTCCATCAGGATTCCATTAGATCATTATTTTAGTATAAATAATAATAAGACTAAAATTTATCTATACAGCAAAGCAGATCTCCATAGTATTAGAGCCAAACATGCGGCTATTAATTGGAATATCAGGATCTCCTCTCTAGCTTTAGAAGACAGTTGGAATTTTCTGTTGTCTAATTTATTGACTTTAAGAGATAGATACATTCCTTTTATATTCAAACATAGCCAAAGGAGGCATACGCCTAAATGGCTGTCTATTCAAATTCAGCAAGTACCGAGACAAAAAATTAAAAAACATTCATTATATTTAAAATCTCGGACAAAGGAGAACTGGTCAGCTTATCTTAAAATCCCAAAGCAATGTAAGGCTATGATAAAAAAAAGCTAAGAAAAGGTGAGAATTCAATCTTGTGAGTACTGCTAATAAAGATAATGGGAAACTATTTTATTCTTATATTCATTTCCTTAAAAAACCTACTTGTCAGATAGGCCTCCTATTACAATATTCTAGTCTCTGTTACGATCCCTTAGAAATGGTTAACTTCCCGAATCAAACATTTTGTGATGTTTTTCTACTAAGTCTGGTAGAGATAATGTTAATATAACAGTGGACAATGAGCCTCCTATACTACTGTCTGAGGACATGATTCATGCCAAACGTCTCTCTCTCTCTCTCTGAAAAATAAATATACACCAGGGCCAGATGAAATTAGTGGCCACTTCTTATATTTATTAGCAGACAAACTCTCCCATCCATTATGATTACTATTTGAATACTGCTTACAGTTCCATTTTGTTCCTAAAGAGTGGAAAATGGCATATGTTATATCGATTCATAAGAAGGGCCCTCGTTCCAACTGGGAAAATTATAGATCAATCGGTCTAACAGCAACAGTCTGTAAAGTACTTGAAGGTATCATTAAAGATCTTATAAGTGATACTACAGACTCCATCGATAGGGAACAGCATGGGTTTAAAAAGGGCAGAGGCTGTTTAAGCAATTTAATGTGTTTCTATGAAAACGTCAGTAAGAACGTAGATATTGGTATTCCATACAACATAATTTATCTTGATTTTAGCAAGGCCTTCAGTATTATGGCTCATTAGGCCTTAGTAGTCAATCTTCTAGATACCAGCATAAACAGACACCTTGTCAAGTGAATTGATAATTGGTTGGCACACAGATCACAGAAGGTCCTAATCAATGGCCAACTGTCAGACTCAAGGCTGGTTACTAGTGGAGTCCCTCAGGGGTCAGTATTAGACCCTTGTCTTTTTCAAATATTCATAGCAGACCTTACAAAAAATTGCCTGTCAACATCAATTAAATATGCCAATGATGTAAAGATTGGTGAGCCGTGTAAAAATTAAGATAGTATTTATAAAATTCAACAAGACCTATATAGTATATCTCAGTGGGGTGAGGTTTGGGGTATGAGATTGAATGCCTCAAAGTGTAAAGTGATGCACGTTGGTTTCAACAACCCATCAGCTGTTTATTTGTTAAATGAGAAGCTACTGATAAGCACTACTGATGAAAAAAGATCTAGGTATATTCATAGCAAATGATTTAGGTTATAATAAACAGATTAATGAGACCATCACTAGAACAAATGAGTCATATGGTCCATTAAAAGAAACATCAAGTCGAGAAATCCTAAAGTAATGCTTCCTCTGTTTAGAGCTTACTGAGACCCCACTTAGAATATTCTTCCCAACTCTGGAGTCCATATAAAATAGGGGAGATTGAATCTCTGGAAAAAATCCAGAGGAAATTTACAAAAAATATAACTGGACTTTTTAATGTTCTATATGAAAAACGTCTAAAAGACCTCAAACTTATGCCATTATCACTTAGACATCTTTGGGGTGACCTAATTTATATGTTTGATATTGTTATCAACCCTTATTTATTTACTCAAATGGGTTTTGTGTTCAAAAATAACACCTATAACACCAGAGGACACCCCCTTCAGATAACTAGGGCTAAATTCCATCACACATCACGTAAGTACTTTTACACTCAGAGGATTTTTAACCCGTGGAATAATCTACCTTTTGAAATGATCTCAAGTGAAAATAAGTTAACATTTAAAACTCACTTGGATAAATTCCTTATTAACAAGGCTAGCATCGGCTACTATCATCCAGTATGTACCTTATGTAGATATCGAGACATGTTCCATTTGTGCCTATAGTCTCTTATGCTGTTAGCTACCTATTAATCTTTGTTAATGCCTATTATTTTCTGTACATTATCTTTGACTCCTCCTATTGTTCTTGAAAGTATGTACCTTGTAACCCTCCCGGGTCGCACCTGAAAATAGGCACTTGGCTGTCTAGTGTGCTTACCCGGTTAACAAAAGCAAATAAATAAATAAATAAGGTGCAGTTATGGGCCTCACAGCCCCCTTGTACCTTAACCACCTTAGTATGAATCTAGTATGAGAGGGAAGAGTACAGAGTACAATGGTGTGTATGCAAGGGTTTGTCAAGGGCAAAGAGACAAAAGGAGTGAAAGAGAGGGTCCAGTCTAAGTAAAGTGGACTTTGGAGCAGCACTATAAACAACTTCTGCAAAGTTGAAAATGAGAGAATCATTTTAGTGAGGATTTCTCTAAGAGCAGGAAATGGAAACTAAAATATAAAAATATATATTTCTGTATAGTGCTCCTATCTTGGGGTAGAGTTTCTTGTGGATAGTATCCACATAAATAGAAAAATCTAAGGTGGCTATCCAGTCAGATCCCAAGGTACTTGAAGGAGGAGACATCTTCAATAGTTGTACCATCAAGGGTCTGAAAGGAGGGAAGGAGTGAGACACTAGTAAGCCTCTGTCTGGTGCCAAATGTCATTGAGACTGTTTTCTTAGCATTGGGGGATAACTGGTTTTCTTGGAACCAGAACTGGATATTGTTCAAGTCCAGTTGGAGCTGGTTTGAGATATCAGGGGCAGAGGAATCAGTAGAAAAGAGTACTGTATCACCTATATACATATGAATGGATACAGAAGAGCAGGCACTGGGGAGACCATTTAGAAAAATGGAGAAAATAATCAGGCCAAGGACAGACCCTTGGGGATGCTTGAGCTGATAGGGAGTGGGGTGGGGGAAAGAAGTTTCCAATACAGACAACTTGCAACCTGCCTCAGAGTTAGAGCAGAACCACTCAACTGAGAAAGCTGAGAGAGCTACCTTAAGCTTGTCCAGGAAGATGGGGCTGGGTACAGTGTCGAAAGCTTTGGTTAAGTCCGAAAAAATGGTGGCGGTAACAAAGCCTGGTCCATGCCAGAAAGGATAATATCCGTGAACAGGAGAGGAGTGGTGAAAGTGAAGTGTGACTTTCTAAAACCAGACTGGAAAGGAATGAAGAAAAAGGTTAGTCAAGAAAAGGGGAGAGTTGGGAGAGAACAAGGTGCTCCTGGAGTATAGCCATAGTGAGAGGGTGAGAGAGATATGAATGAAATTACTAGGGAAAGAGAGGTCACTCCCTTTAGGAAGTGGAATGACAGTAGCCAACTTTCAAAAGTTAGGGACACAGGACAAGGAGAACAAGAGGATGAGGAGGTAGATAATAGGGAGGGCAATAGCATGAGCAGAGAGAAATAGGTGTCTAGGGTCAAGACCATCAGGGTTCCCCTACTCTTGTAAGAATTTAGAGCCAGGAGGGTCTTAAGAGCAACAGTATGGGTAAAGGGTGAAAAAGGAAAGAGGGAGGCAGTAGTACAGGTACAGGGGGAGAGTGAGAGGGAATAGAAGAAGAGAGAGAGGGAGAAGGAGGAAGAAGGGAGGAGAGAACAGGCACAGGAGGTGAAAAATTAATTAAAAGATGAGACGACTGCAGCGGTGTCAGAGATAGGAGTATCACCTACAGTATCTTGAGAACAGGGAGAGGGGCCTGGGTCAGAGGGGAGAAAAGTGCATTAATTAACTTCCAGAACTTAACAGTAGAAACAGGAGTGGAGCCTCTTTCTTGATTTTCCTTTGGATTTGCTGGGTGTCAAAAGCAGCAGATCTTCCAAATTAATTTTTCATTGCCCTGGGAGGGCAGATGGCATCCTGGAACATTTTCTTCTTCTTGTAATATTATTTTTCTGTAAACTATAAATTTCTCATCAATAACACATAGCGAAGAAACATCCTTGTGCCAAACTCTAACAAACCTTAAAGTTTCAGGTTTCAACTTGCAGCCACTTTTGTGCAACAGGTGAAAAATGAAAGCCCTTAAAGGTCTATATTTTGTACTTGAAACTTTTATTGTTTTAAAGAGAAAAATACATGTGTACGACCAAAAGGGACATTCTTATTAATCCTCCCTATTACATGAAAGAAATGTATTGCTCTGTTAACTTTGTGTCCTCATTGGGGGTGAGAAGAAAGGGACAATAAAAGATCACAGAGTACAATAATCCATTATCAAATATATTCAGGTAAATCATGTATAGCTGCTGTTATACTGGTATTGATTCTTAAGTGCGTTTGTAACCTGTGCTGACTCCAAAGTCTTGAAACTAAGCCGATAAATGAACACTGATATTACTTTATATATCCCAAATAATTAATTTATGTTTATTTATTTAAATTGTTTTACCAGGAAAGGTTCCACATCAACTGAGTTAAAAATTATACAGCACAGGAAAAAAGAAAGTTGGCAAAATGCTGCAAGGCAAAACTGCACCTCTCAAACCCAGCTAAAGCAAAAGCAGTGTGAAGGAAAAAAAAAACCTTGCACACTGGCCACCAGTAGAACAACAATGTAGATTTACTATTACCACATCACACCACCATGGATCACCACTGCAGTGAAATACAGTACTCCATGAATAAACATAGAACAATGCAGATTTATTATAACCACACCATGCCACCATGGATCACCCCTTCAGTGAAATATAGTACTCCACGAATAAACACAGAACAAAGTAGATTTAGTATTACCACAACATGCCTCCATGGATCACCACCTTCCATAATATGACTCTGACACTGCATGCGTAAGGCACCTCCTCAATATGCGGTATCACACAAACACTATTATGCATGCCTCACTCATCCACATTTTGAGCTTTTGACTATGTGCTTTTGACTGTGCTCCTTTGGTCCACACAAACTTAATGTGATATCACCAGGAAGGATATACTGAGTTGATACCAGCTCATTTCCAGATGCATTCTAGGGGAAAGGGGAGCAAGGAGCAACAATGTACTGAGCAGTAATTTTCAATATAAAGCGACAAACACTATGAAATTGTGAAATACATAAGTGCAGAGTAATCAGCAATAACAGCAATATGACAATAAACAGATGCAAATTAAATACACTGAATATACAAGAAAATACAAGGTTCACAGTAAAAAAAACATATCTACAGAGCGATGAAGGAAAAACAACAAAGTGCACAGTGGAGGTAGAAACTCTAAAAGAGTCCAGCAGACTGAAGGGGTTAGAAGCAGTTGCAGGAGTGAGTCGTAAAGTGACCAAGGAAGGTTTTCAGAGATGAAGAAGAGGAGGCAGAATGGATGGCAGGGGGTAGGTTAGATTAGAGTTTAGAGAACTTAAGGGTAAAAGCAGCTTGACCAGCAGATGTCTTAGGGATGGAGAGTGAACATCTATTAGTATCAAAAGGATTAAGTGAGTTAGGAAGGAGCTAAGGTAAGATGGGAGAGAACCAAACCAGAGTTTAGAGATGAAACAGTGAGACAGCTGTTTGGCTACAAGAGAGGGAAGTGTAAGAGAAGAGTAAAGGGAGCAGTGGTGGGTGCGGGTAGCTGCAAAATGGCAGAATGAGTGAAAGAGTAGGTCTAGTCAGACCAGGGTGGATCTAGGTGCAGCACTATTCATTATGTCACCATAGTGAAAGATTGAGAGGATTATTTAAAGGACAGTTTCTCTACAGGCAGAAAGCTGGATGCACACTTTGTTCCTATATAGTCCAAGATAAGGATGGAGTTTTTGAAGAATGGGATCCATGTGGCTAGAGACTTCTGGATGATGATTCAACAAAACCCCAACATATTCAACGGAAGAGTCAACCTAAATTGTAATACTGTCAAGTGTTTTAAAGCTAGGCAGGGTCTGTGATTTGGTCTGATGCTGCCTAATGCTAAAGGACATAGATACATTATTCTTGGCATTGAGGGACAGCTGGTTGGCATAAAGTCTTAGTTGGATGTTTGTAAAATCCATCTGGGACACAGCAGCCATGTCAAGAGCAGATGAGCCAGAACTTAGCAGCAAAAAGTACAGTCATCTACATTCATATGCATGTTCATAGAGATACAGGTCTTGGGAAGGTCATTCAGAAAAATGGATAACAGGATGGGTCTAAAGATGGAGCCTACTTATACAACACTTGTGCCAATGGAGAGTGGGGAAGAAAATGCCTCACCTACAGTATATGGACAGCTTAGGATCTGCCCTTAAGGTAGGAGCAAAAACAATTTACTGAGTCATCAGAGTTGCACCCTTTTCAGCTTCTTCAGGACATGGGGCTGGGCAACAGTGCTGAAGGCTTTAACCAGACCAACAAACACGATACAGTGGCCTAAATTCATTTAAGTAGTAGACAATAAAACTGAGATAAAAGAAGCAACATAATAAGAATGTGTTCCCTGTTTTTTTCAATTATTACTGTAACTCATAAATATTTATTTTAAGTTGAAGGCACTCTAGCAGGCATTGCTGGAAGGCAGCCAATTTTGTTTGATAATAAGGAAACATTGTCATCAGTGTCTCCAAATTTAGAATCCCCAGTAGAACTAACTCTGCTGTTGATGAAATCTTGCATACAGATTCATCCAAGATAGAGTACTTTTTTCCATCCAAAATAATTTATAATTTTGTTGACTTCAAAAGTGCAACTTGTGGCTCACTGTTCCAGTAGGACAGGGCAAAAGTCTAAAAGACTGGACTGTTGTCTTTGCATTTCTTTTGACAAGTCAGTAAAACATGAAATATTTGAGTCCCAAGAACCTTCTTTGATCATTAACAATTTTTAATACGTTGTGCAGAGTTACAGTTAAGGTAGGTCACACTTGTTGAGCTCCACTAACAGCTACTTCCACATTTAAATTATTTCTGGGCTTTATTGAAAAGGTATTCAAAACACTTTAAACACTTTTATTTCTTGTCCATTAAGTTCTTTATCAAATGCTCAGTAGCTAATATACAAATATTTTGCTCTCATAGCATGTTATTTAGACACTTCATTGTGTGTGTTAATATGATCACCATGGCTTCTCATTGCTGTATTAGAGTAGTTTCACATGCGGAGTGTGAGAAAAGTGAAGTGAAGCAGAGCTGTTCTCACACTATAAGCTACAAGTGAAACTACTTTTATACAGTAAAGAGTAGTTGTGGTGATCATATTCATGCATTATAAAGTCTCATCCAGTTTTTGCTCTTCTTGAGGTGTGGCTGTTTTCTAGATTGCATTGTATTTAGCCTTTTATGCCATTTCTTCATCTCCTCCAAAGAAATTGTGTAGTGCTGCTATAGTTATGGAATAGCAAAATGGGTCAGTGCTGATGAATGGGTTTACATAGAGAAGCAAGGCACTGTAACCTTGAATTGTGTTAGTTAGTACTACTTTATGGGGAAAATTAAGATGAGATTTGTTTTTGCTTTACTTTCACAGTATTGTGATGGATTTTTTTAAACTTGACTGTCAGCATTTTTTTTACATACTTTATAGATCGAGGGAGCGCTCCTGACCGATCGGAGCACTCCTTTCTTCTGCACATGAGACACTCTTATTCTGTGAAGAGTATCCCGCATGCATCTGCCCTGGAAATGGGCATGTTCGGGTAAGGAGTTTTAAAAAAATTAATACATTATTGGTCAAGCTTGATCAATAATATATTAATACCACCACCAAGACCACTCTTACGGCTATAAGAGTAATCTCACATTCTTAGGGTATCAGAACTGCTCACCACTGGTTCACAATTCTCATACCCTAAGAATGCATGTGAGATCACTCTTACAACCATAAAAGTAGTCTTGGTGGAAGTATTAACATATATAACAAGCTGATTGTTGAATCACCACTGTTATGGCGACAGACATCATTGAGCGTGAGACACTTGTTGCTCTGTGAGAACATTTCTTATGCTGATGAATCCAGTGATTTGATTGGTTACTTAGGGTATGAGAATTTATAATCCACTTAAACATACTGTAGCATGTTCCCACACAAATACTTCTCAGGCAGCCTTGAGAGTGGTTATGGGACTTTGTGATTCATCCACATTTTTTATATAAGCAGTATTTTATTCTCATTGGCCTCAAACCCTATGCAGTAGCTGATATAGTTTGTGAAGTAAATCAGACTTACTGCTTAACTCACCAAAGGCTGCTTTTGTTTAATTTGATAAATTACAAATTGACTTTTAAGTAATGTCTCAAGTTTTGAGCATTGCACGCCTTAGCCACGTTAAAATAGAGCTCAGGAATGGTACCTCCCCCCTTGAACATTGCTTCTGTCTCAGATAATTCCCTCTGACCAGGACCCCATATGGCACTCTGTGCCCCAGCCAGTTGATCTTCACTGGTCACGCTACCCCCCACTTTCCCCCCGACTACCCTAGCATCTCACCTACTTCCCTTTTTAGGGTCTACTTCAGACACCTCCTGTTACCTCCTACTTCCCTCCCTTACCACCTGCATACCCTGACAAGGCTTTCAGTGGCTTCTAGATGTGTCTAATCCTGCACCTGATGGACCTCTACACATACAATGATATGAATCTTATTTATATATGCTATTTGATGTGATGTGGAGCCCCTGTAAGTGAGCTTTAGCTCATAGGTTGTTTTTTTTGTCATTCTAATTTCTAATAAAGAAATAATCTATCCTCCCTCTCCCACCACCTTCCCTTCCACTGAGCCCCCACCTGCTCTCTGGTTTGGGACCACTGCTAACTACTAGTCTAGCATAATTCCTATTCCTGTTTTTCCTCACCCTACTAGTCTAGCCTACTCCCCTCCCCCCTCAGCTGTACCGATCCTCCTCTACTGTACCCACACAGCCACCATGTAGCACAGCTGTATCATAGTGCCACCAATGTAAGAGGTGGAGTGGCCAGGCCATAATACACTGCACAGACATGAGGGTAGCACACACAGCTGTGTATGATGCACACAGCAGTGTTGCAGTAATGGAAGGCATGTGGGTGCCCACAGCTTGAGAACATGAGGCCCAACCCATGGAATAGATCCGCACTGCCATGTATAACATTGCGAGATATGGGCTGAAGGGAATGCACAGAGTGATGCGACACACATGGCCTATGGACAGCAGCACTGTGCACACACCTGGTGGTAGGAGTGTGTATACATGGCACCTGGGGTGGCACAACACAACATGCAGAAGATGATGCTACTGACTGCCCACCTACAGTGGTGGTGGCATAGAGCACCTAACTATGCACTGAATGCTTAGAACAGATACATACTGATTTGGCCATGCAGCATAGCAACCAACCATGCACATTCTCATTTGTCTCCCCACAGGTACTGGTGCTGGTGGGGCCAGAAGCTTAACAACTGGTACAGACATGGCCACACAGGTGCATCCCCAGCAAGTGGGTGAGGGGGTCACAGATGCAGAGTCCTCAGAAGGGTCTGCTGGCACAAGGGATGCAACAGAGGTGGGCATGGATGCCAGGCTGCAGTAAACATATGCAAAGTGTGCAACACAGCACCAAAGAGGAGTCCACAACAGGGCCTACACAAGCCAGTGGTGGTGCATTCTCTAGTGATGCTGAGGACACAGGATGAGGACAGCAGAGAGACCAAAATCAAAGCATCATCTGTCAGGCAGGCAGAGTCACCACTGCCACTGCCTGTGGGCCAGAGGTGCAATCCACACTGGATGAATATCTTAGCAGGTACAGCCAGGATGTAGTGAATTCTCAGGAAGCCATACACCATGAGATTGCAGGCATCCATGCAGCACTACAGGACTGTAACACATCCACCACAGCACAAATGTGCCATGCTGACCTGGCAAGGATTTAGGAAACCTGCTCCCCCATCCAGGGACCACCCAAGCCACTGCCATTACCTCAGAGGTTGCCAAGAAAGAGGAGTGGCTGGACCATGGTGGGCTCAGGGAGGGCGAGGGTGGTGGAATAGAGGTGCATCCCTCCAGTTGTGCCTCTCCACAGTTCATTCACCACTCTGGTGGAGCATGGTTCCTCTATGGAGGCACCCACAGTGGAGATCAAGGAGGATGCTGGGAACCTCCACAATGGAGACCCACAGGATGGTGGCACAGGACCCCACAGGGGAAGAAAACAACTCCTGATGGGGGACTTAGTTGTTAGGGGGGTAGAACTGGGGGAGAGGGAGGTGAAAAGGAGGTAAGGTTCCTGCCTGGTGCCATGACTTGGAGGGACAGGAAATGAATCCTCAGTATTGTGGGAGCAGCTGCAAGGGGGAGTGAGCTGGATGTTATTAGCCACCTAAGGACAAATGACCTGGCTGAGAATGGGATCAGAGCAGTGCAACAGGAGTTTGTGGAGCTGGGGAGGGGCCTTAGACAAGTAGCACACACAGTAACTATCTTGGAAGTGCTACCTGTCTATGGCATGGATGAGGCTAGGGTACTCTGCACCATGAGATTCAAAGACTGGTTGAAAAACTGGTGCAGAGTTCAGTGATTTGGTTTCATTGTGGACTGGGGCTCTACCTGGAGTGATGCAGGCCCATACTGGTGTGATGGTCTGCATCTATCCAGGAGGGGAACCAGGATCCTAGGTGATAGGTTTAAATGATTCATTGGCAAGCATTTAAACTAGCCAAGGGGGAGGCACTGAAAAGAAAAAGGGAAATCCTAGCCCCCCCCAAAAAAAATCAGGGTAGTTGGTGAGGTAAACACCAAGATAAAGCAGTCAATAGGGAGAAGGGCAGGGGTAAATGGAGAAAAAGACAAAGGCAGTAAGGACAGGGATGGGGCAAAAAGAAATAAAGCCATAACAAAATGGAGGGTTATGAGTACCAATGCCCATCATTTTGGTAAAAAGCTCCCCAAAATGGTGGCCTTGATAGAAGAGGTAAGCCTGGATATTGTGGCAGTCATAGAAACATGGTACACAGAAAACCATGACTGGGATGTCAACATACTAGGGTACACAATCTGCAGGAGAGACTGGGAGGGAAGAAGAGGAGGAGGAGGAGGAGGAGTAGCTGTCTATGTAAGGGAAGGGATCAAAGCAACAGAACTAAAGGGTAAACAGGGAGGAGAGGAGGCACTGTGGGTCACCCTAGAGACTGGAAATGGCACCACAATCCACACAGGGGTTGCATTCAAACCCCCATCTCAGGGCGAGGAAATAGACAAGGAAATGATAGAAGGCATCCTTAGGATGGCAGAGAAAGAGGAGATATCGCTGACGGGGGACCTGAATATCTCAGATGTTAGCTGGAGCACCTTTTCTGCAGCCACATCCAAGAACAGGACCATTCTCGATGCCCTACAGGGGGCATGCCTCAGACAGCTAGTTTTGGAACCCACTCGGGAGGGAGCAATCTTAGACCTGGTACTCTCAAATGGGAATGGAGAGAGGATCTCTGATCTTGAAGTGGGTAGCCATCTGGAAACAAGAGACCACCAAACAGTGTGGTTCATGAAAAACTTAGCTGTAGAGTCAAGCCATACAAAAGTGAAGGTACTCAACTTCAGGAGGACTGATTTTGTCAAAATGCCTCAAAAAAGCACTAGCAAACAGGCAAGAAGGTGGAGTGGAGCAACAATGGGGAAACATCAAAACTGCCATCAAAGAGGCAACAAGCCTTTGTGAGAAGCAAATAAATCAAAACAAAAGAAAAAAACACTATGGTTCTCAAAAGAAGTGGTGGGGAAGGTTAGAGAGAAAAAGATAGTATTCAGGAAGTATAAGGAAACACAGAAGGAGCAGGACAGAGAACTGTACCAGTTAAAGCAGAAGGAAGCAGGGAAGGCAGTCAGAATAGCAAAGGCCCAAACCGAGGAAAAGATAGCCAACTCGGTTAAGAAGGGAGATACAACCTTTTACTGGTATATTAGGGAGCAAAGAAAAACTAAGGCAGGGATACTGAGGCTGAATAAAGAGGAAGGTGGTTTGGCAGAGAGCGACAGTGAAAAAGCAGGGATACTGAACGAATACTTTTGCTCAGTATTCACAATGGAAAAGCAGGGTGAGATACCTAATCCAGTCAATAGAAGCACTCTGGATAGGGGGCTAATATTAGTCCTTTCACAGAAGAAAGGGTCCTGAAAGAACTCTTAAAACTGAAGGTGGGTAAAGCAATGGTACCTGATGGATTCACCCCAGAATTCTAACAGAAATAACAGAAATAAGGGAAGAACTAGTAACACCACTGACTGCCCTTTTTAATAAATCATGGGAGGATGGTGTGGTACCTGAGGGCTGGAGGAGGGCAGATGTGATTCCCTTTCACAAAAGTGGGAGCAAGACAGAGTCAGGAAATTACAGACCTGTCAGTTTGACCTCATTGGTACAGAAAATGATGGAATCACTTCTGAAGGAAAGAATTGTTGAGTACCTAGAGGCCAGTGGGGCACAGGACCCAAGGCAGCATGGATTCACAGCAGAGAGGTCATGTCAGACACATCTAATTGATTTCTTTGACTGGGTGACTAAAGTAGTAGACTAGGGAGGGGCTGTGGACATGGCCTACCTAGACTTTAGCAAGGCATTTAACACAGTCCCGCACAAAAGATTAATAAATAAATTAGCCAGCCTGGAAGTGGGTCCCAGGGTGGTAGCCTGGGTAAAACACTGGCTGGACAACAGGACATGGAAGATAATAGTAAATGGAGTCCACAGTGAAGAAAGGGGGGTTACTAGTGGGGTGCCACAGGGTTCAATACCAGGACCGGTCCTTTTCAATGTCTTTCAATGTCTTTATAAGTGACATTGCATAGGGACTGGAAGGAAAAGTATGTCTCTTTGCAGATGACACAAAGATCTGCAAAAGGGTTGATATGCAAGGTGCAGTGGAAAGGATGAAAAGGGACTTGGCAAAGTTGGAGGAATGGTCAAATGTATGGTAGCTTAGATTCAACGCAAAGAAGTGCAAAGTAATGCACCTGGGAAACAAAAACCCAGGGGAAAAGTACACAATGGGGGGTGAGATACTGACAACAATAACAAGCATTTGTCAATGCCGAATGTTTGCTTGCTGGTATTAGCATTGGAAATGCTGGAGTTAGACAGATGCAGAATAGGAATGGCAGTGAAGTATTGAACTTCATGCCAACCCCACCTCCATCCTGTAAAGACGGGCAGGCATTGGTGTAAGTGTTTGGGTCATCACCCATGATGGTCATGCCATGTCACCTCACCCTATTCTGCAGGCACCGACATGTGTTGAGATGTGCCTTGGGGTGTTTGGCTTTACAGTCACCCCATTCCATAAGGACATACACTGAAATGGGTGCAGCATAGGAGAATGGAGTGAAGTCTGAGGTTGAAGAATCCAACATGAGCAGTACAGTTGGCAGTCCAAAGGCACACCCCGATTCCTGTCAGTCTGTACAGGGTGGGACGTTATGGTTAGAAACCCTAACACCACGGGCGTTTGTTGGTATTTGCACTATAAATTTTCAACATGGCCTTTTTGTGACCCCACATCATGAAAGCACTTGGGACCTCTTCTCATGAAGAGTGACAGTGTGATTTTCTCAATGTGTCCTGAACTTTGAGTTCCAACAGCGACTGTGCCATTCTGCGCCACATGTACGAAAACACAGATCAGGCAGGATGTGAAGAATGACAGCTGTACCATCCATAGGGAGGTGTGAAGAGATGACAATGTTGAAAATCTGTAGTGGTAATATTAAAAATGCTCGCACTTTTGAGCTTACGTGTAAACTGCGCAATGCATGTGCGTAACACAGTCATTTTATGGACATTCATCACCAAATTTTCAACATAGGCATTTTAGGACCTCTGCTCTTGAACAATGTCACTGTGATTTTCCTAATGCGTCCTGAACACTGATTTCCCACAGTGACCATGCTATTCTGTGCCGGAAATGCAAAAACACATTTCGGCCAAGATGTGAAAAATGACAGCTGTACTCTTCACAAGGAGGTGTGGAAAAATAACAATGTTGAAAATCTGGAGTGAAAATATTACAAATGTGCGAAGTTACGAGCGTACATGGAAACTGCGCAACACACGCTCATAACACAGTCATTTTATGGACTTTCGTCACAAAATTTTCAACGTAGGCATTTTAGGACCTCTGCTCATGAACAGTGTCACTGCGATTTTCTTAATGTGTCCCGAACACTGATTTCCAACAGCGACCGTGCTATTCTGTGCCGGAAGTGCCAAAACGCATGTCGGCCAGGATGTAAAAAATGACAGCTGTACTGTTCATAAGGAGGTGCAAAAATGGCCATGTTGGAAAATCTGATTGAAAATATTGCAAAAGCAAGGAAAGGAGCGCATGAAAGTAACTTTGCAACGACGCCAGGAAAATAGTAATTTCTTGATTTTTTTCACCAAATTTGCAACATAGACTTTTTGAGAGGCCACCTCATGAACACTGGAACTATCGTTTCATTAATCTGTCCCGAAAGGTGATTCTGTGCAGCAATCGCAAAATCATCTTTCAGGACTGAATAACGCCATGACAGTGGCTGAATTCATGAGGAGGGGTCCCAATAACCCCATGTTGAAAATGTGGTGCCAAAATTCCAAAAAATGCCTGAGATATGCATAAAAATTGAAAAAACCCTATTTATGCCATTATACAGCTTACTGGCATTTCTTCAGTTCGCGGTCGGCTTTGAAGAGGGCAGACGTGTTCCTGGGCCACGAAGATCGTCATACTGTACTCCAGAGGTAAGTATGGGGTGAGGTGGGGGTGTGGGAGGTAGGGTGCACAGAGGGTGGGCGCTGGTTGGGGGTGGAGCCACGGACTCAACGAGGGACCATTTTCTGATTTACAGGTAAAAAAAAAAAAAACATTGGGTTAATTTTTTTAACAGGACATTGGCATGCTGGGATGGGCTCCCAGCATGCCAACTGAGTGTTTTTTGGGGGGCTGGCTGTAGGTGATGGGGGAGTGGGCTCTCCCATTGGAAAATTAAACTTGGACGGGGGAACAATATGCCGACGGGG
Organism: Neoceratodus forsteri; assembly: GCA_016271365.2. Lineage (NCBI taxonomy): Eukaryota > Metazoa > Chordata > Ceratodontiformes > Ceratodontidae > Neoceratodus > Neoceratodus forsteri. The sequence goes on along the minus strand of CM028132.1, from coordinate 1,088,445,480 downwards.
AGTGGGCTCCCCCGTCGGAAAAGTAAACTGGAATGAGGGAATGAAGCCAATGGGGATTGGGGTCCCTATCGGCAAACAAAGACTGTTTTGAGGGGCACATGCTGCTGAGGGAGTTTGGGCACTCCCTCGGCAGTGGGGGCTGCATAATATTGTTTGTAAACATGGTGTCAAGCCAACACCATGTTCACAAACAATATTACACTAGGTAACGTTCTGCCCTGCAATGACGGGTTGCTCCCTCATTGCAGCAGAATGGCTGACTCTGCAATGACGATGCGGCCCCTGATTGCTGCAGCAAAAATGTTACAAGTTGGTGGCACTTTTGGAAGCCAGTGTCATCAGCACACTGTGCCTCCATTGGTCCACCAGTGCCAAGACCCCAAATGCAATACCTCCGTTGGCTGCCACAGTGCCGCGCCTCCACAACTGGCTCCTCTCCTAAGCTGCCACATAATGTTTCTTACGCATGCGCACAAGCAAACATAAAAATGGAAAGGGACCTGGGGATAGTCATATCAGATGACCTAAAGGTTGACTAGCAATGTGAAAAGGCAGTAAGGAGGGCTGGGGAAATACTGGGATGCATAGGGAGAGGCATCACGAGTAGGAAACAGGAAGTTGTTGGCCCTCTGTACAGACAGTTGGTAAGACTACATCTGGTGTACTGTGTACAGTTCTGGAGACCCCATCTCTGCAAAGACGTAGACAGGATGGAGGCTGTCCAGAGGAGGGCAACCAAAATGGTGCAGGTCAGTACCAGAAGACATATGAAGAAAGACGAAAAGAGCTTAAGATGTATAGCCTCGAGGAAAGGAGGGAGAAGGGGGGGCATGATAGAAACTTTCAAATACCTCAAGGGAATCAACAAAGTCCAAGAGGGTACCATCTTTCAGAAAAAGAGATGTGCAAAAACAAGGGGGCACAATTTGAAGATGGGGGGATAGCTCAGAGGTAATGTGAGAAAGTATTTCTTCACAGAGAGGGTTTTAGATGCATGGAACAGCCTTCCTGAGGAGGTTGTAGAGTCAAAAATATTGAGGGAATTCAAGAATGCATGGGACAGACATAAGGCAATTCTAGTGGGGGGTAGGAGGAAGTAGGCTGTTGGCTAACTAGGATCTGCAGCTTATCCATTAGGTAGAGAAATGGGTAGACTAGGTGGGCCAAGCGGTCCTTATCTACCATCAAATTCTATGTTTCTATGTTTCTATGTCGGGGGTGTCATAATGGACCTGCATGATGCAATGCAGATACGCATATGGGAGGGCACAGTACAGCATGCAGAAATCACCACCATACTGCATGGGATCCACGTCTGTGCGCAGAGGCAGACAGACGCCATGGAGTGACTGGCAATGGTGCTGAAGCGCAGTGTAGTGATACAGAACACTCAGACCAGGGGGTGGTTTCAATTGTAATGGTTTATGTTATTGCTGTTTGTTATTGTTATATTTTATGTTTTCTTAGGTGGTGTTCTATATTAGAATAAGTAGTGAACAGGATGTTATGACTATTGTTTGTTCATATGGTTATTGTTGACATTTTTGGGCTGGCAGTATAGCCTAGAGGTTAGAGGAATGAGGTGTGAACAAGCTTGGTACATCCAGCAGACCAGACCTGAGTCTGATTCTCACAACCTCCACTTGCATACTGTGTGACTCTGAGCAAGTTACTTAACTGCCCAGTGCTCCCAGATCACCCCTGAATACAGGTACATGTGCCTAGTGGGCCTTACCTGGTTACCAAAGACTAAATAAAAAAAAAAAAATTTTGTTTTTTGTCATGTTCTTTATCATGTCTTGTTGTGTATTATTGAAAATTCAATAAAGTGTGTTTAATTGCAAAAATAAAAAAAACACCCAGACCAACATGAGCACCGCAATGGCTAGCGGTCTCCAGTCCATCGACCGGGCCATGTGGCACAATAGGGGAGCACTGTCATCAAGTCCTCACATGTATGGCCCACAGGCGTATGGTGATGAGGGATCCATGCACCATGGAGACCGCTGCAGTGCTGCCCAGCACACACAGGCAAACAGTGACCGGTGGCAACAGACATACAGTGGTCAGGGACACATGGCTGCTATGGGACAACATGAATGGGGCACTTCCAGGGACTGAGCAATGGGACCACCCAGAGTCCAAGGACAGCATGAGGACATGCACTTATATGGAGCATGCATTAGCGCAGCTTACAGCGTGCCGATGGACCACACACACAGACCCGAGGGAGCACCATATCAGTCCACAGCCAGGAGTGACAGGTGCAGTGTAGAACACCAACAGGTCAACCCTGCCCTGACACCAGCCCAGCTGAGGGCAAGTTAGACACAAAGAGCAATGTACCACCCCCACCAGCATATGACCCATGTGCCCAGACCACAGGCAAACAGGTGTCATAGCATGTCCCATGGCCAACAGACCAAGCAGTGGCAGGACCCCCTGTCACCAACCTGGTGGCAACCACACATATTGGCAAGGCCATGAACGTGGACCATCACACTGAGGAGGGCACACCACAGTCATGTGACACACCATAGCACCAGGGGCAGGGAATGCAGAGCTGTGCCAACACCACTATTGCAGATGACCCGGACCACGCAGCAGGTGAGACACGAGGCCGAACAACAAAACAGGTTCTCCATGCTGATACTAGCAGTGTCCAGGGCATGGAGACAAATGGTAACACTGGGCATACTAGCAACACAAGAAACAATGCAGTAGCCATGCAGTCCACACAGGCACAGGAGGCCACTCCAGATGTCCAGTGCCCTGATTGAAAAGGACCAGCACCATGGGAATAGCCATGGACAAATCCTTTAAATCCCGTCTCCAACACACCACCTATCTCTTACATCAGAAGCTAGGTACTCTCTACTGTGTTTGACATTTCTTAACTCCTGAGGCCAGAACCTGTATTGCACTGGCAAACCTAGACCCATCATTAGATTATGGATCAGTTGTAATTGATGCTGCCAGTAAATCCACACTACAGCAAAAACACATGCTGTACTACAAAATACGTGAATTTGCCTTAGTTTGCAGGTCCAATGTTCACCACTGTATAGCTCTCAAATCCCTTAATTGATTTCTCCCGATATCAAATCCAATCTAGCTATTGTAACACTAGAAAAGAAAACTATGCATACTGGGACACCTGCCTATCTGAGTAGCCAGATCTCTCTCATCAACCTTCCTTCCTCCTGCTCTGCAGCCAAAAACTACATAATAATACCCAATTTCACATAAATATGGGTTAGTGCTCTTTTAGTTATCATGCAGCTTCAGATTGGCGCACTCAACCTCTTTCTGTCAAAACATCTTCCTCTCCCTTCGCCTTTGCCAAGCTCCTAAAGTCACACTACTCCTCAGCCCAAGCCTACTCTTGCTTCTGATAACCTCCCCCTGTCATGACCTCCCACTTTATGGAGAATACTGAATGGGCAACTATGCACAACCAGTGTGTTGTGCCACAGAGGGGTTCTTATTCCCTCTGACCTCGAGACCAAAGCTCGAGAGGTCCATGGGAATCAGAACCCCAAGGTGACAGAACACAGAGGTTGTGCACAAAGTTGCTCATCCTGTATTTTTTATAGTGTATAGTAGTATTATGTGCAACATGTGCATTGTGTTTTTTTTTCTCTTTTTCATAATGAAACTGACTTCTGAAGTCTCTAGAGGTTCTAGAATACTGTCACCACAGAATTAAATAGAGGAAAGAAACACTGTGCCAGCATCCCAAGTGGTTTTGCTACAGTAGTGACATCACTACTGCAGCACAACAACATAATGATGTCACTAGTGCAGCAGAACAAACATTTTCCAGGCATAGAATTCCATGCATAACAGCATTCCACTATACACTATATACTAGTTAATCACACCCACCGACAAATCCCAGTCACATTTTTCATTCTCCTCCATCTTCCTCCTATTTTCTCTGACCTCAGACTATCTTGTTTACATTACAAGCACTTTCGTATATTGCATTGTATATCACATTGTGTATTTACAAATATTAGCACCATACGTGCTCATGTTTGCCTATAATTTGCTGTAAATTTGTATGTATTCACTGTAATTTGTTTTCCTGTTTGTCTATGCTTCTGCACCTGGGTCATGCCTGAAAAAGATACTTGTTACCAGCACTCACCTGGTAAGCAAATTTAAGTAAATAAATAAACACCCACCAATGCATCTAATGAGCCATGAGCACCACCCTTCAGGAAATGAAGCAGGAGGACAAAGGACAGTGGTGGTGGTGAGGGAACATCAGCCAACACACATGCCCTCAGTACAACGCCCAGACCCAGACATTCACAGAGGTCCATGGTCCAGGCCTCATTGCCAGCATCAGGGAACAATAGCAATATCCTTACACAGGCAGACACACAGGGTCCCAGTGCTGAACGGAGTCAGGTAGAGCACAGAAGGCAAAGCATGAGAAAACACCTAAAGACGGAACTCCCACATAGGGAACACAAAACTGGGCACAACATGGATGAGGGAGCCATGCCCACAGAGCTCATGAACACCCACACAACCACAGTACCAGCACACAGTGATTGGTCACACACAGTCACTGATACATACATGGAATGTGATGGCAGGAGTGGGCTGTTTGGACAACACAGTACATGTGTGAGAGTGAAGTGGCAGTGTACATATGCACCCTGCCAGATCCCCCCAAAGGTACAGTACCTGTGCCATAGCCAGGCACGCTCAAAGACATTTATAAACAGGGTCAACACCACCTCCTCTGGGGTCTACCCCAGGGGTTCACCACCTGTAGTGCAAGGGGGAACATTCTCACATCCTCCCATATATACCACCCCTTACCTCCATATACCAACCCTATGTGCATACTGCACAGTCACCTGTGAATGATACACCCCCCTGACCCATCTTAACTCCCATTGTCAATACACACTATCTCAGACTAGCAACTACAGGCAATACATAGTTTGGTCCAAACCATGGGGTTCCACCTTGGCATTTGGTGATTTGGCTTGCTGACATTGGAATTCCAATGTGAAACTAAGAGAACCCCTTTGTCATGGAGTCAACAGTAGGATACTAGCCTATACATGTCAATCCTATGGGTTACCCCTCAGATGTGCCCTGGGGTGGGGTTGTCATGCACTGGTTAATGGTTGTCTGTGTACATGGTGTACCACATAGTGGTGTACTGCATACTGCCACATATGGGAGGGCCCATACCCACATTAACATTCCTGACACCATGTGTCTCGCATGTAGTGTGCAGCTAAAATATGGACCATCATCCATGGTGGATGGATAGGGGACAGAGACATGGACACAGGATACAGTACAAATATAAATATTTACTTGTATATAACAGTGTAACAGCAACTGTAAACAGGGTGGGGAATGCACAGCAGGGGGAATAGTAAGAATGTAAAACATGAACCAGGAAATTGCACAACAGGAGACTATTAACAACTACAACATGAACTAAGGAACTGCACAACAGGCAACCAGTAACAAACAACATCATGAACCATCAACAATACACAAACTGCAACAGGCACTGCATGTTGTGTGCAGCATTGTAAGGTCACTACTGTGTGCCTCATTGCCCTTTGTAGCACTCAACTTGGAGAGCTCCTTGCAGCTGGTCGACATGCATTACAATGGGGTGGAGGCAGTGGTGCTGGAAAATTCTGAAAAGTGGTAGGGTCAAAGATGTATATAGTGTTCCGTCCTTCTCACCCCATCATATCTGGTTCCATGTCATAATGGCAATCGCAAAAGAGTAATCACCATTAGAGCGAGTGTGCATCACCGAAAAGCACAACAGGGATGTACACTTGTGGGCGACAACACATCCAGCAAGTTAAAATAGTATTTAGGTGGGGGGCTGCACCCCCTCACCACCCCATGGGGGGATTTTCCCCCACACCCTCCTGATTTAATATAACAAACTCCAGGGGGGTGCATGTCAGGGAGGGGAAGACAGTCTGAAAAAAAAAAAACATTACGGCAGCAGTAAAATCTTCCCTGGTCCCCAGTCCCGAACCCCAGTACCTGCTGCACCAAAGCTAGCCACCCTCACCACCACACCACATGACTAGCTCAGTGGCAGCATGGCACACTACCCCACACAAACCCTCTTCCCTATCTCTCCCCTTCCGATCACCCTTCCTCACTCATCCATACTCTTGTTTTCACATTCCGTCGCTACCTTTTCAGGGTAGCCCAACAGGGAAGCTCTGTAAATGAGTCGCTCTTCTGACAGTTGCTCATTTACGGTCGCCATCATCACTGGATGTCATTGTATCCACTCCTCCCCCACCAAATTTCTTTAACCTGATTTGTGAATCGTGCAGAGATAAATACAGTAATAAAATATTTACAAGAATTAATTATATCTATTACAACATATGCATGGCGTTTTTGTTTCTGTCAAGTGGAACTAACTTATTTTTTTTCTAAGTGATTTAACAATAACTTAAATTCATAAATGCAGATGATCTATTGCCTTAACCTTTGCTTTTGGGTACATGATGAATTAAAACATTTTGAAAATGTAGCAATTACCTGAAGAGCTTTAAGTAGCAAAACAATTTATATTTTACAGTATGAGTGGTGGAGGGGGTCCACCTACTTGTCGCAAGTGTGAAGGTAACTTTAGACCTTTAATAATGCAACTATATCCTTGTACTTGAACTCAAATATGACCTTTAATCATGTTTTATACAATTTACATCAATTAAATACAAGCAAATTTATTGTCTGGAAAAATAAACTGAAGCTGGTCAGTTTTCAGATAATATGGGAAAACAACCTGCAGGCTATATTTTGTTGCTTTAAAAACCATTCATCCTTGAACAAACGTATTGTCTGGGAAAGTGAACTGAGGCTGATCAGTTTTTAGATAATATGGGAAATAATCTGGAGGCTATATATATATATTTTTTTAAACAGCATTCATACTTGTACGCCACTGATTCAACACGCCTTATCAGAAATGGTTTTAAAAATAAATCTCCATGGAGAAGGCAGAACAGATGCCAAAATGCCCCATGCTGAAGTGTATTAATTTATACTGTATGTAGGGGCAGTAGCTATACAGAAGCAATGAAATAAACCTGACATACTTTTTCTCAGCAGTTAGCTTTTTAAAAACAAGAGCTAATTCATGCACTTACAGAAGAGAACCATCATAATTAACAAAACTGCAGATACCTTTCAAAATTCTTTCAGATGAGATGTTAAACCGAGGTCCCATCTACCTGTTCTGGTGGTAGTTCAAGTGGATGTTAAAGATCCCATGGCACTTCTCGAAAAGAGTAGGGGAATTTTTATTAGGGCAAATAAAGCTTGTACAATACTTTGTAAACATATGATACAAGATACATTCCATCTAATAATACATTTTTAAATAGTTTATACACTTTCACTTTCTAGAATAATTCATGCTTCCAAACAGCTAAAAATATCACACACATCAAGGTGGCTGATTCCACCAGTTTTCACAATTTTTCCAAAGTGCTTTAACTTGTTTGCCAGAAAAGCAATGTATTTTTATAAAGCGACTCAATATTTGATTGTACTCTGTGAAATACTTCCATTTAGATTTGTTGTAATACTCACTTACAATGAGCTATCCATAAGTAATACTTTAACAAACTTGTTATGATGTGTAAGGCACTAGGGTGATATCTCAGCCATGGGCCTCTGTAAATACCTAACACTAGTGCATGATAATTTATAGACTAATACTCAAGTTTATGTAATAACTTGCTCAGCAAAGCCCAAAAGGACTTTGCGTAGCAGCATTAAAAAAAAAAAGATGGGACTGTGTCTCAGATAAACTATTGCACATGTTCCTTGGGCAAAATCTTTCAGAAATTTGTTTGTGCTTATGATTATTTCTGACTCCCAGCCTGCAATAGCAGGATATTCATGTGTTTTCCAACAGGAATTCAGGTATTCTTGGATCATTAAGCATTGTTATATTTATTTCTGTGTCATCTAAAGACCCACAAGGGAATATCAAGGGGTCATAAAAGTTCCCATCAATTATTATTTGATAAATTTCCTTTTTTGGACACAAAGTAACTACCTCAGAGGTACTGTTTCATTGCTTGATTTTTTTAAAACAAGACATAAAATATGATGTAATCTTTGTCTTTTTCCAAATTTTGTGAAAATGTGTTTTTCCATCTTTCAACAAGAAAATAATTTTGTTAAGGTCTGTGGTTATCCAGTCCTGCCATTTTTTACCATGTGGTAGTAAAAGAGGCCTCATATTGTGGAAAAAAAAATTAGTGTAGGAAAAAACTATGGGATTTAACATTCCCAAGCCCCCTCTTTTTTGATAAGTATGTGACATTCTTTTTAATTGGGTTACGCTTATTAGCCCCAAAGTGCCTGAAAGAATAGACTGTATATTCTGGTTCTGAATTCTTCCAGGGGTGGAAAAATAGCAGAGATATACAACAAAATAGGGGGTAATAATGTTTTAATTAACAGCACCCTTTTCTGCTTAGAAATTTGCATATTTTTTCCATTTATTCATCAAGACTGGTCCCTTCAGTAATTTTATGGTCCCAATTAACTGTTCCTGCCTGTGGTACCCCAAAAGTTATTCCAAGTATCTTTAAGCCACTTGAAATGATGGGAATACCTGCAATGGAATGTATATTTTCCTCCCTTTGACCCAATTGAATGGCTTTACTCTTTTGTAAGTTGATTTTGGCATTGGACACATTTGAAAACTCATCAAATATCTGACTCACTGCAGCTCCAGAGGTTGTATCCTCTAAAAGAAGGCATATGTCATCTGCATATACTAGAGATTTTATTGGTGTTGCCCCTTCCACAATTTGAATTTCTCTGATATCTATAGATACATTGATTTGTTGTATTAGTATATCAACAGCAAAAGTATAGAGTATGGGGCTCAGAGGGCACCCCTGTCTACCCCTTGGCACTGTCTAATCACCCTTCCATGAAGACCATGAATTAATAATCTAAATGTAGCCTTCTGGTAAATCATTTTAATCCAGGAAATAAAACTCTCAGGAATACCATAGTGATGTAGTGCTCTGTATAGGAAAGCATGAGATATCCCATTGAAAGCTTTTTCCTAGTTGATAGAAAGTAGGAAATCCTGTAATTTGTCCTGTATACATTTTTCTACTATTTCTCTTACTTGAATAAGGTTGTCTGTAATGTTTCTGCCAGGAATGGCACAGGTCTGGGATGTATATATGAGTTTTGGGGTAATCAAGGAGATGCGCTTGGTGAGAATTTTGGTGAGAATTTTTTGATCAGTGTTTAACAGAGATATCAGCCTCCAGTTTTTTAAATCAGTAATATTATTTTTCTTATATAATAATATCATGGTAGCGTGCGACCATTCACCAGAAAAGTTATTCGTTTCCAGTAATTCAGAGAATAATTCTCTAAGTATCAATTTTAAAACATCAATAAATCTCTTATAAAATTCAGAACTCAGTCCATCTGGCTCTGGTACTTTATGCAAAGGGAGTGAACTAATTGCAGTTTCCATTTCAGAAAGGAGTATGGACTGTGTCAATTGTTTGCATTCTGTGGCTGTTAATTCCTTAGAGTTGAGGGTATTAAAATATGCATCAAAATCTGGAGACTGAGGAAAAATGTCAGTCATAAACTCTTCATATGTGTTTTTAACATAATTTAATATTTGATCATTTTGAGTTAGGTGCATATCAGCTTCGGTTTGAATGCCATATATAATTTTATTCTTATTTTGTTCATGATTACACTTGAAAACATCAACAGAGCCTTTTTTAAAATGTGTCCCAAATTGTTGTTCTAAGGACAGTGTTTTTGCCCTGTGATATAAATATGTTCTCATCCCTGTTTTAGTTTGTTCAATCTGTGGTTTGTATGAATGTTTTTCAGTTACCTGCAGTGATATTAATTTGAATAGTTGTGTTCTAAGCTACACATATTTTAAATAATTGACTGTGTTTTTTTTCCCTTTATGTAAAAAAATAAGTTTTAGGTCCTGTTTGGTTTCTTTCCACCATTCTACTATAGAATCATAATAAACAGATAGGGAAAGGCTAGCCTGCAAAAAATTCAAACAATCTTTATAAATAGCCTCATCTTCCAAAAGGGAAGTATTCGGTTTCCAGGTACCCCATCCTGTCTTTATTGAACTAGATAGATTAATATAAATATGGAGTTCCATATGATCGGCAGTTACATTTACCTGAGTATTAGCCTGTAAAATGTTACCCTGGTGTGGAGTAAAAATGTAGTCTATTCTGGTAGAAATGGAATTCCTAAAATACGTATGTCCCCCTGTTTTATGAAGACATCTTTAAGCATCTTTCATATTGGCTGTAAATAGTACATTTTGTAATGCATTGGTATCACAAAGGAGTTTTGCAGTGCTCCCTGTTTTATCCTTAATCTCTAGGGGACAATTAAAATCACCTCCCAAAATAAACTTTGCTGTGTGCAGATAAGGCTGCACTGCTTTAAATAGTGCAACTCTATCTATTTTAGTTTGTAGTGCACACATAACACCAAGTCTTATAGCTGTATTCATAAGCACTACATCTAAAAATACAGTCCTTCCTGGTTCTACATCCATGATTTTCTGAATATGGTCCTGGGAAGTGAACAAAACTCCCACCCCAGAGCAGACATCTTCCCTCAGAGACAATATTGATGGACCCCATGGCCACAGTTTCTGTGTTTTAATAATATTATAATTCGTTTTTAACCTTCTGTCCTTAAGAAAGATATTATCAGCTTTACTCAAACTTAAAGATGCAAATAAAGCCTGCCTGAGACCATAATTTCTAATACTGTTCACATTCAGTGAAAGGATATGTAAGTTAGGGGGCATTCAGAAAAAAAGGGGAAAAATACATGACAGGTTCTATTTTGAGTCTTTTTTCATTCTGGTTCTTTTAAAAGTTATTTCCCTTTTAACAAGTTCACCCTCTGTATCAGAGGCTTCCTTCTGATAGGATGCTATGGAAGAAATATCAGAGTCTTCACCCTCATCCCCGGTGATGTTGGCAAGCACCGAGTAGCTGTTTCTGGTGACCACCTAGCTACATCTGGACACTTTTGGCATAGGGGGGTTGATTATATTTCTGTTTCCCACTCATCACCATAAAATCATTTTGTGGGGTGGGGGGGGACATCTCTTGTTGATCTGGTAAGGGCAAAATGGTAATGTGATCTTCCACCACAGTGTTTACCCCTGAGTCATCATTTAGTATTGTGACTTCATGAGGCATTTCTTTCTCAGTATTTTCCTGAGGATGGTCTTGTGTAGCAGCCTCAGGGGCAGATCCTGATTTTTCCTCAGCCTCTTTCCATTTCTGAGCTTCCAAAACAATGTCATCTTGATAATGATCCCTGATTATGAGCGGCTCAAGGGCACTGTTGTATGAGTGTCCATATTCATCACATAAGTTGTATCTGATGGGGTTGGGGTAGAAATTATTTGAATGACCCACTCCTAAGCAAAAATCACATACAGTAGTGTCACAAGCATTGCTGAGAGAGAGAGAGAGAGAGAGAGAGAGAGAGAGATTCATATTTATGACAGGTCTTTGGCTGTCCCACATAAACAGAAGCCTGTGTCCCTCCCTATATAAAAGCTACTGGGGAGATTTTGTAGATCATTTACTGTGTTTACATTTTGCCTTAATACACCAACCTCCTGTCTAGAAGTTTTCGGTGTTCATTATGGGTTGTGGATGTTCAACAGCCTCCACCTTCTGTTTATCCCAATGTAATATATCAGAAATGCTTACTCCTTCATTTTTAAACAGAATCATGACTGTTTTCCATGTAGGCTTTGTAAAGGGGGTGACTAAAAAGGGTGACCAGATTGGTGTGTTTTAAGTTTTGATATTTGAACCAAAATCTGTCCAAAAGTACTGGTGACCAAAAGCTCACATCAGATTGTGTTTCTCCCGAGGTAGGCATAAGGGCAAAGACCTCTGTGGCTCTAAAATGCATAGTCTCTTTCAGTAATTTTCTCACCATGTAACCTCTGTCTGGCTGCTCTTCCAAGCCTCCCCCATATTTCAGGTGAACTGCGTTCTTTCTTTTTGCAGGTTATCCTAAATTTGAGAAAAGGTCTGAAAGCTTAAATGTGTGGGGAGGGAGGACCCTTTTCCTTGTCGTTGCCTGAAGTGGGGTCTGGAGGATCCATTTGTTTGTCAAAGTTTCCCTGTTTGTTGGTAGGAGGCAAGGGAAGTGGGTTATTTGAATTGTCAGTTTGTTGTATTGGCACTTGATTTTCCATGATTTCTGCCCAAGATGTAATTGGAATTGTTGAATCAACACTCCGGGGAATAATTTTTTGTTCAGTGGCTTACCCTTTCTGGGTCTTAGCTGAAGGTATGAATTCACTTTGGACACCCATATTTGCTTTACTGACAGACGCTGATGTGACTTGTCCCTGAGAGTGTGCTTGCTTTTGTACTCCCTGAATTGAAAAACTGGCTCGCAAATGTTTGGGTGCGATGTCACTAGACCTGCCATTTTGTGTCACCATGGCAACTGGAATAGTTTCTGCAGATTCATAACAAACAGGTTGTTAAAGTACTGGAATCGTACCTGAGGGTTGCTCTGACTTGCCAGGCAGATTGAGGATTTCTGCGCAGTGGGGATCACTTCTGTAACCCATCCGGTCCCATCTGTTGCTTCCTTCCAACCCACAGCTTGAAGAGCCTTTCTGGAGACCATGCGAGCTGAGCGGCAGATGGCAACTCAGTATATCCTGGAGATTTACTCAGTGGATAACTTTCATCATAGGCTTCCAAATGCTTCTGTGAAACATCACCTGCACTAGTTTTCAGGTGTTGTAAGACTTTTTCCTCTTCTGCTAGTAGTTTTAACAATTTATCCCTCCGTTATTTGGCCACCAGTAATTTTTCTGCAGATCTTCCATCCTGCTGCCTGTTAGTAGCCCTTAGGATATCTCCTCTAGGCTGCAATTTTGACAGTTCTTCAGCTGTTTGATGTTAGAAATCTCTTATTACAGACATTTTAGAGCCCTCAGGTTGTAAACTTACAGAGGTTGTTTTTGTAGTCATTACCGCTGTATCTTGTGTATCCACAATTTCCATAGTGGTTTCTAATCCAGGTTCTTTGTTGTCTTCACTAATCTCCATAGCATCATAGTAGATAGTTTCTGTAACTCCAGCTCCAGCTCCAGCTTCAGCTCCAACTCCTCCTGCTACCTGGGTGGCCATCTTGCCAGCCAGTAGCTGGACAGAAGTTCCCCTACAGGAGAGTAGGGGAATTTTTTGTTAGAATAACAAAACCAAAACAATACAAAACATTTTTGCCTCACACAAAAGAAAAGTACAAATCATAACAAAAGCAAATAAGTATTGCAGTCATACATATCCAAACAGGCTGTCTAATACAGAAGTAGAACTCAAATCTAATTCAAAGATGGAAAAGAACCCCCGCATCCCAGTAAAAGAGTAGGGGAATTTTTTATTAGAATAACAAAAATCAAAACAATACAAAACAGTGTTACCTCACACAAAATAAAAGTACAAATCATAATAAAAGCAAATAAGGAGTACAGTCAAACTTATCCAAAAGGGCTGTCTAGTACAGAAGTAGAACGCAAATCGAATCCCAAGACAGAAATGACCCCCCTCACACACACACTAAAAGAGTAGGGGAATTTTTGTTGAAATCGGAACAAATCAGAACAAATTATACACAAGTCAGTATGGCATCATACAGAATCATAAAAAAAGGGAAAACAGGAACATAAAGAAGTATTATTTCATACACTAACCCAAACATAAGGAAAATATTAGAACCAACCCCTCTCCCCCGCCCCCACTAAAAGAGTAGGGGAATTTCTTATTAAAAGAACAGCAAAACAAAAGATTGCAAACAGTGCTGAGTCACACAAAACAGTAAACATCCTCCCCCCTAACCAAAAGAGATGGGGAATTCACAGAATAGGAAAACAGACAATATCAAGCAGCAGAAAGCCACTCACATGAAGCCCAATAGAGCCAATATGTATCAAGGGGCAGAGTATCATGCTCCCTATCTTGAATAGAGTGGAGATCTGCAAAAACCTGTTCCATAATATGAGTACTTGTGTATAATTTCTGTTGCAGCAGTTGAGCACATCAGGCCTGCCAGAGAAAAAACCTACAAAGGGCAAAAACAAGATGGAAGGTACTAGGATGATAATGAAAAAGGGAAGCAGGAAACAGACCATACACAAGCATGTAATACGAAACATACGTAAGACACTTTTCCTTCCCTTTATGAAGCCAGAGAGTCCAAAAGTCTCTACTGAAAGGACAATCCAGAAACAAATGACACGTGGTTTCAAGTACACCCAGACAAGTATCCCAAAAACACATACGCTCCTCTAAGGACTTATGCTGATGATTACCACACACACCCAACCTCCAATGACACAACAACCAAGTAACATCCCATAACATTTCAGGGAGTCTAGGGTCAGTAAGTTGATGAAAAATAACAGTTTTATCTAACTCAGTACCAATAGCATTCAACAATCTGGGGGTATCCGAAAAGGAGGAAAGCAGAACAGTGCAATATACTTGTTTCCTAGACGGAGACCACATAAACTGAGGGGTTAATTGCCATTGCCAGATTTTAAGAAAGGTAGGAAACAAGAAGGAGGGAATACCAAAAGCTCTAAAACTCCCAGGCACTTCCGGAACAGGACCTAGCCAGTTCGTACACAAAGGAGTCACCCAGGTAAGCAAAATAGAAGCCCAAGGGGGGGTGGAGGCAGCAACAAGAAAGGAAAGAAAAACTTCAGAAAGAGACAATGAAAAAACACCACAGGATTCAACATCCTAACACCACCCTGACAATAATCATGGTAGAGAAAAACCCACCATACAGGATTTAAACGGGAGCCCCAAAAACCCTGAAAAAAATGCTATTGACTTTAGCTTCCAAAACAAAGGGAAGAGGGAAAACAGTAGCCACATGCAAAAATAAAGGAAGAACCAAAGTCTTCAAGAGTAGAACACATTTCCTTTAGCAATAGGCCAACCTTTTCATGAGGTAGTAAGATGAAGACTCCTATCAAGGGCTAAATTCCAGTTATACAAAGAATAATCAGTACTGCCAAAATAAAGACCCAAAAGTTTAAGTGGACCAGAAATAACAGGAATCTCAGCCACAGAATCAGAAGTAAAGGAGGACACAGAGCAAGGAAAAATCTTAGCCATACTTTTATGAAAATTTAATTGAGAACCAGAGAAGGAACCAAAGTCAGAAAACAGCCTCGTAAAGCCTGGAGGAGAAAGAAGAGATGTAGTACAAACACATAAATCATCAGCGTATGCAAACACAGTTGGGACAGTGAGACCACCTGGAAGAAACAGGGGAGGGATAGCAGGACAGGAGGCCAGCTTACGTAACAAAGGATCAATCTGAAAATCTGAAACAAGTACAAAAAGGGACTCAAGGGGCAACCCTGCCGCACCCTCCATTTACCCAAAAATGCAGCACCAGGGGAATGATTAATATGAGGGGTAATCCAGGCAGTATTATACAAAAGCTTAATCCAAGAGATAAAACCAGAAGGAATATGGTAGCGTGTCAAAACAGAAAACAAAAAGGAATGTTCTACCTGATCAAAAGTTTTTTCTTGATCCAAAGAAAATACAACAGCCCTACTATCGTCAGTACAAGAATACACCACATCCCTAAGATGAGACAAAGTATGTAACATGGAAAGATCCGGGATAGCACAAGTCTGGGCCTCAGAAATAACAATATCCGCAATAGGCAGGAGGCGCCCCAAAAGTATAACAGCCAGAAGTTTATAATCAACATTAAGGAGCCTTAAAGGTCTCCAATTCCTCAAATCAGTCCAATTTCCCTATTTATAAATCAAAAGCAAAATAGCATCTGAAAAATGTCAGGGGACAGAAAGCGAAGCCAATCTATCATTAAAAACAATAGTCAAAGCAGGGGCCAAAAAATCAATAAAAGAATGATAAAGCTCAGCCGACAAACCATCCATTCCTGGGGAAGTCCGATGTTTCTGTTTCTTGATAGCAGTCACTGTTTCCAAAACAGAAATGGGATGCACAAGGGCAAGAAGTAGGTCTTCAGAAACTCAAGAAATGACCAAGTCAGAAAGATACCCAGTCGGGTCCGAAACAAGCGAAGCAGCACCAAACATCCCTTCCACACGGGATTGTACAACGCGCTTCAGAAATGGAAGAGAAGTATGTTGCACTCCCATAAGGGGATCAACAAGACAGTCAATAATCATGGAAGAGATCCTAGTAGAACAGCTCCGATAAGGATCAAATGCATTCTTAGAAGCCAGCATGCCACACTGGGCTTCAATCTTCAAAGAGAGGGCACGATCATACTGATATTGTTCCATAGCAGATTTCAAAGCCCAAATTTGGCTGAAGAGATCAAGATGGAACTCAGAAGCCCTGTAATAAGTATCCAAAAGCTGCTGATGGAGCCGAGAATACCAAAAGTAAGTAGAACGAGACCGAGAGCAGGCAGATCTCAAGAAAAAACGACGAAGGTCAGATTTAGCATCCTCCCACCAAAGGACAGGGGAAGAATAAGCATCCAGCACAGAAACCCTAGCTTGTAACAAATCCATACAACCTTGAAAAATAAGAGAATCAGTTAACAAAGAACTATTCAATTTACAGCGAATGCAAGAAGCAAATGGGTAAGATCCAGCACTCAGAGAGCAGAGTAAAGCAACTGCCAAATGATCAGACATCTTACAGGGAATCACAGAGGCCAGAGAGACTGAAACATTCCTGGAAATGAAGAAAAAATCAATCTGCGTAGCAAGTGCACCCCTATAAAAAGTCTTAGCACCCTGCTGGTGAACCAAGGTATAGGCATCCACTAAATGGGCCGTAAGAAGTATTTTGGACAAGGTAGCAGCATCACTGAAAAGTTTATGGGCATTACTAGGCCTATCAGAAACAGAAAGTCCACAATTGAAGTCACCCCCAAAATAAACCTGTCAAATGGTAAATAAATATGGTTGTATAGTAAGAAATAAAGCAGAACACGCTGCAATACTCTGTGGCGCATAAGTATTAATCAAATGAAAAGGAACAAAATCAAAATAACCATCAATAAGGAGAACCCTCCCTTGAAACACATCAAGAACCCTGGAAATCTGGAACTGATGTCCAGAAAACAATATGCCCACCCTGTCACAGAGATCCTCCCCATGCAACCAAAAAGAAGGCCTCACAGTCCACCAATGCTGCACCTGTGCAATCTCAAACTGTGATTTAAGCCTTGTATCCTGAATAAAATTAACATCCTGCTTCAAGGAAAGCAAGAAACCAATAGTAGAAAGCTGTTTAAGGAAAGATTTCATACTGCACATATTCAAAGTGCAGCACTGAAGAAGAGGCTGCCAGAGGCATGAGTGATATAAGTCAGAAGAGAGGCAGATAACTACAATGGGCAACAGGAGAAAAAAAAACTGACAAAATTAGAAGGCCCAGGAAAAAGAACCCTCAAAATCACCTATGAGAGAATTGCGTTCTCTGCATCTTTTCCATCCAGGGATGCTCTCTATCAGATTCTGAAAAGAGCTCCATATGAGAGAAAGAGGCTTGAGAAGAATCAGAGTCCTCTTCCTCACCCTCAGTATCTCCCCATTGCCTTCTCTTAGCCAGCAACTGGTACTTATTATGGGTGATAACAGTAGTAGCAGGGGCATGAGACTCAGACTTATGCTTACCCTTCCCATGTTTAGTAGAAGGAACAGCAACAAAGGGCAGATCCATTTTGGGGGGGTAAGGCATATCATCCATTAAGACCGGGACTGGAGAAGGGGAAGCAGCAGCCAAGAGAGTAGCCTGGGCATACTCCAAAACCTGAGAAACAGTCTGGGAAACAGGGGGCTCCTGAGAAGGAGAAACTGTGGTACACACAAGGTCAGAACCGGCAGCAGGCACTGGGATAGGAGCCACCAGAAAGAGCTCCTGCTGCTGCTGTTGAGCTTGTAACTGGGGATCAGAAATAATAGTAGAATGATCCTGCAGGACCCTATCAATCCTATTATGTTCTGCCCAGGGACATTGGGGTTAGTTATGGCCACGATCCTCACATAGATTACAAAACTGAGCATTAGAACAACCTAAGCTTACATGGCCATAAGCAAGGCATAAGGTGCAGCTAGGTTGATCACAAGTGTAACTCAGGTGAGTCCTAGAGCCACACTTATGACAGGTGTGAGGCTGGCCAGGACAGAAACAGATACCTCTGTCATGACCAATGTAAAAACTACCTGGAATATGCACAACTCCCTTCTCAGTTTGTTTAAGCTGAACTTTAATTTTCCAGCCTCCCGTCCACACCAGATCTTCATCAAAAATAGGGCGGGGAGTATCTAAGAGCACACATCTCTGGTAAAGCCAAAACTGAACATCATGGATATTCGTCCCTTCACTGCGAAATAATGAAGTAAGAACTTTCACCAAGGGTTTAGTAAGGGATATTAGCAAAAAAGATGCCCAAATTGGAGTGTTTTTAACCAGTTCATACTGAGTCCAACATTTTTCCAAAGTCTGAACAGTCTTGAAGCTAACGTCATATACAGTTTCTCCCTTGATGTGAATGAAAGCAAACAATGCCAAAGGGCTAATCCCTAAAAAGTTCCTTAGCAAACCTTGGAGAACAGGATGTCGGGTGGGGGCTGAAGAGGAATCACCCAGGAACTTCAAGCGAACAGCATTTTTCCACTGTGCAGGTTCCCCAACTGACTTAAAAAAATCAGACATCTTGAAAGAAGAAGTTGAGTCTTCAGGGACAGGAGCAGAGGGAGAGGATTGGCGAGTAGGAGAAGCACTGCGTCCAGTCGGGTTCTGTGATTGGACCACAATGTGCAAAGAGTCAGCAGTTTTTTCAGTAACAAGCAGTTAAGCGGAAAGACCGGTCTCAGGTTCCACATGAGGAGAAGATTGACTAGCAACCAAAGCTGGAGCAGTAGAAAAAATTCCCGGTGTCGTTCCAATAACAGCAGCAGAAGAAACAGGACCAGGAGAAGTCCAGGGCTTCCCATCCAAAGGGCTTTGCCAACCGGTGGCACACAGAGCAGCACCAGGAGACCAAGCAACATCCAAGTCAGCAGCATTCCTTGAGGTAGGTCTAAGGTACAAAAGGGAAGGTGGAGGAAAAGGCAAATCAGCAGGGAGGACTTCAGAGACTGGCATCTGAGGAGCAAAAGTCACAGAATAGTCAATATCAGGTAAAGCGTCTTGTGTAGAACCATCATCACGTATCAATTGTAGAATAAACTGCTTATGCTGAGAGAACATCTGACACAATATAGCATCAGGAATAACAGCAGCATTATGGCTGTCCCACATAGCAGAAGTCTCAAACTCAGATAAACCTGAAAGAACAGTAGAATCCATAATAGCAGAAGCAGAAGTATGCACACCTTCCATATGAACAGAAGAAGCCCCAAAAGTAATAACACAGACAGGCTTAGATACCAAGACAGGATTCAAAGGCAGAGCAGAGCATCCATCACCACCTCCACCTCCTGCAGCAGGACCATCAGCCATCTTGGACAGAGGGACAAAGGTTCCCCCTGCAGACTGAGTAGGGGAATTTCCCCAGTGCCCTAACCAAATTTCCCCCCATTCACTAGAAATACCACCAACTGATTAATCTGGTTCAAGGTCAGTTGGCATTCATCTGTATCCCCCTTCCCCCCGGGTCATGCTTGAAAATAGGCAGAATTTATCTAGTGAACTTACCCAGTCAACAAAAACAAAACAAAAAAAAATTAAAAGTTACTTCTTATATTAGAAAACAAGACACAATTAGCCCCAGTGCTTTGTTCCCAGGAATTCTGAAAGAAACAGTCGTGAAAAAAAATCTTGTCTCACCATAACTTATTTTTTAAAACTAGTTTGTCACATATGTCTGGGCTCTGGAACCTCCTCCTGAGCTTAACTATTCGACCCATTATTGAAGTAAAAATCAGTCACAGTTCCACTCCATAAACCGCTGAACTTTATGAAAAGAATTTCCTTTGCATAACATTCATACCATAT
Source organism: Neoceratodus forsteri (assembly GCA_016271365.2). NCBI lineage: Eukaryota > Metazoa > Chordata > Ceratodontiformes > Ceratodontidae > Neoceratodus > Neoceratodus forsteri. The sequence goes on along the minus strand of CM028132.1, from coordinate 1,088,425,396 downwards.
GCTAGTGTCCACACTTCTAAGCAAATGAAGTTTTAAGGCTGCTGACCAGTCAAGAGGAGCTTTATAAACTCTAGAGATAGGCAATATTGTTGTGCACGCAGCAGTGTTAAGTAAGCAATAAGACACCATTTGGTGTGCATTAGTTCTAATGCACAACTAGGGGGGTGTAGTGAGGCATGAGGTCACAGGCAGAGTGCGTCCAGTTCCCTAACCATACATTAAAACTCTCTAATGCACACCCTGGAGTGGCATATTGCAGTTATGAAATGGGGATCTAAATTTTAGATGCATGTCAAAATTAATATTATTTTGATTGAGTAGTAACAAAATGATATTTTTGTCTTTGTTTTCAGTAAAACAGTTCCTCTACCCGGATGTGTTGTGTGATTTTTTTTTTTTAGACTTGTGGACTTTTGACCTACTGTTGTCCCTGTGGCTGTAGTTTTCTTTTTTTTTTTGTTTCTGTCATAGCTCACACACAGACACCATTCTAATATTTGATTCCCATTAGGTAGTTCAAGTAATGGAGAAAACACAATTGCACATACCCCAATAATGCAAAGCATCATGGGAATCATATGCAAATCCCCATGAGAAAATTTGTACAGGCTCAACTTTAAGCAGAATTGCATGGTGTCAGAAGGCCTCACAGTGCAATCAGCAAAGGCTAAGAACAGTAGACACATACACGTGTTTCGTCCTCATTTGGACTCATCAGTGTGTCATATCTGTGTCTTAGCCCAGGGAGAGGGAGCCAGCCACCACCTAAGGGGGATGTTATTTGTTTTGGTCATGGGGGGTCAAGTAATGGAGGGTTATTCATGTTTTTGGACTAAGAAAGAGTGAACAAGTGTATGGAGTGGTGCGGCAGCAGCTGTCACAAACTGAGCATGCTGCTGAGAGAATGGAGCAGTGTAGAAGTCACAGACGTAAAGGAGGACGGTATTTGTTTTTGATAGTTTAGTATTTAAACTGAGTCTGAGATGTGTGTGTGTGTGGGGGGGGTTACACTGTGTGGTGCCTGTGATTTCTGTCAGCCAGATAATAGAGAGAGCAAGTGAGTGGGCAGATGGTGAATGGACACTGTAGCTAAAAAACTGTAGTGGTAGTTTGGACAGAAGTGAATAGTTTAAAAAAAATCTAGCCACTAATTTGCCGGTTTTGTTGATTTGAGCTGCCAGTACATTTGGAGGGGAGCATGTGAGGTATATTGGGAGTTTTAACTTTGTATTAAAAATAAAGATGGAGGCTAACTGTAACTGAAATTAGTATAGGCACAAGTATTTTAAAAATGGGTACTGCATCCTGTTTGCCAGGACTAGTTGTAGCCACGCATTAGATACTTCTAACATATGGCTATCAACCAATCATAGGGCTCAAAATCTTAAGCCCATTTCATAATATAACTTATCAGCAGCAGTCCACAAAACAAGTCCTGCTTGTCTCACTGGGGTCAAGAGCGGAGCAATATGTTATTTTTGTGAGCCCTGACACATCACTGTAGTCTTTCAGAACTGATCAGATTATGATAAGCTACTGGTGTGTAGCACATTCAGGCAGAAAGGCCCATTTTCTTGAAGGTGGAAGCAAGCTACTTTGAAACAACTGGGACCTGTAAGGGAGACACTATATTGAATGGGCAATCTGCAGGGAAGCTCACTCTTGCTCAAATCTGAGGGAGGTATAACTTACTTTACTTTAAATTTTACACTTGATATTGCTTTGTGTTTGTTTTGTTAATCAAAAAGGGGTTTGCAATACTGCTTAGGTACTTGTAGATTGGGAGTTTAACTTCAGAGGGATTGAAATACTGCATAATTGGTTTTCCTATGTGGATAGTTGGATTTTTGTCTACTAGTATTTTGGTGACAGTTTGCATTAAACTATTTTTGGTAAAGTGAACTATTTACTGGTAGCTGAAGATTTATAATTGTAAGGCCTGCATTTTAGTGCAGGTAAGTGGAGATGTGTGTATTTTACCCAGGCAGTGCTTTAGGTGGTAGAAACTGGTTTCCTCTGATTGTCTTCAGAGCACAGAATGCCAGGTTGTATTGGGTCAGGGGAGCCTTGAATCATAGGTATTGGGCTCAACTGCTTTATTTTTCTCTGACTATAATTGTTTTTTGCTGGGTATATTCTCTGTTAAATTGTTGTGTAGGTTGTCTTCCTGAAAGGAAGGTCAGCACTCACTGTAGTGGTGGATCAGAGCTGTAGCTGATTGTTTCTGGAGGGCACGGGGGTTGAATACAGACTCCCGTCTCAGGGCGAGGAAATGGACAAGGAAATGGACAAGGAAATGATGGAAGACATCCTTAGAATGGCAGAAAAAGGGGAGATATTGTTTATGGGGGACCTCAATATGCCAGATGTTAGCTGGAACACATTTTCTGCAACCACATCCAAGAGCAGGGTCATTCTCGATGCCCTGCAGGGGGGATGCCTCAGACAGCTAGCATTGGGACCCACACAGGAGGGAGTAATCTTCGACCTGGTACTCTCAAACAAGGATGGAGAGAAGATCACAGATTTAGAAGTGGGTAGCCATCCGGGAACAAGCGACCACCGAATGGTGTTGTTCATTTTAAACGCAGCCATAGAATCAAACCATACAAAAGCAAAGGTACTGGACTTTAGGAGGGCTGACTTTGGCAAAATGGGTGAGTGCCTAAGGAATGCACTAGCAAATGGGCAGGAAGGAAGGTGGAAGAACAATGGGGAAAAATCAAAACTGCCATCACAGAGGCAACAAGCTTTTGTGTGAAGCAGATCAAACAAAATGAAGTAAAAAAACACTATGGTTCTCAAAAGAGGTGGTGGGGAAGGTTAGGGAGGAAAATATAACATTCAGGAATTATAAGGAATCACAGAAGGAGCAGGACAGAGAACTGTATCAGTTAAAGCAGAAGAAAGTGAGAAAGACGGTCAGAATAGCGAAGGCCCAAACAGAAGAAAAGATAGCCAACTCAGTTAAGAAGGGGGATAAAACCTTTTATAGGTACATCAGGGAGCGAAGGAAGATCAAGGGAGGGATAGGGAGGCTTAATAAAGGGGAGGTCGGCAGAGGGTGACAGTGAAAAGCAAGTGTTACTGAATGAATGCTTTTGCTCACTATTCACAAAAGAAGAGGGGGAAGTACCTAAACCAAACAATAGGAGCACTCTGGTGGTGGTGGTGGGGGGGTCAATACCAGTCCATTCACAGAAGAAAGGGTCTTGAAAGAAATCCTAAAACTCAAGGTGGACAAAGCAATGGGGCCAGATGGGATTCACCCCAGAATTCTAAAAGAACTAGTGGGAGACCTAGTGACACCACTGACTACACTTTTTAACAAATCATGGGAGGATGGTGTGGTATCTGAGGACTGGAGGAGGGTGGATGTGATTCCCCTTCACAAAAGTGGGAGCAAGGCAGAGGCAGGAAGCTACAGACCTGTTAGTTTGACCTCAGTGGTAGGGAAACTGATGGAATCACTTCTGAAAGAAAGAATTGTTGAATACCTAGAGGCCAGTGGGGCACAGGACCCAAGGCAGCATGGATTCACAGCAGGAAGGTCATGTCAGATAAATCTAATAGATTTCTTTGACTGGGCGACAAAGTAGTAGACCAGGAAGGGCTGTGGATATGGCCTACCTAGACTTTAGCAAGGCATTTGACACAGTCCCACACAAAGAGATTAATAAACAATTTAGCCAGCCTGGGAGTGGGTCCCAGGCTGGTAGCCTGGGTAACAAATTGGCTGGACAACAGGATGCAGAGAGTAGTAGTAAACAGAGTACACTCTGAAGAAAGGGTAGTTACTAGTGGGGTATCGCAGGGTTCAGTACTGGGACCGGCCCTCTTTAATGTCGTTATAGGAGACATTGTGTAATGGCTGGAAGGAAAAGTATGCCTCTTTGAAGATGACACAAAGATCTGCAACAGGGTTGATACACAAGGGGGTGGAAAGGATGACAAGGGACTTGGCAAGGTTGGAGGAATGGTCAAAAGTATGGCAACTTAGATTCAATGCAAAGAAGTGCAAAGTAATGCACCTGGGAAACAAAAACCCAAGGGAAGAGTACACAATGGGGGGGAGGCACTTACAACAACAAAAATGGTAAGAGACCTGGTGGTAGTCATATCAGATGACCTTAAGGTAGGCAAGCAATGTGAGAAGGCAGTAAGGAGGGCTGGGGGAATACTGGGATGCATAGGGAGAGGCATCACCAGTAGAAAACAGGAAGTTGTTATCCCTCTGTACAGACAGTTGGTGAGACCCCATCTGGAGTACTGCATCCAGTTCTGGAGACCCCATCTCCGCAAGGACATAGACAGGATGGAGGCAGTCCAGAGGAGGGCAAATAAAATGGTGCAGGGTCTGCAACAGAAGCCATACAAAGAGAGATTAAAAGAGTTTAATATGTATACCCTTAAGGAAAGGAGGGAGACGGGGGACATGATAGAAACTTTCAAGTACCTCAAGGAAATAAACAAAGTCCAAGAGGGGAGCATCTTTCAGAAAAAGAGATGTGCAAGAAAAAGGGGGCACAATTTGAAGATAGAGGAAGGATGGCTCAGGGGCAACGTGAGTAAGTATTTTTTCACTGAGCGGGTGGTGGACGCATGGAACCACCTTCCTGAGGAGGTTATGGGGCCAAAAACAGTGGGGGAATTCAAGAATGCATCAGACAGACATAAGGCAATTATAGAGGTGGGTAGGAGGAAATAGGCTGTTGGTTAATTAGAATCTACAACTTATCCAATAGGTAGGGAACTAGGCAGACTAGGTGGGTTAAGTGGTCCTTATCTACCGTCAAAGTCTATGTTTCTATTCCTTCTGCCTGTGCTGTGGTTCTGTGTGACAACGGTGATCACAGAATAGTGATCATCATTTGGGCAGGTGTACATCACCGAAAATAAATAATGGTGATGTACACTCACAGCGACTATGAAACTGCCAATGGATTTCTATCATGTGGGGGGTTTGCCCCCCGCACCTAATGATTCTCAACTCCAGGGGTGCATGATCGGGGGGGGGGTTGTAAAACTTTAAAAAGAAACAACAACCGGACCTAACGCAAAACAGTTATTGCACCAAGAACCAAACCCGGCACCCTACCGACCCCAGCTTGCCACCCTACCCACCATGCCACATGGCCAGCTCAGCAGCTGACCTGCCGCACTACACCCCACATGCCCTCACTCTCCTTCCACGTGGCGTGGTGCCCCCCCGCACGTGTATATACACCTGGTTCCTGCTGCTCTAGTTGCCCACCCCTATCAGTTGTTCACACTGTATAGTGCTGCTTTTTTGTCTATATGATGTGTGTGCAGGAACTTACCTGTTTGTTGTGGCCAGTTACCACTAATTGCCATGGCCATGGCCATGGCACACGAATGGGCCAGAAGCTCAAACTCCCTCCATGACAGTTAATTCCATCTATGTTTCAGCTGTCATATGTTTCTCTTTCTTCTTGACTGCCTATGGGGTTTTGTGCTTATAATCCTCCATACTCTGTCCCTTGCTAGTAGTGTGGTCCTATTACTGCCAGGTGGCAGTAATATTCTGGATCACTGCTCAACCAGGGTTATTAACATAACTGTTTCCTCATTGGAGTAATTGGGTGCTCTTGTCCAGGTTGCCATATCTGCACTCTGCAAGTGTTTCCCTCCTTTGACCTGTCACACACATGGCTCTATGTGTACCCTGTTATTCCAGCCACGTGTATCTCACACAGATGAGTGTTGTCAATGCTGCAGGTCCCAGGATTGACTCAGATGCATGGAAATGTAGTGTACATAATAATGATGCAACTTGCATTGGTTTTTGGTGGTCGACACAGCTTGCATTATTTATTCACCACATTATCATGCAGCATGCATTGTCTGTTCCCTGGCACCACCATGTTATTCGATGCACACAGAGGTACATGGATTCATGCATCGTACAGTCACAAGGGACATCAATAGAACAACTGGTCTCAGGGACCTGCAGGGGTTACAAGAAGGACTAGGCATGTGGGTAGCCATGGGACAAACCATTCTCCACAGGATTTCCTATGATAGTTGCCAGGTGTTACAGGGATTATGCCATATCGATACTAGTCACTGGTAACTGGATGCCATGTCCTACACATCACCTGTACATGGTTCCACTTCGTGACTGATGGCTTGTATGGACTGCCTGTATAACACTCCTCTGCAGACAGCACACACCACCTGTATGTTCCACTACAGCCATCACCTACCATCCGCCACGCCCTGTCACACCAACCCGTGTTGTCACGCTGGGCATCCCATTGTGCTATATCTGTCCTCTTGGGGTGTGTCTCACATGGCCTGCACCACTGCCCTTTTCACCCCGACATGCTGGTGGGGGGGCATGTTGCATGTCAACCCCTGTGTATTAGTGTCATGGGTGGCCTGTGTTTTTGGTGCATCATGTATGGTGGTCACTGGGTCACCAGTCTCTGCATGTGGACACCTATGGCTGTCCTCCCCTCCACTACACAGCTCATACCCATCTGACACACATGTCATGACAGCGGTGGCACATGTGTACATGGCACCATCGCTATCACACATAGCCCTCTGCCATATGTTTCATGTGGCATGTGGTGTCCAGGACCGTGTCACACAGGTGTCTGTGCAACAGCCAGTGGTTGCAGCACTATTGCTGCATTGCTGTTGTTGCTAGTCCGTTGCCACCATGATGCCTGCATAGCTATAGAGTTACTTTGAGCTGATATGTGCCCTCCAGTCTGATGTGGAGCTGTCACAGTGCCCTGTGTGTGCCTCACACCGCATGAGGTATGCTACACAATGGTGTTGCTGTGTGTATTCAGCTAAAGTGACTGAAATGAGGTTGACTGTGATGTATTGTCCTGCCACTGTATTGTGTGTCCGTGGGTTCCCGTGCATGCCTCTGTTGGCAAGATGTTCCTCCTCTCCACCCATGATATCCTTACCTGGCACCAGCTCCAGCTCCAGCTCAAGCATTGTGTTTCTGTGTGCTATAGCCATATTGTGGAGAATGCAGCATGCAACGAACGTCTTGCATGCCATGTCCGGTGTGTACCGAAGGGCCCCACCTGACCTGTTGAGACACCTGAACCTCATCTTCACTGAGTGCATTAGCATCCACTGTGTCTGCAAACTCCCCTATAGAACTATTGTGACTGAACTTCCTTCTGTGATTTCTATGTGTGCCTGCCCACCTGCTGTGTACATGCTTGCTCAAGAAAGAGTTTCAGATAGTGTTTGTGCACATGTCCATCACCCATTAAAGAAATGTGCATATGCATGATGCAAGTGGCCCCAAACTTTTCCAAAATGGTAGCAACTTCTCTGTGTGAATGCTAAGTAAACCCTAAAGAAAACTAAAAATGCCCCTCCACCTGCAAAAATGCTGCACCACCCTGAAAGTTGCATCTTACAGAGGATACATCAAGTAACATTTCTCTTAGGAAATGATATGGTGACTGTAAGTGTGAGGGGGCTGAAAAGGCTGATTATGTCATGGAGAGTGGTTGAACCAGTCCTTTCAGTCATGGACTGCGTTGTTGCATATGCGTCATTGTAGTGCATACATGGCCCCACCACAGGGTGTCTGACCAGTGTCATGAGCCATGGTTGCTGGGTGTTTCCACTATCAACTGTGAAGTGGAACACAAATATGTTATTGCTGCCTGCACATCCTACACCAGTCCATGTGTCACACATTTGGAAGGGTGTCCCATGCATCCTGTCACTTTTCCCAGCTTGGTCCCTCATGGCCTCACCAATGCACACATGCTGGCACACTGCATACATCACATGCTGGATCATGTCTCCTACTGTCCCACCACCTGCATCTTCCACAATGCACTGTTGCTTCCCTTTGTGGTAGTGTCACTGGGCCATGCTCACTGTGGTACTATGCCCTCTGACTGCATGGCCTGTCAGTGGACCTACACATGACATGGCCTGTGAACCTGGTGTGCTTTATGTGTATGTGTGCCCGCCATTGGAGCTCTGCAGGGTATCACTGTCCCTATGTCCACGTCCATGGCCTACCTATGAGCCATCCTTCCAGGTAATGTTCCATTCTCAAAGGCCTGACACAATTGGGGCACACTGGAAAATGAGCCCTGGCTCAGTGTGCCTTTCCTGGTTATCAACTATTAAATAAATAAATGGGGGGGGGCGTGGTTTGGACACCAGCGAGTATGGCCACGTAGAACTGTAGTGCGAGCCCCGGCTTCGTTATTTTTTCATTTTCAACAGGCATCTTGGCTGGATGCGGTGACCAGAATGCAACGTTGCCCCCCCCCATAGCTGCAGAAATGGGTCCGGTGGACGTTTTTGTGTGCTGCAACTGTTAAATCATGTGCTGTGTGCGAGGTGCATACAGCGAAGAGCAGGCCACAAGATCCTCCGTGTTTGAATAGTTAGTACGCAGCCGCAGGGAGCTAGGCTGAAGCCGTGTTGTGACTCCAAGAAGGGGGGAAGACTTTGTAATTGACTGTGCCTCTTTCTGGTATTTGGGCTCTGCAACAAATCAACCCCATATGAAATCTATTACTATAAGGCATGGTGGGTGAGAACAGTTACATGTAGGCAGTCCGGTATGGCTTGGAATCCCCCCTGCACACGAATTGAAGGTTCAATCCTCGCTCCAGCATATAACTTCCCTGCTGGAGACTTTACTTTCCAGGGTCGACTCTTTATCAGCTACTCTGGCTGCGAATGTAGCTGAGGTACAGGAATTAAAAGATAAGTTTAATGTGATGGAACAAAGGACTGAAAGCTTGGATATAACCCAGGCTAAGCTTTTTCAACGGCTACAAGATCATGAGGGCAGGCTGACCACCTTATGGCAAAGGGCCGAGGATCAAGAGAATCATGGTAGAAGGAATAACATCTAAATTTTGGGTATGCCAGAGGGAGTGAAAGGGGCAAACATGGAAAGATTCCTAAATGAGGAGATTTCCAGGATGCTGGGAGATAGATGGCAAGGCCCCATGGATGTGGAATGTGCACATCGGGTTCCTGGAGGGCCCCGTCCGAAGACATCGGGTCCCCGTCCCATAGTGGCATACCTATTAAGATATTCCACGAAGGAGTGAGTGTTGTGTGCTGCCAGAGACCTTGAGGAAGTGATGTGGCAAGGGGTAAAAATCTAATTTTATAGAGATTTCTCAGCTGAGGTGGCAGCTCGTAGGAAGGCCTTTGCCCGATTAAAAAGATGCTGGCCCAACATGGCTTCAGGTACGGTTTTCGGTGGCTGGCTCATCTGGCAGTGTAGGCATTGTGTTATAGTTATTAAATTATAAATTAAAAATGAGATGAACGGAGACGAGACTGATGGCGGAAGAATTTAATGATTACAATAATAATCACAGCGAGAGGTTGTGAATGGTACATTCTTCAAAATAACAGTGTGAGCAGGCTTGCTTATATAGTAAAAGACAGCATAATCATTTTCTATGGTTTTCTATGATTGGTTTAAAACAAGCACAAACATCAACTTATAAGGTAATACTTTTTCTTTGGTATATGTATGAGCTCATCCTTGGTCAGCACAAGTATAGATGGTGTACATTCTATTATCATATATGGCTAGTAACAGCTGTCACCATCAGTAACCAAGGTTCAGGGGGAAGAAATAGGTTTGGACTTAGGAGTGTGCATACAATCATTTTGGCCTGTCCATATAAGGACAAACACTAGAGATAGTCAAGAGGGGAATTTGGACACTATCCTGTGTTCCTGCTTGCAGTCATGTAGGCCAAATGTTTGTTATTACTTGCATCTACAATGTTATAAGGCACTTTAATATTGCAACTGTGGCTCAGTCTCTCTATAGCTTTATAGGCTTTATGTGGCCTAGCTTTATAGGCCAACAGTTGTTACACAGGCACATTATGTTTTAGACCAAAATAAAGTTAGGATGCAATATAGGGACAAACTCATTTATCCCTTGTTACAATCCCCCCCTTGGCGCTATATTGCCTCATAATTTCTCATGCAGCAATGCTGCTCCTCGGAGCATGTATATCTCTCTGCATACATTACGAATGGTATGTCTCAATCGACATAGGCCTATAATTAACAAGAACACTAAGACCACTTGCAACACAAGTAAAGCTTTAAAAGAGAGGATCCCTAAGGGCCCTCCTGCATAGCTATAAATTAGGTGATCATTATCACTTTCACTGAGCAATTCATTTACAGCTGCTTGGGCCTTATGGGCAGAATTTTCGATCTGTATTAAATGAGTATATTTCCGGTTTAGAAGTGACTGCACGTTAAGGGACAGAGGAAGTATAACAGCTCCAAATGATGGCACATACTTGTTAATATCATACGCCTGGTGTGGGATGTCAAATGTCACATTATATCTTTTATCCCCTGAATTGGTAATAGGGTGCAACACTTTGTCACCAATACATACATTATGTTTGGGAGTGACACAAAAGTTTGGATTGTAAATGGTACATGTCTGCCCTTCATAGGTTAAGATGGGTATATTTGTGACAACACAGTATTAGTTAGTACCATTATAAGTTACAACTACCTGTGGGGTGTACCACCGTTTTAACTGGACGTGGCACCAGGCAGTATTATTTTCGGCTTGGCCTATGGGAATTTTCCTACAGATTGGTTGCGTTTGTGACATGACGTCACACTGGCATATCCATTGATTATGTATTTCTTCACAGCAATGTAAGTTTGGTGTCACCCAAGACCCATCATTGCTATGCACCAGGATCTCTGGGGGAGAGACTCGATATGCATATCAATAGGTGTTGATGTGAGTCCGCTCTCTGGCCCCTTTGTCACATTTGGGCATTCGGTTGGTTTTACAGTTAAATGTATGGCATCTGAAATTGCAAAACGTAAAGAGTTGTTTGCACTAGCATAGTTACAAACACTACTGTTACCCCAAAGACAGTAGGATAGAGTTAACACATAGACACCATTGTCCTTTGGTGTGGCTTTGTTTATAACAAGAGACCCATTCCTTTGTTCCCAGTCCATGTAGCTTTGCTGTGATCCAGTCTTGAGCTCTGAGGCACAGCCAGACCAGCTATTAAATATGTCCACACACCAATTTGTAGATATAAAAGTATGGTTATTTTTGGTCCAGGTGGCTTTCCATGCCCGCATCGTGTAGGTGTTTGTATCAACAGGGTCCCAGTTCCAGCTGATTAACAGTGTAACGGACTGTTCATACTCACACGTAACATTAGTCTGTTCCACATTAATGTGCAGGCTGAGGATTATAGAAAGTCTTATGGCTGCCACCAAGCCCGGTGATAATGATGTCTTGGGTCTTCATGGCTATAAACATCAAGTGCAGTATTTAATTTTTCAACCAGCTTTACTTGACACCTTTTTACACAGATCAACATGTACCCAGAATTCTTTTTTTCTTCCTCCAGACCTCTTTTTGTCACTTACTTTAACCACATATACCGTACTCTAACCTAGTTGCTTACACACCTGGTACGGTCCTAACCAATTGGCATCTTTCCATGGATTTTTCTGCTCCCAATTCCGCACAATTACTACATCTCCCTCCTCTATAGGTAGCCCCCCATCCTGCTACTGGCTGTCTACCTTGTTTATTTTGTTCATCTAATTTTTCCTGTAACTCCTGTACCTTTCTTGCGGTGTCCTGAAGCTCAGTGTATAGATGCCTAGCTTCACTATCATGCTCTTGTGACTGTTGTTCTAACTTAATTTGTAGGTGGGCATTATTTCTGTCTAACAGACACAAATCCCCCTGTTCTTTTATTAACTGCATTTTAAGGTTAACACACTGTTGTTCTAATTCTTGATGTTGACCTATTGGGACGCTATCTTTATACTTTTTTGTTAATTCTTCTAGTTGTTGTTGCAATTTAGCATTTTGATCCCTTACATCCCTTAACTGAGCCACTTCTTTATTTCGGTGACACACAACAGTTTGATTGTACTGCCACAGCCTTTGCAATGCATTTGCAAAGATTTCTTTTTTATGTTTTACTCCCTCATTATGGAGGGACACTTGCTGAGTAAAATACAATTGTGCCTGTTGATCATCAGATACCGGCTTGTATGCTCCCCCTTTTAGGTGTTTTCTTAAAAAATGACCTATTAATGTTTCCATACTCATTTTTCATCTTTTTGCCTGCCTAGCCTTTACAGCCGGGCTCACCCATCCACTGGTGCCCCGGTCTGTCTGGCTATGTCTTACGGCTCCCTTGTGAGGTCTGGCTTGCAAGTCCCAGTACCTTCACTTACCTACTCTGCCCCATGAGTTCCTACAGAGTTAAGCATTATTTTCATTTTAAGCAATTTGAGAAGCATACATCACCTGATTGTCGAGTGGATGTGACTGTCTGCGTGTACCTTCTCCCCTCGCTCCAAGCCAGCAGTACCACGTCTCTGAGCATCGTTATTCTGTTATAGGTGGCTCACAAACTAACCGACCCGCAGTTAGGCGACCTCCCGAATGTACAGCACCAGCGATCCGAGTCTTGGCACCAAATGTAGGCATTGTGTTATAGTTATTAAATTATAAATTAAAAATGAGACAAACAGAGACGAGACTGATGGCGGAAGAATTTAATGATTACAATAATATTCACAGCGAGAGGTTGTGAATGGTACATTCTTCAAAATAACAGTGTGTGCAGGCTTGCTTATATAGTGAAAGACAGCATAATCATTTTCTATGGTTTTCTATGATTGGTTTAAAACAAGCACAAACATCAACTTATAAGGTAATACTTTTTCTTTGGTACATGTATGAGCTCATCCTTGGTCAGCACAAGTATAGATGGTGTACATTCTATTATCATATATGGCTTGTAACAGCTGTCACCACCAGTAACCAAGGATCAGGAGGAAGAAATAAGTTTGGACTTAGGAATGTGCATACAAGCATTTTGGCCTGTCCATGTAGGCAATAATGCCCTCCAGGGTGGGCGGTATTGGGCAATACGGACCGGCGGGCGTAATGAGGCCCGGCGCGCCCAGGCCGAGGATAACCTGGCGGTCGGTGTTGCCCATACCGCACCCTGGAGGGCTATGCGTTGAAAAATGGGCATCTGTGTAAATTTTAATTAGGTTATTGACTAAAAGAGGATATTATTTTGAAATTGGATAGAAACAGCAGAAAACTATTTTTGTGGTAAAATAGTCCTTTGTTTTTGTGCTATTCCATCTGCAGTTGCACCCTCCCAGCTATTCTGTTGTAATTATCCCCACCCCCCACACACACACCACTGTTCAGTACAGTATTTTAAAATGCTTAACTCCCGCAGTTTTTTATTTTTTTTTTGAGGCAGTTTAAATAAGGTAGTTGGGAGTGTGAGCATGAACAGGTGCCAGTTGTTCAGTTTCCCAGTACTCCGTGCCTGCTGTAACTTGTAAATTTTTTTTTATGAGTTCCCGATCCTCGCTGCCTTCCATGAGGACCGGGAGCTGCTGTAACAATAATTTTTTATGAGTTCCCGATCCTCGCTGTCTTCCATGAGGACCGGGAGTGTGACGAGGAGCATCCGGTTTGTCCAGGGAGCGAGTGAGCCTGCCTGCTGAACCAGAGGAGCCATAACTTAAATCGGTCAACGACAGGAATGAGCTACGTGCTGTGGGCATGTTCACTGAGCGAGGAGGTGAACATCAGAAGCAAGGTGCAACTTTTGTTTATTTTTTTTAACATGTGAGGCTTGTGAGAAGGAAAACTTGTTGGTGGAGATCGGTGGCGCTGTCCGTTGACCCGCTAAGGTGGTTGTCTCGTGAGTTGGTGGGGGAGACTGCTGCTCTCAACGTCGCATTGTCGGCTAACAGGGCAGTACGAGGCATTATAGATCGCTGCTTTAATGTGTAGCTTCAGTTTGAAGGGGGGGCAAGGTTAAAGAAAGACAGAAAAAAGTAATAAGGGATTATGTGTGATTTAAGAGTTGGCACTGAGTGTTGGGGAGCAGTATTTTTTACTAAGCGAGGGGAAAAAATGGCGTTTTTTTGAAATTCAGCTGTGTGGTTTTAGCCAATCATCAAGCAGGATGTGCACAAAGATACTTGTATGGGTGAAGGGGCATTTGAGCTGGCACCTTTTATTTCCTGGGCATCTATTGAAAGTTAATGTACCCCCCTGGCTAGGGTACTAGCCAATCAGATGCCAGGAAATAAAAAGCCCATTTTCTAAATAAGGCAAACACTAGAGATAGTCAAGAGGGGAATTTGGACACTATCCTGTGTTCCTGCTTGAAGTCATGTAGGCCAAATGTTTGTTATTACTTACATCTACAATGTCATAAGGCACTTTAATATTGCAACTGTGGCTCAGTCTCTCTATAGCTTTATAGGCTTTATGTGGCCTAGCTTTATAGACCAACAGTTGTTACACAGGCACATTATGTTTTAGACCAAAATAAAGTTAGGATGCAATATAGGGACAAACTCATTTATCCCTTGTTACAGGCAGTCTTGAGAAAAGGCAAGGAGGTTTTGGCTGAATCCCCTCTGGAAGTGGAAGCCTGGGTCTCCAAACACTGGCTGCGACTGCATCTTAAAGATCCTGCTCCTAAAAGACTCTGGCATCCTGAGAAGGAGAGAAGGAACCCGAGGAAGAATGGTAACTTGTGGGGAGAGCCTAGCAAAGAACTGACACCCTCTTCAGGAAATGGGTCTTCCACAGTTTCTCACCCTCGGCATGTTCATATGGAGGGTCCTAGGAGAAGGCATGGACAAGCAGTGATTCCCAGTGTGGTTGCCCTTGCAAAACCCCAGTGGCATAATAATAACATAGCCCGCATTAGGCACCAGTCTCATAGTGGTGCTGAATCTGAAGAGGGGCAAGAGATGGTACCCCCAGCTAAGCTGACTAAGGAGGAGTCAGTGCAAATTGAATCAGAGGAGATACCTGATGAGGATATTATGGAAGCAGCAGAATTAGAGCTATGGTCGGATAATCTGCCAGGAATTGAGGAAGAGGCAGCTAAGGGAGCCTTATCTTCTATGGAAGTGACTTCTAAGATCTCGCAGGAAGTAGGCAATGGATGTCTGTCAGTGGACGGAGCCCCCTCTCCGGACTGAAACATTTTAGGATAGTGGCTATTATCAAATTTCTGGGGGGTGGGTGTTGGGGTAGCCTTGTGGGACTTGGAGGACCTGGATGATTCAGTTATATTCCTGGTGGTAATGATAGCTGTCTGAAACCCTACGGCTGTTCCCCTTGGCCTCAGATGCCCCACCCTATTAAGGAATAAGGGTGGTATTGGGTACAATGTGTAACCTAGGTGGAGCTGGGTCAAGCCTGTCAGTGACTGGACGGTTCAACCTTCTTTTCCCCTACTCGAGGCCTTGGCTAGCATGGCAGGGAGCCTGTCCTAGCATCTGGCTGGGGTATAGCTCCAGTGTGCATACACCAAGACTCATTAGTGTTATTTTATAACTATTGTCATATCATCTTAGTAGTTTGAAGATTTATATAGTTTATACTGTTTTATACTGGTTAACTCACAGTTAGTGGGTGTATTTAGGGTATTAACTTAGGGAGTGCTGTTTAATTTCACCTATTTTCTTTCTCTTCAGTTAATAGGTCTTTTGGGGCTGCATCCCATACACTATAGCTTATCGCATTCGAATTTACTGCATATTCTACTTTCCTCAGGTATCCTGACTTACTACTTTTGTTTGTTGATTGGGGACTGCTGAGGTGAGTACTACATTTATCCTCTTTCTGTTGTTTTATCTCACGGAACCTCATCCCAGTGGTGTGGCATTCCAAGATGGGGCTTAAGCTTATATCATGGAATGTAAAGGGACTCACCCATCCAGCTAAGTGAAGTGTCGTTCTTAGACATCTCCACTCTATGCATGCAGATATTGCATTACTGCAGGAGACGCACTTGGTCGCAAGAACTGTGGGCTGGCTTAAGAGAATGTGGGTTGGGACTGTAATTGCTAGCTCAGCCCAGAACAAGTCTTAAGGGGTGGCTATTTTGATCAAGAAATCATGTCTATGGACATTGGATAAATCAATAAAAGATACCCAAGGTCGGTGGATAGGGGCTAGGTTTTCTCACCCTGAGGGTATGTAATGCTGGCAAATTTTTATGGACCAAACATGGATTCCCCTGAAGTACTTCTTGATTTCAATCAGGCGTTGGAGTCTCTCACTGAAGGACATTCAAACTGCCCACTTCTGATAGGGGGAGATTTCAACCTGGTATCCGCTGTGTTTTTGGATAAGTCCAGGCCCACCCCACAGGCCCACCCTAGAATGTTGGGCGCCCTACATGGAATGATGGAGGAATGGGGCCTGACTGATGTATGGCAAAGAGACCACCCTACAGGGAGGGATTACTCATTCTTTTCGTCTGTCCATGCAGTGTACAGCCGGATTGATTTCTGGCTTGCAAATAGGTGGGCAGCCAAAGACATAGTGGCAACTGAGATCAAAGATATTGTAGTATCGGATCATGCCCCTGTTTCCTGTATCTTTCAGATAGCGGGGCATTTGGGAGGGGGTACCAGATGGCGATGTAGTCCTTCCCTAATTAAGGATCCATTATTTCAGCGTATGGTGCGGGAAGTTGCCCGGGATTATTTTGTTCATAATAAACCGGGGGACACTTCCGTGGGCACGGTGTGGGAGGCTTTTAAAGGTGTGCTAAGAGGATACATTATAGCTTATGTGGTTCAGAAGAATAAGGAGCGTAAGGCAGAGTTTGATAGACTTCAGGCGGATCTTACCGCCACAGAAGCGCAGTTTAGAGAGTCTGCTGCGGACACCCCGGACACAACCCTACTCCGGAGGGTGGTTGGTTTAAAGTATCGGATCAACACTATACTTTACCAACAGATTGAATGGCATATGACTAGAGTCAAGCATGCCTATTGGGAGGGTGGGGATAAGAGTGGGAAGCTATTGGCATTCCAGCTTAGGAAACAACAGGCTGCTGCCAGTATTCAGGCCCTTCGAACGGAAACAGCGGAGACAGTAACAAGCTCCAAACAGATTAATGAGTGCATAGCGTGGTACTACCAGAGGTTGTATCAATCTCGCCTTTCTCAGAAAGGTGGAGATGCCAGGTGCCAGTTAAGGGATTTCTGTTCAGCGGTGCATATTCCCCGGTTGTCGGATGACATGAAGGAGGCATTAGATGCACCTATCACTGAAGCTGAAGTCAGTGAAGCCTTATCTCAGTTAGCTAAAGGGAAAGCTCCAGGACCTGATGGCATGATGGCTGAATTGTATCAGCTGATGGGTTCTGAAATTTGCCCTCCCTTACTCGCTGCTTTACAAGAATCGCATGCAGCTGGCTCTCTCCTGCCTACAATGCGGGAGGCATTGATCACCTTTATTTCAAAGAAATCGGATAATCAGCTAAACTGTGCTAATTATCGACCCATTTCGTTAATTTCTGTGGACACCAAGATTGTAGCCAAGGTTTTAGCCAAAAGAGTAATGGAGGTATTGCCCTCTATCATTCACCCATCTCAGGCCGGATTTACTAAAGATAGAGCAGTGGTAGAGAATATTCGCATGCTGCTCAATATTAAATGGCTGGCGTTACGATCCTCTATCCCTATGGCGGCTATGGCGGTGGATTTTTCGAAAGCATTTGATCCAATAGAGTGGCCCTACCTGTATGAAGTGTTTGATTTATATGGCTTTGGGGCTTACTTTAAACAGTGGTTACAAGTGTTGTACAACGAACCCATGGCGAGGATACTTACTAATAAAGATATCTCTGCGCCCTTCCTTCTTCAACGGGGCACCCGTTAGGAGTGCCCACTGTCCCCGCTACTTTTCTTGTTGGCTCTAGACCCCCTTATACGAGTGCTCCAGGCTAGTGAGAGGTCTCGAGGTGTGAGGGTGGGAGGGCAGGAGTATCTGACTATGGCATAAGCAGATGACTTGCTTCTCACCCTCTCTCATCCCCAGGAGTCTCTTCCCTTTGTGCTGGAGTCCCTGCATTTGTTTGCTAGTATTTTGGGGTTGGATATCAACCAAAAGAAAACTAGTGTCGCCCCTTTGAATGGGGTATGCACTAAAGAATGCTTACGGGGAACTGAATTGTCATGGGTGCCTGACGGGTTGCATTATTTAGGGATATACATCCCCTTTACTTGGGGACACATAGAGTCACGGAACTTTAACCCTTTGTTCACCCAATTGACTATTGAGGTGGCTCGTTGGAAATGCCTAAACCTATCCCTAATGGGAAAGGTGGCGACGCTTCGAATGCTCATGTTGCCCAGGGTAGCGTACCTGTTAAATAACCTCCCCATAGAGCTGTCAAATAAAGTGTTTCAGGTGTTAGATAAATTAATGTTGGACTACCTATGGGAAGGACGGAAGCCTAGATGGAGTGTTAATAAATTACGGGCACATTGGTCGTGAGGGGGCTTAGGACTTCCTTATTTTAAGGGATACCATTGGTCCTTCCTTGCAGCCCAGGCAGTTAAATGGTTTGTCCCAGCTTCTGGCAACCTGCCGCCATGGCTTGAGATGGAGAGACAGATTTTCCAGTCTATCCCCCTTAGTCTGCTGCTAACCCGGGTGAACATACCTCGGGACAAACTTATCCCGGTGATGGATGCTACAAGAGGAGCCTGGTTTCGTCTAATGAAGGCGGCCCGGAAGGAAAAGCAGAATGCTAGGGTGTCTTTCCGATATGTCGCTCTGTGGCGTAACCCACTTATTAGGGTTGGTAACCAACCTCTAGCTTGGGTCTCGTGGCAAGAGAAAGGGATCCATATTGTACAAGACCTCTATCTACCGAATTCCAGTACCCTAATGTCTTTTGGAGCAATTGCGTGCTCACTATGAGTTAAAAGTAGAGGATTTTTGGAGGTTCTTGCAATTACGTGATACTTTGCAGGCCACTGACTGGTCGAGCAAGGAGGACCCAAAGTGGTGTTGGATATCCTCACTGCACTTAAAATCTTCATTTCGAGGGCTAGCCGGCAAGTTCTATAGCACCTGGAGGGAGGCGCAGACAGATTATACAGAGCCGAGTAGGATGGCATGGAACATAGAAATTGGTAGACATATCGATTTGGAAGGTTGGTCTCGCTGTCTTCGGGCAGCGCACACTACTTATAAGGATGCCAGAAGCCAATTAATCCAGCTCAAGATCCTACTTCGCTGGTATAGGACACCTGCTATCTTGTCTAAATGGGGAGTTATTTTGCATGATGGTTGCTGGAGATGCGAACATAGTCCTGTTGACATTTTGCATCTTTTTTGGAATTGCCAGGTGCTGGCTCCTTTTTGGTCAGCGGTAGCAAGGGATTTTTCCTGGGTGGTGGGACAGCCTATAGACATGTCTCATCCAATGCTGCTGTTGGGTGATTGAGCCCCGTTAGCACGTTTGAGGCCGCAACACCAAGGTTGGGTTCTTGTGGTTCTGCTGGAGGCTAAACGGCTTATACTAAGATATTGGCGATAACCTGTGTCTCCACCTATCGATGCATGGCATGCGGCTGTCTCCAAGCTAGCTACCTTTGAAAGGTTAACTTGTGTGGCAAGGGGGAAGCTCCCTGCTTACTTTGCCAAATGGGAGGCCTACCTTAACTCGGCTTTGTGTCAGGCTCCCCCCTCCCCCATAGTACACTGATTACTTCATTGGGCCTTGGTCAGGGAACTAGATCCTATCTGGATTAAACGCAGATTTAAAAGAGGGGGCAGACTTTTGGGTGGGGTTTGGGAATTGGTATTGGTAGTGCTGGGTTGAGGTGGAGGGGGATTTGTCTCCCTCATATGGCTTTTTTTTTTCTGTCTCTTTATGTTTGCATACTAGTTCTATATCTGATCCAAGTAGCGTGTGGGATGTTTAGTGTTGGGATGGTGGCGGCCACATGACCTAAATAGTAGGGGGGGAAGTAGTGGACAAATTATGGTTGTTTACTGTTGTAAGTTGTAGCATTAGGAAGAGTTAAGATTTATGCAACAGTGATATGTATTTCGTATAATGTGTACATCCGTTTATGTGTAACTCTACGTTGTTAGAAGTCAATTGGTTTCTGGACATGTTGTTTATGAAAATAATAAAAATTATTCTATGATAATAAATAAATAAATAAATAAATAAAATAAATCCACTGTTCCTCTAGATGTATGAGTCATGGCATGATCCTGGATACTGTGCGACAATATCAAAGATGCGGCTCTGACTATCACACACCACCTATATATTCATGGAGTGGTACCTTTCCTGTTTATGTAGGCCTTCGGTTCAATAACTAGTGCCCTTAGGTGATATGGGTACAGTCAATTGCTCCCAGATGGGAGGCCAGCAGTGCTGTAAAATCCCTGTTTCATAGCCTGCTACTGCTGAGCATTTGTGGGGAACTTGATGTAGTGGTGTACCCTGCGTACCACAACATCCACAAACTGTCTCAGGCACATTGACACTGAGGACTGGGACATGCTCACAGTATCACCACTCGGGGTCTAGAATCCCCACTTGGGGTCTGGAAAAATAGCAGGACAAGAGGACACAGCATGAGATTAGAGGGATGCTGATTAAGGGGTAATGTGAGGAAGTTCTTTTTCACAAAAAGGGTGGGGGATGCATGGAATGGCCTACCTCAGGAAGTGGTGGATATGAATACAGTGCAGGGCTTCTAACAGGCATGGGATAGGCATAAGGGAGCAATACAGATAAGTATGAATAAATAGGCCATTGACAGAGTAAAGGCCTATGGCACATTCATGAGGTAGAAAAAATGGGCAGACTGGATGGGCCTTGTGGTCCCTATCTGCCGTCAACGTCTATGTTTCTATCCCCCAATTGCTAGGACATGGAGCACTGCACTCACCTTCACTTCTGTGGGTAGTGTACAACCTCAATGTGTGCTGCTCTGCAGGTCACCTCCAAGTTCACGGCACAGTTCTCCAACTGCAGCCTTGCCCAGGCAGTATCGTGAAATGCATTGTTCCTCATTCAGGTCAAGGTTAGATGTATGCCTGCAATATACATGCCTTGCATGTCTCCTGGGTCTGTACTGCTGCTGCCTGGCGTGATCTCGTGCAGTACCACCGTGTTGATGGGCACATCTCTGATGTTGTAGCATGGCCAACCTAATGCCCAGTAGAGCCACAGCCCCTGACATTCTTGTCTCTCTCTCCTCTGTTGCTTCTGTTGCTGCAGTATGGCCTCAGTAGTGAATCAACTCTGTCTGCCTGCTGTGCACCTCCTTTTTATGTTTGCTTGCGTGCATGCGCAAGAAACATTTTGTGGCAGCTTGCTGGAGTAGCAGGTTGTGGAAGTGTGGCAGTGCTGTGGCCAGTGCTGCCACTGCTATGTTGGGCTTGTCTCTGTGGCACCAATGAATGAGCACGCTGTCTATGACAGCAGTTGAGAAGCGTTCCACCAACTTGAAAGAAATCCGCTGCTGCAATGTGAGACAGGCTCATCATTGCAGTGACAGATCTGATACTCCTCCATTACGTGCTGTTCCTGCTGAAACATTTCAGTAAACATGGTGGCAGCTCCCGCCATCCACCTCTCACAGTCCCTAGAAAACCGATGTCAGCGGTGCCCAATCCCCCTGTCGGCATGCCCTCTCCCCAGTTCTTTTGCCAATGGGGGTGCCCAATCCATGTTGGCATAATGTCCTCCTTGTTTTATGTGTCTGCCAAGGGGGGTGCCCAATCCCCCTCAGCATCATGCCCCCCAAACACAGACATGCTTTCTTTGCCAACAGGGTGCCCAGTCCCCATCAGCTTCAGCCCCCCCACCAAAAAAAACAGGTGGCACACTGGGAACCCACCCCAGTGTGTGCAAATGTATTTGGCAAACCTGTAAAAAAAAAAAAACCTTCCTGCAACATTCCATTCCCCCACCGTAAAAGAAAGCGGTCCTTTGTGGTCCGACACCGCCCCTTTCCCAACCCGCACCCTCCCTCTGTGCACCCCACCTCCCTGCACTCCCCCCCACCCCATACTTACCTCTGGAGCCAGGTATGACGATCTTTATTGGGGTGGGAGACATCTGAACTCTTCAAAAGCCGACTGTGAACTGAAGAAAATCACGGTAAGCTTTATAATGGCACCAATGGGGGGGGGGGTCAACTTAGGTGGATATCTCAGCCATTTTTGTGACTTTCGGTTCCAAATTTTCAACATGGGGTTCTTGGGACCACACCTCTTGAGCTCACTGTCATTTTGTTATTCATTCCTGAAAGGTGATTTCATGGTCACTGCGTGGAATCACCTTTTGGGACTTATTAATGAAATGACAGTTTTACTGTTCATGAGGTAGGCTCCCAAGAAGCCCATGTTGCAAATCTGGTGAAAAAATTCCAAAAAATGACTGTGTTAAAAACATGTGTTGCACAGTTGCCATGCACGGTCGTAACGTAGA
This sequence comes from Neoceratodus forsteri, assembly GCA_016271365.2. Lineage (NCBI taxonomy): Eukaryota > Metazoa > Chordata > Ceratodontiformes > Ceratodontidae > Neoceratodus > Neoceratodus forsteri. The sequence goes on along the minus strand of CM028132.1, from coordinate 1,088,403,062 downwards.
GAATGTTTAATATTTTCACTCCAGATTTTCAACATTGCCATTTTTCCACACCTCCTTATGAACAGTACAGCTGTCACTTTTCACATCTTGCCCAAAATGTGTTTTCACACATCTGGCACACAATGGCGCGGTCGCTGTAGGAAATCAATTTTGGGACAGATTAAGAAAATCATAGTGACAGTGTTCATAAGGTGAGGTCTCCAAAAACCTATGTCGCAAATTTGGTGAAAAAATTCCAAATAATTACTGCATTAACAGTGTGCATTGTGCAGTTTCTATGCATGCTTGTAACTTCACCAATTTTTTAATTTTTCACTCCAGGTTTTCATTGCCATTTGTGCACACTGCCGCATTTTTTACATCCTGCCCAAAACATGTTTTTGCCCCTGTGGTGCATAATGGGCATGGTCACTGTGTGAAATCAACATTTGGGACAGATTAACAAAATGACAGTGCCACTGTTCATCAGCAGAAGTTCCAAAATGCCTATGCTGAAAATTTGTTGTAAAAAAAATTCCCCAAATTATTGCATTACAGGTGTGCGTTTTGCAGTTTCTGTGCAAACTCGTGACTTCACCAATTTCTTTATATTTTCACTCCAGAATTTCAACATTACCATTTTTTACACCTCTTCATGAACAGTACAGATGACATTTTTCACATCCTGTTCGAAATGTGTTTTTGCACCTGTTGTGCCAAATGGCACAGTTGCTGTGAAAAATCACCTTTCAGCTAATGAACTGATAGTGTCACTGTTCATGAGGTTGGGTCACAAAAAAGCCCATGTTGAAAACTTGGAGTGAAAATACCAAGAAACACCCAGGGCATTAGGGTTTCCAACCATAATTCCCTACCCTGTAGGGACTGACAGGTGTCAGGGGTGTGACTTGGGACTGTCGGCAGTAATGCTCACGCCATTCCACCCCCAACCCCACCCTGCAGCCAGTGACAGGCATCAAAGTGTACCTTGGACTCTTTGGCCCCTAAGTTCACGTCTTTCTCCTATACTGCACCCATTTCAGTGTATTTCCTTATGGAATTGAGTGAGTGTAAAGCCTGAACACCCCAAGGCACACCTCGACACTTGTTATTGTCTGCAGGGAAGGGTGAGGTGAAATGGCATGAGCATTATGGGCGATGACCCAAAGGCACAACCCAATGCCTGTCCATCTCTGCAGGGTGGGGGTGAGGTTGGCATCAGTTCAGTACTTCACTGCCATTCCTATTCTGCATCTGTCTAACTCCTGTACTTCTCGTGCTAAAGCCAGCAAGCAAACATTCAGCATTGACAAATGCTTGTGAGATGCTCTAATTGTCCTTAGCTCACCTGGGGCTGGTCTAGCTAGAGTTTGAATTTTTCAGTACATTCCACCTTTGAGAATCCCAGAAAAGAGGCTGTTACAGCATTTATTTGACACAAGGTGCCTTGCACCATGTCACAGCCCATTTATTGGTACAAGGGTGTTGCAAGACCACTTTGACACACACAGCCTGCATTTGACATACGCTGCATTGAGACATGCTCTTGGCGCAGACTTTGAAACAAGCCTCTCTTGCATTTTTACGTTCGCTTGCGTGCATGCACAAGGAACGTTTTGGGAGAGTAGCACACTTTGGAGGTGTGCCTCTCCCTTTCAATCCACTGCTCCGTTGAGCAGGTGTGGCGGTCCTGCACCAATGGGTGTGGGAGCTGTGTATGACAGCTGTGGTCTTCACTTCAAAGAAAACCACCGCTGTCATACACAGCGCTAGTAGGCCTCACGCCCCCACAAAGCTTTGGTGCCCGCGCTGGGGCCCACCCAGCGTGGCAAACATCCTCGTCATCTGCCGATGGGGGTGCCCAATCCCCCATCGGCTCCAGCCCCAAGCCATCCTTCTGCCACGCTGGGAGCCCACCCCAGCGTGGCAAATATCCCATGTAGTCTTTTTTTTTTCACCTGTAAAGCAAAAGCGGTCCCCGGCACTTCTCCCAGTCCCCTCCACAACCCGCACCCACCCACTGTGCACCCAGCCTCCCCCATACCCCCAACCCCTTACTTACCTCCGGGCTCGGCGTGTGATCTTGGTGGACCGGGCTACGTCTGCACTCTTCAAAGCCGAACTGAGGAAATGCGGTAAGCTGTATAATGGGCTAGATAGGGGTTTTCAACTTTTGCATATCTCAGGCATTTTGGAATTTTTGCACAAAATTTCAACATGGGGTTTAGGACCTTCTCATGAATGATGTCACTGTCATGGCATTGGGCCGAAGGGTGATTTCACAGTCACTGCGAAATCACCGCCCGGGCCTGGTGTCTGCCATGACAGCATCGATCAGAAGAATCACTAATGTTAAGGTGCAAAGTCAAATGATTCTTTTCTGGCGTGCATTGCGCGGTTCCTACGCAGGCTCGTAAGTTCACAAATTTTCAATATTTTCACTCCAGATTTTCAACAATGCCATTTTACCACACCTCCTTATGAGCAGTACAGCTGTCATTTTTCACATCCTGCCCAAAACGTGCTTCCGCCCATGTAGCGCACAATGGCGCAGTCGGTGTGCGAAATCAATGTATGGGATGCATTAAGAAAATCACGGTGACACCGTTCATTAGCAGAGGTCTTAAAATGGCTATGTTGAAAATTTGGTGAAAAAATTCCTAAAAATGACTGTTTTACGAGCGTGCGTTGCGCAGTTCCTACGCACGATCGTAACTTTGCGAATTTTCAATATTTTCACTCCAGATTTTCAACGTTGCCATTTTACCATACCTCCTCATGAGCAGTACAGCTGTCATTTTTCACATCCTGCCCAAAACATGTTTCCACCCGTGTAGCGCACAATGGTGCAGTCGGTGTGTGAACTCAATGTATGGGACACATTAAGAAAATCACAGTGACACTGTTCATGAGCAGAGGTCTTAAAATGGCTGTGTTGAAATTGAGTGAAAAACCTAAAATGACTGTTTTACAAGTGTTCATTAAGCAGCTCCTATGCACTCGTAAGTTTGTGAATTTTCAATATTTTCACTCCAGATTTTCAACATTGCCATTTACCACACCTCCTTATGAGCAGTACAGCTGTCATTTTACATCCTGCCCAAAGCGTGTTTCCGCCCATATAGTGCACAATGGCACAGTCGGTGTCTTGAAATCAATGTTATGGGACACAGTAAGAAAATCACAGTGACACTGTTCATTAGCAGAGGTTTAAATGGCAATGTTGAAAATTTGGTGAAAAAATTCTAAAATGACTGTTTCACGGTACATTGCACAGTTCCTGCGCTCGTAAGTTTGCGAATTTTCAATATTTTCACTCCAGATTTTCAACATTGCCATTTTACCACACCTCCTCATGAGCAGTACAGCTGTCATTTTTCACATCCTGCCCAAAACATGTTTTCACCCATGTAGCACACAATGGCGCAGTCGGTGTGCGAAATCAATGTGTGGAACACAGTAAGAAAATTACAGTGACACTGTTCATTAGCAGAGGTTTTAAAATGCCAATGTTGAAAATTTGGTAAAAAAATTCCTAACAATGACTGTTTTACGAGCGTGCGTTGCACAGTTCCCACGCACACTTGTAGGTTTGCGAATTTTCAATATTTCCACTCCAGATTTTCAACATTGCCATTTTACCACACTTCCTTATGAGCAGTACAGCTGTCATTTTTCACATCCTGCCCAAAACATGTTTCCACCTATGTAGCGCACAATGGGGGTAACAAAAAGGTCATGCTGAACATTTATTGTGCAAATACCAGCAATCGCACAGGGCATTAGGGTAAAGCACCATGCGTGCCAAACATCACTGCAAATACCTGCAAGCGAACGTTCGGCATTGACAAATGCTTGTTCTTTTTGACACAAGCTCCTTGCGTCATTCTGGGAGCTTTTAGAATCAGGCTGTTTGTGTGAGCATGAAACACAGTTTGTCATCTAGTCCACTATAGATCTTGTGCACTTTGTGTATTCATGATTCTGCTTTGTAGTTGCCCCCAAGATGTAAGGAGATGACATTAGCGAGTCAGTGCCCCTCACACAGGACTCCATGAGAAGGAAGGTTAAGTGAATGACTTTCTTTGTTGTAGATTGTGCTTTGATAGAACAAATACATTGCTGCATTTAAATGCACTGAAAGGTGTTTGCATTCCATGGGAATAAATACCACTGAAGTTAGACAGCTCCTACTTTCTTCAGTTATGCCTCTTTGTTATACTGTTGAAACAGTGTATCACTGATTAAAGTGTTGTTGTTTAAAGGGGAACAGTCAGCACTAAAAGCTCCACACCCAAGTGTGGGTCTGCCTTCTGGGAAGAAATGATTTTAAGTCACACTTATCATTAAGATCATGCGATCTGAGATATTTTAGTTTAAAAATCCACAGACCTTTTTCCTGTGATGGCAGTTGGAGTCTATTGCCTTTCCTCTCTGGAGTTGCTACTCATTCCAGTCCCGTGAAAGAAATCCCCCCTTGGAAGTGGACTTTGGAGAGGGTTAATTGCACTGCTGCATGCTACACATCAGAGAAGCGGTGGTAGTAGGTCTACAACAAGGCTATTCCTCTATTATGGCAGTATAGTGTAGAGGTTTGAGTAATGAGCTGTGAATGAGCCTGGTATATTCAGCAGACCAGACCTGGGTTTGATGCTCACAACTTCCACCTGCATACTGTGTGACTCTAAGCAAGTCACTTAACTGTCCGGTGCTCCCTGGTCACCCCTGAAAACAGGCACTTGTGCCTAGTGGGCCTTAACCGGTTACCAAAGACTGAAATAAAAAAATTAAAAAATAAAATAATATGAATAGGTATGCCACCATTGCCTGTATTCAACAGGGAGAATGCTTAGTCATTTTCAGCTGTTGTTGCAATCTTTCCAGATCGACTTGTGGGGTTTGGCTGTTCTGATATCCAGGGTCCAGAGACCGATGCTGGAGTTCTGCTGGTGGGGTTAGCCTGCAATGGACACCAGACCTATGAGGTCACCCTACGAGGGGTGAAATTCAATAAATGGCTGTCCTTTCTTTTGAGAACTGCAGTGTGTCTAACTGTGCCTAGTTGCAGACCCTGTTCTCTTTTCAGTCTCCTCCTCTTACATACATTTGTACATATATCTTAGCTACTTTTTTATTTTTATTCCCTTCTATCATTAAGTGGCATTATTTAGTACTGTTTTGTCTTAGAGAGCCATTTTGATCTAGTTATTCATCCAAACAACTGTGTTGTATATGAAAAGCTAGGGAGGTGGTCCAGGATTTGGCAGCTTGGCTTCAATGCCAAGAAATGCAAAGTTATGCATATTGGAGCCAACAATCCTAGGACAGAGTACTGTCTGGATGGAGTCAGAGTATCTTCATCAGAGGAGGAGAAGAACCTGGGAGTAATGATCACTAGTGACCTGAAGCACTCCACGCAGTACAAGAAAGCAGCAGCAAAGGTAAACAAGATGCTGGGATGCATATCTAGGGGGATCAGTAATAGGAGAGAGGAGGTTATATGGCCCTTATACAGGTCACTGGTAAGGCCGCATCTAGAGTGTGGAGTTCAGTATTGGTGCCCACACCTCAAAAAGGACATTAACCTGCTGGAGAAGCTTCAGAGGAGGGCTACAAAGATAATAGCCGGTCATCAGGGTAAGGCATATGAGGAGAGGTTGAGGGCACAGAACATGTACTCCCTGGAAGACAGGAGAGAGAGAGAGAGCGGGGACATGATTGGTACCTTCCAGTACTTGAAAGGGATAAATAAGGTTGATAAGGAGAGTCTCTTTAAACTGGGTGACAACCATAACATGAGGGGGCATAGTCTTAAGCTGGAGGGTGGGAGGTTTAGGAGGGATGTTGGGAAGTACTTCTTCACAGAGAGGGTGGTGGACACTTGGAATGTGCTTCCAGAAGAAGTAATCTAATTGAAGACAGTGGGCAGCTTTAAGAGAGGCTGGGACAGGCATGGGGGAAGGTAAGTGCCATGGATAGGGAGGATGGGAGGAGTGGGGAGAGGGGGCAGGGACAGTAGCTCAAACTGTGGATCCTGCAACACGAGCAGACTTAATAGACCAAATGGCCTTCTTCTGCTGGCTTCTTCATATGTTTGTATCCCCTCTATGGAGTTACTGTGAGGATGCTTTAGTGTGGTTGGTTGTTTGGTTTTCTTGTGTTACTATTTATTATTAGTATGTGATAATTATGTCTTATTTTATTTATTTTTTATCAAGGTGCATTTTGTAACCTTGCCTGATTAGTTCCTGTACCTATACTAGACATGAAGTCTAAATAACTCTGCTGACCTACTTCAGGTGGTGTTAATGAGTCTATGAGTTTATGCTGGTGGCTCATTGTGGGATATCCTATCTTAGTATGGATTAGCAGAGTGTTTTAAAGGACTCATAAACAGGTCCTTGATATATGCCCTGGAAAAAGACAGCATCAAAGGTGAGGGGCTTATGTACATAATGCTGGGTTCCCTTGTCCTGGAATCTTGTTTAATCCGTGGTTGCTAAGGCATAAATGTTGCGGCAAAATATAAATAAATCCCAGGCTCCTGTTTAAAGTTAGCTCAACGGTAGCTCCATAACATGGCGGCTATGTCCATACGTGATTTCATCATCTGAGCAACAGTGCTCAGAAGTGGTAATGCAAGCTGAATGGGGGCTTATGAATAAAATATGAAATTACCTTTACGAAGTGCTTCCTCTCCAAATCCTTTACCTGTGCAGGTGTGAAATCGGTGGTCTAAATAAGGAGGAGAATGGATCTTCCACTGTGTTAAGGGATAAGATTTTGACCTCTTTAGGGTAGTTTTGGGACCTTCCATCGAGGATGGGGACGTTTCCAGGGTGGAGCAAAATAGTCCCTTGGGAGGTTCTTTTCAGGGAGACAGTAGTGATTATTGCTTATAAGAATTCGTACATTGCTAATCTACTGATGGCAAAATCTACACTGCTGGATAAAATGGGCTTGTATCTGGTGGACAAGAGTGTATGGGCTTTTTCAAAACAAACACTACATAATGTTGATCACAATCAAACTAGTGCTCAGTTTGAAATCCCAGTTACCAATTATTTTTTAGCACTAGCAGGCTACAATGATGCCCCTGATAATTGACCATTACTGGAAAAGGACTGTTTCTCTCCTGTCACTGGAATCCATTCTCACTGCTCAGATATTAATTGTACATGGAGAGGGGGGCAACGAGGCTGTATTTACAAATTTTATTGTATCATGGAATATTGCAGGGTTAGATCGTCTGCTTCAGGACAATGAATGGAAAAAACAATACACAATTTCTCTAGTGCATGTTTCCAAGAAACGTGGCATAATCATGTTGAACATTTGGATTTCAATGGTTGTGCATTATTCCAGAGTCCTGCTATTAAGGTGTTTAATATGGGTAGGCGAGCTGGGGGACTTAAGACTTTAATTAGAATAGGTGTTTTTGACAAAATCAATCTACTAACGACAGATAAAATCTGTGCTGCTATACTTGTAAAAAAAGCAGACATTAATATAATATTGTTTAACGTATATATTCCCCCATTTGAATCAAAATGTTTTGAGGTTGATTGCTGGAAAAGATTAGGTAATGTCTCAATAGAATTCCAGCTACAATTTTCAACAGCATTTGTATTAATCATAGGTGATTTAAATGCAAGAGTTGGTATTTTAGATGGGCGATAATTCCATTCTTTTTTTTTTTTTTAATTTATTCTTTATGTGTACCCTCCTACCACCAAGCATCTGCCCCAGTCACGGCCCCCCACGACCATAGCTCCCTCATATTAGCCACCCTCATGTGACCCCCTGGATTGCCCCCCAGGGCAGGGTCATGGCACCCTGGCACCCTGGTACCCTGGCCCGAGGTGCCATGAACATTGGGATAGGGCGGGAGTTGGCCTGGGGGAGCTGATTGTGGATGGAGGGGTGGGCTTCATAGAGGTGGCAGGTGGGCGTGTTTTTTCCCCCCATTTTTCTGCAGGGGCAGGAATGTGTAATGACACCAGTATCCATCCCACCCCCTTGGTCCTTGCTGGCACCGACTGCTTGTGGAACCTATGGCCTCTGCCAGAGGGTCCCCATGCACCGGTGACACCCACACCCCCTCAGAGAAGGGAGAGCAGTCCATGGAACGCCTGGCCTCTCCCGGCCGCCCTCTGATTACCCAGGTCCATTCCCAAACCCGGGTCGCCGGCATTGCAAGTGGAAATCCAACCACTGCGCCGATGGGCCAGCACAATAATTCCATTCTTAACTGGATGTTCCCTACCTCAGCTTTTCACTCTAGATCCTCAGTGGATAAAAAGTTGAATTCCAATTGGCATCAACTAATAAAAATTGCTAAGCTTAGTCATTTATTCCCATTAAATGGCAGAATGACGAGTGATTCTCTTGGTACTCCAGACTTCTTTTCCAAACTGAAAACTTCAGTCTTAGACTTGGCCCTTTGAAGAGGTCCATCTGATTTCTGGAGTGATTTAAAAGTATGAACCAGAACAGAAAGTGATCACCTTCCTATTAGCCTGCAAAATAACTATTTGAGTGAGTTATGTAATACATGAATGTACTCACCTCAAATGTATGAGCCCTGTTTAGAAGTTAGATACACAAAAAGACTAAGATGGTCTATTAATTTAGAAAATAAGATCAGACCTCAGCTCATACTGATCTTGGACAAGCATATAGGAACCATCCAGATGAGTGAGTCATTATGAAGTCTAGATAAAAAAATCACACAAGGAATTGTGTATAATATGACAGCTGCTCTATAAAACAGAAGATTTAAAGGTGGAAGCCCATCAGTGGAAGATTTGGTTTGACAGAGAGTGAAAATCAAAAAGAAACAATTGATAGCCATATTAAGATTTATTAGGAAAGACCCTAGTCTAGAAAAATGTTTTATGCTTAAAATGGAAAGAGAGTTACAGGACACTACTTCAAAAGAAAAAGCAAGATTATCATGAGGCCCAGTTGGAATATATGAGGATAACTATTAATAATAAATATCAAAAGACTTTTGGGGCCTTAGTTGGGAAAGGACATACTGTAATGATTATTGTCAAGAAGTTAAAATATGCATAAACCCTGATATATGGCTGAGGTATTTTACAAATATTATGTATGATCCTCTAAAGCATGTTTCTTGGACACCTCCTTTTATGGGGACTGTCACCTCAAGTCTCTTTGTTATTACTGAACAGGATGTCCTCCTAATGGCTATTGGTAGACTGAAATCCAATAAAGCCCCAGGCCTGGATAAGTAACCGGCTGAGATTTATTGCTGCCTGATGTATCATTGGGTCAGATTTCTGTCTCTCTTCTTTAATAAATGTATTCAAGAGAATAATATCCCCATTTCATGGAAATGCTCAATAACAATTCCAATATTCAAAAAGGGAGACAGACAGGACCCAAAAATGTATAGACCTGTAAGTATAACTGATGTAACGCTTAAGATATTTTCTTCAGTTATATGAGATAGATTAAAACAGGAAATGAAAAGGTTGGCTGGCATCTCACAATATCAAACAGAATTCAAAGAAGGATTTTCTACTACTGATAACTGTTATATATTGCTTCACATAATAGAAAAATATTACAAAGTAAGAGGGCAAAACATTTGTGTTGCTTTCATTGCTTACAGTGCAGCATTTGATTCTCTTAATAGGAAAACACTATGTTGAGGTGGGGCATAAGCGCCCTAGTAATAAGTGTGAGGTGTGGGATAGCAAGGAGGATGCTTTTCCACAATTGTAGATGCACCAAATAATATATTTATTGAAAGAAACCAAAACAATAAAGCCGAACTTCAGGCGACAAAGAAAATAAATCATAAACACAATAGATAGTGTAACATCATCTTGAAACACTAGAATGAGCTAGTGTAACGCACACACTGAGGTCAGAACAAGTCTGCACCTCACCAGACTATCTGAAGAACTAAAGACAAGACATGTCTTATATACTCTTAAGAACATGTGACTTAGAAGCTCCTCTCTTAAGTTAAAACCAAAAATACTTTTACAAAATAGGAGTAATTTATTTAACTAACAACACAAAACACATTATATCCTAACCCTAATACATTACATCTTTCTGAATTGAAATAATAAAGGCTAGAAATTAAGCTAAGTTTTACAATTACCAACTTAGCTCCACCTTCTATACTATACCTTTAAATATAGAAGGAAACCAGCCGCCCAGCTCTATAGAGCCAAGAGGAGAGCAAGAATTATAAGCTTAGGGTGCTACTTGGAACTACATAGCCACCAGTAATAGACATATTTATACATAAAATAAAAGGTTGGTAAAGACTTCAAGTTTACATTATTTAGAGACTATTCTTTTTAGGACTCTAAGTGTTACCAATAAATGTGTTATAACCATGGGGGGGGTAATTCTGCAGCTAAAAATACTCTTTCAGTAAGTGTTGATATCTTGAAAAACACTTTAAACACTTTAAGTGTTTTCTCAATCCTATTTCATGTTCAGAAAAGCATATGTCTGATATAAAAAGGGGATATTTAAAATATTAAAGGAAGAGAGAGATATCAAAACGTATTTACTGCAGGTTTAGCGTCTTGCAAAGTAAACAACAAAGCAGCGTTTTACCCTGCCGACTGCCGAAATAGGAAACATAGAAACATAGAAACATAGAAGTTAACGGCAGATAAGGACCGCAAGGCCCATCCAGTCTGCCCACTTCTTTTTCTACCTTATAAATGTGCCATTGGCCTTTGCTCTGTCAGAGGCCTATCTATTCATACTCATTTGTATTGCTCCCTTATGCCTATCCCATGCCTGTTTGAAGCCCTGCACTGTATTCATAGCCACCACTTCTTGAGGTAGGCCATTCCATGCATCCACCACCCTTTCTGTGAAAAAGAATTTCCTCACATTCCCCCTTAATCAGCCCACCTTTAATCTCATGCTGTGTCCTCTTGTCCTGCTATTTTTCTTATATCTAAACATGTTAGACTCTTTCACCTTGTTAATGCCCTTAAGGTGTTTGAATGCATCGATCATATCACCTCTCTCCCTCCTTTGCTCAAGGGTATACATATTGAGCTCTGTTAATCTGTCCTCATATGTCTTCTGATGCAGTCCCTGCACCATTTGGTTGCCTTCTCTGGACTGCCTCAATTTGGTTAATGTCCTTGTGAAGGTGTGGCCTCAATACTGCACGCAGTACTCCAGATGGGGCCTAACCAGTGTCTTGTAAAGAGGGATTATTACCTCCCTCTTACGACTTGTGATACCCCTACTAATACATCCTAACACCCCCCTAGCCTTACCTACTGCTTTAGAGGTCTGCTTGGATGATTTCAGGTCATCAGTGATGATGATGCCCAAGTCTCTTTCTTCCTTTGTGACTGCTAGCAACTCCCCTCCCAGCCTATAGGTGGCTTCAGGGTTTCTCTTCCCTATGTGCATGATCTTGCACTACTTTGCGTTAAATCCCAGTTGCTACTCTTCTGACCATTTTGCTAGTTTATCCAGGTGTCTTCTCATTCTGCCCACCCCATCTGGATCATCTACTCTGTTGCAGATCTTGGTGTCATCTGCAAACAGACAAACCTTACCCTCTAGTCCATCTGCAAGGTCACTAATGAAGATGTTGATGAGGACTGGCCCCAGGACTGATCCCTGAGGTATCCCACTTGTGACTTGCATCTCTTCTGACTGTATACCATTTACCACCACTCTCTGTTTTCTGCCCGTCAATCAGTTTGCCACCCAGGTGACCAACTTCTGACCCACCCCAAGCCTACCCAGCTTATTTATCAATCTTCTATGTGGAACAGTGTCAAAAGCTTTGCTGAAGTCAAGGTAGGCGACATCAACTGCTCCCCCCTTGGTCCACCACTCTGGTTACCCAGTCAAAGAAATCTATGAGATTAGTTTGACAGGACCTTCCTTTTGTAAACCCATGCTGTCTTGGATCCTGTGCCCCTTTGGATTCCAGGTGTTGAACTATCCTTTCCTTAAGGAGTGCCTCCATAATCTTGCCCACTACTAAGGTAAGACTGACTGGTCTGTAGTTCCCAGCCTCCTCCCTGCTACCACTCTTGTGGAGCGGGATCACATGAGCCCTTCTCCAGTCTTCTGGGACCTCTCCTGTGCTCAGAGACTCACTAAACAGTTCTGCTAATGGCTCTGCTAGTTCCACCTTTAGCTCCTTAAGTACCCTGGGATGTATGCCATCAGGTCCCATTGCCTTGTCCACCCTGAGCTTAGCAAGCTCTTGTAGGACCCTTTCTTTTGTGAAGGGAGTAGTGCTCACCTCCCTCCCCCCCCTGTGTCCATGGTGCTGAGCTGTGGGCCCTGCCCTACCTTCTCTTCAGTAAATACTGAGCAAAGTATCTATTTAGGATAGATGCTTTTACATGGTCCTCCTCTCACATGCTCCCTTTCTCCATTAAGCTTAGCAATACCTCTCTGGACTTTCTCCTTTCACTAATATATCTATAGAAAGTCTTGTCACCTTCTTTTTACTGTTTGTGCTAGTATTTCCTCAGTTTGGGACTTTGCCTGCCTTACTGCCTTCCCTGCTTCCCTTAGGGCAGTTTGGTATGCCTCCCTATCTTCATCCCGCTGTGTTCCCTTATATTTCCTGAAGGCCAGCCTTTTGGTTCTGACCTTTTCTGCTACTGTATTTGAGAACCAAAGTGGTTTCCTTCTTCTTTTGCACTTCCTTTTCTGTCTAACACAATGGGATGTTGCTTCAAGTATTGTATCCTTAATGCTTGCCCACTTTGCCTGTACCCCCTCACCTGTCTTTTTGCCAGGGCTAGCTTAACTCTGTTGGCCATCTTATCAAAGTCAGCTCCTCTGAAGTCTATATTTTTGCCTTGGAATGGGATGATTTAGATGTAGTGGCCAAATTGGACTATACCATGTGATGGTCACTGGCCCCAGGTGACCTTCTACCTGGAGATCTGTGATCCCTTCCCTGTTAGTCAGTACTAGATCTAGGACAGCCCTGTCTCTTGTGGGTTGTTGTACCAGTTGTTTGAGGCCCTCCCCCTGCAGGGAATCCACTATGTGTCTAATTCTGGCAGATGTTCCTGCTGGTATTGACCAATCTGTATCCGGCATGTTGAAGTCTCCCATTATCAGAACCTCCTCTTTAGCTGTCATGTTTTGTATATCTTCTAACAGTAATGTGTCTATGTCCTCCGCCTGGTCTGGGGGCCTGTAGACAACCCCAGTTCTTATGGCTGTCCCATTTCCTGTTTCCAGGGTGACCCACAGTTCTTCTGGCTCCTTATGTGTATTCTGAATTTCTGTAGCTTTGATATTTTCATTGACATACAGGGCCCTCCTCCCCCTTTCACCTCGGTCTCTTCTGAACAATACATAGCCAGTACTGAAGTCTCCCAAGTGTGGTCACTGGTAAACCATGTCTCATTAATTGCTACTATGTCCAGTTTAGCCTCTGACATTATTGCCTGCAGGTCTGGGATCTTATTTCCCAGGCTGTGAGCATTTGTGTACATGATGTTCCATTGGCCAGATTTTGGTGTGTTAGTTGTTGGGTGAGGTTTGGCATTACCCCTGTGCGTTGTATGGGGAGACAAACCTTTTTTCTTACCTGGTGATGCAAATGAACTGCAAACATGCTGAATCCCTGTTTGACCACTAGCTGAGGGGGGAGGGATGTTCTTCCCATTCGACGTATGGGGTGCTGCACCCCTCTCCCCATTTGCTAGTTTAAATATTCTGCAAAGACGTCAAACTTCTGCCCCAATGCACTTACTCCCTCCTTAGTCAGATGCAGTCCATCAAATTTAAAGAACTTTCGCACCCAGAACTGTTGCCAGTTCCCTACAAATCTGTGTCCTTTTTCCTGGCACCAGCCCTTGAGCCACGTGTTTAGCTCCCCTATCTCCCCTTCTCTGACCTTCCGTCCATCTGCCCCCCTCTCCCAGACTGGCAGGATCTCAGAGAAGGAGATGCCAGATGAAATGGATGATAGTTTGTCACCCAGCCTGGTCAGGTGTTCCTTGGTCTCCACAACTGACCAGCTGGTGAGATAATTAGTCCCTACGTGTACTAGGACATCAATGTTTTCTCCTGCTTTGTGAAAAATTTTAGCAATGCGGTCAGTGTCTCTCCATGCTGATGTACCTGGGAGACATCTGACCATTACCCCTGGCTGGAGATGGGTATCAACTCCCCGAATCATGGAGTCTCCTATGATCAGAAGTTTTTTGGATTCCCTTTTTGCTTTTTTTTGTTTTTATTCCTGATTTGGGTGAGTTTTGTTGTGCTAGCTCCTGTGCCACAGTGTCCTGCTCTGCAGTGTCTTCTGCCTCTTTGTTTGATTTCAGAGATAGAGGCAGATACCTGTTTGTAGTGTTTATATGGTTTTTGGAGGTAATATGTTGGAGAGCAGAGAGTGATGGGGCACCCGATTTGCCCCTCCTAACCACCTGCCAACCTCCTGGTCCAACTACCCTCTGCAGTCAAGGTTTTTCTGTTGGATGCTGGGGAAATGGCGGGTGGTTCTTATAATGTATTTCCTCTTGAATATGAAATTTGAGGCGTGCAATCTCTGCCCATGCTGCCCGGAGCTGAGCCCTAAGATCTCCCATGGCCCAGTATGTAGGACAGTGTCCTAAATCCTGTAAGACTGTCCTTCTGAACATTGTTCCACAGTACCTGCAGTTAATGAGATCCATTCCAGATAAGTTGCTGGGTTTATAACCTAGTCAGAGTAATTAGAAGGAAAAAAAATGCAAGTAATGGTTTGATTGTGTTTTGTTTTTGTTTAACAAGTTAAATTACTAGTGCCCCTGTAAATGAGCTCACCTTGTGGATGCCCCACTGATCTGCCCCTTCCTGCTCTGCCACAGGAAATGTCACAACTGTGGTACCCTATAAAAGGAGTGTAGTGTGGAGTGGTTGGGTATGGGGTGGGTGGCTGGGCCCTTTCCCTGCTGAAAAAGAAGAACCACGGACGAAAGAACAAGGAGGTAAGAGCAGAAACAATCAGTCAACAACAAATGCAGTAACCCTGAAAGCTTATCCTAATGTTAGATAAAACTGTAAAACCTGTAAAGCACCACCTGTAATAATTTCAGAGAAGATATAAGCTGTAGAAACACTTTGCAACAGAAAATAAAGCAATGAAATGTTAGCAACAAACAGTAGCAATCCCTGTGAGTAAAAATAAAAACAACACCACACAGTAAATCTGCTTAGCCAAAAGAAGTCTTAATCCTTTTCCCTTGCTCTGGTAAGGTTCTCTACTCTGCCTTTCAAGCAGTCTTGGAAGGAAAGAGCTCAGGTGAAGCTAGGTGCCTTGGCCAGCAAACCAAGTCTGATTATGAGGTGACACTAAATACTTAGTATTTAGTGTCACAAAGTGTAAAACGTACCTGAAACAGGAATGTCAATCCTCTAAAGGACACAAAATAACATGTAGTGAAGGAATAAACACAGTATCACTTCAGGAGAAACCAGGAAGTGAAAAGCGCACCGAGGTGAATGTAGAGAACCGCTCGCACTATCGAAAAGCGGTAATTCTCTTTACAGGAGGGGCTCGGGGAGACAAACGCTGGTGTTCAAAAAGACATGCGTCATAATGAGGTTGGAAGATGCAATAATAGCATCTGACAAAGCCAGATGATGATACAAGGGAACCATACCTTTTTTTTAAAAAAGAAAACAAAAGGCACATGACTAAACAGGGATTTTAAACCCTTTTTCTACAATACAAATGAACGCTAGCCGGGCACTATAATACAAAGATTTATAATCACAGGGATTTATATCTCAAGACTGCATTTGTGTAACAGCATTTAACTTCCTTTCGAGAAATTAAATGTTCACATGTTTACCAACTGGTGGGGGGTAAGCTTCCTATACCAGAGTCATAAAAGAAGTATAGAGGTAGAGAAGACATTATATAGGTGGCCAGCCTATATATTTGAAAGGAAAGAGAAAAGGACAGAACAAAAAGGGCTGTTGCAACAGACTCTAAAAAAAAAGAATTATGGTCTGGTATACGAAGTTGTTCCCCTACACTCCTCCCCACTCAAGAGGAAACCAATGTTTTACTATCTAACTTCCATTGGTTTACATTGTTCAAGTTCGTAGAATGTGCCAGATCTCCACAGAAATGAAAAGGAGATGGAGCTTTAGCCCTCCCACTCCCAAAGCTCCACTCCAGAGTCCCATTTGAAATAAATTATGCATAGATAAAAATAAATACTTAAGGAATTTAAGCATCAGTTTCTTTTACTCCAGAGTCTGGTAACAAAGAATTCCTGTCTGCACCATAATGTGACAAATAGTCAGCGTTATCATGTGTTTTTCCTGATCTATGTTGTATCTCAAACCTATAAGGTTGGAGAGCCAAATACCATTGCATAATGCGAGGGTTTTTATCTTTCATTATTTGTAACCAACATAATGGGTTGTGATCTGTTATAATTAGAAAAGGTCTGCCGCATAGATAAAATTTTAAGGCATTTATTGCCCAACGAATGGCCAAGCATTCTTTTTCAATCGTTGAATACTTAGTTTCTCTAGGATGTAGCTTCCTACTAATAAATATGATTGGGTGTTCTTCTCCATCAAATTGTGAGAGAACAGCCCCAATACCCTGATTAGATGCATCGGTTTGGACTATGAAAGATTTCTGAAAATTTGGACTATACAAAACAGGTTAGGAACAGAGTATAGCTTTCAGTATAGTAAATGCTTCCTCACATTGTACAGTCCATTGGACTTTTTCGGGTTTATTTTTCTTAGTCAAATCAATCAAGGGGCTAGCTATATGTGCAAAATTAGCTACAAACCGTCGATAATAACTAGCCAAACCTAAGAATGATTATACTTGTTTGCTTGTCTGTGGCTGCAGGCTATTAGTGATAGCATCAACCTTACCAATTTCAGGCTTCACCCTCCCTTGTCCAATTATAAAGCCTAGATATTTGGTTTCCTGCATACCTAATGAGCATTTACTCGGATTTATGGTCAGACCTGCATTAGTTATAACTGACAAGACATTCTGAAGATGCTTTAAATGGTCTTCCCATGATGAGCTGAAAATAATAACGTCATCTAAAGTATGCTGTACTGTAATTCATATAAGACTGTAGTAGTTGATCCATACATCTCTGAAAGGTTGCTGGGGCCCCATGTAGACCAAATGGCATTTTTGTAAATTGAAATAGCCCTATTGGGGTACTGAAAGCTGTCTTATCTTGGGAATCGGCATCTAGAGGTATTTTCCAATATCCCTTTGAAAGGTCTAAAGTACTTATTTATTGGGCATTGCCTAACCTATCTATGATATCATTGGTTCGGGGCATTGGGTACCCGTCGAATCGAGATACAGCGTTTAACTTGCGAATGTCTAGGTAAACCCTGACACCTCCTTCTTTTTTATTTACTACCACCATAGGAAAACTCCAAGGGCTTTTTGAGGATTTAATTATTCCTAGTTGTTGCATTTTCAATATTTCTTTAATTACTTCTTCTCTTAAACTCTCAGGTAGTCTATAAGGTTTATGTCTGATAGGGTTATTAGTGGTCACTTCTATATGGTGTTCAACTCCCTCAACTTTCCCCGATATTGTTGTAAAGGTGTTCTGGAAATTACTTACAATATCTTCTAATTCTTTCTTTTGTTTGGCATTTAGTTTATTGTTAATAATTATATCTTTGGTCTCATTTTGGCCATCCAAATGTTCATAAGCTAGCTCCAGTTCACTTTTCAGTATTTCAGGATATACAAATAAGCTTGATGAACCTCTGTCATGCCACAATTTCAACAAGTTAGCATGATAGATTTTTAGTTGTTGTTTTTTTAGGATAAATTATTTCGTAGTTCACTGGTCCTACTTGTCTATGAATAGTATAGGGCCCCTGCCATTTCATTAATAATTTATTCTCTGTACAGGGTAACAGCAAGAGAACTCTATCAGCTGGCTGGAATGTTTTAGACCCAACTCCTTGATCATAATATTGTTTTTGGGACATCTGATGTTCTTTATTAGTCTGTTGGGTCATCTTAGCAAATTTTGCTAACCTTTGGTGTAAGGAAGTGACATACTCCAATGTGGATACTGGAATAGTGTCTACCTTAGACCCTTCCCAATTTTCCTTTATTATGTCTAATACTCCTCTTGGATTTTTCCCAAAAAGTAATTCAAAAGGAGAGTAGCCGGTTGATGCCTGGGGAACCTTTTGATAGGCAAACATTAAGTAGGGCAAGTACTTGTCCCAATATTTACCTTCATCAGTAATACATTTTTTTTACATTTGCTTTAGAGTTTTATTAAAGCATTCCACCAGTCCATCAGATTGTGGATGATAGGGAGATGTAAAAATGGAATGTACCCATAAGGCCTGATAGAGACGTTTCAATACCTGCAAACAGAAATTGCTGCCTCTATCAGTCAGTATTTCTTTGGGTATACCCATCCTGGAAAATACTTTGAATAATTCTTCAGCTACTTTTTCAGCTATGACTGTTCGCATAGGTATTGCCTCAGGGTATTTCGAAAAATAATCGCATATAACTAAAATAAAATGGTTCCCCTTGGCACTTTTAGGTAAAGGATCGACTATGTCCATAGCAATATGAGTAAATGGGGCATCCACTAAAGGTAAAGGCTATAGGGGCACCTTATCTTTTCCAAGTGTAGGTCTTACTTTTTGACACTGTACACATGATTTACAATATTCAGCCAGATGATCATGTATACCTGGCCAAAAGAACCTGTACAGCAATCTCTGCAATGTATGTTCTTTACCTTGATGACCAGCTATAGGGATTTCATATGCAAGTGTCAGTAACTGTTCTCAGTAAACAGTGGGTACAAGTAACTGTAATACAGACTCTCCAGTTTTTACATTTAAACATTTCCTATATAATAGTCCCTTATACAGCACAAATTTATGCTCTGTGTTTTGTTCATTGCCTACCTGTAGAAATAAAGGTTTTAATGAATTATCTTGCATTTGTGCTACTCTAAAGTCCGACCGTGAACTCAAGTCCTTAAAGTCAACAGTGTCTTTAGAGTCTTTATGTAAGTGTTGCCACATCTGCTTTTCCTGCCGCTTTTCTTTTTTTGTTTTTCTTGTCTTCCCAGGAAGCTCAAACAGATCATCATCAAATGGGAAGGAGCGTTGCAAAACTGTGTCTTTCTTTTCTTGCGCTCTGGTAGTCATTGCTCCTATATTGGTAGCATTGGCAAGTAACTGTGAGAAGTCTGGGTGGTCATGCCCTGTAATAACTGGTACTAGTAGATGAGGAACCACCCCTACATCCATATTTCGGGTACTTGCTTGTACTTGCACCTCAACTTGTTGCATAGGGTACATATGTGTATCTCCATGAATACAAATTACTCATGTTTGTTTGGAAAATTCAGGAACTGTAGATATCATACAGGCTTTAACTAATGTTTTTCTACTACCAGAGTCTAATAGTCTGACCATATCTTTGCCATTGATTTTAATAGGTGTAATATACTGCCCCCAATTGGCCAATACTAAATGAGTAAGGCTAGATTTCTTTTTTGGACAAAATCTTGCAATATGTCCTTTCCCTTGGCAAAAATGACATATTATTTCAGTGTGGGGGGGGGTTGGGAACATTTGTTGTTTTAGCAGTTCCACTAGATATGGGTGTAGTAGATGAAGAAGCTCTTACCGTGGGATGGGTTATATTAGCACCAGAATATCCTTTGGTCCTGTTCGGTCTTGCAGTTAGGTAATCCTCTGCCAACTGTACTGCTTTTTTAGCTGTCTCTGGACGGTGTTCCCGAACCCACATCTGGACATCTTGAGGTAGAATATGTATGAATTGTTCCAAGACAACAGCCTCTAACATCTGTTCTTTTGTGTTAGTGGAGGGTTGTAACCACTTGGTACACAAGTCTTTAAGTCTAGTAAAAGGTTCTTGTGGGGTATCTGATGACTGAAATCTCAGGGTTCGAAATCTTTGTCTATAAGTTTCGAGACAGATATCATAGTGTTTCAGAATAGCTTCTTTGACAGTGTCATAATTTTCACTCATCGCACTGTCTACATTACCATAGGCCAGTTGAGCTTTTCCCATCAGATAAGGAGCGAGACATATTACCCACTGGCCCCTAGGCCATTGACAGGCTCATGCTATATGCTCAAACATAGTTAAATATGTTTCTATATCATCAGTCACACTCAATTTAGTCAATTTTATGTCTTTGGGGTTATCCCCTGTCGGAGGAGGGGCCCTACTGATGCCAAGTGCTTGAATAGCCCTCAAGGTGTCAGCCCACCTGGCCTCATTTCTTTGCATGTTCCTTTCTCTCTGTTTCCCCAGGGCTATCTGTTGAATACATAGCCATTGCAGCAGGTCTTGTGTATCTCCAGTAGGGGGTCCTTTCTCCAACTCCTCCTGCTCACCATCTTCAGGGTCACCATCTTCTTCAGGTTTTGCAATTTTATGTTTAACATCTGGTTGCCCAGTCATCAAAGGTTGTCCTAGTTTCTCTGCCATTGTTCGGGTCAACACACCAACAGGTATCTTCTGGGACATCCACGACCTCCTTCAATACTTGGTGCAGTATCACGAGAATCCCACCACTGCCACCACGTGTGAGGTGTGGGATAGCAAGGAGGATGCTTTTCCACAATTGTAGATGCACCAAATAATATATTTATCGAAAGAAACCAAAACAATAAAGCCAGACTTCAGGCGACAAAGAAAATAAATCATAAACACAATAGATAGTGTAACATCATCTTAAAACACTAGAATGAGCTAGTGTAACACACACACTGAGGTCAGAACAAGTCTGCACCTCACCAGACTATCTGAAGAACTAAAGACAAGACATGTCTTATATACTCTTAAGAACATGTGACTTAGAAGCTCCTCCCTTAAGTTAAAACCAAAAATACTTTTACAAAATAGAAGGAGTAATTTATTTAACTAACAATACAAAACACATTATATTCTAACCCTAATACATTACATCTTTCTGAATTGAAACAATAAAGGCTAGAAATTAAGCTAAGTTTTACAATTACCAACTTAGCTCCACCTTCTATACTATACCTTTAAATATAGAAGGAAACCAGCCGCCCAGCTCTATAGAGCCAAGAGGAGAGCCATAAGTTTAAGCTTAGAGTGCTACTTGGAACTACATAGCCACCAGTAATAGACATATCTATATATAAAATAAAAGGTTGGTAAAGACTTCAAGTTTACATTATTTAGAGACTATTCTTTTTAGGACTCTAAGTGTTACCAATAAATGTGTTATAACCATCTTTCATAGAAGGAGGGGGGTTTAATTCTGCAGCTGAAAATACTCTTTCAGTAAGTGTTGATATCTTGAAAAACACTTTAAACACTTTAAGTGTTTTCTCAATCCTATTTCATGTTCAGAAAAGCATATGTCTGATATAAAAAGGGGATATTTAAAATATTAAAGGAAAAGAGAGATATCGAAACGTATTTACTGCAGGTTTAGCATCTTGCAAAGTAAACAACAAAGCAGCGTTTTACCCCGCCGACTGCTGAAATAGGAAGGAATAGAAACATTTATCTGATTACGAGGTAACACTAAATACTTAGTATTTAGTGTCACGAAGTGTAAAACGTACCTGAAACAGGAATGTCAATCCTCTAAAGGGCACTAAATAAAATGTAGCGAAGGAATAAACGCAGTATCACTTCGGGAGAAACCAGGAAGTGAAGACCGCGCCGAGGTGAATGTAGAGAACCACTCGCACTATCACAAAGCAGTAATTCTCTTTACAGGAGGGGCTCGGGGAGACAAATGCTGGCGTTCAAAAAGACATGCAGCATAATGAGGTTGAAAGATGCAATAATAGCATCTAACAAAGCCAAATGATGATACAAGGGAACCATACCTTTAAAAAAAAAAAGAAAACAAAAGGCACATGACTAAACAGGAATTTTAAACCCTTTTTCTACAATACAAATGAACGCTAGCTGGGCACTATAATACAAAGATTTATAATCACAGGGATTTATAACTCAAGACTGCATTTGTGTAACAGCATTTAACTTCCTTTCGCGAAATTAAATGTTCACATGTTTACCAACTGGTGGGGGGGAAGGGGGTAAGCTTCCTATACCAGAGTCATAAAAGAAGTATAGAGGTAGAGAAGACATTATATAGGTGGCTTGCCTATATATTTGAAAGGAAAGAGAAAAGGACAGAACAAAAAGGGCTGTTGCAACAGACTCTAAAAAAAAAAAAAAGAATTATGGTCTGGTAGACGATGTTGTTCCCCTACAATAAGTATAATACAAAATATGTATTTGGACACATGGGCCCAGGTCAGAGTGAATGTGAGAGAACAGTTGATAACTCCCTTCTCCACCAATTAGAGTGTGTGCCAAGTATGTATTTTAGCACCAACTCAATTTTCTGTTTACCTTAATGAATTAATAAAGGTAATAGTGGATTCCCAAATGGGCTCGCCCAAAATTGAAACCGTCCCCTGCCCACTTTTGGCTTATGTGGACGTTCTTGTCCTCCTTTCTTTAGCCTCCTTCAGGTCTTCAAAAAATAAAAAAAAAAACAGACATATTGGCTGATTTGTCTGTGAAGTGTGATTTGAAAATAAATAATTCCATCCCCACCTTAGCTTTGAACCATGTTTCTCTTTGAAGTGTGCACCTATTGGACTACCCATTTTCTCATTTAGTGTGGAAAGAGTGTATTCCTGTATGTAGACTTTTATATTACATATGAATCTCACCACATAGACAGCTCACATGGGCACCAGATTGCAAATACAGTACAGTACTACAAAAGTTGCAGTGCAGGTACTTAGCTCCTGTATTTCCCCTTTGATATAAAGGCTGCAATGTGTAAATCTCTACGTGGTTTGACACAGCATCAAATGTTACACAGTTCACAATGGTAAATGCCTGAAGGTCTGTTTGGGAGCAAGTTTCATGGTTGTTCTATCATTGTACCAACATGGCCATGTACCGATTTGTATCTCTTAGGTTACAACCTCTGCTTAAAGTGGTTCAAGATTTGGGCCCTACATTCTGTTCTACCACACTGTCACTCAAGAAAATGTGACAATTCTTTCAGATTTCATGCCCGATCTTATCTGATAAAGCACTAAATTCTGTTACAAAAATAACCTGGCCCATCACACTGTTTTTCTTTTTAAGTTTATGTAATGTAATTATGTCCCTAACCCTGGCTACTGACATAGCTTTTGTAAAAGAGCAGGATTATAGCCCTTCTCCTCAAACCTCAAGTATAGTTCCTTTGCTTGTGTGTTACAGTCAGTAAGTGTGGTGCAATTGCATCTGACATGCAAATGATGATTTAGTGATAAGGAATTCTTTAAAGGGATACTGTCAACCTCATTAAGTCTCCTGATCCCTAGGTGAATGACACATTTTGTGGCTGCTTACCTGCTGTAGAATGTGTTGACCTATCAAGCTGATTTGCATCTGTATTCTTTGTAATATATTGAAAAACTGACCACCCACTATATTATTGTTACCACACAATAACCTTTTTCATTTTAATTTCATTTAATTTTTATTTAAACTGGTAAGCAGATTAGCAAAAATGCCATTTTTCACAGCGACCAGTACATAACAACAAATGCATTAAAATATTACTTAAAACATACACAGTTGGAATCCAACAACAACATATTATACAATCCAGATTTAAAAGAACACAATTGTACACCACTCAAGACAGACTGAGATAAGTTGTTATAATGAAGAATCATTTTGTATTTGAAAGATCACTGGCCAAATGTCAAGTTAAAATGGGGAATGGAAAAAGGATATACTATGCAGTCCAGAAACATGGTATCCTGACACATGGGATACTGGGAACAGCCGCCCAAATCACAGGTGCCTGACAGAACTACCAGCAAGTTGGAGCATGGTTGGGAAACACCACCAGAGACAGGGGAGTGCAGAAGCCAGAAAAGAAAGTCAGCAAGCTGGGGCAGTGACCACAGTGAGCCACAAGGATGCCTGGCCCTGCGAGATGGCACTGACACATGTCTGAAGGGCCGCTGCAAGGAACACAACACAGTAGAGGACCACTTGGCCCAGAAACAACAGAGAGGCACAGCAAACACAAAACAACAGAATGAGCAACAGAAGACAGCCTGAGAGTACTCACCAGATGTGCCACAGGATGGACATCACAGCAGCAGGGCTCACGGAGACAGCAGGCAGGCAGTGGGAGATGATGCAACTGAGCAGCGGAGGGTCATGCAAGTGTGATGGCAGAGCTGGCAGTAGTGGACACCAAGAAATGGATGGGGGGATGTGCACAAGCATGCCTGGACAGGTGGCCACAAGGACAGAGGGCAATGGGCAGATACAGCAGCCTGCAGCACAGGGTGGTGTACGCAAAGGGGCACAACCACCGTGGATTACCTGTAGAATACAGGGGCACAGGACACAGTGCCTGCAGTACCATGTGCAGTAGCAGGGGGGCACAGCAGAGTCATGGAGCAACAGCACTGTGGGCAGTCAGTGGCACAACAGTGTCAGGGAACACTACCCATAGACAAGGTGCACCTGCCACAGGTGTGGCCCATGGACTGTGATGTGCGAATGAATCGCAGTCACACCCACATGCCTGGGCCACTATAAATGCAGACTTATGGTGAGCAGAGCCATGACACAATGGAGGAGAGACTGCAAGATGTAGAAGAGCCAGGGTGCTCCATGGCCAAACCAGTTTCAAGTACAATCTGCCAGGTTGTCCCCTCCAGGTGGGGTAAGCTGAAGCTGAATATGGATGGCTACCTCCTGGTCCATGAAAGGACATGCAACAATACAGTGTACTGGTGCTGCCAGCACCATCAGTCAAAATCCTGCCTCAGATGGGCCATCACACTATTCCAGGATGGCCACCACCACTTAAAGAAGAGAAATGAACATAACCATGCCCCGGAGGTGATAGATGCCCCACTGGCAGAGGCATTGTCAGGCATTAAGGAGAAGGCATACAGCACCATGGCCACATCTGCCCAGCTCAGCTGCTGCAGAGACAGTCCACTGCAGTGTCTCATGAGGTGCGGCAACAGTTGCCAAGCAAGAGGGCACTGCTGCAGCTCATGAACTGGACCAGGCACAAGGACCTCCCACCCGAACCAGCAACACTGGCTAAGCTTACCATCCCTGAGCAGCTACAGATGGTGAATGGACAGCCCTGGTACAGCAGGATCACAGGCACCACCACACACCAGGTCCTGCTACTGGCCACTGAGGACAACATCAGGAACCTTGCACAGGTGGCCTACTGGGTGATGGATGGTACCTTTAAAACAGTGTCATGGTTGTGCACCATCCATGCACCTGTGGAGACCAGCCTGAACAGTCGTATCATGCCATTGGTCTACACTCTGATGACCACCAAGAGCCTGGAATGCTACTGTACCCTGTTCCAGGAGCTGAACAACTATGCCGGTACACTATCTGCACCCTTGAACCACCAATGATCATAACGGACTTTGAGCAGGCTGCAATCAGCGCTTGCAAGATGGAGTTCCCCCAAGCCATTTACAAGGGTTGCCTTTTCCACTTCAGGCAAATCATGTGGTGGAAGGTACAGAGCCTTGGCCTTGCACCGCAGTACGGGAGTGAACCGGATATCAGCATCAAGATCCATGAACTTGTGGCACTTGCCCATCTGCCAGCGCAGGACATACTGCCTGCATTCAACATCCTGATGCTGACAATGCCACCCAATACAACTGCCCTAGTCGACTGGTTTGAGCTGATGTATGTGCTGGGCAGGATACAGCCATACAGTGGGGTTGTCAAGGTGCCAATGAGGTACACCCCCTTGTTCCCACCCTAGCTGTGGTCTGTGGCAGGTCTCAATGAATGTAGCATTCCATAGATGCTGAACAACATTGAGGCGTGGCACTGCCATCTCCATGCCCTGCTTGGGAAGGCACATGTTGGGGTCATGATTATCTTGGCAGAGCTACACAGGGAGCAACAATGAATGGATGCCACCAAGGAGGGCATTCGACATGGCTTGCCATGCAAACCACCAAAGAAAAGTTATGCGGCCTGCGATGAGTGTATTAGGATGGTACTTGCATCCAGGGACAAGGGCAAAACCACTAGAGGTCCTCCGTGCAATGGTGCAAAACACCACCCTGTAGTGCGCCCAGGAAGACATGGCACTTTTATGTTAAACACACATTACACACCATGCATGGCCACCAGGTGGACACTGTAGCTCACACAATGCTGAATAAAGGTAGCACACACACATTTCTTTTGCACCACACTCTGGTGGCCATCACTTGACACAGCGCTGCTGGTTCTAGCCATGCAGCCCAATGCACCATGCCACAGCTGCACTGGGTGTCCCCTGGTGCACAGACCTGACACATTGTGTACCACACAGCCCCTACATGTCCCATTGGCTGTGCAGCACCGTGGAGATGGACAGCCCACACAGTCCCATGTGTGTGTCCCTCCAACAGTGCACATCACTTGCGGTTTCTGTGTGTGTTCTGCCTGCCATACTGGGCTCTCCCCACACCCAATGCCCATGCAGGACCTAGCTGGTGGCTGCCACACTAGGCTCCTTCCCCTCCAATGCTTATGCAGGACCAGGCTGGTGACTGCCACACTGGGCTCCCCCCACACAGCGCTCATGCAGGACCTGGCTGGTGGCTGCCACACTGGGCTCCTTCCCCCCCACCAAATGCCCATGCAGAACCTGACTGGTGGCTGCCACACTGGGCTCCTCCCCCCCACTTAACGTTCATACTGTACCTGGCCAGTGCCCATCACACTGGGCCCCTGGGTGTCACTCAAAGCCCCACCCACTGCACTTGCTGGTCCATGGTATGGCCAGCATGCCCCAGTTGAGTGCTACTCCGCAGCCCCCACACACCACTGGCCCCAGTCTACATCCACTCTGCTGGCCACAGCTGGCCACTACTGGCCAACAGTGGCAGGGTGGCATGTGCATGTTGCACAGTCAGTGTGACAGCGTGTCCTTCCACTCAGTGTCTCAGTGGCCTCTGCGACTGTTGCCACATCAGTGCCTGACATGGCTCACTGTGCACCCACTGCTCCATGTGGCCATCTCAGCACACATGTTATGACCATGTCTGCTGGTGCCCCATGGCATCAGGTCCAGATGGCTGCATGCATGTGGGATGATGTCACATGCACATAGGGTCACATAGCCTCTCAGTGCTACCACTAGGGCCTTCAGTGCGGCATGCATGACCTTGTGTGGGCATACACCATGTACTGGGGTCGGGTGTGGAGTACACCACTATGGGTAGCAGAGCTCAGGTCAGTGTCACTTTGGGGTCTGCTCATTGATGAGGGGGTGTGATCCTCCGGTGCCCATGCTGCTGTGCTGATTGACCGGTCCGGGGTTGGGCCATGTTGCTCGGGATGCTGTGTGTTGGGGAGGCTGCGGCATTTTCACATCATGGCTACAAATGTTCCTGCTGTTAATATGCTAGGGTCACCTTTTTTGAACACTGGAATAATCCTGGCTGATTTCCATATAAGCGGAACAGTAGATGTAGAAACAGAAAGATTGAATAGTCTAGTTACAGGGGTTGCTAAGAGGGAGGCCGCCAGATGAAGGATCCTTGGCTCAAGACCATCAGGACCCTCACTTCCATAGAGAGAAATTGATTTGAAACAAAACACTTTTTGGTATGATTAAACTAACAGCATTATTTTCTGTTTTAATAAAAAAAGGGTTGGCAATGCCCTTTTAAATATTGTAGGTGGGCAGTCTGTACCCTAAGCAGGGTATTAGTGGCCATAGGCTTTTATACCCTTTTTTGCAAATTTCATACAAGATGTTATGACACAAAATTATGTCCAACAATTATGCTGGTTTCACTTGCCACATGGATAATTTTTCAGATTTTGGTCATTGATATTTAATCATTCAGTGCAACTTGCTGTTTCCTGCAAGGTTTCTCACAACACGCACAGGCAGCATCATCAATGTACCTATGCCATGTGATGATGTCTGTGTTTGGCTTCACTTATGAGTTAAAAAGGGTGTTCTTTTCCCACAATTCAAGGGGCAAGTTGGCTTATGAAGGGGTCATCAATGCCCCACTGGAGAGCCACAGGTTTGAATGTAGCAGTTCTCTTCAAGTTTAAACATATTATATGTGTAAGGATGAAATCCAAACTGTCTAAAATGAATGGAGACAGGTAAAGAGAAAAATAGAGAAAAATATGAGTGCACAAAATAGAGTCAAGATGTATGAATGCTACAAAAAGTGAAATTTAATGGTGCCAAAAATCACACAGCACTAGTCCCCAGTGATTTGAACCTATGCAGGTTCTTTCTTACGGCGCCTCCCAGAAGAATCTGCACCATTAAATCTCACTTTTTGCAGCATTCGTTCATCTTGCCTCTATTCTACACACTCAGATTTTTCTCCTTTCCTTGTGCCAGTTGGTTTACCGAGTGCTGCACCTTGCTCCTGTGCACTTGCCCTTCATTTTGGTTTTGGCCAAAATGAATTGATTTGGGGTTTGCGCTTGATATGGACTTTTGTTAGATAATGATGACAAGCTTTCATGCCATCACTGTGATGAATGGACATGCTGTACAGCATACAGTGAGGGAACATCATTGCTAAGCTACAGAGAGGAACTCTGCCACTGTAAATCTTCAAAATTCACCAGTATATCCATTATGGCTGTGATGTGTCATGGAAGGTCACTCACACTATGTTGAAAAATGAATCAGCAAATCTGGATGATTTATCTTTGAGCCCCCCACACACACACACACACATGAGACAATGGAATGCTCTGCAGGGCCCAGCAGATTCTTGTGTACTTTTGGTAGCATGTAGAAAGCACAGGCCAGCTCACCTTGCTTTCTGCCACAGTGCAGTTCAGCAACTTGCATCACAGGTGATGTGCCAAGCAATTAACAGAACAAACAGAGAACAAGTTTCTTTTGCTCTGGTAATTGCTGCATGACAATTTGTGCCACAGTCTGCCATGCCACCCAACGCACCAGAAAATAATTAAACACTGGTCACCTCTGTAGGTAAGATCAGGTTTTGTGTCCACAAGAAGCCAAATTCCTCCTTGCTAATGGTCCATGCAGCTAGTGCACTTTCTAGCAATCCCAGTAGTTGTTGTTTAAATGTAGTAAGGGGGTTGCTGGGAAGTTTTTGGTACAGTAGTTTCTCACAATTTCTGATAGTTTCATTATCATTTTCTCATAATGTTCCCTCTGTAGGACAACCACATTCCCACCCTTTGGTTTGATTATCAGATTTTTATATTCATAGAGTTGTGTGGCCTGTTTTTCAGTTTCAGACAAATGTTATGCCTTTGACATATTGAGTTTGGATAGGAAGTCCGTTACTTGCTCTCTCACCATACTGTTATACTTTATATGGCAATCATGGAACAGTTATCAGAGGGGCACAAGGTCGACTGGTCTAAACATTTATTTTATTTAATTCTAAGACATCTTTTCCACTGTTGTCAAACATCAATCTGGT
This sequence comes from Neoceratodus forsteri, assembly GCA_016271365.2. NCBI lineage: Eukaryota > Metazoa > Chordata > Ceratodontiformes > Ceratodontidae > Neoceratodus > Neoceratodus forsteri. The sequence continues at coordinate 1,088,373,569 of CM028132.1, read as the reverse complement.
ATTGTTATATATCATATACTTTTTAGAGTTTTTCTTCATTCTCCACTGGGGGTCCTCTTATAACTCTAGGTTTACAGCATCTTGTAAAAATGCATCATGGAATTAACATCTCAAGGTATAGTAGAGGGGCTAATTGAATCTGTGTTTGAATTTAACGCAATTGTAGAATTATCAGAGAACCCACTATAAGCCACTGTAGTATCATTACTTGTCTTCTCAGTATGGTTAGACATAATATTGTCATGATCTCCATGAACATCATTGAAACTCATCTATTTCATCCAGAATCAAAAGCCAAAATCAACATTTCCTGCCTCATCTTTATAGACAAAGCTAGCCCCCCCCTTCCCCAGGTCATATTATGACTCCAGGATCGGTTGTTATTGAAAATATATTTAGGATTCATCTTGTGGAAAAACTTAAATTATACAATGGCTATAAAAATGAAGCATGCTGATTGGCTGGCTGGCTGGCACCTTCTAGGTGTTGAAAATCCTAGTATCATCCCACGGGAAAAGGTAACAGCCTCCAGTCAGCCACACCAGAAAATGGACCTCAAATCACTCAGACCATACAAACACTGCTGTTCAACAGACTCACAATGTGCCGGTCACCACAAAACTGAAGCCCCATGACCGTCATGGTTGGCTTGTACCATGACCCGTCAACTAATAAAATATTTTAACTGTTTCTGGAATCCTCAACTCAGGAAAGTCTTTATTAACTTTAAACAAAGCCTAAAACACAGAGAAATCATGGCCAAAAAGTCCAGCCGTGATATGTGATACTGGATATGCACCTATGCATATGGCTACGTGCATGCCCACTATCACGGCTCAACTTTTCAGCCCGGCTTTTCAGCTGTGATTTCTCAATTTTTATACCTGTTGTTTTCACCTATTATATTCACAAGATTGCAGGCAGCAACATTTAAAAAAAAATACCATAACCCCGCTTAACTCTCAAGTATTTTTCATTACCTCCTGTGCTCACTTGCGATGTTCCTTAGGTACGGCACCCAGCACCTTCACAACACACTATTACCAGACCTTCAGTTTCCATCAGGAGTCCCACCCGCTAATACGTGGATACCCATGCATAAGTTAAACAGGAATCCACAGGTTGCCAGTAAGTGTGTGTGTGTGTATGTGGTGTTGAGTGGGAGACAAAGGAACCTATGTGTATGGGACACCAATAGCATTAGACAGGGACTTGGCGATGACTTTCACCACCAGACGGGATCTCCCTACCAACAAAAAACAATTTTTTTCTGGCAGAACACTACAATCAATAAAAATAATTTAAATTCCCAAAAACTCTTCATTTCTTTTTATTTTCTACCACAAATTAACGGGACATTGTATAATCACAATATCCCAGTCGAGAGGTGGGTGATGCCAGAATTTACCCACGCCTGGTATTGTTTACTAACTCGGCCTGCGGCTTTGTGACCAAACAACATACTAGGCATGGGTAAATCCTGGCATCACCCACACTCTCTCATGGTATACTGCTTAATAAATCAATTTGTAGCTCACTGAGAGTTCCACACCTTCTGCTCTCTATACCCTTACCAGTGCATCCTGAGCCTTTCTAAGCAAAAATGAAGCCATATGCACCATACCATAAACAAATGAGAATACGTCATTAACCATAAGTGCTACATACAAAGTATGAGTGGCAAAGTTGTTTAGCACAAAAGTATCTTTCTGACAGTGGTATGCAATCAGTTCTAATCAATTTTTTTTTATATACCTACTGAAATACCCCCAAAACTGATTTTTTTAAAATAAAAAAAAGTAACGTAAACCCTTTTTATGTGAAAAACATGTAACATAACACCACCAAATTATGTATTCATACATAATAAGCAGGTAGTGAAGTACCTACAAGCAAGTCAAGGCAAGGGCAAAGCGAGGACGGCAACAGCAGTTGTCTGAACTGTGAACTGCACAAATGAGCAGACGCGATAGACCATGCGGCCGGTATCTGTTGGTGTTTTCTTATGTTTATATGTACCCCTAGAAATATTTAAATAAGCCCAAAGTTGATTGGCTGGCTAAATATATACATCCAAACTGGAGACATCCATAGATGTTTCCTGGAGGTACTGTGAGTGATTTGCCACCAACTACAGATGTTTACTGGAGTGAAGGGGGGTGTTTTCTGCTGCCACCTACAGACGGTTACCAGAGTGAATGAGTCAGTCAATGGCTGGCATAGGTAACAATGTCAATATTTCACAGAGAATAAATTTCTATTGAATTGTTAGTTTGATTTTTGATAAATTCATTATTTTCATTGCTGAGGCCAGCATTGTTTCTTCTGCCTCAGTGATCAATGTACTTCCAAGTCTCCTGCCAAGTCCTCTTCATTCCCTTCTTGTTTTTTTTTTTTTTTTTGTGGTTTTGTTTTTGCTAATGTTGTTATTTAGTGTGTTTTGCCTTGTTACTTGCTTTGTCAGTCTTTCAGGTTGTACTTGAAAATGGGCAACTGCCTGCCTCGCTCTCTTATCTGGTAAAGAATAAAAATAAATGAAAAACCACAACACCAGTGCACTATTAAAAGTAGAGCTTTGGAAGTGATAAATAGTGCTGCATAAAAAAGCCTTTTAGCATGTCTAAGATCCTTTCACTATATAACTACACACTGTATGCAGGAGTTTTCCCTCATTTGCATGGGGTAAGTGATGTATCTAGTATGATCAAACTATCCACTTAGTGTTGTGCTACATGTCTCTTTAACTATTATAGCTGCTGCACTAGTATCTGTAGGCCATGCTGTATTTGCTTAGTGTTGTGCTAATCCTTTTAGCATTACGTCAATCAAGCATTAGGATATATGGGCCTAAATGAGTAAATACAAAGTACCTTGAATAAAATAGCTTTCATGATGTAGTTTGATTAATTCTGTAACTACACTGACTCATTTGTTGTTTTTAATGTTTCATGGACACAGAAATGTCCCCTAAGCTGTAAAACAAGATAAGAAAAATACTAAGCCATTCATCTTTAAAGCATGCCTGCCAGAGCTATTGTTTAGTTAGCTCAAATGCTTATGAAAGGGTAAACACTGCACTCCTAAAAAAACATTATTTGTAGCAGTTTTTTTCAGCCACATACCTGTTAAGCAATTAACCAGTGTAGCCTGCTGGCTTCAGTGCATCTTCTCTGAGTGTTGGACTTAGTGTAGTGACGGCAACTTAAAAAAGAAAATTACTGAAAGGGAAGTGTATTGAACTAATCACATTTCTTATCTTGCTTTACAGCTTAAAGGGATTTTCCAGTGTCCTGTCAGATACTGATTGCTGGCATCATCACTGCTCAAATCTCGTAACAAAGAAAAAAGTTTGAAATTGGGACATTCTGTTCATTATTACTTTAAGACATTTGCAGGAAAACATACGCTTTGTCCCTTAGACTTACCATGTTCCTGTTACTTTTCCCACTTTATATAGAAGCTGTAATTATCTGCTATGATATCACAACCTGTTGCCAAGGAAATTATTCTGATGTCAATGCAGAAGATTGTGACTCCAGAACAAGAAAAGCAGCTGGAACAGATTTTGGCCCAATCCACACTGGTTTTAAATCATTTTAATTCTGTTAAACCTGTTTAAAAGGTGTATGTCCACATTGTATCAGGGTCAAACTGTGCTACAAACCATGTCAGGAATGGATAGCAGTGTTGTTAGTTGGTCTCAGTTACTCCCTATCTAGGGTCAGCCTACAGGGGAGTTAGCAGGCAGGTAATTAGTTAGTGGGCCTTTTAACATATACCTTTATTCTTATTCTGAGATGCATTGCAGACAATTCTGGATCCGTGCGATCTCTCCAGTCATCAAGCGATGAAATCCTCGCTCATTGTCTCTGGTATGACCAACTCTGATAATAGTGGACAGTTGATACTGGCAAACTCGAGATGAAACAAAGCACAGGTTAGTAGAAATTAGCTTAGAAAATGACGGGCGTGTGGGAGCTCAGTGAAGTGCATCAAATCAGGTAGCCATCATGTGACCTCTCCCTGTTTAGCATCTTCATAAGTGACATTGTAGATGGGATCAAGGGTAAAATCTACCTGTTTGTTAATGACACCAAGCTCAGTGAGAGGGTAGACATGGAGGATGGAAGACAGGAACTCAAGGAGGACCTGGCTAGGCTAGAAAAGTGGTCTGGCATTTGGCAGCTGGGGTACAGTGCTAAAAAATGTAAAGTTATGCATGTGGGGATGAATAATCTGGTGAATAAATACTGGCTGGGTGGCATGCAGGTGACCAGGTCAGAAGGAGAAAAGGACCTAGGAGTAATAATCATAAGTGACCTGAAGCACTCTGAACACTGCAAAACAGCAGCAACCAAAGCAAATCAGATGCTGGGTTGCATAGCCAGGGGAATTACCATCAGGAGGTGGAGGTCGTTCTGCTACTGTACAGGTCACTCGTAAGGCCACACCTGGAGTGCAGTGAGTAGTTTTGGTGCCCATATCTTGAGAATGATATCAACTTGCTGGAGGCAGTCCAGAGAATGGCAACCAAGATGATTCAGGGCCAGCAGGGCAACATCTATGAGGAGAGGCTCAGGGAGCTTAACATGTACACTCTTGAGAAAAGAAGGGAAAGGGGAGACATGATTGAGACCTTCAAGTACTATAAGGGAATTAACAGGGTTAGCACTGAGGGCTTCTCCAGCCTTAGCAGGAACAAGATCACTAGGGGGCAGAGCCTAAAGCTGGTGGGGGGGAGGGGGGAAGGTTCAGGACAGAGATGAGGAGGCACTTTTTCATCGAGAGGGTGGTGGTCAAGTGGAATGAGCTTCCAGATATCCCCTAAAATGGTGGCCAACTTCAATTGGGATGGGACAGGGTGAGAGGATGAGTTGTGGGCAGAAAGGGGGCAACTGGGGGAAGAGGGGCAGATTGAGGGAGTTTAGAAGGCAAACATGGAAGGGGAGCAGTTCCCTTTGTACATATATAGGGAACTGCACAATTGAGCAGACTAGATAGACTGTAAGACCTTTATCTGCTGGTTTGTTGATATGTATGTATGTGTTACAAACCCATGCTAAAATCCTGCTCAAAGCAAGATTTTAGCATGGTTTTAACCTATCAGGTTGTCTTGCCTTAAATCATGTTTTTTTTTTAAACTCTTTTTCCCCCTCCAGTCACAGACACCTCTGGGATCTCCCTCAGATGTGGCCATTTGTCAGCCGGTCTTCCTCCCACCTGTCCTCAGAGCCTCCCAGATCAGGCCTCACTTCAGAGCTCCTACCAACACCACAGTCTGTAGTCAATCCCCCGGCTTCTGTCCCTGAGGAGGGGCAACCACCTCCTTACCTTGGTGCTCAATGAAATCTAGTCAGTAGGTGGGGTGAGGAGGAGGATTATTCAGAGGACTTGACTGGGCAGGGTCTGGTGATGGGCTTGGGGGCTGACAGCAGGGCCCATTGTTGTCCTCCCGGGTGCCAGGGTTTTTCCTTGTTCATGCCGCTAGAGGTGTGGACGTGCAATGATGTCAGTGCGCTGCAGGCATGCTCCCACACCCGCCTGCAGGATGTTCACCGTTGTCTCTACCCATTCTTAGTGTCCCCTGGCTGCAGTGTTCCCAGTCTCCACTGTGAGCCACTAGATGCCAAGGATCAATAGCCCCTCCCCCCAAGGAGAGGAGAGGAGAGGAGAGGAGAGGAGAGGAGAGCAGTCCTCCAGGTACTCAATGGTCTCCTCCCTGGTCGACTCTCGGTGCCCTGAATTTGCTCCCAACCCGGGTCACCGCGTGGCGTAAGGTAAGGCAGATGCCTCAGCCCTCAGCGCTACTGGACCAGTGGCCTGAAACCATGTTAATGACAGTATGGATGCAGTACATGTTATGACACGGTTTAAGGCAACCCTGTTGACAATTTGCCCCATTTTTTGTGGCTGTACATGGGAACAAAATAAATTTACAGGCATTCTGGAACTTGGAATGAGCTCCTGATTCCAATGCCATCATCTCAGCATGCTTTTTGGTATCAGCAATCTTTTGTGATACTGCTGCAGTCATGCCTGGGAACTCACTTGGGCACGTACGGTATCAGAGTGCAATCTGGATGCTCTAACAACCATGCTCAATGATGGAAATGAAAGTGTTTTCTAAAACATTTTCATAAACCGTGCTCAGTGTGGACCAGGTCTAAGTCTAAAGGGCAGAATGCATGTTTTCCTGCAACTACCTTCAGTCATAAACAAGCACAGACCAACACCAGCTATGTCACTTGCTAATATTCACTGTGTAATTGTTGGACATGGAAAGCACAGCACTTACATGTGCATTCTGAATATGTGCTATGATAATGGGACTCAGTGCATACAGATACTTAACATTGTCTCTTATTTTAATTTCTCCTGTGAAACAACGTTGAAATATGCATAGAATTTGTTGGCAGAAAAGGACCACTTGGCCTGCCTATACTGTCACTGCAGACCCTACCTGATCTCCAGCTATGCCCCCATTTTTCTATCAAGATTCCTTTGTGCCTATCCCATGCATGCTTGAAGTCCACCAGTGTTTTTGCCCCATCACCTCTGCTGGAAGACTGTTCTTGGCATCCACCACTGTTTTAGTGAAGAAGTAAGACCTTGCATCTCCCTTAAAGTCTCCCCTTCAGCTTCATTGCATGCCTCCTTGTTCTCATGAATCTCCTCAGAAAAATACTTCCCTTGTACCTTATTCACCCGTGAGGTATTTATAGGTCTCTATCATGTCCTTCTCCCTCCTTTCTTCCAGGGTGTACACTACTGAGATCTCGCAGTCTCTCCTCATAGCTCTTTTGATGCAGCCTCTGCACCATTTTAATTGCCCTTCTCTGGACAGCCTCTACCCTGTCTGTGTCCTTCTTGAGATGTGGTCTCAAGAACTGGACACAGCACTCCAGGTGTGGTCTCACCAACCATCTACACCGTGGTAACACCACCTACATCCTTCTGCTGGTAATACCCCTCCTATGTACTCCATAATCCCACTTACCCTACCTGCTGCCTTGTTGCAGTGCCTTGCCATCTTGAGGTCATCTGATCTAATTACCCCAAGGTCGCTTTCCTGTTTTGTGACCATCAATACCTCTCCCCCTCATTTTATACTCCACCTCTCAGTTTCTGTGCCCTAGGTGCATGATTTTGCACGTTTTGTGTTTTCTTGCACAGGCACAAGAAATATCTTGCTAGGATTAATGGCATTTCAGAGGTGTGTCACTGTCGAGCATATTGCAGCTTGAGCTGCAGTGGGAGTATAGACCAATGACCATGCAGGCTGAATGTGACACAAGTCACAGTCTGATGGGTGGAAACTCTGTGTACTTGAAAGGACTGAAGCTGCTCTACTCCTATGAGAGAGGGCTTCAGTCCTTTCATTTGCATGAAGCCAGCTGGTGCAAAGAGAATGGGGTCCTTGCAACGGATGACAGTTCCTGTGCACAAAGAAACATAAAAAAGAAGCATAAAAACAATGAGGTTATAATACAATGATCTTCCTGCAGGAACCAAACTCATAAAATTCTGCCAGCTTCCCAGGTTGTAGTTGCCAAATTAAGCTGCACACAGCCAAAGGGACTTTAGGTAGTTTTCAAAGTCCCACACCGGTGCTAATTAAGTCAGTGCTATAGCGTGGCCCTGCTCCCATTGCTGAGAATGTTTTACTCAGTCTGCCAAACTTTTAATGTTTACAAACTTTTCAGCAACTCTCCCTGCTCACACTGCAAGAGCTGCTGGTCCCCAGAGACAGAAGCCAAGTCATAAGCCAGGAAGGAAGAAATCGGCGCAGTGGAACCCCTGGACTCGACTCAGGACTGGGAAGGTAACCTTTAACCACAATGCATGTACAGAAAGTGGAGCCTGCAGCTATACTTGCTTCAAAATCATTGGCAAATACAACCCTCCCAATGTGAACCACTGCAGAGCTAAGCAAGGAACAAGAACAATGGGTAAGGCAAAAAGCCAGGCTAGTAGCAGTGAGGTATAAAAGTAAGGCCACGCATAGCCCATTCATCTTTGCTAGCCTAAAACCTGACTTTAAGTTTTGGTTCATGGTTGTTTCCTGACTTGCTAGTGTCTAGGCAGTGCTGTGATCATGAAGTGATCTTTTTTTTTCATGGTGCCAATGGGGGAGTGGGCAGGTCACATCAGTTGGAGGATGAGCCAGTGCAGTAACAGTAAGATCTGCCGGCCACTGGGCTGAAGGACTAGTAGTCTGATAAAAAGAATATCTCCTCCTCCTTACTACAAGGTTTACAAAGTGGCAAAGTGCAGCATTTTTACATTTCTTTTGAAGTTACTTACTGGCCTATCCTACTATCTGTGTTCTGTATATCCATGTGTGTTTTTGCCAAGATAATGAATAACCTGTTCTTCCCATTGCTCATAAGACAGCTACTGGCATACCAGGTTGCTTTTTTTATATCAGTTTATTTCAGTCACATCTCTGGCAGAGTTTTCTGGATTCTTTGTGTTACCTTACCTTTGGAAACTACCCCAGTATTTTTGCAACATCTGTGTTGCCTGAGCCTCCTCTGCACACTTTTATGTTCCCCCCTTCTACATTTCTCTTGGTCATGTTTTATTCCAGACCTCCATCACTTAGTTCATTTCTACTGTTTGTTAGTGCTGGTGCATCTTCTGATAAAATGCATTATTAGCTGTCCTTCATGGGTACTGCACTTTTGAAATATTTAAGTGATTAATTATGAATAATTGGATCTTTAAACATAAAGCTGAGTGTTTTAAGCAACACATTTATATGTTTAATAAGTAATTTGGGGGACAAAAAATACAACTCTTTATTGTAAGCCACCCAGTGATGTAACATTCAAGTGCCAAGGCATTGTGCAAAAATCTTCTTTGAAGTAAAAGAGTTAACTTTCTAAGAAGGCTAAGGAGCATCCGTGTGCCATGCAGCTGCTGCTGCTAGAGGGACTTGCCCTTTCAAAAAGGGTTGAAGCTCATATACTGTATCAGGAAGGACAAAATTAGGAACCCAGTGGGAGGCTCGCAAGGGGCTGGGGCCCGGGTCATGTTTGGAGGCTTATCCACATTCACTAACCTTGATCGTTCACTAGCCTGCTAAGCATCAGACCTGGTCAGTGCTTGGAAATGCAAACCATGTCTGACCTGCTCCAGTGATGCTCCAGTACCACTGTCAAACTGGCTCTTTGGTACTCTGAAGTGATTTGCTATGAGAATCCAAAGTCCCTGCTGAAGCTCTAGTCTCCTGCCCCCTTCCTCCCTGAACATGGACCTTCTTGTCCGGGTTTTGGCAGAAGATGTGTGTTAACCTTCCCAGAACTGGTGAATGCCGCTCTGCCTCGTGAAATACAATGGTCCAGATGGAAGAAGTATTACTGGGGGAGAGTTAGATGTGTGCTGTACTGTCTGGTACATGCAAAATATTGCTTCATGAACTCAACTGTCTATATCCATCATTGTATGTGTTTTGCTGCATGATAAGCCCACATCTGCATGTTGTTCGAATGCTTGTTTCTCAAAGGCTATTGTTTTTGGGATATTGCTTTTCTGTCAAGCTGGAGCCTTGTATTTAAATGGCATCAACTTCGGTTTGTGTTTTAGTATAGTGTCTTGTTCCCTTTGAATTATTTGATCATGACAGTGCTTACTGTGGCTAATGCACTATGATAGGTGGTCAGTCATTGTTCAGATAGCCATGACTATGTGTTTTGCTTCATGTCCACTGAGATTTGATGCTAAAACTGGTCCACCCTATAACATCGGGGAACATGCCCTTCAAGTTGTGGGCCAAAGACTGCACTGTAGCAACAACAAATGTCAAAAGGCACTGTCTGCAGTTGAGAAATGGGTGACAGGGTGTTCATGCACTAGTTTGTTTTAAGGCAAATAATGGGAAATGAATGATTAAAACCAGTTACTGTTTGGAGTTAAACCATTTGTGCCATTTGCAACCTTGTGCATATCCCTTAATGCTTTGCACTTCAGTAGCAGTACTAACATGTTTCAGTAACTTTTTTCCCCTGGCAGCAGAGTAAGTTTTGAACTTAAAAACTCTTTTTGATACTTACTTCAGCTTATGGGATTACAGTGCCATCCATATGGTAGGTAAGTGACATTAAATCCTCAAATGCATTGAGATTTGTGCTTTTATGGCATGGAAAAGAGGCTGGTGCTTCTATAAGTTATCTGAACTTCAACTGGGTGGCACAGCACCTCAAAAAAAAGCACACTCCATCCCATTGATTTGAAGTGAAACTCACTCGGAATGCAGTCAGAGTCGATGAAAATGGGGGGGGCTTACAGGCAATAATTAATCAGTCTTCAGACTGCAGATTTGCTGTGCTACAAACTAAAGATAAAACACACTGCCTGTAGCCCCTTCCCATGTTCACTGACTCTGCCTGTGTTTTGCAAAGTAAGTGAGTTTCACTTATAAAGATGATGACACAGAGTTGATATAAAAACCAAAGTTCTGATGTAATCACAAAACCATTTGCTACTGCACACTGTATAGATGTAAGCATGTCACTCGTTTCTGTAGCCACAATGAAAGTCCTATTGTGAGTTGTGCTCCTGTCTGCTAGACCATCACTACATCATAATCCATGTCCTACTTACAAAAGCCTCCCTCAAAGAGGTTATCAGTGTGTGACAAATTTATTTAGCTTTTGCTGACTGGGTAAGTGCACTAGACAAATCCTGCCAGGCACGACTCAGGGGAGGGGGATACAGATGAATGCCAACTGAACTTGAATCAGATTAAGCTGTTGATTATAGAAACCAATCCATACAATAAAATCAGTGCTTCATTCATGGCATTATAGGTTTTATCTGTCATTTGGCTAAGAACTGTTGTCCATAAGGAGTAACTCTTTACTATAATAAAAAGTTTAAAGACACTAGATTTACACCAATTATGTTTTAACTATTTTTTTTTATTTCTTTATTGCAATTTTTGGGTAACCCCTTTCAAAATGCAAGTTTTTACAAGGAAGGCAGAAAAGAGAGAGAGAGACAGAGTAAGAGTAGAGAGGAAGGGGGAAAAAACACACTACTAGGGACCATAATTGGGATAGACGGCTAATCACAGGACACAAGGTAAAAGCAATAAAACAATGGGTTTAGATAGCAAAAGGGTTTAGATAGCAAAAAGGAGGTGATGTATAGCAGAAGGGGAAGATGCAGGGAGTGGTACAGTGCAGTGAGTGCAGGGAAGCTGTCTTCAGGAGAACATTCTGGGTATTGCAATGCTGTCCCATATGCAGGCACCTCTCTGGGCTGAGAGTGGATGTGGCCAGTCTCTGGGCTGAGCTGGCAGGACTCCTGGGGACCTTTGGCCCCAACCAGAGGCCACCATGTCCCCAGCCACTGCCACAATAGTTGCCAGGGCAGGGGCTAGATGGACTACAGTGGGCTCAGGGAGGTTGAGGGAGGCACATTAGAGGCACATCCCCCATCCAGTCCAACTTAGTAACTCCTATGCTGTCCTTAAGGAGTGGGAGAGTCCCATAAGGGAACCTGAGGTTGCACCCAGGGAGGATGAGTGGATCCTTCAGGAGGGAGACCCTGGGGCAGGAGGCACAGGACCATGGAGGAAGAGGAAGCTACTCCTGGTGGTGGACTTAATTGTCTGAGGAATGGACTTAGGCACAGGCAGCGGGGTTCAGCGGGAGGTTAAGTGTCTTCTAGGAGGCACATCTGGGAGGGAGGGGGAGTGGATTCAGAGGATTGCTAAAGCGGTAGCAAGGGGGGTGGCTGGAGGTCATTGTCCACCTGGGGACAAATGACCTAGCCAGAGATGAGGCGAGTATAGAGCAGCTGCAGAGGGGCTTTAGAGAGTTAGGAAAGTGCCTTGGTGATGTAGCAAGCACCATGACATTCTAAGAGGTGCTGCCAGTCCATGGCAGGGGGGAGTCTAGGAATCTCTATCAGAAGCTTCAGCACTTGCTTTTGGAGGACTGGTGTGGGTAAAGTGGTTTGGGCTTCATTGGAGACTGGGGACCCACCTGGAATGATGAGGGCCTGTACAAGGGCAATGGCCTACATCCATCAGGAAGGGGACAGTGGTCCTCAATCAACGGTTTAAATGCTTTCTTGGCAAGCATTTAAATTAGTTAAGGGGAGGGGGGAATGGGAACAAGGAGACTCAAACAGCCCACCCCAACAGGTTAGAGGAGGATCAGAAAGGTGAGATGTTGTCAGATACGCTTGAACCAGTTATAAAGGGTAGGGCAGAGGAAGGGAGGGAGGCAACAAAAGAAGGAAACCAGGGGTAGAGGGAAGAAACAAGAAAGCAACCACAAGAATAGATGGTGGACAGGCAGCAGCATGTGGAAGGCCATGTACACAAATGCCTGCAGCCTGGGAAGTAAAATCAAGGACCTGGTTGCCTTGATGGAAGAGAATGACCTGGACATAGTGGCAGTACCTGAGACATGGTACACCGTTAACCACAACTCGGAGGTAAGTGTACCAGGTTATGCTCTTTTCAGAAGGGATAAGGAGGGTGAAAAGGGGGGGGGTGGCCCTGTATGTCAGGGAAGATATAAAAGCAACTGTGGTACAGGGTAGACAGGGGGAGGCTGAGGCACTGTGAGTCACCCTTGAGCCAGGAAATGGCACAGCAATTCACACAGGGGTGAGCTACAGATCTCCAGCTCAGGGGGAAGAGGTGGATAGGGTACTTGTGGAGGAAATAGATGAGATGGTAACAAAAGGGGAGGTACTGCTGCCATGTGATTTTAATATGCCAGATGTGGATTGGACCTCTCTGGTGGCAGCCTCAACCAGGAGCTAAGACATCTTGTACTCCTTGCAGGCGACAGACCTCAGATAGCTAGTGCCAGAACACACCAGGGACAGGACAATTCTGGATTTAGCACTGATCAGTGGAGACAGAATCACAGAGGTCCAGGTGGAAGGTCACCTGGGGTCTAGCAAACACCACACAGTGTGGTTTTACATGGGTTTAGGGTTGCAGTCAAGCCACACAAAGGCAAGGGTCTTGGGTTTTAGGAGAGTGGACTTTGCTAGAATGGGGATATGCATCAAAGAAGCTCTGGCAAGGAGGGAGGCAGGAGGGGGAAGGTCGAAGAGCAGTGGGCACACCTAAAAGGAGCCATAGTGGAGGTGACAAGCCAGTGCATTAGGCTGAGAAATAAAGTTAAGAGAAAGAAGAAACCACTATGGTTCTCAAAAGATGTATCAGAGAAAGTAAGGGCCAAGAGGTTGGCATTCAGAAAATATAATGGGACTCAGAAGGAAGAGGATGGGGTGGTAAACCTAAATTGTCTGAAAGAAATGGAGAAGGCTCTTAGGAGTGCAAAGGCGCAAACAGAGGAAAGATTAGCACGGACAGTGAAGAAAGGGAATAAGACATTCTATAGGTACATAATTGAAAGAAGGAAGTCTGTGGAGAGGGATTGTAAGACTCAGAGGGGATAAAGGAGAGTGTGATGAGGGAAACCTGGAAAAGGCAACAAAACTAAACACATACTTCTGTTCAGTATTAACTAAAGAACGGGAGGGACAGGAACCACACCTGGGCATCAGAAACAGAAGGGAGAAGGAGGAGGGAGGTGAACATCAGTTCATTTACAGAAGAGAGTCCTAGAGGAGCTCACAAAACGAAAGGTGGACAAGGCAATGGGTCCAGAAGGCATAAATCACAGGATATTGAAGGAACTATGGATGGAGCTAGCAGCACCACTGGCAACCCTGTTCAGTGAATCATTCACCACAGGAGTGGTTCCAGAGGACTGGAGGAGGGTACACATAGTCCCTCTTCACCAGGGTGGTAACAGGTAGGAGGCAGGAAACTACAGGCCAGTCAGCCTCACCTGAATAGTGTGTAAGATTATGGAGGCACCACTTTAAGGAGAATTATGTGGAACACTTGGAATCCAGTGGAGCACAGGATTCGAGGCAGCATGGATTCACAGCAGGAATCTCATGTCAAACAAATCTGATAGATTTTTTTGACTGGGTGACAAAGGAGGTGGACCAGGGAGGAGCGGTAGATGTTGCCTATCTTGATTTCAGCAAGGCCTTTGACACTGTTCCACACAGAAGACTGGCCAACAAATTGGGTAGCCTGGCTGGGAGTGGGCCATAAGGTGGTGAACTGGGATAGAAACTAGTAGGGGACAGGAGCAGAGGATGGTGGTAAATGGGATCCAGTCTGAGGAAAGGGGGGTGACCAATGGGGTACCTCAATGATCAGTTCTGGGGCCAGTCCTTTTTAATGTCTTCATTAGTGACATTGCAGAAGGGCTGGAAGGGAAGGTTTGCCTGTTTGTAGATGACACTGAGATCTGCAACAGGATAGACACTCAAGATGGGATCAAGAACATGAGGAGGGACCTAGAAAAGCTGGAAAAATGATCCAAAGTGTGGCAACTATGATTCAATGTGAAGAAGTGCAAAATGATGCACCTGAGATGCAGGAACCCTGGGAAGAGCTACAGGATGGAGGGGGAAGGATTGCTGACGGTCACCAGGGAAGAAAGGGATTTGGGGATTATTATCTCAGAAGACTTAAAGGTGGTCAAGCAGTGCACAAAGGCTGTAGGGAGGGTCAGTGGCATGTTGGGGTGCATAGGAAAGAGTATAACTAGCTGATGAAGGCAGGTGGTGATACCACTATACAAGACACTGGTGAGGCCTTGTCTGGAATACTGTGTACAGTTCTGGAGGCCGAATCTTCAAAAATACATCAACAGGGTGGAGGCGGTTCAGAGAAGGGCAACAAAGAAGGTTCAGGGCTTACACCAGAAGACATATGAGGAGAGATTAAAAGATCTCAGTATGTATACACTGGAAGAGAGGAGGGACGGGGATATGATAGAAACCTTCAAGTATCTTAAGGGCATAAACAAGATGCAAAGGGGCAACATTTTTCAATACAGGAGAGGTACAAGAACAAGGGGACACAATATGAGACTGGAAGGAGGCAGGATAAGAGGAAACATGAGAAAGCTTTTTTTCATGGAAAGGGTGGTGGATGCATGGAATAGTCTGCCCCAGAAGGAGGTGGGGTGGGCACAGTGGGGGAATTTAAGCATGCATGGGATAGGCATGGGGAACCCTAGAGGTGGGAAGGAGAGGCTAAAGCCAATGACCTGACAGGGTCAGCGGACACAAAGGAATATGGGCAGACTGGATGGGCCTCATGGTCCTTATCTGTGGACAATTTCTCTATTTCTCTGATTCTATGTTTACTTTTTCCTGTTATTGGGCTGCTAAATATTGTAGATAATGCAGCACTTATTTCACTGAGTCATTCAAAATGTGTCTGACTCTTCCCCTGCTAACCACCCAATTGCTATTTTATGATGTCACAGTCTGTTGCCATAAGTGAGCACTATGATGTCATAAACTAATGTAGTGTGAGGTTAACAGGGGAGAGGCCAATTTTTTTTTTATATATAGACATTTTAGACACACTTCAAAGATTTGCTGTAACTGTTGAAAAGGATCACTGAAAATAAAAAAAAAATTAAAAAATGTATTCTCTAGTAAACTGTAATTCCTGAAACCTCCTATTTATGAAAGTGCATGCTGAAGTACAGAGTTGGTGTTTTACAAATTTAATCTTTAAGTATGGAATTTGTGGTATTTTTACAGGTCTAAAGTAAACTGTATAAGAGTTACTATATTGTACACCAATAAGTACTAAAAAAACAGTTTCAGCAAAGCATAACTTAATTACATTGAGGTAATGTGGTATAGTGGTTAGAGTGCCAGATTGGGAACTGTCTGGGAGATTGCAGGTTCAAACCCAAACAGAGCCAATTACTTACTGTATAACCTTGGTTTCAACCAGAAATAAAGCAGTTTAGGTATCAGCAGGAATATTTAACCTTAAGTTTATTGGGAGTTTATAGTCAGTTTTTGTGAAACATAAAACATATAATCAACTAACATACCCTGCATGTAATTTTTAGACTTCCTAGTAATACCACAGCTTGGGCCTATAACTATAGTGAAACATTGTTGAATTTCCAAATTTGAAATTGTATACTCCTCAAAAAGGTATCATTACTGACCCACATTAAAGCTTCTGCTGTATTCATAGGATACAGTTCTCCATTCTAAACACTTTGCTACTGTGAGTACAGTATTTTTGGTTATACTGCTTAAATATGGACATCAATGAAGGCATAGTTACCCTTACTATAAAAGAAATTGCTATGGCTTGCATTATTTGCAATAACTTTTGTCTTGAAAGCAATACTGGCTTCGAGGGATTAAAATGTAACCAGTGTCAGGAAAATGAAAGTTTAAAGGAATAATTAAGTGAACTACAAAAAATAATTGAACAATTGCAGCAGGCTAATTTGTTATTAAGTCAGAAAGTATCCCTACTTAGTATAAACTGCAGCAACATGGAAAAAAACAATGACAAACTGAAAAGAAATAGGGAGGAGGACACTGATGATGAACATGAATGGCAAACCATGACCAATAAAAACAAATGTAAACAGGGTAGAACAGCCATGGAATTCATTCTTCCTACACAAAATACTTTTAGTCCTTTAATAGAATTAGACTCATATTTTGTGGATATAAATGCCACTAATACTACTAGAAAGTCTAGTGACAGGCAGGAGAATGGGCCAACCTGTAACAACATGAATGAGAACATTCGGGTAACAGTTGTTCAGGTACATGCAGAACAAGAAATTACTACTAAAGCCATTACCCCATCAAATTCAACAATTAGCGATTCAACTGCACAATCAGCATCAGTGGCACCCCCCCACAGTGCCCATAATAGAGGAATGTATATTACATGGACAACACCCAGATGTTACTTCATTGGATAGTGCAGATGTTACCACTCCCAGATAGGCTTATGTACTAGGTGATAGGATTATTAAATATATTGATGGCCAGGTATGCAAAAATGATAAACAAAATAGAACTTGCTCCGGTTTCTGAGGAGCCTGGATTAGCGATATTGAGCGGAACCAGACATACTTGGAAATGCAGGCCACAGCCCCTTGGTTGTGATCCATATGGGAAAAATGATGTAAACAAATTTACAGTAGAGGATATCAAGAATAGTTATTTCTCACTTGAGGAGCTATTAGAAAAGAAAGGTTGTGAGGTCGTAATCTCAGAGATTTTGCTGGTACCCAGAGCTAACATCAAAATGCATAATAAGATAAAAGCCATTAACGAGTGGTTAAGGACATGGACATTAAACAAACATATCCACTGTCTAACTCCTTGGGAAAGGTTTATAGATGATTACAGCTTGTTTAGCTTGGATGACTTACACCTTAGCAAAAGGGGTAGTGTGATACTTGGCAAAAGTATCATGGCAAAAATTGAAGCCAATTTAAACTAGGGACTTGGGGGCAAAAAGGGTCTTAATTGGTGCATGGCGAGTCAAATTTTCCTCATAAACATATGACCATTGTGACATCTTGTAATATTCTTACAACTAATGCTCGACGTCTAAGTTTTACTAAGCAAAGCGAACTTGTAGCCATCAGTAGTATAAAAAAGGTTGACATCATTACTATCATAGAAACATGGCGGGATAATCCATTAGGATGGGTTAATATACCAGGCTATAACCTTGTCTATAGAAATAGGGCTAAAAAAAGAGGAGGAGGTGTGTGCCTCTATCTGAAAGACTCTGTCATTTTTGAAGAGATCAATACCTTGGATGATAGTTTAGAGGGCTGCTTTACACGCAAAAAAAATAAATCTAAGAAACCTTTTATAATAGGTAATGTGTACAGACCACCATCAGCGGATGTTAGTTACAACAAGAGTCTACTGCAACTACCCTAATTACGGATTTAGAAAAACAAATCTGATATACTACTTATGGGGGATCTAAACTTGCCGGGAATTAATTGGGAACAACTAACAGTGAAAAATCATGTTGAATCTACCTTTCTTGATCTCTTTATCACACTCAATTTGCATCAATTAGTAACAGAACCAACTAGGGATAAAAATATTTTAGATGTGATCCTAACAAATATTGATTCAGATATTGACAACATTACTGTAACTAACCCACTTAGTAACAGTGATCATAACATAATATTATTCTAGTTGATTACCTCAAAACCCTGCACAAAGTCAATTAACTTTAGATATAAATATCCAAGGGGAACGTATGATCAAATTACACATCACTAGACAAATTCAATTGGGTCTCCTTATTATCTGACCTGAATGTTAATGATGGATGGAATTTATTAAAAAACATCATTCTTAATTTAGAATCATTATATGTTCCTCTAAAAAAATCTAATAACAATAAGGGAAAGATCCCCATATGGCTCACTCCATCAATTACAAAACAAATAAAAAGAAAAGAAGTAGAGTAGCCTATAATAAAATGAAAAAGAATAAAAATAATGATACTGTTTTGACCTTCAAACAAGGAGTTAAAAAGACCAAGGCACTTATTAAAATGGAAAGAAAAAAAATGGAATACAAACTTTCAGTTTCAAAAGGGAATACTAAAGCATTTTACACATATGTAAACTTTCACAAAACAACTGTCAATCCAATTTCAACTATACAACGGAATGGAGAGGACATAAATGATATAAATAACAGAACACTTTAATGAGTACTTCGGCTAAGTATTCTCAAAAAAAGATTCTAATGTTCACCTACAATATCATTCCCCAGATAACCATGAAGAAATAATGTATAGTGAAATAAAATCCACAGTACTTTCCTTAAAAAATAATTCTTCATCTGGGCCAGATCACTTGAACACATACTTATTTAAAGAAACTATTGAACAATTAGTTTATCCCTTATCTATTATATTTAACAAATCTCTTATGACTGGGGAAGTCCTGGATTATTGGCGTACTGCTCATGTGGTCCCAATTTTTAAAAAGGGAAATAAAAAACAAACTCAAAACTATAGACCTATAAGCCTAACATCTATTGGCTGTAAAGTATTGCACAAAATCTTAAAAAATTAAATTGACACTGAAATCATGGTCTTGGGCCAAATAGATTCAACACAACATGGTTTTCAAAGAGGAAGATCGTGTTCAGCCAACTCAGTTTCCTTTTATGAAACAGTTAGTAGCAGTTTGGATAAAGGTGTTCCTGTGGATATTTTATACCTGGACTCCTAAAAGGTTTTCGATTTGGTCCCCATCACTCTTTAATAAATAAAATGATTAAAATGGAGTTCATCAGATACTTATCTACTTGGATTAATAACTGGCTGTCAAATTGATCCCAAAGGGTCAAGATAGGCAACATGCTTTCATCAGATATCGCGGTGATTAGCGGAGTTCCCCGGGGTCTGTGCTTGGACCAACTCTATTTGGAATCTATATTCGTGACCTCCACAGAGAGGTCTCTAGTAATATCTGTAAATTTGTGGATGACAGTAAACTCTCCATAGAGGCTGATACTCCACAAAAAATAATTTTATTAAAACCTCTGTATTATCAAAACTTGGGCATACCTTAATAAAATGTTATTTAACAATGAAAAATGTGCTGTAATACATCTAGAAGCAAAAAATTTTATCTCAGATTATAACTTAAGTGGATTAAAAATATCACATGTTAAAATAGAAAAGGACTTTGGTATTATCATAAACAACTCATTTACATCTAGTGATCATTACAGAAAACTTGCACAGACAGGGAATAATATACTATCTGCCATTAAATGAACATTTGTCAGCAGAAATGAATACTGTATACTACCCCACTATAAATCCTTCATATGCCCTCATACTGACTATGCAACTTCCTTTTGGGCCCCTCAATACAAAAGAGATCAAAAATTAGTGGAAAGCATGTTAAGAAGAACCACCAAATTGATACCTAGAGTGAAACAGCTGTCATATGAACAAAGATTAGAGGCACCTGATCTATATGACCTACAACTAAGAAGTCAGTGAAGAGAGATGCTACTTCTGTATAACATACTAAAAGATGAACAACTTATGAGTAATACTAATATTGAAATGGCATCCAAACCCAACAACTTGAGATGTTATAATAGATCAAGATTCCCAATGCATGCACAGACAGAAGGCAGTACTATTTTACTGTAAGAGCTGCTTCCTTATGGAATTCATTACCATATCATATTGTAAATATGAATACATTAGAATCATTTAAAAATGAATTAGATTCCTGTTGGGCTAAGTACATAATTTACCCTGCATGTGCAGGGAAGGTGGTCATGATTGGCCCAGAGCCTCCTTCCACCTTTCATTTACCAAGTAATTCTTAACCTCCCAGTGCCTCAAGCCACCAGCTGTGGAAATACAGTAGTTAATAGCAGGACCCCACTGAAAATGAGATGCTACAGCTCAGCTGAGCTACCCTGGGTAAATAAATTGTAGACTAAGTAACAGGAATAAATATTTTAATCTCAGTTTTGTGAGGACCCATACACATGGTGAAATGTTCGATGGTGTGTATTGGGCAGGACTCATTGCAGGCAAGGCAAGGCAAATTTTATTTCTATTGCACCCAATCCTGGAGGTTCTGGGTTCCTAACAATAAAACCAATACAAATAATAATTTAAAAGAATAAAATACAAAAAACACATATTATACAGATTTAAAATACTAAATGTTCAGCATTAAAAAAAGTTTACCTTTCAATCAACAGTCAGGCTGATCAAATATTCTCCTCCTGGAAGGCAACATGGAAAAGGTGGCCTTTTAGCCTGTGATTGAACAAGTCAATGGAAGGGGCCTCCTGGACTGCAGATAGTAACGACTTCCACAGGGTCAACTCAGCAACACTGAAGGCACAGTCACCAGATGTCTTGAGCTGAACCCTGAGAACATCCAGGAGACCCCTGGATGAGGAGCAGAAAGAGCAGACCGAGGTGGCAGGCGTAAGGAGCTCTGTCAGGTAGCCCAGGCCCAGTCTGTATAGGGCCTTAAAGGTGAGCAAGCCCACCTTAAAAATGACCCTCCACCTGACAAGCAGCCAGTGCAGAGCTCGCAGGACTGGGGTCACATGACTGGACCTAGACAGGCCCATCAGTAACTGAGCCGCTGTGTTCTGCAGTAGTTGCATCCTGCAGAGGGTCCCTCCTGTGACCCCAAAGTACAGAGAGTTGCAGTAGTCGAGTCTTGAGGTAACAAGGGTATACACTAGTGTCAGCAGGTCTTCAGGACGAACAAGGGGCTTGATCCTGGCAATGTTCCTGAAGTGGTAAAAAACACTTGACATCAGAAGACACCTGATCATCAAGAGTCAATCTACTGTCCAGGATCACACCAAGATCTCACATCCTCGGGGAGGCCATCAATGTAGCAGACCCCAGAAAAAGTCCTGTGACAACTCCAGGTGTACTCCCATCATGCCTATGACCCGGCTCAATCACCAGCACCTCCGTCTTGTCTGGGTTCAGTCGCAACCAGCTGGAGGACATCCAATCATTAATTTTTGCCAGGTAGTTGTTAATCACATCAACAGCATTGGATGTTCTGGGGGCAAATGACAAATACAGTTAGGTGTTATCTGCATAGCAGTGAAACTTCACACTGAATTGCTGATCTTAAAGGGGAAGCATATACAATGTGAATACCATCGGTGACAAGATCGAGCCCTGGGGTACTCCACATGACAGGGGCATTGGAGAGGAGGAGAAGTTTCCCATCACTACCAGTTGCACCCTGTCAGAGAGATAGGACTCAATCCACTTGATGATGACTCCAGCGAATCCACAATACTCACAGAGCTGATCGAGAAGTACAACATGATCTACAGTGTCAAAGACTCATGAGAGATTGAGGAGAACAAGAATTGACCTGTCTCATGTATCTCTAGACCTAAGCAGATCATTATGCACCCTAACTAATGCTGTTTCAGTGTTGTGCCTGGCCCTAAAATCTGACTGACATGGCTCATAGATGTCAAAGGACATGAGGTGATCCTTGAGCTGTTGTGCCACAAGCTTCTCAACCTTGCTCAAAAATGGCAGGTTGGAGATAGGATGGTAATTCACCAGGATATCCAGGTTGAGAGATGGTTTCTGCAGGAGGGGTCTCATTAGGGCCTCCTTCAAGACCACTGAGAAGTCACCCTCTGACATCGAGCACCGGATAATCCTGGCAAACACCGGGCCAACAGCCCCAGCACATCTCATGAAGAAACATGTCAGGGCTAGGTCCAGTTCACAATATATGTGCTTAAGCTCTGAGATCACCTCAATGACCTCAGCCACTTCCACAGGTTAAAATCCTCCCGGAATGTCAGAGTGACTCTGTTCTTCTCAGTCTGACCACTATGAGGCAACAATTGCCACACTGGCAGAATCCCCGACCATATAGAGGACACTGTCAAAGAAAAAACAGAGCAAACTCATCACATAATATGGCTGAAAAAGTCTTTCTCGGCTACTGGCTGGATGGAGTAGTCTATCCAAAGTCCAAAAAAGCTGAGAAGCTCTGTTTTTCCCTGCAGAAATTTCCCTGGACAGGAATTCTGCCTTCTTACAGGAAATTGCCTCCTGGTACTCACGATAGTGAGCACGCAGGGCCAGTTTTGCCCTCCTCTGACCAGGTCTTCCACCAGCAGCACTCCAACATCTGACCCCTGATCTTCATTGCCTTGAGATCCCCATCAGACCAGGGGGATCTCAAGTGAGAGGATCTGGATCCTATACATATTGGTGCGATGACATTAAACACTTCAGATACCACCTTATTATAGTTGGGCACTGCCTCGCTGGCACCAATCGCACATACAGTGTCCACTCTAGATAAGTCAGCTAATGCCAGAAGTCCCTTTAGGGACAAACCCCTCAAAGGGCAGTAGTTGACCATCTCAACAGGGGAGGGACTTCCAGGGGGGCCCCAGAGTGTGAACTTCACCATGCAGTGATCAGACCAGGTGACCTGATCAATCATAAGGCTCACAACCTCAAGACACAGCTGAAACACCAGATCGAGCATGTGGCCTTGATGGTGGGTCACAGAAGTAACAACTTTTGTTAGGCCCAGTGATGACATCAACTGGAGAAGGTCATAACTGAATTGTGATGATTCATCATCGACCCAGGCATTGAAGTCTCCCAGGATTAAGCACCTGGAGGACTCCAATACCTGGCTGACCATGAAGCCCACAACCTCCTGAAGGAATTCTCCACTAGACACAGGAGAGCAGTAAGTAAGAAGAATCTTGCAGCCTGCACCTTGACCCACACACACAGCCACACACTCAAAAGATCTGGTTGTTCCAACCGGATGCACAGTGAAACCCAATTATCTATAATTTATATGTTTTACAATCTCATATTTCTTTTCCTGATATAGGGTATCAAAGAAAAAAATTACTCACCTTAGTAATTATGTTTCTTCTAATGGAGTCTTGCTGTATTCTTACAAGTGCAGTAATTCCCAACCTTTGAACTGCCCCAGAGAACAAATAGTTAACTTTCTATGCAGGGCATAGAATGCTGAGCTCGAGCTCGGTTGAAGTCTCTGCCTGGAGTGATTCAAACCTAAACCATCAGATTCTTACGAGCCCAACTAAACTAAAAATTCTATGTGGAAATTGTAAAACTTCCTACTAGCCAACTGGCTGAAAAAAGTTTTGGATTCCCAAGGAAGACTCAAGTCAGAAAACCTAAAAACCAAAAACCGATCTACTATAAATAACAATAATAAATCAGCACCCAAACAAAAAGGAGGAGGGTGCAAGCAAAAAACACCCCTTGGGTGCAATACTGCACCTGCCCACCCACTTCCCAAAAATAGGTTCTGAGAGGGGAGGCAGGGAGGGAGGTCAGAATACAGCAAGAAGAAACATAATTACTAAGGTGAGTAATTTTTTTCTTCAAACAACATGAAGTCTTGCTGTATTCTGACAATTGCAGACTACCAAGCAGTACCTCCATGGAGGAGGGATGGAACCTACTTAGGGAATAGGCTCTGAAGTACTGCTGTGCCAAACTGAGCATCACTCCTAGCCTTGATATCAAGAGAGTAATGCTTGGTAAAGGTATGGACTGTTTTCCAGGTGGCTGCTTGACAAATTTCTAAGAGAGGGATATCCCTGGCAGCAGCCAGGGAAGCAGCTGTACCTCTTGTGGAATGAGCCCTCAGGCCTGAGGGTGGAGTTTTTCCCAGTTTTTCATAGCAGAATTGTATACAAGACACAATCCACCTGGCAATAGATCTTTTGGTGGCAAGTTTGCCCTTTCCCACTTCTCCTTAAGTGAGAAACAACTGGAGGGAGTCAAACCTGTGACCCTCAGTACGCTCTATGTAGTAACTAAGGGCTTTTTTGACATCTAAACTGTGTAGCCTCCTCTCTCCTGAGGAAGAATGATCAATTAAGAAAACAGGGAGAGACATAGACTGGTTTAAATGGAAGTCTGAAACCACTTTGGGCAACAACCTTCTATTGGTTCTAAGGACCACTTTATCCCTGTGAAATGAGATAAAATCAGGTTCCACTGACAGGGTTTGTAATTCACTGATACGCCTGGCAGAGGTAATGGCTACCAGGAGCACAGTTTTCCAAGTCAAGTACTTAAGCTCTGCTGAAGAAATAGGCTCAAAGTGGGGTTGCATAAGTTGAGCAATGCAAACACTCAAATCCCAGGCAGGGACAGGGTCTCTAAAAGGAGGACTGGTGTGAAGCAATCCTTTAAAAAATTTACAGAACACAGGATGGGAAGATAGTGAGGAAGACTTTCCCACTGACAAAAATGCAGAAACAGCTGACAGGTGTACTTTGAGAGTAGCTGGTCTGAGGCCTAGGCCATTAAGATGGACCATATAGTCCAGAACCGTAGGCAATTCAGCAGTGTCTGGAGAAGCATGCTTCTTAGCACACCAAATGCTGAATCTTTTTCATTTGGGAGTTGTAAGTCTTTCTGGTGGAGGGCTTTCGTGAAGCCTTGAGGATATCCAGAACCCTTTGGGAAAGATGCAGATCTGCAAACTCTAACTCTTCAAGAGCCATGCTTTGAGAGTGAGAGACTGAAGAGTGGGGTACCAAATCCTTCCCTGAGAGGATGTTAACAAGTTGTAATTCCTGGGAGGAGACAGGGGAAGATGGACTGCTAGGGACATCAACAGGGGGTACCAGGGCTGTCTGGCCCAATCTGGAGCAATCAAAATCACCTTGCAAGGTTGAGACCTTATTTTTACCAAAACTTTGAACAGGAGTGGGAAGGGGGGGAAAGGCACACAGAAACTTCCCTTCCCAATTCAGGATCAGGGCGTCCAGAGGGACTGAGCCCAGGACTGGAGGTCTGTAACAAAAGAGAGGGGAGTTGGTGATTGTCTGGGGCTGCAAAGAGATCTATCTCTGGAGTGCCCCACCTTGAAAAAATCACTTTCAACACCTGAGGGTCCAGGGACCATTCGTGATGGCCCTGAGAAATCCTGCTCAGTGCCTCTGCTAGCACATTGTCCTTGCCTGGAAGGTGAACTGCTACAAGAGAGGTTTTCAGGGAATAAGCCAGGGACCACAACTTCATGGCTTCTGTGCACAAGGCCATGGACCGAGTGCCTCCCTGCTCGTTGATGTACCACATGGTGGTGGTGTTGTCTGTTCTGACTTGAACCACCTTGTTCTGTACTGACTATGAGAATGCTTTTAGAGCCAGAAAAACTGCCCTGAGCTCTAGAAGATTGATGTGGAGAAGGGATTCTTGGTGGGACCACAGCCCCTGGGCAGTAAGAGACCTCAGATGGGCTCCCCAGCCCAGGAGAGAAGCATCCGTGGTAAGGACCACTGAAAAAAGGCTGAGCAACAAAAGGAACACCTTGTCTTAAATTGTCCTGATCCTGCCACCACTGGAGGGCTTGAATCAAGGTCAGAGTCACTGGGATCAGTTTGGTAAGGGAATCCTTTCTCTGAGACCAGAAAGCTCTCAGGTGGAACTGAATATCCCTCATCTGGAATCTTGTCCCTTGGACCACTGCTGTTGAAGCTGCCATGTGGCCTAAGAGTTGGAGGAAATGCCTTGCTGGTTGAGATACCCGATGGCTGAAGGAAGAAGCTAGTTCCATAAAAAACCATTGCCCTTTCTAGAGGAAGAAAGGCTCTTGCTCTGAGTGTGTCCAGTTCTGCCCCTATGAAGGTAAGAAGCTGGACTGGTTCGAGAACTGACTTGGGAAGGTTGAGAAGAAATCCTAGAGAAGTGAGCACTTGCTGGGTCACTTGCAGGTGAGACTTGACTTGGTCAGGAGACTGACTCACTATTAGCCAAAAGTCCAGATATGGAAAAATGGAAATCTTTTGCCTTCTTAGAAAGGCAACTATTACTGCCAGGCACTTTGTGAAAGCCCTTGGGGCTGAGGTTAGGCCAAAGGGCATTGCTGTGAACTGATAATGGCCTGAGGGCAACTCGAACCTGAGGTACTTTCTGTGGGAGCACCTGATGGGAATGTGAAAGTAGGCATCTTTGAGGTCCAGGGAGGCTAGCCAGTCCCCTGGCCTTAGAGAGGGAAGGATTATTCCCAGAGTTATCATCTTGAACTTTGGTTTTAAAAGATGTTTGTTTAGATATCTTAGGTCTGGATGGGTCGCCTCTCCCCTGTCTTTTTGGGGGTCAGGAAGTACCTGGAGTACAGTTCTTTGCCCCAGTGTAGGGTAGGTACTCTCTCTATAGCTCTTAAAGCTAGGAGAGAAGAAACTTCTGCCTCTAGGGCAAGGTTTTCTGAGAGATTTGCAGGTGGAAAAGATCTGACTCTCATCTTTGGAAATTTTTTGAAGCTGAGAACCATTCTCTGGCTTACTACTTCCAGTACCCACTTGTCTGATGTAATAGACATCCAGTCCTGGACAAAGTAAGCCAGCCTGCTCCCTACAGGAATAGGAGAGTCTACCTGGGCAAGCCCATCAGGGTGTCTGCTTGGCAGGGGCTTTAGGCTGAGGAGTGGATGCAGCCCTGCTCATCCCCCTTCTGCCTCTCCCTCTGAAGAATCCCCTCTGAGAAAAGGAAGAAGAGGCCTGTGCTTGGTAAAAAAGAATTTGAAAAGGCCTGCCCCTGCCCCTAGACTGCTGCCTTTGAGGAGTTGCCTGCCTTACCTTGGCCTGATCACTCCTGTAAGTGGTACTGTACTCATCCATTTTCTTCATGTAATTCTCTGCTCCCCAAACTGAGAATTACCCACTACAGGAAAATTCATGGCCTTAGCCTGGGTGTCCTGTGAGAGGCTAGTACATCTGAGCCAAGCCATCCTCCGAAGAGCCACAGATGTAGCCATGACTCTTGATGACACATCATTAGAGTCCACAGCAGCATGAAACTGAACCTTTGATGCCTCAGTCCCATCTGCAGCCATCACCTCCTGCTTTTCGGCTAGCTGGGGGCAGGCCTGTTTAGCCAGTGCCAGTACAATGTCCCACCTGGACTTCTGGTACCTGGCTATATAGGCCATGTAGTTCACCTGCCTGAGTCCCAAAGAAGATGCCATGTACTGCTTCTTTGCCATGGCATCAATCTTCCTGGAGTCCTTGACAAGGGGGGTGTGAAGCTAAGGGAATATTTGCCTTGTCACAGGCAGCAGCCTGCACTACCCCAACATGGCTGCATTGCTGATATAAGAACTCACTGTCTGAGCCTGCAAGTGTATACCTCTTGTCCATTCTTCTATCCACAGGAGGTATAGTGTTAGGAGATTTTAAGATTTTTTGTGTCTGTTTCCCAAAAGATTTATGGAGGGGAATAGACAGTCTTCTGGACTCTGGGATGTCCATCATCTCTACATAGTCAGGCTCCTCTTGATCTTCCATAGCCTCCTCCATAGGAAGCTGGAGGGTTTCAGCCACCTTTCTGTAAAACATAAAGTGAGAAGGTGACTCAGAAAACCTAGGAGGGGAAACACCTGAAGGTCTGTCTAGGGAGATGTCCAGTTCTACAGGCACATCCAGACCTTCACTTACATCATCATCCTCAAATTCCCCTTCCTCTTCAAATTGCAGTTCATAAAAATCTTCAAAGGTATACTCTTGAACCGGGGGAACCAACTGAACCAAATCCCTGCCAGAAGGAGGCAGATCGGTCGGAACCGGATGGAGCGATTCCACAATCTGAATCACCCTGGCTATCTCTTTGGCGGTCGGAACATGAACCTCTGGATCCGAACTGGTCGATTTATCTTTGCGTTTTCTTTTTGTCAGAACCGATCCCTCGGAATTGGCTCTCCTTTTGCCCAAAGAAGTATCATCCTGGTCAGAGGGCACTCCTTCTGGTTGGGTTGAAACTGAACTGGGCTGGCCATCTGGGTCAGTGGACTTCTCAGCCTCCTTTTCCCTCAGTCTACCTAATCTCTTTTCAAGGGTAGATTTGGGAAAGTTTTTACATATTTGGCAGTCTGAATTGAGGTGGTCAAACCCCAGACAATAAACACAGGTGGTGTGGGGATCGGCCTTAGCAAAGACCTCCCCACACTCACTGCAGTGTTGAAACCCAGTGGGCCCGTTTTTTTTCCTGAGTTTCTCAGACATGGCCAACCTAACCAAACTTACCCTTTTTTCGGCAACCGCCAGGCAAGACTCCCTTATCGGTTCCTAACCGTGTCACGGGTATTGGAAAAAAATGGTTCAAAACATGTTTTTTTTAGAACCGATAAGAACCGGTAACCACACACTAAGTAAACAACAAATTTCAGTATCAAATGGCTGGTTCAGCTGAACTGAGCCGAACTTTTGCAAGTTCCACACAGAAAAACAGAACAAATCCTATCTAGTACTCACGGTACCACAGACAGAGACTGAACCGACTATGCGGATACTTTTTTCGGTGTAAAAACCGATGAAAACTGAAAACTTTAACCGACTTTCAAACCGAGCTGAAGGAGAAATCTCTGGAGCGACTGTTCAGTGAGGCAGAGTAAAGAATCTGATGGTTTAGGTTTGAATCACTCCAGAGACTTCAACCGAGCTCAAGCTCAGCATTCTATGCCTTGCATAGAAAGTAAACTATTTGTTCTCCGGGGTAGTTCAAAGGTTGGGAATCACTGCAATTGTCAGACTACAGCAAGACTTCATGTTGTTTGAAAAAGAATTTTGGAAATCATTATTTTATTACTTTATTTATAAATTGGTGACTTAGAAGTACATATGGAGCCAAGGCTCATTATCAGGTGAGTCTCAGAGGACAGCAAAAACTGTTTTAGAAAGAGTGCCCTCTGTACCCTAATAAGTGCCCTTCTGATCCTCAGCCCCTGCATCTATTACTATCTTCCAGCAGCCCTGTTGTCCTCCTCCCCTGAAAATATGTTAGTGACAATAACCCTGAATATCAGTCTAAAAAATACTTCACAAAACAGAGCATCAATCTGCAAGCAAAAGCAAACTTATGGTTAGGTCTCACAAGTAACAAGTAAGAACCACCCATGCCCCCTATATAGACACACGCCCCCTCTGGCAAATGCTGGTCATTGACCAAAAAAAAATACAAAAGCATTCCATTCAAATGGTTGAGATCTTGAGAGTGTTTGCTTGCTTTAGTCGTAATTGATGCTTTTATAGGAACTTATGTAACTATGTGGGTTGTGTATTCCATTGCTGCAACAGTGTCCATGTGAACTATTTGAACAGAATGCTGTTATAATTCTTTTTTTTTAAATCAATGGTCAGCACCACGCCATGGGGGTCTACTATAAGGCTAACGAGTCATACTGAGTCACAAGTCCCAACCACAAAAGTGCCTTCACTTGCAGAGTGAGTTTCCATCCTGTGAAGCATGCCCGCCAAACAAGTCTTCAAGGTTGCCATCACCAACAGACCCCAAGAGAGGAGGAGATGCACACATCTGTAATTCCACAACTGTACCAAAATCAGGTGCTCTGCACCCATGCAGTCACTGTCAGGCTGTATCCTCACAGAGTCAGTAAAAGCCACTGGCACACACATTGATAATATTGTAGATTTCTGTGAGAACAGAAAGAAAAATACACTACACTATAATAAATGCCCCACCCGCCACACCAAATGGAGGGGAAATATTGGGAGCCTCATTCATGAACACCACAATATGAGAAGTGTAATACCATCGGCCCTGTTAGCAGCACACTTGGCCATCAACTGCAGCTGATGCACCTCAAATGCCACCGGCCTGTTGACAACACTGTCCACATGCACCCCTGTGAACATACTGGTCACACTTAAACAACAACAAAAAAAAACAGAGTAACGTCACAGCCCCTATGAAGCTGCACATCAACACCGTGGACCCTCCGACCACAAGCGTCACATTGAAGATGACAAGTTGAATGCCAGGAAAAGTTAAAATAAAAAGACATATATACATGTCAAATAAATACACACCAAAAGGACATAGATGCTCAAACCATCCAGATGCCATTCTGGCTCCATGCTCCGCTCTGCAATAGATAACATCAGGAACAGCATACTTGCCAATGATCGTTAACAAGTCTGTAGTTCTCCTTTTACTGTGTCACAGCCAGGGCTGGGAGGGGAGCTTTAAGTGGTTCTGCTCGGTCTGAACCCAATGAAAGTTTTGTAGTACATCACCGGCTTCCTCAAGTGTTGGTTAACCGCCATTTCAGGATCAAACCTGCAGTTGGTAAGTGAACACTGGGATATAAGTACAGCATTCAGCTGCGGAATACCATACCTGAAAAACTGACATAATGTAACTTTTGTTTACTGTGACGGAAACCCCGTGGTGGGTAGACAGCTTTCTCCTCATTCGCCTACTCCACCACTCCATCCATACCACATTTCTCCTCATTCGCCCGCCTCACCACTCTTTCCAAACCACAGTTTGGGTTGGTGCTGCTGCTCCTTGTGTTGTAAAAATGGATGTTGTTCTCAGTTTCTTGGTGTGATTAAAATATTTAAAAAACTGATTTGGCACTGTGCAGAATATTGTCATTCTACCTGGATTTCAGCAAAAGAGATCTGGGGGGACATATTCAGTGCTGGACAGTTACACGTGCATAACAGTGCGTCATGCAAAACAGTTGCACCAGCTGGCACTGTTGCAACTTTCAAACAGTTTACGTGATCAGTACAGATCACGTATCCTGTTTGAATATGGGACCCTGGATGTGCGGCACAAAGCAGATGGCTGCCATGGTGGGTGCATTGCATTCAGGGTCGGGGCTGAACACTGTCAATGCATACTTGGATGTGCCCTTCCCCCAAGGGTGATATACAGCCAGAATATGCTAATGTGCTCATTGGGCATGCATGGTACAAACGGGCCTCATGCATGCCCATTATAGGCTCATTAGCATGGCTGCACCTGACTGAATGTGCTGGGCCAGCCCCCTCTGAGCCCCATCCCTGACCAAATTAAAAGCCTGCCTGAACACTTTCCATAGTGCAGTGGTACCCCCCCATCCACGATGTATAAAATACAGAATAGCCCCCCTTTCCATAGTGTAGGGACCCCCCCACCCATGCCAAATCCCGATCAACAGAACAGTGTGCCCTGACCACTGCCCATTGTCCTGTGGCACCCCCTTCCTGTCCCTGATTGAAGTAAAATAGTGCCCAATACTGTTTTCCAAAGTGTAGTGGTATCCCCACCCTGCCCTGATCCCCGATTGAATAAGGAACAACCCCCCACCTGGCCCCGATCCCTGTCTGATGTACAGTCATGCCCTCAACCTGCCCCATTCCCCAATTGTTCTGAAACTAGAACCCCCTCCTAGCCCCTATCCACAATGTCTAAAATAAAATACAGAATCCCTCAGTATTTCCATAGTGTAGTGGCCCCCACCCTGGCAAGGACTGGATCCCACAACCCCACTCCACCTCAACCCAACCAGAGCTGATGACTGGCTCAGCCCTCCGCACACCACCATGGCCAGCTGCTGACCTAACTGCCACTGCAATGTACTGTAAACAGTATGCGCTCAACCAATGAGTACATAATATGTACAGTACACTGCAGTGACAGGTCAGACGGTGGCTGGCTATAATTTCAACAATACTTGCCTAACCTGGGCCCAAGATGGCTCAAAATGATTGAACTATATCCAAAAATGTATTGACATGATTAGTGAAAGCATCATGAAGCTTATAAATGATATATGGTGGAAAATGTGTTTAAAATGCACAAAAAATCCTTGCAGTTTATCTTTGAATTATGCATGAAATTGTCTTGCCTGTATAGTGCGTATTATACACCAAAATTTTCTTCATTGATTGTGCAAACAGATAACATACAGTACATTATACAATAACAAGGAAAGTATCCTGGGCTCTGATTGGTCAGTGTGTACCTGGAACAGTGATGTTATCCCAGTATAACATCACTGTATCAAGTCCAGGCACACACATGACTAGATGACACCAGTAAAAAAAAAAAAACACTCCACATGCAGATTAGGAAGATAGAAAAATTAGCTATTTACTGTATCCATGATTCCACACTATGTAACTCAGTATACAGGCTGTTGTATTTCTGTATCACTACAGAAATAGGGGAATACACCTCTCAATAAAGAAATCTTGTCAGCTATCAGTGTGTGCTCAATGCTTCATTTTGAAAATAAATATCTGTGATCTTATATTGTTGTAACCTCTACCAAAAAAGAACACTGCTTCTCCAAGAGGAAAAATGGAATACTGTTTCATATTGTAACAACAATGCCCTGCCACATAATTTACATATGAGGTGCTATACTGTAGTCACCACTACCAAAATATGAGATGGCATTATAGAGTAAGGAAAATTTAAGTTAACGTTATAATTTACCCAGAATTCCTTGGTGTTGTATGTAAATCAGCATATTAGCTGATTTACTGCTGTAACCATTATAATCAAGGTACTATACTGCAGTCACCATTACCAAAGAAGAAGACTGCACTGCTGAATAAGGAAAATGTAAGTTAACTTTATAATCTATCCAAAATTCCTTGTTGCTGTATGTAAACCATCATGTTACCTGTTATACGGCTGTAACCACTACCAAATAAAACTTAATCAATTTTTTTTTTCAATTTCAACTTTATTAAATTTTTTAATAATACACCAATCAATAATACAGAACAATATCAGAATACAGATCCAGGGATCAGAAGTGGATGCAAAATACAAACAACATCAAACCAATAAACAACCCCCTCCCCAAAAAACAACATACCTCCCCAACCCCCCACCCTCCAAAAACTTAATCAATTTAAGAGAAAGGGACTACTTTATGCATAACTGCTAAAATGTAAGGGATGCAGAGTAGCCATTGTATAATAGCAATAATGCACTCCAGGATGTGTGTTGTGCTGGAATAATGTCACTTCTAAGGTGTTGGATGCACTCAACCTGTGGCCTCATGCCCAACCACCCAAGGTGTAATGTTATCCCAGCATGACACACACCCTGTCATACATGATTGCTTAAATAAACAGCCATACCTCTATTTTGGTAAAATTGGTGGGGAAAAATACTACCTCCCCAATTTATCTATTATCGGCAACACACACAGTTAATTATAGCTATAAATATGTTCCATTTTAACTCAATGCAAAGCATTTGGATGAAAAATGCATGATATTTTAAATTAATTTCTTCCTAAATATTCATAGTAGCATTATTAACATATTATCATTATAAAAAATAGCACATAAAGTCTTTACACAACCATTTTATAGGGAGGTTTTGATGTCTCAAATGATGATAAATTTAATTTCAAACAAAAAGGAGACTGGATAGGATTGATTGATTGGTTAAAAATGTTTCACCAGGAAAGGCACACTGAGCAAAAAGTGCTCATCTCCCAGTGCAACCTGGGGGGAAGGGTTACACAGGAGGCAGTTATACATACAATAGTTGAGGGTAGCAGCAGAGCAATACAGATAACATACAGTTGGGAGGGATTACTTTTGAACTTGTTCCACAAGGAGAACAGTAAGCACATAATCATCAAGGACATGGTAGACATGCATGGGCACATATCAAAGCAAGAACTGTACAGAGCTAGATCATCAGGGACAGGGTAAACATATCATGGGTGCACAATGAGGCAATACATGAAATTACATAAGTGCGAGTAACAGAACTAGGGTGCAGTATCAGAACATGTGTGCCAGTAGCAGGACTAGGGCTGCAGTGGGATGCACCAATAGGCAGTGGGAAGTGGAGAGTGAAGTTTTAGGGTAGGGGAGGGGTGGACTACTAAACATTTGGTGAGTAGAGGGGAGGATTAGGTAAGGTGGGAGTGGAGTGGCGTTAGTAACTGTGAGTAGGGCTGAAGAGCGTAGGTTAGTTAGGAAGAAGGGAGAGAAAGGGGGATGTTTGGAGAGAGAAGAGTGAGTAAGAGTGAGAGTGTAAGTGCATAGGGCAGTATATAAGCCAGACAATTAGGCATGGCCAGGCAGCTGGTCAGGCGCTAAAGGATGATGGGGGAAGAGAAACTATTAAGGGGGGAGGTCAAGGGCAGTTGCAATTTGGAGCTAGGAAGTTAGTGAGGGCAGAGGCTAGGGAGCGTTTGGATGAAAAGTGGTGGATCTGTGCCAGCAGGCCATTCCAGAGTTTAGGGAAAAGGTAAGAGAAGGCCGATTGGCCAGCTGTGGTCCTTCGGTGGGGGATGACTAAGAGTCTAGTGTCAGTGGACCTGAGGGCGTGGGTGGGGGTAGGTGGGGAAGATAGGGAGGATACGAGGTAGGGCGGGAGGAAGCCGAGCCAGAAATTGGAAGTGAATTTGACACTATGAATTAGGCGCCGGTTACACAGAGATGGCAGGGCCACTGAACGGTAGAGCTCACAGTGATGTGAGCGGGAGGGGCATTGAGGGCAAAGTGGCAGACCGTGTTAAAGAGGGGGTCAAGTTTGGCTAGGGTGGTCTTTGAGGCAGAGCTGTAGATGACATCACAGTAGTCGATGGTGGGTAGAATCATTTTCAGGACTAGTTCACGTCTGACAGGTAGTGGGAGATTAGTGCGGTTCCTGTAGAGGGCGCCAAGTTTTGGGCGCAGTTTAGAGATGATGGCATCCACATGTGTGGAAAAGGAGAGGTGACAATTGAGCCAAACCTCTAGATACCTGGAGGAGGGCACTTCATCAAGGATGGTGTTGTTTAGGGTATGGAAGATCAGAGGGGGGGTGAGCTTGGATAAATGCTGTCTAGTGCTGAAAGACATAGAGACAGTTTTCTTGGCATTTAGGGAGAGTTAGTTCGTATTGAACCAGTGTTGGATTTTGTTGAAGTCCGTTTGAAGTTTGGAAGTGAGTTCTTCGTGAGTCCAGCCGGAGGTAAAGAGGACCGTGTCATCTGCATCCATGTGGATCGCGGTAGAGGAGCAAGAATTCGTTCGATCATTTAGAAGGATGGAGAAGAGGATGGGGCCAAGAACTGAGCCTTGGGGAACACCGGTGGTGATGGGGGGGGAGGGTGTGGTCTGCTATTTTAGTGGATTAGGTTCTATTTAGTAGGTAGGCACTGAACCAGTTTCTGGCGGATGCTGCTAACCCTGCCCCTGATAGGCGGGATAGTAGGAGAGAATGGGATACCATGTTAAAAGCTTTGGCTAGGTCAATGAAAACAGCAGCAGTGATTAGCCCTTTATCCATCCCAGTGAGGATGGAGTCTGTGAGTCTTAGTAGGGAGGAGGTGGTGGAGTGGTGTTTTAGGAACACAATAAAAGGTGCTTGTCCCTAACAGCCACCACATTTTCCTAGCAGCAACACTTATTATTTATGGGATTTTGAAAGCACAGCACTGACATTGTCAACCATGCAGATTTTCAGGAAGTGTCATTAATTCGGTTTACCAGTCAACACGTGTATTCATGCAGAACCAATATGGCCACACTCAAGGATGGTGACAAAGACCAGGAAAGTCCTTGTCAAGCATCTAAGATGCACAAGAAATCCAGTTTTAGAACTGGTTTGCATTGTTATATGCATCTAGACACAATCAAGAAGGAGTTCATTCAACCGTTTACATGTGTCAGGTGGGATGAATACCATGAATGTGCTCAGTCATGGTTGGACTACATGGCAATGATCGATACATTGCTGAATCATTTCAACAGCACCTGTCAAAAGAATTTGATGACATTCCCAGTGATGCAGAGTTTCGCCCCACTTGCTATAGATGTTTCACAGGCAAAAAACGCATAGAGAGTGCAAGAAAATGCTGTGCTTAGCAGTCATTATTACAGGGGAAACAGGATGATGGACATTCTACCTCTTCTAGAACCAATTACACACCTTTGTCCAGCCCCAGAAAGAAACTTTGGTCAAGATCCGGCCTTCCTGTCCATGCATCTGGACCTGTCCTTCCTGCCATCTGCATCATATGCATGAAAAGAGACCGCTACAGCACTGTGGCCCATAAACACTAGAAGGATCAACTAGTTCAGGCAGAAACTATAGATGAAGGAAAGTTAAAAAGAGCTGCAGAGTTGAAAGAGGATCGGAGCATTGTCATTCACATACAATGACAGGATTGTGTGTAGTGCCCCAGAGAAATTGGGGGCACCACAGAAAATAGTGGAATTGGGGGCATCACAGAAAATAGGGGATCCTCAGATATATGAGGGGTCAGACAGTTATGGGGACCCTGGGAGCTTAATGGGAAACCCTTGAAAAGCACTGGTGACCCTTTGAAACACAGAATAGGCCCCACTCCAGCAGACAGTTCTAGCAGTCTAAATTCAGGGTTTTAAAAGAAAACCATTTTTTTCCCCTTCCTTGGTTCTCCCTTCCCCCTGCTCAAGACCGACACCTAGCCAGCCAAAGCCAAACCAGTTGGGCCACATTCCTGTCCCACAGTGGAGAAGGAAGCCAGGCTGATCCCTCTCAGCCAATCCCTGTGGCCAGGGTAGATTCAAATTTGGAGACTTTTTTTAAGCCAATCCCCTGGCAAGTAGCCAGGACCACCCCAGCCTAGAGGAGGCTCTGCACAGGCTGGAGAGAGAGGAGAAGGAGTTTGACCAGGGAGGGTGAAGGACAGTAAGGCAATGGATGCCGGCTTCCCTGTTAGGAGGCTGAAGTGAATCCCCTGGGTCCCTTCAGTGTAACTCCCTCCAGATGATCCCCAGTAGCAGCCTCGGTCATTTTTTTGCAGAAATCTGCTGTCCAGTCGGGTTTCCCAATGCGCGAGTCAGTTTATTTGGCCAGGAAACAGACCCAGTGAACCTTTCATGCAGCAGTCTCCAGGAGAAGAGGCATTATCACTCCTTTGTGGTTGTGCATTCGCCAGAGTACAGAAATCCTTGTTGAACTCCAGGGGTGAGTAGGCTTGTTGGCCAGCATTTCCTTTAATAATTAGTCCTAGCTACACCTGCTCTGGCCAGGGGAAGGATTATTTGTTTAGTAATTATATTGTTGCACTGTGTAATTATTGTTTAGAATGGTTAAATTGCTTCCATTGTACCCCCTCAAGGGTGGAGAAAAGCTGCTACCTTGTCCAATTGTATAGAGACAGAGGGGGAGAGAGAGAGAGAGAGAGAGAGAGAGAGAGAGAACCAAGAAGGCAGAAACTAGGAGGATTCAAACCAAATAATTGTTGGCCCAAGATTAAAGGTGTTTGTGAACTCCTCTCTTGAAGGAATCTCTGCTAGTTTAACTTATTCTAGGCAGTTTGTGCTCCAAATAGAGAGACTTGGGAAGTCCCTCTCAGCCAAGAGCCACAGAATTGCTAGGTAAAGCCAGCACAGAGTATTACTGTTGAGAAGGGAAATGTTCACACTGAATTCTCAATTGTTTAGCTGTAAGAAGCTAATTACTAAAGGCCTGGCAGAGCCTTAGTGCATTCTTCTCTCAGAGTCCTAGGGTAATCTGAGCTCTAGTAATGGAGAAAACTTAGTCCTTTGTCCATGTAGTAGGAGGGCGGGGCAGCCCATAGCTGGGACAAAGAGACTAGGTACCCTGGCCTCCATATTCAGAAGGCACCCAGAGCTGATCCATATTAACAAAAGGGTGGGTCATCAAACTGTTTCAATGTCCATGAAGCAAACTGTATTTTCTTTATCTGCCTGCAATCTCCTGTTGATTGCCCACCTCTCAGCTGTTCCTGATTTTCAGGGATGTCCCTGATTTTGCCTCAGAAATTTCTTCTGTCCCTCCTAAGTCTGGCATTTCTGGCACTAAAGAGTAGGGATTGGGATCACAAAATAATACCAGCCATTGATGTTACAGTCTGGTTCTCATTAAGAAAATGCTATTCACACTAAGAAGCATGTTGTATACAGCTTCGGGGACTAATATTACTATTTCATCAGATGTGTTCCTGATTTTGGTAATTTGTCCCTGATTTGTGATGAGGGAGGTTAAGAGGTATGGTTGCCTGGACCCATTGCTTGCTGCGTCTGAACTGCTGTATTCAATCAAACTGTTTTAAGTTGTTGAACTGCTTGCTGTGACTGAACTGCTATAGTCAATTGAAGAGTTTAAGTGACAACTACCTTATTCCTGGGGTAACATGACTGCACTGCCTTATTTTCCCAATTGTCCTGTGTGACTGCACTACCCTGAGGGCACTGATTGCTGCACTTGCCTACTGCTACTTCCTCTGAAGATATTTGGGGCCACCCCATCCCAAATGGTAGGGGCTCTCAGTCATATAAGAAGGGGGGAATTGCCTTTCAGGTTTTTAATTTTTGTTTTGTTCCAGGCTCCTGCACACACCTCTTCTAGAATTCCTCCGGTGCCTCTTCTTCAACCCAGGGATGGCCCCCGGGAAGCCCAGTATCACCTGCTCCCACTTCCAATGACCTCCACCAACTCCAAGTGTTCACCACGATGCCCCAGGTTTGAGTTGTCGGTTGAAAGTGGTAGCCAGCTGGTAGTTAGGGCCCACCAAAGTGAGTCAGGTTAGGGGACACCCCAGCTCTAGCTTGAGGGACTTAAGTCATCCACCGAACTTGGGGTCACATTGTCCATTCTCCTGCATAGACATTGTCCCAAAGTGGCAGTAGTACTGGTGGCCCATACCAAGGCCTTGCCCGAGGATTGCCAGGCTCTGTGCCTAATTCCCTGAGGTGACATAAGTACTGGTGGCCCACACAAGAGGCCACGCCAAGGGTCGTCACACTCTTGATTGTACTGCCCATAGGTGGCTTGTGTTCCAGTGATGCATCAAGAGGTCACACCAAAGACTGTCGGATTCTGAAGCTGCAGCAGTAAGGTTGTAAGGGTTCTAGGGGCCTGCCCAGAGGTCATCCAGTGGATCATCACATCCAGCATCCTTTCCTCTACTGGAGATCACCTGCCCAAGGTCTCTGCAGCCGACAACCCCAGATAAGGGTTCTCTTCCCCTACAACCCGGCGTCAACACCCATCCTCGACCAGGTACTTCCCTTTCGATGTTGCCTCTGTGATGCTAGGAGTCACCTTCTTCCCAGGGCCAGGAGGCCTACAGTATTTTACTTGGTTTCTGGTTCACTGGGGGAGGCCCCATTTTATGGCCTGCATAGGAAAAGCGCTTCCTTAGGTTCACCCTCAGCAGTCGGCCGACCAAAATACTAGTAACCCAAGCTTGGTGCATCGGATTGCTACATCCTTAGGACTTGAATAACCGGGACTTTTGTAGGACATTCGTGGGGCCAGGTTGTGGGTCCCAGTAATCTTATTCACTCTTTCTCATGTGTGATAGTGTTAGTGAATGCTAAGTCTTTTCTGTGTGCTCCAACTGTTGCTAATAAACTTTGCATCTTGGCTCTAGAGTACGCCTCCAGCCTCTCCTTCCAGATTTATCTGACAATCTGACATCACCCTAAACTATAGGGGTATGAACCACCGCAGCTCATCCACCACATGTGTGTCAGTGGAAGTCTAGTACAATAAAATTTGTAAGAGACTACACAAGATTTTTGGCAAAGTCATCAGATAAGTATAAACCTACATGTGCTGAGCAGATGTACAGCAAAGCCTACAAGATTATCTGTGCCACTGCCATCCATCAGAGGCTCATTGTAGACCAGGAGGTGTTGCGGATGACGAAACTTACCCAGATTTTCATTGAGCTTGTAAAAAGCATGATGCTTGATGCTTGATGCTTCAAATAACAGGTAAAGGATATATTGTATAAGCAGACA
Source organism: Neoceratodus forsteri (assembly GCA_016271365.2). Lineage (NCBI taxonomy): Eukaryota > Metazoa > Chordata > Ceratodontiformes > Ceratodontidae > Neoceratodus > Neoceratodus forsteri. The sequence goes on along the minus strand of CM028132.1, from coordinate 1,088,333,624 downwards.
GTTTCATAATCATTTAGACACAATCATGGTAGACACACTTGAAAATGTATTTATTTTTCAAGTTACTGAGCTTTATTGAGTTTCAACAGTACAACAGCAAGGAAAACAATCCCATATACATAATGGTGAGTACAATGGAAAAAACAGAAATTGACCAACAACTCCCCCCAAAAAAGACAACTCCCACCATCCTCACCAGAGCGCATCTAAAACATTACACTTAATAACCTAAGAAGGCATACATCAATTAACTGTTTACAGGGTACCCAGTTGAGAATTAACGAGCATGGCCTTCGGAGGAGGCAGCAGGGAGGGGAACCTGCAGGCTATCCGAGATGGATATTAGGGCATAAAGCAGATCTCAATGACAGTGAAATGAGAGAGGCCTACCTTGCCTGTATGCTATCTGTTTTTCCATCTCGAGGGCCAACAGGATCTCCTGGTGCCACTCCCTAAAGGACGGGATGGTATTATCCAACCATTGCTGACAGATAATTAGCTTTGCCATTATAGAAATCTGGGATATAGGCACAGTGAGGTCCAAAAAGCTCCTCCAGATAAAGACCAACTACACAGATTTCTGGTGTAAAGAAAGATTCCAACCCCAGAAGTGGGTCTACAGAAAGCCAGAGGGAATTCTGAAAAGGGCACACCCTCGAACACTCCCAGAAACACAACTGAAAATGTAAACATCATGGCATTATTCTAACCTTTAAGTCTGTAGTAAGTCTCGAATACAATAGTAAAATGCTAAACTTAAAACACAGTAGCAAGACTTGTACCTTACAACTACAATTAAAGTCCCAGTGGAGAATCCTGTTTTTAGAAATTATGCATGTTTTTGTGTTACAGAGTTGACAGACTGAAACATTGCCTGAAACATTACTTCTCACAACTCACCTTTCGTATACCACACCATAGGAATATTAGTGAGATGGCATTTGTTGACACACTGCCTACAAGTACGCTTATTGACAGACTTCCTTATCAATCAGAGGTAGGAACAGAAGCAGATACTACAGAGACAACTTAGATTGAAGAGGAGCGAATTCATCTTCAACCACAAACTGATATGCCATCTGATACATCATCAACAACAAGATCACCGGCTCCTGATATGCATTTAACTAGGACTCCTTATAATGCTGCATTGATCATCAAGAGCACATTGCATGACAGTCCTGGAATGAGTTGTCTCTGGCCACCAACATCAATTGATTTGACTGTTGATGCTGCAAAATCTGTCGTGCCAGTTGAACTTTATAATTTGATGGCCTGGATTATTGGAGTATCAGAGACACCAACACTGGCTGGCTATATAGTTCTTCCAGAAGATGTGGACCTTAAACTGATATCACTTTGCCATGACATTTTTACCTTGCATCCAAGGGTTGAAAACGGACACCTAAATCCCTTTGCCTTAGATTGACAATTCGACACTTGACAGGATCATCTCAAGTGGTCTTCATTCTACACAAACTGGGACATTGTGCATCTTGGAATATAGTGATTAGCCATGACACAAGCCTTGCTTGGCTACACCTTGTTAAAGGTTCTGATAAGGTCCCACTGGGATTAGCAAAGAAGACTCCAACAGTTCTAGTCTGGGACAATATTGATTTTGTAAAAAAAACCTATCCAGGCATGGCACCACTCACCATACAAATGGAATAATGCTGCAGAGCCACATCACTAAATCTACCCCAACATCAGGCAGAGTGCCACTGCTTAAAGGAGTCCAATCTCTTAAAGCTGCCCCTAGTTTTGTGATAGAGCAGTATCATCAGTGCAAGAGGCAAGGTCTGCAAAACCTGAGTCACGATGAAGGTGCCCCATTAGAGAATGACAAGTACAGCTCAAACCTAGCACCAGTGCTTAGAACTGAATTGGCATACATTTTTATGAAGGCTTTCAATGCGGACTCATGTACACTTCCTGACTGGACAGGTTTTCATACTGCTCTTCAACATCATTGTACTCTCAAGAAGTCAGCTATTGAGTACCTTCCAGTCATTGAGACATCACCAGCAGAGATGTCTGCTGTCAACACTATTCTAAAATGAAGTACTGATATAGCTGATCAGTTTGAACTTGAGCATGTAGTCTTGGTCTTTGACCAAGCAATATATGCTAAAGCACAACAGATCTGCTATAAATACAATGACTATACAAGACATTTGATAGTGAGACTCTGTGAATTCCATACCTGCATGTCATTTCTAGGTGAGCTGTGAATGAGCTTGGTACATCCAGCAGACCAGACCTGGGTCTGATTCTCACAGCCTCCACTTGCATACTGTGTGACTCTGAGCAAGTCACTTAACCATCCAGTGCTCCCAGGTCACCCCTGAAAACAGGCACTTGTGCCTAGTGGGCCTTACCTGGTTACCAAAGACTAGAAAAAAGATAAAAGGTGTCCTTGGCAAAAGACATGGTGATGCAGGATTTTGTGATATCTTGATAGAGTCAGAAGTTGTCACCCAAGGATCAATTAATGGTGTTCTGAATGGTCACCACTATAACTGGAGTACGAGATCACACAAACTTCTGTATTAAAGCATGCAGTGTCTGAGATTCCAGACTTTCCTTAAATCATTACCACTGGACAAAGCAGATGAGTGTCTAGAGGTCATAAAAAAAAATCAAGCTAGCATTCCCCATTGACTCATTTGATGTTATGTGTACAACTGATGAATTCACCAATGTGGTCATGAAATATAAAGACTTTGTCAAGAGGAAGAGCCAAGATGATCCAACATTTGTTTTCTGGAGCTCTTACATCAACATAGTGCAAATTTTGCTCCTTTTTGTGAGAGCAACCCATGAGTCTGACTGGGAGTTGCACCTTTTAGCTATCCACTTCATGATGCCCTGGTTCTTCTCTTATGATCATGTGAACTATGCCAGGTATCTTCCATCATATTGGTTGGAAATGGTGAACCTGCCCATCACACACCCAGAATGTTATGCAGAACTCAGTGCTCGGGGGACAGTGGACAGTGGACAGTCCAACGTCAAAGTGGACATGGATTCTCTTCAATTGCACATGACCAGGCAATTGAGCAAACCTGCAATAAAGACTCAAAAACAAAAGATGGCTTGATTGGATTGACACACTGTGCAGTAGTTTATCACTGGATGTTGTCACATGAGAGAGCTGCTATAATGAGACAATGTGAAGTGATGGCAAGCATAATTCTAGGCATAATTCTAGAAGTACGCAAATGGAAAGATCTTTTTTTTTTGGTACATTATTTTTATCCTCCTACTCTGGTCCACCAAGATCTCTCCAGTGGGGCTCTCAGCCAGTCTTATCCCTCCTACCTGAAATCCCCAGCTCTGCTCACCAGATGGCGGGAACCTCTCTCGCTCACCTCCAAACCACCGATTCCCTGGATTTAACCCCCCTAGGGTGGGACCGCCAACTCCTCTGGTGACCTTTCTGATAATCTAAAGGGTGGTCAGAGGCCTGCAAGGAGAGGATCCGGGGTAGGCTGGAAGATCTGGTGCTGGAGTGGTGACTGGCTCCTGGTCCCACTTTCACCTACTGGTGACACCAGGGATTTTCCCTAATTCTGGTGTTTTCCCTGAGCCAGAGTGTGCACTGAAGCCCAGCACGTGATGGGACAGCTCTCGCACCCATGCATAAGGCCTCCATTGGAGCTACTCCCCCTTATTTTTATGTTCCACTAGATACAGCAGCACCCAGCCACTGCCAGGGGCCGTTTGAACAGCGACACATTCCCTAACCCTCCCCCAGGAAAGAGAGCAGTCCTCCGGATGCTCAATCCTTTCCTGCCCTTGCCAACCCCTGATGGCCAGGGCTCGTTCCTGAACCCAGATCGCTGGTGTGGCATGAGGTGTGACATCCAACACCTCAACCCTCAGCACCACCAGGCCATGCCTAAATGGAAAGATCTTGATAGCACAAGAATTTGGAATGATGAGACAGCTACAATGAGAATTCTGTTCACTGTTGAATACATGATAAATACCTTTGATGCTCCTCAAGATGGACTAGTACAGTGTGTTTAAGTTCAGGTGTTGTTGCTACCAGTGAGATTACAAATGACTTGCTAGCTGCTCAAGAGAAAGGTGAAATTGCACTGATGGACTTCTTGAACCAAAGACTGCTTTCTTTTTTTATCATATAAAAGTTTATTGGTATTTTTGTTTTATAACGTATACTTCATATATCAATACAGGTAAACAGCAGGCTACTTAAACTACAAGTACAAGTACCAAAACCCCAGCTAGAGAACCATACCTAATGGCATCGACTTTTCTGGTTACAATAACATTCGGTCATAGCAGGAACTATCTTATAACACCCATAATCTGGGAAAATATAAGTTAGATTATCAGTCTTTTAACCCACAAGGTCCCAGTTCTTTAGTAGAGTACCACCTAACAAAAATAACATAATGGTTGCATCCTGCCTCTTGGTTTTACAATGAGGTAGACTTAATCAAGCTACAAGAACTATTCCTAGGCTCTGGTACAGTAGTCATTCATGTCAGTGCTGGTATAGAATAGTTAGGCATCCTAGAGATAGACAAGAAAATGGGAACAGTAGTAATGAGAAGGCTAAAGCCAAGGGAGACAGCGGGTGAGAGCTCCTTCCCTCAGATCATCAGCACCAAGATGGGTGGAGAGGAGGGGTTATATTATAGGATGATTGTTTGGCAGTGGCAGGGGAACTTCACAGATGTGGGAGTGGAGGTATGGGTCCCATTTCTTGTGATAGCACCCCAGTCTACCCTTTGTAGAAACAGTGATTCTTTCAAACACAGCTAATCTCGCCATGGCTGCTCTCCAGGTGGTAAGTGAGGGGGAGGACAGCTGTTGCCATTTCAAGAGGATGACTCTTTTGGCCTCCATCACTATAGCCAGAGTCCAGGCTTTCAGAGGGGGGGATAGGGGGCCTAGAGTTGAGGTGTCACCTAAAAGAAGTGTTTCCTGAGAGGGAAGAATCCACTGCCCCATGATCCAAGAGCAGTCATCCAAAACTGGGGCTCAGAATGTCTGAATATTTGGACAGGTTCATAGGATATGGAGAAGGTGGGCCGGAGAGTTCTGACACCTCCAGCACCTGTCATGAGGGTGCACCTTGAGTTTGCACAGTTTAGCTGGCATTCTATACCAGCAAAGAAGAATTTTCATCTGTATTAACTGGCTTTTAGCATCTGTATATAGCACATGAGTGGATCTGAGAAAATATTCCCAAAGCTGCTCAGAAATGGGGCGTTGGAGTTCCATTTCTCATGTCAACCTACATCCATGTGTGGTGTCTGGCTGGGAGTCTCTTAATAGTTTGTAGATTAGACCCACTAAGCCTTGCCCCTTTTTGGGATGGTGGATGGAAGTGAGACATTTCCACATGGAGTCCTCCAGATGCTTAGCTAGCAGAGGGTGCAGAGCATCCTGTATCTGCAAGTATCTCCAAAAGTCATTGGCAGTAAGGTCATAGAGCCTTTGCAATTGCTCAGAGGCCATCAGGGTTTTATTGTCTGGGAAGAGCAGATCTCCAACTATGTGTATTCTCTTAAGAGCCCAGTGTGGCAACGATACTGGCCTATGGTCAATAAGGATGACCCTGTTGTTCCAGAGGGGGGCATACTTAATTGGGGGAGAGTATGATGAGTGTGGTTCATTTAACAAGGCACAGGGCCTGTTGTCATGCCTCACAGGTACTTGTCATGACTGGAGTAAGATGGTGACCCCAGTGCATCCCACTGGCTAGGAGGAAGGACAGGGAGTCATCAGGTATGAGAGCCTTCTCCAGAAGAACCCATTGCGGGGGAGAGGAAAGGTTCAGGTTAAACCAGGTAATGGCTTGGGCCACTCAGAAGGCCAGTTGGTATCCCAGCCACCAGGGGAATCCAAGACCTCCTTTGGACCAATGGACTCTCAGCTTCAGCCGGCCCCACCTAGCTGTTCTACCCTTCCATAAAAAAGAGGATACTAGTTTGTCCAGGGAGGTAAAGATCTTGTGTGAGAGAGGGACTGGGAGGTTAGATAGCAGGCAGGAAATTCTTGGAAGGATAAACATGCGTACCGCTTCCACTTTGCCTTTCAGAGAAAGACCAAGCTTTTTCTACCGTTGCATTTCTGCAGTTAAAGCGGTCATCATGGGGAAGAAGTTAACTTTCTCTAGCTCCCCTCATTAGAAGGGGATATAAATACTCAAATAGAGAAAGCACTGCGGTGCCCAGGTAATATCTGTCCCTGCTAGGCAGAACCTGGAACATTTAGAGTTGAGTGGTGCTATAATTGTTTTGTTTTGATTAATCCTAAGCTCAGAGATGTTAGCAAAGACTTCCAGAATGGGTAACACCAGAGGAAGGGAGAGGCCGGGGTTGGACAAAGTGAGGAGCATGTCATCTGCATAGGCATTGACCAAAAAAGACATCTCATTGACCGGTATCCCTGAGATACCTGGAATCTGCAGGAATTTCCTGATCAGAGGGTCTAGTGCAATAATAAAAAGGGGAGAAGACAGAGCACATCCTTGTCTGGTGCCTCTTTGTAGGAGGATAGAGGAGGAAATGTCCTTATTCGTGACAATTTTGGCTGTAGGGCAATGATACAGGGTAGAAACCCATGCGCGGAAAGAGTTTCCAAAACCATAAGTTTCCAGGGCAGTATGGAGGCAGTTCCACTCAAGGGAATCAAATGCTTTAGAAAAATCAATTGCCAGGGCAGCCATAGGAATGGGAGTCTGCAATGCAAGCCATTTCAAGTTTAAGACAAGTCGCAGATTGTCCACCCCGACTTGCCCTTCAAAAATACAGATTGTGCTGGATGAATCAGTTGGGCAAGAACTCTTATAAGCCTGGTGACTAGTACTTTAGTCAGGAGTTTCATATTTATGGAAAGGAGGGAGTTAGGTCTGAAATTCACACAATCTAGTGGGTCGGATGACTTTTTGGGAATCAGGGTTATCAATGCTTTCCGCATGGTAGGTGAGAGTGATGTTGTTCCATGCACTTCTTCCAGGGCCTTAAGCAAGGGGGGAATAATGTTGTTGCCTAGCAGCTGGTAAAGCTCAACCATCATCCCATCTGGACCGGGGATTTATCCTTTGCCATTTGAGAGAGAGCTGTCTGGAGCTCAGCAGCTGTTATAGGAGTGTCTAGGTCATTGGCCTCCTCTTGGGACAGTTTAGGTAGCAGTAACCCCTTGCTGAACTCTGATAGATGTGCTAGGTCTGAGCGTGGGTTCTTGGATTTAGTCTCATACAGGGTCTGATAAAATTTCCTCATGGTTTCATTGATTTCTTTTGGCATAGAGACAACTCTCCCTGCCTCGTTTCTGAGTGCTAGGATTCTGGAGAAGGACTGCTGCTTGCACAGGTGAGAGGCAAGGAGCTTTTCTCCCCCCCCTCCATGTTTTATGTTTGGAGTGAAGGAGTTGCCACTAGGCTTTGTTACTCAGTATGGTATTTATCTGATATTTCAACCTTATGATTCATGGTAGCAAAGGGGATTTTGGGGATTGAGATGCAGAGGTTTTGAACTGCCTTTCTAGCAGGGTCAGCTCGCTTTGCAAACTCTTGATCTGCACCCCGCAACACTTGTTCTGTGCTGCCGGGTATGCAATGATCCTCCCCCGGATTATAGCTTTAAAAGCCTCCCATCGAGTGGCATCAGATACTTCGGCCATTTTGTTAAGGGAGAAATACAAAAGGGGTTCCTCTATAATGTATTTTTGGAAATCCTTATCATTCATCAGGAGTGGGTTGCATCTCCACCTAGTGGAGGGCAGTGCCAGTCCTGGAGGAGAGAATATTACGGACACTGGGGCATGGTCAGAAATAATAATGTTTCTTATGGTGGCTTCAGATATACCAGAGAAGGCTACATAGTTGGCTAACCAGAAATCTATTCTACTGTGGATGTGGTGCACAGTGGAGTAAAAAGAGTAATCTCTCCCCGTAGGGTGGGCACGCCTCCAGGGATCGTATAGGTTTCATTCTGAAATCAGCTCCCCCAGGGCTGCCACATCCTTAGGGTGAGACTGTGGTGTGGAAGCAGATGTATCGAGAAAAATTTTAGTGACCAGATTGTGATCCCCACCTAGCAAGATGGGCATATCAGAGAATCCAGATGTGAGGTCAGTGAAGGCTTGGGAAAGGGCTGTGTATATTTCTCCCGAGTCAGAGTTGTGCCCATATGTATAAACTATCAACATTCTGCCCCCCCGATAGGCAAATCTGACCACCATCCATCTGCCATGACAGTCTGTATGTTTGTCTTCTATCGTGAGGGAGGAAGCTTTCCGAATTAGTATCGCCACCCCTCTAGATTTGCTGGAGGCACCACCAGCAACGACCTCCCCCACCCAGAGTTTTTTGAGCCAGGCCACAGTTTTGTTTGTTAAATGCATCTCCTGCAACAGGACAATATCTGTACCCATGGAATTTAGAAATTGGAGCACTTTAGTATGTTTGGCAGGGTGGTTGAGTCCTTTCACATTCCAGGACATGCATTTCTACCCATTGGATCTTGAGGGATTGCTAGCCATTATATATCCCAATGGACTTAAACCAGAGGAAAGAGTACTCACCCAGGAGAAATGGTCGTGTGTACCTTTAGAGAGAAGGGGACAGTCAGCAAGTGTTCACCAGAAAGTGATGTCTTCAGCTTTTAGTCAGCAATATGAAAGTAGCCAGAGTATAAGCCAAATGTAAAAGAAAACAACAGTAGCAGTTACTACTGAGGAAAGATGTAAGAAAGCACCTGCAGGAAAAAGACAAAACGAACACAGAACAGTAAAACCTGATAACAATTTTCAAAAATATCTCAAAAGTACCTCTGTCTAAAACAGATAAGCAATTATTAAATCCTTAATGGTGCTGGATTAATCATGCGAGAAGGATCCACCAGTCCTTCTGCCACACTAAATCAGACACCAATAGTGGGGTGGGTCTCGAGGTAGCCAAAGTTGACCTGCCCCAACCCTGTCCCTTATAGTCCACTTAAAAATTGGGACTATGGTGTCTAGCAAAGCCTACTGGCTAGGGAATTAATAGGCGCTACAGTAAGTCTAGTACAGCTGGGGAAGTGGGGGGGTGCACCAGCCACACAAGTGCCGGATCTGGGGGGTATGAGTTAGGTGACAAGAGAGGCCTGACCATGGACCACAAAGGTGTCATCCGGGGCTTAAGCCTGTGGGGGGGGCAACCTGGCACAGAGGTTGCCTTGGATTCCTGCACTGCCTTCCAGCTGGAATAGGTGAGGGAACAACCGCTTTAAAGAAGAGGCCAGGACTACCAAGAAGGGGGAGGAGTGGAGGGAAAAAAAAAATCTTGCCCGCAGAAGAGTGCTCAGAGGGCACCAGGTTACTGAGCACTGGCAAGTTAGGTGAGGGGACCTTAATCCCCTAGGCAAGAGCGCCCCCAAGGGTGGTAACCGAGCGCCACCGAAAAAGTGACTAGCATAAGCTCTTTGCAGAAAAAGATAGAAAACTTAGACATCATTCAAATAAGTCCTTAGCCAAAAAGGGAGGCACCTGAGTCTTCATCCACTTGGGCCAGCAGGTTTGGGGTCCACCTGCTTTCAGTCATCAGCATCACTGGTCCTCGGAGGGGTTGCCAGGGCCTCTGCAAATGACTTAGTCCTGGGTTTCAAAAGGGCCACTGCCGCTGCCTGCTCCACCTCCTCTTCCTCCATCATTGTGGTCCAATCTATAGACTCCATATCGGCCATTAGGTCCTCTGTCCCAGGGGGTACCAGGTCATGATGCGGGGGACTAAGCATGGGAGGTGCATCAGCTCATAGCAGTTTGGCCGGGGGAGGAAATTTGTTGCTTTCCCAGTGTAGGGACTGTTTGGACTTCTAGAATGTTGTTGCTGCCAGCAGGGAGTGAGCTGACTTGTCGGGGTTTGGGAATCAAGGGGAACAACCTTCCGATAAGGATCTGCTGCTTAGATGCTGCTTTGTGGCTCCATATGGCCTTTCCATGCTTTGTTCCAATATGGGGACCTGCGGGAAGATCTTTCCACTGAACCAGTTCGATGCTGTTTCCTGCCACCTGGCAGACCATGCAGCTGTACTTCAGTTCCTCTATCTTTCATATCCCCAGGAGCCTAGATGCATCTGGGAGATGTAGCCTTGGAGAGGAGGCCTGGCCAATTACTGTGAGGCCATGTCTCAGCATCCCTAGGGCATTCAGCGAGGGAGGACTTCCCGTCTTTAGAGATGTGCAGAGCAGTATGTTTTCTAAAATGGTATTGAAATGCCTTGGGTTGAATTAAAGCTTTCAGAGGCCCAAAAGCCCTCCTTCTAGCCGCCACCTCCTGGGAGAAGTCTCTGTAAATAGAAATGTTCGCTCCCCTCCAGATAAGCTCACCCTTCTCTCTTGCCACTCTCAGTATCTTCTCTTTTATGGAATATCTCATGGTATAGGCAATGATGGTTCTAGTGACATTTGTGCTTTTCTTTCGAGCCCCAACCCTGTGAGCCCTTTCTACCCCAATCAGTTCTTTCCATCTCTCACCAAACAGTTGTGGGAGCCACTCATTAATAAAGCGTTCCATGTTGGGACCGTCTATGCCCTCGGGAACCACCAGGATCCTGATATTGTTTCTGTGGCTCCTGTTCTCTTGGTCCTCTGCTCTGTACCACAACTGCATAAGTTTGGCCTCATGTTCCCTTAGCTTGCCGAAGCATCATAACATGTTGCTGCTCCAGCTCTTCAGTGCATTGCTCAAGCACATTTTGCTTGTCTTGCAGCTACTTTACATCAGCCACGTTCCCTGCCAATGAGAAGCCTATGTTGTCCACCCTGACTAAAAGTGCCTGCAACATTTGGGTGATGTGTGAAAGCACTCCTCCTAAATGAGCTTGTTCTGGGGGAAATTGCATAGTGAGCAGCCCTGGTCCATTCTGAGGTGCAGCAGAGGATTAGGCCATGCCTGCCATCTGCACTCCTTGTTCCTGTAGTTATAGGCAATTTTCACTCTACCACCCGACAAGAGCCCGACAGGACAGTACTCACGACCCCATGCATGTTTATTTGGCAACAGTACTGTGGTTTGCATACTCACGAGTGGATTGCTGCTGTAGGATGACTGCCTGTACGGCCTGTTTCTCGGATTGCCCGTGGAAACAGTAATCGGTCAACTTGAAGCCCAAACACACGATTTGTGCTCAAACAACATCTGGATTCCAGCAGTGCAGGTAGGGGAGGAATTTCCAGCTGTTTCACCTCATCTTCAGTCCAGCAAAATACTAAATTAAGTTCGGTTAGGCATCAGATTGAGACAGAGCAAAAAGCTCAAGCAGACATTCCTGTCAGGTCCCAATGACTGCTTTCTGCTACTCAGGACATTTTTTTCTCCCACCAAAAGCCAGAAACTGAAAACATTCAGAGATTAAGTGAAACCCCCCAAAAAAAAGCAAAAGTAGCTGGCAAAGACGCAATTCTTCATAGTGGTAAGAATCTCTTTGCAAGACTTCTTGTAATTGGTCAAAGTAGGAAAACTGATCTCAGGGAAATCTTGTCCTACTCATTGGGAGCAGTTTCCTATCCTCTTGCTAGTGCTGACAGTATTCAGGCAAAAACCAACAAATCAGCTCTGCTCAACCTTGTGCAATCCAAAGGTGGAGATTGCCTTGTTGACCATGTTCCAGAGGATGGTGCAATAGTCTTTGATGGAATGGCTGTCATCCAAGTGCTACATGATGTTCCTTCAACATCTGGTGAGCTTGCAGACACCATTTTAGCGTACATGGTTAAGCTTGCAGCATGTTTGGACTTTGTAACAGATTAGTATCCCAATGTGAGCATAAAAAATGTGGAAAGGTCCCACCGAGCAGCTGGTGGCTCACAAACTATATAAATCTTTGGAAAGGAGCAGAAAACCCCCAATCAGTAGAAGAAATTTCTGATGGTAACAATAAGGAAGCACTTCAGAATTCCTTGTACACCATGTGGAGAAATACAGATTTGCAAGCTGTAAGCAAGTACATCACTCTCTACATAGCCCATGGAGAGGAGTGTCACTGTCTGGTTGTACAGGAGGGATCAGTGACAGTTAGTGCTGTTGATGAATTAAGATGTGACCATGGAGAATGTGACACACATATATATCTTCATTGGAAACATGCTGCCAAGGACTACCAGTATGTTATAATTAGGAGCCCCAGATACAGATGATGCAGTCATGGGCATCAGTCTCAAGTCACAACTGCCAGTCGATTTGTATTTCTTCACTGGTGTTGGTAATCAAAGCCATATTATTGATTTGGAGAAAGTCACATCAGCTCTAAGCCAGAAGATATGTACCTCCCTTATTGGACTCCACACATACACAGGATGTGATTTTACAAGTGCCTTCTATGGGAAGGGAAAGAGAAAGGCATATGCTGTGGCCCCTGAGAGTGAAGAGTTCATTGATGATTTCAAAGTCCTTGGGAAAGACTTCACACTGCAAGACTCAACATTCCTTGTGCTTGAGAAATTTGCATCCCATCTGTATGGCTAAGCTTCATCACAGAATGTAAATGATGCCCAATACAAGGTGTTCTGCCTGGCATCATCGCTATTGCCAGAGCAGAGCATGTCACCAACATGTGATGCTCTATGCCAACACAGCAAGCAGGCAAATTACTAGGCTGTTATAATGAAGAACTCTCTTGTTAACAGGCTGAATGCTCCTTCCCTTGTTGGCCATGGTGAATGGCATTTAGAAAACAAGGAGCTTGCCATCACCAGGATGACAGGAAGTCCAGCACCAGACAGTATTTTGCAGGCAGTACATTGTGCCTGAAAGCATGTGAAATGTCAGACAGGGAGGTGTTCCTGCCTTGCTGCTGGACTATCCTGCTCAGGCTTGTGTAAATGTCAGAAGTGCAAGAACATTGACAAAAAAGCTGCTGAACCTGTCGTTCACAATGATGACATGTCTGACGAGAGTGACTTTGATGAGTAGGATGCCATGATTTACAGACTGGGAAATAAAAATGTATTTTTCTCGGGAAATAAGCACTACAGTGCCAACAGCAAGACACATGATTCAAAACAAGCACAGGATTTGAATAAGAAAATAAAATCTTGATTTTATATCGATAATTACATCAAGTCATACCAATCCAGATAAGCTGTCACTTATAATTATTGGAGAAATAAATATTATATACAAGGGGATTCCAGTAAAAAGGTTTGTGTATTACTTTTTTCAGTGCTGTTGCTGAGGAAAATATGCTGGTTGTCAAGGAAAATAGTAATAGTTTAGGTATTTACATATAGAAATGCATCAGATATATTACAGTTATCATTTCATGTAGTTAGGCTGGTGTACAAACACTTCTCTTGAGGGTTAATGGTAAAATACTTAAGCCTACTGTGTAGCGAAAGGTGAGTATTGCCAAGAAAAACAAATTATGGGTATGGAGCAATACCGTGACCTATAGTTACTACCAAAAGATAGATATGGTAATTTATTGCACATTATTCTATTAGACTGATGATTGCAGAATATTTTGATGCATGAAACACCCCAGTAGTGTTTCTTGTGTATCACTTCTAAGTTCCCCAATCCATTCAGTCTTGCTCTTAATATACTTCCATATATATTTCAATCATTTTTAACCAATTTGGGCCTTTACAGGGCAAATATTAATGGAGTTATGGACAAGAAGCCTTCATCGGTAAGTGCCAAAACTGGTTGACAGCCAGGTAACTTTGGATGTGCCGTGACAGAAAACTGCAGGGTTTCTTGTGGGGAACTTTTAACACAAGGTCTGTCAGGTTATTGCCTATATAAATCTACAAAGAGTAAGTAGTGCCCCATTGCCATAAGTAAACTAATTTTTTAGGCACATATCTCACCGGTTATTGTCACTGTTCTGTAAATTACACCCCCACCACCAAACAGGTACCCATCCTCTTCCTAAATAACACAATACACCCAACACATACACCATGCAAGGAAACATTCAGCATTGACAAATGCTTGTTTCACACTGAAACCCAGCTCCATATCCTTGGCCACTCCTCAGGTCTCTTCCCAGTCTCTCTCTATTGCCCCTGGAGTGCCTTCCCTATTGCAGATTTTGGTGTCATCTGCAAAGAGGCATACCTTCCCTTCCAGCTCTTCTGCAATGTCACTGTAAATACATTAAAGAGGACTGGTCTTTAATGTCTTTTTAAGTGACATTGCAGAAGAGATGGAAGAGAAGGTATGCCTCTTTGCAGATGACACCAAAATCTGCAATAGGGTAGACATGCTGGAGGGGGTGGACAGAATGTGTAGAGTCCTGAAAAAACTTGAGAAGTGATCAACGTTATAGCAGCTGGGTTTCAATGCTAAAAAATGCATTATGCATCTAGGACACAGAAATCCAGAGGAGGAGTATGAAATGGGGGGACGGTATTGACTGTGAGATTACTCTCCCTGAGATTCTTACCTTATAGCTCATCCAAAGTTCTGCCTGATGCATATAATGTTATTGATGTTTATTATTGTGTTTTCAAACAAAATTGCTCAAGCGGGAAAAGTGCACCCATTTTTTGGGGGGTGGGGGGGCTGTATTTTCTGTTCACATTGGAGCACTGTCAAAGTTTTTTTTTTTTGTGTCCAGTGGGACCAGTGTGCCTGTCAAAGACTACTTGCTTTCTGACTGTATCTGGGATGCCCATTTTGCATGAGTTCACATCAATTCACCCTGCTCAGACACATGTTCTCTTGTCCTCAGGAACACACAGAAGCATCAGGTGGAACTTCAGATGAACTATAAGGTAAGAAGCTCAGGCAGAGTAAAATCACATTTTGACTGAAGAATAACAATGAACTAATGAATAAGGCAACATGGGCAGCCTAAATACAGTCAGCAAGCAGGTAGCCATTGACAGGCACACTGGTCCCAGAGGACCAAAAATAAATACTACTAGATGACAGTGCTTGTGACAGAGTGTATGTCTGTCATACTCCTTTCACCCATAAACCCCTTCACAACCCTGCAACACAAGCAACACCAGGGATTTGCTTTAAAGTTGGCCCTTTAAGACCTCACTGCACAGCATGCCATACAGTACAATCTACAATAAACTAATTGCAGTGAGGGTCATAGCTCATGTTGTTTAAATTAGTTATTCTTTCACTGTTTTGTTTAACATTATGCATTTTAAAGGCTGGATCTGCATATAAATGAATGTCTGAACAAACGAATGATATGCAAAATAAGTGGCAATATATTGTCAGCTACTTAATTGTAAAATATATGGCCTTCATACTTTAAACTCCTTTCTAGTTAGTTCAGCCACCTGGTTGTCAACGAAACAGTAATGCAATTGCTAGTTTAATGCAGACTATGCTGTACTTGTTTGCTGTCCCTCAGGGGGAGGGTTAATAAGTTACACCTGAGCTCAATAAAGGGGGAGATTGAATAAGGGGAAAGGACGTTTTGAGTTCTGTTATGGGGAGACAACCTGAGACTGAACTGCTAAGATCTATTTGTAAAGCCTGACACAAATTCTTAGTTTTTCTTGTATGGTACCAAAAATAAAGCAGTTTTCATTTAACTCAAACTGGTGTCTGGAGTGTTCTTTTTGTGAGTGTTCCCCAAGAAGCTGCCCAGTTCATCATCCTGTGAAAATGCACCAGTGTAAAAGCAGGACAGCGGAACAAAAAGCATGGGACAGGTTTCAAGCACAGAAATGAGAGGTTGAGTTACTTAAGAAAACCTTGCAGTTTGCATTTTCCAACCTTGTGCTTGGACAAGGACTTAAAAGGCAAAAGGAGGAGCTGGAGAAGGAGTGGGCAGAATTAGGTAGGCGAGTTGGTATTCTGAAGCTGTGATAGTTTGAGGAGTGGCACGTCTCCAAAAGCTCTCTCACAGTTCAGACCAGTACCAATCTGTTTGCATGATTTGCAATTGAACAGAAAAACAGAATGTCCAGATGTTCAAATTTAGGGAACATTTATAGAACTGAAATCTGCTTATGCCTTTTGTAAATATGTTTACTGGAAATCAGAACATTACCTTAAAAGGCCTCTTTGTGTTCATATAATAATAATAATAATAATAAACTATAAACTATTAATGAGTCTTTGGAATTATGGACTAAGGCTTAGACGATGTGTTTTCTGAAACAGAAACAGAAGTACTTTATAGCAATAACTGACAGCTGCTGTGGCTACTAGTGTGTGTCGACTAATTCTTGGCCAAAACAAAAAAAGAATCTAAAGAATCTGTTTTATGTCAGAAGAGTTTGTAGTCACATCCTTTGTGTTTTTTTGCTTGTATTTTTCTGCCTGTCTGGTTGGCTACCTATCCTCCCTGACCCTGACATCTACCAGACTTACCAGCTCCTACCTCCATGACTCCCCCCACATGGCAGAATGGCAGGCAGCCTGGCTCAACCCATCTTTCAAGGATCCATTGGAGCCATGCCATGGTTGCTGGTGCAGAGCCTGTGAGGGACTGGGGAATCATCCTGCCAGCCTAGGAGATTTTCGCCCAATTTCCTCTCTTGCAGTGGAGTGGCATGCAGTGCCATCAATGGCATCACTATGTACACTTCCATGTGTAGTACACTGGATGGCTGCTACTAATCCACCCACCAAGTTGCAGTCCTGGTGTTCTGTACCCCTTGTACTGCTAGGAGTCAGGCCACTAATCCTAGGTGCTGCACCACCCCCCACCACAGAGGAGAAGAGCAGTCACTTGGATGCTCAATCGTTCTCCCTCCAACAATCCAGGCTTGGGGCATGAACCTGGGCTTTGCCACAAGAGGTAACTCTACCGCTGCGCCGATGGACTGATTGTTTGCTTTAAACAACTGGTTTGCCACAACATTGTTCATGAGCACATGCACGTGCACATGTGTGTGTGTATTCTTTGCAAAAATCTCCATTGATTCATCGGTTAGGGTTGCTATTAAAGTGACAAAAGTATGGAAATGCGATGTCAGGGTTTTTAACCCTAACTCTGCATTCCACCCAAGCAGCCAAAGAGGGCAAGGCAATACAACAATCACAAAAATCCATCATCAGGTAAGACAAACAACATACAACTCTTCCCACATGACACAAAAGATATCCATCATCATGGTCCAGTGCTTCTGTAGCCATGGATACACATGCACACTTGTACACCACCTAGTAAATGTAAAAAATTCCTATAGGATCACATTGTAAATTATAAGTAAGGAATAACACATGACAGGGTGTGCAGTAATGCTAAATTACCACACATCCCAAGTGGGTTGTGAGGCATGAGGTGCAGCCAAATGCCTTCATCCACCTGGGAAGTGCGATATATGATTCACACAGGATCACATTGTAAATTGTAAGTAAGCAATAACACATGTCAGGGTGTGTGACAATGCTAATTTGCTGCGTGCCCCAGGTGGGTTGTGAGGCATGAGGTACAGCCTGGTGCCTTCAACCACCTGGGAAGTACCGTATATAATTCACGTAGCATCTCATCATAAATTTTAAGTGAGCAATACCACTCAGCAGGGTGTGCAGCAATGCAAAATTGCTGCATGCCCCATGTGGGTTGTTAGGCACGAGGTGCAGCCAAGTACCAGTAACCGCCTAGGAAGTGCAGATGTCTTCACTCAAGTGATAAAGGCACCTATGTTGCCTCAAAAGGGCTCTATGATGCCGAGTTAACAACTAACTCATCGACCGGCATCGCAGCACAAGGCTCCCTGCCGATTGTGAGCTGCAGTCAGCAGGGAGCCATGCACAGCAAGGATTGTTTTTTCTTTGGGGGCTTCACCCACCAAACCCTCCACTCGGTGGGCTCTGCTTCCCGCACCCCCCGTATTTATGGATACCAACTCTAGGTCGGAGTTGGTTCGGGGAGGAGGTGCAAGAAGGGGGAGAGTGTTGCCGGGTCCTGAGTGCATCCCCTACAGTGACTTGGTGCTGTTGTTGGCAGCAATGTACAGTATGTCACTGTAGGGGTTTCACTGTGGGACGTGTATACCCCTTGGAAGGGCCCTGCACTTCCGTGCTCACATGGATGATTGCATGCAGGTGCCTAGTATGATGGATATCTCTTGTGTCATGTGGAAAGAGTTGTATGTTGTTTGTCTTACCCGATGATGGATGTCTGTAGTTGCTTGTGTTGCCTTGCCCCCTTTGGCTGCCTGGGGGGGGGGAATGCAGGGGTAGGATTGAAAACCCTAACATCGCATTTTCATACTTTTGTCACTTTAATAGCAACCCTAACTGATGCATTAACTGACTTCTTTGCAAAGAATTTCTTTACTTTTTGTGATTGTATAATTGTATCCTCATTTGCTTGTGGGAGCGCAGGGCCCTGTGCTCCCATCCCTCCATAGATGTGCATACAGTATGTACAGTATGTTGCCGTGGAAGCGCAGGTCCTTCTGGGCCCTGGCGCCCATTTGTAGGACAACAGCAACCAAATTGTCAGCATAGGCTTCTTATTACCCCACCTCATGTACCCAATATGAAAATGTTCAAATCCCTGTTAATATGTGATTCTGCACCACCGCAATGTCATTCCATGCCATAGGTGTGAAAAGACAGTTTGGGCAGGATTTGAAAAATTACAGCTGTCACATTCATGAGGGGTATAAAAAATGGCTATGTTGAAAATTTGGTGTCAAAATATTTAGAATTACCAAAGTTACAAGTGAGCATAGCAAAATTTAAATGAATGCACATAACATTGCTATTTTTGCATACTTTGACCCAAAATTTTCAACATACTCTTTATATGACCCCACCTCATGAACAAGGGCAGAGAAAATGTTCAAATCCTGATGAAATATGATTTTATCAAGTGACCACTAAATCACCATTCAGGTTAGAGTTGCATAATTCCACCACAATTGTTCATGAGGTAGGGTCTCAAAAGGCCATGTTGAAAAGTTGGTGTAAAAATATGCAAAAATGGCAAAGTTGTGCACCAAAGTTGAAAACTCTATTGAAATACTTTGAACTGCACTTACCCTACTTTCTCATATGACAGTCGGCGTTTTCAACAGCATGATGCGCTTCGATCAGAGAGTGGATTTTCACCCTGGGACCTGTTCAGGTGAGTGAGGATGTGTGGGGATGTGGGGGGGGGTTGTGTGATGGTGAGTGCGGAATGGGAGGTCAGATCATCAAGGGACTATTTTCTTTTTTACTGGTTTATAGTTTGCATGAAATATTGCAGCATAGTGAGCAAATATCTAGCCCTGAGAGAGTGGATATATATCCTAGTTATAACAGGAGCGAAGATCAACAATGGTGAGCCTGTAACAAGTCCATCTCAGATTGAATACAATTAACAAGTTTGAGTCCACATGCCGGTAGTTGCTACTTACCGGTTGGGGGAGGATGTGATTAAAGAGTACCAAGGGATGCAGTCATGTGGTCGGCACCGTGTCATAAGACGGGGGTGCTACCCTGTTTAAACAGCATGAGATAAACATTTTTTTATGCATGCAGAGAAAGTAGGGCATGTAAATTGGGTTAGGTGGATATACCACTGACTGCATATAGCATTTTCTGTACTATGTCACCACATTTCGTCTGCCACACTCCTGCTCCAACACCCCCAACCTCATACTCACTGTGCTGTAGAGGCCATAACTTCATTTGCCCTTTTGGTCTGATGTTCCTTCTTCAGTACCAACCTCACCTTTTATTTTGTTAACCAGGGTGCCAGCATCTTAGATGAGGTATTGTTTATCTGTGTAGATAATTTTCAGTCGTATAGGATACTGAAGGGTATGTTAGACTCTCAGGCTATGTAGGGTGAAGCACAGTCCTGGCAGTCCCTGGTCATGAGACTTAGATATGAGAAAATGGAGATTTTGATGTCATTCTCCAGCACAATGGATCCCCTCTGTCATGCCACAGTCAGCACTCTGTCTCTCATGTGTGGGCCAGCCAGGATCAACAGGAGGGTCCTGGGAGCAGAGTCCACCTCTCTTCTTTTTCTGGGGATGATTCTATGCACCTGGTGGATCACCATCCCCATCCACAACCCAAGTGTTTCTGTCAGCCACTGTCAAATACAATCTGCAGTATTAGTGCTATCCATTGCCTCTTTTAGAGCCAAGATTCTGAGATTACTGTCTGAAGTTATGGCCTATCCAGCATTGTGAATGCATTCGGTGTTATATCCACCTTAGGGTTACCAATACTGTATTTTAAAAAATAAGGGACAGTTTTCATAGACAACCCCCCCCCCAGCCTATTCCCAGGCTGACAGTATGGGAAGGTATTGATTTTTTTCGGATATAGTGAACCAAATAATAATCTAATTTTAGCTGCCTTTCTTCTTGTTTTAAAATAGAGTACAGTACTTTGTGTATAAACTAGTTAGGAAGCCAAGAGAATACAAACCTGCCCACAGCTTTCCCTTTCATCCCGACCCTTTTCATAGGATGACAGCTATACAGGGCAGACATGAGTTCCATTGGCATGCTGCAGCAAATTCCAAAGCAATACAACTTACTTGCTACTTGGACTTGGTTGATAGTACTGTCCATGAGTCTTGCTCTCCCCCTGCCTGCTCCCTACAGATTGGGGCGGTGACAGTTTCCCCAAGAGGCTGTGCTCAGCTATCACTTACCCAAATCCTGCTGTTACCAGCCTGGCAATCACAGAATAAAAACAAAAACAAAACAAACAAAAAAAAGGAACTATGAATATACTGTAATATCAATAATGAGCATCTGACACACACACACACACACACACACACACACACACACACACACACACGCATGCACACACACCAGCTTTTCTGGCCAGCAGCTGCTCTAGCAACATTTTTTACTTTTCAATTTTAAATAACAACAATATAACGAACGTCGCAAAGGTAATATATCTGATTTAGTAGCTAACCTGTCCCATGCAATTGACAGAAAGCCTCTACTTTACACAAAAACAGAAACCCTACTGAACACATAGAGATGTGGGTACTTCCAATTTTCAAACTGTTGCCCCCTAATTACAGCATTATTGCTAACTCAATATAGGAAGGAACTGCACTCATAAATTAATTAATGAATGTTATTAATAATACAGGGCATTTGCTTCAAGGACATCCCATATACTTTGCCTTGCAAACAAGCGCACATCCTCAGGACTTGGGGGGGTGGGAAACGGACACACTGAAATCTGACAGATGTCCAGCAGCACTTACAGTACCAGGGAATTAAACTGAAAGAACTGTGTAACTGGATTCTCAGTGCTCAGTGCAGACACTCTGTCAGTAACAGAGGCTGTACTCCCCATATCCAAACAATGCTGTCCTGAGACAATCCAATCTAAAACTTAAGCAGTGTGCAAAGCAATATTTTGCTTTCAGCTCCAAACATAAATTGCTTACCATTCTAAAGGGATGGTTTGAAGGCCTAAATACTAGTTTTGTAATGTCTAGCAAAACATCTGCCTACTGGCTCTCTGGCAAGCAGGCATACCATGAGAATATCAAGAAGTCAGGATAAGGACACAGATAGGCAGAGGTAGGGCTGCAAAAATGGAACTGCAAACTAGGACATGCTGCACTACACCTGGCTTTTGGGAATCTCATGGACAGGAGCACATCCAGAGATGATCCATGTTTGATGGTCCCAGGTTGGCTCTGTCTGGTTTGCCTAGGACTTATGAGTCACTTTAGCGTAAAGCTCCTCTTTTGCAGCCATAGTCTTTGGGTGTTTTTTTTTTAATTTTTATTGCAACATGACTGAATGTATAGGCACCATAAGTGAAAAAAGCAGTCAAGGAAGAAGCAAACTATTTTCTCAATGGTTCTAGATGAAATAAGTAGCTTCCTGCTGCATCTGCACCACAGTCGACATAGTGAGTCTTTGTCAGCATAGGAAGTGAGTTTGGCTGCTGCTAGTTGTGCGCCATGAGCCAGGAGGGGTCCCGTTTCTACACCACAGAGAATAATCCATGCATCCCCCCAGCCTCCACTTTCTCCTCCTGCAGCAATGAGAGATCTGGAATTGGAGTGGCAGTGAGACCATCATTTATGAATGGATCAAGAGGGGAAGGAACAGTGCTGTCAGCAGATCTGCCTGTTATCGTACAAACCCTACTACCACCAGCCTGGTGATTGCAGAATAAAAAAAACCTGAATAAAATATTAATAATGGACATCCAATTTCCTGAACCAATTTACATGCCCCACTTTCCCTGCTCATGTAAAAGATTTAGCTGGTGTTGTTAATACAGAGTAGCACTCTTCACTTATGACACGGCGCCAATCGCATAACTGCATCTCTTGGTGCTCCTCGATCACATCCTTACCTCCCCCAACCGATTCTGAGATTACTATTCTGGGATGTGAATAGGAGGGTTGAGTGTCACTAGACACCAGGGAAATATTACTTAATACAGGAATGGCAATCGGAGGGATTTGGTGGGGAAAGGGGTGCCACTAGACACCAGGGAAAGGTTGAAATATACAGAGATATGAATTGGAGGGTGGGTTGTGCCACTACACACCAGGGATGCATTTAAAAAATATGGGGACCACTTTTTTGTATGGGCTTGAATGAAAAAGCCCATATGAAAAAAGCAGAAGCGAGTTGCGAAAACGGATATGAAATGTAAAAAAAAAAATCTCATTTTGAGGCCATTTTTCCAACAGTTAAGTGTAGAATCTACCTAAGGGAGTCCTGATTAGCAAGATACCTATATTGTTCTGTCTCCAGGATGTCATTTTTGTGGGTTTTTTAATTTTGTTTTAGAAAAATACTGAAACAAGATGGTGGCAAATGAAAAAGGGGGTTTTCTTCATATGAAAAGGGATTCATTTTTCATTTCATACAGCTAAGTTGAAGTGCTTACTGAGCATGCTCAGAACTTGAAATTAAAAAAATGAAATAACTTTGAAACAGATTAATATTTTTTTTTGCCAAACTAACAAAAGGCACATCTGTGGGCCAGCCCCTCTCTATAATGAAAACTTCTGACCAAAATTTCAAACAGTCTGGGATGTAGGCCTCTTCAGAAAAAAAAGCAAACCAAAAAAGCACTTTTTCCACTATGCAGATCTCAGAATCTGCACATCATGCCAGAGCAAGACTTGGCACATCCTGATATCTACCACATGAGACAGCACATTAAAATTCTATGCAAATCTCTTGAACAGTTGTGAAGTTATTAAAGTACAAAAATTGGGGTTTAACATTCAACTGCCCCCTCAACCCTAACTATAGAGGTGGTATTGCACCACTGTAATATTAATATAAATATATATATATATATATATATATATATATATATATATATGTGTGTGTATACCTATATATCTATATATCTATATATATATATATATATAGATAGATAGATATTATATATATCTATATATGTATATATATCTATATATATATAGATATATATAATGCTGGCACAGCAATGCCAGTATAGTTTGGGTTGCCATGTGACTTCTATGTTAAACCCAAAATATTGCACTTTAATAACTTTGCAACCATACCACCGATGTGGCCAAAATCTTTCATGTGCTGTCTGGTGCAATAGATCTCTGGATCTGGCAAGTTTTGTTCCAGTCAGTGGTACGGTTGTGGAGCTGCAGAGTGCCAAGCAATGTGAAATTTACCATTTAGGTGCAAATTCTTTGCTCATCCGTAAGTCTGAAACACTTTGGGGGATCTGGTCTGAAATTGTCAGGGTATATGGGGTCTAGGTCACTGATGTGCCTTTTGAAGGTTTGCTGAAAAAATATTATTTCATTCAAAAGTTATAGAAACTTTAAGGTTTCCCATTATAGCCCATGAGCAAAAATGTATGTATGGCTCAAAAGCACTTTGTACTTTCGCAAAAGCACTTTTTACTGCTGCAAATGGGTTCAGTAGTGTTGTGCTACTGCCATCTTATTTTCAGTTAGGGACAGGTGAAAAACACTGTAATTCAAAAAATACTGCCCCTTGGGTAAACACCAACTGTTGTGTTTACCTAATCAGGGGCCGAGGAACATGATCCTGGCATTATTTTTTTTTAAAGTGGCCAGAAATATGCTGTTTGCAGAACTAACAGAACTGTTGTGTGAAAACTGCCACAAATTTGCAGCACTTTTCACAAAAACTACCACAAATGTGTGGCACTGCTTCTAAGGAAAATTATCATCGCCCCCTGAAAAATTTTTAAAAACAGTTCTGGCCATTTAAACAAACAAAAAAAAAGGGTTGTATTCCTCAGCCTCCATTTAGGTAAACACTGTTGGTGTTTACCTATAAAAACACTTTTTTCCCCTGTTTCAGTGAGTTTAAGGGCAAGGGGGCAGAGGAATGTTAATCAATACAAATATATTTTCAACAGTGGGGTACCCAATCCACTGTTGGTACTATCCCCACCCCCAGACCAGTGTGGGACACAGGGGAGCCCACTCCTAGTGTCCGGAAAAATGTTTTAATAAATTTGCCAACAACGAGGTGCTGAATCCCCCTGTCAGTAATGTCAGCTCCCCACCACTGTGGAACATGGGGGAGCCCACTCCCAGTGACCTCAAACATTGTGAAAATGAACCCTGTAGAAAAATAAAACAGTCCCCCTATGTCTTTTTTTTTCCTCCTGGAAAAAAGGAAACGGTCCCTCATCATCTCCCTGACCACCACTTCCGTCCCAAACCTCCCACTGAGCACCCACCTCCCCACACACCCCCTTGCCATATACATACCAAAGGAGGTCAGCGGCTGTCATCTTCTGTTGGCCGGGACATGTCTGCACTCTTCAAAGCTGAACCATGAACTGAAGAATTAAGATAAGTGCCGTATAATGACTGTCAGTGGTGTTTTGAACTTATGTTGATATCTTGGCCATTTTGAGGAATTTTTGCATCACATTTTCAACATGGGATTTTTGGGACCCCACCTCAGGAACACTATCACTGTCGTTTTGTTAATCGGACCTGTAAGGTGATTTCACAAATGTTGCACAAAATCACCTTTTGGGACTGAGTAGTGAAATGACAGTGCCAGTGTCCATGAGGTGGGGTCCCAAAAAGCCCATGTTGAAAATTTGGTGCAAAAACACCAAAACACCCGAGTTATGCTTGGTTGTTGAAATTTTTCTATGCACACTTGTAACTTCGGCAATTTTATATATTTTCACTCCAAATTTTCAACATTGCCATTTTTTCACACCACCTCATGAAAAGTACAGCTGTTATTTTTCAAATCTGGCCCAAAATGTGATTTCATACCTGTGGTGCAGAATGTGGCGTTTGCTGCATGAAATCACCTTTTGGGACTGATTAATGAAATGACAGTGCCAGTGTTCATGAGGTGGGGTCCCAAAAAGGCCATGTTGAAAATTTGGTGAACAAAAATTCCTAACAATGACCGAGTTATGTTCATCTGTTGAATTTTTTCTATGCACATGCATAGCTTTGGTACTTTTCAATATTCTGCAACCACATTTTCAACATAGCCATTTATTCACACCATCTTATGAACAGTACAACTGTTATCTTTCACATCCTTCCCCAAATGTGTTTTCACACCTGGCACAGAATGGCGTTGTAGTTGTGCATAATTACATTTTGCCTTGCGTTTCACAATTTCTCTGTACATGGGGTACATGAGGTGGGGGTAATAAGATGGCTATGTTGTCAATTTTGTGGGCCCTGCACTTCCACACCTACATACATATTAGCATCTCCGGAGAGATTGGTGCGCAGAGTCTGAAGGATCCTGCACTCCCACAGTAAAATAAGGATACTATTACACTATCTCAAAAAGTAAGGACATTCATTGCAAAAAACTCCATTAATGCATAGGCTAGGGTTCCTAGTACAGCAACAAAAGTATGGAAATTCAGTGTTAGGGTTCCCAACCCTACCACCCCACCCCACCACCCTCCACATACCAATAGGTGTTGGGGTGTGCCTTGGGGTCATCAGGTCTCTCACCCCATTCTCCTATACTATAGCATCTCAGCTTTCTTATACATGGAATGGGGTAAGAGTTAGGCGCAATGACCCCAAGGCACATGCTGATGCCTGTTGGTATGTGGAGGGTGGGGTGGTAGGGTTGGGAACCTTAACACTGAATTTCCCTACTTTTGTTTCTGTAATAGGAACTCTATCACATTACAACACTGCAAGTTAACTTCTCCAAAGTTGAATCCTGGTTCACTAGCCACAAGCTGTTAATGAACTACAAAAAAACACAATCAATGCTCTTTGCTAGTACACATAACAAATACAAATCCACTCACCATACCATTCATAATAGCTTAAACCAACCCTTGGACATGGTCCATGACTTCATATATCTTGGTATTGCTCTGCACAGCTCTCTGTCCTATGCTCTTCACATTAACCAGATTTCTAAGATTGTTAACAGTAGGATTGGTATCCTCTACAGGCACAGACTCTGTCTCATTCCTGAGGCCCTAAGGCTAGCTGTCACTAACTCCATCCTGCCTGTTACAGATTATGGCCTGATAATACATAGTGATGCATTTGATACCACACTCAAATGACTGATGGTCTCACTTAACAAGACCTGTAGATTAATCACGGGTGCAGACACCTCACACTTGTAATCTCAATCGTAGAACTGATTGGCTTTCCCTTCTTGGTAGAATAATAAACCAAACATGTCTCTTTGCAAAGAAGATATCCCTCAACTTAACTCCCTCAGTCATCAAGTCACTTCTTCCCCTCTCAGCACTCCAGCGTAATACCCATAATTCTACATGGCTTGCTTTCCACATCCCTCGCGTTTGGACTTCTCAAGCTCAGAGAACCTTCAGCAGTAGATCTCCTACTTGGATGAACAATCTGCCCCCAGAAATCTCTCAGAGCCCAAACTCAGCACCTTGAAAGCCAAACTATATGGTCACCTGGCAACCCTAAGTACATGTGACTGCACCCTATAAATCCAACCTTACCCCTTGCCCTCCTCCTACCTCCTTCTGCCACCTTAATCACCCCTCTCTACACCATTCCCCTTTCCATAGCTCTATCTCATCTCCCCACTACCTACTCCTGCCACCTACTTCCCATATCCCCTTCCTATTGTTCTCTTCCCCCTCCCCTTAGTTTACACACTATTTAACAAAGTCTACTCTTTTGTGACTGCATACTTGCTTGACAAAGTCTGTATCATATATGACTGCACAATTCTGTTTGTAGATACATTGTCCTCATTGTGGATCATTGTATCACCCGCTGTTTCCACAGTGTATCACCTCTGTTATTTATCCTGCCTAGTCTGTTTGTACAATCCTTTCTCCATTTCTTGATTATGTCCTTGTTTGTACTTGTATTAACTTACTCACTTGACATGGAACCTTTGTAAAAGAACCCCTGGTTCAAAGGTACTTGTAATCCTTGTAATAAATAAATAAATAAATACCTGATGCATTAACAGAGGGTTTTTTGTGCAATGAATATATATATATATATATATATATATATGAGGATACATGATGGGCATGAGTGTGATATGCCAAATATTGTCACTCCTTCAGAGTGAGCTCTTGATATCTCATGAGTGCCGAAGGCACGAGTGAGATATCCAGATCTCACAATGCAAGAGTGACAATATTTGCAATAGCACACAATCTGCACATCATGTATTCAATTTATATAATAGGGCTAGGAGTTTCAGAAGTATTGTTATGTTGTCTTGTGTTCTGTTCCTGTTTATGTGTTTGCTCATTCTGTGTATGAGTTTTTCTGAATGGGCTATCAGTGTTATAAACTCTGGGAAACCGATGAATGTGTTTTGCAATGCTAAATGAGTTACTTTTAGGTAGGAGTGAGAAACAGACTATTTTGTGAAGCTGTATTCTTTAGAAGTCTGGCTGCAGTCAAGTAGAGAGTATCACAGTAATGGTAACGGGCTGAGAGTCAGAGTGTCAGAACAGCTGAGACTGTTTTTAGTGGTAATTGAGTTAGCTGCAGCCAACAGTGAGGAACAGTGTTCTGTGAAGCTGTGCTCTTTAGAGTTCTGGCTGCAGTCAAGCTGAGAGTATCACAGTAATTGTAATGTGCTGAGAGTCAGAGTTTCAGGAACAAGTGAGAGTATTTTTCAGTGGTAATTGAGTTAGCTGCAGGCAGCAGTGAGGAACAGACTGTTCTGCAAAGCTGTGCTGTTTAGAATTCTGACCTCAGTCGAGCTGAGAGTATCACAGTAATAAGCTGGAAGTTTGAGTGGGGAATAGGTGTGTTTTTTAATGCTAATTGAGTTAGCTGCAGGCAGCAGTAAGACCTCTCATGTAGTCCTGCATTTGTGTCTATGGTAACAGCACAGGTGTTTCTTGCATGCTGAGGGGAAAGCTGCCTAGCGTGATGATTTCAGTGACCTTTGTGTGACCTGTGTGTGTAAATGGCTGATATCATCACAGTAGAGCAGAGGGTAAACATATCACACTGCAGTGGATGATACACTGTTTTATCTCACTCATTTATCACTCACTCCTACTGTATATAGTGTGTATTTGATACTGGAGAGACAAAGTATGACATTCATGTCCCAATTTTTTTTTACTTAAATCCTATAACTATATCATTGTTATATTGGGTGCATATGGAGATAATGTAATACCAAATATAAAGATAGTTCATCATCTGGAAGTATAAGAAAATGAGTCTTTAAGTTAGCACATGGATCAGGTAATGTACGTAACACGGTGTCCCTTCTGTTGAATTTTCATTTTAAATTTCTTTTAGTTTTTTTCCAAATTAGTATGGTTATTGAAGATATTTAAACACCATAGTATGCAACATTTCATTATTTTATTCTAAGCATTATCTGATTGAAATTATGCCACAATTTAACTTTGGGCACCACTGCTGTGAAAACAGGACATGTCAAAGTTTTGCTGCTGATTGTATCCATTTGTTTTTATCACCCCCTTTTTTTAATCTACTATGTGAACCTTGGTGGATAAGTTAGACATCACTGAGTTTCCTAACTATTCAAAAACATTTTTTTCATAAGAAGTCACGTATGTAACAATGACACCACAACACGTCATGTTCGTAACAGTAACACCACATAAAGTCATATGTTTAACAGGGACCCAAAAAAAGCAACACTGTAAGTGTAACTATCAGATAAAATCCTACTATAAGAAATACTTATGTTAATGTACATAAAGCAACCATAGTTTTCTTTAAACATTTAGTTTTTAATGCATTTTCACTGGGCATGTCAAAGTTTACCTGCTGATTGCGTCTGTTTGTTTTTACAGTTCTTTCTTTCTTTCTTTCTTTCTTTCTTTCTTTCTTTCTTTCTTTCTTAATCAGTTATATGAACCTCTGGGTGGGATATTCAGACTGCACCAGGCTGTGGCACAAGCCTGGGCACAGCACAACTGGGATGTGCCAGGGCATTGACAGGGTGATATTTAATGGTGCTGCGCCATGGCTCAGCACCATTGAATATGGCACTGTGGCCACCTGCATTGTGCATGGCACAGTGGCACTGCACCAGTGCAAGTGGCCAGAGAGGAGCAGGGGGCTGTGTCAGCGCAAGTGCTATTGCGCTAGGTGCAGCAACCACGATATTCAGCGGTGGATATGCAAATGGTGCCATAATGCATGCAAGGCACAAATCGGGCCATTTGCATGTCATTATGGCTCCATTTGCATGCAGGTGCACTGATCCCTGGTGATTTGCCTCTGGTGCCCTGCCAGGCTGTAGCCATCAGGGACCGATGCCCCCCTGCCCCTCGGCAGTCAACATGCCCCAATGCCCGATCACGGGCATTCAAAGAAGTAAAATCCCTGTTGGTCCAGTAGACCCGATCCCAATGCCTGATCATGGGCCTTCATTAAATAAATCCCTGGTGGTCCAGTGAATCCGATCCCACAGCCTGATTGCAGGCTTTCATTAAAAAAATCCCTGGTGGTCCAGTGGACCTGATCCCACAGCCCAATTGCGGGCTTTCAGTACATGAAATAACCCTGGTGGTCCAGCAGTACCCTCATCCCAACCCACCCACTCAGTCCTGCCACCCCACTCCCCCCCAGTCAGCGGCGGGTGGCAGCAACCTGCCCGCAAGCCGCCTGGCTGCCTGCTGACTGACAGCGTACAGTATGGCCATATGCACATTGGTCCACAGCATGAGCCAATGGGCATGCAGACCGTACTGTATTACACAGTCCTAATACTGCATGTGAATGAACTGAAAGCCCGCGATCGGGCATGGGGGGGTGACCATGACGGACGGTGCCACCAGAGCTTGGGTGGCCACCGACAGCTGCCGTGTTGCACCCTGCAATATGGCAGCTCACCTGTGGGTGGCCAGCTGTTGCTACCTTTCCTTTTGGCACAACTGTGTGCGGCGCACATAGGAGTTGTGCCTACCTATGCTCAGCACATCCCAGGCTGAATATCGGGATGTGAGGGGGTTTGAATGGGCACGGCCCCCCCCACTTGTGTTGCATACATTACTGATGTGCCCCGGCGCATCGGGATTTGTGCAGGGCACTTTCCCTGTTTGAATATTGTGCCTGGGTGCATCAGTGGGTTGCGCATGGTGCACCCCTGCTGCGCCATGCGCAACCCTTTTGAATATCCCGGCCTTTGTGTATAAGTTAGACACCACTGAGTTTCCTAATTATTCAGTGCAATTTATTCAAAAACTGTTTTTTCATAAGAAGTCATGTACGTAACAGTGACACCAAAAGTCACGTACGTAATAGTGACACCACGTAAAGTCATATGGTTAACAGGGACCCAACAATAGCAACAATGTAAGTTTAACTATCCAGCAAAGTCCTACTAGAAGAAATACTTATGTTAATGTACATAAAGCAACCATAGTTATCTTTAAACATTTACTTTTGAATGTATTTTCACTGGGCGTGTCAAAGTTTACCTGATGATTGCATTTGTTTGTTTTTATAGTTCTTTTTTTTCTTAATTGACTATATGAACCTTTGTGTATAAGTTAGACACCACTGAGCTTCCTAATTATTCAGTGCAATTTATTCAAAAACAGATTTTTCATAAGAAGTCATGTACGTAACAGTGACACCAAAAGTCATGTACATAACAGTGACAACACATCAAGTCATGTGGTTAACAGGGACCCTACAAAAGCAACAATATCAGTATAAGTATCTGATATAGTCCTGCAACAAGAAACACTTGTGTTAATGTGCATAATTCAACCATAGTTATGTTTAAACATTTGCTTTTGAATGCATTTTCTCCAGAGGTGTCAAAGTTTACCTGCTGACTGTATCTGTTTGTTTTACAGCTCTTTTTTTCTTGCTCAGCAATTTAAACCTTGGCTAAAAAGTTAGACACCACTTATTGTCCTAATTATTTGATGTAATTTATTTAAAAGCTGTTTTTTTTTTATAAAAAGTCATGTACGTAACAGTGACATCACACATCATGTACGAAACAGTGAGAGGAATGGAGACACCAAGAAAAACACTCACCGGGACGAGAAGCAGAAAGGAAGTTTCTTGGGCTGGTGTGGGGCTTTTAAGACCTTCAAAGGTTCAGCAACAATAAAGACAAGTGCTTTTAGTTCTGCAAATGGACCGCTGGTGTTGTGGAGAATTTTTGGACCCATGGTCTTGTACATAACAGGGGGATGCCAAGGGAGGAGGATCCAAATATTTAAATAAAACATCATGAATACCTCAAAGTAAAGAAAAAAAAATTAGAAATGATGCTAAGGAGAGTCAGAGGCACTGCATTTGGGGGTTTTTATAAGAAAAAAGTTTTGAAAACCAGGGCTGTTCAAGTCCTGAAAGTACTGTAGGGTGACACCACTGGTTAGTACGTTACCAGGGAAAAAGAGGCATATAAAACTACATAAATTATAAATTTAGAAATAAGAAAGTTTTAAGTAGCACAATAGCTAACTATGGGATACTAGCACACCACTTTTTTTTCTTTAAAATGTAAATGTGGAGACTGCAATGAGGCACTCTATGAGTGACATGGAACAATGTCACAAAATGGCATCTTTCTTAAGGGGGAAATGTGGCACTCCAGATGGGTCCACAGCAAAACAGCAACCCAGCAGAGACTGATGTTATTTACAGTATGTCCTTATTGTGTACAGTAGTAGAGAGTATTAGAATGGAAACATTTTATTAGTTATTTAAGAAGTTACAGGCCACTATTATAGAAGCGATGCAAGTCTCTTCAGTACTGTACACAGACTATATATATATCTATATATATATATAGATATATATATAGTTGTGATAAAATTACTGTGATAAATCTTGCTATAAGAGCAACTATATGTATAAATGAAATGTATACATATAGTAGGTATGTCACCAAGATTTATACAGATAGTAGGTTCGTCATCGGCCCCCCCATACCCACCGGCACTACCTGCTCAGAAGCAGTTTAACTTTTCTGCAATAAACAGCACTCACACAAACATACTTGTCCCCTTCCTTTGACTTACACCACCTCCTTCTCTCAGCCCCAAAATAGCAGCCTCATCCGCCAGCAAGAATCCTTTTATTTGCTACCAAAAGAAAAGGAAAAGAAACAAAACTGACACTTTCCAACTGCCAGAATGACCATCAGCTGCTACCCAGCAGCCAGTACTCACAACTGCCCTCACTCCTCCACCTGCTATGCTCCTCCAAATTTTTCTGTTACTTTTTTCCTTTTACACCACAGATTCCTTCCATAATCTGTTGATTCCATTCTTTTTTTTCTCACACTTACAGGTCCTCCAGATCCTGTCTCTCTTTGAAAATCCCACACACCCGCCTGCTACCTCCCACTCTCGTTCAGTCTCATGGTCACCCATTTGCAGCTCCAAAAACATCAACATTGTTTTTACAAAAATGCAACCATTGCACCAAATGGCCATACAAAATGCTTACTAACACTCTGCACTGACAATCAAGCCAGCTCCCCTACTACCTTGGTAAATCATGCCTCCATATTTCTCAGAAAATCTCTCAAAGCCACTCACCTTCACCAGTAAGAGCCAATGCTGCAGCATCACTGTAGTATCATGGCACTATGTCCATAGCAATAGCCATGGAAACAGGGCTACTGAAAAGCAGAGAACTTCAGTTTCCCCAAAAAACAAACCTGAGAAAACCTCCAAACTCCTGTAAAATACAACCCCCCAGAAAACTTAAAAAAGTAACATCTCAGACAAGCATCCGCCCTATTGCATAAATGAAATATGCGATGGGGGAGTGTGTGATAAACGATTTATGTATATGAGTGCTGTTTGCCCTCGGGCAACTCACTCATGGCTTACATCACTTGTGAGGTTACCTGAGGTCAAACAGCACTCTCATAGATAAAATTATTCTCACGCAGTCCCCCATCACATATCCCATATCTACATCTACATCTATATCTATATCTATATCTATATCTATATCTATATCTATATCTATATCTATATCTATAAATAATTGCAAAACATTTTGTTAATACACTAGTTAGGGTTAAACTGACAAAAGCTGGGAAATGTGGCATTAGCGTTTCCAACCTTAGCACTCCACCCCCACCCTCCAGGCAGTAACAGGAAAACCCATTACAGTTTCCCTCTCCTGCATCTTTGCAAATCAGGTGTGGGGTGTGTCTCAGGCTTGTCAACCCTATCACTCACCCCACTCCATCATTAAAGAAGCTGAGATGTGTACAGTATATGATAATGGGGTGAGCGTTAGGGTTGACAAGCCCAAGGCACACCTCACACCTGATTTACGAAGATGCAGGAGAGTTGAAATGGTTTTCCTGTTGCTGCCTGGAAGGAGAGGATTGGGTGTTAGGGTTGGAACCCCCAATGCCACATTTCCCTACTTTTGTCAGCTTAACACTAACTAGTGCATTAATGAAGTTTTTTGCAATGATATATATATCTCTATACATATATATATATATTTTTATTCATGGCAAAAAAATCCGTTTAATGCATCAGTTAGGGTTGTTCCACAGCGACAAAAGTGAGGAAATTCAGTGTTAGGGTTGAAAACCCTAACTCCACATTCACCCCCCAGCACCACGCACACACACACAGACACACACACACATATGCAAGTAGGGGGGAGTACCAAGGCAACACAACCAATCACAGACAACCAGCAGCAGGTGACAGAAATAAAATACAACTGTCTAAATGCAGTACTAGACATCTCCACTCACCTCACCAGGTACTGCATGCTCAGTGGAGATCCACAGTAAAACTGAGGCCATGTACACCAAAAGTACACACCCCTGATTGCGAGTGCACACAACGTACCACACTTACGAGTTGCATGGCCTTACCTAGCGATGCACCACACCACAGAATTTCTATCGCCTGCTGCTGGTTGTCTGTGATTGGTTGTGTTGCCTTGGTCCTCCTCCCTACTTGCATATGTGTGTGTGTGTGTGTGTGTGTGGTACTGGGGGGAATGCAGAGTTAGGGTTTTCAACCCTAACACCGAATTTCCTCGCTTTTGTTGCTGTGGAACAAACCTAACTGATGCATTAAATGGATTTTTTTGCCATGATATATCTATCTATCTATAAAATGGGTAGGGAATCATCATATGACTGTGCGTATATCAGATCACGACCACACACCTGCACTTTTACCCCCCAAAACAATTTTGACATTTTATAAGATAGATAAACCACTCTGAGGTGTGTGGTCATGCTCTGATATACGCATGCCTTGGGTGGTTGACACACACCAAGGCGTGCGTATATCAGAGTGTGACCACACACCTTAGAGTGGTTTATCTATTATATATATTAGAGGCAAAAAAATCCATTTAATGCATCAGTTAGGGTTGTTCCACAGTGACAAAAGTGAGGAAATTCAGTGTTAGGGTTGAAATCCCCCCTTGAACCCCCCAGCTCACCCCCCCAACCGGCATTGTGGTGCATGTTGGGGTCATTGGCCCTAACTCTCACCCTATCACACGTGTAAAGAAGCTGAGGTATAGGAGAATGGGGTGAGAGTTGGGACCAAGACCCCAACGCGCACTCACATGCTGGTTGGGGGTGGGCTGGGCGCCCAAGGGGCCTTTTAACCCTAACACTGAATTTCCTCACTTTGTCACTGTGGAACAACCCTAACTGATGCATTAAACAGAGTTATTTGCTCTAAGATATATAAATATATATATTCATATATTTATATATATTTATTTATCTTAGAGGCAAAAAGCTCTGTTTAATGCATTAGTTAGGGTTGTTCCACAGCGACAAAAGTGAGGAAATTCAGTGTTAGATTTGAAAGCCCCCCCTTGCACCCTCAACCCACCCCCCCAACCGGCATCGGGGTGCACATTGGAGTCATCGGCCCTAACTCTCACCTCATCACCTGTGTGAAGAAACAGAGGTATAGGAGAATGGGATGAGAGTTAGGACCACGACTCCCAACGCACACCCTGATGCCGGTTGGGCACAGTGAGGGTAATGCAAGGGGCTTTCAACTCTTTGTTTTATACTTGCCTGCGCTGTATCAGGCTCATTAAATTAAATTTTGCCTCTAATTTCCCACTTTTTTGAGAATGATGACGAGAAATAGTGAAAGTAATGCAGTGGCTGGACTGGCACTCCCATCATGTGATGCCTTGTGACTTAGTAACAGTAACAGTAACAGGAACACAAACAGAAGCACGAACTGTGGTGCACATGGTAACGCAAACGTAAATGGTAAAGGAAACGTTAATAGAAATGCAAGCGCAAAGTGACACCGAAACAAACAGTGACACAAACGGACATTGAAGCACATATGAAAATGCAACTGGTAACGCAAACAGTGATGGCAGTGGTATTTTAAATGGAAATGTTAAGTGTCACAACAAAAAGAACGCGAAAGGGAACAGAAACGGAAACGCGAACACAAGCGCACACGTAAACACAAACATAACACACAGGCACAGTACCGCAATTGTAAATACAAATGGCAAAGTTAACATGAAGAATAATGCAGAAGGAAAGAGAAATGGAAATGGGAACAGAAGCGCATACGGAAACGCAAACTGAAATGCACACGGGCACAGTACCACAATTGTAAACAGAAATGGTAATGGTAACAGCAACAATAACAACAAAGGAAACAGAAACACAAAAGGAAACACAAGTGCATATGGAAACGCAAACTGTAATGCACACGGGCACAGTAACACAATTGCAAATGCAAATGGTAACAGTAACAGCAAGGAAGATGCAAAACGAAAGAGAAACATAATCACAAATGAAAAGGCTGCTGGAAACACAAATGGCAATGCACATGGTGATGCAAATAAAAGTGCAAAGAGAAACAGTAGTGGAAACACAAATGGTAACAGAAAAGAAAATGCAAGCGCAAATGACAAAGCAAAGGGTAACGCACATGGTGGTGTACACAGGAACGGTAACACAAACGGAGATGTAAACACAAGTGGAAACAGTAACTGTAACAGTAACAGAAGCGCATACCCTAGTTTTGACAAACAGGTGCATACAGAAACACAGTGTGTACAAAGAATGTATGCATTGTAATGGGGATCGAAGCTTAAAATGAGCATTGGAAGCACTTAATTGCTAATATCTCAGCAACCACACAACATAGAAAAAAAATATGATGATTTTCCTGGGTATATTTTTGTTATTACATAGCCCACAGGCTATGCAACTTGCAACAAAAATTCCGTATCTTGCACTGTTTTCGAGATACGAGCCCCGAAAGACGTGGTGGATGCCACCATGTTAGTCTATGGGAAAAAATGTCAAATTCAGAGTACCGTAACTTTGGAGCCATGCAATATTTTTTCACCGAACGATGCAAAGGCACATCTGTAAGATGTTGGCTGCCTTCCCTCCAAATTTCAGCTCAAAAGACCAAACCATTCTTTTGCAACAGGGTGGCAAAGAATTCCTGTCAATTTGTCGAAGTCTGAAAAAGTAGCGTCGCAATTTGTGAAAGCTTTTGCAAAATTTTGTGAAAGTGTCGCAAGTGCGACACTACTTTGTGACACTACTTTTTCCAGAAACTTGAAAAACATATTTCTAGGGTGTTTAACCTCAAAATAAAGACATGGCTAGCATCCTGAGAGTCCGACTAGGTGAACACAAAAAGAATTGTGTTCCTAGAGGGTCCCAATTTTGAATGCCAAGCATTTTTCTGATCACCAACTGAAAACAAAATGGCTGATTTGTGAAAGTAAAAGGGCCATTTGCAAAAGTAAAAACTGCATTTGCGACACTTTCAAACTGTTAACTTTTCCCATTGACTTATAATGGGAACTTGTTTTTTGAATAACTTTTGAAACGTTTAATATTTTTTCACGAAATCTTCAAAAGGCACATTGGGGACCCCAACCACATATTTCCTGAAGTTTTTGGACCAGTCGTGCAAACTGTGCGACCTGTAGGCAAGAGCAAAGAAATCACAAAAAAGCGTAATTGCGCAATTCATTGTCGCTTAATAACTCCACACCCATATATCCGACCGGTACAAAACTTGGCAGATCACAATATCTACTATGCCCAATCAGGCAAATCCATTGAATGGTGGCAAAGTTATTAAGGTGCAAAATTTGAGCCTTTAACCTTAAAAGTGCTACTTAACCCTAACTATGGTAGCACTACCGTGCTACCATAATATATGTCAAATGTCAGGCTATTACGTCAAAAAATGCAAAGGTCATCAAGGTACAGAATTTTGAATTTAACATAGAACTGTCTATACAATCCCAACTATAGGGGCACTACCATGACTCTATAAGAGATATAGATACAGATATATATATATATATTAGAGGCAAAAAACTCCATTTAATGCATCAGTTAGGGTTGTTCCACATTGACAAAAGTGAGAAATTAGTGTTAGGGTTGAAAACCCTGGACCCCAGCCCACCCCCCAACCGGCATCGGGGTTAGCATTGGGTCTCGCTAACTCTCACCCCATCATGTGTAAAGCAGTGGTATAGGAGAATGGGGTGAGAGTTAGGACCGACAACTTAAGCGCACCCGATGCCGTGAGGTGGGCTGAAAGGTCTAAGTGAGGTTTTCAACCTTAACACTGAATTTCTCACTTTGTCACTGTAGAACAACCCTAACTGATGCATTACATGGAGTTTTTTGCCTCTAATTTCCTTTCTTTTTGAGAACGATGACGACAAATAGTGAAAGTAATGCAGCGGCAGGGGTGGCCCTGCACTCCCACCACATTATGTCTTGTGACATAGTAACAGGAACAGCAACACAAACAGAAGTACCAACAGTGGCGCACATGGTAATGGAATCATATATGGTAAAGGAAATGTTAATAGAAATGCAACCGCAAAGTGACGTCAAAACAAACAGTGACACAAATGGACATTGAAGCGCATACGAAAACACAACTGGTAACACGAATAGTGATGGCAGTGGTATTTTAAATGGAAATGGTAAGTGTCACAGCAAAAGAACGCAAAAGGGAACAGAAATGGAAACGTGAACGCGAGCGCACGCATAAACGCAAACCGTAACGCGCACAGCCATGGTACCGCAATAGTAAATGCAAATGGTAAAGTTAACATGAAGAATAATGCCAAAGGAAACAGAAACAGAAACGGGAATGGAGGCATGTATGGAAATGCAAACCATAACGTGCATGGTCACGGAACCGCAATTGTTAACGCAAATGGTAACAGCAACAGCAACAATAACACCAAAGGAAAGAGAAATGCAAATGCAAGCGAGTACAGAAACGCAAACCGTTATGTGCTCGGTCATGGTACCACAATTGTAAACGCAAATGGTAACAGTAACAGCAAACATAACTCCAAAGGAAACAGAAACGAAGCAGAAATGCAAGCGCGCATGAAAATGCAAACCGTAACACATGTAGATGGTACCACAATTGCAAATGAAACTGGTAATAGTAACAGCAACAGTAACGCCAAATGACACAGAAACGCAAACGCAAGTGAAAATGCAAACCCTAACGCCCACGGTGGCGTAGACGGTAATGGTGCC
The DNA here is from genome assembly GCA_016271365.2 of Neoceratodus forsteri. Lineage (NCBI taxonomy): Eukaryota > Metazoa > Chordata > Ceratodontiformes > Ceratodontidae > Neoceratodus > Neoceratodus forsteri. The sequence continues at coordinate 1,088,294,759 of CM028132.1, read as the reverse complement.
ACAAAAGGTAACGGAAACGCAACTGGAAGCGTTAACTGGCACAGTAATGAAAGGGCACACCCTTCTTTTCCCCAAAAAATTTATTGGAAAACATAGTGAAAACAAAGAATGTATACATAACAATGAGCATCGGAGCAGAAAATGAGGACTTGGAAAATTAAATTGCTTATATCTCATGAACCGTATGACGTAGAAAAAAAATGTAAATTTCATATGAATTATGACTTTTCTGGCTAGTTTTGTACTTAGTCCCCATTAGGGGGCTAAGCTCTTTTGTGACGAAAAGTCTGTATCTCGCAACGTTTCAGAGATATGTCCCCGAAAGGCGCGATGAGCGCCGTAATGTTATCCAAGGGGAAAAAGTGTTAATTTTCAGAATGCCGTCACTGTGCCGCCCTGTAATATTTTTTCACCAAACTACCAAAAGACACATCAGTGGGATGTTGGCTTTCTTCCCTCCAAATTTCAGTCCAAAAGACCAAACCATTATTTTGCAGCAGGGCTTCAAAGGATTCCTGTAATGCGGCGGATGCTGTAATGTTATCCTATGGGAAAAAGCGTCAAATCTGGAGTGCCGTAACTTTGCCGCCCTGAATATTTTTTCACCAAAACACTGAAAGGCACATTTGTGAGATGCTGGCTGCGTTCCCTCCAAATTTCAGCCCAAAAGACCAAACTGTTCTTTTGCAGCAGGGTTGCAAATAATTGCTATCATTTTGCCTTAGCCTGGAAAAGTAGTGTTGCAATTTGCAAAAGCTTTCGCAAAAATTTTTGACACTTTCATGAGTATGACACTACTTTGCGAAAGTACTTTTTCCAGAAACTTGAAAAACATATTTCTAGGGTGTTTAACCTTAAAATAAAGACATGTCTAGCATCCTCAGGGTCCGACTAGGTAAACACAAAGAGAATTGTGTTGATAAAGGGTCCCAAATTTAAATGCCAAGCATTTTTTTGATCACCAACTGAAAACAAAATGGTGGCTTTGCGAAAGAAAAAGGGCCATTTGCGAAAGTAAAAAGTGCATTTGCGAAAGTGTTGAACTTTTTGTTAACTTTTCCCATTGACTTATAATGGGAACTTGTTTTTTGAATAACTTTTGAACCGTTCAATATTTTTTCACGAAATCTTCAAAAGGCATATCAGGGACCCAGGCTGCATGTTCCCTGAAGTTTTCGGACTAGTCACGCAAACCATGTGACCTGTAGGCGAGCGCAAAGAAATCGCAAAAAGCGTAATTGCGCAATTGGTTGTTGCTTAATAACTCCACAGCTGTATATCTTACCAAAACAAAACTTGGCAGATCCCAAGATTTACCATGCCCAATTGTGCATACCAAATTTCAGGTAAATCCATTGAACGGTGGTAAAGTTATCAAGGTGCAAAATTTGATCCTTTAACCTTAAAGTGCTTATTCTACCTATATATATATATATATATAGATATAGATAGATATAGATATATATATATATATATATATATATATATATATATATATATATATACAGGTATATATATATGTGTGTATAGATATATACATATATATATGTATACATATATTAGGGACTTTGTAGTGTCACTAAAGTTAGGGTTGAGTATCCTGTTTAATGTTAAACCCCTGACCTTGCACATTAATATCTCTGTTTCTGCTTGACAAAATCAGCTGAAATTTTGTTTGTGTTTTCTAGGAGGCAAGGTCTTGATCTTTGGAAATCATTGTGAGGGCAGCTTGTGCGGATTCTGAGATCTTAAGCTGTCATTTTTTTGGAAAAATCTAACTTTTTTTCCTGTACTTCACATGTTTTTTTTTGCTCTCCCCTACAGCTTACATGGAATTGAATTTTTTCCCCAAACTTACAAGGGACATGTGTCATGTCCTATGGTAGTGCCTTTGACAGGTGCAGTGAAAAATATTAAAGGGTTCCAGAGTTATAAGGCGTTAAAATTTAGTGGTTTCCGTTCTGTGCATATGCAGTAGGGTTTTTGAAATAATGTTCTGCAGTGAAAGTAAAAATGTGATGCCATAAATGTTTGATTTTTCTTTCACTCCATTTGATTGGTAGGGCACCAAACATTTTTTGCGCTGTACCAACCGCCATCTTGTTGATTTTTTCTATGAACTAATACACATGGAAAATACATAAAAATGCTGGGATTTTAAAAAACAAACATTAGAACCTAGCTAAATGGAAACCATTTAGCTAGATTCTGACGTTTCCTTTTTAATATAATGTTCACAAATACCTTTTTCTGGGCACTCAAAATCCCGGGTGCCCAGCTTAGTGAGAGGAGCACTTCCCCTGCATTCTCTGTATGAGAACAGTGGGAATTTCTTGACTTCTGCAGTCACAGTTGAACTCGTGGTGCTGACCGCAGTGTGAGCTGTGAGCCGCCGTTTCCCTGGCATTTGTTTGTGCCTCCTCCACACTCCATTGCCATCCCTGGCAATGTGTGATGTTGTCTTGGTGTATAGTGGCACCCACCCACCCTTCCGATCACTGTCCCCTTATTACTACAAACTTTCTCTGGTGTCTAGAGGCACCCCATACCCACCGATCATTGTTCCCATAAAGAAATGAATAAAAATATATTCTCTGGTGTCTAGTGGCACCCCACCTTCCTCCTTATGGAAGTATATATTCCCTGGTGTCTAGTGGCACCCCCCACCCGTGATCATAGTCCCCATAAAGAAATTAATAAAAATATGTTCCCTGGTGTCTAGTTGCAGATCTCCATCCCCGTTATGGAAGTAAATATTCCTTAGTGTCTAGTGGTACCCCCCACCCTCTCATTTGAGGCACAACCTGAAATTAAGAAAACAGTACCTTGATGTTTTACAAACCTGTAAAAGAAGAAAATGGTCCCTCACCGATCAACCCCCTAACCCCCACCTCCCACTCAGAGCTCACCACCCCACATGTCCCAGTACACCCCCACACACCCTTACTTACCTGAACAGGTCCCTGGTTCAAGACCCACTCTCCAACTGAAGACATGCCTTGCTGCTGGAACCAGTGACTGCAATATGAGAAACTAAGGTAAATGCAGTTCAATGCATTTCAATGGGGGTTTCAACTTTTATGCATAACTTAGCCATTGTTTTGTATTTTGACCCCAGATTTTCAACATGGTCCTTTGGGGACCCCACCTAATGAACAATATGATTGTCATTATGAAACTCCTGCCCGACAGGTGATTTTGTAGTTGCTTGGTGAATTCACCTTTCAGGCAGGCTTTGGACATTTTTTCTGCCCTTGTTCTTGAGGGGGGTCATAAGAAGGCTATATTGAAAATGTGGGGTCAAAATATGTAAAAATGGCAAAGTTATGACCATTCATTGCAATTTTGCTATGCACACTCATAACTTTGGAAACTTTAAATATTTTGACCCCAGATTTTCAACATGGCCTTCTTATTACCCCACCTCATGTATATCACAGATGTCATTTTTCAAATCCTGGCCAAAATGTGTTGTTGCACCTGTGGCATGCAATAGTGTTGCAGTTGTGCAGAATTACATTTTGGCAGGGATTTGAAAATTGTCTGTACTGGGTACATGAGGTGGGGTAATAAGATGGCTATGCTGCCAATTTAGTCCCTGTTGTCCTATAAATGGAAGCACAGGGTCTGGAGGGAATGTGCTTCCACAGCTACATACATATATGCATCTATGTAGGGATGAAATGCAGGGCCCAAAGGGCCCTGCGCTCTCACAGGCAAATAAGGATACAATTATACTGTCTCAAAAAATAAGGAAATAAATTGCAAAACAAAAATTGTTTATGGTCTAGTTAGGGTTAAGGTACAAAGTAGGGAATGTGAGCTTTAGAGTTTCCAACTCAATACCCACCCTTCTCCTGCTGACACCACCAGGCACGAGTTGCCTTGGCATCATCCCTCACCAACCCTATTCTCCCATGCTGTGCCCATCACAGCTTATTTGCTTATGGAATGGGGTGAGCATTAGGCTGATGACCCCAAGGCACACCCCAATGCCTGTTGGTGTGTGCAGGGTGGGTGGGGTGTTAGGGTTGGAAACCCTACTGGCACATTTACCTACCTTTGTCACTTTAACCCTAGCTAGAGCATTAACAGCATTTTTTGATATATACTGTATATGAATATTCATTGCAAAAAACTCTGTTAATGCATCAGTTAGGGTTCCTGTTATAGCAACAAAAGTATGGAAATTCAGTGTTAGGGTTCCCAATCCTACCACCCCAGCCCACCCCCCATCCTCCGCATACCAACAGGTGTTGGGGTGTGCCTTGTGGTCATTGAGCCTAACTCCAACCCCATTCCATGTGTAAGGAAGCTGAGATGGTACAGTACAGGAGCATAGGGTGATTGACCCGATGATCCCAAGGCACACCCTGATGCCTGTTGATATGTGGAAGGTGCGGGGGTGAGGTGGGGTGGTTGGGTTGAAAACCCTAACACTGAATTTCCATACTATTTTTGCTGTAATAGGAACCCTAACTGATACATTAATGGAGTTTTTTGCACTGAATTTCCTTACTTTTTGTGATAGTATAATTATATCTTTATTTTACTGTGGGAGCGCAGGGTCCTTTGGACTCTATGCTTCAGTCACTCCATAGATGTGCATATGTATGTAGGTGCACTTCCATGCATTGAACAACAGTGACCAAATTGTCAGCACAGCCATCTTATTACCCCACCTCATGTACCCCGGTACAGAGACATTTTTAAACGTAAGGCAAAATGAAATTATTCGCAACTGCAACGCCGTCTGTGCCACAGTTTTGAAAACACATTTGGTTCAGGTTGTGAAAAATGAGAGCTGTACTGTTCATGAGGTGGTATGAAAAATAGCTATGTTGAAAATTTGGTGGCAGAATACTGAAAAGTACCAAAGTTATGTGCATGCATAGAATAAATTCAATGGACGCATGTAACAGGCATTTTTGGCAATTTTTTCACCAAATTTTCAACGTGGCCTTTTTGAGACCCCACCTCACGAACACTTGTCCTGTCATTTCATTAATCAGTCCCAAAAGGTGATTTTGCACAGCGAACACGCCATTCCATGCCACTGATGTGAAAATACATTTCAGGCCAGATGTGAAAAATGACAGCTATACTGCTCATGAGAAAGTGTGAAAAAATGGCAATGTTGAAAATTTGGAGTGAAAATATACAAAATTGCAGAAGTTACAAGTGTACGTAGAAAAAATTCAACAAGCACGTAACTTGGTGTTTTTTAGAGTGAGACCAATAAAATGTGCTTTTTGAGACTGAACCTCATGAACACTGGCACAGTCATTTTGTTGCTCAGTCCTGAAAGGTGATTTTGTGCAGCATCCATGAAATCACATTACAGGTCTGATTAACAAAATGACAGTGAGAGTGTTAATGAGGTGGGGTTCCCAAAAGCCCATGTTGAAAATTTGGTGTAAAAATCCTTAAAATGGCTGCGATATCAACATAAGTTCAAAACGCCATTGACAGTCATTATATGGCACTTACCTTGATTCTTCAGTTTGCTGTTTGGCTTTGAAGAGTGCAGATATGTCCCGATCCACATAAGATGGCAATGACTGATCTCTGTTGGTAAGTATAGGGCAAAGGGGAGTGTGAGGTGGTGGGTGCTCAGTGGGAGCACTGGGATGGGGAGGTGGTCGGGGAGATGACAAGGGGTCATTATCTTTTTTCAAGGACAGAAAAAAGAAAAGATGTCGGGGAACTGTTTTCTTTATTTACAGGGTTAATTTTTACAATGTTTGGGGACACTGGGGGTTGGCTCCCCAGTATCCCACACTGCTGGGGGGGCAGTACATAATATATGGGGATACTGGGAGTGGACTACATAGTGTCCCACACTGGCAGGGGGTTATAGTGCTGACAGGGGGATTGGGCACCCCTGAAAGAAAATATATAAACAAATATGTTTTGGGACACTGGGAGTGGGCTCCCCAGTGTCAGGGGGCTTACATTGCTAACAGGAGGATTGGGTACCCTGCTGTCGGCAAATTCATAAAAAAAAATTGGGACAGTGGGTGTGGGCTCCCCAGTGTCCAACACTTGCGGAGGGTGACTTACAGTGGCAACAGCAGGATTGGGCACCTTGCTGTTGGCAAAACATCTTTTGTATTGATTAACATTCCTTGGCCCCCTTCCCCTTAAACTCACTGAAATGGGGAAAAAAGTGTTTTTATTTTTTTAGGTAAACACCAAGAGGTGTTTACCTAAACAGTGGCAGAGGAATCCAATTATGGCATTTTTATAATCTCCAGAACTGCTTTTTAAATTTTTTCAAGGGCCAATGGTAATTTTCCATAGAAGCAGTGCCACAAATTTGTGGCAGTTTTCTTGCAACAGTGCTGTTAGTTGCACGAAAACTGCTGCAATTTGCTCCAGTTTTGCAAAAGAAGTGGTGCAGATTTGTAGCACTACCAATGGCCAAACTCCAAAAACATATTTCCAGACACTTTTTAAAAAAAAAATAATGCCAGGATCGTGTTCCTTGGGCCCCGTGTGGAAGGAAGTGTGGGACTGAAGGATGAAAACACCAAGAAGTCCAACAATAATCAGCTTTATTCAGCAAAATGAAAATGAAGTGCTAAAATGCAAACTGTACATGACAAAGAAAATAAAGACGGTAATCCAAAAATAAGCATTCCAATACAAAAGAAAGCTTCAAACTCTAGAAATAGCTAGAATTCCAGGTGGGTCAGCTCCTTGCTGAGCCCTAAAGCAGACTGACTAACCCAGTAGTAACCACCTCTTTTATAGTGAGATGCATCACATGGTAGCGCCAAGCTCCTCCCCTTTTCTTAGGTTTGAATAAAATTCCAGAATAACAAATTATTTTTGCAAATAGACACATGTTCCTAGTTATTTCTTCAAGTTAACCAGTATAATACACAAAAGAAGGCGTAATATGCAAAGAATAAGAACATAAAAATCAGATGGGTGTCTTCTTGTCCCCAGACTCCTCCTTCTTCGGGTTCTCTACACTATATCAGTAGCAAAGAGTAGGCTGGCCGGCACTGTAGGGATCAGTGCGGAGACCTGAAGAGGATCTGGAAGGGAGGGAACAAACACCAGGCCCTGGTAAGCAAAACAAGAAAAACAGCAAGGATGGCTTCTTTTTAGTTTTATAGTATTTGAATTATGCAGGAAATACTGTATTTGGAGCAAGGGAGTGGAACAGAGTTGCAGCGCTAAACAACTGTGTGAAACTAACCTCCCACTGCTCCAATACAGCTTCCTTTAACCTTGCAAGTCTCCTTTATTTATTTTCTCACATTGTTTTGGCCAAGCAAAGGAACACGCAATACAGAACCTGGTTTGTTTACTACCTGTCGTGACCAGCTGTCTCTGTTTGCAAGGGTTTTTTATTATTTTGCTGGCTGAAGCTTGGCAGAGAATACCAGGAGGAAGGAGTGCTGTGTGACTGGACATCTCTACTTGGACTAAAGTAGAACTCTTCTACTGGGACCTTCAGTTTAGGGTATAAAAACACAAACAAATAAAAAGTTAGTGTGTTTGAGTTAGCTGAAGTGAATGGTTATCTGAGCAGTTATCTCAGATAACTGAGCAGTTATCTAGTTGTAAATCTCAGGTGACTGAAGGGGATTGTTATCTGTGCAATTTTAATTACATGTAGAAAGATCTATTAAGTAGGGGGAGTGGCTCAGCTAGAAGGAAGCTAGATTTAAACACTGCCCTAGATAGATTCTGACAGAGGCTTGGCAGAGAACAGCAGGAGGAAGGAGTGCTGTGTGAATGGACTTCTCTACTGGGACTAAAGAAGTAGAACTCTTCTACTGAGACCTTCTATTTAGAGCAAAAAAACACAAACAAAAAAAGTTAGTGTGTTTGTCTGAGTTATCTGAAGTGAATGGTTATCTGAGCAGTTATCTCAGATAACCGAGCAGTTATCTAGGTGTAAATCTCCGGTGGCTGAAGGGGATTGTTATTAGTGAAATTTAATTACATGTAGAAAGATCTATTAAGTAGGAGGAGTGGCTTAGCTAGAAGGAAGCTAGATTTAAACACTGCCCTAGGTAGATTCTGACAGAGGCTTGGCAGAGAACGCCAGGAGGAAGGAGTGCTGTATGACTGGACTTCTCTACTGGGACTATATTGCCCTCCTTCCCTTCCCTCCACCCTCCCACCAAAAGTTAGTTCTACTTTTATAGGCACAGGATTTGACTGACAACAGGAACTTCCTGTTTGGGAGCAGGAAGTGAGTGATCACAGATCTACCAAAGACTCACCATCCTAGAAGGGCAAGAGTAGCTGTCCAGCTCCCCTAGCTGCTGGAGGTCTGCCTCTGAGCAAGTAAGGGGTCTACTGAGAAATATAGGATCTTCTAGTTTCAGAACAGGATGATCATGAGCTTAAAGAGCACGGAGGCAGTAAGTAAGTAGGGAGAGAAGGAAAAAAAAAGAAAGAGGAAAGAGTAAGGATTTCAAACAACAGTGAAGGGGCCAGAAGTAAGACATGATGGGAGTGGTGCAGTGCAGTGCCTGTGGAGCAGCAGTCTTCCAGGAGACGTTCTGGAGGATGCAGTGTTGTCCCATCTGCAGGCACCTCTCTGGGCTGAGAGAAGAGGTTGTTCATCTCCAGGATGAATTGGCCAGGATTTGTGGGACCTCCTCTTCCATCCAGAGACCACCAGGGCCACTGCCGTTGCCTCAGAGGTTGCCAAGAAAAAGGAGTGGTTGGACCACAGTGGGCTCAGGGAGGGTGAGGTTGGTGGAACAGAGGCGCATCCCTCCAGCTGTACCTCTCCACAATTGCTATGCCATTCTGACAAAGCATGGTTCCTCTATGGAGGCAACTGCAGTGGAGACCAAGGAGGATGCTGGGAACCTCCACCAGGGAGACCCACAGGAGGGTGGCATGGGACCCCCACAGGGGAAGGAAATAACTCCTGTTGGGGGACTCCATTGTAAGGAAGGTAGAACTGGGGGAGGAAGGGGAGAGGGAGGTAAGGTGCCTGCCTGGCACCATGGCTTGGAGGGACAGGGAGCAAATCCTCAGGATCACCAGAGCAGCTGCACAGGTGGGGGAGCTGGATGTCATTATCCACCTAGGGACAAATGACCTGGCTAAGAAAAGTATCAGAGCAGTGCAGGAAGAGTTTGTGGAGTTGGGGAAGGGCCTTAGACAAGTAGCACACATAGTAACCTTCTCGGAGGTGCTGCCTGTCTATGATGTAGGTGAAGATAGGGTGCTCTACACCATGGGATTCAATCAATTGTTGAAAAACTGGTGCAGAGCTCAGGGATTTGGCTTCATTGGGGACTGGGGGTCCACCTGGAGTGATGCAAGCCTATACTGGCATGATGGACTGCATCTGTCCAGGAGGGGAACCAGGATCCTAGGTGATAGGTTTAAATGCTTCATTGGCAAGCATTTAAACTAGCCAAGGGGGAGGCACTGGAAAGGAGCAGGGAAATCCTAGCACCCCCAAAAGAGTGAGGGTAGTAAGTGAGGTAAACACCAAGATGGAGATGTTGATAGGGAGAAGGGCAGGGGTAAATGGAGAAAGGGACAAAGCAATAAGGACAGGGATGGGGCAAAAAGGAGTAAGGCCATCAGGAAATGGAGGGTAATGAGTACCAATGCCCATAGTCTGGGCAACATGCTCCCTGAACTGGTGACCTTGATGGAAGAGGGATACCTGGATATCGTAGCAGTCATAGAAACATGGTACACAGAGAACCATGACTGGAATGTTAACATACCAGGGTACATAACCTACAGGAGAGAGAGAGAGGGAGGGGAGAAGAGGGGGAGGACTAGCTCTCTATGTAAAGGAAGAGATAAAAGCAACTGAACAAAAGAGTAAACAGGGAGGGAAGGAGAGGAGAGGAGGCACTGTGGGTCACCTTAGAGACTGGAAATGGCACCACAATCCACACAGGGGTTGTATACAGACCCCCATGTCAGGGGGAGGGAATGGACAAGGATATGATAGAAGGCATTCTTAGGATGGCAGAGAAAGGGGCAACACTGTTGATGGGAGATATAAATATGCCAGATATTAACTGGAGCACATTTGCTGCAGCCACATCCAAGAGCAAAGCCATTCTCGATGCCCTACAGGTGGCATGCCTCAGACAGCTAGTTTCTGAACCCACTCTTGAGGGAGCAATCTTAGACCTCATACTCTCAAATGGGGACAGTGAAAGTATCTGAGATCTAGAAGTGGGTTGCCATCTGGGAACAAGTGACCATCAAACAGTGTGGTTAACAATAAACTCAGCTACAGAGTCAAGCCATACAAAAGTGAGGGTACTGGACTTCAGGAGAGCTAACTTTGGCAAGATGGGAGAGTGCCTCAGAAAAGCACTAGCAAACAGGCTAGAAGGAGGGGTGGAGCAACAATGGGGAAACATCAAAACTGCCATCACAGAGGCAACAAGCCTTTGTGTGAAGTAAATAAACAAATCAAAATGAAAGAAAAAGCCACTATGGTTCTCAAAAGAGGTGGCATGGAAAGTCATGGAGAAAAAGATAGCATTCAGGAAGAATAAGGAAACATGGTAGGAGCAGGACAGAGAGCTGTTCCAGTTAAGGCAGAATGACAACAGGGAGGGAAGTCAGAATAGCAAAGGCCAAAACTGAGTAAAAGATAGCTAACTCGGTTAAGAAGGGGGATAAAACCTTTTATAGGTACATCAGGGAGCATAGAAAAACAAAGGAAGGGATAGTGAGGCTGAATAGAATGGACGATGGGTGGGCAGAGAGGAACAGTGAAAAAGCAGGGATACTGGATGAATATTTTTGCTCAGTATTCACAAAAGAGGTGGAGGGGGAGGTGCCTAATCCAATTAACAGAAGCACTCTTGATGGGGGGGGGTTGATCCCAGTCCTTTCACAGAAGAAAGGGTTCTGAAAGAACTTCTAAAACTGAAGGTGGACAAAGCAATGGGGCCTGATGGAAATCACCCCAGAATTCTAAAAGAATTAAGGGGAGAACTAGTGAAACTACTGACTGTCCTTTTTAACAAATCATGGGAGGATGGTGTGATACCTAAGGACTGGAGGAAGGCAGATGTGATTCCCCTTCACAAAAGTGGGAGCAAGACAAAGGCAGGAAACTACAGACCTGTCAGTTTGACCTCTGTGGTAGAGAAAGTGATGGAATCACTTCTGAAGGAAAGAATTGTTGATTAACTAGAGGCCAGTGGGGCACAGGACCCAAGGCAGCATGGGTTCACAGCAGGAAGGTTATGTCAGACGAATCTAATTGATTTCTTTGACTGGGTGACCAAAGTAGTAGACCAGGGAGGGGCTGTGGACATGGCCAACCTAGACTTTAGCAAGGCATTTGACACAGTCCAACACAAAAGATTAATTGTAAAATTAACCAGCCTGGGAGTGGGTCCCAGGGTGGCAGCCTGGATAAAACATTGACTGGACAACAGGACACAGAAGGTAATTGTAAATGGAGTCCACTCTGAAGAAAGAGGGGTTACTAGTGGGGTACCGCAGGGTTCAGTACTAGGTCCAGTCCTTTTTAATGTCTTTATAAGTGACATTGCAGAAGGACTGGAAGGAAAAGTATGTCTCTTTGCAGATGACACAAAGATCTGCAACAGGGTTCATACACAAGGAGGCATGGAAAGGATGGGAAGGGACTTGGCAAGGTTGGAGGAATGGTCAGAAGTATGGCAGCTTAGATTCAATGCAAAGAAGTGCAAAATAATGCACCTGGGAAACAAAAAACCCAGGGGAAGATTACGCAATGAGGGGGGAGGTAGTAACAACAACAAAAATGGAAAGGGACCTGGGAGTGATCATATCAGATGACCTTAAGGTTAGCATGCAGTGTGAAAAGGCAGTAGGGAGGGCTGGGGGTATACTGGGATGCATAGGGAGAGACATCACCAGTAGAAAACAGGAAGTTGTTATCCCTCTGTAGAGACAATTGGTGAGACCCCATCTGGAGTACTCCATCCAGTTCTGGAGACCCCATCTCTGCAAGGATATAGACAGGATAGAGGCAGTCCAGAGGAGGGCAACTAAAATGGTGCAGGGTCTGCAAGAGAAGCCATGTGAGGAGAGACTAAAGGAGCTTAATATGTATACCCTTGAGGATAGGAGGGAGAGGGGGGGACATGATAGAAACTTTTAAGCACCTCAGTGGAATCAACAAAGTCCAAGAGGGTAGCATCTTTCAGAAAAAGAGATGTGCAAGAACAAGGAGACACAATTTAAAGATAGGGGGGCAGTTCACAGGCAATGTGAGGAAGTATTTTTTCACAGACAGGGTGGTGGATGCATGGAACAGCCTTTCTGAGGAGGTTGTGGGGTCTAAAACTGTGGGAGAATTCAAGTATACATGGGACAGACGTAAGGCAATTCTTGTGGTGGGTAAGAAGAAATAGGCTGTTGGTTAACTAGGACCTACAGCTTATCCTGCAGGTAGGGAAATAGGCAGAGTAGGTGGGCCAAGTGGTCCTTATCTGCCATCAAAGTCTATGTTTCTATGTGCACTAGTTTAACAAGTTTGTTAGAGTGTAGGGTGTGGTTTCTAGAACAGCAGAGAAAAAAACTGCTCTGAGCTGAGCACCCTTTTCCTTTAGCCCTTTCTATCAGGGACATGAATTAGCCACAGAACTGAGAACTTAAGTGGAGGTGCTTGCACTCTGTACAGGGAAAGAAACTACTGAAATTAATGCAGCTAATTGTTTACTTTTGCACAGAGTTTTTGCCCAGATAGTAGTCTGGAATTCTTAAACAATATCCTTGTGGTATTGTACTGCTATCAGCAGAAAAAAAGGCTAGCTTTCCCTAAGTATTACACCAGCTAGCTAGGATTTCTGAGAGAGAATGTGTCAGGACTGGGTTCTCAGGAGACCAGAATGTAGTGTTAATTCAGGGAGAGTAAGAACATCTACCAGGTGGCCTGCCTAAAGATGGGGAAAGCAGAGGAATAGAAAAGACAGAAAAAGGGGAAGAAAGAATGTTAGTGCTGTTGCAACAGACTTTTAAAAGAAAGGTCTTCAAAATCCACAGACTCTTTCACACCCCGATTAGGTAAACACAACTGTTGGTGTTTACTAAGGGGCAGTATTTTTTGAATTACAGCATTTTTTACCCATCCCTAACTGAAAAAAAGATGGTGGCAGCACGATACTACTGAACCTATTTGTGGAAGTAAAAAGTGCTTTCGCAAAAGCGCAAAATGCTTTCAAGCTATGCATACATTTTTGCCCATGGGCTATAACGGGAAACTTTAAAGTTCTATAGCTTTTGGACGGATTAATATTCTTTCACCAAACCTTCAAAAGGCACATCAGTGACCCAGACCCCATATACCCTAACAATTTCAGACCAGACCTCAAAAGCGTTTCAAACTTACATATGAGCAGAGAATTTGCTCCTAAATGGTAAATTTCACATTTTTGGCAATCCACAGCTCTGCAACCACACCACCGACTGAAATGAAACTTGCCAGATCCAGAGATCTGTGATACCAGATAGTGCATGAAAAATTTTGGGCACATCAACTGTATGGTTGCAAAGTTATTAAAGTGCAAAATTTTGGGTTTAATATAGACATGGCTGGTCAACCCTATCTATGCTGGCAATACTGTACTGTGCCAGTATAAGATATATACATATATATATACATATATATATATACTGTATATATATGTATATATTAGAGGCCAACTGCACCTCTATAGTTAGGGCTGAGCAGGCACTTAATGTTAAACCCCAAATTTTGCACGTTAATAACTATGCAACTGTTCAATGGATTTACACAAAATTTGGAATAGATGGTGTTGGGTGGTAGATCATGTGATTTGCTAAGTTATGTTTTGATCTGGTTTGTGGATTTGATGCAGTGAATTGTTAGAAAACATGTTTTTCGCCAATGTTTACAACTTTTTCCCTGTTTTTTCCTCATTACACTGCGACCACACCGTTTGGAATTTTGGACTGACGTTTTCAGGGTAGAAAGAGGTTATCCAAAGGAACAATACAGCATTAGTTTGGTGAAACAATATTGATCTGTTCCAAAGTTATTACATTTTAAAAATTTGGGTTCTGAGCATGCTCAGTTCAGTCTTTGGGATAGATGCACAGTTTTGATCAAAGATTCCTAGTTGCAAATGGCTCACGAAAATGGATTGCAAAAAAAGATCCCTTTTCATGAGAAAATCCCTGTTTATCAACCGCTGCTTTGTTTTCTTGCTTAGCAAGGGGACAAAACAAAACCTTATAACTTGCCCCAGGGAAATCTTTTGTAAAAACAAAGGCATGGGTTTTGGTGAGGGGGGCATCCTCTACCCACCTATGCCTTTGGTTTTTTGGAGTTATTTAAAAAATGGCAGTTTTAAACCTCACAAAAAAGGATTGGCTCCAAAAAGGGATCGCAAATAGGGATCGGCTCACGAAAAGGGATCACTAAGAGGGAATTTTAAAGTCCACTGCAAAGAAACGGTTTGAAATTTTGGGTGAAATTTTCAGGGAAGAAAGGGCTTGTCCTAAGGATGTGACATTTGCTGGTTTGGTGAAACAATTTACATTGGTTCCATAGTTATGGGACTTTGAAATCCCTTTTTGTGATAATTTTTCATGAGCCGATCCCTTTTTGCAATCCCTGTTCGTGAGCTGTCAAAATCCCTTTTCGTCAGGGGGAGAGTCACATGACCCTACCTTACAAACAGGGATTGGCTTGCAAAAAGAGATGGCAAAAACAGAGCAGCTTGCAAAAAAGGATTGTGAAAAGGGATTTTAAAAGGGCACTGCAAACAAATAGTTTAGAATTTTGAGCTGAAATATTTTCAGGGTAGAATGGGCTTCCCTAAAGATATGACTTTTGCTGATTTTGTGATAACATTTACATTGCCTCCACAGTTATAAGATTTTGAAGTTTGGAAATGTTTCCATTATGGAGTGATGGAAGTGTGATGGGAGGGAGGGAGATGCAGTGGTGAGAGTGCAGGGCCCAGATGACCCTAAGCTTCTACAGGGAGATGGATACTATTGTATAGTTATGTGGCTTCAGGGTCCTTTTTTATGCAGTAGTGGGAGTGCGAGGCCCAGAGGGCCCTGCACTCCCTCAGGGAGATGACAGTTCATTACAATGTCTGTACACTTATGGATCTCGACCCAGGGTTCCTGCTCCCCACATGCATAATTTTGCACTTCTTTGTGTTAAACCTTAGCTGCCATGCCCCTGACCATCTTTCCAGCAGTTCCAGGTCTTTTCTCATCCTTTCCACCCCTGTGGAGTATCCACCCTGTTGCAGATCTTGGTGTCATCCTTAAACAGGCAAACCTTTCCCTCAAGCCCATCTGCAACTGACCCCTGAGGTACCCCACTGACCACCTCCCTTTTGTCTGATTGGGTTCCATTCACCACTACCCTCTGTGTTCTGTCCCTTAACCAGTTTCCAATCCAATTCACCACCTTGTGTCCCAACCCCTGGCTGCCTAGCTTGTTGACCAGTCTCCTATGTGGTACCTTATCAAAGGCTTTGCTGAAATCGAGGTAGGCAATATCTACCACCCCTCTCTTGGTCTATTGCCTTTGTCATCCAGTCAAATAAATCTATCATATTAGTCTGACAGGATCATCCTACAAAGAATTCATGCTGCCTGGGATCCAATGGTCCATTGGTTTCCAGGTGTTTCACTACTCTTTCCTTAAGGGGTGCCTCCATTATCTTTCCGATTACTGAGGTTAGACTAACTGGCCTGTAGTTCTGATAATTGCAGAATGGGGATTTATCAGTGGTGAGTTTATTGGGGCACAGTTTGTGGCCAAGAAAACCCTGAGAAACATGTACACCTCTACACTTTGTAACACTGAGCAAGCCACTTAACCCATGGTATTGCAGTTGTACAAAATTACGTTTTGGTGGGCATTTGAAAATTTTCTTTACTGTGTACATGAGGTGGGGTAATACAATGGCTATGCTGACAATTTAGTCACTGTTGTCCTATAAATGGAAGTGTAGGGCTCAGAGGGCCCTGTGATTCCACAGCTACATACATACTGTATATGCATCTACAGAAGGATGGGAGTGCAGGGCTTTGAGGGCCATGTGCTCCCACGGGCAAATCAGGATATGATTATACTATCTCAAAAAATAAGGAAATAAATTGCAAAAAACTGCATTGATGCGCTAGTTGGGGTTACAGCCACAAAAGTACTGAAATGTGGTGTTAGGGTTTCCAAATCTAACTGCCCACTCCCATGCTGCACACACCAACAGGTGCTAGGGCTGTGCCTTGGGATTATCAGCCCTAAAACTCACCCCATTATTCTATACTGTATGTATTTCAGCTTATTTACTTATGGAATGGGGTGAGCGTTATGGCTGATGACCCCAAGACCCCCCCCGGCACCTGTTGGTGTGTGCAGCATGGGTGGGCAGTTAGGTTTGGAAACCCTAACACCACATTTCCTTACTTTTGCAGCTGTAACCCTAACTAGAGCAGTAACACAGTTTTTTTGCAATATACATATATACACATATATATATATATATATATCTATATTTATATATTTATATTATGGTAGCACGGTAGTGCTACCATAGTTAGGGCTGAGTAGCACTTTTAAGGTTAAAGGGTCAAATTTGCACCTTAATAACTTTGCCACTATTCAACAGATTTGCCTGAAACTTTGGTATACAAGATTGGGCATGGTAGATCTTGGGATCTACCAAGTTTCGTACTGGTTGAGTATACGGCTGTGGAGTTATTAAGCGACAATCAATTGCGCAATTACACCTTTTTGCAATTTCTTTGCTCTCGCCTACAGGTCGCATGGTTTGTGTGACCGGTCTGAAAACGTCTGGGAACATGTGGCCAGGGTCCCTGATTTTGTGAAAAAATATTGAACGGTTCAAAAGTTATTCAAAAAACAAGTTCCCATTATGAGTCAATGGGAAAAGTTAACAAAATATTCGACACTTTCGCAAATGCATTTTTTAGTGTCGCAAATGGCCCTAGTAGTGTCACAAATCAGCCATTTTGTTTTCAGTTGATGATCAGAAAAATGCTTGGCATTTAAATTTGGGACCCTCTAGGGACACAATACTTTTTGTGTTCACCTAGTCGGACCCTGAGGATGCTAGCCATGTCTTTATTTTGGGGTTAAACACCCCAGAAATATGTTTTTAAAATTTCTGGAAACAGTAGTGTCACAAAGTAGTGTCAACGTACAACACTTTTGCAAATATTTGCAAAAAGGGTCTCAAATTGCGACACTACTTTTTCAGACTTGGCCAAAATGACAGGAATTCTTTGCCACCCTGCTGCGAACGAACGGTTTGGTCTTTTGGGCTGAAATTTGGAGGGAAGGCAGCCAACATCTCACAGATGTGCCTTTTGGTGGTTTGGTGAAAACATATTGCACAGCTGTCAAATTACAGTACTCAAAAGTTGTCATTTTTTTCCCACAGACTAACATGGTGGCATCCGCCGTGCCTTTCGGGGCTCGTATCTCACAAACGGTGCGAGATATGAATTTTCATTGTGACAATGCGTAGCCAGGAAAATCATGATTCATGTGATTTTTTTTTCCCTACGTCGTTACGGTTCCTGAGATATAAGCAATTTAGTCTTCCAACAGCTCATTTTCTGCTCTGAGGCCCATTATTATGCATACATTCTTTGTACACACTGTGTTTCTCTATGCAGTTGTTGGGCAAAAGCAGGGTGTGCGCTTACATTACTGTTATACTTAGCGTTACCACTTGTGTTTCTGTACTCTTTGCATTACTGTTCCTGTGTACGCCACCGTGTGCGTTACGCTTTGCGTTCTTGTTTCCGCTTGCATTTGCGTTACTGTTAACATTTGCATTTCCACTATTGTTTGTCATTGCTTTTTGGTTTGCATCACCATGTGCATTACCATTTGTATTTCCAGCAGCCCTTTGATTTGCATTTGTCTTTCATTTTGCATCTTCGTTGCTGTTACTCTTACCATTTGTATTTGCAATTGCGTTACTGTGCATTACAGTTTGCGTTTCCATATGCGCTTGCATTTCCTTTTGTGTTTCTGTTTCCTTTGCCGTTATTGTTGCTGTTACCATTACCATTTGCATTTAGAATTGCAGTACTGTGCCCTTGCACGTTACAGTTTGCGTTTCCGTATGCGCTTCTGTTCCCATTTCCATTTCTGTTTCCTTTGGCATTATTCTTCATGTTAACTTTACCATTTGCATTTACAATTGTGGTACTGTGCCCGTGCACGTTACAGTTTGCATTTCTGTGGGAGCTTCATTCACATTTCCATTTCTGTTCCCTGTGGCATTCTTTTGCTGTAACACTTAATATCTGCATTTAAAATACTGCTGCCATCACTGTGCATGTATCAGTTGCATTTTTGTACATGCTTGCATGTCTGTTTCATCTCTGTTCACTACAGTGTCACCTTGCGCTTGCGTTTCTATTAACGTCTACCTTACCATTTACGTTTGCGTTACCATGTTCATAACTGTTGGTGCTTGCATTTCCATTGCTGTTCTTGTTACTATGTGACAAGACATCACATGGTGGGTGGGCCCCATGCTCCCACCACCACCACCACATTACATTAACTATTTATCGTCCTCATTCTCAAAAAGAAGGGAAATTAGAGGCAAAAAAATCAGTTTAATACATCAGTTAGGGTTCTTCCACAGTGACGAAAGTGAGGAAATTCGGTGTTAGGGTTGAAAGCCTCCCTTGGACCCCCAGCCCACCCCAGCCAGCATCGGAGTGCGCATTGCGTCGTGGTCCTAACTCTCACCCCATTCTCCTATACCTCAGTTTCTTTACACATGTGATGAGGTGAGAGTTAGGGCCGAAGACACCATTGTGCACCCCAATGTGGGTTGGGGTGGGCTGGGGATCCAAGGGCTTTCAACCTTAACACTGAATTTCCTTGCTTTTGTCACTGTGGAACAACCCCAACTGATGCATTAAATGGAATTTTTATTTATATATATATATATATATATATATATATATATATATATGTATATATATATATATGCCACTATAGTTAGGGTTGAGTAGGCACTCAAATGTTAAATCCAAAATGTTGTACTTTAATAACTTTGCAAACCCATGACCGATTTGCTGAAATGTTGCAAGCACAGTCTGGTATCATAGCTCTCTGGATCTGGCAATTTTTGTTCCAGTCAGATGTGTGGTTGTGGAGCTGCTGAGTGTCAAAAAGTGTGAAAAATCCTCACTTTTTTGCAAATTTTTTGCTCGTCTCTACAGACTGAACAGTTTGTGTTTCTGGTCTGAAATTTTCACGGTATATGGGGACTGGGTCACTGTTGTGCCTTTTGAAGATTTGGTGAAAACATATTAATCCATCCAAAAGTTATTAAACTTTTTAGTTTCCCATTATATCCTATGTAGTTTAAAAATAATGGAAGTTCAGCAGACTGTTGCAAAAGTCCCATGGCTAAACTAGTGGGACTTTCAAGAAAGTTCCATGGGTAATCAGCCCCCAAAAAACAGTTTCTTTGCCACTTCATAGCAAAAAAAAAAAACCAAAAACAATTAGGTCTTTTGGGATGAAATTTGCAGGGCAGTAAGGACTTGCACCACAGATGTGCCTTTTGCTGGTTTGATGAAAACATTTACACTGGTTCTATAGTTACAACACTCTGAAGTTGTGCATTTTCCCATAGGATAACATTGTGGTGACCGCAGAGCATTTTGGCGCCTATATCTTGAAAATGGTTCATGATATGTATTTTTCGCTAAGTGTAGCTTCTAAGCATCAATGGAGGTGGCCAGTTCATAAATACAACTGCAGTGGAACTTTTTTCCATAGTTGTTATGGCCACTGAGATATTGTCACATTTGCAGTACAAGGGTTACTTGGAATGTCTCTAGGCCTGCACTATGTGTCTGTACTTATGGGTAGGTGGGAGCGCAGGGTTCAGAGGGCCCACGTTCCTACCTATACATGCCATTTCTGGTAAACTGGGAGCATAGAGCTCTCCTGCACTATGCCTTTACACTAATAGGCGAGTGGGAGTGCAAGGCCCAGAGGACCTGAGCTACCAAGTATGGATACCATTTTGCAAAACTGGGAGCAGAGGGCCCTCCTGTGCTATGCCTCTACACTTATGGGTGGGTGGGAGTGCAGTGCCCAGAGGGCCCACGCTCCTACATATGGATACCATTATGCAAAACTGGGAGTACAGGGTCCTATTATGCTATGTCTGTAGGCTTATGGGAAGTGCAGGGCCCAAAGGGCCCATGCTCCCACCTATGGATACCATTTTGCAAAACTGGCAACACAAGGACCTCCTGCGCTATGTCTCTATGCTTATGGGTAGGTGGGAGCTCAGAACCCACAGGGCCTGTGCTCCCACATACAATATGAATACGAATAACATTACATTTTCTCAAAAAGAAGGGAAATTTATTGCATAAAACTCCATTAATGCATCAGTTAGGGTTGATTTCAAACTGACAAAAGTCTGGAAATCCAATGTTAGGGTTAACAACCCTACCACCCCTTACTCTCCCCACCCTCCACACACCAACAGGCATCGGGGTGTGCCTTGGGGTCATCAGGCCTAACTCTCACCCCATTCTCCTATACCGTACCATCTCAGCTTGTTTACACATGTAATGGGGTGAGAGTTAGGCCAATGACCCCAAGGCCCACCCCGATACCTGTTGGTGTGTGGAGGGTGAGGTGGGGTGGTAGGGTTGGTAACTCTAACATCTAATTTTCAGACTTTGTTGGCATCAAATCAACCCTAACTGATGCATTAATGGAGTTTTTTTGAATCAAAAATATATATATACTATATATGTGTGTGTGTGTATAGACAGATAGATAGATAGATAGATAGATAGATAGATAGATAGATAGATGTATTGGATCTGTGATGGGGGACTGTGTGATAAACAATTTATCATTATGAGTGCTGTTTGATCCCGGGTATCCTCACACGTGATGTAAGCCATGAGTGACTTTCCAAGGATAAACAGCACTCACATAGATAAATTGTTTACCACACACTCCCCCATCACATATTTCATTTATGCAGTAGGGTGGGTGTCTGTGTGAGAGTTTTTTTTTTTTTAAGTTTTCCATTTTTTTTTTTGTATTTTTATTTATTTATTTTATTTATTTAAAAGTTGATGACCGGGAAAGGCACGCCGAGCCGAGGCTCATTTCCAGGTGCGACCCGGGTACAGTTTTACAGGAGTTCAGTTCAGTTCAATTTATTGTGAAGGGATGAAATCTATTGAGCAAAGCTCATTTGCAAGGAGATCCCTTTTACAACATACTCGATAAAATAAAACAATATACAAAAAAGCAAGGAGTACTACAACAACATCAATTAGTAGGAGTTAATAGGGCTAAATACGTCTTCCAGTTAAGGAGGCAGATACACTTGGGATACATAAAATGCAATCAAAGGCAGGGAGTAAGAACAACAACATCAGTTAATAGGAGCTAATAGAACTAAAATACACCTTCCAGATAAGAAGACATTAATACTTGGGATACATAATAACAATGAAATAGATTCTGTGAAAGTAATTCCTAAGAACAGGGTAGGAATGAAAGTAAAAAAGGAGCTTGAAAGTCACAAGGAAAGGAAAAGGAATTCAAAAGTGATGAAGCAGGAAACAAGCAATAGAGTACAGGTGCAGTGTCCCAAGGTTCAGAAACAGGTGTGGGATGAAAAAGGTGAGGAAGTGGGAGAGAGGAAATTACGATTTGCTAGGAGGGGGATTTAGATACACACTGGCAGGATTAAGGAGTAAGTTTGTAAATAAGCCTTTTGAATGTGTTTAATGGGATTAGAGTCTGGAGGTTTAGAGTTTGTGAGTTTCTCTGTTTTATTTTTTTGTGAAAAAGAAGTTCTCCACTTTTCAGTAGCCCTGTTTCCATGACCATTGCTATGGACACAGTGCCATGATGCCACAGCGATGCTGCAGCATTGGGTCTGATTGGTGGAGGTGAGTGGCTTTAAGAGATTTTTCCAAGAAATATGGTGGTACAGTTTACTGAGGTAGTAGGGGAGCCAGCTTAATTTTCAGTGCAGCAGTTGTGGTAGACATTTTGTATGGTCACTTGATGCAATGGTTGTACTTTTGTAAAAACAATGTTGGTGTTTTTGGAGCTGCAAGTGGGCGGCCATGAGAGCGAGTGAGAGTGGAAGGTAGCAGGTGGGTGTGTGGGATTTTCAAAGAGAGATGGGGTCTGGAGGATCTGAAAGCATGAGAAAAATGAATGGAATTGTAATGGTTTACAGAAAGAATCTATAGAGTAAAAGGAAAAAAGTAACATTAAAAATGTTTGGAGAAGCATAGCAGTTGGAAGAGTGAGGGCAGTTGTGAGGACTGGCTGCTTGGTAGCGGCTGACGGTCATTTTGGCACTTGGAGAGTGTTGGTTTTGTTTCTTTTCTATTGTCTTTTGGTAGCAAATGAAAGGATTCTGCCACAAAATAATTGCTGGTGGATGAGGCTGCTGTTTTGGGGCTGAGAGAAGGAGGTGGCTGTATGTCAAGGGAAGGGGACAAGTATGTCTGTGCAAGTGCTGTTTGCTGCAGTAAAGTGAAACTGCTCCTGAGCAAGTAGTGCTGCGGGGAGGCTGATGTCAAACCTACTATATATAGAAATCTTGGTGACATAGCTTCTACAGTATATGTATAAGTTTAAAATATGTCGGTTTAACCCTAACTAGCATTTTAACAACATTTTTTTGCAATGAATTTTCTGACTTTTTTAATGTGCAGTTTTTATTTTCCATGCTTTTTTATTTTGTCCATAAATGTTTGGTAGTATATGTGGTATTCTTGTAATACTCATTAAAACCTTTGTTTTAATATATATTGTTGGACTGCTAAGTCCAAAGATTGAGGAAGTTATGACTTGTTAAGTTCAAATGTTATCCTATGGGAATTTATATTTTTTATTTTTTTATGTGGGATTTAAATTGTTTGGGGATGGTTATGTGTTATTCTTGTAGTACTCATTAAGACCTTTGCTTTAATATTTAATATCCCTTAAGTACAAATATTGAGGGCTATTGTGGAGGGACTTCAACTGGAATATATCTGGTAAAATTTCTGTTAGAGGCTGGGCTAGGATTAATTAATTCTACTTGCTGTAGGGATAGTTAGTGTGGAGAGGCTGTATAGGTAGTGTGGACCATGGGTAGGATTGCTGGGTGCAATGGTTGTGGGGCAGCAATGCGGATGAATATACTGTGGAGGCTGGGAGGGTGCCCAATATGCCACAGGCTAAGGAGGCTTGAGGAAGAGGTTCAGTGACTTAGCAGAGAGCTGGGGAGGTTGAGGAATGATGGGAGGATTGTGTCGGTAGGAGGGTTGACATCTGAGAGTATTGTGGGGGCACCACAGAAAAGAAACAGTGGGCCAAGGGAAGGGGGAAGGGCAAACTAGACAGGAAGTCAGCTGATGAAGGGTGGACTCTAGTAGGACCTAGAAAAAGAGGAACAGCAGTAAGCAGGAGGAAGGAGAAAGCATATAGTAAGGCACAGGGAATAGGGAACATGTTTACTTTACTAGTAACATATGGGAAAGAGGATGCAGGAGGTGATTGCACAAGGGATAGCACTCACAAAGAAGAGGGAGTGAGGGGCATTACTAGTGGAGAGACTGAGCATGGTGTGGTAGGGGGAAGGATAATACTCGGAAAGATGAGGAGGAAGAGGGAGGTTGGCAGTTAAACAGGAGAAGGTGGAGGGGTCTTAATTAGGAGGGACAGGGGGAAGACACTGGGGCACATGGTAAAAACACAGTCTTGAGTAGCTCCATAAATGAGAACCTTGGTGGGGGGGTGGCGACGGGCATAAGGAAAGGGGGGAGTACTGGTGTTGGGGGACTCCATACTCAAGGGGATCAGAAGGGGCGGCAAGGAGGAGAGGCACAGTCTGATATGGGTGGAGTCCATACCAGGATTAAAGGCAGACATGGCAGGACAGGCAGTTCTAAGGTGCATAAAGAGGGGTAGGAGGAAACCACACATTGTGGTACATGTGGGGACAAATGACCTAGCGGGGGAAATGGTGGAGGTAAAAAAGGGAGAGGACTGAGGAAGTGGAAGGGTTGTGTGAGGAGACTGAGGAATCTGTGGCCTTCTCCAAAGTGCTCCCAGTACCCTGCACAAGCACAGTGAGAAAAGAAAGGATTAGAGAGTTGAACACATGGTTGATAGACTGGTGTCAAATAAGGGATATGGGGTTGTGCGCAGCTGGGGCAGTACATGGGATAATAACTATCTGTTTGCAAGGGATAGGCTACACCTGAATGGCAGGGGAAGGAGGTATTAAAGAAAAGACTGGGAAGGTACAGTATATTGCAATAAAGGTGGATTTAAACTAGATGGGGGGTGGCAAGTGGACAGCAGGTACGCAGGGATATGATAGAGTGGAGTCACAGCCTACCTACCAGGATAGCAGGGAAGGACTTAGGGTGGCCAAAAAAGGAGGGAGTAGAAGGGAGGAGATGGAGGCTAGTGAAAGAAAGGAGGCATTATGGAGGATGGTCTCACTGAATGCAAGAAGCCTAGGAAACAAATCCGACGAGCTACAGGCACTCTTAGCAGTGTGGAGGGTGGATATTGCAGCTGTCACATAAATGTGGGCAACTGAGCACCAGGACTGGGATCTGGCAATCCCAGGATACAAATTATACAGGAAGGACTTAAGAAGTGGAGGGGGGGTTGGGTGGCAGTCTATGTGAGGGACGGGATCAAATGCACAAGGGATGAGGGAGAAGAAAGGAGAACAGAGGCAATCTGACTGCAGCTCCTAGACTCAAGGGGTAGGAAATTGAGGTTTGGGGTGGTATACAGGTGCTGTCCCAGTCTGAGGAGCTTGACAGGGAGTTAGTAGGACAAATCAAAAAGGTATGTAGAAAAGGGAAGGTGGTCATTGTGGGCGATTTCAACTTGCCAGGGGTTGACTGGAGCATCCTGATCACCTCCAGTGCTAGGGAGCAAGTGCTCCTGGACGCAATCCAGGATGATCTCCTGACACAATTGGTTAATGTACCTACTAGGCTAAAGAACACTTTAGATCATGTATTGTCAAATGGGGATGCAGTGAGGGAAATAAAGGTAGAGGACCCAGTAGCCAACAGTGATCACCAAATAGTGTGGTTTAATATCATGATGTGTGGGGAGCCACAGAAATCAGTTTCTCAGGTGGTAAACTTCAGGGAGGTGGACTTTGGGAGGAGGCAGAAAGTACTGAAAGGGAAACTGGAAGGCATAAGGCAGGAGATGGACATGGAGCAGAAATCGAATATTATTAAACTGGGGGTTACAGAGGCAACAGAAGCCTGCACCAAGGCACAGAGTAAGAGGAGCAGAGCACTAAAACCATGCTGGTTTAACAGCGAGGTTGTGGAGGTGGTGAGGGCAAAATGAGTGGCACACCAGAGGTTTAGGAGCACAGGGAAGGAAGTAAATATGGAGGAATATGCAAGATGGTCCAGGGAGGTGACCAGAAAAGTGAGAGAAGCCAAGGCCCAGAGGGAGCTGAGATTAGCAGAGGGAATTAATGGGGGGGGGAAGACTTTTTCAGATACATCAGGGAGAAAAGGAAGTGCAAGGAGACAATAGTGAGGATAAAAAGGGGTGGGGAGTGGATGGAAAAGGGGGAGGAGCAGGCAGAAGCACTGAATGAATACTTTTGCTCAGTGTTCATGGAAGAAAAGGGAGGATCACTACCAGCATGGGCTGGGAGGGTGGGGACAGAAGGAGAGGAGGTGACAGATGGAAGAATTGAGGCAAAAAGAGTCCAAAAGAGACTGAGGGCACTGAAGGTAGACAAGGCACCAGGGCTGGATGGTATCCACCCCAGGGTGCTGAGGGAGATGGCGGAGGTGTTGTCGGAGCTGCTGGCAGATATGTACAGCACCTCACTGGAGTCAGGATGTGTGCCACTGGACTGGAGGTTGGCACATGTAGTACCATTACACAAGAGTGGGCCAAGGGATGAACCAGGTAATTATCATCTGGTAAGTCTCACCTCCATAGTGTGAAAACTCATGGAAATGATACTAAAGGAAAGACTGATGTCATACCTGGAGGGCAATGGCCTCCAGGATGTGAGGCAGCATGGGTTTGTTTCAGGGAAGTCTTGTCAAACCAACCTCATACAATATTATGACTGGGTGACAGGTGAGCTGGATAAGGGTCATGCAGTGGATGTTCTTTGCTTGGACTTCAGTAAGGCCTTTGATTCATCCATTGTCATGGTGGCTTGTGGGGAAGCTAACTTGTGTAGGGGTAGGGGAAAAAATGATAAACTGAATTGCAAGCTGGCTGAGTGGTGGGCTGCAATGGGTGGTGGTGAGAGGGGAGCTCTCATCTCCAAGGCCGATGATGAGTGAGGTGCCACAGGGCTCTGTGTTGGGGCCAGTATTGTTTGGGCTGTTCATATCAGACATTGCACATGGGGTGGTGAGCAAGGTAAGTCTGTTCACTGATGACACCAAAATTGGAGCAGTGATGGATGGAGAGGAGGTATGGAAGCAGCTGCAGGGGGACCTACGCAAGCTAGAAGAATGGTCAGCAAGGTGGCAGCTGGGGTTCAATGCAAAGAAGTGTAAGGTTATGCACTTTGGGGTGAAGAACCCAAGAAGAGAATACTGGCTGGAGTGGGGTTAATCTGGGTATCACTGAGAATGAGAAGAACCTAGGGGTAATGATAATGGGGACCATGAACAACACTGCCCAGTGCAGGAGAGTGGCTACAAAAGTGAACAAAGTGCTGGGATACATAGCGAGGGGGTTTTCATCCAGGTGAAGAGAGATGATCTTGCCCCTCTACAGGTTGCTGGTAAGGCCGCACTTAGAGTATTGTGTACAGTTTTGGAGACCATACCTAAAGCATGATATCAGGCTATTGGAGGGGGTGCAGGGAAGGGCAACAAAGATGATATGTGGAATGGAGGGGAAAGACTATGACAGCAGGCTGGGAGACCTGAATATGTACACCCTGGAGGACAGAAGGGACGGGGGGGGGACATAATAGAGACATTCAAGTATCTGAGGGGAATCAATAAGGATAGAGCAGATGGGGTCTTTAAGTTAAGGAGGGGGAGGGTCACCAGGGGCACAGGCTAAGAATAGAGGGGGGAAGATTTAGGAAGGAAATGAGGAGACACTATTTCACAGAGAGGATGGTAGCAAAATGGAATGCCCTACCAGAATTGGTGGTATCATGTAAATCTGTGAACAGCTTCAAAGGGCATGGGACAGGAACAGGGAGAGTGAGGGTGGGGGAGGTGGGGTGGCAGCGGATGACAAAGGGAGGGAGGGGGTGGGAAGCTACAAACTATGGGTGTTGGCTGCATACTCGAGCAGACTTAAATAGACCAGGTGGTCTGTTTCTGCTGGCACATTCGTATGTTCATATGTTCGTAAATGTGGCAAAAAAAACTAAGTCAGAACTCTTTTTCATATGAAAGAATCCTTTTTCCCATGAAACAATAAACCCATATGAAAAAAGATGCATTCATGCGGAAAAAGAATCAGGAAAAAAACTAAGTCTAAATTCATTTTTTATATAAGGGGATCTTTTTTCATATGAAAAAAAATACAAAAAAGGATCCTTTCATACAAAAAAAAAAACCTTGAAAAAAAAATAAGCCCATTTTCTTTTTCGTATGAGTGGATCCTTTTTCATGAACTTTTTTAGTTGCCAAGAAAAACAATCCCTTCATAAGAAAAAAGAATTGGGCCTTAGGTTTTTTATGATTCTTTTTTCACATGAAGGGATCCTTTTGTGTGAGCTTTTTTTGTTCATATAAAAAAGATGCCCTCATATGAAAAAAGAATTTGGGCTTATGTTTTTTTTCCAGATTCTTTTTTAATATTAAGGGATCCTTTTTTCTATGGCTGAATTCTGTTTTTGTATAGCCGTACGAAAACAAAGCGGATGCAAATCATGATTTAAAAAAAAATGTTAAAAAAACAGAGTTGGGGGTTATTTTTCTAACAGTTATGTACAGAAGCCACCTAACATGGTCCCAATGACCAAAATACATGTGCTGGTATCTCTGTAGTATGTCATTTTTGTGAGTTTTTACATTTTTTGTTTTTGAAAAAAAATGGAAACAAGGTGGAGGCCGTATGAAAAAGGATTTTTTCCTCACAAGAAAGGATTGGTCCCATTCGAAAAATTATCCTTTTTCATGTGGACCAGTTTTTTTTTTGTTCCAAGCAGTTATCCAAAAGGCTGTACTGAGCATGATCAGAACCAACATTTTAAAATTCAATAACTCTAGAATGGCTTAATATTTTGTTCGGCAAACAAATGAAAGGAACATCTGCTGGACAAGCCCTTTGTACCCAGAAATTTCAGACCAAAATTCCAAACTTTGTGGGTGCAAGGTGATGTAAAAAAATAGCAAAACACAGCAATTGTTTTACATTTTTAAGTTATCTAGATCTTTAAATCCACACTTCTGACTGGAACAAAAGCTTGACACATTAAAAGATCTACCACCCCCCCCCCGACTGTGCCTGCAAAATTTCATGCAAATCTGTTGAATGGTTGTAAAGATATTAAAGTACAAAATTTGAGGTTTAACATAGAAATCCCTGCTCAACCCTAACTATAGTGGTGCTACCTTGTATTATAATAGATATGTTTATATATCTATGAGATATGCAATGGACTGCATGAAAATAAATGATTTCTTTTGAACAGCTGTTTATACCCTCTATTTACCTCATGAGTGGTGGAGCCATGAGTGAGGTCTATATATGTCATACTCAGTTGTTCAAAATAAATAATTTATTTCCTGCAGTCCATGGTATGTGCCATTTATATATTGATGATTGTAATTTGTGTAATCCTGACTGTAAAATAATGTTTTTTATGCCATTTTTTTAACCAGGATGCCTGGACAGAATATTAAGTACAGAGGAAGATTCTGTTCAGAAGATTATGGAGCTGGAAATGAAATATCCATTGTCCTCTGAGCTGGAGTGGAAATCAATAATTTATTTTCACTCCTTCTCCCCTGCCCATGAAAATAAATATGGGATACATAATGGCCTGACTCAGAATATGCCATTTATCATCTTGAATGAGGAAGCAGGACCATAACTCATGAGTGGCAGAGCCTCAAATGAGTTAAAAGCCCTGCCCCTCTCACAAGTGATGATTAATGTCATATTCTAAGTGAGGCCATTGTATGATCAATTTATACAATGTATTTTAAGCTGTAAAGATTTCAGATTACTTCTTTTAATGAAGAATAAACTGTTTCTGTTTGATTTCATTGCTCTGTTTTGAGTGCAGCAGAAGTCATGGTAATGACATCAGGTACTGTTCAAGCTGCTCTCCCATTGGCTAAGAGTTCCTTTGTGACCAGCCTCAAGTGATGATAAATGGTGATGACCCACCTAGAAAGATGATAAATGATTTATCAGCATTGTAGATTTTTAAGCCATAGAAATAAATTATTTACTTGTAATGTTTCAGTCTCACCTACATTGTATAAATGCATTTATTTGTGATATTTTTTATATTCACTGGCATGTAGCATTGTATAAATATTTATATACTGTATACATATACTGTAGCTTTCCCACTGGCTATAATAATGATCTTAGCTGGTTAATATAAAGAAGTTGCCATCTTTTTTTTACAATTGTCTTTTTACTTACATTAATTCAGGACAGTTGCACCTATGTTTAGCAACATCAGGAAACACATGCACCCTACAACCATAATAACCCAGTTCACCTTCTTTTTAGATGCTTGCAAAATAATGCCTCTTTGAGACTGCAAAAAGACAGACCACAGTTGTTAGCATATTTTTACTTCATTTCCCTTAAGCACTTATGACTCAGAAGATATGGTTCTTACAGGGCGGTTTAGAAATCCTACTGCATCTGGCCTAAAATCTTCATTTGTCAGTCAAAATACTTCTTGTATTTAATATTTGAATATGTTTGTTAAGAACAAAGCAGCCGATAGTTTTCACGTGCATGTATACTGTAGCAGTTCCTGTTCAACATACAGTACATAGTATACCAGTGAGTGAAAGTGGAGACAAGTGCAAACTTTGCTCATGCTCTGTACAGGCATGAGGAACAACATGCACATGTTAGTGACTCATGCAAATTGACTAGAGCACGTTACTAGGAAGAGATCATGGTTACTAGGTTGGCAGCAGGCTTTTAAAAGATTGGGCATACAGTAGTCAGGGTAGCGTACCTGATATTTGCAAGATCTGAAGGTCCCAACAATGCCATTTGAATGTCAAAAACAACAAACTTCTCCATGGTATTTTGTGACAGATTTTAGTGGAGGAGTTTTTTTTTTATATTAGTTGTTTAACCAGGAGTAGCACACCTGTCAGTTAGTCAGGCAGTACAGACAGATCAAAGATAATGGCACAAGGTGTAGATAGCATTGTGAAATTCAAAACTCAATAAAAATATACTTTGTAACTCCTTATTTCCACATTCCCTTATTTCTGTAAGAGCTGCCTTACCCAACTTGTTGAAGCAAACCTATTTTCATGTTACACTACACTCTGGTGGCCAGCAGGGCTGTTATTTTTAAAACAATAATGGGCTGTCAGCTATTATTCTGTGCTACAGCAACCTACCACTAATTGCTAAAAGTATTAGCATGTGCTGATAGTCCTGACAATTAGTACAACAGCTACAGATAATTAAAATAGGTTACTCCCCTATAACCATAGTTTGAGGATTGGCAAATAGTTCACATCTACACTCTGGCACTTCCACTGGAATTATGAAATCAGTTAGATGTCGTTAAGCTAAGCTCGTCCCACCACTCGAGTGGTATATCCTTTGGCTCCTCCCTGTGATGTCAGACTTTTGCATACTGGAAGCAGGGATCCATGTGCCACTTGCCAAGGAAGACTGGGTGGGTTGTATGGATGTGAACTGTATACCACTTCTAGAACTATGGTTACAGATGAGTAACTTATTTTCTAAGGGCATAGACACAATTCACTATCCACACTCTGGCAGACTTCTAGCTGTTCTCCAAGAGGAGAGGCAAGGCACTTACCCCTAGTTAGTGAATGGAGACTGGAGAACCGAGGTCCCAAAAACAGCATCCCAACATGACATGATGTCAATGCTGTAATGGGAGATGAAGGTGTGTGCTTTCCTCCAGGTAGCAGCCCTACAGGTCTCCTGTGTGGGATGTCCCTGGTGGCAACCACCAAGGCAGTGGTATGTCTGGTAGAATAGGCCCTAAGCCTTCTGGGAGGCTCCCTACCAGTCAACCTAGAGCAGAGGTCAATGCAGGATGTTATCCACCTGCTAATCATCTGCTTTACTGTTTGTCTGCCAGGCACAGCTTTAATGTACATCACAAACAGCTGGTGAGCTTCACCCTAAACCCCAGCCATATGATCCTTGTAATAAGACAGTGCCCTCCACAGGTCCAGGGTATGGAGCCTGTGACTAGCCTCTGAGGTTGGGTTGGTACAGTATAATGGTAAGTTAATCATCTACTTAAGGTGAAACTCTGATTTGGGGGGGAACGTTGGGTTGGGTCAAAGGATGACCTTGTCAGGGATTGGTGCTAAGACCTTGCCTCTTTAATTTATTCATAACTTCACTGCAATATGAATCCAATGAGATCTGGTTGACTAATTGCTGATGATTGCAAGGTAGGGGCTGAGGTGGATAACATCAGAGGAGCAGTCCCCCTCCAGAAAGCACTAGACACAATCTCAGGGTGGACCACCAAATCAAAACTATCCCTATACACTGTAAATGCACCATAATGCACATAGGGAAACACAACCCATGCCATATATATACCCTACAAAATCAGCCTCTAAGAGTGACAATGGACGAAAGAGACCTAGGTGTTATTGTTTCCCGAGATTTGAAATTTTCTACACATTGCAAAAATATTACCCGCAAGGGGAACAGAGTCTTAAATTGTATCTTTAGACATATTTCTGCAAGAAACAGAGAAGTGATTTTGCCCATGAACATATCCCTGGTAAGACCCATAATGGAATATGGGGCACAGATCTGAGCACCCTATAAAAAGAGTGATGTGTCAGTGATAGAGTGGTTTCAAAAAAGGGCCACATGAGGGATCAAAAACATGGCAGGTTTGGAATATGAGACAAGGCTGAAGGAACTGAACCTATACTCTTTAGAGTACAGGAGAAAAAGGGAGGACTTATGCTTGGCACATAAAGCATGGTCCGAAAATGACCTCTGGGAGACCTTAGGCCTTGAATCAAGAAAAAATAGATACAACATGCACTCTCATCCAATGCAGTTGGAGGCAAGATATACTCACCTTGCAAGAACTAGCAAGTGGTTCAACCAGAGGGTGGTACATGAATGGAACAGACTACCAATAAAGGTAGTGGGAAGCGTTACTATCCAGATCTTTAAACGCAGATTGGGTGATTTTTATCTAGGGCCTACAATATAAATAGTAACAGCGAGCTTAATGGACTTTGTCTTTAGCTCTGTAGATAGCCTATGAATTCTATGGAAGACCAGATAAGGAGACTCCACTGAGAGCACTTGCAGTTCACTAATCCTTCTGCCTGAAGTGATGGCCATCAAGAAAGCCATCGTCTATGACAGGTGTGACATCTTACACCTGTGCATAGGCTCAAATGGCTTGCTCATGAGCACAGCCAGCTCCAGCAGTAAATCCCAAGGGGGTGGTGGTTCACACACTGGAGGGGACAGGTGGTCCAGGCATTTGAAAAAGTGTCCTACCACCTTCTCCTGCAAAACTGTTGGCATACCTGCTCATGGCCTGTATGTTGAGATGGCTGCCAGGTTTACCTTGGGGGTCATTGCTCATAGTCTCAAGTGACAGAGGGACGTGAGGTACTCCAGCATGCTCACCACAGGGCGGGCAAGGGGATCAAACTCCTTGGCCAGGCACCAAATGGAGAACCTCTTCCATTTAAAGGCATAGCACTGGAGAGTCAACTCTTTTTGGGAGGTGTCCATAATGTGGAGCACAATTTCTGAGAGGCATATGGTGTGGAACTCTAGCTTTTCAAGAATGGGGCCATGAAGTGCAGGGAGTGAAGGTCTGGGTGTAGGACCTTCCCCTGTTGTCTGGTCAGCAGGTTCAGGCAAAGTGGCACCTGCCCTGGAGGCCTGCTGCTGAAGCCGAGGAGCTCTGGATACCAGAACTGTCTGGACTAGTCAGGAGCTATCATGTTCATTAGGATCAGGGTCCGCTATCATCCAAGCCTTGTCCTTCCAGGCTTTGACCACCACCTTGTGGATAAAGGGTAAGGTGTACACAAGGCCCAGGGTCTAGAGTCTTGTGAATGTATTCCCCAACAGTATTCTGGACTGTGGGGGGTGGGCACAAAATAGCCTCAGCTTTCTGTTCTCCCAGGAGGCAAACAGATCCAACAGAGGAGTGCCCCACTGGAAGAACAGATGGTGTAACACCTCCTGATGCAAAGACCACTCAGCAACATCTCTCCTACCCACCTGAGAGCATCTGCCAGCTGTTTATCCACTGCCATGACTTGAACACCAGGAGGTCTGTACCCAAGCTGCACATGAGCGTCCAGGTGCAGATGGCCTCCCGACACAGCAGAAGGTAGTGAGTTCCACCCCTGCCTGTTCAGGTAAAATATAGTTGTGGTACTATCCGTCTGGACCTGCACAAACCTGACACTGATCAAAGCAGCAAATTCCATGACAGCCAGTTTCACTGCATGGAGTTTCAATAGATTGATGTAGTGACAAGACTCTCTGGGTGACCAGACCTCATGGGCTTTGCGGTCCCCAAGGTGTACTCCCCACCACACCAGAGATGCATTTGTCATGAGCATAACAGACCGTTCTGAGCAGACAAATTGGATTCCTTCCTCCAGACGTTGAGAGACCAGCCACCATTGGATGACATCCCACATTGGATGGGTTACTAATACCACCTGGTCCAGATGACCTAGGCACTGGGACCGTTGATGGCTAGTTTCCACTGCTGATGATACATCTGCCAGTATGCCCAATAGACCACACTGCTGGTGGATACCATGTACCCCAGAAGCCACAGGAAATCCTGGCAGGGCATGAGTTCCCAACTTGAAATGATCAGACAGAGGAGGGGAGGTCCTGAGCCTGGTCTGCAGGTAGATGGGCCTTGGCCGACAGGGAGTCTAGTTCTGCACCAATGAACTTGATAATCTACAAGGGTATCAGTTCAGACATGACCAGATTGACCAGCAAACCCAACTGCTTGCATGTCTGGAGGGCCAGTCCCTGGATGGTCCAGCTATCAGCCACTTTTCCAGGTAGGGATACACCCTGATGTTCTTGTACTGCAGGAAGGCTGCCATCACTGTCATGCACTTGGTGAAGACCCTGGACATGGATGAGAGGCCAAAGGGCATGACCTTGAACTGATATAGGACCCCTTCTGCACTGAACCTGAGGTGCCACCAGTGGGACAGATGGACTGGGGTGGGGAAGAATGCATCCTGGAGATCCACACAGAATTAGTTAGTTTATGTATTGATCCTTGTAAGAACAGATCCAGAAAAAAATGGCTTTGTATCTTTTATTGGACCAACATAGATGTATCAAACCATTTGTTTCTGGATCTGTTCCTGGAGATCCAGGGAGCCAAACCACATGCCTTGATCCAGAAATGGTATAATGTCTGTCATAGTGACCATCTGGAACCTGCACTTCTCCATGAACTGGTTCAGATTGTGCAGATCCAGTATGGGCCACCAGTCCCACCATTAATTTTGGGACTAGGAAGCACCTGGACTCAGTAAAGCAGGAGAGCCTGGACATCGAGATGCAACCCTCTGCCCACCACTTTAGTACCCACTTGTCCATAGTAATGATGGACCAATGTATACAGAAGTGGAACAACTGATCTCCACTAAGAGATGAGTCACAGACTGGACAGGCAGGAGGAATACACCTCCTGACTCATTACTGGGCAGCTATGGCACCGGCTGCTGGGGCTAAGGGACACCATCTCTTCTACCCTGCCCCTTTCTAATCCCTTACTGCCGAACATGGGCTTTGAACACCAGGCTTGGTATTGCCCCTACTGGGGCTGCTGCAGAGGCTGCCGTGGTTGAAAGGACCGATACTGGAAGATCTTTTTCTTGGAGTTTTGAGCCTTGGGATTCTACTGGGATGAACCCACAAAATCTTGGGGGACACTGGACTTCTCAATCCTGGTGAGATATCCCTCCACCCCCAAGCTAAAGAGGTTGGTGCCCAAGAAGATGACATTGGCCAGCTTGTACTGAGTATCCACCATGAATGTGGAAAGCCTTAACTAGGCCCTGTGATGCACTGTGATGGCTGCTGCCATAGCACAACACAGGAGTTGCCCTTGTCCAAGGCCATCTAGAGCTAGTGCTTACTTGACCAACTTCACTGACAGCTGCTTGTCAGCAGAAAGTTGAGGGAGGATTTCATTCAGTACTGCCAGCAGGGAGTGACCAGAGTTGGCTATCAAAAGTGCGTAACTGGCCTGAGAAGGCCCAGAGAAGAAGTGGCATAGTTCTTCATAGCCACATGGTCACGCTTCTTTGACTGTTTTTCAGGGGGCTTGTTTATGTTCCCTTGGCCTCTTGACTTCCAGAAGGCCGAGTCAGAAACCAACCCCTCAGCCAAAGGGTGGTCTGAGAATCCCAAAAGGGACCCTGTAGGGACCACATACTGTACTTGTGGACCATATGGGTGGAGTCTGCTGTGCAGGATGCTGGATGTTGCCAAAGCTCCAAGACCAATCCCATAATGGCACCAGCCATGGGAAAGGCAACCCCGGGGAACTGTCATTGTCCTGAATGTCAGTAAAGGGGTACTTAGCCTGCTTCTGAACTGGTTCTGAAGACACGTTCATGGACTCTGACATAAGGTAGAGGAGATCCCCAAAAGACACTGTCCCATGGTCAGCAGACAGTTCTTCAACCAAAACTAGGTTGAATGTATGGGTCTTTGAGGATAACATGGATGACCTATCCAAATTATCCAAGGATGCTTCGAAAATGGCTCTCAACTGTTTACTGCCTTGAACCACTCTGGTGTCTTCTGACTGTGTGATTTCCACAGAGAGATGGAGTCCTTAGTCGGGGCTCGCACCAAAGGCAGCAGTGGAGGTGGCTCCATCCGCAAGGGTTGGGAGGCAGGTGCCAGAGACATCTGTCAAGGATGGACTGGCATGGGCATGACTGGCATCTGCCAGATGACTTAAGGTTCAGGGTAGAGCCCAACCCTACCCTGCAGTGGCCCACTGTTGCCAGAGGAGTTCCTCCTAGAGCCTCTGCATCTTGAAGTAGTGCCTCTTCTTACTCAAGGATGAGGAGGTCAAGGAGCATTGGTGGCACTTTCCAATCAGCGAGATCAAGAGTGCAAGTGATGTCTTGACCAGTGACCAGAGGGACAGTATCGAGGAGAGGACTCTGGAGAGTCATGGTAGACCACATGCTAAGCCATGTTGGTGAGCATCAGCTTCAGAGGTATGACCACCGGCAGAGGCTGATCCTGTGTGGAGCCAGTCAGGGACACCGACCGGGTCACGTTCTCCTGAGTAAGGACTGGAAGGACTGGGGTCTGGGAGACTGACTCCTCATCAATCTACTCTGACAACTGGTCAACAGGCTCAAGAAAAATCTTGACTGCCTACTTGACCAGTGGTGAGGTCGACAAGTCCATTGGGGCCACAAAGGAGCTGTTGACCAAACCATCAACCGAGGGAAGCTTGATTGTATTTGAGCACTAGATAAGAGTCAAGCTGTCAGATAAATCAAGGAAGCAGGAGGACCTCAATCTCTCCTTATCCCATGGCCAGCACCAGCAATGCTTGTATTTCTTATCATAGTGAGAAGGGCTCTCCCTGAAAGTCTGAAGGGCCTGACACATTTCACAGAACCTCCTCTGTGAAAGGACCAATACTGGAAGTACTGGAACTCTGGTGATTGAGCCTTTTCAGTGGTCGCACCAAACCATTGGAACTCTCTTCCCCAACAACTTCAGCAGGCACCCTTGGTGGAATTTTTTTAAAAAGGGAGTGGAAACTTTGTTATTTCACCAGGCATTCAGTGGTTTTTAATTACAAGTTATATGCTAACTGATTTTCTTTGTATTTTGCTGTTTGCTTTGTATTAGATCTGTGTATTGTTAATGTTTCATTGTGTATTTAAATTGTATTGTAAAGCACTCCGAGTTCCACTAGAACAATGAAATCAGTCAGAAGTCTGTAAGCTAAGCTCCTCCCACTGCCTGGGTAGTGTATCCTCTGACTCCACTCTGTGATGTGAGATCTTTATTTCTACTGGAAGGGGCAGGTCTCCTTCTTTGCACTGTACTCCCCCAACCCCTGAGTAGCCCAATCACGGGCATAACTATATTTCCCCAACCCCCATTAGCCTGATCGCAGGCATCAGTAACCCCACCAAGTCAATACTCCTGGTGTCCAGTGGACGAGCAGAGCCCGATCGAGGGGGCATTCCTACCCCAAGTCCTAAATTCCTGGTGATCTAGTGGACCCCACCCCACCCGCCCACGGAGCCCCACCACCCCTCCCCGTCAGCCAGCGGGCGGACACCCTGCCTGCTGCCCGCCGCCTGCCGACTGACAGCTCAGTATGTGCCGCCCATTGGTTCAGGCATGAGCCAATGGGCATGCAGCTCATATCAGTCTAGTCAGTCCAGATATGTGAATGAATTCATTCACATATCTGGACTGACTAGTACGGATGGCTGCACACCCATTGGCCTGATGCTCTGAACCACGGGCGGCAGCCACCAAGCTGTCAGTTGGTGGGCAGGGGTGGCAGGCGGTGGGGTGCCGTCACCGGCTGGCTGACGGGGAGCGGGTGGTGGGGCCCGTGGGCGGGTGGGGTGGGGTCTACAAGATTACCAGGGATTCGGACTTGGGGTGAGGAATGCCGCCATGATCAGGCTCCTTTCAGTTCACTGGACCACCAGGATACTGGACTTGGGGGTTACTGATGCCCACGAGCCGGCTAATGGGGGTGGAAAATACAGTTATGCCCACAATCGGGCTACCGGGGTGGGAATACAGTTATGCCCATGATCAGCTAATGGGGGTGGGGTGGGGAAATACAGTTATGCCCGTGATCGGGCTACTCGGGGGTGGGGAAATACAGTTATGTCCACGATTGGGCTACTCGGTGGGTGGGGAAATACAGTTATGCCCGCAATCAGGCTACTCGCGGTCCACTGGACCACCAGGGATATTGGACTTGGGAAGGATACTGATGCTCGCAATCGGGGCATTGGGGGGGTGCCGCCAAGTGCGGCGGGAACAAGTCGAGGGCCACCCACAGGTGGCAGCTGCTGTATTGCACCCTGCAATGCAGCAGCTCACCTGTGGGTGGCCCTCGACTTGTTCCTTTTTTTTTCGGAGTAACTTTGTGCAGGCGCAGGTAGGGGTTGTGCCTGCATAACTCTGCACGGCCCGGACTGAATATCAGGCTGTGCAGTTTATGCATGGTTCCTCCCTCTTCAGTTGCGCATGCCTTCATTATCATTGCGCTGTTGCTCAGCATGATTTCGGGGGCACAACTGCCTCCTGCTGAATATCGCAGAATGGGTCAATTTCGGACTTGCGCAGGCGCAACCTTATTGCGCATGGATCAACTCTTTTGAATATCTGGGCCCATGTGTGAAGCAGCAGACATGTACGGAATCATTATGGCATCAGTCAATCAAATCAATTAATCAAATCTTTATTTATCCAGGCAAACATCATTGAGCAAGCTCATTTACAAGATGGATGGGTTAAGTCCAGATTATATTGCAAATGGCTATATCTACAGTAGGAATAAAATATAGTAGAAGTGCAAATTAGGATACACAGATGTGCACAGCATAACAGTTAGTTCAGGACATCAATAAGACAAATGAGCAGTATGAATAGTGGGAAAAGGCAAGTCCACAGAGATACAGCGATGGATATTGTTACAGTAATTTTCTTTAAAAAGAACACAAGCTAGACCTAGGTATCGCTATTGTAACAGTCAGACAAAATAAGTGATATCAGCTTTTCTCTTGACACAGTTCACAAAGGAGTAAAACAGGTATAGTTAGGTCTGAGGGGAGCAGGCAGCCTGCCAGGCACTATCATGGCAATCCCAGGGAGCACTTACATTGGGACTGAGAGGCGGCTGTACCACATCTTGCTGGTAGAAGGTGTGAGCGAGGTACTAAGGCAACAAGTGGAACAGCACCTACTGCACAAAATTTACCAAAACTAGGTGCTAGCGCTGGTTGTCCATGTCCAACGGACCGTCAGGCCACAGGAAAGTCGCAAGGCAGGGAAGGTATGAATACACTCGGGTGCC
The DNA here is from genome assembly GCA_016271365.2 of Neoceratodus forsteri. Classification (NCBI taxonomy): domain Eukaryota; kingdom Metazoa; phylum Chordata; order Ceratodontiformes; family Ceratodontidae; genus Neoceratodus; species Neoceratodus forsteri. The sequence continues at coordinate 1,088,255,457 of CM028132.1, read as the reverse complement.
TAGGGCCAGTCTTGGGCAAAGATTCAAAGAGGAGCATAATAACTCATACTCCTGATAATTACACTCTAAGTCATGGGGAAGGATCACATCAGTCAGGGAAGGAAGTGGTTACAGCTATTTTAGCAGACCATTCAATTTTTGCTAGAATTGGAAGGATCACCGAAGAGAACTGCAGAAGCCAATTGGTAGCAAGGGCTGGAAGGCGCTCACAGTCCGATTGGTTGGTGGCTATAGCAGTGCTTTGCTGGAGAAGAATCTGGGCGAATGGTTTCAGAAGGTGGCTTGTGAAGGTGCAACCACCCAGGGGCTAGAGATTTTGCGCTTTAGGTGCAGATGCCCCTGTAAGACTTACCTATGTCACACAAGAGGGGTACAGAGACCAGAACATGGTAAATTCATGTGGATTATTAAAGCATACACAAATTAGCCAGGGGTAAGGCCAATCATGGCTAAGGCTGAACTCGGGGGAGCAAGCTAACAGCAGTTAGCAATTAGGAGCTGGGGAAACAGTTGCACAGTTCACAGTCACCTTGAGCATATAATGTCTTGAAAGCATTAATACTTCAGAGGTAGCTTAGTTTCAATAGTTTTTACATTTTGTTCCACAAGGATGGCAACATGTAGCTAAAGGCCATTCTGCCATAGTGGGTGGTGGTTTTAGGGATGCAAAGGGAAATATAAGAGGTCCTCCTTAAGCCGTACGGTCCCAGCTCACTTAGAGTAAGACATTCAAAAATATAATGTGGGAGCTTTTTTAAGATAGCTCTGTAGGTCCAAAGGACTGCATTTCTTTCTTGCCTGAATGTAAGCGAGGACCATCCTACAGCTTTGTACACTAGGCAGTGATGAGCAGAGAGGGGTAGAATGGTAATGAATCTGATAGCCCTATGATAAAGCGTATCCAATTTGATAAGCGAGGCTTTGGGACAGTGACTATATAGAAAATCTCCATAGTCGATTAGGGACAGAAAAGTAGATTGGACTAGTCACAGTTTGGCATCACGGGTGAGGAACTGGCTAATTCTATAGAATAGACCCAACCTCTGCCTTAGCTTCTTAGCCAGGTCTTCAACATGCTCAGAAAATGAGAGGCTCTGGTCTAACCACACTCCTAAGTATTTAAACTTTGGGATACATTCCAATTTCTCTCCCAGAATTATGGAGATCTGAGACAGTGACCCAGAGCTGGCAGGGTTTACCAACGGCTATAGGGAGAGAACAGCATTGCCTTTGTCTTTTTGCATTTAAAAGGAGCTTTTTTGTAAAGGAGCTGAGTCTGAAGCAGGTCAAATTCTTCCTTTAGGTCTGCACAGGCTGCTTCAGCAGTCGGACTACTTAGGTAAACCACTGTGTCGTCAGCGTACAGGTGTATTTTTGCCTTGTTGATGCCCACATCAATATTGTTTACACAGATTGCAAAGAACAGTGGACCAAGTATGGATCCTTGTGGCACTCCCCTCAGAAGAGGTATGAGTGGGGGAGAGCTCTCCCTCAGATTTGATTTGTTGCTGGCGTCCTACCAGGTACTCAGTGAACCATTGCAAGGATGTTGAGTCAAGACCTATGATCTTCAGAGTGGAGATTAGCAGACTATGGTCCACAGTATTGAAAGCCTTACTAAGGTCTAGGAATAATGCACAGACAACATTTCTGCTGTCTAGATCACTGTACCAGTCATTTGTTACTTTGGCAGGGGCCGAGATAGTGCTATGTTTAGACCTAAATCCCGATTGCATAGGGTTTAGCAAGTTGTTGACTTCCAGATAGACTCTAAGTTGATTGCTGACAGCCTTTTCCAAGAGCTTAGACAAAATTGGCAGCAAGGAAATTGGTCTATAGTTGTTGAGATCGCAGGTATCCCCAGATTTGAACAATGGGATAACATGGGCAGTTTTCCAAATTATAGGAAGGGACCCTTGGGACAGTGATAAATAAAATAGATGGGTGATGGGAAAAGTAAGGGCATGATAAATGATTTTTATAAAGTAGGGATCCAAGGAATCAGCTCCAGCAGTCTTCTTTATATCCAACCAAAGTATCAAATCTTCAACCTCCTTCAATAATACAGGTTGGAAAGAGAAGCCAGGTACCGGGGCAGTAGTGTCTACATAAGGGACACTTAGCTGGGAGCGGACCAAGTCTGCAGGGGATTTTTCAAAGGCTAGACCAGCTGTGGCAAATGATTGTTGAAGGCTTCTATGATCCTGTTTATCACATTTAGTTTTCTCCTCAGATGTGATTTTTGGTGGCAAGGAGTTACCTGGGGTATAACTGGACATATCCTTGCTTGTCCTCCAGAATTGAGAGGAGCACCTTCCAGCAGAGTCCAATTCCCTAAGATAGAAAGATGCCTTGGCATCTCTGACCATTTTTGTGCATGCAATACGTGCCTTCCTAAATTGGCACCAGTCTGAGTCCGGCTTCATCTGTAACACCATTTTCCATAGCTTATCCCTGCCTAGCAGGGCAGTTTTCAGTTCAGGTGTGAACCAGCGACAAGTTTTGTTTTTTACTCAGATTTTTACCATTGGGGCATGTGCATCTAGGGCTCCTATTAGTATTTCATTAAAAACGTCGTACACCGTGTTGACTGTGGTGGCTAGGTAGAAGTCTTGCCAACGTGGCTAATATCCCAGTTCATATGTATAGGCAGCCACATCAAAGTTGCGCCGTGTCCTTTTAGTGATAAATTTAGTTGAAGGGCCTGTGTGATATAGCAACCTAATTGCAGCAATAAAACAATGGTCACTGACATCGGTGAAGAAGGTTCCAGCATGCGTGTAAAGATGTGGCTTATCAACTAATATAACATCCAATAATGAGCTATTACAAGGGTTCTTTCTATTAGGATGCTTAGGTTCTTGAATTAGCTACACTAACCCACAAGCATCACAAAAGATGTTTAGGGGTGAAGTAGCTTTGGAGAGCCAGTCAAAATGACAGTCCCCAAGTATAATTGTTTCAAGATTCTCATTCTCAATGACATTACCAAGGTGTGATGGGAGTAGTGTTCCCGCAGATGGGGGTCTATAAGAACCAATCACTCTAATGGCCAAAGAAGTGGCTAATTCAGTCTTAAGTGTCAGACATTCAAACTCATTTTTAACAGACGTTGAATCCATGCAGGACATTGCAAACCTTTCCTTGACGTATATTGCCACTCCACTTCCCCTAGTAGGTCTATCAGTTCTGAATTTCTGGTAGGAGAAACATAACATAGAAACATAGACTTTGACAGCAGATAAGGATCGCTTCGTGCACCTAGTCTGCCCATTTCCCTACCTACAGGATAAGCCACAGATCCTAGTCAACCAACAGCCTATTTCTTCCTACCCCCCACAAGAATTGCCTTATGTCTGTCCATGTATTCTTGAATTCTCCACAGTTTACACCACAACCTCCTCAGGAAGGCTGTTCCATGTATCCACTACCCTCTCTGTGAAAAAAATACTTCCTCACATTGCCCCTGAACTGCCCCCCATCTTTAAATTCTGTCCCCTTGTTCTTGCAAGTCTCTTTTTCTGAAAGATGCTACCCTTTTGGACTTTGTTGATTCCACTGAGGTACTTAAACATTTCTATCATGTCCCCCCCCCTTTCCTCAAGGGTATACATATTAAGCTCTTTTAGTCTCTCCTTGTATGGCTTCTCTTGCAGACTCTGAACCATTCTAGTTGCCCTCCTCTGGACTGCCTCTATCCTGTCTATGTCCTTGCGGAGATGGGGTCTCCAGAACTGGACACAGTACTCTAGATGGGGTCTCACCAACTGTCTGTACAGAGGGATAACAACTTCCTGTTTTCTGCTGGTGATGCCTTTCTCTATGCATCCCAGTATACCCCCAGCTCTCCCTACTGCCTTCTCACATTGCTTGCTAACCATAAGGTCATCTGATATGATTACCCCCAGGTCCCTTTCCTGTTTTGTTTTTGTTACTATCTCCCCCATTGTGTAATCTTCGCCTGGGTTTTTGTTTCCCAGGTGCATTATTTTGCACTTCTTTGAATTGAATCCTAGCTGCCATACTTCCGACCATTCCTCCAACCTTGCCAAGTCCCTTCTCATCCTTTCCACGCCTCCTTGTGTATCAACCTTGTTGCAGATCTTTGTGTCATCTGCAAAGAGGCATACTTTTTCTTCCAGTCCATCTGCAATGTTACTTATAAAGACATTAAAAAGCACTGGACCCAGTACTGAACCCTGTGGTACCCCACTAGTAACCCCTTTTTCTTCAGAGTGGACTCCATTTATAATTACCTTCTGTGTCCTGTTGTCCAGCCAATGTTTTACCCAGGCTACCACCCTGGGACCCACTCCCAGGCTGGTTAATTTGACTATTAATCTTTTGTGTGGGACTGTGTCAAATGCCTTGATAAAGTCTAAGTAGGCCATGTCCACAGCCCCTCCCTGGTCTACTACTTTGGTCACCCAGTCAAAGAAATCAATTAGATTTGTCTGACATTAACTTCCTGCTGTGAACCCATGATGCCTTGGGTCCTGTGCCCCACTGGCCTCTAGGTACTCAACAGTTCTTTCCTTCAAAAGTGATTCCATCACTTTCCCTACCACAGAGGTCAAACTGACAGGTCTGTATTTTCCTGCCTCTGTCTTGGTCCCACTTTTGTGAAGGGGAATCATAGCTGCCTTCCTCCAGTCTTCGGGTACCACACTATCCTCCCATGATTTGTTAAAAAGGGTAGTCAGTGGTTTCACTAGTTCTCCCCTTAATTCTTTTAGAATTCTGGGGTGAATTCTATCCGGCCCCATTGCTTTGTCCACCTTCAGTTTTAGGAGTTCTTTCAGAACCCTTTCTTCTGTGAAAGGACTGGGATCGACCTCCCCCATCCAGAGTGCTTCTGTTAATTGGATCAAGCACCTCCCCCTCCTCTTTTGTGAATACTGAGCATAAATATTAATTCAGTATCCCTGCTTTTTCACTTCCCCCTCTGCACACACACCGGTCATTCTATTCAGCCTCACTATCCCTCCCTTTGTCTTTCTACACTCCCTGATGTACCTATAAAAGTTTTATCCCTCTTCTTAACCGAGTTGGCTATCCTTTCCACAGTTTAAACCTTTGCTATTCTGACTTCCCTCCCTGCTTCCTTCTGCCTTAACTGGTACAGCTGTCTGTCCTGCTCCTTCTGTGTTTCCTTATACTTCCTGAATGCTATCTTTTTCTCTCTGACTTTCCCCGCCACCTCTTTTGAAAACCATAGTGGCTTTTTCTTTCATTTTGATTTGTTTATTTGCTTCACACGAAGGCTTGTTGCCTCTGTGATGGCAGTTTTGATGATTCCCCATTGTTGCTCCACCCCTCCTTCTAGCCTGTTTGCTAGTGCTTTTCTAAGGCACTCTCCCATCTTGCCAAAGTCAGCCCTCTTGAAGTCCAGTACCCTCACTTTTGTATGGCTTGACTCTGTAGCTGAGTTTAATGTGAACCACACTGTTTGATGGTTACTTGTTCATAGATGGCAACCCACTTCTAGATCTGAGATCCTCTCACTGTCCCCATTTGAGAGTATGAGGTGTAAGATTGCTCCCTCATTAGTGGGTTCCAAAACTAGCTGTCTGAGGCATGCCACCTGTAGGGCATCAAGAATGGCCCTGATCTTGGATGTGGCTGCAGCAAGTGTGCTCCAGTTAACATCTTGCATATTCAGGTCTCCCATCAACAGTATCTCCCCTTTCTCTGCCATCCTAAGAATGCCTTCTATCATATCCTTGTCCATTCCCTCCCCCTGACCTGTGGATCTGTATACAACCGCTGTGCAGATTGTGGTGCCACTTTCAGTCTCCAAGGTGACCCACAGTGCCTCCTCTCCTCCCTGTTTACTCTTTTGTTCAGTTGCTGTTATCCCTTCCTTTAAATAGAGAGCTACTCCTCCCCCTCTTCTCCCCTCCCTGTCTCTCCTGTAGTTTACATACCCTGGTATGTTAACATCCCAGTCAGGGTTCTCTGTGTACCATGTTTTTGTGACTGCTACAATATCCAGGCATCCCTCTTCCATCAAGGCCACCAGTTCAGGGAGCTTGTTGCCCAGGCTACTGGCATTAGTACTCATTATCCTCCATTTTCTGATGGCCTTACTCCTTTTTGCCCCATCCCTGTTCTTCTTGCCTTTGTCACTTTCTCCATTTACCCCTGCCCTTCTCCCTATCAACATCTCTATGTTGGTGTTTACTGCACTTACTACTGTGACTTTTTTGGGGGGGGCTAGGATTTCCCTGCTCCTTTCCGGTGCCTCCCCCCTTGGCCAGTTTAAATTCTTGCCAATGAAGCATTTAAACCTATCACCTAGGATCCTGGTTCCCCTCCTGGACAGATGCAGCCCATCATGCCAGTATAGGCTTGCATCACTCCAGGTGGACCCCCAGTCCCCAATGAAGCCAAATCCCTGAGCTCTGCACCAGTTTTACAACCACTGATTGAATCCCATGGTGTGGAGCACCCTAGCCTCTCATACGCCATAGACAGGCAACACCTCTGAGAAGGTTACCATGCATGCTACTTGTCTACGGCCCCTCCCCAATTCCACAAACTCTTGCTGCACTGCTCTGATCTCTTTCTTAGCCAGGTCATTTGTCTCTTGGTGGACAATGACATCCAGCTCCCTCCGCTGTGCAGCTGTCCGCAATCCTGAGGATTCGCCCTCCTGTCCCTCCAAGCCATGGCACCAGGCAGGCACCTTACCTCCCTCTCCCCTTCCTCCCCCATTTCTACCTTCTTAACAATGAAGTCTCCTACCAGGAGTTGTTTCCTTCCCCTGTGGGGTCCCATGCCACCCTCCTGTGGGTCTCCTTTGTGGAGGTTCCCAGCATCCTCCTTGGTCTCCACTGTGGGTGCCTCCATATAGAGGAACCACACTTTTCCAGAATGGCATAGGAATTGTGGAGAGGTACAGCTGGATGGATGCATCTCTGTTCCACCACCCTTACCCTCCCTGAGCCCACTGTAGTCCTATTGCTCCTCTTTCTTGGCAACCTCTGAGGCAACGGCAGTGGCCCTAGTGGTCTCTGGATGGAAGAGGAGGTCCCAGAAATCCTGGCCAACTCAGCCTGGAGATGAGTAACCTCCCCTTCATTCCAGAGAGGTGCCTGTAGATGGGACAACACTGCATCCTCCAGAATGTCTCCCGGAAGACTGTTGCTCCACAGCCACTGCACTGCACCACTCCCATCATGTCGTATTTCTGGCCCCTTCACTATTGTTTAGAATCCTTACTCTTTTCTCTGTTTTTTTTTTTTCTTCTCTCTCTACTTGCTTACTGCCTCTGTGCCCTTTAAGCTCCTGATTGTCATGTTCTGAGACAAGAATATCTTATATTTCTCAGTAGACCCCTTCCTTGCTTAGAGGCAGACCTCCAGCAGCTAGAGGGGGCCGGAGAGCTACTCTTGCCTTTCTAGGATGGTGCATCTTTGGTGGCTCTGTGATCACTCACTTCCTGCTCCCAAACAGGAAATTCCTGTTGTCAGTCAAATCCTGTGCCTATAAAAGTAGAACTAGCTTTGGGTGGGAGGGTGGAGGGTAGGGAAGGTGGGCAATGTAGTTTTTTAGAAGAGTGTAGAGAGTAGAAGAGTTCTACTTCTTTAGTTCCAGTAGAGAAGTCCAGTCACACAGCAATCCTTCCTTCTGGTGTCCTTTGCCAAGCCTCTGACAGAATCTTTCTAAGGCAGTGTTTAAATCTAGTTTCCTGGTCACGTGATGGCTGCCTAAGTGAGAGCTGCTGCCTACCCTCACTCCCTGACAAATCTGAGTATTTAAAACCTGTGGTGGCTTTTCTTAGCAAATGTTGGGGCAGAATCTCGTCTCTTCAGATTTCAGACCGCCTAGACAACAAATTTGTGGTTTTAAATGGAGGCGGAAATGCGATAAGCGCCACCGCGCCAGACGCCCCCGCTGACTCCGGAGAAAGAGAAGGCCCCCAAGAGGCCCAAATCACAAACCGTGGCATCAAGTAATCCTCCTATACCCACGGCAGTGCTTACTGAGGAGCGCTTTCTCGAAGTTATGCAGCCCCTTCAAAATTCCATCACGACAATCTCGGAGGCCGTTCAATCCATCAGAAAGAATATGGATGCACTTAATCTGCGCGTTAGTGATGTCGAAACCCGACTTACGTCTCTGGATAAATGGAGAGACAAAATAAACCTAGATAACTCAGTTTTGAGACAAAGGATTCGGAAGATTGAGGACAAACTTGAGGATCTAGAGGGGCACCGTCGGCGCAATAATTTAATAGTTTTTGGGCTACCTGAGAAGGAGGAAGGCAACAATCCTATTGCCTTTGTGCAAAACTTGTGTGAGTGAATAGCTGGTCCATCGCCCAATAGCACAAGTTATGTGGTGGAAAGAGCGCACCGGTCTCTGTGCCCCCCTCCCCCGCCGGGCTCCCCTCCCAGACCATTGGTATTTAAACTTCTCAATTATCTTGATAAGCAGCACATATTAGCCAAGGTCAAAGAAGTCCAGGAAATACAATGGGAGGGTTGCAAATTAAGAATATCACAGGATTTGCCCCAGTCTGTCCGTTTGAAGAGACAGGAATTTCATCCAGTGGTGTCTAAGCTTATAGCAGCTGGAAAAGCATTCCGAATGCGCTATCCTGCAATCTTACATGTGAAACATAACGAGAAATGGATCAGCCTAGAATCCCCTGCCAAAGCCTCTGAGAAGCTTCAAAGCTATTTCCCTAATCTCTTTAAGTGAAGTGGAGAGTACTTGTGAAAGCCAGTCAGTATACGCTGGAAGTAACAGAGTCATGTAACATAATGTCCAAGGTGTCTGTAGAAATTCTCTTCTCGGAATAGGACGGGGTTCAAGATTTGGAATGTGTGCATTGTGAAACTGAAAGAATCCTCCGATCAATGTACTGAGAGACTCTTGTTGTCTGACTCGTGACCTGACTCGTTCTCCCAGTGTGAGCCAGGGAGTCTATCTCATCCACTCATGATTTTGAACTGTTGAGCGCTTTGAATGGACTCATTTATAGCCCCCCAACACAGCTTCCCTGTTTTGTTTTTTTCATCTATTTCGTTGGATGCAACATCGAGTATTGTGGGGCTTTGGGAGTATATTTTTGGGACTTATCTCTCTTTTGTGTTTAAACTCTTAGTGATCGATGTGAGTAGTCTCCTGTTAAATGGTTATATGTGCCAACTATGATTATTTGATGGAGTCATTTTCAGTGGAGGCCACGAAGGGGCAATATCTCATTATACTTATATGGCAGTTTGGATTTGTCCACTTCTTTTTCCTAGTAGTTACTGTTATGGAATTAGAATGACATTTTCTAATAATTCTTAGTGTTCTATCATAGTTATAATTATTTCAAAGGTGTGCATGGTTTTCTCTTGTTGGGGAGGGGGTGGGCCTCGATATGGTAGTGAGAGGGAGGTTCACGTGCCTTTGAATATTCTGAGAGGCTGGTTATCAGAACCGGGTAAGGTAGGGCTGTAAATTGTTGTATTGAAGTTCAAAATGCTGTATTGTGTGTTTTGGGGTAAAGAGAGGGAGGGGGGGAGTTCTTGGGGAGCAGGGGGATTTCCTGAGTGGGTTTCTCTATTCGGTTTCAATTCAAAGGTTGCTTTGTCATGGGATTTCGGGGTTGGGTTAAGTCTGTGCTCATCGCGGGAGTTTCTTTTAACCAGGTGCATCAGAGGGTAATATGAAAAACTGTGTAGTGGTCCCAGTGTTTTTCCTTTTTCTCCCATTATTATTGGTGCCATTGATTGGGAATGAGTGGCTCTTATAACTTTATTAGTTGGAATATTAAAGGGGCTCAAAGTAAAAGTAAGCAGATTATGATTTTAAAACATCTGTCCCGGCTCCGTACGGGAATTGCCTGTTTACAGGAAACACACTTATTGAGGGATAATATTTCCCTATTTAAAAAAAGTTGGGTGGGTCAGGTTTTTGGAGCTGGTAACTCTACCAAATGCAATGGTACCATCATATTGATTGCTAAAACGGTGCCCTTTGTTATGTGCAGAGAATGGTGGGACCCAGAAGGGTGTTATATCGTAGTACAGGGTAGGTTAGAGTCCTCTCCAGTAATGTTGGCGTTAGTATATGGCCCCGATACAGACTCTCCCTTGTTTTTTATCCGGTTAATACCTCTATTAGTCTTGAACCCCCCCCTTGACATTTCTCGGTGGAGACTGGAACCTAGTCCCTCACTCAGAGATTGATCGCTCAGATAGTAAAAGAGTGGGGCTATCGCCAGTGCAGAGGGCCCTTGGCGATCTTATCTCTGGGGTAGGCATGGTTGATGTGTGGTGGACCCTTAACCCCTCGGAGAGGCAATATACCTATTACTCCCCACTGCATGCCACTCTCTCCCAGATTGACTTTTGGTTAGTGAGTTCCTTCGGCCTTCCAGGAGTGATAGATGCATCTATCTTTCCGAGGGTACTCTCTGATCACTCGCCGGTGGGGGTAACTTATATGCTATGCCCAAAGATTAGGGAAGGGAAAAGATGGTGCCTCAATACTCGGTTACTCAAATGTGCCAAAAAACCGAAACACATTCAGGACTTTGTAGTTAATTTTATTAATTTGAAGTTAGGGACAGTCAAAAGAATCGATTCGGTATGGGCCGCTCTCAAATGTGCTGTACGGGGAGAGTTTATACACATATCAGCTACTCAAGCCCAGAGGGATAGATGTGCTCTGGATTTATTAATAAGAGAAATTCAGCAACTGGATGGCCGATTCAATCGTATATCTCCTATGCAGGAATGGGCAAGGCTCCAGCAACTGCGATCAAACTATTATGATTTAATGGCACAAAAGGCGGAGCTGGCCATCCACCATACCAAATTAAAGTACCTAGAGGCAGGGGAGAAAGCAGGGAAACTTCTTGCATTAAGACTGAGGCAGGCCGAAATGTCCAAATTTATTCCTGGGTTGAGGTCCCCTATAAGTGGTGACATAGTCTCCCACCCCCAAGACATTGCTGACGTTTTTGGTGGGTATTACGTGATCCTTTTTTACTCAGTGGATTCAATAGTTGTGACAGACCAGGAGATCACAGATTACCTGTGTTAAGCCTGTCTTCCTACTCTTTCTCCTCAAGAGGTGGAGAATCTAGGGGCTCCTATTACCCTAGCTGAGGTAGAGTAGGCTATTAGACAGCTGCCCCTGGATAAAGCTCCTGGGCTGGATGGGCTACCTAATAACTTTTTTAAGAGTTGCCTTCCTCAGCTGGCCGCCCTTTTGAGGGATGTCTTTAATTTTTGGTTTCAAAAAGGAATAAAAGATCCTTGCTTTTTGATGACATGGATTACCTTGATTCCAAAGCCGGACAAGGACTTACTATGTCCTGGAAGTTACCGTACGATATCACTTATTAACTCGGATGTTAAGATTCTGGCCAAAATTCTGGTTAATCGGTTAGCTCCAGTAATTGGAGTGATCATTGGTTGGGAACAAGTCGGCTTTATGCAAGCGTGCTGTCGCGGATCATGTGAGGAAGTTAATGTATTTAATAGCAGCATCGAGGGATGCCGAGACCCCTGCGGCCTTGGTATCCCTCGATGCAGAGAAAGCCTTTGACTGGGTATCTTGGCATTTCCTGTTTGCATCTCTCTGGAAATTTGGGGTGCCTGATGGTTTTGTACAATGGGTTAAAGTGCTATACTCCTCTCCAAGAGCCAGAGTATGGTGTAAAGGCTGCTTGTCAGACCCATTTATCCTTGAGAGAGGCAAGGCTGCCCACTTTCCCCACTTCTTTTTAACTGTTATTTTGAGCCCTTATTACGTAGATTAGCATCTTCTCCCCTATTGAAGGGTATCCCAATTCAAGGAGAGAGGTATTTGATCTCAGCATATGCTGATGATCTTCTACTGCATGTTGAGGACCCTGAGGACTCGATACCAGTACTACTGGAGGAGTTAAGTTGTTTCTCAGTGGTATCCTCGTATAAATTGAATCTCTCCAAAACAAAGATTTTTCCATTAAACCACCTCTGTGACAAGCATATATGCACCTCCATGGGACTGTCATGGGAGCCCAAGGATCTAGCATACTTAGGGATCCAAATCGCTAGGAGTGTCCCCTTGATGGTTAACCTTAATTTAACAAGTCTTGTACGTTTGGTGCAGTCTGATCTGGAGAGATGGAGTGCCCTCCCACTGTCTCTTTGGGGTTGGGTTAATATTCTGAAAATGAATGTTTTACCGAGACTGTTATATCCGTTGGGCATGATGGGCATCATCCTTCCCAAGTCCTGGTTCTTGCAATTACAAAGGGTGTGTAACAAATTCCTATGGAGGGGTAAGGCAGTGAGAAGGGCATATCTCAAGCTAACTGCACCAAAATCTAATGGACGCCTCACCCTCCCATTTCTTTTACTATATTACGGGGCCCAACACTTAAGTAGGATAGCCTACTGGATGAATGACGAAGTGCCCTGGAAGGAGTATTCATATATACCAGTCTGGCTCGATATCGAACGTAAATTAGCTCGTGGTGTGTCAAGTACACTGTATGCCCTGGTATTTTCAAAACCCTCTAGTCTCCTCAGTCAGCTTAAAATATTCCCAATAGCCTGGTCTCTTAAAGCTCTCCAGCAAATGCAAATGCACTTTTCAGAAAAATGGTATACTTCTCAGGCCCAACCACTCGTTAATAATTGGCACTTTCAAATTGGCCGTCATCCTATATTACCCTCCTTTCTTCCGCAACTCCAGCACTGTAAACTGGAGGATCTTCTCCAGGGTACAGATTTAGCTCCTTTTCAGGTATTGCGGAGTCGCTTTCAACTAAGACCTCAGGAATTTTTCAAATACTTGCAAATTAAAGCTGCTGTACGTGCATTTAAAGGTAACCAAGAATGGACAATACAGTCACTGGATGGCCTCTTCAAGGCCCTTCAAGATGCAGAAAAACCCCATGCAGTTTCTAAGATTTATAAGCACCTTCAAGGTTTAGATGCATCTCTCCCTAGAGGGGTATGTTATTATTGGGTGCACGAATTGTCTCTGCCCCCAGATTCCGGTTATTGGGAGAAGGTATGGGGAGGGATTTATAAGAATATTAAGCAGGATAAACTCTGGTTAATTCAGTTTAACATTTTACACAATATCTACTACACCCCAGATAAATTGTATAATATGGGTCATGCCTCCTCTCCTTTGTGTCCTCGATGCTGTCAGGTTTCTGGGTCGCTATATCATATGTTATGGTTGTGTCCGCATATACAGAAGTTTTGGTAAGCAATACGGTGGGTCCTGGATCCCATTTTGGGATTGGATCCTCTTTTTACCACGGAGAGTTGTCTGCTGGCAATCTTCCCTCCTGGGACTCCCCAGATACGTAGAGCGCATATATCCTTAATCTCAGCTGCGGCAAAATTAGTCATGTTACGGCACTGGAAGGAAGGGCCCCTTCCTTCTATTGTTGAATGGTATCGTGAAACCTTACTGGCAATCCAGATAGAGAGACACATTGCAAATCTGCGGCATTCATATCATAAGTTTAAAAAGATTTGGGAGCCACTTCTGTCCCTGCTGATGTTAGTGAGACTCTAGTACCTTTTATTAACTTGGTGGAATTTGGCCTTTTTTCTCAATCTTATCATGCCGGACATATATTCCAGATCAATCAGCCACAATTATTATGAGTGCAGACTGGGGGAGAGGGGCAATGTCTGTCTTTTTGTGTTGTTCTTGTCTTGTATTTTGTTCTTTTTTTTTTCTTGTGTATTAACTCCGTTCAGTGATCCCATTTGTATACTCTCTGATGTATTGTTTAAATATCAATAAAGTATACTGAATAAAAAAAATCTAGTTTCCTTCTAGCTAAGCCACTCCCCCTACTTACTAGATCTTTCTACAAGTAATTTAAACTGCATAGCAGTCAAGCCCCTTCAGCCACCTGAGATTTACACCTAGATAACTGTTCAGATGACCACTTCAGCTAACTGAGACAAACACACTAATTTTTTTTGTTTGTTTTTTTTACCCTAAATTAAAGGTCCCAGTAGAAGAGTTATACTTCTTTAGTCCCAGTAGAGAAGTCCAGTCACACAACAATCCTTCCTTCTGGTGTCCTCTGCCAAGCTTCTGACAGAATCTTTCTAAGGCAGTGTTTAAATCTAGTTTCCTTCTAGCTAAGCCACTCCCCCTACTTACTAGAGCATTCTACAAATTATTTAAACTGCACAGCAATCAAGCCCCTTCAGCCACCTGAGATTTACACCTAGATAACTGTTCAGATAATCACTTTAGCTAACTGAGACAAATGCACTCATTTTTTTGTTTGTTTTTTTACCCTAAATTAAAGGTCCCAGTAGAAGTGTTCTACTTCTTTAGTCCCAGTAGAAGAGTCCAGTCATACAGCACTCCTTCCTTCTGGTGTCCTCTGGAGGGGATGCTAATCTCTTTATCCTGGAAGGCTGGCCTGAGCCAGGATTCAGATATTACCAGGACATCAGGTTGAGTATGGCTGATCCACGTCTGTATCACAGTGAACTTTTTTAAGAGGCTACAGACATTGACATGCCAGACACTCATTCCTTTAAGAGTGACTGTGTCCAACGGAGAAGAGAGGGGAGAGATGGGGCCAGGGTTTAATTTGATGTTACCCGAGCATATCAGTAATAGAAGTAGCAACTTCATTAAGGCATCAAATGATAGTTTGAGAAGCCTGGCCCTGGTACACTTATGATTCTTGATATGTTGGATAAGCCAATCACCAGCCCTAAGGTTTGTACCACCCTAATGCTAGGTGAAGCAGTACCCTGACTGAGATGTGCAGAGGGTGGCTAATACAATATGGAACAGAAGGACTGACTTGAGGAGGCAGCTCAATACGGGTACAATCATGATAGATACCCAGGTTGTGCTCAGACAGTAGTACTATCTGCATGGCACATAAATGACTAGTGGGTAAGTCAGTGTATGGAGAACGAAACTTTAAAGGGTCAGCCTCTGCATGCACAGGCTTCTGAGGGTAAAATGCCACCTGGACACAACAGAGGATGATCAGTAGAGATATTAGCAGGGAGCCCTTTGTGAGGGTGCTATCCAGGTCCCCCATGCTCAACGCAATAGGAGGTAAAGTTCAGTACAGTTTAGGAAGGGAACCTCAGTGACAGTGTCAGGAGGTGCCTATGACATTGGCTGGCTATGTTAGGGGAGTTCCTAATTGGACAACCGAAGAATTGGAGAGGTCGACGAAGACCTTCATAGGTGTGCTTTTAGAAGTGGGCGGGGAAACTGTATATTTAATAAGTGGAGGGGTGGGGATGGGTGGGTGGGTGGACACGAAATTAGCAGCTTTGCCTTACCTTGAGCTTGAAGAGTCCGGGCTTGAGGTCTCTCAGGCGTATGGAAGCACTGACCGCCTCGGTGTCCGAGAGCCTGTGCCTGGGGCAGGGAGCCTCTGGAGAGCTTGATCCTGGCTGGGAAGAGAGGGAACATCACAAGCTTAAGTGCTGGCCATGGACAAAGGACTGTCTGCACTAGCAGAAGAGCCAAATTAGCAGGACAAAGGGATGTGTATTCCCTTGGTACCTAAAGTCTGGCGCACACACAAGTTTCAGAAAGGAGCTTAATCACATAAATTCTTAGCCCTTTACACTCTAAACAGTGGTAAAATGTAACTTTTAACAATCAGGAAACAAGTAAGTACAGCTTTTTTGTGCAAAGTTCAGTAATCACATTCAGTTTTGGCTGAGTATTCAAAGAAAAACAGAGCAGACAGCAGGAGCCAATTGGAGGCCAGCACCTGAGAGTGCTCACATTCTGATTGATTAGCGGCTTTTGCTATACCTTGAGCTTGGAGAGTCTGGGCTTGAGGTCTTGTGCAGCGGCTGTGGAAGTGCCAAGCACCCGGTGTCCGACAGCCTGCACCTGTGGGGCAAGGAGCCCCTGGAGAGCTTGATCCCAGCTGGGGAGAGAGAGGGAAAAGCACAAGTTTAAGTGCTGGCCATGGACAAAGGACCATCTGCACCAGCAGGAGAGCCAGATTAGCAGGACATGCCCAGGGCATGCAAGTGCCAATGGGGAATGCAGTACAACACAGTGGCCCCAGCTACATTCCTATCCCACACAATAGAACACCTATGTCTGTAGCATACCTGTCATGCACCTGTGCGTGGCAGCCAGACGTGCTGCAGACATGCCTGTGACCACCACTGCCTGGCACAGGTGCTGCCAATGGTGCAGCCCATGGTGTATGTGGCAGTGCCACAGACTTCACCCACCCCCACCAACAGGGAATAGCTCCCCACACAAGGTTCAGTTACTGGCGCGTGCCTGCTGCACCATAGCTGTAGCTATGCAATGTTACCCACGGAGGTGGACAGACATTGAAGGGGCATGGTTGCACCCCTGGCCACAGACACAGGACAGCACTGCCCACAGCATGCCCTGCATCCCACAGAGACTGCCCCACATATGGCACAGGAGTGTTGCACAAAAAAAAGGAGACAGACACAGATATAAGGAAACAATACTTCACTGAAACAGGATTGACAATACAAACAAATATAAATATGTGGAGTTCATCTATAGCCCATGTACAGGGTGTCAGTAGGTAATGTATGCAATATGCATAGCAGAAATAAAACACTGTCTATGTACATGACACATGCCAGTGGTATGGCTGGGGAAGATGTCTGCTTGTCATATAGGATGCCGCAATGTGGGTCACAGTCAAGCCTCCCCCTCGTCCATGAAGTCCTCACTGGACCCCAATGGTGTGGTCCTTGTCCAGTCTCTGGGCAGCAGCACCATTCAGCAGAGCAGTTCTCTGTACCCTACAATGGCAAGAACACAGAGGTAGGAGAGGCATGAGCGGGATAAGCATGCAGAGTCAGAGAGGTTGTACAACACACAGGTACGCCATCATCAACACCTATCTTTGAAGGCTCCAACACTCTCCACAGTTCCCTGATTTCACCTTTAAAATGAATGTCACCTGAACCCACATGTAGGGACAAAAAGAATGGTCCTGTAGCCGCCATCCCACCCTTTGTGCAGACACCACCACCACTGAGCTGGCACCATCCAGTTGCTCCATCCATGTGAGCACCAGCTCCTGCAGTTGTCCTGTGTGGTCCTGTGGTTAAAAAAACAGGAGTAACAATGGCTAGTACTATGGAGCACACTACCACAGAATTGCACAACACACACATGGCACAGGTTACATACCTACTGGGACAGGAATTTCCAACTCCCAGTTAGTACCCCCATTGCAGTCATCAAGGTAGGAGGCATCTGCCACCCTCCATAGTTTGCAGGAGTATGCCCAATTCAGCCAATCTGTGGCACAGATACATAATGGGAGACAGGTGTGGCTGCCATCTTCCAAATCAAGATGTACAGGTGTGGCTCAGTGACACCTGTGCAGATTATATCACTGTGCATGCATGGACCACCCATGCCTTCTTAACGGTGCACATGTTCCATATGCACCATTGATAGCAGCAGTGAGGGCAGCTTACCTGCCAACAGGTAGCCCTCTGGTGAGAGATGGGGTATGTCCTGGGTTGTTGTTGAATGTTTTCCTGTTGGAAGCCAAGGCTCAGCATGAGCGGCGTCAGATTCCGGTCCACTGCCATGGGTATTCATGTCTTGACTGGACACCAGTACAATGTAGGACACTTATTGCATTGAGAGATTCTGGTTAGACTGGCACACAATTGAACAACTTTGTGACATAGTCTGAATTGCCATGGAACCACAGACCCTTCATTCCTGGGTGATGACAGTGGAAACAAAAGTGCTCTGCGTGCTCTCCTATCATGCCACAGAGTCATTCCAGAGGGTGATGGGCATGACACGGGTATCAAACAGTCCTTCTTTTCTGGGGCACTGGTGCAGGTGATTACTGCTGTGCTGGCACATCAGATTTCTCACATTGGCTACAGACATGTAGGCCACTAAACAGGCATTCTATGCCATGCATGGCATGCTGATTGCGCTCTGGTGCGATAGACTTCACCCATATTAGGATCACAGTACCATCTGTGGTAGAGGACGCATACAGGAACAGGAAGGGTTTCCACAGAATCAACTGTCAGGCAGTGTGCAACACCACTGGCATCATCACCAACATGTGCGCACAGTAAGGTGGACAGTGAAGCAGCCATAAAAAGCCTCCAAGATGACCTAAAAAGACTAGAAAAATGGTCCATGGACTGGCAGCTTAATTTCAATGCCAAAATGTGCAAGGTGATGCAGCTTGGGAAAAAACAATCCTAGAACTGAAGGCAACCTGTGATGATGGCAACTGCATATGGGCGACTGTCATAACAGCTACCCATATAATGGCGCTTTCATTGTGGGCGACCGTACCGGGATGGTGACTGCTTTGATTGCGAAGCTAGGATGGGTGACAGGAAGGGAAGGTGGGCAACAGGATGTGGAGGGATGGGGACAGGGATGAGACCCATGGGGAACCTGCTTCTGCCAAACCACCCATGTGGTGTGGTGGGTAGGGTGCATGGCTCCGAACGAGCAGGTCCAGGGTTCGGGACTGGGGGCTGGTTCTTCATTTTGTGATTCCCGCAGGTGCGGCACTTAGTTTATTTTGGAGCTGGGATGTGACCCCTCCCTGACATGCACCCCCATGGAGTTGAGAATCTTTATTTAGGGGTGCGGGGGGCGGTGTGGAAGGGGTGAAGCGTGTACAATTCCTGGTAGCCTTTTTCTGCATATCGTTGAAATTGTTTTCGGCGATAATGCATTTTGAGACAATAGCGATTGCCTTTGTGCAGTTTGCTGTTATCACATAGAACCAAACTGAATACTGGATGAATGGTGTCCAATTCAGCACATCGTCTGAAGAAAGGGACCTCTGGGCTTTGATCTCAAGCGACCTGAAGACATCCATTCAGTGCAGCTCTGCATATAGTAAGGTCAGTAGAATGTTGGGATGTATCTGCAGAAGTTTTGATAGCAGGAACGGAGCATTATCTTTCCTCTTTACAGATTCCTGGTGAGACGCCACCTGGAGTACTGCATCCAGTTTTGGAGTTTAAAGGACAGCAATAGACTGGAGTCAGTACACAGAAGAGCTTCTAAGATGATAGCCAGTACAAATTAACTATTATACAATGGCATGAAAAATACTGGCTTGCGATTTTCTGACTGGCACTATTTACAATGTGTAGATCCTGCCATCACCCCATAGGATGAAGTGCCAGCCAGCCACCCCCCCACCACATTTCACTCCAGTGCCAACTTCAAATGAAGTAGCCACCATATTGCATCCCGCTTACCATGAACCATTAAACTGCAACACTACAACACTCAGAATAAAAAAACACTGTCACACAACAGACATAAAATGCAAATCAGGACCAAAATGGCATATTTCACTTCTCTCTCTCTTCTCCCCCTACCCACTTAACCAGGGTCGCCTCTAAACCTTTTCATTGATGTCTGAACCGGTCCATTGATACGTTCTCCCCCACCCCCCGAGTGATGGAGTGACAGCAGTCCATGTACATTGGGACTATTTTCTTGTGGTTCTATGTGATAACAGTGAAAGCCTAAAGGCAATTGCCATTATCACGCAGTCAGAGTGCTAAAAACATTTGCGGTACTCTGACACCACGGCGCACCGGACAACTGCGCTGGGGACATAAATTTCAATGTTTTCTGTGGGGGCTGTTCCCCCCCATGTGGGGAGCTTTGCCTTCTGCACCCTTCTACTTAAGGATTCTCAACTCCATGGGGGTGCATGTTGGGGGGGGGTGAAAGCATGTAAAATTAAAGGTTTGGGCTGGGCGCAATAAAATCGCACCAGCGCCCGGAGTTGAACCCTGTAGCTCACCCACCCCAACCACAGGCCAACCCATGATGCCATGACGCAGCTCTGCAACCCACCACAACACCACCCCTACAGCTCCTCCGCTCCCTCCCAGCCCATGCTCACTATGCTCACTCCCCTCCCCCGCGAGTACATACAGTGACATCCTGTCACCCATTTTGCCCACCCCCCCATCCGGTCACCGTACCCTCCCATCACCGTGAGATATTTAGCAGACAACGAGTCACCATTACTGATGGCACCCTTCCCCATGCACCCTCCTTATGGGCTACTTTTCTAGCGGACCAATGAAATCAATACAAATAATTAAAATGGAAAACAAAAATGTTCTTTTTTCCCACAAAAACAAGGGCATTATAATAATATGCCTCTCAAGGGTGTGGAAGTGAAGGCAGGATTTACCCACTTCTGGTGTGGTTCGCTCACTCAGCCGATGGCCTTGTGACTGAACCACACCAGGTGTGGGTAAATCCTGCCATCACCCACACCCTCTTGTGATACAGTATATTGCTTTACCGTATGATAAATGATTGGAAGAGCTCATCATGTTCTCGCTGGAGACCAGAAGAAAGAGAGGGAACATAGATACATAGACATGTTAGAGACATTTAAGTACATGAAGGGCATTAACAAAGTACCCTTATCGGAACTCTTCTCTAAATCCACCAACTGCAGCACAAGAGGACATGACTGGAAGCTCAGGGGAGGGAATTTCAAGCGTGATCTAAGAAAACATTTATTTTTCGAATGTATAATTGAACCCTGGAATAGATTACCCCAGGAGATGATTGAGGCCAATATGGTCACTGCCTTCAAACACAGATGGGATGGAGCATTCAGACATGCAAAGGATAGGGGGAAGATTAGCATTATACATTAGTAACGGTTGTGCTAGGCTCTGGGACCAGTAGGGCTCCAGAAACCAATCTGTGCAGACTAGATGGACCTTTGATCTCTTTCTGCCATCACCTTTCTATGTTTCTACCCCAGCTCATGCCATGATGCATGCATATTTGATGGTTCTTGGCTGTGTGACCTACTCACTGCACACTGGGTGGAAGGATGACTGATACGTGAGTATATACCTGCAGCATCCATGCTACCCACAGTGCAACAGGTCCTTGTAGTGTCTGTTCTGAATCCACTGCATAGGTGATAGCAGATATCCACTATGGCCCTACATGATGACATTGTTCATGGAACCACATGGTCCTGCAGAGGAAGTGTATAACAATTCTCACAAGAGGACATGTGCCATCATCGAGAAGACCATAGTGCTACTAAAGTTGAGGTTCCAGTGCCTGGATAAGACTGGTAGCACAATGCTGCAGGCACCTGGGAAGACATGCAAGCTGTTCATGGCAAGCACCATGCTCCACAACATTGCTGTGCACCGATGTGTACCCATGCCACAGGACATACAGAGGGATGTTTCACTGGGTATGGATGGGGGTAATGGACAACTGGGCCATGCTACTGATACACTGAGCTGGACATGCAGCACATGATGCACTTTTATGGGGGTCAGTCCCCTGTTATGGGGACAGTGTCTGCAGGCCATACTGTGGACTGCAGGACCTGAATGCCACATGAGGGGGGGCAGGTGGTGTGGGGTGTACAAGGGTCATCAGTACCAGGCTGTGTCAGCACGGGGTCATAATGTTGCAAGACATTATGTCGCATGGCAAAATCATGCTACCAATACAGGGCGATATTGCCATGTATACGCAGTATTGCACCATTCGCTGTCATGCACAGTGCTTTTTCAGGTTAGCTATAATGTCGTATGCTATTAAGCATATGACATTATGACCTAGTAGGGGCTGTGTCCAAGAGGAGGGTGATTAAGTGGGGCACTGTCATGTCAATTGGCCCTGAGTGCCCCTCACCTGGGGAGGGTCAGCCCATTTGCGGAGGTGGCAGCCCGTGTCAGAAGGTGGGGCACTGTGATGACAACTGGCCCTGAGCAACCCCCCCACCCGGGGAGGGAATCATAGGTGTGCAGTGATGGCCTGTGTTGGGGTGGGAATGGGTGGACAATGCACTGTGATGACAAATAGACCTCTGTGCCCCCCACCTGGGGGGTCATAGGTGTGTGGTGGCAACCTGTGTCGGGAGTGGGAATGGATGGGTGTGTGGGGCACTGTGATGACAACTGGCCCTGAGTGCACCCACCCCAGGGAGGGGGCCATAGGTGTGCGGTGGTGGTCTGTGTTGAGAGGGGCATTGTGCAGAGCTATATGGTATGTGTGTGTGTGTGTGTGCTGTAGGACTGAGTTGGTGCTTGTGTGTAGCAGTGGTGTGTGTGTGTGTGTGTGTGTGTGTGTGTGTGTGTGTGTGTGGTGCAATGATGCTGTGTTCGTAGGGCATGGTGTTCACTTTTTTTTTTCGTGTACTGTTGTTGGGTCACTCAAATGGAGGAGTGTGCGTGTGACACTTAAGTAGTGAGAGGCAGATTTGGCAAGATCCAGACTTGAATGGGGAGCCTGATTTTTAAATGCTTTTATATGTACCTTTGACTGCTGTATGAGACTTCAGAAAGTGAGTTGGGAGTTGTAGTCCTGGGGAACATACTGGACTACAGTACTTCCTCCAGTTAGTGAAACGTGTCTAGTATTTCGTTTTTTGCCAGACCACCAGTCTTGAGCACTTTTAGAGTGCTTGTTAGTGTTAGCAGGACAGATTTTGGGGGGAATTTGCAGTTTCTCAAAAGTTCTGGGGTGGTAGTATTGAACAAGATAGGGTGTCATGTGACCCAATCCAGCTTCCAGGTCTAGAAATACAAGAGGTGCGCTCCGTGCGAGTCTAGCCCACTTTCCTTGTCCAACTGGTGTGTGACGCTCTAGTAATGTGAGACGGACTTGGCAAGGTCCAGACTTGAATGGGGAGCCTGATTTTTAAATGCTTTTATATGTACCTTTGACAGCTGTATGAGGCTTCAGGAAGTGAGTTGGGAGTTGTAGTCCTGGGGAACATACTAGGACTACAGTACTTCCTTGAGTTAGTGAAACGTGTCTAGCATTTTGTTTTTTGCCAGACCACCAGTCTTGAGCACTTTTAGAGTGATTGTTAGTGTTAGCAGGGTAGATTTTTTGGGGAGTTTGCAGTTTCTCAAAAGCTTTGGGGTGGTAGTATTGAACGAGATAGGGTGTCATGTGACACGATCCAGCTTCTGGGTCTAGAAGCATAAGAAGAGCACTCCATGTGATTGAAGCATGTGTGTGATGTGCACAAAGACGCATACAAAGACACATGTAGAGCATCTGTGCATGTCATGCCTGTCCGGCGCAGATGGTGGGACGAGGCCAGACTTCTTGGCTGGGTAAATATTAGCACCTTTCTATCTTAAGTGCGCATTGTGTGCCTAAAACTCACAACAGAATGGAGTCAAACATAATAGAGCTTGCCTCTGGGGGTTTAGGGATAAAATGTTCCGAATGTGGTATGTTTTCAACAATGCCCAATACTGGTTTTGAACGGTACATATGTAAGGGATGAACAGAGCAGAAAAAAGCAAGAGATATTATAGTCCTGAAAGATAAAGAGATTGATGCCCTCAAAGCTAAGTTGGAAGACTTTAGAAATACTATCAATAAGTCAATCACCAGTGGGAGTACAAGCACAAAGAGGCAAAGACCAGTGGGTGAGGAGGAGGAGGAGGAGGAGGAGGAAACTTTGCTAGATTGGACTATAGTCCCGGATGGGACAAGACAAAAGAAGCTTAGACGCAGGGCTCTTACTCCCATCCCTGACTGCCATAATCATTATTCCCCTCTAATAGGCCTCATGGATAGTATAGAGAACCACACCCAAAAGCTAATGGAATTAGCCAGCACTACCAATAGCATGAACCCCCCGATCATGTAATCACTCCCACTAATATTAAAACATTAAACCAGAGCAGGACAACAAATGTTACTAGTCCAGATACCTTAGCTTTTGCTATTTTCTTACAACATCAGAATGTCTCTCATTTAGATCATCCCCAGACTCCTATAGCAGATTCCCCATCAATTGCCACTAATGTGCAACAGAATACTCTACCATTATAAGTAGCACAGGCCACTACATCAGACCCCTTAGCTAGTGGCGCTACTAGGTCATATCAGAACATACCAACTACAGCAGCAGAGCAGCCCAAGCAGGTGTTCATTTTGGGGGATTCGATGGTGAAATAGTCTGACAGATACTTGGCTAGGGCACAAAAACAAAAGTCAACTGCCAGTTCATACAGTGGAGCAAAATTAAAAATATTACACAAATGTTACCTGCCATGTTGAACCATGTTCAATCCCCCAAAAAGGTACTTATTCATGCTGGGACTAATAACTTTGGATTCTGCTCTGTGTCTGGTACTATAGAAGAAACTAAGCGTATGTACGACATTATTAGAAATGCCAATGCATCAGTTATTTTCTCTGAAATTTTACCCGTACCTAGGGCAGGTCTCTTGAGATCCACTAAGATTAGGTATTACAATGAACTGGTTTTGTAAATGGTGCTTAATTAACAACCTAAAATATATCACAAGCTATGGGGAATTTATAGATCGTTCAGAATCATATTGCCATGATAGGCTACAGTTGAACAAAAAAGGCACTAGGAAACTAGGGAATATGTTTATGCTGCAATTAATGGAACTTCCTCAAAAAACTAAAAGCATTGGGGCACAGGGATATCCCAACAGTTACCAGAGCTGCAGGGAATACACACAATAGGAAACACAAGAGACCTAAGGCAGGGATTACAATTCTACTGGTGAGTGCCAGGAGTCTAAATGATATTAAAAAGGTTGACCTGGAACACCTCATGATAGATAAAGATATTGATCTAGCGGCTATCACTGAGACCTGGTGGTCAGAAAATAACACTACAGGCACTACAGTTAAAGACTATAACCTTTTTAGAAAAGACAGGCAACGCAAAAAAGGGGGTGGTGTAGCACTATTTGTGAAAGAGGGCATATATTGTGACCAGTACACCAATCATACCATAACACCCCAAACAAGTGACTATTTATGGGTAGAACTAACTTTAGAAGGAAGTAAAAAAACTCATGGTGGGTGTTATATATAGACCACCAGATACTGATAATGTTAATAACACATACCTAGTTAATACCATAGACAATATCATACCAAATAAGGACACCCTATTATTAAGGGATTTGAATGCCCCTGCCATTGATTGGGCAACAGGGTCAGCCTCAAAAGGTCAGGAACAGCCATTATTAAATCTATGGTTAGACAATGTGTTGTTCCAGATGGTTGATAAACCCACAAGACAAAATAATGTGCTCAATTTAGTCCTCACTAATACTATAGACTGCGCCAGGGATCTAGTTGTACCAGAACCCTTATTTTTTTGTGACCACAACACAATCCTCATCAATCATAGCTCTAAACCAATTAAACATTCAGGGAAAACAGTTTTCAAAAACTATACTAAAGCAGTCTTTAACAAAATTCAACATACACTAAATAATTGGAAATGGGAGAACAGCAATGACATAACAGAGAGCCTATGGCAAAAGATTAAAAACAAATTTTTAGAATTAGAAGAGGAATTCATACCAGATAAAATTATTTACAACAAAAAGGGAAAAGTACCAGTACGGTACACTAGCACAGTTAGGAAACAGCTTGCCAAGCAAAAACAAGCTCATTGAGTGATGAAACGGGACAATAGCCAATACAACATTCATAAATATAAAGAGCAACCAAAAAAGACTAAAAAAATCATTAGGAAAGAAAACAGACAATTGGAGTTTAAATTTGCTCATTTAAAGGATAATGGAAAGACATTTTATGCATACACTGACAATAAACCCATCAATTTTCCATTAGCAGGTTATACAGACCTGCCACTAGAGGGATTCTTAGTCTTCTACATAAATTACCGTATTCTTTTGTGGGCAACATGGCCTGCATTATCATTCTACTTCTTTCCCGGTTCTGCTTCAAGGGGACTTGAGTCTGAAGGGTGGATGGCCACTAACTAAGCTGCTCCTGATCTCCTTGTTCCCCTTTCTGCTGTATTTTCTCATCTATGTTTTAAATGGGTACCTTGGTGGGCAAATTTCTTGCCTAGAAAATATTGCACTAATACAAATCACGAGACCACTCAATCTGGGACCATGGCTGTCCTTATTGTGTTTTATTGCTTCTAAGGTGCAGGTTTTCCAGCAATACAGTGCAATTCAGTACCTCAATGCAATTCAGTTCTCAATGTACCTTATCAATACCTAATGTTATAACAGTCTACGGGCAGACACTCTGTCATTCTCTCTCCCTTTTAGCCTATTCCCTGGTTAGCCTACACCCCTTGCTACTGTCCTCACCTATGTCTACCCAAGCACTTACATTGATCACAATCAACTGTCATTACAGTGGCGCCACCTCTTGCACTTGATATATGAGTTACCGCAAAGAAATAAAAAAAGCAGTCTCCATTCTTATAAGCTCCTTAAAGAAAGTTATACTTCTGCTTCTTCTCTGCTCAGGAAATGTGGAGCTCAACCCTGGCCCCCCTACAACTTACCTCGCCTATCGATTTTGCTGAGGCCACAGGTCTCAAAATGATGATGGTCAACATTTTAAGCCTACCTAAAAAACTTGTACAGCTGCAAGCCTGGGCTGCACACGTTAACCCAGACCTTATCATAATTACTGAGTCGTGGTTAAAAAAGACGAACACTGATCAACAAATATCACTGCAGGGCTACAATTTATTTAGAGCAGATAGAGAGTCTAGAGGCAGGGGTGTGGTTATCTATGCCAAATCTAAGTACTTGGTAACCAATATTAGTTGCAAATCTCTAGCCAAGGAATTTGAGTTAGTTTCGCTGAGCCTTCATCTCCCCTCCTCGGAATGTATCACTATCCTAGGTGGCTACAGACCCCCGTCTGGTGGTGATGAAGTCCTTAATCTTTTGAAATCCATGTTCGCAGATGCAAAAACTGAAACAATATTTCTAGGAGATGTAAATATGGACTGGCTGTCACCTAAATCACATGACCTCAAATCCCTTTGTGACGAGCTAGGTCTTGGGCAATTAGTCAGAAAACCTACTAGGAACAACACTCTAAATACTACCAACAGTTCCATTCTAGATGTGGTACTAACCACCCATCCACACAAAATATCTCATTTGGCAGTGTTTCACAATGACATGGCGATCATGGAATTGTGCTTCATAAGATCTCAAATTAAGGCCCGCCGCAACCCATCTTTATAACAAAAGATCCTTCCATAAATTCAGTGCAGTAAACTTCCTATCTGACCTGAGCATGATCAGATGGCAAGATCATTACCTAGCCAAAGATGTCAACAAGGCAGCTTGCATCCATAATGACAAACTCACTACAATAATAAATAAGCATGCCCTTTCATCAAAGTAAGTGCGGAACAATTCCAATCCCAGGTTCACCTCGATCTCAAGGCAGCCCTTATAGCTCGAGATAAGCTCTGGGCTAAAGCTAGACATTCCAAAGAATCTTCAGATTGGCAGGCCTTTAGAACAGCCAGGAATAACTGTGTGAAAAAACTTCGCTCTGCTAAAGCTAACTATTATATTTCTACTCTCGAACAAGCTAAAGGTAACCCTCATAAAATATGGAAGACTATCAAAGCTATAGAAGGACGGCCCATGGCCCCCTCTGTCCCAACAAAGATAGTCGCAAGTGGCAAGATTGTGGAAAACAAGTCCCTAATCCTGGAGGAACTTAACTCCCACTTTGCCACAGCTGGATTAGCTTTTGACTCGTCACCTTATGCTGGTGCTACGGTGAGCCAGCATACCCCTCCCGCCACATCTAGTCCTGGACCCAGTCCCTTCTAACTGTGAGATAACTTATAAAGAAGTAGAAGATTCTCTTCTTAACTTAGACACCAAAAAAAGTGCAGGGGACGATGGCTTGGAACCCTTTTTCCTAAGGTCAGGCTATGCCCATCTCACTGCCCCAATTCTCCACATCTTCAATCTTTCCATTACATCTGCTGCTGTGCCGTCCTGCCGGAAATCAGCACATATCCTCCCTCTATTTAAATCTGGTGACCCATGTGATGTAAACAACTATAGGCCTATCTCCATATTGCCTATCCTTTCTAAAGTTCTCGAAAACTGATCCATATTCAGTTAAAATCTCACTTGGAAACCTTCTCTCTCATTAACCCAGCTCAATCTGGCTTCCAGGCTAATCATAGCACAATCACTGCACTAGCAAAGTAACCAATGATTGGATCTCTGCTATAGATGCTAAGAAGGTAACTGGTGCAGTCTTTTGGACCTCAGCAAAGCTTTTGATACTGTTGATCACAAATTATTAGTCAATTGCCTTGCAAAGTTGGGTACACATACCATACCACCCAGTGGTTCTCTAGCTACCTAACTGGAAGATTCCAAAAAGTAAAGGCGGAAGCCTTTTTTTCTGCTGCCTTGCCAGTTGCAACAGGAGTCCCCCAAGGATCCATCTTAGGCCCTATCTTGTTTTCTCTGTACATCAATGACTTAGATGCTAACATATCTATGTCTAATCTGCACTTTTTTGCAGATGATACTGTGTTGTATACTTCTGGCTCATCGTTATCTGAAGTCAAGGGAGTGCTTCAAGCGGACTTCGCACAACAAGGCATAATTGTAATAAAGGCAAAGCTTCTGCTCAATGCCAAGAAGACTAAGCGATATTCTCCGCGAGGTGTCTCAGGCTCCCCGATACTCTTGCCCAAGACTTCATTGTCACCACGCTAAACGAGCCTCTGGAAGTTGTAACCAAATTTAAATATCTAGGTATCTGGATTGACAATAAATTATCTTTCAGTGACCACATCGAAGATGTCTCTAGAAGGTTAAAAGCAAGGTTAGGTTTTCTTCTACAGAAATAGGCCCTTTTCCCCTTGAAACTCGAAACAAGCTTGTACAGGACACTTTTCTCCCCTACTCGACTATGGCAATGTAATCTATTCCTCCACCACTCTTGCAAATCTAAGTAAACTGGACATCCTTTATCACCATAGTTACGGTTCATTACCAACTCCCCTTACCGTTACTTCCACTGTGACTTATATGCAGCTGTTGGTTGGACATCCCTTACTACTAGACGCCTGCTCCATGCTGGGCTATGGACTCTTAAACTGCTCCTGCAGAAATTGCCAAGCTATCTCTTCCTTATTAGTATCTCACATAGTGCATACTCGTTAAGAAAATCTGACTTTATTATGCTTGACATACCAAGACATGGACTTCCTTTGGTAAGCATGCTATTGCGTATGCCCTTCCCTCCATTTGGAACCAATTACAAACCGTACTGAAACTAACTAGCACAGTTTCAATAAACTTCTACAAATCGCTGAGTTCAGCCAAAATAAAAGACACCTGTAACTGTCATTAAGTCTCTTCCTTCCCCATGTGTGCCATATTTATCCACTGGTAAGGTATAATTGATTTGTCATATTAACTGCTTTCCCTTCCCCTTCTACTCCTGGCTTTATGTTTGCTTACACTCCACTGCTACTCTATCAAATCTCTCCTCCCTCCCATATCAGTTGTAGACTGTTGTTTGTCCTAGCTGCCAAAATACTGTATATTTGATTTGATTTGATTTGATTAAATCAAATCACACCAGTCATCATGTTTCATTTATCAGTATGCGACCTATAAGTCGCTTCCCTGTCTCATATCAATGTTTACCACCTGCGGTCACCCTATGTGGTACTCTTGTATGTATATCCAGCCTGCATCATGTAACGTGTATTTCATGTATATACTGTTATTACCTATCTGTGTTTGTACTTTAAGTGTTTATGTCACAGGACCTCCTTGTGAATGAGCTTGCTCAATGGAGTTTTCCTGCAATAAACTTGAACTTGAACTAAACTTGAACTTGAATAGGACTGTGGGCCCAATGCAAGCTGGAGACACAATACATACTGACCCAGAAGCAATGGCTAGTGCCTTTAATGACTATTTCTCTTCTGTATACAACAAGCCGACACCTCAGGTAAATAGATCTAAACCAATGAAAAGGTTGAATGAAATGGCAGATATTGTGACTAGATCTGAAATAGCAGACAGATTGGGTAGGATGTAAGTAAAATTCTTTATTTGTTCGGTCATAGACCATTACAAAATAACTTACAAAATGCATAAATTCACATCATACATTTTCACTAATTACAACACATTAAATACATAACATCAGTCACTTTTTAAACCTAGTGCCTCGTGTACATTAACGTGCATATTAAGTACTGTACAATCCTTTTCTTATAAAGTTCCTTTTTAGAGGTGCTATCACTATCAGGGATTTCTCATGTTTTATGATATTTCACCCTGATTAATGCAATATTCTTTAAATAGGAAGCAACCTGGTTTATTATGTGCTCATCCTAGGTTGTAAACAATGATATTCATCAATATCATGTTATCTTCTGTTTGAATTGTTTCCCAAATTGGGATGAGCCAATGATTTCTTTGTTTGCTGTACAATGTACAATTAAACATCACATGTTTCAAATCTTCTGGTTCAACACAGGAACAACTGCACAGCCTATCCTCTGGATTTGTTTTTTAAGATAACAGGCTTCAAGTATATTGCTATAGAACAAACCAAAATTATATCTGGTATACAATTTCCTTTTATTCTGTTCCACAATAATATCTAAATAATATCTATATTCATGATTCAAATCTTGACTCACTAACCACGGTGAAATCTTGAGCTTAGATGCTTGCAATAGATCATATTCCTTGTGGAACTTCACTACTTTTTTTAAAATATCTTTAATATATTGCAGACTAATTTGAATCTCCTTTTGTAGGTATTGATCCAATATTTCCAAGTCATATTTTTTAACAAGGACCTTGTATTTTTTAACCAATCTGACTTCCTGTAACCTATTTTTTCCCCACTTACATTTTTCTCCGAAGCACAATAAAGGTAATCTATTTTTGTTCATCCTTGTTATCTTAATCCAATATGCCAGTTTCTGAATAACCATACAAAGAATTGGTGAGACCATTTGCTTATATGGATAGATACCTCCAAATTGGCTGGACTGGATAAACTAGACCCTATATTACAGAAGGAAACCAGGGATTGTTTTGTTGATCCCCTTTACAGACTATTTAATATGTCACTATCTATGGGAGAGATCCCCAGTGATTGGAAAATGGCAGATGTGATTCCAATTTATAGAAAACATGACAAATCAGATATGGGGAACTACAGGCCTATAGGCCTGACTTTAATAATGGGGAAAATCTTTGAGTCACTACTTAGGGACAGATTGGAGAAAGACTTAGACAGTAAAAATATTATTGATGACGTACAACTTGGCTTCAAGAAAAAACATTCATGTCTAACAAATATGTTGACTGGCTATAACCGGCTAAGCGACCTACTTGACAACAATAAACCAGTGGATGTATCTTTCTTGGACTACCAAAAGGCCTTTGACAAAGTGTCTCATTCCTTATTTATTGAAAAAATGATAAAGTTCGATATTAACAAACAAATTATAACAAGGGTCAGCAATTGGCTACAGGACAGGATGCAAAGAGTCCATATTAGAGGACATTTATCTAACCAGGGACTGGTGACCAGCGGTGTTCCACAGGGGATGGTCTTAGGACCAGTGTTATTTTATTCATCTTAGATATGAATGAGAGTCTCATAAATAAGTGTACAAAATTTGCTGATGATTCAAAAATATGTGCAGAAGTTGGAGATGATGACAAATCTAATACTCTTCAACATGATATATTAAAACTTCAGTGCTGGGCAGATATTAATGGTATGCATTTCAACATTAATAAGTGCATTGTTCTGCATTTTGACAATAGGAATGAACATCAGGTATACAAACTTAATAACACTAACCTAAAAACAACAACCGAGGAAAAGGATTTAGGCATTTTGATTACAAATGATCTATTCTTTAGTGGACACTGTAATGAAGTGGTTAAAAAAACTAATAGAATAATTGGCATCATCAGAAGATCCTTCTTATCTAGACACAGACCTTGTATCCTGCCTCTGTATAAATCACTTATTAGACCACACTTGGACTATTGCAGTCCTCTGTGGAATCCCCATTTTAGAAAGGACTGCAATGGGTTGGAGAGGGTGCAGCGGAGAGCCATCAAAATGATCACTGGCCTCAGCAAAGATACATATGAAACCAGGTTAGAGAAATTAAAATTTTATCCCTTAGAATCAAGATGTACTGGGGTGAACTGTTACAAATGTTCAAAGTCATTAAAACCCCAAATCTAATGAATAATCTAGGTGTGCACTTTGCGGTTCGAAAATTCAATCTAAGAAGTCATGATCAACAGCTTAAGTTAACCTCTCCTAACAAGAACCAGAGAAGGAATTTATTTTTTCACACAAAGAATCATACACACTTGGAACAGCCTTCCACCAGAGGTGATGGAAGCAACCACTTTACTATTGATTAAAACCAGACTAGACAACTACCTTTTGAATACTAAGGGATCCTAACCCCCCATGTTATGGAGAGACAGAAACTATAGGCTTTACAGTCTCCTGTCTACCTTGTTAACCTACTATAGTACCTAGTAAGGTGCCATGTTGATGCTAGTGCCTTGCCACCACCGCATGGATGGCAGTCAGCCTATGTGACTGGCTCTTGCAGTGGTTGTGTGTCCTCCTGGTGCAATGGTGTGCCTCTGCTTGTGGGTTCCTGTGTGGATGTGTCAGTGCCCACTGCCTCTGTATCTGGGGGAGGGCAATGTTGGTGGCTGGGCAGTGTTGGTCCCCTGTGACCCGGCTTCCAGGGAGCTGGTGGGTGACTGCAGTGTGGTGTCCTGTGGCTCTGTATCAGGCACTGTGTGGCAGACTGGTGATGGCTGGGACGCTGCATCCCATTGTGGCATGGGAGATGCCTAGCTGCCTGTGCTGCCCCAAAATAGCATGTGTTTCATTATCATCTTGAAGAGGTTGCCCAGTCTGTCAATGTCTCATCGCATGCCACATACACCTCATCTGTCAGTCCCAGGAGTGCCTCTGTGTTCTTGTTCTGTGCCTCCACCTTCTCCAGTTTGAGGTGGCACATCTCAGTGTAATACGTATGGAGAACAGACACCATGTGTGCTGGTCCTCCTTGGCCAGATGGATGGTTGGTTGGGTGGAGGGGCCCTCATCCCCACTGTCATATGGTGGCACAAGGGTGGTGGTACATACACTCATGTCAGCCACCTATGGCTGTTGTGCGGTGCTTTGTGTAGGCTGCACAACCTGTTGTGCCTCTGGCATGCAGATGGCATCACGGGTTGTGGAACTGGCTGTCCGTGAGGACAACATCATTATCCTCTCCTCCTACTCATCTACTGTCCATGCTTATGCAGTCTCCAGGTCTGTTATGATGTCCATTGGTGTCTCTGTGTCCTACCCTGTACCGGGGGTGACATAAGGAACATGTGTTACTTACAGCTACCCTGCTGTGGACATTCAGTGGTGTTGTATGTGTACCCTAGGGGTCATCCACCTCTGCCATCCTCCTGTCCCCAGTCTTCTGTGCATGGCACATGCTGTGGTGTGGCCTCTACAGTAGGTGCAGCCACCCTGTCATGTGTGTGCCCTGGTTAAGGGACAGCCTTAGAGTGTGCAGCACCCTAGGCAACAGTGCAAATGGCCAACAGGTCCATTTGCCTGGATTTATGGTGGGGGTTCTCTTAGTAAGTGGTAGAGGTATGTTGTGTGCATAGCATATGAAAAATTTTCATAAAAAGCTGGGGGTCTGGCCCCCAGAAGCTCTGGTTTTTTTAGGTGCTCTGTGGTGCATTTTAAGGCTTATACTGAAGATAAAACAAAGTTCTATTATCTTTCAAGTACATTATATACATTAAAGTGGTCGGGTCTCCACGAGTCTTTTCCTGGAGTCATCTCAAACCTTGAGTCCTCTGCCACAAACCACCACTGCCTGAGTTGGTGGCTCATCCCTCCATCCAAGTCCCAACCAGTGAGCTGGTATACACATTATATACAGTAATTGAAAACGATTATAAAACATTGATGTTTCTATATAGCATGCATGTGTTTGCTCACTCATATCTTGAACAGCTTTTGATTAATGTTTTCAGTATTTTCATGGTTTGAAGTTACTAGTCTAGGAAATATAGGAAGTTCAGGAACAAGAAACAAAATGAAAATGTCTGCAATTAATTTTTTCGCTCCTCTAACAAACCGGCTGCTTCAAAATAACGTCACTCGCTGACCCTGTTAGATGACTCAACTCTTGTCTCCCTGCCCTTTTAAGTGGATACTGCCTTGCACACCACTGGACCTGGCTCCTTCTGCAATGCTTTCTTCCAGGCCAACCCAAGTGATGGGCCCTGACTCTCATCTCCATCCCCTGGCCTCTTCTTCGGACCATGTCCACTCGCCAGACTCAATCCTTTCCTCCAGCTGGCTGTTCCTGCTGCTCTCTCTGGCCCGCATCTCCTGACTGGTGGCCATGGTGAAATTTTGTCCATAAGCACTCCCAATTCCCATTCCTGAGAGCCCAGCCCCAACTCAAAATGTTGCCAACACGATGATGTCCTGGCCATCCTCCCTAACCCTCCTGTACGATGACTGTGACTCAGACCACACTAGTTCTCTCACCACACCACAGCTGTGCTGCCACCAGAATTGCTTCCTGTTGCCAACAACTGCTCCTATTGGTTACTGCATCTGCACACCTGCACTCCGCCTTCAGTCACTCACAAATCTGCTCTGATTGCTGTTGCTGTGGGGAGTGGGGATGCACACAAAGGAAATTTGCAGTACAACTCACACAAATTGAATTAAAAAGAAATAAAGGAATGGAACAGGTTATTTTCGGCACTCCCTAATCATGAGCACCCTAGACAGCCACCTACAGTAGTTCACCTATCATTAAGGCCTGCCTTGACCTGGTGTCTCTGTGTCTGTAGGGTGCATGACATGGGGGTTAGCGGTGCTGTGGCATACAGACCCTCCAGGTCCCTGTCCCTGCATGGTGCTATGTAAATAGCACTGTGTCCATGCCCTCAACCTCTCCCTGCAGGGCTACCTCTTTGAGGGTGTCTGCTACCATTCTCTTAATAGCGCTTAGGGTGTGTCCCCATGTGGGTGGCCCACCGTCTGTTCCTAGATATGCCCATATGCCCGCCGCCAGCATTTTTTTGACAGTTGACTACAGATCATGCCATTTGTGTTTTATGGTGGCTAGTGTCTGTGGTTCTGGGCCAGCCACATTGACGGCTGCCTGGTAATAAAACCACAGGCAGTCATTCATCAGTTGGGGCATTTTCAGGGACTGTGCCCTGTAGAGGGTGGCATAGTGGACCCATATGTTGCTCACCGTGGCCGCCACCTGCCCACCCATGAAGTCTGAGGATCATGAGCATCCCCTACCTTGGGTCCAGACCCATCCATGGCACTGTCTGCCACTCTGTCCAGCTCATCCATTCCTAGTTGTGGACCAGGCAAGCTGTGTGTGGCTTTCCCTTCCCTCCACCATTGCTGTGCCCTGTTTATTATCCAATATTCACTTCCACGGGTCCAAGCGGGGTGGCGCAGTTGCCCATATATGTTGGGGTCAAGGGGCAGGTCCCCATATTTTGGGCCAGCCAAGTCTGCACCACAAGGGGCTTTGCACATCTACCTCAGTCATGCCCTCCACCTCATCATGGCCTGTGCATCCATTAGTGCATGGCGAGTTCCGCAGTCAGCTTGCACACCGCGTAACTACACGCCAGTGTTGCAACTCATTTGGGAGCAATTTATGCCCCTTTGTGCATAGGACCCATTGGCAGCTATGCGCAAACTGGGTCGGGATATGCACAAGAGTGTATATTAGTGCAACTTGTGTGTGTGTCAGTGATGCTACCTTCAGTACATGTCCAAGTAACCGCAGCCTGCAATATTTCCAAAGCTATTAGTACATCACATGGTAAGGTTTATTCCATTGCAATGTAATGACATAAACTGGAATATTATGCAGTACTGTATATACAAATAGTTCCATGGGACAAAACGGTTGTCTTGATCCCTGGTGAAGGTACCTACAATGTATACAAGGTTGTGTATAATGGAGAATGATCCCTTCTGTACTGGAGGACATATGCGGTGGTATATGAGAGTGGGGGGGCACATAACATTTACGGCAGGGTCCTCCCAGCTGTATCATGCACTCCCCCATGCCAGGCACACCACACTTCAGTGAATGGCGAGGAGTGTGGGCACACCCTCTAACATGACCCCAGAACATCCGTGGTGCGTAACTGCATAGGCAGCCAGGGGATTGTGTATGCAAGGGGATTGTGCACCTGTTTTGAATACTGCCAGGGGTTTGATGGACCCGCGCTGCATGGCATGCAGAAATAAGTTTGCCTAGATGCCTCAGTTACATGGCGTGTAGACAACACACCATTTCACACGTAGGGTCATGGTGTGCTTTCAATGCTATCATTCAAGAGAGACAGTGATAGTGACAATACCGTTGGTGCAGTGGTTGCAAAAAACACTGGCACTAAAGTGCAACTTCAGCTGTATTGGTGAGCTGCTTGAACCTACCAATTTGAGCCAAAGTACAGCAGTCCCAGTACAAATGGCTGAGTCTGTTGTGGGAGAATTGACTATGGCTTCACCTCCAGCCATGAAATGCCACACCAAATATGTGGAATACTCAGGCACAATCCAGTTTGAGACTGGCAAATGCGCTGTTGAAAACAGCATTA
Source organism: Neoceratodus forsteri (assembly GCA_016271365.2). Classification (NCBI taxonomy): domain Eukaryota; kingdom Metazoa; phylum Chordata; order Ceratodontiformes; family Ceratodontidae; genus Neoceratodus; species Neoceratodus forsteri. The sequence goes on along the minus strand of CM028132.1, from coordinate 1,088,218,945 downwards.
TGAAAGCTGTCAGGTATTACAATAGCCACTATCAAGACAAAACAAATGAATTCACTGTCCGTGGCTTCAAGAAAGATTACCTGGCCAAGCTGAGCCAGACACCAGACCTCAGTATGCTCACCTCAGAACTAAAAACAGAACTGTGAGACAGGTCAGTTCTGCTGCTGGAAGGTGTTGAGTCATAGCTACATCATGCAAGCCTGCGCTCGGAGAGGCAGTTGTAAGCACGAGAGTGGTGTCTGAAGTTTCTACTGCAATTATTACAATCAAAAAATGAATCACATCACAGTGTTTATTTAAATAGAGGACTTCTGGCTGCAGTGCTGTCAGTCCAGTACATTTCATAAGCACTAAATTCACACATAGAAAAACAAGAAACATTTTTAATTTAAACAAACATCACAATGCTTATTGCATCTATAACACCACATGGTTTAATCGTTTTTTGTAATTGTTAATCCAGTGTCAGTTTATTCCCATGGTACTGTGTCCACCCATGTGTGTAGTGGAAATAAACTGATAGTGAAATTTAAGGATTATGCAGTATATATTTTATTGGATGGCTTCAAGATGGTAAAGAAATTTGGAAGATTGATTTGGCAGCTGCTTTCTGTCAGATATAAACAGAAAGTTTAGCAAGTCTTTCACATTCTGTATCTGCTCTTTGTCTTAGCAGGCCACATTCCCCCCTTCACCCAAAGTAACTGAGACATGCACAGTGCTTTGGAGAAAAATGGCCGCAGCCATGTGTTTATTGAAACCAAATTGTAACCCCAAGATAAATTATTATTAGTGTCAAATGTGCAGCAAGGGAGTCATAGCAGGGCTTTTGACAATCAAGGATTTTTAATATCTCGGCCACCCCCATTCTCCATGGGCTCCAACAGATGGGTATGGCCTCTGGAGGGACTCCAGCCTCCAAGGCGTAAGAGAAGGCTCCTGAACCATGTTACATGCACCCCTCCCCATTGGATGGTGCTACACCTGAAGGCCATGCCCTAAGAGGCTAGCCCTCCAACAGCCCTCCACAGGGGGTACTCCAGCCATCCAGGCCCTCACCTCTTGCCAGCCTTGGGGTGAACCATCTGCACAAGATGCATGATTCCCTGTTACCCGCTTTGTACAGACTTTGCAAGACTACTATTCCACCACCTATTATATGACTGTTATGCTTTACTACTAAAAACTACCCTACAAAATTCTTTTTACCTCACCAGAGAAGGTAAAAAACCTGGAAAACCTCATGGGAAAAAAAATGGAAAAATTCCTTCTCAACCCCTAATGTTTTCCCTACACCCTGCCATTCCCTTACACTGCTTTTATGAGGGTGGGAGGGCTGGAAATCAGGCCAGAGAAAAGAAGCAAGAGAGGTCTGCACAGCTGTGTTAAAATGTAAATATAAAGTCTGCACCCGGCCAGGTTTTGCTTGCTTGCTTGATTAGCTAAGTGCAACAGTGCATAGAAGCTGGCTCACAGACATAATGTTATCAGCAGGCAGGCAGGAAAAAACTTACGTTTCACTTGATTACCCACCAATCTTCATTAGAGAAATGTGACAACAATAACAACATGTTTAAATAGTGCTAAATACACGTGTTTATGTGAATAATTGTGCTTAACTTAATTAAAACATAAACTTCTGCAATTAGTTTCCATAACAGAGGTCACCATTACTTATGTAAGAACCCCAATGTGGGCTTACCTGCTGTGGAACTCCTGCGGCTCCGAGTTCTCCCCTCAGTGCGTGTGTCCCAGGAGTTGTGGTGGGAGTCATGCATGGTGACCCCTGGTGTGGCATGTGGCAATTTCTTCTGGTGTCTCGGCGATTCCAGGGCCAGGCTGAGTGCTGGGGAGATGATTCCTGCTGCTGGGTGCATGGTCCCGGGTGCAGCAAAGGACCAGACTGGGCTCAGGGATCATAAGTAAAATAAATGTTTTATTTTTTTCTAAATGGCGGCTGCGCTCCTCTTGCACATGCATGACCATTGAAAAAATAATTTAAAGGAGCTATGCCCCTATTCTTGTCCAGCCAAGTAGCCACAAGAAACTAAAGGGTATCCTCAGCTTTAAGATGAGCAGGAGAGATGGGGATCCGTCAAAGAGCCACTGGGTGACCTCCAGTGGGGGGGGGGGCTTGAGCAATAGTCCTGTGGGGGGGCCTGATTAACTAAAAATGGGCCTGGCTGTTAAAGAGCCCTGTGGGGGGCAAATATGTGAGCCCCCATCTAAAACTACAGGCTGCGGCAGCTGGGAAAAATACCCTGAGGCAGCCTGGAGGTCACATGGGAGACTGCAGCCAGTAAGACAGAGGCCGTGCAAGGGACTTAAAAGGGAGGTCCTGGAGCAAAAGTGGGAGAGACAAAGGAAGAGATCTGAGGAGGGTAGTCCAGAGGGGCAGCAGTGTGGGAGAGAGAGGGAGGTTGCCCCAAAGAAAGCCAAGTCTGTCTGACTGTGGGCTCCCTGGTTACCTCCTCTTTAAGTTAAGTGCAGGAGGGGAGACAGCAGCCCTGCAGGACTGCAGACAGGGGAGTCCACGATATGCTCAGGGGGATGACTGACTGGACTGAAAGGTACAGTGAGTTGTGAGCCCCGGGTTCCTTGAGTTAATCTGAACAGGGACAGGCATGTTCAGCCAAGGGAGAGACCTGGAAGCTGGGCTGCTCTGATCAGGCCCTGGAGAGGGGTAGCATGATCCAGAAGGGGTGAGGGAACAGTGCCACCTTGGTTCTCAAGGCTGAAACTGCAGACCCACCAGTGCAGCAGGACGAACAGGCCTGCCTGAGTGAACACTGTCTAAAAAGGCCTGTGGATGAAGTTGGAAATGCCAGGCAGGCAAAGGATATCACTCCACAAGCCCTTCCATCTCCAGCTGTCCACCGATGTTGCATCTTCCTACAGAGACCCTCGGAGGCATCCAGCAGCTCATTGGGCAGAGAGCCCCATCCACCACCCAGGAGAACTGTGAGTACCCCGAGCCATGGCTCTGGGGAGTTATTGAATAAGTTCATTAGGGTCGGGGCTGAGCCCACACCACCTCAATTAAGTAGACGCCCAGGTTGGGGAGACTTGAACTGAAAGTACCAGTTGTTCCTGTGTTATATTGGGCCCAACGAAAGACCCCAGGCCTGCAGCTGAGAGCGGTGAGGTACCCACCATCAGGGACAAATGTGGGTGCACCCACGGGGAAGGGGGTGGTTCTACTGGGACTGTACAGTGCATAGGAAGGTATAAGGTGATTGACCTCACCTTTCTTGTGGCGTACCCTAAATAAAGGGGTTGTAGTTTGCCATTGCTTCATTGTCTTTTGTGGTTATTCGAACATTGTTATTGAGGGGTGTGGGGCAATCGTTGGGAAAATGTGTCTGAGGGGTAAACCATGATGGGGCAGCTTCATTATTCCTGGGGGATGGTAACCTGTTCTTTGTCCACAGGAGCCCTTGCCACTACCCTGGGTGGAGGCACTGTGCCACCATTATCACCACGGCCAGAGCTGGGGCCCAGCCCCTCGGAGGTGTGTACTGAGTACCCCAAAGGCTCCGGGACAGGCCAGGTGAGTTACAGGAGCTGTTACATTTAATTCACACTACAATGACTATTTCGGTTACCAAAGTTGCTAACAATGCTTGTATTGCTTGTATGATCTCATTAAATGGCACCATTTAAAAAAGAGCAATACTTATTACAGCTCATTTAGCTATCTGTTATAATCAAATATTTACTACCAATACTTAAAAAGTCTCTTAACCAGTACCCTTCACGGAGCGCTTTCTTTATTACAGCTCATTTAGCTGTCTGGTGTTATTTAAAGTCATTCAATGTAAAGGAACACTGTGTTACATAATTTGAAATCAATTTGTTAATCACAGTTACTGATTTCTTAAATATTACCTAGATCCAGTAATGAATAAAATATCCTATTTCATATTTTTATTATTTACAATTCATTTACAGGTGTACATCCCACTGCTTTATACAAAGGCTGCCAAATCTATATTATCATTCAGACCCTTGCCTTCTCTGGATCTTAAAGCAAAGATCCAGAAACTTTCTCTCTGTCCTATGATTTGTTTCAAGTTGCCACTTCTTGGGCCCACAGTAACCCTTTCTAAGCCAGTAAACATAATTTCATGTTTTATATGTGGATCCTTACAACTTGTCACATGCTGAACTATAGCATCTGTCATGTCATTTCTTTCCAGAGCCCTGAGGTGGTCACTAATTCTAACCTTAAATTCTCTTCTGGTTCTACCTATATAGTAAAACCCACAAGAGCACTGCAATAAATACACCACAGCAGTGGTAGAACACAAAATAAGATATTTTATCCTGGACACCTGCTGTGTAATTGGGTTCTGGAAAGTGTTTGCTACTGTGATGTAAGGATCTATGTGATAACGGTGATGGCACATCGCCAAAAAAGTATTTCTGAGATATACTCCCCGACGCACAGCAAAATGGTGCCGGGAAGTTGGGATTTTCTGCTTTATGTGAGGGTCTGTACCCCCTGCACCCCCATACTTAAGGATTCTCAAGTCCAGGGGGTGCATGCTGGGGGAGTGCAAAAGCAGAAAAAATAAAAATTCAGGCCAGGCACAACAAAACATACCTGCGCCCAGACCCGAACCCAGCACCATTCCCACCTCAGCCCTGGACCCACCCACCCACCATGCCACAGAAGCAGCTTGCCGCAGCACCACCCCCTACAACCCCTCCATCCCCTCCCACCCCATGCTCAACATGTTCACCCCCCCATGCATGTAGGCATATAGCAACAGGATGTCGCTATTTCGTGCACCCACCCGATCCGGTCTCCCACCTTCCCCAGTTGCCCCGATGACAGGCACTGCGATTGAGTCACCCTTTCGGTAGGTGCCCAACTGTGGTCGCCAAAGTCATGGATTCCATGATGTAAGGACAAAACTTACAATTGCCACACCTCTTGGTTCCAACTGGAGGTTGCACAGACCACAATGTTTTATTTTGTGGTTCTAAAGGCAAATAAGACCTCACCACTTTATCTTTCACTGTCGGTGTGCGTTTGAAAATAAGTTTTGGAACCTCACTTATATGTTTCCTTATCTTTTCATCTGTTTTCAAAATCCCCCAATTATTTGTCAAACAGCTTCTTAATTCTGAGCTCCTTATACTAAACTGAGTAACAAAGCCTGTTTCTTGATACTGATTTAAGTTTTTTTTTGGACAGGGGTAGTGGCCCTTGGGATCCTATCTACAGCATCCACAGCTTTTTGTATTGTGGCTTGCCCATAGCCACGTTCCCTAAACCTCTGAATCTGTAACTCTCTGTATTTCAAAATCCTCTTTCTTAGTACAGTTACAAAGAGCTCTTGTCAGTCGATCCTTAGGTACATTTTGGGGTATATGTCTAGGATGGAAGCTACTGGCAAGGAGGAGACTGTTTCTGTCTCTTGGTTTCATGTACAGAGATGTACCAACTTCTCTCCCCCTTCTATCTTGAAAATCCTGAGGTCCAAAAAATGTATTTCTTGTGCATTCACAACTGACTTGAACCGTAAAAGCACATTTTTGGTGTGCAGCCATTTCACAAATTCAGTGAACATCTTATGTCAGCCCTTCCATACAATAATGATGTCATCAATAAAGCGACGCCACAAATCCAGATATGAGAAATATGGATTTGTGGCATTGCTTCTTATCCAATCCTGCTCCCACTTTCCCACATACATGTTAGCATAACTGGGGGCCATAGTGGCCCCTATTGCAGTTCCCTAAACTTGTTTATAGTAACTGCCTTGAAACAAAATAATTTTTGAGCCCAGTACTAACTCTGCCTATTGTAACAAATATGTAGTGGGAACCTCATGGGGATAGCTTTGTTGGTTCAGATAATACTCCATTGCCTCTAATCCACCTTTATGAGGGACATTTGTGTACAGGGCATCCACATCTAATGTGGCAAACAAACACTCTTCCTCAGTTTCCATTGACTCTAGTATATTTACTGTATAATGTGAGTTGAATCTTTGAGATATGAAGGTAAGTTTTGAAATAGTGGCTGTAAATGTGCATCTATAAACCTAGATATAGGCTCAGTGAGCCAACCTCCACCCAGGAATAATAGGTCTACCAGGTAGACTCTGTGGATCTTTATGTATTTTGGGTAGCCAATATATAGTGGGATCTATAGGGTGTGTGACCACTAAAGCCCTGTATTGAGCTTCAGATATGTACCCACAAATTAATCCTTCTTCCAAAACACAATCGAGTTTCCTTCTTAGATCCCAAGAAATATTACATAGATACATAGAAATGTGATGGCAGAAAAGGCCCACCAGGCCCACCTAGTCTGCCCACTTGCCTATTAATCTGCTAGGATATGTCCTGGTAACTTTTGATAAAATGAAATATCAGCTAACTAACTGACAGTGATTTCTGCAACATATTTATCTGTATCCATAATAACAATGTCTCCACCCTTATCAGCACTCTTTATTACTATATCCTGACTGGCTGACAAGTTATTAAGTGCAATACGTTCATGTCTTGTACAGTTATTAAAACATCTAGGCTGTGGAGACCACATTAAATCAGAAATATCTTGCTCACATTTCTTTACAAAAACCATCATAGCTGGACTCAAAACAGAACAATAACTGGATGTAGGTCTTAACGATGCATTCACAGGCATACCGTCATTACTTTCAACATGTTCAGAATCTTGAGTCCCATGTATAGTTTTCAAAGGGATTTTATGGGCAAAACGATGCAAATCTATTACTGTTTGAAACTGGTTAAGTTCTGGTAAGTGAAAAAGAGAGTCCTTTACTCACTACAGTCTCTTCATCCGATGTTAAATTATGTTTAGACAAATTAACAATAGCAGACTTTGAACACTCATCATTCAATATCTGTAACCCCCTCAACCTCTTACATAGAAACATAGACTTTGACGGCAGATAAGGACCGCTAGGCCCATCTAGTCTGCCCATTTCCCTACCTACAGGATAGGCCGCAGATCCTATTTAACCAACAGCCTATATCTTCCTGCCCCCCACAAGAATTGCCTTATGTCTGTCCCATGCATTCTTGAATTCTCCCACAGTTTTAAACTCCACAACTTCCTCAGGAAGGCTGTTCCATGCATCCACTACCCTCTCTGTGAAATAATACTTCCTCACATTGCCCCTGAACCGCCCTCCTTCTATCTTTAAATTGTGTCCCTTGTTCTTGCAAGTCTCTTTTCTGAAAGATGCTACCCTCTTGGACTTTGTTGATTCCTTGAGGTACTTGAAAGTTTCTATCATGTCCCCCTCTCCTTCTTTCCTCAAGGGTATACATATTAAGCTCTTTAGTCTCTCCTCATACGGCTTCTCTTGCAGACACTGCACCATTTTAGTTGCCCTCCTCTGGACTGCCTCTATCCTGTCTATGTCCTTGCGGAGATGGGGTCTCCAGAACTGGACACAGTATTCCAGATGGGGTCTCACTAACTGTCTGTACAGAGGGATAACAACTTCCTGTTTTCTGCTGCTGATGCCTCTCTATACATCCCAGTATACCCCGGCCTCCCTACTGCCTTCACATTGCTTGCTAACCTTAAGGTCATCTGATATTATTACCCCCAGGTCCCTTTCCTGTTTTGTTGTTGTTACTACCTCCCCACCCATTGTGTATTCTTCCCCTGGGTTCTTGTTTCCCAGGTGCATTATTTTGCACTTTTTTGCATTGAATCCTAGCTGCCATACGTCAGACCATTCCTCCAACCTTGCCAAGTCCCTTTTCATCCTTTCCATGCCTCCTTGTGTATCAACCCTGTTGCAGATCTTTGATACTTTTCCTTCCAGTCCCTCTGCAATGCCACTGATGAAGACATTAAAAAGGACTGGACCCAATACTGAACCCTGCGGTACCCCACTAGTAACCGCCCTTTCTTCAGAGTGGACTCCATTTACAATTACCTTCTGTGTCCTGTTGTCCAGCCAATGTTTTACCCAGGCTACCACCCTGGGACCCACTCCCAGGCTGGTTAATTTGACTAATAATCTTTTGTGGGACTGTGTCAAATGCCTTGCTAAAGTCTAGGTAGGCCATGTCCACAGCCCCTCCCTGGTCTACTACTTTGGTCACCCAGTCAAAGAAATCTATTAGATCTGTCTGACATGACCTTCCGGCTGTGAACCCATGCTGCCTTGGATCCTGTGCTCCACTGACCCCGAGGTACTCAACTATTCTTTCCTTCAGAAGTGACTCCATCACTTTCCCTACAGAGGTCAGACTGACAGGTCTGTAGTTTCCTGCCTCTGTCTTGGTCCCACTTTGTGAAGGGAATCACATCTGCCTTCCTCCAGTCCTCGGGTACCACACCATCCTCCCATGATTTATTAAAAAGAGTAGCCAGTGGTTTCACTAGTTCCTTGCTTAATTCTTTTAGAATTCTGGGGTGAATTCCATCAGGACCCATTGCTTTGTCCACCTTCAGTTTTAGGAGTTCTTGCAGAACCCTTTCTTCTGTGAAAGGACTGGGATTGACCCCCCCCCCCATCAAGAGTGCTTCTGTTAATTGGATTAGGCACTTCCCCCTCCTCTTTTGTGAATACTGAGCAGAAATATTACATCTTACATCCCTTGCCCCCCTCCTTGTCCTCTTCCCTCAAAGTAAGGTTCCTGAAATCTGGTCTTCCTCTTGCAGAGCCTTTGTTGGGGGGGGGGGAATGTTGTTGTTGCTTTTCTTGCTGAAGCTGAGGGGGATATTGACCCTGTTGCTCTGGAAAAACCTCAGGATTGCTGTCCGTGTCACTAGGACCTGATGTGTAGTCTACTATTGTAGCATCATCTACAGATCTAGTATTTCTTAGAATTGATTTTATTTCCCCCTGATTATTGGCTGGGGATTGTGCAGATGTCTTGACAGTTCTATTATTGCTCAAGTAAACAAATGGCCCAGTCCATAATCTTCCTTGTTGCGTTTAAAAGTTTTTCTGTTTGACCCTTTTTAGTTGTACATCATAATGTGCTACTTTATCTGTTAATTGTTTCTTATACTTATCAAAGTCTCCAGAGTTACAGTTCTCCCTGAGTTCCTTTTCTTTATTTTCTATATCTTTTGCTAAAGACTCTCTTGCATTCTCTAGAATCAGTTTAATGGAATCCAGTCCTGCATTCTCTCTCAGTGTATGCCACTTCTCCATGAAGATCACGTCGTTCGTTCCATATGCTGGCTTGTGAGTGATATGCAAGCCCCATGAAATTCTCTTCACAACTAGGTAAGGTTCTAGCATGATTTTATGCCAGTGCATTCTTCGACCCTTGAGTACAAGCTTTTCAAGGGACTTATAGATGGCTTTTGGACTTACTGGCTGTCCAACTGGTGTATTAACAGCCTCATTACTTAGCAGGGGATTACCACCTTCTGGATTGCTGAACACAGTATCCACAATGCTAGCCACACATGCATCTTCAACAACCGACTGCATTTTTGTTGCCAACCGAACTGCTTCACTTATTAGACAAAAGAACAGAATGCAAAAGCAAGTAAACACGGGTGAAAGTCAGGCCACACTGCACTAATTATTGCACTATAAAAACTGACCTTTCAAGCAAAATGGTAGCAACTCGTGTGGATATACTCGTGCAGCATAATAGTTCCAAAACAAACCACACCTAGAAATGACTGGTGCTATCGACTAAAAACTTTCAGTAAAACAAAAGGTCAGCACTTAGGTCATATCTAAAGTGCTTTTATTAGCAAAGTGCAACAGTGCATAGAAGCTGGCTCACAGACATAATGTCAGCAGGCAGGAAGGAAAAAACTTCTTACATTTCACTTGGTTACCCAGCAAGATTCGTCAGAGATATATGGCAACAACAACAACATGTTTAAATAGTGCTAAATACAAGTGCTTATGTGCATAATTGTGCTTTACTTATTTAAAACATAAACTTCTGCAATTAGTTTCCAGGGTTTTAAATAATCGATTAGCAGTTTTTATGTTCACTTGCGTGCATGCGCAAGGAACATTTTGGGAGAGTAGCACACTTGGAGGTATGCCTCTCCCACCCAATGCACTGCTTCCTTGAGCAGGCGCGGCGGTCCTGCACCATTGGGTGCAGGAGCTCAGTATGGCAGAGGTGTTCTCTGCTTCAAAGGAAAGCACTGCTGCCATACTGAGCACTGCCCCTCTTGTGTCACGCGCTGCCTCCCCCCGCGCGTCCGCCGCCCCCAAAGCTTTGGTGCCGCTGAGGCCCACCCCAGCTGGCAAATGTTGTTTGTCGATGGGGTGCCCAATCCCCGCCAGCTCCACAGCCCCCTAAGTCGCCCTGCTGCCATGCTGGGAGCCCACCCCAGCGCGGCAACGGTCCTTAGTTTGCCGGATGGGGTGCCCAATCCCCGCCGGCTCCTTGCCCCCGCTGCAGTTTGGCCGGCCAGGTGCCCATTCCCCGCCGGCTTCGGCCCACCCAGCCATCTTTCTGCTATGCTGGGAGCCCACCCCAGCATGGCAAATGTCCCACATAGTCTTTTTATTTTTAACCTGTAAAACAAAAAGCGGTCAGCGGCACGCCTCCCAGCCCCTCCCACAACCCGCACCCACCCACTGCGCACCCAGCCCCCCACACCCCCTTCACCCCATACTTACCTCCATACTCTGGCACGACGATCTTCGTGGACCGGGAACACGCCTGCACTCTTCAAAGCCGACCGCGAACTGAGGAAATGCGGTAAGCTGTATAATGGGCTACATGAGGGGTTTCAACTTTGCATATCTCAGTCATTTTTGGAATTTTTGCACAAATTTTCAACATGGGTTTTGGGACTCTTCTCATGAATGATGTCACTGTCATGGCATTATTTGGGCCAGCATGATTTCCCAGGCACTGTGCAGTCACTGCATGAAATCACTCTTTGGCCTTGAATAATGCCATGACAGTCACATCATTCATGAGAAAGGGTCCTGAACCCCATTGAAAATTTGGTGCAAAATTCCAAAATGACTGCTTTACGAAAGTGCTCAAGCAGTTCCTATGCAGGCTCGTAAGTTCGCTAATTTTCAATATTTTCACTCCAGATTTTCAACATTGCCATTTTATCACACCTCCTTATGAGCAGTACAGCTGTCATTTTCATCATCCTGCCCAAAATGTGTTTCTGCCCATGTAGCGCATACAATGGCGTAGTCGGTATAGCGAACTCAATGTATGGGACACATTAAGAAAATTACAGTGACACTGATCATGAGCAGAGGTCTTAAATGGCTGTGCTGGAAAATTGCATAAAAATTCAAAATGACTGTTTTATGACTTCGCGCTGCGCAGTTCCTACGCACGCCTATATGTTTGCAAATTTTCAATATTTTCACTCCAGATTTTCAACATTGCCATTTTACCACACCTCCTTATGAGCAGTACAGCTGTCATTTTTCACATCCTGCCCAAAACGTCTTTCCGCCCATGTAGTGCACAACAGCGCAGTCGGTGTGCAAAATCAATGTATGGGACACAGTAAGAAAATCACAGTGACACTGTTCATTAGCAGAGGTTTTAAAATGGCAATGTTGAAAATCTGGTGAAAAAAATCCTACAAATGACTGTTTACAAGCTGCATGTTGCACAGTTCCTAATGCGCGACGTCATAGGTTTGCTAATTTTCAATATTTCCACTCCAGATTTTCAACATTGCCATTTTACCACACTTCCTTATGAGCAGTACAGCTGTCATTTTTCACATCCTGCCCAAAACATGTTTCCGCCTATTAGCGCACAATGGGGTAACAACAAGTCATGCTGACAATTTATTGTGCAAATACCAGCAATCACACAGGGCATTAGGGTAAAAGCACCATACATGCCAAACACCACTGCAAATGCCTGCAAGCGAACATTCGGCATTGACAAATGCTTGTTTTTCTTGGGACAATGCTAAATGTACAGAAAGTATTTATATAGGTTTTCTAGAAGTGTTGTTTGTTAAACACAGTGAAGCAAGTGCTATGCATTTTCACAATGTTTTAGCACTTTCATGAGCAAAACGCTAATCAATTTTTGGAGTTAAATAAACCCCTGAGTTTTCATAGCAGAGGTCACCATTACTTAATTCATACTAGAATGACTATTTCTGATACCATAGTTATTAATGCTTATATTGCTTGTATGGTCTCATTAAATTGTACCATTTAAAAAAGAGACATTACTTATTACAGCTCATTTAGCTATCTGGTATAATCAAATATTTACTACCAATACTTAAAAAGTCTCTTAACTGGTACCCTTCAGGGAGCACATTCTTTATTACAGTTCATTTAGTTATCTGGTGTTAAAGTCATTCAATGTAAAGGAACCCTGTGTTACATAATTTGAAATCAATTTGTTAATCACAGTTACTAATTTCTGAAATATTACCTAGATCCAGTAATGAATAACAAATCCTACTTCATATTTCTATTATTTACAATTCATTTACAGATGTACATCCCACTGCTTTATAAAAAGGCTGCCAAATCAATCTTATCGTTCAGGCCCATGCCTTCTCTGGATCTTAAAGCAAAGATCCAGAAACTTTCTCTCTGTCCTCTGATTTGTTTCATGTCTTCACCTCTTGGACCCAAAGTAACCCTTTCTAATCCAGTAAATGTAATTTCATGATTTATTTGTGGACCCTTACGACTTGTCACATGCTGAACTATAGCATACTTCATGTCTTTTCTTTCCAGAGCCCTGAGGTGTTCACTAATTCTAACCTTAAATTCTCTTCTGGTTCTACCTATATAGTAAAACCCACAAGAGCACTGCAATAAATATACAACAGCAGCGGTATAACACAAATTAAGATCTTTTATCCTGGACACCTGCTGTGTAATTGGGTTCTGGAAAGTGTTTGTTACTGTGATGTAAGGACAAAATGTACAATTGCCACATCTCTTGGTTCCAACTGGAGGTTGCACAGACCACAATATTTTATTTTGTGGTTCTAATGGCAAGTAAGACCTCACTATTTTATCTATCACTGTTGGTGCACGTTTGAAAATAAGTTTTGGAACCTCACTTATATATTTCCTTATCTTTTCATCTGTTTTCAAAATCCCCCAATTATTTGTCAAAATGTTTCTTATTTTTAATGTAAATGATTTGTTACCATATACAGGTATCATCTTCTTATAAATACATACAATCTGATAGGAGGTAAATGGGAAATCAGTCTGAGCTATGCTGTTACCCTTCTGAAATCACCAGTCTGTGCCCTGGAGATTAAAACACCCGAGAATCACTACTGTAGCCAATTTGGCTGCTACACACATTTCTCCAGTCACCTGGACATCATGCCCTACTAAGTTATTTAGGGGCCTGTAACACACCCTCAGGGTGACTCTTCTACCCTCTTTTCCCCAAGCTCAACATAGAGTGATTCTATGATGTGGTTTGACCCTTCATATCCTCTTTCTCCTCAACAGTGACTCCCTCCTTTACAAAGAGGGACTACCTTCCAGCTTTGCTGTCTAGTCTGTATCCCTCTATCCTTGTATCACAGTACTCCCCCAAATTAGTCTTGATGAGTGCCATTAAGCCCCAGCTTTCAAAGTTCATCAGACTATCAAGCTCCCACATCTTGTTGGGTTGAGAAAGCTCAGGGTATGTGAACAAAACATTGGCAGATGCCAGTGTAGTGAGTTGGATATGCTAATAATGGAATAAAGCTTTTTTGATCAATGTTTACCAATTTGTTTCTGTGTGTGTGTGTGTTTCCACACTAGTGTCTGCTAGCCATACTATTCTTGCTTTTTGTACGTTATTGTGAGGGCTCCAGACATGGATTTCCTTAGCCACCTGATATTGCTTCTGTTGTGCACTCATCATGTTGGCCTCTTTGTAAGTAAGAATGGTTACTCGTCTATGCTTCCTTGACCCCCTCAAAGGTGTTGGAAAAGGATTTACATTAGGCTAGCTTAAGGACCTTATGGATACCTGTATGCATAGAAGCCACCAGCAGAGTGGTCTACTGGTTAGATCACTGAACAATAAACCAGGAGACCCAGGTCTGAATCCTACTATAGTCACTCAATCACTGTTACCATTCAGCAAATGACTTGGTTTTCCTGTGCTTCTCTCCTATTAGCTTTTAAATTAAGTAGAAGAAAGACCCCATGGAAAACAAAGTTTTCATCTTAGTTGAGCTATCCTGCATTACCAATCTGTATGATAGTGTTAGGAACCTGACCCATTTTTATAAGGAAAAATAAAATGACTGAAAACCTATTCTGCTCTGCCCTGTCCTGTACCTGTCCTTTACTTTCTATCTTTTTAAAATTTGGTTGTGCAAGCATATTCCCATGGGACCTATGACCTGGTCCTTCTGGAAACCATATACAGTACTTCCCGATCTTGGCTCTCAAGCAGCCTTTGTTTTTTTCTTTCTTTTCTCCCTTTTTCCTTTTTCCCTCTCCTTCAGTACAGGGTTATCCCCATCCCATGAAATTAGATTTATAGTGTCTGTAATCCCACACTTAGAAGTTGTTAAAATGATTGCAAGTTATTCCTTAAGTTGTGAAAGGAGCCATTTTTCTAAAAAAAAAAATAGTTTGTTAAAATACTAAATAAACACTGAAGGCAGTGATGTTTGTTAAAATAATAAATAAATACTGAAGGTAGTAAAGGGTTAATGTATACAAGCCTATGCTGGAGTTGTTTTTTGCTTGTTTATCTCAGGAAGCTCAGGAAGGACACCTAACTGAGGCGCATGGTGTGCTGAGAACAGAAGATCATAGGGAGGTCTGATCAGAAAAACAATAAATAGCCATAAGAAGACTGCAGAAAAGGGGTCTGTTGACACACAGTGAACTATCTGAGAAGAAGGGGACACACTGTCTAAAAAGCTGAAAAGAAGAAAGACCTAACTTAGTTAAGCAGGTTGACCTAAAGCTCCAAGGCATTACTTCCTACTGCTTAGAAAGGAGTCTACAATTTTGATACAAGCAAGAACTTTTTTAGAGGGCCTCCAAAGGATTGCTGCATGTGGGGTTTGTATGTGGGCACTGCCCCTCCTGACACCTGATCTGTAGTCAGGGAGTAAGGTAGGTGGATGCCCACCAGGGGAAGGGCTAGGGATTCCATGTCAATTTCAGGCAAGACAATTGCACATATGCAATGTGTGCACATTAAATCCCTCATGCACTATTACTGCTAGAAGCAATTTCAGTGCACAGCTATTTCCTCACACTGCTGTGTCAAAGAGGCCTGCAATGGTAGTACAATATTAATACAGTTTGCTTCATATAAATACTGTTTGCCAAATATAAAAAAAGTTAGTGTGCTTATTTAAAGTGCATACCGCTGTCCACACTACTGGCTTACTTATTGTCCACAGGTTTTATAAAGCACCAGTATGTTCCTCTGCAGTGTCTGTAGTCTGTAGCCTGCAAGGTTACTTTTGGCCACCGGCCCCTAACGAGTGTAATCATGTAATCCTGTTCAGCTGTTACTTGTCTAAAGGTGGAGACCTGATACATATGACCTGTTGGCTGATTCTGTCTGTCAGATGCTGTTGTCTTTTGTGCTCAGCCAACATGGACAGCAGTTGCTGTCAAACAGCAGCTTCCTATATTGTAAAGAGTGAGTGTACTCTGATAAAACTTATTGGAAATGTGTGCTTTACAATAAGAAGTGCAGTGCTATGCTGGCCTGGTGGTACAGAGTGCTGAAGCACTGGACGTCTCACCTCATGGCATGCCGGCGACCCAGGTTCGGGAGCGAGCCTGGGGCGTCGGATGTCAGTACGGGTGGGGGCAGGAGGAGTTGGATGGAGCAGCCTTCAAGGCAGCTGTCCTCTCCGGGGAGATGGGAAGGCATCCCTCACTCATGGCTACCCCCTGGTGGAGGCAAGGGGCTGCGCAAGCAAGGTGGCGGCGACCAATGGGTGGGTAGGAGGGTACATTATTGGGTTGTAAGGGCACATGCGTGCCTCCACATGAATTCATCCTTCTCCTGGGGTCCTCGGGTAACTGGGAAGAAAATGGAAAAAGACAGCTGGTGGCAGGATGGCAACCGACTCTCCAGAGGCACCGCTCCTGGACCGGGCATAAGGTAAGGCCCGGTAATTCCAGGGGAACGGAGCTGGGGGAGTCGGTCAGATGGGGGCTGCATGGTGTAAAGGAGAAATAAGGATGAGATAAAAAAAAGAAGTGCAGTGCTTGTTGTCACACTGTGGGTGATGAAATTTCAGCATATATTAACCACCACAATCACGTTCCAGATGCAGAAGAAATTACAGTGAATAAAGCAATTGCTGACGTGACACAGAAGGCAGTTTCTTCTCTTGAAGGCATGCATTTAATTGTTGTTGGTGCCACTGGGGGAGTCGATCCTGCTATCACTGGAAAATTGCCTTCAATAGCATGCCTGAAGTGAATGGCACAGTGTGCAAGTCAAAAGGCTAGTGTTGCTCCTGAGTTCTTGCTGACCTTGTTGTGCGCAGAAATGGTTTGTGGTGTTTTAGGCAGTGCGACAAAAGGGCTTCCAATGTCATAACCGTGTGGTTTGCTTGCGATGAATTGCTTGTGCTGTTATGACGTAATACCAGGGCTAGGTAGGCACTTAGGGGGTTCCCAGACAGTGGAGGAATTGTGGTCAGAGAGGAAGAGCAAGGGGATATTTACATTTTAAAAGTTCCAAAAGAAACTGCACTGAGAAATGACTGGTGCTATCGACTAAAAACTTTCAGCAAAACAAAAGGTCAGCACCTAATCAGGTCATATCTAAAGTGCTTTTATTAGCAAAGTGCAACAGTGCATAGAAGCTGGCTCACAGACATAATGTCAGCAGGCAGGAAGGAAACAACTTCTTACTTTTCGCTTGGTTACCCACCAAACTTCCTCAGAGATATGTGGCAACAATAACAACATGTTTAAATAGTGCTAAAACATGTGCTTATATGGATAGTTGTGCTTAACTGAATTAAAACATAAACTTCTGCAATTAGTTTTCATAGCAGATGTCACCATTACTTAATTCATACTGGAGTGACTTTTTCTAATACCATATTTTCTAACAATGTTTATATCGCTTGTATGGTCTCATTAAATGGTACAATTTAAAAAAGAGGAGATACTCATTACAGCTCATTTAGCTATGTGGTATAATCAGATATTTACTACCAATACTTAAGCATTTGTCAATGCCGAATGTTGTCTTGCTGACATTGGCATCAGTAGCGCAGGAGTTGAACAGATGAGTAATAGAAATGGCAGTGAAGTATGAAAGAGATGTCAACCCCACATCACCCTACAGAGACTGACAGGCACTAAGGTGTGCCTTTGGGCATCGGCCATAACGTTCATGGCATTTCAACTCACCCTACCCTAAAGTGCAACAAATATCGCATTGTACCTTGGGGTCCTCTGGCCTTATGCTCACTCCCTTGGCCATAACGCTCATGGCATTTTACCTCACCCTATCCTGCAGACACTGACAAGTGCTTAGGTGTGCCTTGGGGTGTTTGGCTTTACAGTCACCCCATTTCAAAAGGACATACACTGAAATGGGTGCAGCATAGGAGAATGGGGTGAACTGTGGGGCCAAAGAGTCCAAGGCACTCCTCGATGCCTGTCAGTGGCTTGATGGTGGTGGGGGGATAGTATGGCATAAGCATGACAGCCAGCAATACAATGGCACACCACTGACACCTGTCAGTCTGTACAAGGTGGGACGTTATGGTTAGAAACCCTAATGCCCCACCCGTTTGTTGATATTTGCACTAAAAATTTGCAATACACCATTTTTGTGACCCCCACCTTATGAAAGTGTTTGGGATCTCTGCTCATGAATAGTGGCACTGTGATTTTGTTAATCTGTCCCGAATGTTGATTTCTCACAGTGTCCACAATATTCTGCGCCAGATGTGGGAAAACACCATTTGGGAAGGATGTGAACAATGACAGCTGTACCATTCATAGGTAGGTGTGAAGAGATGGCAACTTTGAAAATTGTGAATAAAAATATTAAAAATGCTCAAATTTATGAGCATACATACAAATTGTGCAATGCATGCTCGTAACACAGTCATTTAGTGGAATTATTTCACCAAATTTTCAACATAGGCATTTTGGGACCTCTGCTCATATTCTTAATCTGTCCCGAACGTTGATTTCCCACAGCGACTGCGCCACTCTGTGCCAGTTGTGCGAAAACACATTTCAGGCAGGATGTGAAAAATGGCAGCTGTACTGTTCATAAGGAGGTGTGCAAAACTGACAATGTTGAAAATGTTGAGTGAAAATATTACAAAATCTTGAAGTTATGAGTGCACAAGGAAACTGCACAATGCACGCTTGTAACGTACTCATTTTGTGGACTTTTGTCACCAAATTTTCAACATAGGCATTTTAGGACATCTACTCATGAACAGTAACACTGTGATTTTCTTAATCTGTCCCGAACACTGATTTCCCACAGCAACTGTGCTATTCTGCACTGGTAGTGCGAAAACACATTTCAGACAGGATATGTAAAATGACAGCTGTATCGATCATAAAGAAGTGTGGAAAAATGCCAATGTTGAAAATCTGGAGTGAAAATATTACAGATTTGCGAGGTTATGAGCATGTGTGGAAACTGCGCAATGCACGCTCATAAAAGTAATTTTTTTATTTTTTTCACCAAATTTGCAATATGGGCATTTTGAGAGCCCACCTCATGAACAGTGGCACTGTCGTTTCGCAAATCGGTCCCGAAAGGTGATTTCGCACAGTGACCGCAAATCACCTTTCAGGACTGAATAATGCCATGACAGTAACTGAATTCAGGAGGTGGGTCCCAATAACCCCATGTTGAAAATTTGGTGAAAAATTCCCAAAAATGCCTGAGATATGCACCAAAGTTGAAAAAACCTATTTATGCTATTATACAGCTTGCAGCATTTCTTCAGTTCGAGGTCGGCTTTGAAGAGAGCAGACATGTTCCCGGTCCACCGAAGATCATCACGCCAGGATCTAGAGGTAAGTATAAGGTGAGGGTGTGTGTGGGGAGGTGGGGTATGCAGTTGGTGGGCACGGGTTGGGGGAGGGGCAGACAACAGGAGACCATTTTCTTCTTTTCAGGGTTAAAAAAAACAACGTTACAGACATCATGGGATGGTTTTTCCTTTCTACATGTACTCATAGCATGCTGGGGTGGGCTCCCAGCATGCCACCTGCGTGTTTTTGGGGTGGGGGACTGGAGCCAACGGGACTGTGCACCCCATCAGCACATACTGGGAGGGTCGCTGAGCTGAGGAGGATTAGGCACCCTTAGCTCACACAAGAAATGGGGACATGCCAATGGGGATTGAGCACCCCCTGTTGGCAAATTATGTTACAAGAGGTCATGCCAACAGGGGGGATTGGGCACACCCATTGGCTTTCTAAGGGACTGTATGAGGCAACGGTTGTCCCTCGGCATCCCCGTCATGGCCGCCATGACAGGGGACACCAGCAGTAATTGGCTGCTACAATCAGGGACCGCCTTATGGCAATCCCTGATTGCAGCAGCTACTTTCTTTCAAGGTGGTGGCATGTTTTTTCAACTGCTGTCATAGACAACGTGCTCTGCCTGGCCTCAAAAAGCAGTGGCACCAATGGTTGCAGCAGGACCGCACCTCTGAAACCTGCTTCTCCACTGAAGCAACAACAATATGTTGTCTGCACTGCACATGCAAGACAACATAAAAAGCCTCTTAACTGGTACCCTTCAGGGAGCGCACTCTTTATTACAGTTCATTTAGCTGTCTGGTGTTATTTACAGTCATTCAATGTAAAGGAACACTGTGTTACATAATTTGAAATCAATTTGTTAATCACATTTAATGATTTCTGAAATATTACCTAGATCCAGTAGTGAGTAACATATCCTATTTCGTATTCTTATTATTTACAATTCATTTACAGGTGTACATCCCACTGCTTTATACAAAGGCTGCCAAATCAATATTATCATTCAGGCCCATGCTTTCTCTGGATCTTAAAGCAAGATCCAGAAACGTTCTCTCTGTCCTATGATTTGCTTCATGTTTCCACCTCTGGGGCCCACAGTAACCCTTTCTAAGCCAGTAAATGTAATTTCATGTTTTACATGTGGATCCTTACAACTTGTCACATGCTGAACTATACCATATGTCATGTCTTTTCTTTCCAGAGCCCTGAGGTGTTCACTAATTCTAACCTTAAATTCTCTTCTGGTTCTACCTATATAGTAAAACACACAAGAGCACTGCAATAAATATACCACAGCAGTGGTAGAACACAAAATAAGATCTTTTATCCTGAACACCTGCTGTGTAATCGGGTTCCAGAAAGTTTTTGTTACTGTGATGTAAGGACAAAAATTAAAATTGTCACACCTCTTGGTTCCAACTGGAGGTTGCACAGACCACAATGTTTTATTTTGTGGTGCTAAAGGCAAGTAAGACCTCATTACTTTATCTTTCACTGTCAGTGCACATTTGAAAGTACGTTTTGGAACCTCTCTTATATGTTTCCTTATCTTTCATCTATTTTTAAAATCCCCCAATGATTTGTTAAAATATTTCTTAATTCTGAGCTCCTTGGACTAAAGTGAGTAACAAAGCCTGTTTTTTGATACTGATTGGTCCTACCATGATTTAAAGTTTTTTGGACAAGGGTAGTTGCCCTTGGTAGCCTATCTACAGCATCCACAGCTTTTTGTATTGTGGCTTGCCCATAGCCACATTCCCTAAACCTCTGAATTTGTAACTCTTTGTGTATTTCAAAATCTTCTTTCTTAGTGTAACCACCCAGTCCCTTGGGGTTACTAGAATTGCTTCAGTAACAGTGTTAGGCAGGGAGAGGCAGCTGATGATTAACTAGTTAAATATTTTTTCACCTGCTCACTCTTCTGTTTACACAATCCGGAATCACAGCACACAGAATGAAATCATTACCAGGGAAGTAAGTTACTGTGCTAAGTGCAAAGTTTTATTTTTGCCAAATGAGCTGCACATACGAGTACCCCTTAGCGCCTCGATAGTTACGCCTTCAAGAGGGAGTAAAGCCATGTGTGAGAGGACCCAAATGTAAAATGTACAGTGCTCATGACATCATCACTAAGTGACACACCAAATACAAAACCTTAAACAAGGTATAAATATATACAATTCCCATGTGCAAAAGTTCTTATAAATATAAACAAAAACAAATTACAGATTTACACCACTACAGCTTCTGACATCTCTATATTGCATTTTAATTTAATCACAGTAACGTCAATTTGTAAGTGCTGAGTGAGTTTTGTTCACTACTTCTAGAAACTTAAATAGCATGATTAAGGAGCCAGGCAGGAATAAAAGTATGCAGGAGAGACAGAGAAGGTGTAAAGGAAAAGGAAAGGAAAAAAGGAGGTAAGGGAGGGAAAGAAGAAAGGGGGAAGAAAAGGAAAGGAAGGAGAGGGAAGGGAAGGAGGAGGAAGGGGAAGGGAAGGTGAGCAGGAGAGGAAGAGGGAGGGAAAAGGGTGATAGGGTGGGAAAGGGAGAAGGGATGTGGATGGAGGGGAGGAGGTGGAGGGAAAGGGAAAGGAGAGACAAAGAGATGGAAAAGAAAAAGAAAAAGGGGAAGAGAAAGAAAGAAATGGATGGAAGGCAAGTGCAAAATCCTGATCTCCCTAAATTCATAATTCCAAAAGTACTGGGGATCTACAAAATGCAACTCCATCCAAAAAGGCCTAAGAGAGCACATAGAGTAGTATAAATGGACTTAAAAATGGATAAATACATATAATAGCTAATTCATCTTTTTTTTCCAAAAAGGTTTCAGGTCCCACTGTTCGTTGAGACCATCTGGTTTCACACTTTGAAATTTGTAAATCGTAAACTTTCTTTCTTAAAAAAGTTCATTGATCCTATCACTACCATACAGTGAAGGCTGTTGTCTGGCAACACCCATAAATCTGATCTCTCTAGCATCTGAACCATGTTTCTCATAAAAATGCAGACCCACCGGTGTATCTATTCTTACTTTGATAATATTTCTAAAATGTTCCTGCATTCAGCATTTCAAGGCTCTAGTCATCTGATCAATATATAAGCTATTACATGGACACCACGAGATACACACTTCAAAGGCAGTGTCACAGTTAATAAATTCTCTCAGATCAAACTTATCCCCTGTAACCGGATGTATAAATTCCTTCCCAGTCTGGCAATACCAGCAAGAAATACACCTTTGACATTTGTACATGCTGTTTGGTTTAGGGCACAACCAAGTATTCTGTATTCTATTCAATGGTACCCTACTGTGTATTAACGTATCCTTTATATTGGGGCCTCTAGAGAAGGATTGTTTCCAACAACTGCAGCTAATGATTGATCAGCTTAAAGTAAGTGCCAATTTTTGTAAATAATATTTCCCACCTGCCCCGACCAGTTATTATATTCTGTACTGAATATCAGGGGCTTAGGTTATACATTCTGGTTTAAGCCCTTCTTGTCCTGGTTTTTCAATAAATCCATCCTGTCCTTGACCCTAGCCTTTCTCATGGCTTCAGATACCACAGTGTCATCATACCCCCTCTTCAAAAACCTATCCCTGAGTTCCTCTGCCTGCTGACAAAAATCAATATCCTCTGAGTAATTCCTACGAAACCTGAGGAATTAATTGTAAAGAATAGAGTTTTTGAGTCTAACCAGGTGGGCACTATCAGCCTTCAAAAGTGAGTTTATTGTAGTATGTTTACGATAGTCTTTTGTTCTTATTTCAGTTTTAACCTCATCAACTGGCCTTCTATTTACTTGGCGTCAGCTGAGACTGAAGTGATGAGCTCATATGGAACTCTCGCAGCAGCATAACTCTTGTGCCAGCTGTTGAGGTGGGAGATAGAATGTTGAGACAGCAGTCAGTTAGAGTCAGTGTTTTAGAGTGAGAGTCAGAGTGTGGGGGTGAGAGCTGCTCTGACAGTGGGCTCTGAGTCTAGGGCCCAGGATTTCTCACCCTAGTTTGGTAAGTCTCAGCTTGCCAAGTGAAGTGGTGGAGACCTTTCTTCACCAGAATTTCCTGATTTTCATCCCTGGAGGGGTGAAAAGGATTGCTAGTCAATGGATCCAAGGGGCAATCCCCTGTTTGGTCCAGGACATTTTGAAGCTGTCTGAAATGTCTGACAGTGAGTGTAATCTGACTTTTTTGCCAGAGGGAGCAAGTACTTGTTCTGTTGTGTTTCGTGCCTAAAGGGAAGGCACAACATTTTTTCCTGTAAGTACAGATGAGCAAGACTGTTTTTGAAGTTGGCTGAGGTGTGTGATGTCTAGAGGTATGACTATATCACAGTATTCAGGACTTTTACCTTTACACTACCTAAGTGGTGTTTTTGAATGCTGAATGCAAAGTCTTCATTCAATAGCATTTCAAGAGGTGTTTCAAATGTTTAAGGTGTAACTCTGAAAGAATGACTTGTTCTGTTGTGTTTCACGCCTAAAGGGAAAGCACATTTTTTCCCGTAAGTACAGATGTGCAAGACTGTTTTTGAAGTAAAGTTGGCTGAGGTGTGTGATGTCTAGAAGTATGACTATATCACAGTATTCAGGACTTTTACCTTTACACTGCCTAAGTGGTGTTTTTGAATGCTGAATGCCAAGTCTTCATTCAATAGCATTTCAAGAGGTGTTTCAAATGATTAAGGTGTAACTCTGAAAGAATGACTGAGTGTGAATTTGTGAGCAAATGGTGGGTAGAACGCCATCTAGAGTAACCAGTTCAGGACTAGCAGGTTCAGTAAGGGTACCTGGTTGCTTTAGACAAGTGACCAAATGTCTTAAGAGGATTTTTAACCCTTGGAGTGGGTTACAGTTTCCTCACTGGTTATGGAAGAATTGTGCTAGTGTTAGCAGAGTGTGCTTTGAGTTGTGGCCCAAATGCCACTAAAAGCAAATATCCTATGTCCTACTGTGGTTGGAATACAAAGAGTTTCTGTCAGTTACAGTTCAATAGAAAGGAAGCATTGGAAACGTGATTTGTTACCAGGAAAATGCCACCCAAATGTACTGTTAGTGTGCCTCCTGTTCAAGTGGGGAAACATAATGCTGCTTGTGTGTTTTCAATTAGTTAATGGACAGTAAAACATTGCAATGTGTGTCCTGGTCTCTGTATCAAAAAGTACTTAAAGACATTTTAAAATGCAATTTTCAAATACCAAATGTATTGTGGATTTTAAGGAAGAGACTTAGATATGTGCCCCGAAAGTTTCATGTGCTTAGTGTGCAAATTGGGAGTGTCGTTAAAGAAAATGTCCAGAAACTGTGGTAAAATGGTCAAAATGGCGCTCCCTTCACTGAAATTACAGCTAAGGAAAAAAGTTAGTTTGCAGTTTAAATTTGCTCCTGCTCAATGATCGCTGTGAAGGAAGATCAAGTGAGGAGAGAGAGTCTCATTTGCATGGCATTGAGTGATCGATGTGGCTGCATGCAGTTCCACCACCTGGCCAGTGTCTGTGTGCTGTAGAGTGTTTGCAGAGGAGAGAGGGAGAGAGAGAGAGAGAGAGAGAGAGAGAGAGAGAGAGTGGTGTGCCAGCTGGTTAGACCAGGATCAACCATCGAGGAGCTTGTTAGCGTTCTAAATTTAACAAACAGACTTTTAAAGTGTAATTATAGGCTCAACCTGTATTCTGACTGACTAGAGAGTGATCGAGGTGATTGTGACTTCAATCAGCAGGACCACCAGCTGATTCCTCCCCAGAGGCCTTCCTTGAATCAGTAGCAGGCCGAGATTTTCAATCGGAGGGAACCAGCTACTGAATACAGTAAGTAAACCAGTAAACTAAGTAAACAAACTGTGTGTGAATGCAAAGCCAGCTAAAACCTGTGTGGAAAAAATCTGATTTATGTGCAATGAAGGGCTGTGAATTGTAAAGGCAGGTGCAGCAAACAGTAAATTCTGAACAATAGACTGTGAGCAATGAGATATGGGTACAGCAACAATGAGTTTTTCTGAGCAAAAAGGACTGTGATTTGTAAAGGCAGGTGCAGCAAACAGTAAAATCCTGAGCAAAGAAAGAACTGTGGGGCTTACAAAGCTGAGATGTGCTACCAGAGACAATTGTTTGCAGTTTAAAGTAATTTCAGTTGCCAGAAAGGTCATAAACCCAGTTTTTGAGCAAGCTGAACAGAGTGTGATGCATGATAAAAGATACAGATGCCATGACAGGGAGGGGTCAGCAGTATAAACATAGCAGCAGGGAGCCATTCTGTGAAATATTCCTAGAAGCCAGCATGTGAATTGTGTAACAAAAGGTTTATGTGTTTACTTTAAGATATGGCTTCTGGGATCACCTCGATACTCCGATCATGCCCATGCTATGATCGCAGAGGAGATGGCAATACTGAGAGAGGTAGAGAAAGCCTACTGTGGTGAAAGGTTACCTCTGGATGTAGTAATTCCTAGCTATGCAGTAAGACTATGGATTGTGTGTCTAAAGGCTGGAAGGGATGTTTTTCTGATACCCCATTGCTCAGACTGCCTTGCAAAATTTTGAATGAGCAGGCGTACAGCTCCAGAGAGGGTAACAAGAATTTGGTTGGATCCCACGTGGACCTTGGCAGGGGACCCTGCCAACAGCAGTAGCAGCATGCAGCACCAGGCTGAATCTGTTGGGGAAAGTTCTACTAAGTGTGCCACAGAAAGAGCAAGTGAAATTGATGAAGATCCACTGCAAGGGCAGAAACAGAGAAAGTTTCCCACACCTGTGTCCCAAATGGATACTGCCACAGAGGGATCAATTGACCCATGGAGACAGGATCCGAGTCCTAGCCTGGTGGAGGAGGATGAAGTACAAGAGACATTGAACTGGGAGGTGTCCACCTCTACACCCAGTGAGGAATGGAATGTCTCAGGATTGAGGACATTTGCTCACTCTTGAGCACAGATCATGAGTGATGAAGCAGATTATCTTCACGGAGAGGGGCCACCATGAGTTGCCCCATGCTCTTGCCTCAGAGGAGCCACTAGCAGTTGAAGGAAGCTCAAGTAACTTGTCCCAAGAAGTAGTGGAAGGAAAGTTCTTTCATGCTATGAGTTTAAAATACTGGATTGACCAGGACTACTCACCCCCAAGCAGGGCCTCTGGCCGCAGTCTAGTAAAGAGGAGTGACTGATCCATAGAAGGGCTGAGGCTATGTATGGGAAGTCCTATCCCACTTTTTCTTGCCGAGTCTGGAAGGAAATTGAGAAAAAACAGGCAATCCTAGCATATGGAGGAGGCAAGGAAGAATATGCATCCAGAGGCACCAGAATGTGTAAGGGACAAAATCAGCAATGACTACCTTAGATTCTGGAGACTAGGCAGGACTCTGTTAATTGACACTGTGCGAATTGTGGATGGGGCTGGGTGTGAGACATTTCACAACATTAACCTGGCACATACATATGAGGTCATAGTCCATTCCCCACACATTGAGTGGTACTACTCTTAATGGTGCCACCCCCTGAGAATATGCCCAGCATGCCTTAAGGAAGTGCGCAGTGGCAGGCCAAAAACGTCTGTCATCTGAAGCAGCAGTATCTATGGAGGAAGGAGTAGCTTTTCTGATATTCCAGGATTTCTTCAGGTGTATCCAGATTCATCAGCCCAGCAGTTTTCCTCTTTCATCATCTGGTTTTCCAGGACATCAGCCCAACAGTATCTGGAGATTTTTTCTGGTCTGAAGGGAGAAGGTCCTCAGTTTGCAGAGTAAGATGAACTTTTTCATTCTTCAAGGAGCTGGTAAGACAACCCCATTTTTTTATTTACATTAACTGACTTTACACAACACATTCTACATTTGAAGACTATCCAAGGAACTTTAACGTTTTCATCAAAGACTCTCCCCATGGATTGCAGTGCTATGCAGGCCCTGTCCTGTCCAAGAACTGTTCTTCAGCAGGCTTCAGCCTATGAGAGACTCTTTCATGGACAATGCCTATGGGCAACAGTGACATTGATCCCTAAATTAAAACTTTGTAGGGAATTCCATCCCCAAAAATGTGTTGTATAAATGTTTTCTTTCCATTTTTTACTTTTATACTTTTATAAAAAGTTTTTTTGGGGGGTTCTTTAGTGTTGAGTGGAGGTTTAGGCACTGTGTGGAATGCAGAATGTGTTTTGAACTTTTCTTCTCTTGCAGGTGTTCCTCAAGAAGAAAAGAGGAGGATGCTTGGAATTCATCTGAGTTCCCCTTTTCATACTGTTTTTTAGAAATATTTATGGTTAACAGGGTGTTAACATGTTTTTCTTCACAGGTGCGATTTTTGGGAAATGTAATGCAATGTAGTGTATATGTTCCTTTCTTTATTGTCCACAAATACCCTTGGAAGTTTAGGGGGATAGGTTTTTCCCCGGTAGGTAGCCTCGGTCAGATAGTCATCCCTAGAGGGCTAGGGGTATAAACAGACTGGTGGTCCTGATCTGCAGTAGGGGCTCTCAGTACTGGTCTATTAGGGCATGCTTCAAGCAGTTTTCTTGGAGCCACTGAGAATCCATAGATAGATCATAGGATAGGGGCTGAAGTTTCATCAGCTGGCTTCTATTCCTTTAGTGTTACCTGCCTGTGGTTAGCACATGGTAGGGAAGGACTTGCGCAACCTCCCCATAGGTAACACAGAGGGTAGGATGGCCAAGTGCCAGATGGAGATATGAATGCAGACAATCATTCATCTGGTATGTGGTGAGTGTAACCACTCAGTCCCTTGGGGTTACTAGAATCCCCTCAGTTACAATGCTAGGCAGCTGGTGATTAACTAGCTAAATGATTTTTCACCTGCTCACTCGTCTGTTTACTTGGCTTTAACTGAGAATGAAGTGATGAGCTCATTTGGAACTCTCGCAGCAGTATAACTCCTGTGCCAACTGTTGAGGTGGGAGATAGAATGCTGAGACAGCAGTCAGTTAGAGTCACTGTTTAGAGTGAGAGTCAGAGTGTGAGGGTGAGAGCTGCTCTGACAGTGGGCTCTGAGTCTAGGGCCTAGGATTTCTCACCCTAGTTTGGTAATCCCCAGCTTGCCAAGTGAAGTGGTGGAGACCTTTCTTCACCAGGATTTCCTGATTTTCATCCCTGGAGGAGTGAAAAGGACTGCTAGTGAGTGGATCCAAGGGGCAATCCCCTGTTTGGTCCAGGACATTTTGAAGCTATCTGAAATGTCTGACAGTGAGTGAAATCTGACTTTTTTGCCAGAGGGAGCAAGTACTTGTTCTGTTGTGTTTCGTACCTAAAGGGAAGGCACAACATTTTTTCCTGTTAGTACAGATGAGCAAGACTGTTTTTGAAGTTGGCTGAGGTGTGTGATGTCTAGAGGTATGACTATATCACAGTATTCAGGACTTTTACCTTTACACTACCTAAGTGGTGTTTTTGAATGCTGAATGCCAAGTCTTCATTCAATAGCATTTCAAGAGGTGTTTCAAATGTTTAAGGTGTAACTCTGCAAGAATGACTGAGTGTGAATTTGGGAGCAAATGGTGGGCAGAATCCCATCTGGAGTAACCAGTCCAGGACTAGCAGGTTCAGTAAGGGTGCCTGGTTACTTTAGACAAATGGCCAACTGCCTGAAGAGGGTTTTTATCCCTTGGAGTGGGTTACAGTTTCTTCACTGGTTATGGAAGAATTGTGCTAGTGTTAGCAAAGTGTGTTTTCAGTTTTGGCCCAGATGCCACTCAAAGCAAGTGTCCTATGTCCTACTGCGGTGGGAATACAAAGAGTTTCTGTCAGTTACAGTTCAATTTTTGGTTTTCTGCAAGTTCCAAGTGCAAGATGTGTAAACCTTGGGGGTCTACCCTTGATTTAAAGAACATCTTTTGAATAAAGTCCCACAGTAGAACCCCAGCTATCATCTGGACAGTTACATTATTGATTCTTGGGTGGATTTTCTGGGTACCCCTCCAGAAGATAGATCTTGTATATGCCTTGCAAAACATCTCTCCCCAGGACCTGGTTTGTAAATACCAATGGTTATCTTTTTGTACACCCTCACCCCTTGATCTCTAGAGAATGAGCCAGCATACATTCCCAAAGCTAGGGGTGGTACCATTTCTAAATGTTTGAGTGTGTGGCCAGTATGAGTTCCAGTGATTAAAATAAGGGGTGTTAACTGAGTAAAGTAATGGGGGGTACATTAATACAGTTATGAAGAGCTCTTATCAGCTGACCCTTAGGTATTTTTTAAGGTATATGTCTAGGATGGAAGCTACTGGCAAGGAGGAAACTGTTTCCATCTGTTGGTTTAGTGCACAAAGGTGCATCAACTTCTCTCCCCCCCTTCCATCTTGAAAATCTTGAGGTCCAAAAAATATATTTCATGTGCTTTCACAACTGACTTGAACTGTAAAAGCACATTTTTGGTGTGCAGTCATTTCACAGATTCAGTGAACATCTCATGTGAGCCCCTCCATACAATAATGATGTCATCCATAAAGTGACAACACAGATCCAGATATGAGAAATATGGATTTGTGGTGTCACATCACACTTGAGATGTTCACTGAATTTGTGAAATGGCTGCACACCACAAATGTGCATTTATGGTTCAAGTTAGTTGTGAATGCACAGGAAATACATTTTTTGGACCTCAGGATTTTCATGATAGAAGGTTCCACCACCTGAGACCACAAGCACGGACTCTTCCAGCAAAGAGGTACAGCAAAGCCGAATTTTTTTCACCCACCTGCCCATCCCTCCTCTAGGTTCATTATTATATAGGCAGCCTTCCCCCACCCCATCTCATTCTTTGGTCTACTCCTTTCCATCTTTCTGAAATGTCTCTCACATTGACACTCTCCATAGGATAACAGCGCTGCACATTACCATTTCATATAGCAGTGTAAGACCATATTGGTGCAGCCTACTTTACCAAACATATTCCCATCTGATACAGCAGTGTAAGACCACATTGGTGCAGCCTAATTCAGCAGCATCCTACCTCCTTTTAAAGTACCAGCTACCGAGGGAGACCACACATCTTCAGTGATCATATAGGCTTGGTGCCATCTGCTAAAGAGGCAGTTGTAAGCACGAGAGTGGTGTCTGCAGTTTCTACTGGAATCATTACAATCAAAAAATGAATCACATCGCAGTGTTTATTTAAATAGAGGACTTCTGGCTGCAGTGCTGTCAGTCCAGTATATTTCATAAGCACTAAATTCACACATAGAAAAACAAGAAAAGTTGTTAATTTAAACAAACATCACAATGCTTATTGCATCTATAACACCACATGGTTTAATCGTTTTTGTAATTGTTAATCCAGTGTCAGTTTATTCCCATGGTACTGTGTCTACTCATGTGTATAGTGGAAATAAACTGACAGTTAAATTTAAGGATTATGCAGTATATATTTTGTTGGATGGCTTCAGGATGGTAGAGAAATTTGGAAGATTGATTTGGCAGCTGCTTTCTGTCAGATATAAATAGAAAGTTTAGCAAGTCTTTCACATACTGTATCTGCTCTTTGTCTTAGCAGGCCACGTTCCCCTCCTTCACCCAAACAAACTGAGACATACACAGTGCTTTGGAGAAAAATAGCTGCAGCCATGTGTTTATTGAAACCAAATTGTAACTCCAAGATACATTATTATTAATGTCAAATGTGCAGCAAGGGAGTCATAGCAGGTCTTTTGACAATCAAAGATTTTTAATATCTTGGCCACCCCCATTCTCCATGGGCTCCAACAGATGGGTATGGCCTCTGGAGGGCCTTCAGCCTCCAAGGCATAAGAGAAGGCTCCTGAGCCATGTTACGTGCACCCCTCCCCATTGGATGGTGTTACACCTGAAAGCCATGCCCTAAGAGGCTAGCCCTCCAACAGCCCCCCACAGGGGGTACTCCAGCCATCCAGGCCCTCACCTCTTGCCGGCCTTGGGGTGAACCATCTGCACACGATGCATGATTCCCTGTTACCCGCTTTGTACAGACTTTGCAAGACTACCATTCCACCACCTATTATATGACTGTGATGCTCTACTACTAAAAACTACCCTACAAAACTCTTTTTACCTCACCAGAGAAGGTAAAAAACCTGGAAAACCTCATGGGAAAAAAAATTGAAAAATTCCTTCTCAATCCCTAATGTTTTCCCTACACCCTGCCATTCCCTTACCCTGCTTTTATGAGGGTGGGAGGGATGGAAATCAGGCCAGGGAAGAGAAGCAAGAGAGGTCTGCACAGCTGTGCTAAAATGTAAATATAAAGTCAGCACATGGTCAGGTTTTGCTTGCTTGATTAGCAAAGTGCAACGGTGCATAGAAGCTGGCTCACAGACATAATGTTGTCAGCAGGCAGGCAGGAAAAAACTTACATTTCACTTGATTACCTACCAGTCTTCATCAGAAATATGTGGCAACAATAACAACATGTTTAAATAGTGCTAAATACATGTGCTAATGTGGATAATTGTGCTTTACTTATTTAAAACATAAACTTCTGCAATTAGTTTCCATAGCAGAGGTCACCATTACTTAATTCATACTAGAATGACTATTTCTGATACCATAGTTACTAACAATGCTTATATTGCTTGTATGGTCTCATTAAATTGT
Source organism: Neoceratodus forsteri (assembly GCA_016271365.2). Taxonomy (NCBI): domain Eukaryota; kingdom Metazoa; phylum Chordata; order Ceratodontiformes; family Ceratodontidae; genus Neoceratodus; species Neoceratodus forsteri. The sequence continues at coordinate 1,088,187,444 of CM028132.1, read as the reverse complement.
ACCATTTAAAAAAGAGGCAATATTTAAATACAGCTCATTTAGCTATCTGGTATAATCAAATATTTACTACCAATACTTAAAAAGTCTCTTAACTGGTACCCTTCAGGGAGCACATTATTTATTACAGTTCATTTAGCTATCTGGTGTTAAAGTCATTCAGTGTAATGGAACACTGTGTTACATAATTTGAAATTAATTTGTTAATCACAGTTACTGATTTCTGAAATATTACCTAGATCCAGTAATGAATAACATATTCTACTTCATATTCTTATAATTTATAATTCATTTACAGATGTACACCCCACTGCTTTATAAAAAGGCTGCCAAATCAATATTATCATTCAGGCCCATGCCTTCTCTGGATCTTAAAGCAAAGATCCAGAAACTTTCTCTCTGTCCTCTGATTTGTTTCATGTCTCCACCTCTTGCACCACAGTAACCCTTTCTAATCCAGTAAGCGTAATTTCATCATTTGTTTGTGGACCCTTACAACTTGTTACATGCTGAACTATAACATACTTCATGTCTTTTCTTTCCAGACCCTTTAGGTGTTCACTAATTCTAACCTTAAATTCTCTTCTGGTTCTACCTATATAGCAAAACACACAAGAGCACTGCAATAAATATACCACAGCAGTGGTATAACACAAATTAAGATCTTTTATCCTGGACACCTGCTGTGTAATTGGGTTCTGGAAAGTGTTTGTTACTGTGATGTAAGGACAAAATGTACAATTGTCACACCTCTTGGTTCCAACTGGAGGTTGCACAGACCACAATGTTTTATTTTGTGGTTCTAATGGCAAGTAAGACCTCACTATTTTATCTATCACTGTCGGTGTGCGTTTGAAAATAAGTTTTGGAACCCCACTTTTATGTTTCTTTATCTTTTCATCTGTTTTCAAAATCCCCCGATTATTTGTCAAAATGTTTCTTTCTTTTAATGTAAATGATTTGTTACCATATACAGGTATCATCTTCTTATAAATACATACAATCTGATAGGAGGTAAATGGGAAGTCAGTCTGAGCTATGCTGTTAGCCTTCTGAAATCACCAGCCTATGCCCTGGAAATTAAAGCCCCCAAGAATCACTACTGTAGCCAATTTGGCTGCTACACAAATTTCTCCAGTCACCTGGACATCATGCTCTACTAAGTTATTTAGGGGTCTGTGACACACCCTCAGGGGTGACTCCTCTACCTTCTTTTCCCCAAGCTCAACATAGAGTGATTCTGGTATGTGGTTTGCCCCTTCATATCCTCTTTCTCCTCAACAGTGACTCCCTCCTTTACAACGAGGGACTACCTTCCAGCTTTGCTGTTTAGTCTGTATCCCTCTATCCTTGTATCACAGTAATCCCACCCCAAACAAGTCTTGATGAGTGCCATTAAGTCCCAGCTTTCAAAGTTCATCAGACTATCAAGCTCCCACATCTTGTTGGGTTGAGAAAGCTCAGGGTATGTGAGCAAAACATTGGCAGATGCTGGTGTAGTGAGTTGGATATACTAATAATGGAATAAAGCTTTTTTGATCAATGTTTACCAGTTGTGTGTGTGTGTGTGTGTGTGTGTGTGTGTGTGTGTGTGTGTGTGTTTCCACACTAGTGTCTGCTAGCCATGGTATTCTTGCTTTTTGTACGTTATTGTGAGGGCTCCAGACATGGATTTCCTTAGCCTCCTGATATTGCTTCTGTTGTGCACTCATCATGTTGGCCTGCTTTTAAGTAAGAATGGTTACCAGTCTATGCTTCCTTGACCCCCTCAAAGGTGTTGGAAAAGGATTTACATTAGACTAGTTTAAGGACCTTATGGATACCTGCATGCATAGAAGCCACCAGCAGAGCAGTCTACTGGTTAGATCACTGAACAATAAACCAGGAGACCCAGATCTGAATCCTACTATAGCCACTCAATCACTGTTACCATTCAACAAATCACTTGGCTTTCATGTGCTTCTCTCCTATTAGCTGTTAAATTAAGTAGAAGAAAGACCCCATGGAAAACAAAGTTTTGCATCTTAGTTGAGCTATCCTGCATTATGGTATGGTATGGTAAAATTGTATTTATACAGTGATACAGCCATTAGGGTTCTGAAAATCCCTGTTCACAAGGCTTACCTGTTTACATTATGCAAAATTATTACAACTATACATTTATAACAATACAAGTTACAGAAAAGTACAAAACATTACTTCAGAGTTTTACAAACGCATCAATAACAGGCATGTTAGCATTTTTAGATTTACATTAATTTCACCTATTACAACAACAACGAAAACTAAGTTCGTGATTCAGGCCTTTTTTGAAAACATGATCAGTAGTTGTTAGTTCACGTAGAAAAGGAGGAAGACAATTCCAGCTTTTAGCTACTTGATATTGAAGGGTCATTTCACTAAATCGATTTTTTAACTTTGGTATTATTAAATCTCTAGCACCAGTTTTTCTTAAATTTAAACCATGTTTTGATTTTTGTAATTTGTTTTAAAGTTATCTAAAGATTGATTTTAAATATATTATTAACCTGATTTAGCCAGATTCCCTGTAGACCGTAAGTCTAATGGAATCCAACCCAAATCCATATACATAGTGCAATGATGAGTTTTAAAATCACACCTTAACACAAATCTTGCAAGCTTATTATAAAGTGTATCCAAGTTATTTAAATGTTTTCTTGCTGTATGTCTGTAAATATGTCTTCCATAGTCAATAACCGGCATTATTAATTGATTGATCATAATCAATCTTGTTTCTCTTGTCATACAATTTGATATTCGTCTCATAGCTCCAATCTTAATGTGTTTTCTTTATTAAATTTGTTATTTGATATTGGAAAGTAAGACACTGATCTATATGTACCCCTAAATATTTATATGTTTCAGTTTGTTCTAAAAACTTACCCTCTTGTGTCTTTATATTTAATTTTGAAATTCCCTTTAAGTCCAATGCAAATGACATAACCTGTGTCTTTTTACTATTAACTAATAAACCCAGAGATGAAAAGTGACCTTGCATAATGCTAAAGCCACTCTGTAAGTTTAGTTCTACTTCAGTTGTAGTTTTTCCCTCTGCTACTAAAACTGTATCGTCTGCATATAGACGAATTTTTGAATATCCAATTTTCTTTGGTAAGTCATTTAAATAGACTATGAACAGGAGGGGGCCCAGGATAGATCCCTGGGGAACCCCTCTTGTTACATAGTCCATTTTTGACTGGTGTCCGTTTAGGACAACAAATTGTGATCTTTTATCAAGGTATGATATAAACCAATTGCAGGTTTCTTCCTCCACCCCTATTTTCATTAATGAGTTTATCAAAATAGTATGGTTTACTAAATCAAATGCTTTAGATAGGTCCACGTATACCTCACCCACGGACTTTGCTTCCCCAAGAGGGGTTGTTATGAGATCCAAAAAGTCAGTGAGTGCGGTAGCCGTGGACCTACCCTGCCTAAAACCATACTGTTGTTGAGTCAATTTATTATAATTTGCCAAGTAGTCCATTAACTGATCATGGACAATTTTTTCAAATAACTTGGATACTGTGGACAACAAGGCTATTGGATGGTAATTTGAAACATCCTTTGGATCCCCTCCCTTATCTATTGGTATCACTTTGACTAATTTCCAACTAGAGGGAAACTGTCCCTCTCTTAGACTCCAATTAAAAATGTCCCTTAGTATAGGTGACAATTCCATAGCAGCCTCTTTTAATAATTTATTATCTATTCTATCTGGGCCACTTGCTTTATTTATTTTTAATCTATTTATATTTTTTTAGAACTTCTTTGTTTATCACTCTCTTAAACCTGAATTTGGGTTCTTTCTCATCTTGGGGACTCTCAACCTTTACTTCATTCAAGGTATTAGTTTTAGTTATGAGATCTAATTTCAGATCGGGGAGGTTTATGAAATAATCATTCAAAAGTTCTGCAGCTTTATTTGTTTCAAAGCATTACCAATCAGTGTGATAGTGTTAGGATCCTGACCCATTTTTATAAGGAAAAATAGAATGACTGAAAACCTATTCTGTTCTGCCCTGTCCTGTACCTGTCCTTTACTTTCTATCTTTCTAAAATTTGGTTGTGCAAGCATATTCCCATGGGATCTATGACCTGGTCCTTTTGGAAATCATATACAGTACTTCCCGGTCTTGGCTCTCAAGCGGCCTTTGTTTTTTCTTTCTTTTCTCCCTTCTTCCTTTTTTACTCTCCTTCAGTACAGGGTTATCCCCCCATGAAATTAGATTTATAGGGTCTGTAATCCCACTCTTAGAAGTTGTTAAAATGATTGCAAGTTATTCCTTAGGTTGTGAAAGGAGCCATTTTTTCTAAAAAAAAAAAAAAAAGGAAAAATAGTTTGTTAAAAGACTAAATAAACACTGAAGGCAGTGATGTTTGTTAAAATAATAAATAAATACTGAAGGCAGTAAAGGGTTAATGTATACAAGCCTAAGCTGGAGTTGTATTTTGCTTGTTTATTTCAGGAAGCTCAGGAAGGACACCTAATTGAGCATGGCGTGCTGAGAACAAAAGATCATAGGGAGGTCTGATCAGAAAAACAATAAATAGCCATAAGAAGACTGCAGAAAAGGGATCTGTTGACACACAGTGAACTATTTGAGAAGAAGGGGACACACTGTTTAAAAAGCTGAAAACAAGAAAGACCTAACTTAGTCAAGTAAGTTGACCTAAAGCTCCAAGGCATTACTTCCTACTGCTTAGAAAGGAGTCTACAATTTTGACACAAGCAATAACTTTTTTAGAGGCCTCCAAAGGATTGCTGCATGTGGGGCTTGTCTGTGGCCACTGCCCCTTTTGACACCTGATCTGTAGTCAGGGAGTAAGGTAGGTGGATGCCCACTAGGGAAAGGGCTAGGGATTCCATGTCAATTTCAGGCAAGACAATTGCGCATATGCAATGTGTGCACATTAAATCCCTCATGCACTATTACTGCTAACAGCAATTTCAGTGCACAACTATCTCATCACACTGCTGTGTCAAAGAGGCATGCAATGGTAGTACAATATTAATACAGTTTGCACATATAAATGCTGTTTGTCAAATATAAAAAAAAGTTAGTGTGCTCATTTAAAGTGCATACCGCTGTTCACACTACTGGCTTACTTATTGTCCACAGGTTTTATGAAGCAGCAGTATGTTCTTCTGCAGTGTCTGTAGTCTGTAGCCTGCAAGGTTACTTTTTCTTTCACTGGCCACTAACGAGTGTAATCATGTAATCCTGTTCAGCTGTTACTTGTCTAACGGTGGAGCCCTGATACATATGACCTGTTGGCTGATTCTGTCTGTCAGATGCTGTTGTCTTTTGTGCTCAGTCAACAGGAAGTTATTATCCCTCTGTACAGACAGCTGGTGAGACCCAATCTGGAGTACTGCGTGCAGTTCTGGAGACCCAATCTCCGCAAAGACATAGACAGGATGGAAGCTGTCCAGAGGAGGGCAACTAAAATGGTGCAGGGTCTGCACTGGAAGACATATGAAGAGAGACTTAAGGAGCTTAATATGTATAGCCTCGAGGAAAGGAGGGAGAGGGGGAACATGATAGAAACTTTCAAGTACCTCAAGGGAATCAACAAAGTCCAAGAGGGTAGCATCTTTCAAAAAAAGAGGTGTGCAAGAACAAGGGGGCACAATCTGAAGACGGGGGGCGGCTCAGAGGTAATTAAAGGAAGTATTTTTTCACAGAGAGGGTTGTGGATGCATGGAACGGCCTTCCAGAGGAGGTTGTGGAGTCAAAATCAGTGGTGGAATTCAAGCATGTATGGGATAGTCATAAGACAATTCTAGGGGGTGGGAGTAGGAAGAAATAGGCTGCTGATTAACTACGATCTGCAGCTTATCCATTAGGTAGGGAAATGGGCAGACTGGGTGGGCCAAGCGGTCCTTATCTGCCATCAAATTCTATGTTTCTATGTTTCTATGTTGCTGTCAAACAGCAGCTTCCTATATTGCAAAGAGTGAGTGTACTCTGATAAAACTTATTGGAAATGTGTGCTTTACAATAAGAAGTGCAGTGCTATGCTGGCCCAGTGGTGCAGAGGGCTGAGGTGCTGGACATCTCACCTCGCGGCATGCTGGCGACCCCGGTTTGGAAGCGAGCCTGGGGCATCGGAGGTCAGTACGGGGGGGGGTGAGCGGAGTTGGATGGAGCAGCCATCAAGGCAGCTGTCCTTTTTGGGGAGATGGGGAGGCATTCCTCACTCATGGCTACCCCCTGGTGGAGGCAAAGGGGCTGCGCAAGCAAGGGTGCTGGCGTTAGGCCAATGGGGTGGACAAGAGGAGGGCTGTTACTGGGGCTGTAAGGTGCATGCGTGCCTGGGTAACTGGGAAGAAACGGAAAAAGACAGCTGGTGGCAGGATGGCGACTGACTCTCCACAGGCACCGCTCCGGGACCGGGCGTAAGGTAAGCCCCGGTAATTCCAGGGTGGACAGAGCTGGAGGAGTCAATCAGATGGGAGCTGCATGGTGTAAAGGAGAAATAAGGATGTGATAAAAAAAAGAAGTGCAGTGCTCATTGTCACAGTGTGGGTGATGAAATTTCAGTATATATTAACCACCACAATCACGTTCCAGATGCAGAAGAAATTACGGTGAAAAAAGCAATTGCTGACACGACACAGAAGGCAGTTTCTTCTCCTGAAGGCATGCATTTAATTGTTGCTGGTGCCACTGCCGGAGTCGATCCTGCTATCGCTGGAAAATTGCCTTCAATAGCATGCCTTAAGCAAATGGCACAGTGTGCAAGGCGAAAGGCTAGTGTTGCTCCTGAGTTCTTGCTGACCTTGTTATGCGCGGAAATGGTTTGTGGTGTTTTAGGCAGTGTGACAAAAGGGCTTCCAATGTCGTACAGTGTGGTTTTGCTTGCGATGAATTGCTTGTGCTGTTAAGACGTAATACCAGGGCTAGGGAGGCACTTAGGGGGTTCCCAGACAGTGGAGAAATTGTGGTCAGAGAGGAAGAGCAAGGGGATATTTACATTTTAAAAGTTCCAAAAGAAACTGCAGTGAGAAATGACTGGTGCTATCGATTAAAAACTTTCAGCAAAACAAAAGGTCAGCACCTAGTCAGGTCATATCTAAAGTGCTTTTATTAGCAAAGTGCAGCAGGGCATAGAAGCTGGCTCACAGACATAATGTCAGCAGGCAGGAAGGAAACAACTTCTTACTTTTCACTTGGTTACACACCAAACTTCCTCAGAGATATGTGGCAACAATAACAACATGTTTAAATAGTGCTAAAACATGTGCTTATGTGGATAAGTGTGCTTAACTGAATTAAAACATAAACTTCTGCAATTAGTTTTCAAAGCAGATGTCACCATTACTTAATTCATACTAGAGTGACTTTTTCTAATACCATAGTTATTAACAATGCGTGTATTGCTTGTATGGTCTCATTAAATGGTACCATTTAAAAAAGAAGCAATACTCATTACAGCTCATTTAGCTATGTGGTATAATCAGATATTTACTACCAATACTCAAGCATTTGTCAATGCCGAATGTTGTCTTGCTGACATTGGCATCAGTAGCGCAGCAGTTGAACAGATGCGTAATAGGAATGGCAGTGAAGTATGAAAGAGATGTCAACCCCACATTACCCTGCAGACACTGACAGGCACTGCCTTTGGGCATCGGCCATAACGTTCATGGCATTTCAACTCACCCTACCCTAAAGTGCAACAAATATCGCATTGTGCCTTGGGGTCCTCTGGCCTTACGCTCACTCCATTGGCCATAACGCTCATGGCATTTTACCTCACCCTATCCTGCAGACACTGACAAGTGCTTAGGTGTGCCTTGAGGTGTTTGGCTTTACAGTCACCCCATTTCATAAGGACATACACTGAAATGGGTGCAGCATAGGAGAATGGGGTGAACTGTGGGGCCAAAGAGTCCAAGGCACTCCTCGATGCCTGTCAGTGGCTTGAGGGTGGTGGGGATGGTATGGCGTGAGCATGACAGCCAGCAATACAACAGCACACCACTGACACCTGTCAGTCTGCACAGGGTGGGATGTTATGGTTAGAAACCCTAGTGCCCTGCCCGTTTGTTGGTATTTGCACTAAAAATTTGCAACATGCCTTTTTTGTGACCCCCACCTCATGAAAGTGTTTAGGACCTCTGCTCATGAATAGTGGCACTGTGATTTTGTTAATCTGTCCCAAACGTTGTTTTCTCACAGCGTCCGCAATATTCTGCGCCAGATGTGGAAAAACACCATTTGGGAAGGATGTGAAAAATGACAGTTGTACCATTCATAGGTAGGTGTGAAGAGATGGCAGCATTGAAAATTGTGAATAAAAATATTAAAAATGCTCAAATTTATGAGCATACATACAAACTGTGCAATGCATGCTCATAACACAGTCATTTAGTGGAATTACAGTATTTCACCAAATTTTCAAGATAGGCATCTTGGGACCTCTGCTCATGAACTCTGTCACTATGATTTTCTTCATCTGTCCTGATCATTGATTTCCTACAGCGACTGCGCCACTGTGCACCAGTTGTGCGAAAACACATTTCAGACAGGACGTGAAAAATGGCAGCTGTACTGTTCATAAGGAGGTGTGCCAAACTGACAATGTTGAAAATGTTGAGTGAAAATATTACAAAATCTTGAAGTTATGAGTGCACATGGAAACTGCACAATGCACGCTTGTAACATACTCATTTTGTGGACTTTTGTCACCAAATTTTCAACATAGGCATTTTAGGACATCTACTCATGAACACTAACACTGTGATTTTCTTAATCTGTCCCAAACACTGATTTCCTACAGTGACCGCACTATTCTGCACTGGTAGTGCGAAAACACATTTCAGACAGGATGTGTAAAATGACAGCTGTATTGTTCATAAAGAGGTGTGGAAAAATGCCAATGTTTAAAATCTGGAGTAAAAATATTACAGATTTGCAAGGTTACGAGCGTGTGTGCAAACTGCGCAACGCAGGCTCGTAAAAGTAATTTTTTTATTTTTTTTTCACCAAATTTGCAATATAGGCATTTTAAGAGCCCACCTCATGAACAGTGGCACTGTCGTTTCGTTAATCGGTCCTGAAAGGTGAGTTCGCATAGTGACCGCAAAATCACCTTTCAGGACTGAATAATGCCATGACAGTAAGTGAATTCATGAGGTAGGGTCCCAATAACCCCATGTTGAAAATTTGGTGAAAAAATTCCCAAAAATGCCTGAGATATGCACCAAAGTTGAAAAAAAACCTATTTATGCTATTATACAGCTTACCGGCATTTCTTCAGTTCACAGTCGGCTTTGAAGAGAGCAGACGTGTTCCCGGTCCACCGAAGATCATCGCACCAGGCTCCAGAGGTAAGTATAGGGTGAGGGTGTGTGTGGGGAGGTGGGGTACACAGTTGGTGGGTGCGGGTTGGGGGAGGGGCAGACAGCGAGGGACCATTTTCTTCTTTTAAGGGTTAAAAAGAACAACGTTACAGACATCATGGGATGGTTTTTCAACAGGTACTCTAGGTATGCTGGGGTGTGCTCCCAGCATGCCACCTGCATGTTTTGGGGTGGGGGGACTGGAGCCAATTGGACTGGGCACCCCCATTGGCACATACTGGGGGGGTCACTTGAGACGAGGGGGATTGGGCACCTTCTTGGCACACAAGAAATGGAGGGGAACATGTCGATGGGGATTGGGTACCCCCATCAGCAAATTAAGTTACAAGGGGGCAAGCCAACAGGGGGATTGGGCACACCCGTTGGTTTTCTAAGGGACTGCACAAGGCAGCGGCTGACCCTCTGCTTCCCCGTCATGGCCGCCATGACAGGGGTCATCAGCAGTAATTGGCTTCTGCAATCAAGGACCGCCTTATGGCTCCCTGATTGCAACGGCTACTTTTTCTCAAGGTGGTGGCATGTTTTTGCAACTGCTGTCATAGACAGCGTGCTCTGCCAATGGTGCCACAGATCCCGGCCTCAAAAAGCAGTGGCTCCAATGGCTGCCGCAGGACCGCACCTCCGAAACCTGCTTCTTCACTGAAGCAACCACAATCTGTTGTCTGCACTGCGCATGCAAGACAACGTAAAAAGCCTCTTAACTGGTACTCTTCAGGGAGCGCACTCTTTATTACAGTTCATTTAGCTGTCTTGTGTTATGTACAGTCATTCAATGTAAAGGAACACTGTGTTACATAATTTGAAATCAATTTGTTAATCACAGTTACTGATTTCTGAAATATTATCTAGATCCAGTAATGAATAACATATCCTTTTTGATATTATTATTTGCAATTCATTTACAGATGTACACCCCACTGCTTTATAAAAAGGCTGCCAAATCAATATTATCATTCAAGCCCATGCCTTCTCTGGATCTTAAAGCAAAGATCCAGAAACTTTCTCTCTGTCCTATGATTTGTTTTATGTTTCCACCTCTTGGGCCCACAGTAACCCTTTCTAAGTCAGTAAACATAATTTCATGTTTTATATGTGGATCCTTACAACTTGTCACATGCTGAACTATAGCATCTGCCATGTCATTTCTATCCAGAGCCCTGAGGTATTCACTAATTCTAACCTTAAATTATCTTCTGGTTCTACCTATATAGTAAAAGCCACAAGAACACTGCAATAAATACACCACAGCAGTGGTAGAACACAAAATAAGATCTTTTATCCTGGACACCTGCTGTGTAATCGGGTTCTGGAAAGTTTTTGTTACTGTGATGTAAGGACAAAACTTGCAACTGCCAAACCTCTTGGTTCCAACTGGAGGTTGCACAGACCACAATGTTTTATTTTGTGGTGCTAATGGCAAGTAAGACCTCATTACTTTATCTTTCACTGTCAGTGCACATTTGAAAATACGTTTTGGAACCTCTCTTATATGTTTCCTTATCTTTTCATCTATTTTCAAAATCCCCCAATGATTTGTTAAAATGTTTCTTAATTCTGAGCTCCTTGTACTAAAGTGAGTAACAAAGCCTGTTTTTTGATACTGATGTTCCTACCCTGATTTAAAGTTTTTTGGACAAGGGTAGTTGCGCTTGGTAGCCTATCTACAGCATCCACAGCTTTTTTGTATTGTGGCTTGCCCATAGCCATGTTCCCTAAACCTCTGAAATTGTAACTCTTTGTGTATTTCAAAATCCTCTTTCTTAGTGTAACCACCCAGTCCCTTCAGGTTACTAGAATTGCCTCAGTAACAGTGTTAGGCAGGGAGAGGTATCACAGCACACAGAAAGAAATCATTATCAGGGAAGTAAGTTGCTGTGCTAAGTGGAAAGTTTTATTTTTGCCAAATGAGCTGCACATACGAGAACCCCTTAGCTCCTCGGTAGTTACGCCTTCAGGGGAGGGGGAGGTAAAGCCATTTGTGAGAGGACCCAAATGTAAAGTGTACAGTGCTCATGACATCATCACTAAGTGACACACCAAATACAAAACCTTAAACAAGGTATAAACACAAACAATTCCCATGTGCAAAAGTTCTTATAAATATAAACAAAAACAAATTACAGAGTTACATTACTACAGCTTCTAACATCTCTATATTGCATTTTAATTTAATCACAGTAACGTCAATTTGTAAAGTGCTGAGTGAGTTTTATTCACTACTTCTAGAAACTTAAATAGCATGATTAAGGAGCAAGGCTGGAATAAAAGTATGCAGGCGAGACAGAGAATGTGTAAAGAAAAAGGAAAGGAAAAAAGGAGGTAAGGGAGGGAAAGAAGAAAGGGGGAAGAAAAGGAAAGGAAGGAGAGGGAAGGGAAGGGTAAGGGAGGGGGAAGGGGAAGGTGAACGGGAGAGGAAGAGGGGAGGGAAAGAGGGGTGACAGGGTGGGAAAGGGAGAAGGGATGTGGATGGAGGGGGAGGAGGTGGAGGGAAAGGGGAAAGGGAGAGACAAAGAGATGGAAAAGAAAAAAGAAAAAAGGGGGAAGAGAAAGAAAGAAATGGATGGAAGGCAAGTGCAAAATCCTGATCTCCCTAAATTCATAATTCCAAAAGTACTGGGGATCTACAAAAATGCAACTCCATCCAAAAAGGCCTAAGAGTGCACATAGAGTAGTATAAATGGGCTTAAAGAATGGATAAATACATATAATAGCTAATTCATCTTTTTTTTCACAAAAGGTTTCAGGTCCCACTGTTCGTTGAGACCATCTGGTTTCACACTTTGAAATGTGTAAATCTTAAACTTTCTTTCTTTCTTCAGAAGTTCATTGATCCTATCACTACCATACAGTAAAGGCTGTTGTCTGGCAACACCCATAAATCTGATCCCTCTAGCATCTGAACCATGTTTCTCATAAAAATGCAGACCCACCGGTGTATCTATTTTTTCTTTGACAATATTTCTAGCATGTTCCTGCATTCTGCATTGCAAGGCTCTAGTCATTTGATCAATATATAAGCTATTGCAAGGACACCACAAGATACACACTACAAAGGAAGTGTCACAGTTAATAAATTCTCTCAGTTCAAACTTATCTCCTGTAACCAGATGTATAAATTCATTCCCAGTCTGGCAATACCAGCAAGAAATACACCTTTGACATTTGTACATGCTGTTTGGTTTAGGGCACAACCAAGTATTCTGTATTCTATTCAATGGTACCCTACTGTGTATTAACGTATCCTTTATATTGGGGCCTCTAGAGAAGGATTGTTTCCAACAACTGCAGCTAATGATTGATCAGCTTAAAGTAAGTGCCAATTTTTGTAAATAATATTTCCCACCTGCCCCGACCAGTTATTATATTCTGTACTGAATATCAGGGGCTTAGGTTATACATTCTGGTTTAAGCCCTTCTTGTCCTGGTTTTTCAATAAATCCATCCTGTCATTGACCCTAGCCTTTCTCATGGCTTCAGATACCACAGTGTTGTTATACCCCCTCTGCAAAAACCTATCCCTGAGGTCCTCTGCCTGCTGACAAAAATCAATATCCTCGGAGTAATTCCTATGAAACCTGAGGAATCAACTGTAAGGAATAGAGTTTTTGAGTCTAACCAGGTGGGCACTATCAGCCTTCAAAAGTGAATTTGTTGCAGTATGTTTGCGATAGCCTTTTGTCCTTATTTCAGTTTTAACCTCACCAACTGGCCTTCTATTTACTTGGCGTCAGCTGAGACTGAAGTGATGAGCTCATATGGAACTCTCGCAGCAGCATAACTCTTGTGCCAGCTGTTGAGGTGGGAGATAGAATGTTGAGACAGCAGTCAGTTAGAGTCAGTGTTTTAGAGTGAGACTCAGAGTGTGGAGGTGGCAGCTGCTCTGACAGTGGGCTCTGAGTCTAGGGCCCAGGATTTCTCACCCTAGTTTGGTAAGTCCCAGCTTGCCAAGTGAAGTGGTGGAGACCTTTCTTCAACAGGATTTCCTGATTTTCATCCCTGGAGGGGTGAAAAGGATTGCTAATCAGTGGATCCAAGGGGCAATCCCCTGTTTGGTCCAGGAAATTTTGAAGCTGTCTAAAATGTCTGACAGTGAGTGAAATCTGACTTTTTTGCCAGAGGGATCAAGTACTTGTTCTGTTGTGTTTCATACCTAAAGGGAAGGCACATTTTTTCCCTGTAAGTACAGATGTGCAAGACTGTTTTTGAAGTAAAGATGGCTGAGGTGTGTGATGTCTAGAGGTATGACTATATCACAGTATTCAGGACTTTTACCTTTACACTACCTAAGTGGTGTTTTTGAATGCTGAATGCCAAGTCTTCATTCAATAGCATTTCAAGAGGTGTTTCAAATGATTAAGGTGTAACTCTGACAGAATGACTGCATGTGACTTTGTGAGCAAATGGTGGGTAGAACGCCATCAGGAGTAACCAGTTCAGGACTAGCAGGTTCAGTAAGGGTACCTGGTTGCTTTAGACAAATGACCAAATGTCTTAAGAGGATTTTTACCCCTTGGAGTGGGTTACAGTTTCTTCACTGGTTATAGAAGAATCGTGCTAGTGTTAGCAAAGTGTGCTTTCAGTTGTGGCCCAAATGCCACTAAAAGCAAGTGTCCTATGTCCTACTGTGGTGGGAAAACAACGAGTTTCTGTCAGTTACTATTCAATAGAAAGGAAGCATTGGAAACGTGATTTGTTACCAGGAAAATGCCACCCAAATGTGCTGTTAGTGTGCCTCCTGTTCAAGTGGGGAAACATAATGCTGCTTGTGTGTTTTCAATTAGTTAATGGACAGTAAAACATTGCAATGTGTGTCCTGGTCTCTGTATCAAAAAGTACTTAAAGAACTTTTAAAATGCAATTTTCAAATACCAAAAGTATTGTGGATTTTAAGGAAGAGACTTAGATATGTGCCCCGAAAGTTTCATGTGCTTAGTGTGCAAATTGGGAGAGTCGCTAAAGAAAATGTCCAGAAACTGTGGTAAAATGGTCAAAATGGCGCTCCCTTCACTGAAATTACAGCTAAGGAAAAAAGTTAGTTTGCAGTTTAAATTTGCTCCTGCTCAATGATCGCTGTGAAGGAAGATCAAGTGAGGAGAGAGAGTCTCATTTGCATGGCATTGAGTGATCTGATGTGGCTGCATGCAGTTCCACCACCTGGCCAGTGTCTGTGTGCTGTAGAGTGTTTGCAGAGAGAGGGAGAGAGAGAGAGAGAGAGAGAGAGAGAGAGAGAGGTGCCAGCTGGTTAGACCAGGATCAACCATCGAGGAGCTTGTTAGCGTTCTAAATTTAACAAACAGACTTTTAAAGTGTAATTATAGGCTCAACCTGTATTCCGACTGACTAGAGAGTGATCGAGGCGATTGTGACTTCAATCAGCAGGACCACCAGCTGGTCCCACCCCAGAGGCCTTCCTTGAATCGGTAGCAGGCCGAGATTTTCAATCGGAGGGAACCAGCTACTGAATACAGTAAGTAAACCAGTAAACTAAGTAAACAAACTGTGTGTGAATGCAAAGCCAGCTAAAACCTGTGTGGAAAAAATCTGATTTATGTGCAATGAAGGGCTGTGAATTGTAAAGGCAGGTGCAGCAAACAGTAAATTCTGAACAATAGACTGTGAGCAATGAGATATGGGTACAGCAACAATGAGTTTTTCTGAGCAAAAAGGACTGTGATTTGTAAAGGCAGGTGCAGCAAACAGTAAAATCCTGAGCAAAGAAAGAACTGTGGGGCTTGCAAAGCTGAGATGTGCCATCAGAGACAATCGTTTGCAGTTTAAAGTAATTTCAGTAGCCAGAAAGGTCAGAAACCCAGTTTTTGAACAAGGTGAAGAGTGTGATGCATGATAAAAGATACAGATGCCATGACAGGGCGGGGTCCGCAGTATAAACATAGCAGCAGGGAGCCATTCTGTGAAATATTCCTAGAAGCCAGCATGTGAATTGTGTAACAAAAGGTTTATGTGTTTACTTTAAGTTATGGCTCTGGGATCACCTCGATACCCCGATCACACCCATGCTATGACTGCAGAGGAGATGGCAATACTGAGAAAGGTAGAGAGAGCTTACTGTGGTGAAAGGTTACCTCCCGATATAGCAAATTCCTAGCTATCCAGTAAGACTATGGATTGTGTGTTTAAAGGCTGGAAAAGATGTTTTTCTGATACCCCATTGCTCAGACTGCCTTGCAAAATTTTGAATGAGCAGGGATACAGCTCCAGAGAGGGTAACAAAATTTGGTTGGCTCCCACGTGGACCCTGGCAGGGGACCCTGCCAGAAGCAGTAGCAGCATGCAGCACCAGGCTGAATCTGTTGGGGAAAGTTCTACTAAGTGTGCCACAGAAAGAGCAAGTGAAATTAATGAAGATCCACTGCAAGGGCAGAAACAGAGAAAGTTTCCACACCTGTGTCCCAAATGGATACTACCACAGAGGGATCAATTGACCCATGGAGACAGGGTCCGAGTCCTAGCCTGGTGGAGGAGGATGAAGTACAAGAGACATTGAACTAGGAGGTGTCCACCTCTACACCCAGTGAGGAATGGAATGTCTCAGGATTGAGGACATTTGCTCACTCTTGAGCACAGATCATGAGAGATGAAGCAGAGTATCTTCACAGAGAGGGCCACCATGAGTTGCCCCAAGCTCTTGCCTCAGAGGAGCCACTAGCAGTTAAAGGAGGCTCAAGTAACTTGTCCCAAGAAGTAGTGGAGGCAAGTTCTTTCATGCTATGAGCTTAAAATACTGTATTGACCAGGACTGCTCACTCCCAAGCAGGTTCTCTGGCCGTAGTCTAGTAAAGAGGAGTGACTGATGCATAGAAGGGCTGAGGCTATGTATGGGAAGTCCTATCCCACTTTTTCTTGCCGAGTCTGGAAGGAAATTGAGAAAAACAGGCAATCCTAGCATATGGAGGAGGCAAGGAAGAATATGCATCCAAAAGCACCAGAATGTGTAAGGGACAAAATCAGCAATGACCACCTTAGATTCTGGAGACTGGGCAGGACTCTGTTCATTAACACTGTGCAAATTGTGGATGTGGCTGGGTTTGAGACATTTCACAACGTTAACCTGGCACACACATATGAGGTAATAGTCCATGCCCCACACCCTGAGTGGTACTACTCTTAATGGTGCCACCACCTGAGAATATGCCCAGCATGCCTTAAGGAAGCGCGCAGTGGCAGGCCAAATGTCTGTCATCTGAAGCAGCAGTATCTATGGAGTAAGGAGTAGCTTTTCTGATATTCCAGGATTTCTTCAGGTGTATCCAGATTCATCAGCCCAGCAGTTTTCCTCTTTCATCATCTGGTTTTCCAGGACATCAGCCCAATGTTATTTGGAGATTTTTTCTGGTCTGAAGGGAGAAGGTCCTCAGCTCGCAGAATAAGATGAACCTTTTCATTCTTCAAGGAGCCGGTAAGACAAACCCTTTTTTTTTATTTACATTAACTGACTTTACACAACACATCCTACATTTGAAGACTATCCAAGGAACTTTGACATTTTCATCAAAGACTCTCCCCATGGATTGCAGTGCTATGCAGGCCCCGTCCTGTCCAAGAACTGTTCTTCAGCAGGCTTTGGCCTAGGAGAGACTCTTTCATGGATAATGCCTATGGGCAACAGTGACATTGGTCCCTAAATTCAAACTTTGTAGGGAATTCCATCCTCAAAAATGTGTTGTATAAATGTTTTCTTTCCATTCTTTACTTTTATACTTTTATACAAAGTTTTTTTGGGGGGTTCTTTAGTGTTGAGTGGAGGTTTATGCACTCTGTGGAATGCAGAATGTGTTTTGTTCTTTTCTTCTTTTGCAGGTGTTCCTGAAGAAGAAAAGAAGAGGATGCTTGGAATTCATGTGAGTTCCCCTTTTCATAGTGGTTTTTAGAAGTGTTTATGGTTAACAGGGTGTTAACATGTTTTTCTTCACAGGTGCGATTTTTGGGAAATGTAATGCAATGCAGTGTATATGTTCCTTTCTTTATTGTCCACAAATACCCTGGGAAATTTAGGGGGATAGGTTTTTCCTCGGTAGGTAGCCTAGGTCAGATAGTCATCCCTAGAGGGCTAGGGGTATAAACAGACTGGTGGTCCTGATCTGCAGTAGGGGCTCTCAGTACTGGTCGATTAGGGCATGCTTCAAGCAGTATTCTTGGAGCCACTGAGAATCCATAGATAGATTGTAGGATAAGGGCTGAAGTTTCATCAGCTGGCTTCTATTCCTTTAGTGTTACCTGCCTGTGGTTAGCACATGGTAGGGAAGGACTTGCACAACCTCCCCGTAGGTAACACAGAGGGTAGAATGGCCTAGTGCCAGATGGAGATATGACTGCAGACAATCATTCATATGGTATGTGGTGAATGTAACCACCCAGTCCCTTGGGGTTACTAGAATCCCCTCAGTAACAATGCTAGGCAGCTGGTGATTAACTAGCTAAATGTTTTTCCACCTGCTCACTTTTCTGTTTACTTGGCTTTAACTGAGAATGAAGTGATGAGCTCATTTGGAACTCTCGCAGCAGCATAACTCTTGTGCCAACTGTTGAGGTGGGAGATAGAATGCTGAGACAGCAGTCAGTTAGAGTCACTGTTTAGAGTGAGAGTCAGAGTGTGAGGGTGAGATCTGCTCTGACAGTAGGCTCTGAGTCTAGGGCCCAGGATTTCTCACCCTAGTTTGGTAATTCCCAGCTTGCCAAGTGAAGTGGTGGAGACCTTGCTTCACCAGGATTTCCTGATTTTCATCCCTGGAGGAGTGAAAAGGACTGCTAGTCAGTGGATCCAAGGGGTAATCCCCTGTTTGGTCCTGGACATTTTGAAGCTATCTGAAATGTCTGACAGTGAGTGAAATCTGACTTTTTTGCCAGAGGGAGCAAGTACTTGTTCTGTTGGGTTTCGTGCCTAAAGGGAAGGCACAACATTTTTTCCTGTAAGTACAGATGAGCAAAACTGCTTTTGAAGTAAAGTTGGCTGAGGTGTGTGATGTCTAGAGGTATGACTATATCACAGTATTCAGGACTTTTACCTTTACACTACCTAAGTGGTGTTTTCGAATGCTGAATGCAATGTCTTCATTCAATAGCATTTCAAGAGGTGTTTCAAATGTTTAAGGTGTAAATCTGAAAGAATGACTGAGTGTGAATTTGGGAGCAAATGATAGGCAGAACCCCATCTGGAGTAACCGGTCCAGGACTAGCAGGTTCAGTAAGGGTGCCTGGTTACTTTAGACAAATGGCCAACTGCCTGAATAGGATTTTTACCCATTGGAGTGGGTTAGAGTTTCTTCACTGGTTATGGAAGAATTGTGCTAGTGTTAGCAAAGTGTGTTTTCAGTTTTGGCCCAGATGCCACTCAAAGCAAGTGTTCTATGTCCTACTGTGGTTGGAATACAAAGAGTTTCTGTCAGTTACAGTTCAATTTTTGGTTTTCTGCAAGTTCCAAGTGCCAAGATGTGTAAACCTTCGGGGTCCACCCTTGCTTTAAAGAACATCTTTTGAATAAAGTCCCACTGTAGAACCCCAGCTATCATCTGGACAGTTACATTATTGATTCTTGGGTGGATTTACTGAGTACCCCTCCAGAAGATAGATCTAGTATATGCCTAGCAAAACATCTCTCCCCAGGACCTGGTTTGTAAATACCAATTGTTATCTTTTTGTACACCCTCACCCCTTGATCTCTAGAGAATGAGCCAGCATCCATTCCCAAAGCTAGGGGTGGTACCATTTCTAAATGTTTGAGTGTGTGACTAGTATGAGTTCCACTGATTAAAATAAGGGGTGTTAACTGAGTAAAGTAATGGGGGGGTTACATTAATACAATTATGAAGAGCTCTTATCAGCTGACCCTTAGGTATATTTTAGGGTATATGTCTAGGTTGGAAGCTACTGGCAAGGAGGAAACTGTTTCTATCTGTTGGTTTAGTGCACAAAGGTGCATCAACTTCTCTCCCCCCCTTCCATCTTGAAAATCTTGAGGTCCAAAAAATATATTTCATGTGCATTCACAACTGACTTGAACTGTAAAAGCACATTTTTGGTGTGCAGTCATTTTACAGATTCAGTGAGCATCTCATGTGAGCCCCTCCATACAATAATGATGTCATCCATAAAGCGACAACACAGATCCAGATATGAGAAATATGGATTTGTGGTGTCACATCACACATGAGATGTTCACTGAATTTGTGAAATGGCTGCACACCACAAATGTGCATTTATGGTTCAAGTTAGTTGTGAATGCACAGGAAATACATTTTTTGGACCTCAGGATTTTCATGATAGAAGGTTCCACCACCTGAGACCACAAGCACGGACTCTTCCAGCAAAGAGGTACAGCAAAGCCGCATTTTTTTCACCCACCTGCCCATCCCTCCTCTAGGTTCATTATTATATAGGCAGCCTTCCCCACCCCATCTCATTCTTTGGTCTATTCCTTTCCATCTCTCTAAAATGCCTCTCACATCGACGCTCTCCATAGGCTAACAGCGCTGCACATTACCATTTCATATAGCAGTGTAAGACCATATTGGTGCAGCCTACTTTACCACACATATTACCATCTCATACAGTGGTGTAAGACCACATTGGTGCAGCCTAATTCAGCAGCATCCTACCTCCTTTTAAAGTACCAGCTACTGAGGGAGACCGCACATCTTCAGTGATTGAACAGGCTTGGTACCATCTGCTATCTTGATCAGCCGTGTGACGTCCCCAAATACCTGCAAACACCCACCTGTCTTGTTCTGTCTGGTGATTCTCTAGGAGTCTGTAATCCGGCTATGCCATCTACAGATAAAAACACTTTACCATAGTCATAGCTTACTATTTTTCACTATGAGACGTCAACATGAGGGCTTATACCTGTCTCCCTCTCTTCATCTTCCTATGGCTGGTGCCTTATGTAGTGTATCACCTGGGCTGAAATAACTCACAGGGGGATTTGGATGCTCTGTCACAGTGCTATTTGGACAGCTGCTCATCTCATAGCTTTTGTTGCACCCCTGCACTCCCACACTTGCATCAGTCTGAGGTAGCTTCTGGGGGAGGGACCTGCACCTCCCTACCCATACAGGGTATGCCCCCCTATATCCTCAGTAAAATGCCACTTCATGCCATGTGGCAAGGGTTTTAGTAGCTGCATCCTTAGGACAGCACTACATCAATAGCAGGGCCCAGCACTCTTGTTCTGTCATTCTAAGCAGTCATGGAAGAATCAGAGCTTTCAAATTATCTCTGGCTGCCCTAAAGAAAATTGTGTTTCTCCTCCTATTGTGCTCAGACAATGTTGAACTTAACCCTGGTCCTACAGAAGCCTTGTCATCTCCGTCCAGCCTTACAAGGCTTAGAGGAATGAGCTTTATGCACGTTAATGTTTGCAGTCTCTTAAAAAAGCTTACATTGATCCAGACCTGAGTCATTCATACCGAACCAGATGTGCTGATAGTTTCGGAATCCTGGCTCAGATCTTCTACCCCTGATAGGGAGGTTAACATCCCTAACTATTGGCTGTTCAGAGCCGAGAGGCAGACTAGGGGTGCTGGGGTAGCCATTTATGTCAAGGACAAATATACGGTCACTACCATTGACTCCTCCTCTATCGCAAATGGCTTCGAATGTCTGTCCCTTAAGGTTGAAATATCCCGCTCAATGTCTATCAGGGTTATGGTGTGTTACAGGCCTCCATATGGTGCGTCCCAGTTCCTGTCTCACCTATCGACTATTATGGAACATGAGACCCTCGAAACTATTATTCTAGGGGATCTTAATTATGACTGGTTACCCAAGGCTTCCTTACCCCTCAGATCCTTCTGTGACTCTCTTGGGCTCACACAACTCATTGAAGAACCTACGCGTCCTAACAAGAAAAACTCCAGGAATAGCACCCTATTGGATGTCTTTCTTACAAGCAAGCCACAGTCCTTTTCCTATGTTGGAATATTTTTCTCAGTTGTCAGTGATCACTGCTTCATTGCCAGTGTGAGATCTGACTCCATTCTCCCCACCACATCTAAGTTCTCCACCAGAAGGTCCAGACGCAACTTTGACCCATTTGCCTACATCAATGAGCTAAAATCATCTGTACACTGACAGGACTTTTACCTAGCCAAATCGGTCAGTATGGCATATGACATTTTTCATGGAATAGTGTCTTGTGCCATAAATAATCATGCTCTCTTGGTAAAAGTCTGCATAAAGACCAGAACTTGCCATTGGTTCTCTGCTGAACTCAAGGCTGCATTACTAGCGAGAGATAAACTCTGGAAAAAAACCCCAAATCAGAAACTGCAGAGGATTGGTGCCACTTCAGGAAGGCTAAACATAGAAACATAGAATTTGATGGCAGATAAGGACCACGTGGCCTACCTAGTCTGCCCATTTTCCTACCTAACAGATAAGCTGCAGATCCTAGTTAACCAACAGCCTACTTCCTCCTACCCACCACTAGAATTGCCTTATGTCTGTCTCATGCATTCTTGAATTCCCCCACTGTTTTTGACTCTACTACCTCCTCAGGAAGGCTGTTCCATGTATCCACAACCCTCTCTGTGAAGAAATACTTCCTCACATTACCTCTGAGCCGTCCCCCCTCTATCTTCAAATTGTGCCCCCTTGTGTTTGCACATCTCTTTTTCTGAAAGATGCCACCCTCTAGGAACTCCTGCACCAAATTGGTTAGAGAAGCTAAGGCCAACTTCTACCATTCTGAGCTTGAATCTGCCTCAAGGTGCCCAGCTAAATTTTGGTCCACAATCAAAGAGCTGTCTGGTCATACAGCTGGAAATGTACTTCACTCAAAAATCATCTCTGACAATGTTACTATAAACAATAGCAAGGAGATTCTCCAGGCCTTCAACAACCACTTTGCTATGGCAGGTCTAGCATTCGACAATTCACCAGCATCCGTGTTACGTTCTCAGGTTAATGCACAGATTCCTGAACCTAGCACCACTAATACGGTCTTCTCATTCCTTCCTGCTTCATTGAAAGAGGTCGAAGACCTCCTTCTACAGTTGGACACTAAGAAAAGCACTGATGCTTACTCTCTCGACCCCTACTTCTTATAGATTGCACACCACATCCTAGCTGTACCAATCACACACCTATTTAACTTGTCCTTGTTCCAGGGGACTCTTCCACACCTATGGAAAATTGCCCACGTCATTCCTATGTTTAAATAAGGGGATCCCTGTGACCTAAATAATTACAAGTTGATTTCTCACCTACCAATATTGTCTAAACTGCTGGAAAAAATTGTGAATGCTCAGTTGAGAACCTACCTAGATAACAAGAACCTTCTAAACCCTATGCAGTCTGGTTTCAGAGCCAAGCACAGTACCATTACGGCTCTGGCCAAAGTGACTGACTGGCAACGAGAGCTGGAAAACAAAAAAATTGTATGTGCCATGTTCCTGGACCTTAGCAAGTCCTTTGCCACTGTCGACCACTGCCTGCTTCTTTCCACCCTAAAAGTGATAGGTCTGGACCCGATCTCTCTGTGCTGGTTCAATAATTACCTTACAGATAGGCTTCAGCAGGTCAAGGCTGAAGGGGAGCTCTCTCCACTCAAACCACTAAAAAGAGGCATTCCACAGGGGTACATCCTGGGGCCTCTATTGTTTGCCATTTATATAAATAATATTGATGTTGGCATGAAGGAAGCCAATATTCACCTTTTCGTTGATGATATGGTGTTGTATCTAAGCCGCCCAACTCCGGAAGCCGCCTGTGGAGATTTACAAACAGAATTCAACTTGTTGCAGAATCAGCTCCTGAATTAAAAACTCTTACTCAATGCCAAAAAAACAAAATCTGTGCTGCTCTCTCCGGCTACTCATTCAGTGAACCCTGCTATATCTGGCTCCTTACCTCCCATAAACTCTTTACTAGGAGAGAGAGGTTGGAATTTGTTATGAAATTCAAGTACCTAGGGGTCTGACTAGACATCAGACTCTCCTTCATGGAGCATGTCAAGGATCTGCTGAAAAAGTTGAGGCAGAGGCTTGGTCTCTTCTTTAGAATAAACTGCCTCCTGACCAAAGATGCCAAGATGCAGTTAGTTCAATCCACATTTCTATACCTAATTGATTATGCCGATTTCATTTATAGTCAGTGTAATGCCTCCTGTCTTACTAAACTGGACACCTTATACCATAGAGCCTTAAGATTCATATCTGGCCTACCTATCACCACCCACGACTGCTCCTTATATGCAGCTGTCGGGTGGACATCACTTAGTGCAGAAGGAATCGTCGACTGTCTGGACACAGAGCTATACGAACAAATTACTCCCAATACATTTCTGACTGTTTGCCATTATAATGTGGTAGGCAACTACACACTGAGAAGCTATTCTCTGTTTCTACTGAAGGTACCTAGGGCCAATACTCGCTTTGGGAGAGCGGCCATAGGCTTTGTGTTGCCCTCACTCTGGAACAAACTACAGAAATCTATGAAACTGAGTCTCCCTGTTAGTCTTACCACCTTCAAGACTTTGTATGCCAAGGCTGTTAAGGAGCTATGCAGGTGTTTCCAGCATGCTTAGCGTGCTACGGTGCCTACTGCTTACCTGCCCACTACATCTCCACCTAACCCGGTCCCTTGATTGTCTCCACCTATACCCCCCTTTTTTCTGCTAATCCACTATGTTACCCTCAGACTCCTAACATATATGTCCCCAGTCCATCTACTGTAGCACCCCTCCTAGAACAGCTGCAGTCCTGTACCCCTTCCCTCCATATCTGCCCCTTAAGTTTGTATATGTCCTGACCAATGATATGTCGTGCTGTTTGAAAATGTTTTAATATGCTGGCTGTTTCAGAATGTCTTAATTCCCCTTCTCATACCATTCTCCCTAACCTTGTTAACCTTATACCTGAAATACTTGTTATTGCTCTGTGTATTTTTTTCTATTTCTGTATAATTATGTCTAGTTATTATCTGTACATAAAAGTGTTATTCTTGACCTTGTGTAACGCAGGTCCACCTTGTAAATGAGCCTGCTCAATGGTGTTCGCCTGGATAAGGACTTGATTGACTGATTGATTGATTGATTGGGAGAGAAGTTGGCACATCTTTGTACACCAAACCAACAGACAGAAACAGTTTCCTCCTTGCCAGTAGCTTCCATCCTAGACATATACCCCAAAATATACCTAAGGATCGACTGATAAGAGCTCTTTGTAACTGTACTAAGAAAGAGGATTTTGAGATACACAAAGAGTTACAAATTCAGAGGTTTAGGGAACGTGGCTATGGGCAAGCCACAATACAAAAAGCTGTGGATGCTGTAGATAGGATACCAAGGGCCACTACCCTTGTCCAAAAAAACTTAAATCAGGGTAGCACCAATCAGTATCAAGAAACAGGCTTTGTTACTCTGTTTAGTACAAGGCACTCATAATTAAGAAACATTTTGACAAATCCAGAGTTTGAAGACAATGAAAGAAGTTATAAGTAGATTCGCCAGAGTTTCTGGATATAGTATAAATGAAAAATCAGAGATTATAATCTTTGGCTCCATCCCACCAGTAAAAATAAAAGCTAGCTTTGATGCCAATATACAGAGAAAAGGGATGAGTTATTTGGGAACAGTTATATCAAACCAGTTACAAAATTATTACCCTCTGAATTTTAATACTTGTGTAACCTCACTAAAAGATAAATTACAAGGATGGAGCAAATTACCCCTTTCCCTATGGGGAGAAATCCAACTAATAAAAATGACAGTTATCCCCTTCCTGTCCTACAAATTATAATCAATTATTACTCCTATTTCAAAAGAATGGTTTAAAAAAATTAGGAAGGCTTTTTCACGGTTCATATGGAACCATATAAATCTGAGAATTGCATGGAAAAAATTATGCCTGCCATAACATTTAGGAGGTTTAGCATGTCCAGATGTCTGGAAGCAATATGTGGCCTATACTTCAAAGATGTCAATTAAATGGTCCCAGATGGATTTCAAACAGGTTAAAACAATCAACAACATAATAGGTAAAATAACAGGAACATCTTTTGATACACGTTTGCTGTTTTTCTCAGCAAATAAGAATAAAAACTCTACCTGCAATATAATTAAACATATATCAGGAATACTAAACCACTTCAGTGACAAATCCAAATGTCTCATACAATGCTTCCCAAGGACAAGAATATGGGGGAATCCTAACTATACAATAAATGGAAAAAAATGAATAATAATACTGGGAACTAAAAGGAATTCTTAGTTGGCATGATGTCATAAACAATAACAAAATATTACCATGGGAGAAGGATAAATTAAAATATGACTTAACTGAGAGTAGACTATATTATTACCAGATATGTAGTCTGTACAAAAAAGACTTTAATAGACGGGGGAGAGCTCCCAACGATAAAAAAAAAATGAATTGGGATTTGAAAACATACTGAGTAATAAAAATAAGTTTAGAACATAAATTTGTTCATGGTTAATTGATTTATTAAAAGGTAATAAATAAATGGGAAACAGACTTTAAAGGGAAAGGCACAGAAATTCAATGGTTGCAAGCTTGTAAAGCTATATAAGACTACAATTTGTCTAGAGACAAAGCCATTCAATTTAAAATATTTAATAGGGCATATTACAGACCATATAGGCTATTCAAAATAAATTCTATTAATGCGCCAACATGCTGGCAAGTCAGGGAACAGGGAACAGATAGGTTTCATTCCTTTTGGGACTGCCAACTGTGCCAGGACCAGTGGACCCATTCTTATATGCTTCTACAGCAAATAGGATTCAGACCTGTGACTAGTGGTGGGTGAAGTGGCCCCAATTTGCTCCGCAAAGTGATCCGTGGAGTGAAGGCGAATTCGCAGAGTGCTCAACACGGAGCGGAGTACTTCGTGTTGCAAATGGGTAACACGAAGTCCATTGAAAACAATGACTTTGCATTAGTTTGCCTTCCCAAACCACTACTCCACCAATTCTTAAGACGAAGTACATTGAAAACAATGTACTTCGCCTTACTTCGCCTTGTTTTTAAGCTCCAAAGGCGAATTTTGCAGTGTTTCATGGGATTTCAGGTCACATGGGCTCTAGATTGTTCTGCATAGCCTCAGTTTGGGGTAGTGTGTGTGTAGGAAGCTGTAGGAGACAATCTGCTCTGAGAGCTCTCTGTAATTCAAACCTTCAAAAGCTGTTAAAAAGCCTTTTGAGTATTTTTTGCTGAAATTTTAGTTCATCGATTATAGGAAACCCTCCTGTGCTCATATCATCGATCGTTTATTGTTTGTGTATGGATTTTGAATGTTAATGTACAACATTCAGTCTGTGTACTGAGAGACAGTGGAAGTGTGCTTTGGGGGAGGGGTGTATCTGTGGTGTAGGTAGATTAATTTGGAGAAAAAGACAGTGCTTTCTGTTTTGGTGATATTTTTCTTGTTTAACTGTGTTAATGTACACAGTAATATTTTCAATATTTCTTGCTATTTTTTTGCTGATTGTTGTGGTGCAGCAGTGCATAATTTTAGTTTGTTTAAAATATGCGGTTATATTACTGAAGTTTTCAATTTGCTATGCATTACTTAGTGTGTGTGTGAGTATGTGTGTGACTCATGTCATCAAATCAGATGCCTATTATTGTGCCACATATTAATTTCAGCAATGTGAAGCTGCTATCCACTGCAACTGTGAGATTTTTGTACTTCTTTGTGGTATTTTTACTGGTACTGGTACTAGTACTAGTGACTGTTACTGCAGCAGTACAGTACACTGCCCCCCCCCGCGCGGCCTGCCCCAACCAGTAAAGGTATTCTTTTCCAGATTTGAATTTCTGATGGTGAGCACTGGTTAGGTGTTGTGCCTTTGTGTCTGCATCTCTTCAGTGCACGGCACAATCTTAATCTGTCTCTGCATTTGCATCTCTTTAGAGCCCATTCTCCATCTGTAACTTAAGTCACAGTTGTTTCTTTGGCTTCATTCAGAGTACTGGACAGGTGTGGTGCTTAATTCTGCATGAACATTGTACTCATTAATATGCATTTTTAAGTCAGGACCATCATCACGAGTCACTTGTGATACAAATCACGTTCTTCATCATCACAGTAATAAATACAGTCACAAATCACGAAACACGAACATTCATGTTACGAATCACATTAGTTTTTTTTCTAGTTACTTGGATGTATTGTAAGCCTGTTTTGTAGTATCTCTCCAGGCTTCACCACCCCACCACTGTACTCTTTGATACGTGTTTTTAAGTCTGGGAGTTTTAAGCTGCAGCTCATCAGGGAAGTACAGCCATAGGTGGCAAGCATTCACGTTTCTTCATCATCACGGTCACAAATGCAGTCACAAATCACGATTCACGGTCATTCACATTACGAATCACAACATTAATTTTTTTTCTAGTTACTTGGAGGATGTATTGTAAGCCTGTTTTGTAGTATCTCTCCAGGCTTCACCACACCACCACTGTACTCATTGATACGTGTTTTTAAGTCTGGGAGTTTTAAGCTACAGCTCATTGAGGCCAGGGGAAGTACAGCCATAGGCATTCACATTTCTTCATCATCATGGTCACAAATGCAGTCACAAATCACGATTTACAATCATGTCATGAATCAAAACATAAATTTTTTTTTTATTTACTTGGATGTATTGTAAGCCTGCTGGTCACGGTGCTGAACAAGGATGGGATCCATACCTGGCCCAGGGGAACAGGCACATCCTGCTCCAGAGGACCTGGTGCTGGACTTGGTGGTGGTGGTGGTTCAACTGCCTTAGAGTCAGGACTGGAGGTGGTGCTGGTCCTTCTTCGGGGGGGTGGCACTCACAAGTTTTAAGCGGTCCAACAGGAATGGGCGCCCATGCCCTCCACACATGCACATGGTACGATGCTTACCACTACCAAGCTCTCCCAAAGCTGTCCCATCCCACACATTCCCTCACCCTGGTCCATCTCTTGTATTGAGCTCCCTCAGTCTGAGCAATCACTACTCACACTGTCACACAACACACACACACACAGTCACACAGACACAGACAAACAACTAACTACTTATAAAGGTAAGAAAAATAAAATTTACAGAAAGAACAAATTAAGTAAAAAAGAGTACAGAAAAGACAAAAAAATGTAGCTTTTAAAAAAGCTGTTGGGTCTAAATCAAAGTTTAAATCTCCTCCTCACTCTGATCTAAAAGTATCAGCAGTCACAAAACACACTACTCTCTCTCCGTCTGCACAGGAGAAAGTAAAAGTGTCTGCTTGTATGACTCACTTTCTTCCTGCCCAGCTAAAGAGCATGTGACTTACAGTACTGTAAGCTATGTGATGTGTGGGGGGGGCTGCCAAATCTGAAACACCAAGTGGATCACTTAGAATCCTAATGAGGAATGCGAAGTCCATTAAAAACAATGACTTCGCCTTACTTTGTGTTGCCATTCTACCTTAACGTGAAGTGGTAATGACAAGGCAGAGTGAGCACTTTGCATTGCCCACTCCGCATTGCGGAGTAGCAACATGAAGTGCCCACTTCGCGTTCACTTCACCGGCGAATTTTAAATTCTCTGCATCTCTACCTGTGACTCAGAGATGTGGCTAGGATAGGATATTTTTTGTTGCCAAGGCCCCCAAAACAATAGACCAGGGGTCTGGGGGCTGCCTAGGCTCCCAGAAATTTTTTTAAATGTGGTGCATTCTGGTGCATTTTGGGGGTCATTTAAAAAAAAATCATTTGCTACCCTGTCACCCTTTCCCATGTCTAGTAAGTTGCACCCTAGCCCCCTTCCCTAGAGTCCCCACAGTCCAGTATGATGCCCAAACCACTGTCCCCATAGCCTAGCCACCTGATCCAGTGCATGACACCCAGCCCTCCCTAAGCATTAATACTATTATACTTACTGGTGGCCACAAATATCAACCGGATTACTGTATTGTTAAAAATGCATATAAACCAGATTTCAGGTTATTATGCTCCAAGGGCAATAATAACCCAAAATCTGGTTGATAAGACAGTCCTCAAAGAAACAGACTTAAAAACTGTTGCATTCCATTGTTTCACAAACAGTATTTAAACTGCAGTGTTTCCAACTGTGTTTTATTCATGTACAGTTCAATTTCTTCAAAAATGAAACTGCACTCTAGCTAAAAAATGTCGTTTTCTTTCAAGCTGCTAGAAATACAGTCTAAATCGCCACACCACCAATTATAAAAATAAAGAATAGGTAAGTTTGACGTTATGGATTTTTTTCACACACCTGAGGTGTGTGAAAAAAATCCAGAACACACACTTACCTATCCATTATTCTCTATATATTCAATTCTGTGTGTTACTAAATATTATATATCAGTATATGCTTCTCCCCCAAATATTTCCCAGTATTCAAATATTGTGTAAATAAAAAAGCTGCCTCAATTCCAACACACACTTTTGCCTGACCAGTGCATTTTTATTTAAATATTCTGTAAATAAAATAAAAGGTGTGAGCTCTGATTACAACACATATTGTAAATGGCATTTGAATTTTAATTTGAAAACTCCTGAAACATACTTCAAGATTTTGTCTTTAAAGTATGCCTTTCTGGCTTCAGTCATTAATTCCTAGTGAAGGTATTTAGTTTAATCGGTATCTGAGCCAAAATATATCCCCCCAGGAAGTTATTTTATTTTACTTTATAAACTCTTTGGCTCTTCTCAAGCATGTTGTGGAAAACAACTGTTCTAAGTAAAAGAAATAAATCATGGGCTCTTATCCTAAAAAGATGTCCCCAGTCACTGCATGTGTGCTTAAATTTAAAGTGCCCTGGCACAACTCCCAAACATGGCTCAAAAATGAACCATTTACTTAGAGGGGGAAAACCGTGATTCTTAATGCCAACACACACTCCCCATGTAATAAAAAAAAATAACACACACACATTAAGTCAAATATATTAATTCTCAGGACCATCCCCCCTCCCCCCCCGCCGTGATCTATATTCAGAAATATATTGTGTTGGTTAATGCCGAAGAGTTTTATATAATACAGGGGGCCAGGGAATCATTTTAATGACATGACACTTGTGCCATCATGGTACAGAAGTAATAATATTCATTTCCGTAACTGAACTGTGTCCTGTGTTTAAGTCTTTTATTGCATGTCAGTTTATAGTAAGTGTTAATGTTAAGGTACAACAATTTACAAGATTCTTTTGTTTGACTCTGGAGTGTGCTATAGATGTGTGGAAACATCAACAGACGTCAGTAGATGTGAACTGCAGATAATGAAGGCTACAGTACACTTTAAAGCTGTCAGTGCTGTGGATGATCTCTACAGCTGTCAGAGACAGCAATCAGAATTCTGTATTATTTTGTTTTGCTCATTATTTAATGTTATTGCTTATCATAATTTTTTAGGACTGCATCTGTTATTTTACTTTTCCTCTTATGGCTGCCTCTAGCCACCTTTTGGCATTCCAGCTGGCCTGCCTCATTCCCCTCCTTTCCTACCCCTCACAAACAGCAGCTGCCATGGCATCTTCTGCAGAGATAAGATGGCCCGCCCATGCAGAAACCCCCAACCCTGCTGGCCTCCCCTTACCTGAAATCTTTGTTGCTGGATCTCACATTGAAAGAGGTGTTGTCACCTCCCAAAGGAAGAGCCTCTCTCAAAGTGCAGCCAGTAATGGTTGGACTCGAAGGTATAGGAGAAAACATCTCCTTGGACTAACAAATACTAAGGCAGGGTGCTATAGGCTAGGTAAATAGAGACCAAAATGTCCCCACCTGCCCCATCTTCAAAAGATCTGGTATACAGAAAACTAGAGACAGTGCTATCACAATAATATCAGTAACTGCAGGGTGACTTTGTTACAGCTTAAATGCAGAGGGAAGATACAAGAAAAGTTTATATACAACAACCTTAGTTAATTATAAAACTAATGCCCATCAGTAAAAGACTCCCAAACTATCTAAGATTTAAGTTGAGGCTACCGAACAGCTTTATCAATTAGCTACAGTTTTACCAGTTGCACCAGGGTTCTCTAATACCCCCCACCCCAGCACCACTCTACTGCACATCACTCAAAGAAACCAATATGGTAAAGTGTAGTATGTGGGGGGAGGTGAGAGAGACACTTGCCATTCAGGTCGTGGTTGCCAATGGTGTATAGCAAAAAACACATATACATAACAAACCCAAGATGTGTTATCAGTAATATATTAGTCAAAGATAAAGCCATATCCTTCATCAAAGAAAAATAAATAACTTATATTAGAGGTTGATTCCTCTACTAGCAGGTCCACCGATTATATTCTGACAGTGTGGCCAATGGTAATAAATTAATGACATAGAAACAACATAGTGCCAGAAATAAGAACACAAACTAGGCATTGTATTTTCCATATACTGTCCAGTGGAGACGCATAAGAGGCTAAACTTCCCCTCCCCCTCTGTTCCACGATCCCAAACTCTGGTACACATAGAATACAGATCCCGGTAATGTAAAATCAGGGCACATGCTCTAGCTGGCATTGTATAGAGCCCATTTTGTAGTAGTTTACTTGCTATCTTGAGATAAGGGGCCCTAGGTATCAGAAAGAACAGTGTTGTACCTGTTTCTGATTCTTGTATATCCTCCTAGGATGTCCGAGAAGCATAGGAATCACAGTCATATATAGAAAACAGCATCACTGTGGAGAGCAAATGAGCCGGTGGAGGGGGGAGTTCAACTAGCCACTGGAAAATGAGGAGGAAATTAAACATCTGTGTCTGCGCAAGGTTGTAAGGAATAATTCAAGGCACCATCACTTAATAATGTTCTATCAGAGCAACATACTCTAATTCAGTGCACAAAGTAGGGTGCATCAACAGCCAGAAAGCCAGATGAGGAATGAGGGACTAAGATCAACCTTCCGATGTATGGGAAACTCATTCCTCATGTAGAACAGAAGGATATATCAAAGCCTTACCCTTAATCTGTGGATGTAGGGTGAATGAATGGCTCATGCTGCGGATTCACTCCCAGCCTCTTACACAACAAATCATTGATTCTTGCTCTCTCTCTCTCTCTCTCTCTGGTCATTATACTGCAGTGATCGAGTGGTTATGTTTACAATTACAAGGAGGTCTGACTCATCTCTCGCTCAATCCCGATCTTATCTTCTGTCTCACGCTCTTCAAATAAAAAAAAAAGAAGAAGAAAGCTTTCACGCAATTGGTTGGGACTGTCCCAACGTGAAAGCTTCTCTGTTTTGCCTGGCAACCCCTAAATTACGCTCATGGGAACAAATGGTTGGGTTGGGATGGGATAGGGAAGGAACAGAAGTTTTACATTGTTGTAGACAAAATAAAAAAAAAGTTAAAAAGCGGAGCTGTGCAGGAAAAGGTTCGGTCCCCAGACAAAATAATCAGGGCCAGAGCCCCAGCGGCCCAGTCCTAACAACACCTCTGCTGTGAATTATAGCAATTGCAGATTTGCAATATTAGCAATGTTCTGTAATTCACAATCTGATAAGAAACAATGCACAGTAATAAAGGCTAATTCTATGGCGATAAAAAGACTTATACTTAAAAATTGGAAAGAACCATTGGTTACGATGCCTTTTATTAAACGGGAGTGGAAACAGCTTTTTTTGAGCTACCTCTTTAATAACACATTTTTGATAATTGGGAACAGGTCTGGAACCTATTTAATAAGGATATACAGGATTGGGTCAAGTCAGACTTTTAAGGGTACATATGCAGTTCAAGATGGAAATCTTCTAAAGTACCCAAAAAACTCTTCTTACATTTTTCTATAAGGACTTAATACTATTTTATACATGTATGGACTTCTCATGTAATTGTTTTACCTCTTATCAGATTGTATGTATTTTTAAGAAGATGATACCTGTATATGGTAACACATTGATACAATTTACATTAAAAAAAGAAACATTTTGACAAATAATTGGGGGATTTTAAAAACAGATGAAAGGATAAGGAAACATAAGAGAGGTTCCAAAACTTATTTTCAAATGTGCACTGACAGTGAAAGATAAAGTAATGAGGTCTTACTTGCCTTTAGAACCACAAAATAAAACATTGTGGTCTGTGCAACCTCCAGTTGGAACCAAAAGGTGTGGCAATTGCAAGTTTTGTCCTTTCATCACAGTAACAAAAACTTTCCAGAACCTGATTACACAGCAGGTGTCCAGGATAAAAGATCTTATTTTGTGTTCTACCACTGCTGTAGGTATTTATTGCAGTGCTCTTGTGGGTTTTACTATATAGGTAGAACCAGAAGAGAACTTAAGGTTAGAATTAGTGAACACCTCAGGGCTCTGGAAAGAAATGACATGATGTATGCTATAGTTCAGCATGTGACAAGTTGTAAGGATCCACATATAAAACATGAACAGGGCTGGCCTTAATCATTCTGGGCCCCTGTGCAGCCCCCGGCCAGGCCCCACCACTCCATTCCCTGTACCCCCCCCACACATATCCAACATTAACACCTAACTAACAATCCTGTCCAGTATTAATAAGGCAGTAGCAGGTTTACTAGTTTAACCAGCATATTTTAATTAGTGCCATTGACTGCACTGAATTATTTGACTTCACCATTGGAAATGAATCTGACTGAGCCTGGAGCAAGAACTTAAGTAAGTATGGTACTACTGCCGTATTCATTTCTGTAAGGACAGGTACATTAGCGCTGGACACTCACACCTCAGATACTCTGATTTGCAAAAAGTTAAACAACTTAACTGTTCTGGAGGTGTGAGAGAGAATGAAGAGGATTATCATAGGAGACAGTGTAATGCAGTAGTGTAAGGCTCTGAGCTGCAAACCTGGAGACCTGGGCTTGGATCCCACAGCTCCCACTTGCATATTGTGTGACCCTGAGCAAGTCACTTAACTTCCTTGTGCTCCCAGGTTGCACCTATAAACAAGCTTTCAGCTTAGTGTGCCACTCCTGGTAAAGCAAATAAATAAAATCATGGGACACCTGTAAGGTTGCCACCCTTCAGTTTTTTAGCTGGTGATCAGGTTTTCAGGGTCCCTATCAGGAAATCTGATTTTGCTCTGTGCTGATCAGGTTTTTGAGTCATTGAGAGCAGGGGTCAACCTTAAACATTTTTTGCACTAGCCAGCAGGGCAAGTTGATTCAAAATTGCACTAGCCCAAATATGGTTGCACTAGACCTCAATTATAATGGTACATTTTGATCACTTATACAGGAAACAATGCAAGCCAAGAAATACTCTGATTGCACATGTATCCTGCTCCCACATTGCTTCCAGCTCCCCAGCAGAAAAAAAGACTGCAATGTCATCACACACAGTGAGCCCCCCCCCCCATTGTTTTGTACCATGGCCTCCTCTATTCCTCTTCTCTTTCTATACATACACACACACACACCACCACACCAGTGGATATCACAACATATAGAATAGTGGATGGGCAACCATCCATATTGCTGTGTTTATCGAGGAGATGATGATGTCATAGAGACCTCGAGAGCTAAGCCCAGAGGTCTCTGGCATCATCAACTCCCGAGATGGAAACACAGTTGTTGAGGATGGGCAACCATCCACTGTTTTTTATAATATACAAAATAGATACAAGGTTCATACCTTGTTCACGCTTCTGCACTCCTCCTCGCTCAAGTCCCTTTCCCTAAGATAACAGTCCTCCTCCTCACTGCAGTTACACGCTCATGTTCCAGTCACGTCCACGCTCCTTGCCATAGTCCCACTCTGTTTTTACCGAAACTGTGCCATTTTGTTAAAAAACAAAAAAAAGAAATAGCAAATTGATATTTTTGACAGACCAACCCGATTATGGTAGTCTGTGTCCACACTGTCTGCTCCCCAGACCACTGGCTAAATGAGTCCGCTATTTTTGTATGTATTTTTTGAATCTCTGCCTGTTTCCTCCAATCAGGTAGGAGCTCAAGGGGGAAAAGTTGTTGTACTATCGATGTGACGTCAGAGCGATAGTACAACAACTTTTTTGACCTTTGAACTGTCCTACAACATGATTTGGAAAACCTTTGTTTTCCATACACAATAAGCCCTAACCATATACTCTAACACATATTCAATCAAGCAGTCCTAGCTCTGCACACACGCAATAGCTGACATCATAATGCACCTCACCACACTGTCATCACCACCCACAGGGCAATCAACAGAGTCAGGCAGAGAAAGACACTGTCAGCCTCCACCCTATAGTCAACTGGAGACCTGCACTTCTGGTAAAGTTTTTGTACTCTCTCAAGTGAGTCAGGAGCACATCTAAAATGTATTTGGGGTGGGGGATACACAAATCTAAGGGGCCTGGAAAATAGAAAACTATAACATTTTTATTTTTAAAAGCATTAATTTTAATATGCCCTGCACCAACAATAACAGATTTTTCTTTAACATTGTCCTTTTATCAGCCCAGAGGAAATAGTACACAGGCATAATACTATACTATCTCTATTTCTATATAGGATGATCTCATTCATTTTTCATTTCATTTTTATTAAATGGGTTAGGCCATTGAGTAAAACTCATTTAAAATGGTGACCCTTGGTTAGACAAAAAATAAAGTTACAACAATTACAATAAATACAAACATCCTGGCCCAGATATTCAAAAGGGTTGTGCATGGCGCAACAGTGTTGCGCCATGCACAACCCACTGATGCGCCCCGGTTTGATATTCAAAGGGAAAAGTGCATGGCACAAATCCCAATGCACCGAGCACATAGTAATGTATGCAGGCACAGGTGGGGGCGTGCCATGCATAACCTGCACAGCCTGATATTCAGCCCAGGATGTGCAGAGCCATGCAAGCGAACCCTACCCGCGCCAGCACAAAGTTAAGCCAAAGAAAAAAGGAACAACTGATGGCCACCCACAGGTGAGCTGCCGCATTGCAGGTGCAAACACGCGCTGCCACCTGTGGGTGGCCACCAGTCCGCTGCACCGATGGCGCCCCCTGATCGCTGGGCATTTGTTTAAAGAGCTCCCCATCCAATATCCCGGTGGTCCAGTGTACTGCTCTCTGCCTGATTTGGACATCTGCAAAAGAGGAGATTCTGGTGGTCCAGTGACTGCCGTCGCTCAACAACGGCACCTGCAAAAAAAATTAGATATCTCAGGAGTCTAGGTACTTTCTCCTCACTCCTCAACATTGGAGTCCTCACTGCCCTGCCTCCGTGAATCATTCACATATCTGAATGTAGGCTGCATGCCCATTTGCTCACACTGTGAGCCAATGGGCGTGTAGCCCTACCGAGGTGTCAGCCGGCAGGTGGCAGGCCAGGTGGTGGTGCTGCCGCCACCGCTGACCAGGTGGGAGGGGGCAGTGAGGCCCAGTGGGTGGTGGGATGGGGTACCCTAGACCTCCAGGGATATATGAAGTTTTTTTACAGATGCCCACGATCGAGCAGAGATCGTCCACTGGACCACCAGGGATATAGGATGTCTTTCTTACAGATGCCAGAGATCGTGGCAGAGAGCGTCTACTGACCACCAGAGATATAGGACGGGATCTTTTAAACAAATGACCACAATCAGGCTGCAGGGGCGCCGGTCCCTCGACGGTTGCTGCCCGCAGGGCGCCAAGCTAAGTCATCGGGATTGGCACACCTGCATGCAATGGGCCATATCGAGATGCAAATGGTCCCATGTGCAACCTTTGCATAAATTACGGCCCCATTTGCATGTCAACTTTGAATATCACTGTTGCTGTGCATGGAGCAATGGAACTTGCTATAGCGCTTCTCCATGCTCCACTCTGGCCACTTGCGCTGGCGCAGTGCCACTGTTCCATGCACACTGGGGGTGGCCAGGGTATGATATTCAAAGCTGCTGAG
Source organism: Neoceratodus forsteri (assembly GCA_016271365.2). Classification (NCBI taxonomy): domain Eukaryota; kingdom Metazoa; phylum Chordata; order Ceratodontiformes; family Ceratodontidae; genus Neoceratodus; species Neoceratodus forsteri. The sequence continues at coordinate 1,088,150,258 of CM028132.1, read as the reverse complement.
CCATGGCACAGCTCCTTTGAATATCGCTTAGTCCACACCCCTGCACAGCCAAGTTGAGCTGCGCCCAAGCTTGTGCCACAGCCGGGCACAGTTTGAATATCTGGGCCCCGATATATAACACACCAAATACAAACAATTACATACAATAATTATAATGCTATAACCAATTAACCACAGCAAGCCTTAGTTTGAGCAAAAAATGAATCCAAGAACCAGGTTTTAACAACTTTTCATGACGGGGTTTAGCAACTATACAAAGGAAATTTTAAGGGCATCATATTCCAAAATTTAGGGACTAGCTGACTGAAAAAAGTCAGAACATTTAGTTTTTGATCTAGGTATTACCAACTCTTGATAGGCTGCATTCCTTAAAGAGGAATTAACATCCCTAAATTCTAACCTTTTGGCCAGGTAGTCCAGAATCACTGCTGTGATACTTTTAAATGCCAGAAGATATTTATGTAACTGTCTTCTATCTGACAAAGAAATCCATCCTAATCTGTGATATATCAGGCAATGGTGGGTATCCCTAGAACATTGTAAAATCAGTCTCGCCAGACGATTATAAAGTACATCTAATCTATATAACTTTCCAGAGTGAGAATAATCATAAAGTACGTCTCCATAGTCAAAAAGAGGAAAAATCTGAGATTCAACAATTTTCTTTATCATATATCCACCCAAACAACTTTTATTTCGATATAATAAACCCACCCTTTTCCCCACTAATCTAACTAACTCATCAACATGCGAATTGCCAGTAGCTGAGGGGTCCAACCAAAAACCCAAGTACTTATAAGTCATCAGTTGTTCTAATGGTGTTCCCTCAGGATCAAACACTGATAATTTAGTGCAAGTTGTAAGTTTCGTAGTAGAAACAAATATCATACTTTTTGTCTTACTTACATTCATTTTAAGTTTCCGTTTTATCAAATATCCATATAGTCTATCAAAACTTAACTGTAATTTTACTTGGATCTCATCCACAGAAGGAGCAGAGGTATAAACTATAGTATCATCCGCATACAATTGGTAGGCCATATTATTCACAGGGCATCCAAGCTCTTTCAGATAAATCAAAAATAGTAAGGGTCCAAGCACCGATCCTTGAGGGACCCCTCGAACCACTGGCAAAGGCGTTGAAACAATCTTATTAACAATAGTTGACTGCATCCTACCCTCTAAATAAGAAGAGAACCACTTAAGGGCACTACCCGATAATCCAATATCCCTCAAACCGGAAAGAAGAGTTTAATGGTCCACCGTGTTGAAGGCCTTGGAGAGGTCAACAAAGATGGCACCAGTCAAAAGGCCCTTGTCCATAGCTTTGTTGACATCATCCAAGACCCTTGACATGGTGGAGATTGTATCATGTGATTTATGAAATCCTGACTGATATTTATCAAATAAGTCATTCTGATTCAAAAAATCAGTTAATTGTCTAGCCACAAATCTTTCTAACAACTTTGAAACCTGGGACAAAAGTGAAATTGGTCGATAATTATTAAACTGATCCCAACTCCCTCCCTTAAAGATCAGAACAACCCTAGCTATTTTCCAATCAGAGGGCATTACTCCCTCATTAATGGACCAATTATACAAATAAGTGAGGGGAGCAGCTATCTTTAAAGCTGAAATTTTTAATAGATGGGGGGGTCAGTCCATCAGGGCCACTACTCTTTTTTGTCTTTAAATCCAACAAAGCCGCAATAACCTCATATTCCTCCAGTTTTTTAAATGAAAACAGATTAGATGACTCTAGATGTGGCAGGGTATAGTCATTAGTATTACAAGAGTCAGGACCAACAAAAAAATTCCCCGAGTTCACAAAATAATCATTAACGCCATCTGTAAGGGACTCCTTCCCCCCGTAACCTGAAATATCAATTTTACAGTTCCCACCCTGTTTGTGGTGACCATTTATCTCTTTAATTAAATCCCAAAAGATGTTAGCATTCCCAGCAGAATTCTCTAATTTAGAGTTATAATATGATCTTTTACTTTCTCTAACAGCAGTTACATAGGAATTCCTAAGGCTTCTATAATATTGCCAATCCCTTAAAGAGTTTGAGCTGCATGCCTATACCCAAGTTTGACCTTTTTTCTTTTTAGTCTTCTCAATGTTGGTGAATACCATGGAGCAGAAGATTGGTTTATTTTCCTTAATTTCATTGGCATATGATAGTTTATGATCTACATTAACTCTGAAAGAAAATAATTCCAGGCCAGATCAATTTCAGGAATCATAAACATTCTGTCCCAGTTAATTCTATCTAGATCGTCAAAAAGGCTAAATAGTCAAACTTCCTAGTAGCTCGATAGGAAATAAGCCTAGGTTGCTTTGACAAAAAACTTTACCTCTAACACAATATATGACATTGTGATCACTATCTAAATCTTCTAATACCCCTGCGTTTACATATTGAAAGGGAGCATTTGTCAAAATTAAATCTAACAAGGTTGATTCAGCTGGGTTTTTAATATTAACTTGAGTGGGTTCTTTTATAAGTTGTTCCAGGCCCAATAAGAGTGCCATATTTTTCAATACTCCTGCATCAGCTGAATGCAACCAATTGTCATTAAGGTCTCCCATGAGTAGGATTTCATGGGTATCAATGAAGGAAAAAAGTATATCAGTAAGCTGTTGCATCCTACTTTTTACCTTCTTAAGGGGATGATAAACCCCAATGAGTAATATTGGTTTTCCCACTGGAAATTTAATTTCAAGTGCTAAATGCTCACATATATCTGCACTTACTCCCAGGTGAATTTGATTTAAGGAATACTTATCCAAAGCATAAATTAAAACCCCACCTCCCCTTTTATTCCTATCTGCCCTATACACATTATAACCACTAATCGCGATATCCCCATCTACCACCTTATCATTTAACCATGTTTCAGTATATAGCATAAAATCAGGATGATTTTCATTTGCAAAGTCCCTCACCAGATCTCTTTTAGGCACAAAACTCATAATATTAGAATGAGTAAAAAGAATACCCTTGCCTAAATTATGTCTAATGTCAGGGCCTGGGTTGGGATTAATATCCCCACACTGTAGTAAACACAAAAGCAGAAAACCTGACTTAACCATTTTCCCTTTTAGCCCAGTCTTTCAAAATCACAAAGCTTTAGAAAAAGTAAATCCAAATTTGTAGAATTTCTTAAACATAAGTGTATCTGTTTTCTGACCAAATCCAAAAGTAAATTTATAGACAAATAAAAAACAGATTCAAATCCCCTAGAAAGTGGAGCTGTTTTGTAGCCATAATCAAAGGGATAAGGCCAAGAGTCATGATAGTAATTAACTACAGGGAAGGTCAGACAAATATCATTCATGCTCCCCTCCTTCGCACCCAAAGAAGGCAGATTCAAAACACCAAACAAACTTATAATACATAGTGGGCCAGATATTCAAAACTTTGCCCTGGGGCAAAATTAGCACTGCCTGGCGGGCAAACTTAGCCCGGAGCACAGAGCAAGCTATATTCAAAAGGAATAGCCCAGGGCAAACAGCTTCCGAATATAGCATGGTAATGAGGCCATGCAAACTGGGCTGGGAGTGCAGGGCAAACATAGCCCTGGAATAAGACAGCACTGAATAAAGCAACCAGGAAGTGCAACCCACAACAACAACACAGTGCACAGCAACGTGAGGGAAGATACAGATGAACTACATGGCCAATGTGTGTGCCAGCAAATGCATGGACTCAGTACAGCTGCAGGAAGCAGCAGATGTGAAAGAACAGTGATCAAAACTGTATAATATTCCCCGTACTGTTAGCGCCGTGCTAACACATTAGTGCAGCATTAGCGCGGAGCTAAGCAGTTAGCCCAGTGCAAACACGTTTGCCCGGAGCTAAAATGTGCCATATTCAAAAGTGCCATGCAAATGAGCCTACTTAGGTAGTCTCTGGGCAAACAACCGGATTAGTATCTCATTATAGCCTGATTTGCATGCAGTTTGCCCAGCGTTACTGCAGGGTCCCACAGAGCCACCTGTAAGTCAGTCTGGAAGTACAGGGGCTAACCAGGTTCAACCGCAGCTCCATCTGTAGGTCAGTTTGGCAGTGCATGATGAGAGATGCAGGCTACATGTAATCAGTACAGCATAGCATAGCATATTGTACCCCAGGGGACAAGACAGCATAGGCACAGGTGGTGGTGGTGCTGCATGCAACTGTCACACTGTAGGGCATGCTACAGTGCACAGCAGACACTACAGTAGCAAGGGGGCCAGTAGTGTGAGGGACACAGCACTGCCTATGATGTGTAGGGCAGTGATGCTGACTGCACTGTACACAGTGACAGGCCCAACGTGCAGGTAATTACTGACAGTGGACAGTACTATCACACTGTTGTGTGATCCACAGATGCTGCACCTGTGGCATGGGATGCACGCAGTGTCATGTACATGGCCGGCAGCGTGTGCTGTGACATCTGTACAGTTGTGTGGTAGGTGCTGGGGGGGCATGTAGGATCCGACAGGCACACAGGTGGTGGTGTAATCCCACTACTGGCCCATGTGCACTAAGCTATGTGTCCCAGTCTTGTGGCCACACCTGGGCTGTGGTGAGGTCTGGCCACCCATACACCCTCCTCTCACTGCCACCATACCCACAGTGCTGCATGTGTATGCTGGCATCTGTTATACACCACAGATGTATGGTCTGTAGGTGTGTGCTATATGGCCACACTACCATGCTGTCCTCTGTGGGTCAGATCACCCCTCACTGTTTGTGCTTGGCTCGGACTGGTGGCAGCTGATGGCATCATTGTGGTGCCATCAATGTGCGCATGTCTTCCATGTCTGGCAGTTTCTAAGTGTCATACTCATATGTTGGGGCTGCGAGACGCTAATGCTGAGATAGCAGCGCAATGCGTGCAAAAGCTGTTTGCCCAGGGTTAAGACCAGCTTTTACTGGGCGGGAATTGTACCGCTACTATGGGTTCCGCCATGTCGCGCTAAACACCTTAGCGCAGCGCTAGTCGCTGAATATAGCATTGCGCCTGTATTCATGTCAGTTTGCCCTTTGCATGCATTATAATTTTGCCCTGCACTAATGCAGTTTTCCCACGCTATTTCGCCTTTTGAATATAGCAGACCCGAGCTAATCCTGCGCAAATGGTTTTTGCCCAGCGCATAGTTTTGAATATCTGGCCCAGTATCTCTAAGCAATAAATGTTTGTTTGCTTACTACTTAAATACATTATGTCACCTAGTTTAAAAGGTCTAACCCTTCAACACATTAAAAAATCAATTAAATTATCTGTAAGGTACCTGTCTGTTTTTACTTCAGTATTCTACCAAGTATTAGTTTGGCTCAAATCGATTTCTTTTCTTAACTGTATCTTGTAACTTAATTTAGTAAATTTTTCTACCGAGTGGCTCAGCCACTCACGCTCGCACCACACGCTCGTGCTGTGCGGTGAACGATTAAATTTAAAGGGAGAGTTGTCCCCACCTCTTGAGGCAACCCTGCACTTGATTGGCTCGCCACCGAGCCCCCTCCACTGCGGTATAGTCAAATGCCTCGGGCACAGTAAATTTCAACAGACAGCAGGCTCCTAGTCTGAAACATAGAAACATAGAATTTGACGGCAGATAAGGACCGCTTGGCCCACCTAGTCTGCCCATTTCCCTACCTAATGGATAAGCTGCAGATCCTAGTTAACCAACAGCCTACTTCCTCCTACCCCCCACTAGAGTTGCCTTATGTCTGTCCCATGCATTCTTGAATTCCCCCACTGTTTTTGACTCTATGACCTCCTCAGAAAGGCTGTTCCATGCATCCACAACCCTCTCTGTGAAGAAATACTTCCTCACATTACCTCTCAGCCGTCCCCTCCATCTTCAAATTGTGCCCCCTTGTTTTTACACATCTCTTTTTCTGAAAGATGCTACCCTCTTGGACTTTGTTGATTCCCTTGAGGTATATGAAAGTTTATATCACGTCCCGCCTTGCCCTCCTTTCCTCGAGGCTATACATCTTTAGTTTCTTTAGTCTTTCTTCATATGTCTTCTGATGCAGACCCTGCATCATTTTGGTTGCCCTCCTCTGGACAGCCTCCACCCTGTCTATGTCTTTGCGGAGATGGGGTCTCCAGAACTGTACACAGTATTCCAGATGTGGTCTTACTAACTGTCTGTACAGAGGTCCAACAACTTCCTGTTTTCTACTGGTGATCCTCTCCCTATGCATCCCAGTATCCCCCGCCCTCCTTACTGCCTTCTCACATTGCTGGCCCACCTTTAGGTCATCTGATATGACTACCCCCAGGCCCCTTTCCATTTGTGTTGTTGTCAGTATCTCACCCCCATTGTGTACTCTTCTTCTGGGTTTTTGTTTCCCAGGTGCATTACTTTGCACTTCTTTGCATTGAATCTAAGCTGCTATACATTTGACCATTCCTCCAACTTTGCCAAGTCCCTTTTCATCCTTTCCACCCCACCTTGTGTATCAACCCTGTTGCAGATCTTTGTGTCATCTGCAAAAGAGACATACTTTCCCTTCCAGTCCCTCTGCATTGTCACTTATAAAGACATTAAAAAGGACCGGCCCCAGTACTGAGCCCTGCGGTACCCCACTGGTAACCCGTCTTTCTTCGCTGTGGACTCCATTTACTGTTACCCGCTGTGTCCTGTTGTCCAACCAGTGTTTTACCCAGGCTACCACCCTAGGACTGACTCCCAGGCTGGCTAATTTGTTTATTAATCTTTTGTGTGGGGCTGTGTCAAATGCCTTGCTAAAGTCTAGGTAGGCCATGTCCACAGCCCCTCCCTGGTCTACTGCTTTGGTCACCCAGTCAAAGAAACCAATTAGATTTGTCTGACATGACCTTCCCGATGTGAATCCATGCTGCCTTACCCCACTGGCCTCTAGGTACTCAACAATTCTTTCCTTCAGAAGTGATTCCATCATTTTCCCTACCACTGAGGTCAAACTGACAGGTCTGTAGTTTCCTGCCTCTGTCTTGTTCCCACTTTTGTGAAGGGGAATCACATCCACCCTCCTCCAGTCCTCAGGTACCACCCCATCCTCCCATGATTTATTAAAAAGGGTAGTCAGTGGTGTTACTAGCTCTTCCCTTAGTTCTTTTAAAATTATGGGGTGAATCCCATCAGGCCCCATTGCTTTATCCACCTTCAGTTTTAAGAGTTCTTTCAGAACCCTTTCTTCTGTGAAAGGACTAATATCAACCCCCCTATCCAGAGTGCTTCTATTGACTGGATTAGGTATTTCCCCCTGCTTTTCCATTGTGAATACTGAGCAGAAGTATTCATTCAGTATCCCTGCTTTTTCACTGTCGCTGTCTGCCCAACCACCTTCCTCTTTGTTCAGCCTCAGTATGCCTGCCTTAGTCTTTCTTTGCTCCCTAATGTACTTATTAAAGGTTTTATCCCCCTTCTTAAATGAGTTGGCTATCTTTTCCTTGGTTTGGGCCTTTGCTGTTCTGACTGCCTTATCCGCTTCCTTCTGCTTTAACTAGTACAGTTCTCTATCCTGCTGCTTCTGTGCTTCCTTATACTTCCTGAATGCTATCTTTTTTTCCCTTATCTTCCCCGCCACTTCTTTTGAGAACCATAGTGTTTTATTCTTTCATTTTGATTTGTTTATTTGCTTCACACAAAGACTTTTTGCCTCTGTGATGGTGGTTTTGATGTTTCCCTATTGTTGCTCCACCCCACCTTCTTGCCTGTTTGCTAGTGCTTTTCTGAGGCACTCTCCCATTTTGACAAAATCAGCCCTCCTGAAGTCCAGTACCTTCACTTTTGTGTGGCTTGACTCTACAGCTAAGTTTATTATGAACCACACTGTTTGGTGGTCACTTGTTCCCAGATGGCTACCCATTTCAAGATCAGAGATTCTCTCTCCATCCCCATTTGAGAGTACCAGGTCTAAGACTGCTCTCTCCCGAGTGGGTTCCAAAACTAGCTGTCTGAGGCATGCCCCCTGTAGGGCATTGAGAATGGCCCTGCTCTTGGATGTGGCTGCAGCAAAGGTGCTCCAGTCAACATCTGGCATATTCAGGCCCCCCATCAGCAATATCTCCCCTTTCTCTGCCATCCCGAGGATGCCTTCCATGATTTCCTTGTCCATTTCCTCCTCCTCCTGAAATGGGGTCTGTATACAACCCCTGTGCAGATTGTGGAGTCATTTCTAGTCTCCAGGGTGACCTTCCCTGTTTACCCTTTAGTTCTTTTGCTTTTATCCCTTCCCTTTCATAGAGAGCTCCTCCTCCCCTCTTCTTCCCTCCCTGTCCCTCCTGTAGATTGTGTACCCTGGTATGTTGACATCCCAGTAATGGTTCTCTGTGTACCATGTTTCTGTGACTGCCACAATATCCAGGCATCCCTCTTCCATCAAGGCCACCATTTCAGGGAGCTTTTTACCTAAACTACCGGCACTGGTACTTATTACCCTCCATTTTTTTATGGCTTTATTTCTTTTTGCCCCTTCCGTGTCCCTACTGCCTTTGTCTTTTTCTCCATTTACCCCTGCCCTTCTCCCTATCAACTGCTCTATTTTGATGTTTACCTCACAAATTACATATGTGTACCCATGGAATGGCTATTCTAAGCTTTCAAATTATGTATTTTATTAAAGTTTATTTTTGTACCATACATGATCCAAAGTTTTGTTTTTAAGATGAAAGCACATGCTGGGTGAGATAAGGGTGAGAGTGTATGGATAGTGATGACTGGCATGGTCCATTTAGAAGAGCTGGGGACCCCCTTCACTTGCCAGTAATGGCAGCCATAGATCTGTGGATGGTCATTTCAGAGTCTGGTCTGCAGTACTGTCCAAGGAAAGACCAGAGTTAAGAGATTTGGAAGGGAGAGGGAAGTTATGGTGAGGCTGGAATAAAACCCACTTCCTGTAAAGCCGACCCTGTATACCTCCTCACATTTTGTCACAGAAATATTGGAGACAGACACTCAAAATGTAGGGAAATGAGAGGCACCGTTCTTAATAATATGGGGCACATTTTTAGACAGACACATTCAGAAAACTGGAAGCTAGTGACTAAATAACACTCTACCATTACTCACACCCTGGACACTAGCTGAAAGTCCTAACAGTGGAATGATAATGACTCACATTGAGTCTTTTGTGGGACCCCCCCCCCTTGAACTGCCAGATAATTGCAGCTCTTAAGGAGCTGTTAACCACACCAGGCCATCTGGAACATTGAGAGAGATTAGCATGAGGACTAGCGACTGCTAAAGTTGAGACTTTTTTAACTTCATTAACAGCCATGAAAACCTGCACTAGTCAAGACAGACAAGTAGATAGTTAGCTGCATTAGCCTTGGACAATTTTCACTAGTGTTTGGGCTAGTAAAACAATGTTAAGATCAACCCCTGATTTTGAGGGCTCACATACTTTTGAAACAAATGTTGTCATATCATTCATTGTTTCAGTTCCATGTCCAGGTTACAGGCAAGTTCTCTTGTCAGTATAGCCCTTTGTCTGTGAAAACAGTCAGCCTGGGAGGTGTAAAGTATGGCCATTAACACCATTAGCACTTATTTAACCTAATCTTTTCCACTGCAGCAAATCTGCCCCCACCAGTAGTGGAGCCAGTTGTCTTCCACTTTGATTTGCTGGAAAACATTTTCAACTGTAACAAAATGTAGGCATTTTTAATTGTTTTTAATTATTTTTGCTTCCTCAAGAAAAAAAGTATGGGCCCCTAAGGTGCAGGGGCACAGCCTGCACCTAGCTAAGGCAGGCTCTGAACATGAAATTATGTTTACTGGCTTAGAAAGAGTTACTGTGGGCCCAAGAGGTGGAAACTTGAAACAAATCATAGGAGAGAGAGAACGTTTCTGGATCTTTGCTTTAAGATCCAGAGAAGGCATAGGCCAGAATGATAACATTGATTTGTCAGTCTTTTTATAAAGCAGTGGGATGTACATCTGTAAATGAATTATAAATAATAAGGATATGAAATAGGATATTTTATTAATTACAGGATCTAGGTAATATTTTGTCAAAGTTTTTTTTTTTTTCAGAAAAATACAAATATATCAGCAGGGTAAAACATCCCCTTGAAGTGGGTATTGTACAGGTACAAGTCATTGGGGGAAGGGAGGTCTGAGGGAAAGGAAGAGGTGGGAGGGAAAGAAAACAAGGGAAACAAAGGGAGGAATAAACAAATAAACATGGAAATTTCTACAGATGGTTACTTTGTGCAATCAACAACTGTTAGAGTATACTACTGCTGTCAGATCCTGGTTGAAGGGTATAAGTTTAGATTAGTAATTCCTGTTTATGTCCCTCAGGGGGGTTGTAGAGAGTAGGTCAGAGGGTCACCTGTGAGTAGGGTACTATATAAATAAGCACTGTAATTTTCTACTTACCCATCATGGGGTCTTCATAAGGCTATCTCTGATACAAGACATATACACACCTATCCCAGAGTGAGGATCACAACTCTTCAAGGTGTCATGGGTAATCTGAATAAGTGTGAATACGTAATTTGACTCTTTTATTTATGTGCTAGGATAGAACAGATATATACACAAAGAATCTGAACTCGCATACACAGCATATCAATAAGATAACATTTTAGCAAGACAATTATTAATCTGATAGGAGTTCTTATAATCCTCTGCAGACCTCCTTCATAGGTGGGTAGGTGGCTAGGTAGAACACAGTCAGCCTCTCCTGCCCATTAAGCTAAGACCACGCTGCATCCAGCTGGATAAGTGTGGGCTTAGCCTATCCCAGTGGGGTTGGGGTTGACATAACTCAGATAAGGAGCCCAGGACATCATGAATCTGGTCATCTGATAGGTTTGGAGATGTGAGATCCTATCTAGACTAGCCATGGTGGAAAGAGAGGCCAGCACCTCCTCAAGTGTAGGGATGAGTGGTGTTTGCCACTTACAGAGCAGAGATCTTTTGGTCTGGATGGCCAGTAAGGACAGCCATTTGTATTTGTGTGGGGTCAACTAAGGGAAGTCAAGTCGGATACCCAAGAGGAAGAAGAGGGGATTTCGAGGGACCTTTTTGGAAAGCACTTTAGATGCTGTGGAACAAATACTTTTCCAGAGGGGCTATATCTTGGGGCAGTTCCATAATATATGGAGTAGGTCACCTCCTCCACTCTGACTTCTCCAACATTGATCAGAGTCAAGGAGCCTGGCTTTACATAGAACAGCAGGGGTCTTGTACCATGAGTGCAAGATTTTGTTCTGGATTAGATGGGATCTGGCATCTCGTAACAATTTGTGTGTATCTTTCCAAGCTTGGCCCCATTGAGTATCAGAGATGTCAGACTGGAGCATTCTTTCCCACTTCTTCTTAGCCTCCTTGGACTGGGAGGGAAGGGAGTTCCTAAGTTTCTTGTTTATTTGGCCTGTTAGACCTTTAGGGTGATGGATCCATGTCTGCAGGTCTGAAAGATAATATTGTTGTGTGGGCTGTTTAAGGAGAGGCTAAAGTGCTGCTCTAAGTTGCAGGTACCTCCAAAAGTCTTTCTGTGGGAGGCCCCACTTCTGTTGAAATGACTGAAAGGTATGGATGGTATTAAGGTTGGGATCCCAGAGGTCTCCCACTCCATAAACATCCAGTCCAGCCCAGTGTTTCCATAGTATTCTTTCACCTCCTATACTGATCTGGGGATTCTGCCAGAGTGGAATGGCAGATATGGGGAAGGGCTCCATTCATAGTCTAGTATGAGTGACGTACCAATTCTTCCTGGATGCCTCCACTGTTGGGGGGTTTTGGGTCTCATTCATTTGTGTCTTGGACTGGGAGCTTGACATCCCTACATTAACTAGGAGGGAAGGTGTGTGCCTCATCCCTGTGATATCTTGTTTAAGCTGAACCCATGGAGTAGAAGGAGAGGTTCATGGTTACATTCATTGGACTGTCTGAGCCAGAAGAAGTGCCCATCTGTACTCTTCTATCCAGGGGAGGTACCAGCCTCCCTGTGATCAGTGGGCTCTGAGTTTGTTGTGACTAAACCGGGGTTTGGATCCCTCCCGTAAAAAGTCCCCTATCAGCTTGCCTATGGGTTTGTACCAGTTTTTGGGGAATGGAAATGGGATATGTGCCAGGAGATATAAGAATTTTTATTGCTGCAGTCTTCCCAGCGAGGGAGAGTTTGAGCAATTTCCAGTAGTCAAACTCAGTTTTAGTCGCTTGGAGAAGGGGCTATATATTGGCCTGCCGTAAAGTCTCAATAGTATAGGCAATGGTAATGCCCAGATAGGTAATCCCGTTGGGGGCCCAAAGGAGTCCTGCTGTCTCTGCTAAGTTATGAGTGCAGTGGCCATTCAAAGGGAGCATTTCAGTTTTGGCCTTGTTTAGCTTAAGTCCAGAGTAGCTGGTAAAGGAATCGAGTAATGACAGTAGAAGAGGTATATCAAGCTGGGCATCAGCCAATGGGGGAAGGAGATCATCAGCATACATGAGGGTTGGGTACTCCTTATCACCCACTTTGATGCCCTGAATGCCAGGATGCTGTCTGATTGCTTCAGCCAATGGTTCAACCACATGGACAAAAAGGAGCGGTGAGAGGGGACACCCCTGCTGCGTCCCACATGCGAGTGGGAATTGGGGAGAGAGCATGGAGTTGGAGGTAACATGGGCTGTGGGGAGGTTGTAGATGGCTTGAGTTTTAGACAGGAACCAAACAACCAGTCCCAGATAGGTCAGGACCAGGCAGAGGTAGTCCCATTCAAGAGAATAAAATGCCTTCTCGAAGTCTACTGCAATGGCTGCTGCTGGGGATGGAAGAGGGTGGACTACATGGAGAAGATTCATCAAGACTCTTAGATGATCTAAGCTCTGTCAACCTGGGACAGACCCCACCTGGGAGGGGTGTATAAGGGATGGAAGGAGGGGACTCAGTCTGGATGCCAGAATTTTAGCATAACTTTTGCTGTCCAATTTAATAAGTGAGATTGGCCGATAACTACCAGAGTGAGTAGGGTCTTTGCCCTTTTTTGGGATGACTACTATAGTGGCCACTCTGAGAGGGGGCAGGAGAATGCCCTAAGTTCTACCTCCAGGAACATCTCTGTGAGAAGAGGGGTGATCACTGGTGCTAGGGCCTGGTAAAAATCAGCAGTGTATCCATCACTGCCAGGGGATTGCCCCCAAAAAAGTCTATGGATGGTGAAGCTGACCTCTTCTTGAGAGATTGAGGCCTCAAAATCTTATGATTCTTAAGTGGTAAGCTTGGGAAGGTGTAGGCTGTCAAGGAACCGGTGTCTATCTGGCACTGGGCCCTAGTGGGTAGAGGAGTATAATGTAAAATTAGCCATGATCTCATTAATGGCCTCTGGGGTGGTGACAACTACCCCCTGGGTGTCCTTCAGACCTCAGATGTGTCTGCTAGCCTGTTGTCTCCAAAGTTGGTATGCAAGGACCTTTCCTCCTTTGTCCCCTCCCTCCCAAAAGGTGTACCTAAGTCTTAGTATGGCCACCTCTGCTTTCCTGCTTAGTAGTTGATTAATCTAAAATTTTAAGCCAAGGATCGTCCTACCTGTTGGAGAGGTTGGGGAGAGATAAGGCATGGCCTTACAGTCATCCTTGGCTATTTTTAGCTGACATTCCAGGGTTAATAGTTGGTGTTCCCATTCTCTTCTCTTGGCTGCAGCAAATCCCATGATATTGCCCCTCACTGTGGCCTTGAATGCCTCCCAGGTGTTGCCTGCTGAGGTGTCAGCAATGAGGTTGCCGGAAAGGAATAGCAAGGCATAATTTTTTGCCCACGGGACAAAGTCTGGGTCTTTCATAAGGAGAGTATCGAGCCGCCATCTATGAGGGAGGGGTGAGGGACCCCATTATATTATTAGCTGTACTGGGGCATGATCAGAGATAACCCTGGAAAGAATTACATCATCTATGGCATTACTCAAAAGTGTTGGGGAGAGTAGCCAGAAATCTAGTCTACTGTGTGAAGAGTTGGGTTCAGAATGGAACGTGTAGTCTTGGACCCTGGGGTGGAAAAGTCTCCATATATCAGTAAGACCATGGTCTGATATTAGTTGATGCAGTACCCTACCACTCCTGATGTGGGACTCCTTCCCCGTATCATTTCTGTCTAGGGAAGGGGTGAGTGTGAGGTTGAAGTCTCCCCCTAGAAGCAGAGGACAATTAGGTAGTAGGAATTCTGTTAGAGTCTCGGTGAGATTGTGAAAGAACTGGGGAGTATCTTTATTAGGGGCGTATATGTTACATAGTTTAATGGGACCAGTGGTGGTATCAAAGGTGGCTATCGCCCATCAGCCATCAGAGCAAGAAAGGGATTTATGAAGGGTCCAGGGTAAGGATTTGTGAAGGATGATAAGCACATCATGCTTCCTGGTGGGGGCTCCTGCATGAACCTGCTGTCCCACCCAGTCCCTTACCATACCACTGTGGTCCTCTTTGGTCAATTTGTTTTCTTGTAAGAAGGTCACAGTGGACCTCAACCATTTCAGGTGAGCCAGAACATTCTTTCATTTTATAAGGGAGTTCAGTTCCCACAAATTCTAAGTGTGGAAAACCATGTCTGCTACATTTGTCCTGGGGGAAGAGGGAGGAGAGTCACTTGGGGAACTGAGTTTATATCAGGATCCTACAGAGGTGCAAATGGGATACCGCGGAGGGCCCTTAAGGGGGCTCTGAGCAAGGTAGCCTGTCTCTTGTTGGAAAGTTTGGTGAAGGGAATGTGGCCTATACAGTTACTGAGTTTATTTACTCAGATACTGACCATGTGAGCTAGCACTACAGCCTCAGGGACATAGAAGTAATCAGAGGATTAGCAGCCTAGGGGTATACGGTACCCTAAAATCTATAAAGACGGTAAGAAGTATGTAGAGTAAAACAGAAAACAAATAACATAGGTAAGGGGCACTTGCTAGTCTTACCCGGCTGAATTACCAGCCAATGGCATGCCCTGCTGTCCCTAGGGGGGGGTGGGTTGGCTAAATGGCATGCAGGAGTAACGTATCAAAGCAATGCCTGCGTGGATGTCCAGTCCAAACAGCGAATGATAGTGTTGGAGCTGGAAACGAGCTTGCAGACCTGCTATTGTAGCTGTCTTCCAGAACCACAAGGGCTGCAAGATCTTTCAGAGGCCCTACATACAGGGGACACTGCCTCATATAGGGGAAGTCCACCTTGAGATAACTAGTCTTTTTTTTAGGTATTCAGCACTAGGTCCATTTCAAGGTAGAAAGAGTAGATGTCTCTTGTGGAGGAGTTATGGGAGGTGGGGGGGATCAAGGGGCTGAGAAAGAGATGGGGTATGTATATACTTTCATGACCCCTGATATGGAACAGTGTGGGGTCTTGTCTGTTGACCTGTGGTCTGCCTGGCCCCAGCTGAGATCAGGCGGCTTAGCGGACTGTGGAACGGGGGGGGGGCATTCAGGGTGAAAAGTGGTCATCATGCAGTAAAGCATTAAGAGGGGGGATGACAGAGGAAAACAAAGAAGGGGTCCGGGCAGCACCATAATGTCCCATCATCCTATAGCCCCCCCCCCTTAAATAACAAAGTCAGGCAGAGACAGAGTATAACTGTTACGTCGTGCCTATAAAGGTATAGTGTCATGTGGGGGCAAGGTATATTATAACCCCACCCATCAGTACATCCCCATATTACAGCATGAGGGAGGTGAGAGAGGGCCTAAGTTCTTGAGATTCATACACAATAGGCTCACTAGTCACCCTCCAACACACTGCATCCCCGTTTAATCCACCCCCTTACTCCCTCGCAAGACACCAGACCTAAATGACACTTATCTGATAAGTTTCATCCTGGATCATGTCGGGGGATCATTGAGGGTTGTCCCAGTGTCGCTCTGCAAGTCTCTTGCTGTAGGAAGGCATGGGGAGACATCCAAGGCCCGGTGTATTACTTCTATGAACCCCTGATCTTGGCAGTCTCTAGATCTGGGGTTTCAAGTGTGGCAGTGTTCATGTCCGAGAGGAAGTCTTCATTTTCCGATGTGGACTGTGTAGTAAGGGGAGAGTAGCGATTCTTCATGAAGTAGGGGCTGATGTATTTCCAGTCTTCTCCTTGCTGGGTGGAGGACTCTTCTCATTCTGTGGGCCTTCTGCACTCTTGTGGCTGTTCTCGTTTGTTGTGGCAGACCGATGAAGGCCTCTTACATTTTTTCGGGAGCCTGGGTTCAAAAGCTTTACTAGGCCCCTGCTTGGGAGCCATAGTAGCTGCGTCTGGTTGGTCCCTTTTTATGGGTGATCTACGGCTCAGGTATGGGCTGAGGTTCACAGCAGGAGGGCCAGAAATGGGTCTGCAATGAGGACTTGCAGTGGAAGGCCAGGTTTTGTTTATGTAGTCCATGGCAGCATCTGGAGAGGCAAACTGATGTGGGATCCCATTAGAGGTAATTTTCAGGACCGCAGGATATCTTAGCGAGAATGGGACTGGCAGTTCGTGGAGCCTCCTATGGACCTATGTGTAGGCCTGTCTCCTCCCAGCTAACTCTCTGTAATAATCCTGAAAGATCATGATTTGGTGCCAACGCTAGTCCAGGGCTCCCAATGATCTAGCTCTGGCTTGAATAGTTTATTTTTCAGCAAAGTTCAGAATCTGGATCAAAATCGGCCTCAAGCAGTCTCTAGTTGCTGGCTTAGGTTGTAAGGAGTGATGAGCTCTTTTAAGAATAATTCTGGTTGTTGGAGGAAGCCACAGCAGCTCCGGGAGATCCTGTTGGAGAAAGGGAATAATTTTACCTTCCTCACAGCCCTCCAGGAATCCCAGGATCCATAGGTTGTTGCAGCGGCTCCTGTTCTCCAAGTCATCCATTTTGTCTTGGAGTGATTTGATCTGTGCCGCCTGCTCCCTCATAGTCGCACAGTGTCCCTGCAGGATCACTTCGTGGGCCAAGATTTGCTGCTCGGATCTGTCAGCTCTGGAGATGAGTTGCTGAACCATTGCGGCAGTATTATTAGAGGCCAAAGTCAATGTGTCTATGTACATAAGGATCGAAGCAAACATATCTTGTATCGAGGGCTCCCCTCTCCCATTTGGACTGTGTGCCATGCTGCCTGTAGTACAGAACTAGCCCCGCGCACTTCAGAGCAGATTTAAGCTGGTTCCGGTGGATTATTTATGGAAAAAAAAAACATTGGTAGGTAGGCACTGAGTTCTTATTGCATTATTTAACATTATGTACTGTAGGTTTCTTCAAGCAGCAGATCGATGTAGGGTTTTGGCTCTGGATCAACAGCGTGAGTAAGTTAAGTCTCCATCTTGGTTGCTGGTCAAGCCACACCCCCGTATCTAGGTAATATTTTAGAAATCAGTAACTGTGATTAACAAATTGATTTCAAATTGTGTAACACAGTGTTCCTTTACAATGAATGACTGCAAATAACACCAGATAGCTAAATGAGCTGTAATAAAGAGTGCGCTCCCTGAAGGGTACCAGTTAAGAGACTTTTTTAAGTATTGGTAGTAAATATTTGATTATACCAGATAGCTAAATGAGCTGTAATAAATATTGCCTCTATTTTAAATGGTACCATTTAATGAGACCATATAAGCAATATATGCATTGTTAGTAACTATGGTATCTGAAATAGTCACTCTAGTATGAATTAAGTAACGGTGACCTTTGCTATGAAAATTAATTGAAGAAGTTTATATTTTAATTAAGCACATTTATCCACATAAGCATGTGTATTTAGTACTATTTAAACATGTTATTGTTGCCACATATCTGTGATGAAGCTTGGTGGGTAACAAAGCAAAATGTAATAAGTTTTTTCCTTCCTGCCTGCTGATATAATGTCTGTGAGCCAGCTTCTATGCACTGTTGCACTTTGCTAATAAAAGCACTTTAGATATGACCTGACTGGTTGCTGACCTTTTGTTTTGCTGAAGGTTTTAGTCAATAGCACCAGTCATTTCTCAGTGCAGGAACTTTTAAAATGTAAATATCCCCTTGCTCCTCCTCTCTGACCACAATCCCTCCACCATCTGGGAACCCCTAAGTGCCTACCTAGTCCTGGTATCAGATCATAACCTCTCCCTTGGGCTTTCCTCCCCCCCACTGGCCTCTGAGCCCCAGACTGCATCACTGACTCCATCCTCAAAGCACAGCCAGGCCACCAGCTCTAACAGACAGGTAGCCCCCTTCGGGCTTTCCTCGCCCCCACTGGCCTCCGAGCCCCGGACTGCATCACCGACTCCCTAAAGCCCAGCTGGGCTGCCAGCTCTAATAGACAGGCAGCCCCCCTTTGGCTTTCCTCACCCCACTGGCCTCTGAGCCCTGTACTGCATCACCGATTCCCTCTTCAAAACCCAGCTGGGCCACCAGCTCTAACAGACAGGCAGCCCCCCTCAGGCTTTCCCAGCCCCCACTGGCCTCCGAGCCCCGGACTGCATCACCGACTCCCTCCTCAAAGCCCAGCCAGGCTGCCAGCTCTAACAGACAGGTGAGATGCTGACCTTCACTGAGCTACAGCTTAGTGCCCTGATTGGACCTTTTTGCCAGCACTGCAGCCCCCAATTGGACGCTGTCAGTTCCCTCGCCTTGCCAATTGGCTAAAGTGTGACACTATCATACCGGGAACATCTCAAAGCCGGTTTTTCATAATTAATCCTTAAGCTACTACTGTGAGGGATTGTTAGTATATTGTGGGCACTGTTATAACTGCATCAAAGTTTTGGTCAAGCTTTCCCCCAGTTCTGTATTTTAACTTTTGTCTGTAACTGAGTGCTGTGTATTTGGTGTTCTGCTCCTACTTGGTATACGGACTGCACAGTGGAGTTAATGCTACTTGCCTAAGCCCTACTAACTCCTGCAGCCGAAGTTTTCTCCAAGCGTACCCCCGGTTCTGTATTTTAACTGTGTGCTGTGCAACTCGAGCATTCAGCTCCCCGCAGGATATGGACGGCACAGTGGGAGTTTAAGTATTCTTTTCATAAAGCCCTAGCAACTCCCCATAGCTATTTTTCCAGCTGGAAGCTACTGGCAGGAGACTATCCCCGCCGCAAATTGCTGAAACCCCCACCCTGGATTCAAACCCCTGATTCCAATGGTGCACCGCCTCCTTGGCACGCTTTCTGTCTGCTCATTGTTCTGTAATTGTTCCCCGGAGTAAAGAACCGCGTGGATGGCATTCGCTAAGTGACCCCCTTCTCAGCTGACTCCAGTAACCCAAGCCCTCAGTTTAACCTAAATCCCTTCTTTTGTTTTACTCTCCTCCACCGCACCAATTAACTCATTGTGGCCTTTTGTTCAGCCTGTACTTAACCCTTGCCCTCCTTCCTTCCCTCAGGCAGCCACCCT
The DNA here is from genome assembly GCA_016271365.2 of Neoceratodus forsteri. NCBI lineage: Eukaryota > Metazoa > Chordata > Ceratodontiformes > Ceratodontidae > Neoceratodus > Neoceratodus forsteri. Next base: position 1,088,130,986 of record CM028132.1, on the reverse strand, counting down.
TGGGCCTTTCTCACTGCCACTGGCCTCCGAGCCCCTGACTTCATCGCTGACTCCCTCCTCAAAGCCCAGCCGGGCTGCCAGCTCTAACAGACAGGTGAGACACCGACCTTCACCGAGCTACAGCTTAGTGCCTTGATTGGACCTTTTTGCTGGCACTGCAGCCCCGATTGGACGCTGTCGGTTCTCTCGCCTTGCCGATTGGCTGAAGTGTGACACTGTCATACCGAGAACATCTCAAAGCCGTTTTTTCCACCCGTCCCCCCATTCCCCACCCCTATGCATTATTAAATAGTCTATCTCCACACCCCTACCACACTTCTCCTCAGCTATTGGCCATCGCTGTTCACTGCTATTGGTTAACAACATAACTCTTGACTTATGAGCTGCTGCCAAAAGGATCTAAACTAATATCCCCCAACCTCTCCTTGCTGTGACATCATAACTCCCCAGTGTTGCAAGCTAACCACTGCCTCCCCCTCATTGTGGTCTGAAAATAATGACTCTACCTAATATTAAAATCTTCCTCATTGCCCTTGCTATCTACCTCCCCTCCCTCACCGATCACATGCAACTTCCCCCCCGAGCCCCCCTCCCCCTTACACCCATACTTTATGACCTTCTGCCCCCCGCCACAATCACCCTCGCCTATTTAACTTTATCCTGGTTCCATTACCTCTTCCACCCCTGTTCCTCCCTCTTCACCTATCCACACCTATGGTTGATCCTTCAACTATTCTCCTTTCGATCAACTTCACCTGCCCACACTAAATCGACTGGGAAGCAGTGCTCTCTCACCATGTGGAACAAGCAAATACTCACACGCTACCTAATTATCACACTCCTACTCCTTGCAGCAGGCGATATTCACCCCAGCCCGGGCCCCACACTTGCCATCCACCATACTAGCTCTGTGGCCACATCCTCAAGTATTGCCACCTCTGCTCATCACAGTCCCCTCTCCCGTGGGCTATGTGTACTCCATTTAAATATAAGAAGCCTAGCCCCCAAACTTGACCAACCCCAGGTGTTAGCCATCCATTATGCTCCTGACATGATCATCCTGACTGAAACCTGGCTAAAACCCAGCATAGCCATCCCAGGTTTCGCTGTCACCCGGACCGACCGCCCCTCTAGAGGCAGCAGAGTTGCTAGCTACGTCACATCCAACATTCACTTCTCTGTAACCCTAGCAAAAGTGGAGCCCCAAGCCTACGAACTACTAATGCTACAGCTAACCCTCACCTTCTCGCTCCCTATCCATATTGCTGGGGCCTACTGCCGACCTGGTACACCATCCGCTACTGTCTCAGACCTTTTAAGTCTAACAGCCTCCCATGCCCCGTGGGTGAACTTTATATCATGGGAGATTTTAACCATAACTGGCTTTCACCCTTCCTAAATAAAGCTCAGACAGATATTACTGCCTTAAACCTGTCCCAGCTCATCACTGAGCCAACCCGAATCAATCCCAAGACTGGTAATTACTCCCTTATAAACTGGGTACTCACCTCTCACCCCCATTCGATTTCACAAGCTGGCTTACTACCTAACTCCATAAGTGACCACCATATCACCTACATAGTCTGCAAAATCCACAGACCTAAAGTACCCCTTAAGTACCTGCTTCAATGCTCCTATAAATCTCTGAACTTTAACCCCCTGCTTGATGACCTAGCTCGCGCTAACTGGGGATCCAGAACTGCTAATATAACCATCGATGACTCCCTTAAGCATTTTTGCAATACATTCCTTAACATCTGGGATAAGCATGTCCCTCATAGGCGTATCAGGGTTAGGGGGAACCACTTACCCTGGATTACCCCCAAACTCATAGCTTGCCAAAAGGCCTGGGACAAGGCCTGGAAAACATACAAAATCTCACTCCTCCCAAGCGATATCAATGCCTATCGAATGCTACGAAATAATTGCACCAAGGCTACTAGACTAGCTAAAGCCGAATACTTTAACTCCACCTTTCAGGCAAACACGAATCGCCCCTCCAAATTCTGGAAAATTATCCACTCCCTCTTCTCCCCCCCAATAGTCACACCCCCACATTGGAGACAAATGGATCACTTCTTCTCGACCCTCTGGCGGTGTCATCCGAGTTCAACTCCTATTTCACCTCATGTGCCACTACCCTACTCTCCTCCCTACCTTTGGTCGCTCCTCTTGGTCCCTCTGCAGGGGCTACGAAATCTTGTGGGCCAAATTCCTTCTCATTCACTAACATCTCTCCTACAGAGGCCCTAAATGCCTTGCTCACCCTCAACCCATCCAAAGGCAAATCCCCACATGGGCTAGACCCCAAACTTCTATACCTTTCCACGCTTGCTATCGCTGCTCCTCTAGCCAACCTTTTGAACCTGTCCTTCGCCACTGCAACTGTTCCTACAGAGTGGAAACATGCCATTGTAGTACCCCTGCCCAAAGGAGGCAACCCAGCCTCCCCTGCAAACTACCGCCCTATCACTCTCCTTCCTGCCCTCACTAAACTCCAAGAACACCTCGTGCTCTCCCAGCTCTCTAATTTCCTTTCTGACTCCAGCTTCTTCACGGTTTACCATTCTGGATTCAGGAAGAATCACTCCACTGCTACTTCTCTGCTAAGACTTTCTGACACCATCCTCTCTGGGATGGACAAAGGTCAGTTCACCTCAGCCATCTTTGTTGACTTAGCTAAAGCTTTCAACATCGTCTCCCACCACCTTCTACTAACCTGCCTCTCTGCAGCAGGACTATCATAGTCTGTCACAAACTGGTTCAGTACCTACCTGCAAGGCAGAACCCAGTCAGTCAAAATTGCTGATGCCACCTCCCCGCCTCTCCCTATTGATACTGGTGTTCCACAGGGATCGGTACTCAGCCCAATCCTTTTTTCTATTTTTCCCAATGACCTGCCTCTAATCTGTTCATCTTAACACATACACATGTATGCGGATGACACAGTTCTATCCTCCACAGGTCGCACCACAGAAGAGGTATCCACCAGTCTTCAGGCCGACTTGAGCAAACTTCAGCACTGGTTTAGCTGTCACCAACTCTCCCTCAACACCAAAAAAACTGTCTCTATGACCTTTGGTACCAGACAGAGACTATCCAGGCTCACAGCCTCCCCCAACTTCTACACCCTCGATGGAATGGTCCTCGAGGACACTACTCCCTCTAGGTATCTAGGGGTTTGGCTTGATCAACACCTATCCTTCTCAGCACACATAGATGCTATCCTGAAAAAAACTATGCCCCAAGCTTGGCGGCCTGTACAGGAACCACAGTAGCCTCCCGTTTCCTTCGAGACGTGAAATTGTGCAGAAGATGATTCTACCAAACTTTGACTACTGTGATGTAGTCTACAGTGCCACCCCCAAGTCAACTTTATCCAGGCTGGATCCCCTCTTCAACACTTTCTGTCACTCTGCTCTAGATGCCCCCCTCGCTCACATCATTGTGAGCTATATCACTCTCTTGCATTACCCTCCCTTGAAAACTGATGTTTTCTCCACTGTGCTAAATTCATGTCGAAATTTTGGCTCGGTTCACTCCCGGTCTATCCCATCCCCTCTCTATCCACCCCCTAACCCCTCTCATGCACTCAGATCTTCGGACTCCTGGCTACTGTCAATACCTCATTGATGGACCTCAGCAGGTCAAGCCACCTTCTCATAATGCCTCCCTAAACTCTGGAACAACCTCCCACATCAAATTCATCACTCCTCCACCATACGCTCCCTTTCCACCACCCTTTATAACCATTACGCGGTAAACTGCAACTGCACCTGATCCATCCCTGCCAGCTCCACCTTCTCTTCTCCCCTCATCCTCAGTCTCCCATAATTCGGTTTCTCCCCCACTGCTAGTGCCTGACCAGCGGCCTAGTGTCTGGCATATATTCTACAACAGTTGCACTCGCCTACCCTACTGCACTTAATTGTCATTGTCAATGTATATGCTTAAAGTTCTCATTGCCAAATGTCTGTCGCCAGTTGAGTAGTAAGTTAGTGCATCTATTCTATTTAACCCTATGTACTTCTAGAAATAATGTAACCTACTGTTTTTGCCATCTTACATGTTGTCTTTAATCCTGTACAATGTAAAGCTTGATTGTCTACCAGCTGTACCCCTTCCCCCAGGTCGCACCGTGAGACGAGCATCTTGTTGCTCAGTGTGCCTTTCCTGGTGAAACATTTCAATAAATAAAATAAATAAATAAATAAATAACAGCACAAGCAATTCATCCCAGGCAAAACTGCACAGTTATGACATTGGAAGCCCTTTTGTCACACTGCCTATAACATCACAAACCATTTCCATGCATAACGAGGTCAGCAAGAACTCAGAAGCAACATTAGCCTTTTGCCTTGCACGCTGTGCCGTTCACTTAAGGCATGCAATTGAAGGCAATTTTCCAGCGAAAGCAGGATTGACTCCCCCAGTGGCACCAGCAACAATTAAATGTGTGCCTTCAAGAGAAGAAACTGCCTTCTGTATCATGTCAGCAATTGCTTTGTTCACTGTAATTTCTTCTGCATCTGGAACGTGATTGTGGTGGTTAATATATGCTGAAATTTCATCACCAACAGTGTGGCAACAAGCACTGCACTTCTTATCATAAAGCACACATTTCCAATAAGTTTTATCAGAGTACACTCACTCTGCAATATAGGAAGCCGCTGTTTGACAGCAACTGCTGTCCATGTTGACTGAGCACAAAAGACAACAGCATCTGACAGACAGAATCAACCAACAGGTCATATGTATCAGGGCTCCACCTTTATACAAGTAAAAGCTGAACAGGATTACATGATTACACTCGTTAGGGGCCAGTGACCAAAAGTAACCTCACAGGTTACAGGCTACGGACACTGCAGAGGAACATAACGGTGCTTTATAAAACCTGTGGACAGCAAGTAAGCCAGTAGTGTGGACAGTGGTATGCACTTTAAATAAGCATACTAACTTTTGTAATATTTGGTAAACAGTATTCAGTATTTACATGTGGCAAACTGTATTAATATTGTACTACCATTGCAGGCCTCTTTGACACGGCAGTGCGACGAGATAGCTGTGCACTGAAATTGCTGTTCGCAGTAATAGCGTGCGAGGGATTTAATGTGCACACATTGCATATACGCAATTGTCTTGCACGAAATTGACATGGAATCCTTAGCCCTTCCCCTGCTGGGCATCCACCTACCTTACTCCCTGACTACAGATCAGGTGTCAGGAGGGGCAGTGGCCACAGACAAACCCCACATTCATCAATCCTTTAGAGGCTCTCTAAAAAAGTTCTTGCTTGTATCAAAATTGTAGACTCCTTTCTAAGCAGTAGGAAGTAATACCTTGGTGCTTTAAGTTAATCTGCTTGACTAAGTTAGGTCTTTCTTCTTTTCAGCTTTTTAGACAGTGTGTCCCCTTCTTCTCAAATAGTTCACTGTGTGTCAACAGCACCCCTTTCTGCAGTCTTCTTGTGGCTATTTATTGTTTTTCTGATCAGACCCCCCTATGATCTTCTGTTCTCAGCATGACATACTCAGTTAGGTGTCCTTTCTGAGCTTCCTGAGATAAACAAGCAAAAAACAACTCCAGCTCAGGCTTGTATACATTAACTCTTTACTGCCTTCAGTGTTTTTTTATTATTTTAACAAACATCACTGCCTTCAGTGTTTATTTAGCCTTTTAACAAACGACTAGTTTTTTTTTTTTTAGAAAAAATGGCTCCTTTCACAACCTAAGGAATAACTTGCAATCATTTTAACAACTTCTAAGTGTGGATTACAGACCCTATAAGTCTAATTTCATTGGGGGGGAAGATAACCCTATATTGAAGGAGAGAGGAAAAGGAAAAGGGAGATAGAAAGAAAAAACAAAGGCCACTTGAGAACCAAGACAGGGAAGTACTGTATATGATTTCCAGAAGGACCAGGTCCCATGAGAATATGGTTGCACAACCAGATTTTAGAAAGAAAGTAAAGGACAGGTACAGGACAGGACAGGGTAGAACAGAATAGGTTTTCAGTAATTTTATTCTTCCCTATAAAAATGGGTAGATTCCTGACACTATCACACAGATTGGTAATGCAGGATAGCTCAACTAAGATGCAAAACTTTGTTTTCCATGGGGTCCTTCTTCTACTTAATTTAACAGCTAATAGGAGAGAAACACAGGAAAGCCAAGTGATTTGTTGAATGGTAACAGTGATTGAGTGGCTATAGTAGGATTCAGACCTGGGTCTCCTGGTTTATTGTTCAGTGATCTAACCACTAGACCGCTCTGCTGGTGGCTTCTATGCATGCAGGTATCCATAAGGTCCTTAAACTAGCCTAATGTAAATGATTTTCCAACACCTTTGAGGGGGTCAAGGAAGCATAGAGCGGTAACCATTCTTACTTGCATGCAGGCCAATATGTTGAGTGCACAACAGAAGCAATATCAGGTGGCTAAGGGAATCCATGTCTGGAGCCCTCACAATAAAATACAAAAAGCAAGAATAGCGTGGCTAGCATATACAGCTCACTACACCGGCATCTGCCAATGTTTCACTCACATACCCTGAACTTTCTCAACCCAACAAGATGTGGGAACTTGATATTCTGATGAACTTTGAAAGCCAGGACTTAATGACACTCATCAAGACTTGTTTGGGGGGGACGGATTATTGTGATACAAGGATAGAGGGATAGAGACTAGACAGCAAAGCTGGAAGGGAGTCCCTCTTTGTAAAGGAGGGAGTCACAATTGAGGAGAAAGAGGATATGAAGGGGGCAAACCACATCACAGAATCACTCTATGTTGAGCTTGGGGAAAAGAGGGTAGAAGAGTCACCCTAAGGGTGTGTTACAGGCCCCTAAATAACTCAGTAGGGCTTGTTATCCAACTGAATGGGGAAATTTGTGTAGCAGCCAAATTGGCTACAGTAGTGATTCTCGGGGCTTTAGTCTCCAGGGCATAGACTGGTGATTTCAGAAGGCTAACAGCATGGCTGAGACTGACATCCCATCTACCTTCAATGACTGCTTCTTTGAGCACTGTGTCCAACAAGGGACTAACTTTGAGGCCACCCTTGACATTATTCTCAGCAGTGGGAATGGGGTAATCACCAATGTGTGTGTTCAAGCACCAGTGAGAGGCACTGACCACAATTGAACACTTTCTATGTGGTGACACGGAATGAGCTGGGCCATAGCCACTGAGACCTGTGACTTCAGAAAGGTGAACTTTCTCATGATGAAGCACATGGCATCTATGGCCTTGTTCGCACTGGGGCTCCTGAAATGGTTCAAGTGCCTTAATTTGTTTCAAGAGCCCCATAGCACAGATCACACTCGCACTGTACATGAATCCAGACACGGTTTAAAGAACCATGCTTAAGCCCTGGTGGGACGTAGGCTTGAACACGATTGGAAAACCGGTTTTCGAATCGATGCATGTTTACCTGTGGTGTGAACAGCTCCTGAATCATTTAGGTCTGTCTTGCGAGTTGTCTGTCACAATGCCGCAATGCATTATGTTAAGCAGTGCCTCATAAAACAATGCTAGACAAAAGCAGAGATGGCACATTTACCCAGACAGCGCGAATGCACTAGAAAACGGATCATAAGCCGTTTCTGAACATGCTTTCAGTAGTGCGGAAGCTTAAGCATGATAAGTGCTGAAACGATTTTAAGAATGGATCAAAAATGTTTTAAAAATTGTCTGTAGTCCGAACGGAGCCTAAAGGTCTGGAGCAGCTGTATGAGGCTGGTAATGCAAAACATGTGTGGTTTATTAAAGAAGGTGCTTGAAGTAGCAGCATAGGTCTGCATCCCTGTAAGCAATAAGAAACGAATTACCAAGAAGTTGTACCCCTGCTCAGTAGAGATCTAAGGCAACTGAGTCTGAACAAAAGGAAGGTATATGACCTTTGGAAAGAGATAGGTTGCCTTCAAGCCAGAGAAGTGCATAGAGCATCCCTGAGGGACTGCAAGATTAGAATTAAGAAAGTCGAGGAGGGCTGGAAGCCAAGACAGCAGCAAGAGCTGCATGAACAACACCTAAACCTTCATCCAGTACATAAATGGAAGGAGACAGATGAAGGAGGGGATTGAAGTCCTAAAAACAGGAGAAGAGGGGCAACCTCTGACAGGGCCAGTGGTGATGGCTGAGACACTGAAGAAATACAATACTTCATTTCAGTGTTTGCCAAGAAGCCCCTATCTGGGGGAGAGTGCTCATTGGGAGAACCTATGGTATTAATGGTAGCAACAATGCAGCTGGCTGATATTGTACCTTTCCTGGTAACTGACTATCTGGCACAGACCAAGGTGGGTAAGTATCAATGTGCAAACAGGATACACCCCAGGATCATCGTGCACCTAATGGGACAATTGTCAGAGCTGTTTGCTGTAATCTTTCAGGAGTCTGTCCAAGCTGGCATGGTGCCAGAGAACTGGAAAATGGCCAATGTGATTTGCATCTTCAAAAGCGGGGGCTGGACCTGTGTAACTACATGCTGACCAGTCTGACACTAGTGCTGGGCAAGGTCCTGGAAGCCATTATAAATGATAGGATAATTGAAAAGGCTTTGCCTGGAGTTCAATGAACAAGCAGCCATCCACTCCTACTTCCTGAGCTATATAAGCAGTTCCTTTCAGCCTCATTGTGAATCACTTTTTCTTTGCAGCCGAAGGCTCTGTTGGTCTGTCTTCTGAGCTGATTGGGGCCTACCCCCCCCCCCACCTTGCTGCTCCTGCTTGTCTGCTGGATTTCTGTGTTTATTTCTTGCTTCTGGTTTGTATTTTGCCTTCGGCTGTGTGTGCTTCTCCTTTCTTTGTACCCTGTTTTCTGTGTTTGTGTCTTTGGTTTTATCTTTTTGGGGGGCTTTTGTTTCTAAGCTCCTAGCATATCGCTCCAGATCTCCCACTATTTGCTCTATTACTCACAACTCTTGCACTACTGCAATGCAACTGCAATCATTATCAGTGTTTTTTAGCTCAACCATAGCTGCTCCATGTTGCATACTCAATTGTTTTCACCTGACTCAGATTTACTCTAAACCTAGCTATGCAGCTCAGTCATGCTCTCATTTTACTTACCTCATTCCAGCAGCTTCATTGCACTGCCTGTTTACACCTGCTTTCAGAAGCATTGTGATTCCTTATTTATGTTTATTGCAGTTTTACAACTTAGTGTACTCCATTCATGTGTTGCTTCTATATTTATTCACCTAGTTATACTCAGAGGTCAGCTACAAGCTACTGCTGCAGCTGTTAAACTAGCTTTAATATCTGCATGTGGTTCTCAGTCCTTCCATCACTTTCTTGTTTGACCTACGGCAGGGACTGGGAAGTGTTTGGGGAGTCGTGGCCCCATGTGGCTAATTATTTCTGTTCTAAATCCTGCCTTCGCTGCTGATAATCCTGAGAGTATTTGTCACCTTGATTTGGCTTGTACATGCCTGACTGGCTCGCCCCACTATTCAGTGCTGTTTCATTGCTACTATGTTATGCAGACCTACATGCAGGTCCACTTATTACTGCAGTCAGCACTCATCTATCCAACTCTCACTTCACTTATCTGTCACACTCATTTTCCATCCATGTGGCTAAGCTACTTTTTGCTATGTTTGTCATAGAATTTACACTCAGATATCCATCACACTCAGATATAAATCTAAGACAATGGGAACAGAAGTGTCAGATATCTGAGTGCTGGCTGTACTCTGTTTGCTGACCTACGTGCAAGTCCACTCTTGCTTACGCAGTCGTTGCTCATTGCTTACGCAAATCATTGCTTCATGCCTACTGCCATCCCCTCGGCTTCAGCTTTTGGGATTCTGCTGCACTCAGTTCTGCATTTGACCTTGCAAGATTTCAGCACTCAATGCTCATTAAGTCTCAGCACCTCATGCTCACTCAGCTGTTCACCAGCTTTTCAGCTCTCATTCAATTTCGGGGGCATGCCAGCCATTCTATTCTGGTGCAAGGTTCCTGCAGCCGACGGTCTCCCTCTGCATTTAGTCTGCATCTTGAATGTGTCCAACTTGGAGCAGGATCCTTCTCACCTGGCCCATAACTGGGAATGTCCTCACCCCAGGCTTGGCTTTAGCTGCCTGCTATGCGACAGCAGCTCCTGATGTAGAATTTAAGACTAGTGGTGAAAGGTGATTACTCTGATCTCCTTCGGCTCTAGTGTTCCACTATAATGGTTATCCATTGGCTTTAGTGGTTTCCCTAGCAAGGCACCTTCACTGCATTTCCCTATGACAGCCTCTGGTTCACCTGGTTTGAGTTTAGGGTGAGTAGGACAGGTCAGTGCCTCAGCAGTTGTTGCTCTCCTCCTCCTCCATCTTGGTTGCATGTATTGTTGCAGAGTTGTCTTGCAACCTTCCACGGTGTTACTGCTAGAGGGCTTGAGTGACAGCCATCCTCCAAATTGGAATATTTTACACCCCCTTTAATTGGGTTTCCAAATTGCAGCTGCAGAGCTGTCACTAAATAAAATATCCCAAGCCTGGAGGGAAGGCGACCTAGGCCTTGGATCCCTAGAGATTTCCTCCTCATAGGGTTTTTTTCTCGCCTCCGTTTGCCTCAGGTGATAATTGTTAGTTAGCATAGTGGTGTTCCCTAGTTTCTTAGGTAGGTTCTGCTGTTGTATGGAAGTGGAGGGTGTCCTGCCATTCTCTCTCTTCTGAGAGGATCCCCTCATTCTCAACACAACCCAACATATCACGATACGAAAACCTTGGGCATTTCATTATGTTATCGCCTTGAGCATCTCATTACATTATCTACCTGTCTATGCTTATCTGCCACTGTGTTACAGTTACTGCTTTGCTAATATGCTTCATACTTCATTTTGGAGGATCTTCCTAAGGTACCTTTGGCTACGGGAATCTTTCCATGTCACCTCTAGGGGTGGAACCCTCTCTGAGGGGTCCTTGCTTTTGGTACCCCTACAAGGTGGTAATTCTTCTGGAATAAAGAGTGCAAATGGCCAAACAAAACCAAACTAATACAGTTGCACAAGCATAACACAATACAGGCTGCACAGGACACTGAATTAGAAAGACTTTGCCTGGAGTTCAATGAACAAACAGCTAGCCACTCCTACTTCCTGAGTTATATAAGCAGTTCCTTTCAGCCTCATTGTGAAGCACTTTTTCTTTGTCCCTCCATCCTCCCCATCTCCTCCAGTGGCAGCACTTCTCTCCTTTGGATCTTCCTAAGGTACCTTTGGCCATGGGAATCTTCCCATGGCACCTCTAAGGGTGGAACCCTATCCGAGGGTTCCTTGCCTTTGGTACCCCTACAGGGTGGTAATTCCTCTGGAATAGAGAGCGTGAATGACCAAACAAAACCAAACTAACACAGTTGCACAACCATAACACAATACTGGCTGCACAGGACATTGAATGCAGCACTTGGTTAAGGCTGAGATTATTGCCTCTTCTCAGCATGACTTTATGATGATCAGATTATACCATATCAGCCTGCTCACATATTTTGTGTGGGCCACCATGGATCTGGATAGGGGCTGGGCTGTGGTTGTAGTCTATGTAAACTTTAACAAGGCTTTTCATAATGTGGTGCATGATAAGTTTCACTGCAAAGTACACCAGTGCAGTTTATTTGAGACATAATCAAAGTGTATTGTAACTGGCACGAGGCAGGAAGCAGAGGATGGTGGTGGCAGAGTACAGGCATTACTCTGAGATGGGAGGTGTACTCAGTAGTGTTCCACAGGAATCAGTCCTGGGGCCACTGCAGTTGAACATTTTTATTAATGATCAGGAAGCTGGGGTTACCCGCAGGCTGTATAAATTTGCTGAGGACACTATGATGGCCAGGATGGGGGACTCCATTATGGATGGGCACAAACTGCAGGAGAATCTGAAAAAGCAGACTAATTGTGCAGACTTCTGGAGACTCTTATTTAATGTAGTAAAATGGAAGGTGCTACACTTGGAAGGAAAAACAGAGGCAGGACCAATATACTGAGTGAGGCTGCTTTTGTAGTAGTGCAGGAGAAGGCATCCAGTGATGGTGGTGACTGCAAATGAGCGATTCTGTTATGAGCAACTCATTTGCAGCAGCTGACATGTGAGCTACCATGTAAGGGTAGTGATGGTAGGGATGAGTGAGGGAGGGTTGCAGTACTGTAGGACAGCGATTGGAAGGGGAAGGATAGGTAAGAGGGTTTGTATGATGCAGTGTGGTGTGCTGCTGCTGAGCTAGCCACATGGTGTGGTGGTGAGGGTGGCTAGCTATGGTGCAGCAGGTACAGGGTTAGGGGTTAGGGAAGGGTAACATTTTGTGCTTTTGCCAGGATTTTGTTTTTGGACTGTCTCCCCATCCCCACATGCAGCCCACCAGGAGTTGGTAATCTATAATCGGGGTGGGGGTGAAGGCCTCCACGAGGGTGGGGTGGGGGATGCAGCCCCCCCACATAACTCTTGTTTTTGGTTGTCAGATGCAGCGTCACAGACAAGTGCACATCACTGTTTTGCTTTTCAGTGATGTACACTCGCTGTGATAGCGATCACTGGTTTGCGATCGTTATCTTGACATGGAACCACATGAGAAAAAGGACCTGGGTATCATAATAGACAAAGAGTTGAAGCAAGACAAGCAGTATGAAGCTGCTGTCAAGAAAGCTGTCACAATGCTATGGTGGCATCAAAATAGGGTGACCAGCAGAGTGGGGGAAGTAAACCTGCTACTTTACAAAGCCTACTACTTTTCTGGGTTTCTCAAAACAAAAAGGAAATTGAAACATCATAGAGGGCACAATGCAGGACCTCCAAAATGATCAGGCCTGTAGAGTGCAAAAGCTGTGAGGAGAGGCTTAACACTCTTAACATGTTCACCCTGGAGAAAAAGAGACTGAGCAGATATATGATCCCAGTGTCCCATATACTCAAAGGTATTGACAAGAGACTTTTTTGTGTAGTGTCCTCCATCAGGGCACTGGGACACAAGCCCAGAAGGGGTACATTTAGGGATAGCATTAGGAGACTTTTTTTTTTCTAGAGGGTTGTCCACCTGTGGAGCAGTCTACCAGGGGAGAAAGAGTAGTTATGAAGACAATGTAAATCTTCAAGGTAAGCCTGGATACATTTCTGCTCAGTAAGGGAATTCATTATCTTGGGTAATAGTGTAGGTGGGGAATCCCAGTATATTATTACAAGTTTGCAAAGAATATTTTTTGTCATTCCTGCTTATGAAGTGGGAGGTAGGTAGACATAATGGACCTAGCACCGTTTCTGACCTTAAATTACTATGTTATTATCTTCTTTTGTTATTCTCAAGATAAAACTAAGTTTGCAGACATAGTACCTTCTAATTCTGACCTTAGTTTGTCTCTTACATTTACTGCAGATTAATTTTCTATGACAATATTTCTCCTACTATATCCAGGTTTCAATTAAATGTGCTAATCTTATCTCCATATGTGTGTATTTGTCTCCACTAGATCTAAACAGCACTCCTCCTTCCTGTTTTCTAGCTACTGAATCTCTGCCAGGAATTTTGAAAACAAAATCTGCTTTCAGTTACTAGAAAACAGCTGTAGGCAGAATGCTTATCTACTTTATGGTCATATTATTCGTTGTTTTCACAAAGGGTGTCAGAGCATTTCAAATTGGGGGGGGGCTGAAGTCTGAAATGCAGCCTAGGTTTTGTGATGGCTGGCTCCATTTTGAAAGGGCATTAAATGCTTGAGAACCTTAACTGGCATGTGTAAAATAGTGTGGGTGTCTCGTATCCCCACTAGCCCTCTGGTTTTGAGTTTCATCAGCTTAAGAGTAGTAGCAGGAGAATCCGTGTATGTTTCGACCTTTGGTGTCTGTCCTGATGTTTGTCAGGGAAATGACTGTCCCATTTCCAAATATATAGAAGCACAGTAACATTATTAGGTCACTACAGTCTGTTTTGTGTGATACAGAGATTCATAGAAGTTAAATCTGCAGTTAATGGTCAGAGCACTGGAATGGCATACCAGAGGTCTGAGGTTTAATTCCCTTATAATCCCTGGCAGTTCTTTTTTTAAACGGATTTATTTTTATCAGAATAATTTTTATATCCCATTAATGTTGATTCAAGGTGGTCAGCATTAGGGATGTGCATGCTCCAAATATTATTTCCTGAATACCATGAATCAAAGGGTATTTGCCACTCATATCTGATTATTGAAGACTAAGCTCCCTATTCAGTATTTAGTAATAAATGTGGATGAGACTAAAACCAAATAGCTCCCAATCCAACCCCAGATGACCAGAGCTAATCCCTTAGCTACCCCTTCCCCAACCCAGCCATTTCTAACCCTCTATCCCTGCTCATTCACATTTGCTTTTGAACAGATCCAGCTTTTGGCACTCTGCCAGAAGCCAACACCATCTTTCAATAACACTCCCCAACCCAACTTCCCCCAGGTTCACCAAATATCTGTAATTGATAGGATTCTACCTCTTCTGACTCCTTTGCATGATTTTAGACAGGGAGCAATAGTATTCAAATCCTAGCTAGTTTAGTCATCTCTCCCCAACCCACATTGTGCCTGAACACTGCCTATTCATGCAGTCCCCTGACTGTGTCAGTGGAGTGAGACATGCAACAAGAAGAGGGATGGAGCAGTTGGTGTAATTTATCATGTATACTGACTTATCAGCCTGCCTAGCATCATCAGTGAAGATGGTCTTTCTGATCTCCCGACTCTAGTATTGCCCTGCCGGGCTTTGACATCATCAGTCAGGACCACAGAAGGAGGGGCGGTGGCATTGCCATGTACATCCGAAGCTCCATCCCCTGCTCCATCATCTACCACAATGCTGCACCATCTTATGAAGTTCTCCTCACCCACCTAGCCCTCCCATCTACAACCTTCATCTTTATTTGTGTCCTCTATGCCTCCCCCAGATTTACCCCGAGTCCCTCACCTCTTGCATTAACACTATCATCTGTTCAGGTGAACTGCTGATGCTGGGTGACTGTAACATTAGCTGGCTTTCTCCCTCCTCCAGTTCCATAAGGCACTCTTGAAGATCTCAACCTTACCCAGCTAATCTCTGATCATACCCATCTCAACCCCCATTCCTCCAACCACTTATTGATTGGATAATCTCCTCTCCTCTCACCTCCATTGTATCTCTTCGGCTGGAGTCCTACCCGACTCAGTAAGTGGCCACTGCATTACCTATTGCATCAGACAGGCTTGCCTCTCCGACTTACCCCCCAAATACATCACCTACCGTGCACTTATCTCCTGACCTCCTTCTTAATGACCTCCACTCCACTGACTGGGCACCTGTTCTTTCAGCCACTAATGTCAACGTTGCCCTCCAACATTTCAACTCCATCCTGACCTTGAAATAGGACCATCATGCTCCCCTTCGTACATCACAAGTAAGATGCCACCATCTCCCAAGGATTACGCCTGACATCCTCTCACTCTGTAAAGCTAGAGATCGTGCCTGGTCCCTCTTCAAAGCCTGTGGCTCTTCAGTTAACCTTCAGAAATACTGCACACTCAGGAACAAGTGCACCAAAGCAATTCACCAAGCCAAATCAAACCACTTCAGGTCTCATCGCTCCCATAACCCAAACCTGTCCTCCTTCTAGTGTACCATCAAGTCCCTCCTCAATCCTCCACCCCCGCCACCTCTCCTACTCTTACTGAAAATGACGCACCAATCTCAGTCCTCAACAGTGGCATACATTTCAACAATCATTTTGCATCCTGCGCCCCCTGACTCAACCCCACACCCCTGTCCCATTCTGTAGGCTTCGTTTCCCCCACCTCCTCCTCGGAGATCTATCATACCCTAACCTCCTTGAACACCGCCAAATTGAGTCCTGATGGCCTCCACCCCTTACTCCTGCACCTCTCTTCCCTGGCTATCACCAATCCCCTCATCCATATCCTCAATCTCTCCTTATCCACAAACTCAGTCCCCACACCATGGAAACTTGCAAAGGTATTCCCCCTCCATAAGAGTGCTGATTGCTCCCTTCTGAACAACCATTGGCCAATCTCCCTCCTCCCCTCTCTCACCAAATTCCAGGAGTCTCTGATCCTCTCCAGGTTGTCTGATTTCCTTTCCTCCTCAAACTTCTTCTCAAACTACTAATCCAGCTTCTGCAGAAGCCACTCCACCATCTACTCTGTCCTCTGAGTCTCTGACCACATCCTTTCTTCCATGGACCATGGGCACATCACTGCAGTGATCTTTATAGACCTAGCTAAAATGTTTGACACCCTCTCCTGCGCACTCCTCCTTGAAAAACTTCACTGAGCTGGCTTGTCCTCCTCTTCTGTAAAGTGGTTCAGCTTCTACCTCTCCAGAAGGTTACAGTCAGTCTCTATAGACAATTCTGTCTCGCCTCCCCTCCCCATCCTCTCTGGAGTACCCCAAGGATCTATCCTTGGTCCAGTTCTTTTTTTGCTATTCATTAATGACCTTCTCAATATCTGCCAACACTAATATCCACCTCTAAGCAGACAACACCATCTTTTACACCTCTGGCCCTACCCCCTACTCTGTCTACCCAACCCTTCAATCTGACTTTAAATGTGTCTTCCTCTGGTTCCAAGACAATAGCCTAAAAGTTAACACCAAGGAAACTGTCTCTATGGTTTTTGGGACCCCTACAAACTGGCAAAGCTTCACCCATGCCCCTCCTTCTCCACCTTGGATGGTTCCACCCTTGACTCTGTCTCCTCCTATAAATACGTGGGCTTTTGGTTTGACAAGCACCTCAACTACTCCATCCATATCGACTCTATGTATGCAAAGCATCACCCCAATTTTGAAGTGCTCCATTGGAATAAACACTCCATCCTTCCTCACTTCTGCCACATCCTACTCTCCAAGACCATCCTCCCTCTGTTCTACTATGAAATTATCTATGCTTTGGCATCCTCCACCACCCTCTCCTATCTAGACACCCTTCTCCACTCCTGCCGGTTTGCTACCAACTCCTCATTTCAGACTCACCACTGCACTTTTCACACCTCCTTAAACCTTTCCCCCTTTCATACAGAAGGCGCATCCACTCCCTTACCTTCATTGCCAAGTATTGGTTTTTGACCTCCTACCCCCTTATCTCACCTCCAACCTCATCCTTGCCCCTGCGCCATCCTACTCCCTGTGCTCCTACAATCTCTGCACCTTCTCCATCCCTTACAAAGGGTCCTCAGCAGACCTCTCCTCCTTCTCATTCCATCTCCCCCACCTCTGGAACCAACTACCCCCAATCCTTAGTGACTCTCCCTCTTTCTCTGCCCTCAAGCATCTAATAAAATGCATCCCTCCACCACCCTGAACCTGCCTCCCCTCTCCCACCTGCCACTCCACCATTTCTTCCTCTCATTAACTCCTCCACTCTCTTCCTCCCTCTGTCCCCACCTCAAGCAGACCCCCTTCCAGTAATGCTCCTCTCCTCAGCCAGCCCCCTCCTTCCTAAATATGTATCCATACTCACCTTACACAATACCTCTCACTTCAAATCAACTGATCAAATTTGCTCTTGCAAATATTGGCATAGACTATCAGGACTTGATAACTACTGGTCTGAATGGAGACATACAGAGTCTTCCTTTGTACCACTGAAACCTGAGCAACAGTGAACTTCCAGCAACGCAACTTTTCCAATGAATGTACCAAAAACTGTGGCCATCTCTCCTGTCTACGTACCACCAGGGGTTCATTCCTCCATTGGTGCAATAAAGGATCTATCCATAAGGCTGCTACCCATTTCCAATCCACTGCACCTGGCATCAGATATGCAAAAATTGTAGGGAAGATGAAAATGCTATGAAGGTAACTAATAGGGTTAATCAGTCTTAAACCTCCATCCTTGAAATCCCTGTACAGGACCTCCCATTTAATAGGGATCAGCCTGCTACCCCACAGAATTTGAAAGGTCTGACTCAGGATGGTGACATCTAATGAACCTGGAGGTGGGAATATTGCACCCACAAAACTCAGCCGAGGTAAAAAGAATGTTTTAATAATTGCCACCTTTTTCATTTTAGTCTGTTGCTATCGTTTCGATATCTGGACTTTGTCCTTGCTGCGATTTAAAGAAGAGTTCCAATTTACCTTTGCCATATCTATGTTACCAAAAACAACCTCCAGAATCTTAATAGATGTATTTGATATAGCAATCTCCTGAATATCAGTTACCTGTTCAGTACTTGTGCTCAAAACATACCCTCCGCATTTTTGTATATTCAGTACTGAGCCAGTCATGATAGAAAACCGTCTGACTACGTCCAATGCATGTGACGTAGACCCTTTATTTTTCACCAGTAGACAAACATCATCTGCATAAGCTAAAGCCTTCAGGATTCCCCCTCTCCTGAAATTTGAACACTGTCAATGCTCCCATCCTGTCGCGTCAATTTCAATAAAGGGTCCAGACAAAAGATGTACAAAGTAGGGCTCATTGGGCAACCCTGTCTCACCCCTCTATTTATATGAACAGCCCAGCCCACATGTCCATTGACTAGCAGACTTGAGGAGGCAATAGAATACAGACTCAGCAACCAGACCACAAACAACCACAGGATACCATATCGCAGTAAGACCTCCCGCAGATAAACATGTGAAATGCACTCAAAATGCCTGTTCTTGCTCTAAACTCAGTAAGTATCCTCGTGCATTACCCCATAGTCTCTGGGAAACTACTTTCCTCAACAAAAGGAGGTTATCCATAATTTTTCTCCCCTTAACTGTACATACCTGACCAGGATCTATCACATATGGGGCCACCTATCCCAACCTTAAGGCCAAAATCTTCATTAATATTTTAAGATCCAAATTCATGAGACTCAGAGTTCTCCAATGCCTCTAAAGATGCCTGCCCCCTTCTAATATAGGAAAAGCTGTAAGGAATGACCAAACCGTGGATCCACATCTGAATACTACAAGATCATGTTAAACACAACCCGTAAAACATCAATTAGTTCAGTTGCAAAGGTCTTAAAAAATTCAGTCATGAGGCCATCAGGGCCGGGGTAGTGTTATTATTCAGAGCACAAATTGCACCCTGTATTTTCATATTAGTAATGGGTTTTAACATATCAGGCAATAAATCCTGGGGAAACGATGGCACATGACAAGGTTCCAATAAAGAAGTAATCATATCCGTAGTCACATCAGATGCAGCATAGATTTGCTTCATCTAGCATAGTACTTCACCCAAAATGTCCCCATTAGTTGTCACAACAACACCTCCCCCGTGTACCGAGGGCATCCATGGATCTTTTGCACACACATGATCTAAACTCTCATTCATGTTCCCTGTTGCCTCCTTACCCAGGGTACCTATCTGATGCTCATACAATAGAGAGGAAGCCCTCTCATATTGTAAAGCTTCCATTTGTGACTTCAAGTGTGGGAGTTGGGCCGAATATTCCTTATAGCCATTATTCACAAGGGACACTGTCATCACATATTGACCCCGTAATGTAAGATATCTCAGATATTTATCCAAATGATGTTTATAGGAACATGATTTCATAAATAGTTTAATATCCAATTTAATTTGCATCCACCACCGACTGATATTATCAGCCAAACACACAACCAACTGTCGTGCTCTCAGAAGGTCTAGTATTCCATCAGAGCAGAGCGTATTGACCAGTACTGAATTATTTAGCTTCCAGCTACCTCTTCCACAACTAACACCTTCCCCAAGGGAGAAGAATGCCTTAACCAAAAGATGGTCAGAGGTTTCCAATGGGATCGTTGCAGCCCTCACAGCAACATAAAGAGGGGGATGCAAAAATATGATCAATTCTTGTAGCCAGAGTTGCTTTATAAAAAGTATACCCACCAGTGGGATGTATTGATCTATAAGTGCCAACCATACCCAACTCCTGTATAACCTGCTGTAGTGCATTCGTGTCGCAAAAGGTCTTGCTAGTCTTAGCACCCTTATCCTGCCTATACAGGCCACAATTAAAATCACCAGCCAATGTCAACAAAAGAGAAGTGAAGAGAAAGGGTTTTATCCCAGAGAAGAGTTCCACACGCTCTTTTTTTGTTTTAGGTGCATAAGCAGTAATCACCCTCCATTGTTCGTGATGTCTCGTGAAATCAACTAACAGTGCCCTACCTGGAAAAATATCAAGAATTCTAGTGACCAAGATATCCCATCCTGTAAACAAAATACCTGCTCCCCCACATCATTCTAGGGTTAAGGGAAAAAAAGCAGGTCCCCAACATCATAATCGTGTAGCAGTATCAACATCAGGTAAAGTGTAAAAGTGGACATCCTGTAAACATGCAATATCAAGATGAAGGCCTCTGAGCACTGAGAAAGTAACCAGATGTCTCCTGGTATTCCTAATGCTATTGACATTGATGGTGGCTACATTGTACATGGACTGTTGAGCCATTCAGGAGGGAAAAAAACTGAGCATGAGTAAACCATACAAGAAGTACAAATATCAAGTCACAGCCTGCTTTCCCAAACATTGGCTACATCTGGGCACAGTTCCCTGAAGTTTTGATTTCGCCCTGATCGCCTGCACTTTCGCTGGCGTACATTGCTCATCTGAGTCTGACGAAGGGCCCTTCTGGGAAGAGAAAGTCAAAGAAGATTCAGAGTCTTCTTCATGATCAGACTCATGCATTTGTAATACCTCATAAGAATTAGAAAGTGGCATCTCCTCCAGCACCCCTCCCATCCATTGTACTTTAGCTTTAGGTTTCAGTGTCTTCATAGATCTCTTTTTCGATGCCACAACAGTTGTTTCAGGCAGAGGCATATCCTGCATAATAGGATCAGTACTGAGAAGTGTGGAGGTGGTAGGCAAATCCTGTAGGAGGGGTCTCACCATCAGTAACTTCCATAAAAAGCAGATCATCTGAATGTAGACTGGGGTCATCTACCTGATCAGCACTCACAGTCTCCAGCACAACAGTTTCCAGGAGGTGGGGGGCAGGGGCAGGAGAAGCAGACTCCTCAGGCAGAACTTTAGGAAATGTCTCAGAGGTCAAGGTCTGGTGAGTATCCTGTGTCACAGACCTAGTTTGTTCTAGAACCAGCCTCCGGGCTGAGATACTATTGGACTGAACCTTCTCCACCATCAGTTCCTGACTCTGATGATCCGTCCTATTATGGGTAGCCCATTCACAGACCCAAAAGACATGCACCGGGAGGTCACAGAGATTGTACATTTGTTCATTGGTACAATCCTTGCTGGTGTGTCCACATTCCATGCACAGAGAATATTTCTGCCGGTCACAGGCATTACTTAAATGCAGATGGGAGCCATTATGAAAGCACGTTCTTGACCGACCCTGGTAAAACAGTGGCCTCTCTCAGTTCAAAAGAATGTACTAGGAAGGTGCTTCAGGCCCTGTGAATCAGCTCTCAACCTCACCTTATATTTCCATCCCTCCGTTCAGATATGTTCGTCATCCAGAATCGAGGATGGCTTCCCCAAGACGTCACATGTTTTCTGCAACCAGTAGCTTATGTCATGCACTGCCACTCCATCATTCCTAAACAAAACAGTAATCTGCTTTATAGTAGGTTTAGTAATCGGGATTGCCCGAAACGGCATCCATAAGGCAGAATGTTTTTTTTTGTCATAAGCAGTCTAGAATCAAGTAAGACCAGCAGGGGTCTTAAAACTAATGTCATACATTGTATCTCCTGAAGCATGAATCAAGGCATAAATTTTGTTTGAAAAAATCACAAAGAATCCTTAAGTAGCATTTTTCCAATACAGAATCTATCAGGCGATAGAAGCAAAACCCCCATATACTGTAGACATACTGCATTGTTTCATTGGGCTGGGGAGTTCATCAAGAACACTGGATCTCATCTACAAAACTGCTGCCATCGCTGTACAGGATGGGCCTTAGTTGTTCCCCCCACCAGGACAGGGATATCTCATTCCACCATATCTCCCCAAGTATTAATATCACCCTGAGGGCGAGTCAACAGTTCAGGTGGGGCCTCCTCAGCTCGAGCTGACTGAGGTTCTGAAAGTACAGGAGAACATTCACCTGCTACCTGCCTTGATTCAGCAGCATGTACCCTCCACTCCACCATTTCAAGGCCAGGGCCAATATCAATCCCCATATGAGTTGCATCATCAGAAGGATCTGGTATTCAGTCCACCACTGCCACCTTTGTTCACCCAGTGTTTTGTAAGGCCGAGTCTACTGACCATCCCTCAGTTCCCGGTTCACACACGATAGCTGAGGCTCCCTGCTGACTGTCACCCTGAAGTCCCCCGGCATCTCCTGAAGTACTTTGACAAGGAAGGCCAGGCTCCTCACTGAGCTGCTGTTCTGTACATAAAACACATTCAGTGGAAATTAAGTCACTTAGCCTTTTATTCGTAAAAGCAGACATACTCACTTTGGGCACAAGTCTCATCGCAGCCTCCGGAATATCCAGCAAAGTGGCAGAAGTTCCTGTCAAAGTTGTCAAGAGGCCATCTGACATGATCTGGGGTGTTGTTTCTACTGCAACAGCACCAAACTTATTTTCTGAGGCATGCAGTTTCATCGGCTTAGTCGGTGCTGCAGATGCCAGTGTAGTCCTCTCACTCAGCACTGCATCTTGTTCCACAGGCAGCCCTCAAGCTCCACCTCCTCTTCTTGGAGTGGATAAAATCTTTAGCAGCCTTAGTTGCTGCTCCACACTAAGCACCTGGATGAAATCCACTTCATGCTGCAAGCCTTCCACTTGCAAATCCACAGATTCAACCACTTCTCGCTCAACAACATCCATTGTGTCAGAAAACACATCCATCGACATTTTGTCCACTTTAATCTCCAGTGCTGGACCTGCAGAGTTGGAGATCTGTTCCCCTGCAGGTCTGCCAGCCATCTGAACCAAATCCAGATGTTCCTCCATCATGCACCAGCGCCCCCTACCCAAGAGTAGTGGAATTTTTATTTTTAAAACTGTAAAACAAATGACACAAAAAAATATTACATCATACAAAGCATGAATAACAAACAATCCAAAGAAGGTCGGGTCACAAGATCCAAAACAACAACAATCTCCCAAAATAAAATACACACACACACAAAAAAAAAACAAGAGTCACAGAAGCAGAATCCAGCAACCCGAAATAAACATCCTAGAAAGAAATCAAGCTGCAAAACTATATATGACCCCTTGGAACACTAAAAGAAGTAAAAAAAGAAACTGGAATTAACCCATGCTATTAAAACATATTGCATCCCAAGGAATATCATTATCAAATGTACCTGAAATTTGAAAAGAAATAAGTCCAAATTTCAAGAAAAAGAAAAAACAAAATTAAGGGAAGTATCTACAATATCTTTCTCATATTCCCGTTTTGAGCTTGGTAGCCTCTGCCTCCCGCAAACGGCCCATCCCATCCTTAATGTCAAAAAACAGTTGTTCCGAAGAATCTTGCTTTTGTTGGAAAATAAAACCACATCTAAATTGCCAGACCCAGTATAAGATAAAAATGGAAACAAGATTCTAAGTACTACAATTGTACCTCTCCTATTCCAGTGGAAAAATACCAAAAAACAGCTGTGTAGCTTCCCATTTCTTCCAGGGGTGAGGGGCCCAGTACATTCCCCACATGTCCCAAAATTTCTTAATAAATGGACATTCAAAATACAAATAGTTCACCGTTTCCAGCTGTTGAACACAATCTGGGTGCAAACAATATCTGCCTGTCAGTTGTTTATGTTTCTGGTTTCCCCTAATATTTATACGCCCATGTACTCCCAACCAAGTGATATCCCACATTGCCTTAGGTATTCTATTGTCCAATAATCGAGTTCTAATCATTTTTTTGTCCAAGTCAGTAAAGTCTCGAAAGGGGTCATCAAAAAAACAACTCTGCAATGTACTCTGATAGAGTTGCTTTCTGGACAGCCACTGAAAATCAGAAAAGGAAATATGCCAATTCTGAATAAGATCGAAAATCATCTCCCAATCCTGTAACGAATTATATTTCCTTTTGTTTCTATGCAAAAACCGTCCACACTTCCATTCTGTACAAACGTCTAATATTTCTGCATATGCCCATACCGTCAACACATTATTGCTTATAGCTAGAAGTGGCTTCTGGTTAGTAGTAACAAAAATGGTAAAAAAAACACAATGGGATTAATCATCTGCATACCACCTTCAGAAATTGGTAAATATAAAACATTCCATTTTATTGGATTGTCTACTCCCCCAGAAACAGGAAAAGAAGAGTCCAAAAACTGGGGTAACCAACCATTTAGTTAAAGGAAAAATGTGACTCGCAAATAAAAATATTGGTAGCAAAAAGGCCTTAATCAAATATACCTTCTTCTTCTTCCCCATTTTCCAAGCAGCCCATCTACTAATTCTCCCATGACCAATATTTATACATATTTCCCAGTTATAATCTGCTGGCGTGTCTGAGCCGAAATATATCCCAATATTTTTTTTAGAGGCATCCTCAAACACAATTCCTCTATACATAAGGGAAGGGATCAAAGTTACAGAACTGAAAAGTAAAGGGGGAGGACAAGAGGCACTCTGGGTCACCTTAGAGACAGGGAATGGCATCACAGTCCGCACAGGGGTTGTATACAGACCCCCGTCTCAAGGGGAAGAAATGGACAAGAAAATGATAGAGGACATTCTCAAAATGGTTGAAAAAGTGGAGATACTGTTGATGGGGGACCTGAATATGCCAGATGTTAAGTGGATGACATGTACTGCAGTCACATCCAAGAGCAGGGTCATTCTCGATGCCCTGCAGGGTGCAGGCCTTACACAGCTAGTGTTGGAACCCACTCAGGAGGGAGCAATACTAGACCTGGTACTCTCAAATGGAGAGAGGATCACAAATTTAGAAGTCAGTAGACATCTGGGAACAAGTGACCACTGCACAGTGTGCTTCACAATAAGCACAACCATGGAGACAAGCCATACAAGAACAAGGATACTGGACATTAGAAGGGCTGACTTTGGCAAAATGGGTGAATAACTGAGGAATGCACTAGCAAATGGCCAAAAAGGAGGGGGTGGAAGAACAATGGAGAAAAATCAAAACTGCTAGCATAGAGGCAACAAGCCTTTGTGTGAAACAAATAAAGAAAACAAAGTGGAGTAAAAAAATACTATGGTTTTCAAAAGAGGTGGCAGGGAAGGTTAAGGAGAAAAAGGCTGCAATCAAAAAGTATAAGGAATCACAGAAGGAGCATGACAGGGAACTGTATCAATTAAAGCAGAAATAAGTGGGGAAGGCAGTCAGAATAGCTAAGGCCCATACCGAGGAAAAAATAGCCAACTCAGTTAAGAAGGGGGATAAAACCTTTTATAGGTACATTAGGGAGCATAGAAAGGTTAAGGGAGGAATAGTGAAGATTAATAAAGGAGAGGGGAGGTGGGGCAGAGGGAGACAGTGAAAAGGCAGAGATACTGAATGAATACTCAGTATTCACAAAAGAAGATGAGGAGGAGTTACCTAAACCAGACAATAGAAGCACTCTGGGTAGGGAGGTTGACACCAGTCCATTTACAGAAGAAATAGTCCTGAAAAAACTCCTAAAACTCAAGGTGGACAAAGCAATGGGGCCTGATGGTATTCATCCCAGAATCCTAAAAGAACTAAGGGAGGACCTAGTGACACCACTGACCACACTTTTTAACAAATCATGGGAGGATGGGGTGGTACCTGAGGACTGGAGGAGGGCAGATGTGATTCCCCTTCACAAAAGTGGGAGCAAGGCAGAAGCAGGAAACTAGAAGCAGAAAACTACAGACCTGTAAGTTTGACCTCGGTGGTAGGGAAAATGATGGAATCACTTCTGAAAGAAAGAATTGTTGAGTACCTAGAGGCGAGCGGGGCACAGAACCCAAAGCAGCATGGATTTACAGCAGGAAGGTCATGTCAGATTAATCTAATTGATTTCTTTGACTGGGTACCAAAGTAATAGATCAGGAGGGGCTGTGGATATGGCCTACCTAGACTTTAGCAAGGCATTTGACACAGTCCCGCACAAAAGACTAATAATTAAGTTAGCCAGCCTGGGAGTGGGTTCCAGGGTGGTAGCCTGGGTAGCAAACTGGCTGCACAACAGGACACAGAAGGTAATCGTGAATGGAACACATTCCGAAGAAAGGGGGGTTACTAGTGGAGTACCACAGGGCTCAGTACTGGGTCCAGTCCTCTTTAACATCTTTATAGGTGACATTGCAGAGGGTCTGGATGGAAAGGTATGCCTCTTTGCATATGACACAAAGATCTATAACGAGTTGATACACAAATGGGGTAGAAAGGATGAGAAGGGCATTGGCAAGGTTGGAGGAATGGTCAGACATTTGGCAACTTAGATTCAATGCAAAGAAGTACAAAGTAATGCACCTGGGAAACAAAAACCCAGGAGAAAAGTACACAATAGCAGGGGAGGTACTAACAACAACAAAAATGGAAAGGAACTTGGGAGTAGTCATATCAGATGACCTAAAGGTGGGTAAGCAATGTGAGAAGTCAGTAAGGAGAGCCAGGGGGATACTGGGATGCATAGGAAGGGGTATCACAAGTAGAAAAAGACAAGTGGTTATCCCTCTGTACAGACAGTTGGTGAGACTCCATCTGGAATACTGTGTGCAGTTTTTGGAGACCCCATCTATGCAAAGACATAGACAGGATGGAAGCAGTCCAAACAAGGGCAACTAAAATGGTGCAGGGTCTGCATCAGAAAGCATATGAAGAGAGACTGAGAGTGCTTAATATGTATACCCTTGATGAAAGGAGGGACGGGAGGACATGATAGAAACTTTCAAGTACCTCAAGGGAATCAACAAAGTCCAGGAGGGTAGCATCTTTCAGAAAAAGATATGTGTAAGAACAAGGGGGCACAATTTAAAGATAGAGGGGGGACGGGTCAGGGGTAATGTGAGGACATTTTTTTTATGGAGAGAGTGGTGGATGCATGGAACTGCCTTCCTGGGGAGGTTGTTGGGTCTAAAACAATGGGGGAATTCAAACATGCATGGGACAGACATAAGGCAATTGTAGTGAGGGGTTGCAAAAGCAGGCTGCTGGTTTACTAGAATCTGCAGCTTATCCAATAGGAAGGAAATGGACAGACTGGGTGGGCCAAGTGTTCCTTATCTGCCATCAAAATCTATGTTTCTATGTTTTTATGTTTCTATGTAGTAGTATCTGTCCTCTGTATGCCTGATAAATTCAAACAAGTACTTTTATCCACATTTATGTTAGAGCCAATACATTGCAATAAAGGGGGTAAGACATTGCAAATCAAGGTCCCATACACCATATCTGGGGCAAACACACATAAATCATCTGCATACTCAATAGTTTTAACACTTCCCCACCCTGGACATGTGATTACCTTCAAAAGTGAACACCGATAAAGGATTCTAATTATCAGATCCATTGCTAAAATAAATAATAAAGGGGTTAAGAGGCAACCCTGTCATACTCCTCTTTTAATGTAACATTGTTTACCAAGCCAGCCATTCACATATGGTCGGACGGAAGCAAAAAAATAACAGATTTGCAACCAGTTAATAAATTCCACAGGAAACCCATAAACCGAAAGCGTCAGCCAAATAAATTCCAGAGCCAAACTGTAAAAGCCTTGGTCCAAATCAAAGCTAAATAAATACCATGACAATTTATTTGCCCTACCTTGAGAAAATAATCCCCTTAATAAAAACAAAGCATCCTGAATATTGTGACCAGACACCGAGCAGTGTTGAGAAAGATGGATCAAATAATCCAGTACTTTACTCAGTCTGTGACAAAGCAGTTTAGAAAAAAATCTTGAAATTGGTATTTAACAATGTTATAAGTCTCCAATTGTCTAAGTTTGACTTCTCTCCTTTTTTGAATAAAAATACCATCAGACCATCATACATTGAATTAGTGATTCTGTCTTCACTCAGAAATGCATTGAAAATCTGTAATAAACTAATTGGCATTAATTCTCACAACATTTTGTACACTTCAGATGGAATTCCATCTGGTCCTGGAGCTATAAGGTCCTTCAAATTACCTATGATCATACCTAATTCCTCAACAATAAAGGCAGCACAAAGCTTCTGCCTATCCGGCGTTATGACCGTAGGGAGATTCGCCACAGCAAGAAGCAGCCCCATCCCATCATTGTCCCTAAACTTAGTACCAAATTTAGTTTGTACAAAATCTTCAATGTCTCGAAGAATATTAGGGGTTCACTGAACCAAAAACCCAGAAGAATTCCTAAGTGCTCCGATCTGTTTCTTGTTTGCTCTATGTTGACAGTCATCATATGGGTTTACCTATAGCTTCCTCCCTTGAGTCTCAGATTTCTGTACCAACTCCAAGGATGTTCATCTATCATACTGTAATTTTGTTAAATCTAACTTTATGTGAGACAGTTCCTCAGAATGGTCTTCTCCTCTAGAAATACTTAAGGAGACCAATTCATACATGCGATCCCGGAGTAACAAATATTGTTGGTGCTTCTCATCATGAAATATGATGGGATCTGCTTTTAAAAAAATCAGTCAAACAAATCTTTGTATCTATCCACCAATCAATTGGAGAATCATATGAAAAAACACAGATGCCCTATCAGCAATCACTTCTATAAGGGTTCGACAAAAATCTGAATCTTTCAACAAGCTAGCATTAAATCTCCAGATCCCCTTCCCATGAACTTCGGTGGGAGACAAAGAAATGCGGACAGCAATCAAATTATGGTCAGAAGTTTCAATTGGTAAAGTCGATATGACCAAAGGCTGCACATGAGCCGCAATTAACCAAAAATCAATTCTGGATCACAAAGACCCTCTTGTGCACATAAAATGCGGATCAGCTTGAAAGGCATCCTTCAACCTCGTTTTTGCAATAATACGTCTCAATTCATTAGTGTCACAATATGACTTGCCTCCACACTTAATATCTAAGCTGGTATTAAAGTCCCCCCCATATTACTGTCCGACTAGTGCACAGGAAGGGTAATACTATTTGAAATAGGGCAATTCTAGCTGCCTTTTGCTGAGGTGCATAGATATTTATCAATCTATAGTGTACCTGCTGAAGCCCAACATCTAATAACAATACCCTACCAGGCACAATGTCTATCAATTTATGAATCAGACACTCCTCCATTGTGAAGCAAAAACCCATCCCAGAACAAGTGTCTGTACCCATAGACCAGAAGGTCCTCCCCATAAACCAATCAGTCGATGCTTGGGTCGCATCATGAGGAGAGTACAGCCTAGAATACTGTAAAAAACAAAACAGTAAAAGGGAGCAATTGCAAAACTGCATAAGTGGCCTTTTGTTTATAGACCGACCGAATACTATTAACATTCAAGCTACCAATACTAAAATCGTGAAAAGACATAATCAAATGTTAGTTAAGAAACTTTCTTCTTGCTTGACCTCGTCACTTGTTTCTTCGTGACCGACACTAAAGGCTGTGGAGTCAGAGGCACACTTTCTACAGGATCACTCTGTAGAGATGAGACTGCTGAATCAGTTTCCTCCATCAAATCACCCCAGCTTTGTAAGGGGTCATGCGGATTGGAAACTAAAACAGAAGGTGGGGGAACAGGACTAAAGGTCGATATAGCAACCGCTTTTTTTCTCTGGACCACCTGGAAAGCCACAGTATCTTGAACTACCGTGACTGGCACAGAAACCACACCTCTGGCTTTGGGTTTGGGAGGTGGACCCATCAGCATCTTAACACTCCCAATAACCAGTGAAACTTCTCTGTGACCTGATTGTCCCAGAGCATCTTGTGGTCTAGGTTTTCCCATAGCAGTGGCAGGGAAACTAGGGGGTGAAAACTGATCAGCACTTCCCAGTGGAGCCTGTCTCACTTTTGCAGCCTTGTGAACATAAAAATCATGCTCCACAAAGTCAGAAGTATTGTGAGCAGCCCAAGGGCAGGAGGAAAAAAACATGGTCTTCAGCTCCACACAAATGACAGGAAGGGGGAACAGTGCAGGTCATGGCCGAGTGACCTAATACCCCACAGACCGTGCACTTAAGCTGGTCATAGTCTGAGTTTAAATGTGATGGTGAACCACATCTATGATGTACATGGTTGCCCTTGATAAAACAATATGCCTCGATCTCTATCGATATAAAAACAGTTAGATAAATGTTGAATTCCATCCTCCCGTCTAGAACTGATTATCATCGATGATGGCCCTCGGTATCCCATTCACCGTACACCTTTTCTCCAACTAATAGACAATGTCTAAGACATTCACCCCTTCATTCCAAAACAATACTGTGATCACTTTAGCAGTAGACCCAGTTATCGGTATTGCCACAAACGGTTTCCATTCCAAAGTACTTTTTACCTCATAGTAGGTAGACCAGAATTTATCCAATAGTTCCACCTTTGAAAACTAACATCAAAATTGTGGTCACCCGATGTATGTATTAGGGTGTAGACTTCTGCTGGGGTAAATTGTTAAGATTCAATAAGTAAGTGTTTCCCCACATAATGCCTGTCCGGAGGGAACTCCAACCCACCTTTATAATAAATGCATGTTACAAAAACGCCTCCTCAGGTTTTCGGAATAAGCTACTGTAGCATAACTGGTTTTCTAGTTTTGAGTCCCAAAAGTACCTGTACCCCCTGAAACAGTTGTAGGTATAGTGGACGTACCTTCTCGGTCACAACCAGGATTCTGCTTATTTCGTGTACCATGTTCAGAGGAGACCTGAGTCCCAGTAGGGTTCTGGTTCTGCTCCTCACCCCTCCCTAGGATCGAAGACTGTAAGTCAGCATCTGGCATAGCACCTAGAGCTCAGGGAACTGCACCTTGAGCTCCTGCCCACACATCATAACCTGCGCACTGCAGTCCATCCAAAGAACCTGTTTTCACCACAACAGGTCTATGTGGAGATAAGGACCTGCCCGCTTCCGAAGGAGACCCAGGGAGGGGAATACTCAGATCTGGGATCCAAATACCATCAGAAAGAATCCAACCAGCCTGCCCAAGAGCTTCTTCAGGTTTCCAGGTAGTGTCTGATGCAGAAAAAGGAAATGGGATCGATACTGCCTCAAGCAATGAGTCTGGCTGCATATTGTCCACATCGACATTGTGAAGCATACATTTCTTCAGAAAACTCAGAAAGAGGCTCATATCGAGTCGTTTTCTTTTTTTATCATCTTCCATATGTTGCAGCTGCAAGTTAGACATAACAACTTCCTCTTCCATAGATTCGAACCTCGTTTGGTCACTATCAATAATAAAGTCCTCACACAGCAGTACAGCATCTTCCATAACTGTCGGTAGCTCTGGAGTAAGAAGCTGCATCTCAGGCAAAGCAGCACTCATTCCTTGTTCCATGCTCTGGTCCACTCCATCTCCTCTTCCATGCAACTCCAGCACTGGACTAATAGAATCCATCCACCAAGCCGTTAAGGGTTCCTCCTACTGAGAGTAGGGGAATTTCCCCAGTGTCCTGGCCAAATTTCCCTTATTCATTAAAAATACCACCAACAGCTTAATCTGGTTCAATTTCAGTTGCTTACCATCTGTATCTTGCCTCCCCCCCCAGTTGCCCCTGAAAAAGGGACTTTTAGGCCCAGTGGGATTACCGGGTCAACAAAATTCAGCAAACAAACATTATTGTTCCACCCCAATCATATGGGTCAAAAGAGGGGTGCCCTTAGTAATTATAGATATTCTAGGGATTTGGTAGGGGGTTTTGGTTAGGGAGAGGTGTCTATGTGTTAAAAGTCAGGACTGGCTTCTGATAATGTGTCAGGAGTTGGCTGTTTATTTTCTAAACAAAAGTGTTTGTGAGAATAGTTGAGGGATGGAGTGCAGGAAATGGCTGTGGTGGGGGGTGTGGTTGACGGACTAGCATTGGTGACTTTGGAACAGTTTTTTGTTCTAATTTATTTTATTTTGTGCCAGAATGCAAATAATGAGTAATGGACAGCTGGGTATCTGGAGTGCAGAGTCTGAATCCTTGTCAAGTATTAGATAAACCGTACTTGCACGGCCTAGTCAGCATTCTACTGAAGTCAGTATGCACTGCTCATAATTTTCAGATTACATGTCTCAAACCATGTTAGGTTACAAATTACTCTTAGAGCAATAGGAACTTGCTTTAATTGTGTTTTATTAAGCAGTTCCACTTCCTGCTGCTTTCAGAGTAACCTTACGCACACACACACGCATGCGTGCACACACACACACACAATTGATTTCCATACACAGAGCAAAGACAAAGAGCCAAGCATTATAATATTCCATTGTAAAACTAACAAAACAAATCATGTTCAGTTTACGGTATACTATTGTCTTTTTTTCAGTATGCTAATACTAAGCATTCATTTCATAGCAGGAAGATTAAGTGCAAGATGGGGGTAGTGAAAAGTCTGTAACGGATATTAGAGTCATAAAAAGAGAATTAGACTGCTGGAAATTGTCTGGATAGTATTTTCCAGCATGCATACACAATATACTGTAGTTTAAAAGTGAAATATTTCTGAAAAAATATTTTTTTATATTTCTTTATTTAGGACTACGGGTTGATTTTTTAGAGGTGAGCTGTAAATTTCCAACAGACAATCAGCTCATCAGATTGCCCCATCAGCTGGTAGAGGTTGATGATAAAGTCCTCTGATTTGGAACACCTGGGGCCCCCTGCACTGCAGCAGTGGTGGGGTGCAAACATACTCCCCACAGCACCACCACCACCAACTGACATACACAAAAGGAGCTTAGCCACCTGGAAAAGGAGTTCCCCTTGCAACTAACTTGCAATGCAAATTAAGGCTGCCAGATTTCAGTGGTTTTAAAGAGTTGCTGCCATGTTCTGGGCAGGCAATTCATATTAAGAAGTTGCTTGCCGGAGGACCTAATTTAGCTATTAACTGAATTTTTTGAGCAGGATTAAATGAAAGTTTTATCTTATTATTTCCGGCTTGTAACTTCCATGTATGAGCTGAGCGGCAAAACAGTGCTGCAGCCCTGCCCCTAAAAAAGCTTTTTGATGATGGGTAGTAGGGAACACGGCTGCAGGTGCTCTATAGACATGTCAGTAGAATTGGGGAGGGTCTGTCTAGAGGTACATATGGTATCTTTGCTGGTAGTTGTACATGTATGGGGCTAATATATATATCTTACTGCCCCATACTTCTATCATTTTCAGCTAAGATACTATGTGTACCTTGAGACAGTCCCCCTCCCCTAATCCTATTGATATTTCTATAGAGCATCTGCAGCCCCATTCCCTACCTCGCGTCATCAAAAAGCTTTTTTTAGAAGTGGGGCTGCAATGCTGTTCAGCCACTCGGCTCATACGTGGAAGTTATGAGCCAGGGATAGTAAGATAAAACTTTAATTTAATCCTGCACAAAAAAAATTAAGTTAATAGCAAAATTAGCCCCTCGGGCAGGCAACTCCTTAGTATGAATTGCCTGCCCAAGGCGATGTATCATATCAGCTGCTCTTTAAAAAGGGTTTACAATCACAGACTCCAGATATATGACACCTACAGAGTTTTGTGCATGACATGGCTCCAGCTGCAAGATGCTATGCTATGTACACAACCCTGTGGCACTGACTCTACTGCCATAACCAGTCACTCAACCCTTACTTTATGAACCCCTTGTGGGCCATTGTTCCTTTCAGGCAGTTACCTGTCCTTGTAGTCCAGTGATCTACTCTAAGCACTTGAGATAGGTCTTCAAGTCCTGTCTGTCCAGTATATCTCTTCCTCAGCCCTGTCTCTCAAATTACAGTAGTCCTTCACTATAATGAACCCCATTATAACGAATTCCTGCATTTAACGAATGCTGAAGTTGCGCCTGCTGCAGGCTAACAATCAGCTTATGGAAGTTTGCACCTTACTCTCTAATGCTCGTATCAGCTGATTGTCGATTTGTCAGTTCATCAAGTGTAATTGAAGGCAAGTAATTCTGGAAGGTGGGGGCCTAACATTACAATGGTAGTTAAAGAGCTCACTCAAGATTTGCTGTAGCAATGAAGGGGTCAGGCTACAATGTACAAATAAAACTCTCTGTCCTCCACTAAGTTGAAACTGGCGCAAGTCTTTCAAAATATCATTGGAGACAGATTACTCTAAATTTGCAATTTGTATATGGCACTAGCCTAGTGACCTGCTGGCAGTGGAATGTACCCAGGTAACTGACTTCCTTAAAAAACAAAACTAAAAGGATGCTGTGATTTTGGCTGGCGAGTTGTGGGTACAAGTCACCAAGGCTACTGTTAACCACTGCTGGAGTGTTACTCTGGATGCTGCTTTTGGTGACCTTTTGCAAACTGATGTTGACACTGAGGATAAACCAGATGACATGCATGAGATGGAAAACAGCAAAAGGCCTAAACTTGATTGAAACAAACCACCCAGCAACCAATATTGCCGATGACTGGGGGGGGGGGGGGCTAGGCACCAGGGATTCCTTTTGTCTACCAATATATATGATTGGCTCAGATTCAATGAGACCACTCTCATGCATGAACAGCTCACTGATAGTGAGATTGTATGTGCAGTCATAAATACCAAGGATCAACAGGACACCAATTAGGAGGAGGTGAGGAAATTTGCATTCCCTTTTACCAGCAGATGATACCACGCTAGGAGCAGGGCTCCAATAGATGTAGGCACAGGAGGCTGACCCCCTGAAGGTACTGCACCCGCATAATATACTTTCATAGGTTAAGGATCTAGCATTAAAACAAATATTAAGCAGACTAAGCTAATTGCTTTGTAAAACACAAGAGAACTGAAGTATGAGTAAAACTGAGAATTGTAAACTGAGTTACGAATGAAAATAGAGACTACCTAAATGAAGAACTAAATACTAATATGCTACTAAAATTAACAACTTGTTTATTTGGATTTTAAAGATTATTAAAGGTGATTAAGTAAAGGATTAAATACATAAATTATTGCTGAAACAAAGTTGTGGCATAAATTAAAATACATCTCTATGTGTTTACTGAGTTTTTTTGTAAATGTCAGTTGGGTACACTGCTTAGTACAGTGTGTCAGTCCATATAACGTCCATATAAATGTACTGCCCCCGAGTCCCCCCAAAAATGATCCAAATCAGGTCCTTCCAATCAATTGATT
This sequence comes from Neoceratodus forsteri, assembly GCA_016271365.2. Lineage (NCBI taxonomy): Eukaryota > Metazoa > Chordata > Ceratodontiformes > Ceratodontidae > Neoceratodus > Neoceratodus forsteri. Next base: position 1,088,095,921 of record CM028132.1, on the reverse strand, counting down.
TATCCCCACTACACACTGATCTGCTTTCCACTGACTGGTCCCCTGTTTCTATGGTCAGTAATATCAATCATACCCTACAATATTGCCAATCAAAATTTGAACTAGTTTGGGATCAGCATGCCCCACTCAGGAAAACCAGAGTCAGAGGTTCTCATCTTCCCTGGATCTCGGCTGCACTATTGGCCTGCCTCCATGCACGTGACCTGGCACTGAAGTCTTACAAGTTCTCTAGCACTCCGGCTAACCTTAACAAATACTGCGCTTTGAGAAACTCTTGTACTAGAGCCACCAGGTTAGCTAAGGCTGAGTTCTTTTACTCTGCATTTCAGAACAATCTTAACACTAGTGGTGGGTGAAGTGGGCTCAATCCGTTCTGTGAAGTGATTTGTGGAGTAAAGGTGAATTTGCAGAGTGCTCCGCAACACAAAGTGGAGTAACTTGAGTTATGATGGGTAATGCGAAGTCCATTGAAAACAATGACTTCTCATTACTCTGCCTTCCCAGACCACTACTCAACCAATTTTAAAGGCAAAGTGCATTGAAAACAATGTACTTCACCTCACTTTGCCTTGTTTGTAAGCTTCGAAGGTAAATTTTGCAGTGAGTCATGGGATTTCAGGTCACATGGGCTCTACACTGAACATAAATGGCTCCACTGTCTCTAAGCCAGGGGAAGTGGCATCTGTTTTTAATACCTTCTTCACTAGTTGAGCATCCTCTCTCCTTGCCTCTCTACCACACCCTTCCAATTATGCCCCCCCAAAGACTACTATGACTGCCAGCTTCTCTTTTCACTGGGTTACCCCAACCACTGTGCTGAAAGCCCTGTGGTCTCTTAAGCCCAATAAAGGCAAATGCCCCTGAGGAATTGATTCTAAAATGCTATACCTTTCTGCCCCCGCTATTGCCACCCCACTGGCCTCTCTGTTCAGTCTCTCATTTTCACTTGCCAGCATACCTTCCAACTGGAAGCACGCTACTGTCATCCCCCTTCCGAAAGGGGATGACCCCTCCTCACCGGGTAACTACCGCCCCATCTCCCTACTCCCCTTCCTAGCCAAATTACAGGAGCAACTTGTCCAAGAACAACTCTCCTCCTTCCTTGACTCCTCCTCCTCTTTCTTCATGCCTTACCAGTCAGGGTTCAGGAAATCACACTCCACCATTACCTCCCTGCTGAGGTTCACTGATGCCATCCTCACTGGCATGGATAAAGGGCACACCACCTCAGCCATCTTCATCGACCTTGCAAAAGCTTTTAACACTGTCTCTCACTCACTCCTACTTTCCAAGCTCTCTAGTGCTGGTCTCTCGGGTGCTACCACTAGATGGTTTCATTCTTATCTGGTTGGTAGATCACAGTCAGTAAGAATTTAACCCCACACCTCCACACCCCTTCCCGTCACTACTGGGGTCCCCCCAAGGCTTGGTCCTTGGCCCATTACTCTTCTCTATTTTCTTAAATGACCTTCCCTTGGTCTGTCCTCACACATCCATTCATTTGTACGCTGATGACACCGTACTGTATGCATCAGGCCCCTCCTCCACTGGAGGTGGCCTCTATACTCCAGAATGATTTCAATGCAGTACAGCACTGGTTTTGCTCCAACCAGCTCTTCCTTAATTCCAAGAAAAGAGTCTACCTAACTTTTGGAACGAGGCAAAGGATCTCCCGGGTCCATTCTACCCATACTTTCCTCATCATCGAGGGGACTCCTCTAGAGACTTGCACCTCATTCAAATACCTCGGGGTCTGGCTTGACCAGCACCTCGACTTTTCCATTCATATTGACTCAATCCACAAGAAACTGCGCCCAAAACTAGGAGCCTTATATCCAAATAAGGACAGCATCCCTCTGGCTACCCATAAAGAAATTGTTCAGAAGATGATCCTCCCTATACTCGACTATGGAGATATAGTCTACAGCGCTGCACCCAAGTCTGCCCTATCCAGCCTGGATCCACTTTTCCACTCCTTCTATTGCTTTGCCCTTGACTGTCCCCCTATGACTCATCACTGCGACCTCTACAAGTCCCTTAATTTAACGTTGCTCCAGGACCGCAGACACACCCACTGCATTAGGACCACAGAAAAATTCTGGGCAAAGTCTCTTCCCTCCTACCACGAATCTGCCCTCTCAGCCCTGTCATAGCCCACTTACTCCCTCAGGAGTAGTAATTCCCGGCTTCTCCATGTTCCATGCATGTCTACTGCCAAGGGCTAGGAAGCCTTCAAATACCTCATGCCAAAGCTTTGGAACGCACTACTTACTGGCATTCGGGAGTTTACCACTACTTCCCATCTAAATCACCTCCTCAAGGCACATTTCTCCCCAACATACGGTTGCACATAGGGCCACCGATGGGCTGGTGCCCCAGCTCCTCTTCTCCTATTTTAGAGCTTCTTAACTATGCTGCACCCTATGGTGCTTGTCTAGTGCTCACAGCACTCTGCCATGGCTAGCGACTACTTCTAAGCTTATCAGTATTAGGGGTGTCACATGCAGTCTCCACTCTGGGCTGTGGACATTTTGGTTCTCCTCATTTTTTTCCTCTGTATTTTTAATCTCCTTTTCTACAATGTATTGTATTCTCCTCCACACATAGCCATGCAAATGACCATATAATTGCTCTTGTTCCATTGCACCCTCCTCTGCCCACCTGTTTTTTCCTGCATTTGTATATATTGACTTTATTTTCGTATTGCCTGTTCACTATCTGTATATTATACCTACCCACTATTTTGTATTATGTCTGTATCTGCATACCACGTATAGCTCACGTGGGACAACTAATTGTATTGCCACATGTCCCTTTCCCCCAGGACACGTCTGGAATCGAGCGGTGCCCCACTCAGTATGCCTTCCTGGTAAAGCTCTTAAATAAATAAATAAATATTGATCTGCACAGCCTCAGTTTGGGATAGTGTATGCAGAAAGCTGTAGGAGACAGTGTGCGCTGAGAGCTGTCTGTGATTCAAACCTTCTAAAAGCTATTAAAAAAGCCTTTTTGAGTCATTTTTTTTGCTCAAACTTTAGTTCATAAATTGTAGGAAACCCTCCTGTGCTCATATCATTGAGCGTTTTTGTTTGTATGTGGATTTTAAATGTTAATATACAACATTGAGTGTGTGTAGTAAAAGACAGTGAAAGTGTGCTTTGGGGAAGGGGCGTATCTGTGGTGTAGGTAGATTTAAGTTGGAGAAATAGTGATTTCTTTGTTTTTTGGTTATAGTTTTGTTATATAACTGACTGTGTAAATGTACACACAGTAATATTGTCAGTAATTGTTGAAATTTTCTTGCTGATTGTGTGTTGTGTGGATCTGGTGCAGCAGTTCATTATTTCAGGTTGTTTACAATACATGGCATATTACTGAACTTTTCAATTTGCTACACATTACTTGTTGTAGAAAAAGTGTGTGTATGTGAGTGCGGTGTGTGACGTGACATCAAATAATACACCTTTTATTGTGCCACAGTGTAATTGCAGGTGCAGTAGTGTGAACCTGCTATCCACTGCAGCTGCATGATTTTGTACTGCCATTGTGATATCTGTTCTTTGTTTTGCTGCTTGTACTGTCGTAAACATCTGCAGTCACTGCTCCCCCTCACCCCCATCTGCAAAAGGAATTGTTTTCCAGATTGGATTGTTTGTGACCTCAGCACCACTGGTTAGTTAAGGTGTCGTTTTCATTCTATATCTGTTGCTGAAGCCACAGTTGTTTTTTTGTCTTCACATCCAGCATCCCCCCATGCAGAGTGAACATTCCAAAATCTAAATTTGTTTAGAATATTGTTGTTGATCACCCCAAAATGCCTGCAAAGAGACGTGCAAGCAAAGCTGTTTCTCGCCATGGCACTACTGCCAGTGGTAAGATATTCTGTGGGCATGGTAGTACGCAGATGCAGAAGTGCATTGCTGATGTGAGGAAAGGTATTTCTCCTGCAATGTTTTTTTACCACCCAATTATTAGCTTCACTCATAGTTGGAGGAGATGATGTGATCCCAGCCGGTGGTGTTAGTGCAGTTGCTGGTGGTGGTAGTATGAGTATTGCTGCCCCAAGTTTGACTTCTGACCAGTGTACTGTATCCAAAAATATAGTGGACTGTGAAGCAGTGCAAGTGAGTGGCAGTGTAGATGATGTCATATTTCCCAGTAACATCCCGGTAAACTGAACCTGAAGATTCTGATACTCATGTCAACGATAGCATGCAATGTGACATTTCTTCCACAGCGGTTCATGTCATGCATTTTCCATGCAGTGATTCACAGTGTGGTGAAAAAATATCAGGTGATGATGGTGTTGATGATGATGAATGTAATGCTGATGATGTTGCTGTGGTTGCAACATGCAGTCCACATGCCAGCATCCAAGCAGAAGATGTGGTTGTGGGTGATGTTGATGAATATGATGACGATGTAATTGACCCCAGTTGGGAACCGGAGAAAAAGAAATTCAAGGTGGCTGTGTCTGGGTTTGTTTGCATTAATCCCCCCCCTCGTAAAAACTTGTAATTTACCAGTTTCAGTTGATGGTGACGATGATGATGATGACCCAGTAATAATAATAGGTAGTCGTGGTGGTCAGTTACAGTCCAGGTGTGCACTGCCCAAAAAATCACGTAGCAAATCCCCCACTTCAGTGCTTAAAAGAACAGAGTTCAATGAGCAGCATCATGGACATGTTAAAATTAGAGCATCACAATCCCTTGTTTAGGATGTTTTTGTTCAAGATGCAAATGATGAGTCAATAGCAATCTGCCAGGTTTGCCATGTGCATATGAGTCGAGGTAAAAAGGGGAGCCATCTGGGCAAAGGAGGACAGCATACACAGCTTAAGAATAGGCACATGGCACTGTGGACCCAGCACAAGATGGCAGCTAATACCACAGTGGGGCATTCACCCTTGTCATCAACCATTAGGAGCATGTTATCCCCTTCCATCAGTGTTAAGTCCAGTAGGAAATTAAATGTGTGCAGTAGTGAGAAAATAAGAGCAGAGGATTACTACAGGCATCATGAGGTGGAGGAGCATAATGATTTTGAAACGTTGTCCAGTGCTGGTGAGAGTAGCAGTTTTGGTGGTGGTGGTGGTGAATGCAGCATGTCTAGTGCAAGTGGTACATCAACCCCAGTTGGCAAATCTGGCAAAATAACTGCATTTCTGGGTTTGCCATCATCACCTGTGCAACTGTCTTCATCAAACATCCACACTCCACCCCCTGCCATTCGCAGAGCAAAACCATTTGTCATCACACCCCATGTAAAACGTTTAAGTCAGTCCACGTTACAGAGTGTTTTTGCGCATAAGATGAAGCACCCACCCAGTCATACAGTGTCACATGAACTTAATGCTACTGTAGCTGAAATGCTGGCAATTGATCTTTTGCCCTTCTCCTTTGTGGAGAATTCTGGGTTCTGGCGGTTTGCTGCATGTGCCTGTCCAAAATGGAAAGTCCCATCCAGGACATACTTTTTGACCCATGCTGTCCCTGAGTTGTTCCATACTGTGTCCGACTCAGTAAAACATGCCCTTCAACATTCTTCCTCTCCATTCATCCATTTAAGTGTGGATATGTAGACAAGTGGCAAAACAGTGGGGAGTTCATATTTGTGTATAACTGCACACTGGGGCGCAGGTGCCGAGGGTTGTTTGTGATGTTGGTAGTGTGAATAATCAGTGCAGTAAGGTGGAGTGTCGTGGTAGCAATCTTCCAGAAATTCAACAGCATGCAACGATTGCTATGCACAATGTGACCTGTTCACACACTGGTGAAAACATGTTGGATGTGGTACTGACTGAAATTGACAAGTGGCTGAACCCCCTGTCCCTGAGAACTGGGTTCATAGCAAGTGACAATTTGTCAAATGTGGTGAAATGCATCATGACTGGTGGCTTTTTTCATGTTCCATGCATGGACCATTATTTAAATCTTGTGATGCAGGAGTTTCTGCAGCATGCTGATGTAATGAAAATGCTGACAGTTGCATGCCATATCTGCTCTCACTTTTCACGATCTGCCAAGGCCCGTGACCAGCTTCGGCAGTTGCAGATGCGAAACAGCCTCCCTCAGCACCGCTTGAGGCTGAAAGTTGTCACCTAGTGGAACACCACTTTATACATGGCAGAGAGGTTGTATGAACAATACAAAGCCATCTCAGAATATCTTGTGATGTACATTAGCCATGACAGTTTTGGGGCCTCCATGTCTATGACGACTGAACAGTGATGCCTCATGGACTCTGTAATAACAATTTTGTGTCCTTTTGAACATGCCACACAGGCAGTGAGTGGTGAGTCTGCCTCCATTAGCCAATCAATTCCACTGCTGCAGGAGCTGAGGCAGACATTGGTGAATGTACAGCATGGCCTTGATGTTGCCAGAGACAGTGCTAGCAGTGTGTTGCTAGAACACATGCTGACAGTATTCGACCAGAATTGTCACATTTTGAGCATTCAGAGTAGTGACAACTTTGCCATAGCAACAATGCTGGACCCACGATACAGACATGGAATTGCCTCAGTACTGGAGGGAGGGCCGGAACAGGTAAAAAATGTCAGTGGGCAACTGGTGCACTTGGTTCATGGGGCACAGAAGTCATGTGCCAAGGTCAGCAAACCTTAGCAGCATAATTCAGCTGAAGGTGTACTTGGAGGACCGTTAAGCATATCCTGTAAAGGGAAGGGGAGTGCAGTTACAGATGGTCTGTCATCCAAAGTGGTTGGCGTCAACCCACTTTGGGAGGTTTTGTCCCAAGTGGGGATTTGTGAAATAAATGATTCTGAAGAACAGGATGATGCATTAACCACTGGTCTTAATACGGCACAGAGAATGGTTGAGTCATATTTGTCTGAAAACAGGCATCTGTCAATAAATGATGATCCTGTTTGTACTGGAGTGGAAAGGTCAGTGAATGGCCAGAGCTGACTGCAGTGGCACTGAAGTACCTCACATGCCCATCCTCCAGTGTAAATGTCAAGAGGGTATTCAGCTCAGCAGGTGCAACAGTCAGGGATTGTCGGACAAACCTCTCTCCAGCAAATGTTAGTTTGCTAACATTCATAAAAATGAATGAGAGGCACATACCAGCACAGACTGCAACCTCGGTATTCGTACCCCAGCCTAGTCATGGTGGTCTTGGTGATGTAGAAATGGACCATCCTGGTGTCACTGGCAGTGGCAGCATAAAACCGCCCACCACTGACATAGATGATGACACAATGAAGAAAAAATTTCCCAGTGGTCAGACTTCAGACATAGATGACTGTGAGGGCAGCTTTCTTTTTGAGGATGATGATGTGGTTAATGTTGGCAGGTTTTAACTGAAGTTGTTAAAAGATGGTGTGCCCCCCTGGAGTCAGACCACCACCAACAGGACCTATGTTAGGCACTGCCACCACAGAAAATGAGTTTGCCTGCCCCCCCAGACCACCACCACCACCGGGGCTGATGTTAGCCACTGCCACCACTGAGAATGAGTTTGTCCGCCCCCTCGGACCACCACCACTGGGACTGATGTTAGCCACTGCCACCATCACCAGATGCAGGAAGATGTCACAGGGAATGCCATCATGTGCTGCTGGTATCACCACCAGCACCCACCACCAGTGTCATTCAGACAGTGTTTCCCCATTACATTGACCATGCCAAGGCAGAGGGAGTTGAACAGAAGACCACATCCATCAGCCACTGGCACAAAGCTTCTTAATATTAAAACTATAAAGTGAATATATGTACTAATGTTTTTTATGCTATATAACTTCCTTTAGCTGTTTGTTTTGTTTTCTGTAGCTTTTCTGAGCTGTACTGGTCAAACACATACGGTAAACATATTTTGTTTTTTTACAGGTTAACAAAAAAGCTCTCCTTCGCTGAGAGTCGGTATGAATGGTACTGCAGCTGTACCATACACAGGAACCTTTAGAATATTCATTTCAAATCCATACTGGTAAATATCAAGATTTTATTTCATGTGTTCAATTTTTTTTTTAAAGACTGCAGCAAATGCGACTGAGTACGATTCATAAACTAGGTGACATGTGTACGTCGCCAAAACTATTTCTGCAAGATATCATGCACTGTATTCTGAACTTGCAGCTGTGCAGCCATGACAGTGTTGAAAAAGTTGCACACAGGTTGTGTTACTTGACAAGATGTGGTTTTGAAGTATAACTTGACTGGATATTGATAACCAGGGACAATCAAGTTGTAAGAAGTCATTCCTTTCTTTTTTTAGGAAACTTCCAGATGCTTTGTTGTGTCATAGTTGCCTTATCCAAAGAAGTTCTTCAACATCAGGCCCCCTCCTCCTGGGCTGGGGCAAAAATGCAACACGCAGAAGTAGTTTCACTCGATGACCATGACCATCATTAACAACCAGACTCGAGAAGGATGCAGATGAAATCTGTGAAGAAGTAACCAAATAAGAAACCATTAATGAGACAAACCTGAAAATATGCTTCCCCACCAAAAAAAATACCTTCATTGGCTTGAGTTATCAATTTCAAATTTCTATGCAAAAAGTTGTCATCAAGTACTGGAATGTGCACACCAAAAGTATCTATGAACTGTGATACAAAACAATACAATAAGTACATGTCTATATATGTCAACCCCCCACCTACAAAATACAAATATATATATTTCATATATATATATATATATATATATATATCTCAACTCACCAAGGCTACTATTAGTGTACAGACAAAGGACATTGCATTTGCGGGAATCCAACACACATTGGACCAGCAACACTTCGTTCATGGTCATCATTTCTGAGGGGACTTTGCATGTGGTGTAATGCTCCCATTTCACTTCATTACCACTTGTCAATCTTCTGCACACAAGACAGATGCATTTTGGGCATGCAGAAAAAGTCTGGAGACTCTGTGTGGGTACTACGAGCATGACTGAGTGCGACATTAATTCTGGGGGACTTTGCATGTAGTGTAACACTCTCATTTCTCTTTGTTACCACTTGTCAATTTTATGCACACAAGACAGATGCATTTTGTGAGTTGTGATGTTCCTTTATGTTATACTGGTCAGTTTGTGGTGAAACATGGGCACGTTTTCACTAACAAGGCTCTTGTTACTGGAAACATGCCCACACATTTCATCACAAACTGACCATTATAACATAAAGAAACATTTGGAAAGCTGCCGGACATTCACTATAATGGAGCACGCACCTGCGCTCTCCCTGGCATCACATTCTAACATTGCTGAGAATGGGAGGCAGAATTTGGGCAGCTTTTCAGAATGGGAATTCCTCTGTGATGTGACACACTTTAATGAAATTACCGGCATTTTTGACAGAAATGTGTTGCACTATGTAAGGACATGTGGAGCAAGAAAGATTCCCCTGGAAGTAAGGCGCCCATATATCGGGTGCAATGCTGTAAGTTGGTGAATTTCTTTAATGTCTATTTCACAAATGAAATATTTATGGAGCCTTAGTAATGTTTATTTGTGTTGGGACTCATGAATTGGATTTGAAGTGTTTCGGAAAAAGCATGACTGAGCAGTGCAAGTATGTTGTACTAAGCTGCATGTATGCTGTCAGTGTTCTTTCCTGTGTGTGCATACATTGTCCAGCTTCATGCAAGCATATATATGGTCTGACTTGTTGCAGTATGTCAAGAATAAAGATAACAAAGAATATATGATATATATTTTATTGGTACTGTCAGCACCAGTGGAGTAAGCAATACGATATTTTTTCAGAGGTATTGGGCTACTGTGCACCTCAGTCACTCACAGTGCACACATGACTTTGCAGAGAACATAGCACAAAACACATATGCTCTCCTAAAAGTTATGTGTGCAGTATGTGGCTAAGGTGCACTCTGGCCAGACACTTCTGAAAAAGTATTGTATCACTTAGTCCACTGATGATGATGGTGATAATAAAATATACGTTATTCTGCTCGCTATTCTTTATACTGTAAACACTGCAACAAGTTAGAAATATATGTTTGCAAGAAGCTGCACAATGTCTGATGTCACACACACACACAAAACAACACTGAATGCACACATGCAATTTAGCAAATCATACTTTCACTGCTCACACCAGCTTTTCCGCAAGCATTCCACAACAGAAAGTCAACATTACTGAGGCACTGCATTATAACAAAAGGGCAAGTGTCTATTATTAAACAAAAAATAAATAAATCACAAAACATCACAGCACAACAGTGTGGGGGGGGTCCTGAAAAAATCCCTTAATGGGGGTTTCCATGGTGTTCCAGCAGCAGGTGGAGCATTGACAGTATCTGCAGCTGCTGTTGCTGGATCTGATCCACCTGTTGCTGTACAGCACTCACCTTCTCATTGCTTTCCTCAAGGGCCACCCACACCAGTGCAATGTCTGCCTGCATTGCTGGCACTGTGGTGGAGTCCACTGCAGCAGGAAAGCCAGGTAGTGGTAGTGGTGGTGGTGAGGGAGGTGCTGGTGGCTGTGGTGGCAGTGGTGGTGGTGGTGGAGCAGCTGCTGCTGTTGCCCTCCTGCTGCAGCTGCAAGGCACAACATCCTTCCGCACCCTCTGCCACTGCCACAGAAGGGCCAACAGGTGGATGCCTGGCCCCTTCGGTGGCAGCCTGCCACTTCACCTTGTGGTGGTTTGCCAAGTGTGTGCGCTGGCCACCGGTCCTCAAATGTGTCCCCTGGGGACCACAGTGCACCTACATACCACACAAATGGCAACCCACAATGGTGCTGTCCCCCCCACACAGTTAAAAAACTGCCACATGGGGGAGCTGCGGTGGAGGACCAGATGTACTACCAGAAGCACCTTCATTCACCTGGGGCTCCACCTGCAGCTGTGGAGTTGGTGGATGGGGTGCTGCTGGAGCCCCTGCAGCTGCTACTGGTAGTGGTGGTGGTAGTGGCGGACTCGGTGGATGTGCCGCCGCCGGTGGCACTAGTGCTGCTGCTACTTCCAGAGGGGGAAATGGAACAGCAAACATTCTGGAGTGGTCCAATGACACCCGACCACCCCCACGAGTGTGCTCTCCTCCCCTCTGCCAACACCCACAGGCCACAGACTCTCGTCCCAGTTCCATCATGCACAAGTCCCTCAGACTGTGACCGATGCCTCACAATACTCCTTCACATGCACTCATAGTCTCACACACATGCACACACACACAGAACAAAACTTATATAAAAAAACCAGTAGCAAAAAAGAACTGAAAAATACAATACCCAAAAAACTAAAGATTTAGCTTTTAAAAAATGTTTTTTTTTGCTCAAATTGCAAGATACCAATTACTAAGTAACAAATTCTCCTCTCTCTACACACAAAAGGCTTCCTCATTCTACTACTGCAAAGGAGAAAGTGAAACTAACTGCTTTTCTGACTCACTTCCTTCCTGCCTGGCTAAATCATGTGACTTACAGTACTGTAAGCCATGTGATGTGTGGGGGGCTACCTATATTGTTGTCACTTCACCTTACTTTGCCTTAAGGCAGAATGGCAATGTGAAGTCATAATGAGAAGGTGAAGTGAGCACTTTCCAGTGGCCACTTCACGTAGCGCTATGATAATGCAAAGTGGCCACTTCACGTTTACTTTGCCGGTGGATTTTAAATTCACTGCATCTCTACTTAGCACCCCTCCAAGTTCTGGTAAGTAATACACATCCTCTTCTCACCCTACCCAGTCCCCTTCCCTGTTCTCAAGGAGGGTGACTCCACCATTTCAGACCCTCCTTCCGTTGCCTCAGCTTTCAACTCCTATTTTACCACCTGTGCTTCCTCACTCCTTTCTGCACTCCTCGCTACTTCCCCCTTCTCCTTCTTCCCTCTCTTCTTTCACCTTGTCTTTCTCACCTATCACCCCTGCCATGGCTCTTAAAGCCCTCGTGGTGGCTCTCAACCCCCAGAAAGATGGAAGCCCAGATGCACTTGATCCCAAGCTCCTACACCTCTCTGCACCAGATATTTCCTTGCTCATCTCCTCCCTGCTCAACCTATTATTCTCTCTTGCCTCAGTCCCAGATACCTGGAAGCATGCAACTGCCATTTCCCTTCTAAAAGGAGATGACTCCTCTTCTCCTGGAAATGTCTGACCAATCTCTCTCCTCCTAACCTTATCCAAACTTCAAGAACATAGAGTTCTATCTTAACTCTCTCCGTTCCTTGACTCCTCCTCCTTTTTTACCCCATTCCAGTCTAGCTTTTGCAAACATCACTCCACCATTTCCTCTCTTCTCAGGCTCACAGACTTCATCCATTCTGGTATGGAACAAGGCCTCCTTATTGCCACCATCTTTATCAATTTAGTAAAAAGCTTTCAACACTGTCTCCCACCCTCTTCCCTGGACAAACTAAAATCAGCAGGTCTGTCTTACTCTGCAATCAGGTGGTTCAACTCCTACCTTATAGGTAGATCTCAATCAGTGAGAATTGGAGATTCTCTCTCTCCCCCCTATACCCATACACCCATACATTGGCATTCCCCAAAGTTCCATCCTTGGCCCTGTGCTTGTCTTCATATTCCTGAATGACCTTCCTTCAGCCTGCTCCTTTGCATCCATCACAGACTTTTCATCTGGCTCTTCTCCATCAGAGTTAACATCCTGGCTTCAACTTGATTTTGGCACTGTCCAGAAATGGTTCAGGGCTAATCATCTATCCCTTAATGCTAAGAAAATGGTTTCCATGTGTTTTGGAACATGACAAAGACTTTCTAGACTCCATTCACTCCCCATCTTCCTCACCCTTGAGGGGGGAAAATTTATGACATACCCTCATTTAAGTACAGTATCTCAGTGTCTGGTGTGACTGCCATCTTGGTTTTTCTCAGCATATAGATGCCATGTACAAAAAACTCCACCCTAAGCTCAATGCACTTCATAGTAACAAATGCTGTATCCCTATAGTTGCCTGCCGGGACATTATCACTAAAGTGATCCTTCCCATTTTTGATTATGGCAACTTAGTCTATAGTGATGCACCTAAATCCACCTTGGACGTACTGGATCCCCTCTTCCACTCCTTTTGCCATTTTGCCATGGTCTGTCCACCCAGACTCATCACTGTTCTCTGTACATTGATCTCTCCCTCCCTTCCTTGAATGACTGCCATCTCGTCCACTGTGCCTCCTTTATTTCTAAATTCTGATTGGCTTTGCTCCCTCCTTAACGCAGCTCTCTCCTCTCGACTATACCCCCCATTCACATACTCTCTCCATAACTCAGGTTATCATTCTGTTTTTTCTCCCCTCTCATAAATCCCTAACTGACCAGTCTGGTTTCTCCTTCCACCGTCATAATCTTTAGAACTCCCTTCCACTAACAGTTCACTCTACCGCCCCCAAACATTCTCTTTCCTCTCTTCTCCTTGGCCACACTGCCCCATCCTGTAAATGTCTTTAGCCCCATTGCCTTACACTTCTCCTTACCTAGTCTTATCTCTATACTTCTCACCATTCCACCTCATCCCCCCTTCCTCTTACCCCTTCCCCTCCACTGCTTCCTCCCATTCCCTTACTTCTATCTCACTAACTCCCACCTCCAGTAATCACCCTTTTTAACCCTTCCTGATCCTCAACACTCTATTCCCCACCCTACCCACCATAATCTGTTCTGTTCTCCTCTCTCTTTTACTCCCACCACTACTTTACCTTTTCACCCAAGCTTCTCTTTCTCACTTTCCTCTACTTATTCTCTCTCTCTCTCTCTCTCTCTCTCTCTCTCCCATACCCTGTCCTATATTTGTGATGTTACTTTCTTGTATGTGCTGGGTACTTTGCATTTCTGATGTTTAACCTGCATTATTATTTGCTCTGTTAATATATATTATTGTGCATTCTGTGTATTATTGTATTGTTATTACTGTGGAAAGTTGATGGAGGGGGAAGGGGAGGGGATCTGAGGGAGTCAGGGGGGATTTAGGGAAGGGGATAGGTCAGGTCAAGAGGAGGTCAACTAAAATGGTGCAGGGTCTGCATCAAAAACCCTACAAGGAGAGGGTAAAGGACCTCAATATGTACTCCATGGAAGACAGGAACAAGAGTAGGGATATGATAGAAACCTTTAAATACCTCAAGGGGGTAAATAAGATACAGGAAGGAAGTATTTTGTAGATGTAAAGCTGCTCAAAAACTAGGGGACATGCTATGAAACTGAAGGGCAGTAGATTCAGGATAGATGTGAGAAAGTACTTCTTCACAGAAAGAGTGGTGGATTCCTGGAGAAGCCTTCCTGTGCAGGTGGTGGGGATGAAAACAGTGGTGGGGTTCAAAAATGTATAGGATAGGCACAAGGGAATTACAGTGGAAAGAAAGGGGAGGAGGGAAATTGAGCTGTAGTTCAAATGTGGTCAGTGGTAACAATGTAGGTAGCAGGGTTGGGCGGAATGTTTCACCTGAGATCTGAATCCCTGGATCAATCACAGAAACCACAGACCTGGATTAAATACAGACTTAATCACAGATGTCCAGTTCTTGGTCTGTGGTAAGTCGCAGAACATGTACTTCCCCAGTGTGTTGACTGTTGCCATGGGGATGCCATCAGCATACTCGGTTGACATACAGGCAGCCAGCGGCATCCAGTCAGGCAACAGTCATGTGATGCCAGCAGAGGAAAGTCACGTCACACACTCACTCATGGTATATAACCATGGTGAGTGTGTAATGCAGCCCAGAAGTGCAGCAGGCACAGAAAAAGACAGAGTGGGGAGCGTTAGCAGTGCACTAATACTTCGGGACAGCTGGATGGGAGGAATGATTTAGAGCAGCAGACTTTGGGTGGCTATGGGCCTTAGTGGTGACTGGTGACAGCAGTTCCCAGAGAAAAGAAGAAAAAAAAGAAAAAGACTTACTGGGGCAGGGGGACAGAGAGAAAAGTAATCCAGGGAGGGAGTTGAGAGGAGAGGAATCAGAGTTGGAGAGAGAGAGAGAGTGGGTGGGGGCAATTGGAGTGAATTGGCAAAGATATTAATAAAATACCTCCCATACGCACAATCATTTTGGTTTGTGTGGGAAACTTTACATTTTTTGATCTGTTCCATCATGACCCACCTGACCATATACTCCAGAGAAGAAAGAGACAGAGATAGAGACTACTGGGGGCCAAATATTACAGTCATAGAAATCACAGAATTAATTTTGGCCTCAGTGTGTGTGTGTGTGTGTGTGTGTGTGTGTGTACTGGGCAGAGGGCACTAGATAAGGCTGGCAAAATAAATCTTTGACTTGTGATATCCAGAGGAGGAAGAGAGAGAGAGAGAGTGATACTACTGGTACCAAAGAGAAATTTTACAGTCACAGAAATCACAAATAAAGTTCATCTTGGCCTCAGCGTGAGTAACTTTGTGTGTGTGTGTGTGTGTGTGTGTACAGGGCAGGCTGGCAAAATAAATATTTGACTGTGCCAGCCATAGGACAAAAAGAGAGAGAGAGAGACTACTGGGGGCCAAAGGTAAATTTTACAGGCACAGAAATTACAAATAAGGTTTATTCTTGGCCTCAGTGTGGCTATGTGTGTACAGGGCAAGGGCACATTGGCAAAATAAATCTTTGACTTGTACCATCCAGAAGAGAAAGAGAGAGAGAGAGAGAGTGTACTGGGGGTTGAAGAGAAATGTTATAGTCACAGAAATCAGTTAATTCTTGGCCTTGGTGTGACTGTGTATGTATATGTGTGTGTGTGTGTGTGTATACAGGGCAGACTGGTACAATAATTATTTGACTTGTGACATCCAAAGGAGAAAGAGGAAAAGAGAGAGAGAGAGAGAGAGAGAGAGAGAGAGGCTACTGGGGGCCAAAGAGAAATTATACAGTCAAAGAAATCACAAATAGAGTTTATTCTTAGCCTCACTGTGGCTGTGTGTGTACAGGGCAAGGGAAGGCTGGCAAAAAAAATACACAACCTTTGCCTTGTGCTATCCAGAGGCAAGAGAGAGAGAGAGAGAGAGAGACTACTTGGGGCTAAAAAGAAATTTACAATCACAGAAATCGCAAATAAAGAAATTAATCTTGGCCTCAGTGTGGCTATGCACTGTGTGTACAATGTACAGGGCAGGCAGGCAGGCAAAGCAAATCTTTGACTTTATTCTTGTTCCATCCAGAAGAATTACGAGAGAGAGAGAGAGAGAGAGAGAGAGAGAGAGAGAGAGAGTACTGTTGGCCAAATACAATTACAGTCACAGAAATCAGGAATAAAATATATACATCTTCTGTATATTCTTTTTGTTCCATCAGGAGAGACTTGCCGGGGGGGGGGGCAGAGATTATCACTAATAAAATAAATCTGTTTTCTTGTTGTTCCATCCACTTCAGTGAAAGGGGTCACTCACTCTGAGAGGCAGATAGAGAGACAGAAAGAGAGAGAGACTTGATGTGGGGGCATAAAAAAATATATTATTATTCTGAGCCAAAGGCCGATCCTGTTGCAGGTCAAACACACTGCTGTGGGCTGGGGTGGCCCTGTGGAGGGCAAAGTGACAGGCTGGTACTGCTGGGTGTCAGAGAGACTGGGCACTTTCTGCTGTGGACCATCACAATCACATTAATGTTAATTCCCATATATAAAACAATAAATACTTTTCTGACAAAAAACAGACAAGTTGCTGCACCTGTGCTGCTGGCTGTAATGGGCCCTGAGAACACTGTGAATTTATGACTAATAGCAGTCTATTTTGTTTATTTTTTTTTTGTTTAACTTAGGGAACTAGAAAGCAAAAGTCACAAGTTGTTTTCATTCATTGATTTATTGCGACTAAATAGACACAACACAAGTAAAGTCCATATAAGTGTCATCAATACTCATTCCATCCATTATTCCTCCTCCATATCCTTCTTATTTTTATTGTATAACAATTAACCAACCCCAGTGTGCATCTGTGCATGTGCCAGATGTGTCTCCATCACCAATTTAAATTCTGAGGCACACTGTTGAGTAACAGTTGTTGAATACAGTTGGTCACTGAACAGCAACAGTAGGGCCCTGTCCAGACTTGACAAAATTTCTGAAACATTTTTTAAAACATTACCGCCCCTACCATTACAGCGCATCCACATTTCTTCCTCTGCTATGCCTGAACCTTTTTTAAAAATGATATAGTCCATCCACACTAGTTGTTCCGCTGATCGGTAATGTTTTTCAATCTGTTTCTGCTGATTATGTGTCCCCCTATCCCAGTGTGCAGTGCGGTGACACACACTCCCATAATGCTTGGCGCTGTCTCAATGTAAACAAACCACAAATGTGGAAAGACTACAGTTAAAGTTTGTTGTTTTGTTGTGCTTGAATCATTGGTTTACGAAGTGGCAGCAGCTTCTGAAGGAGAGAAAGCATCAACAGGCAGTACGGCATTTGTGAGCACATCGATTACTGCAGATGCAGCAATGAAGTATTGCCACTGTCAGTGTGCTTAAGTTTCTACTAGCAAGTGCTTTGTCTGCTATGACAGTTCAGCGAGCTGTGTGGATCCATCTCAGATCAAGTGACTGGTGAGGCCATATTGTGCTTTCCTCATGGACCGATGACCAGTGGCTGAGTAATTTCTGAATGTCTAGGCAGATATTTATTGCTTTGTGCCATGAGCTTAATCCACACATAAAACATGCTGACACCAGACTGTGCAAGGCTGTGGACATGCAGAGATGGGTAGCCATCACCTTGTGGTGCCTTGCCACCAATGTTGAATATCAGACACTTGGACACCTGTTCGAGATTGAGAGATCTACAGTATGGTGGGGGATATAGTGATGGATGTCTGCAAAGTTATTATGCATGTCATTCTCACCAAAGTTATATGAATACAGAATGTTGCTGATATCACACAAGGCTTTGAGAGGGATTGAGGCTTCCCTAACTTTGGGGGGGGGGCATAGTTGGAACCCATTTTATCACCCCCAGGCAATGTCAGTGAATACTTTAACCATAAATCCTACTATTCAGTGCTGATGCAGGTGCTGGTTAATCATAAATTCAGATTTTTAGACATTAATGTAGGATGTCTGGCAAGGTCCACGATGCCTGTGTGCTATGGAACAATAAGCTGTATAAGCTGGGGCAGAGTGAGCAGCTTTTCTCTTCAATGCCACGTGACATAAATGGGATCAATGTGCCAGTGGTCATTCCTGGTGATCCTGCTTATCCCCTTCTTCCCTGGCTCATGAAGCCCAACTCAGACTTCAATAATCTATGAGGTGTAATTTCAATTACCATTTGAGCAGGGCAAGAATGGTGGTGGAATGTGCCTTTGAACGACTAAAAGGCTATTGGAGATGCCTTCTTAAAAGGAATTAATTTGCAATTCAAAATGTGCCCTCTATTATTGGAGCCTGTGGTGCACTGCACAGCCTTTGCAAGGAGAAGTCTAAGGCATTTCTGGATAGCTGGGTTTCAGAGACAGAATACGGTCAATTCCCTCAACCAGTGAATCAAGAGTTTACCCTTTCTGTTGAATTATCAGTGGCAGCCATGAATCGCCAGGCCACTGCAATACATGATGCATTAGTGGAGTATCTGAGCAACCATTACCAAAACAATTCTGTACCATTACTGACTACAGCTGGATCTTATGTCCACTGACAGCAAACATCCTGCCAACACCCAAAACCAACCCCCACCTGGCCACCAAATTGTTAAATGAACATAGTGTAGGTGACATTAAAAATAAGTATAGTCATTTGCTGTTTAACAAAATGTTTTATTTCATTGGTTAAAGTTATTTTAAAATAGTTAAGTTTATTGAATCATAAACACGCAAGAATGTTTAATAAAACTGTTAGTGTTAAACACTTTGAGACATATAATGTCATTAAATTGTAAAAAGTATTGTTCATAAGTTCTAACAGAATAAATTGAAACTGAATAACCGACATTTAAAAGTATTGTAGACTGTTGAGGAGCAGGCACACATTTGATGTGTTGCATATTTTTAAAATTTGCAGTGCATTGTTTGGCATGTAGAACTGTTTATCTCTACAGTTCATCAATTAAAAGATTATTATGTCTGCATTAAATTATGTTTCATGGTTGTTTTACATCAATGCTGCACCGCTCATACCACTAAACCCGGGACCCTCTCACAACATTTTCTGATGTATGCTTATGTAGTGGGAATGCATCATCATCCTTTGAGGTCAACCACATATTTTCACCTTCTCGCTATTGTCAAAAGATTAACACATTGCATCTAACATGCCCTTGTGGTCCACTGACAGTGTAACAAACTAGTGCAAACTTTCCAGCAATAACCAAACATATTATTCATAAACAGTGAAACTATTATAGCATTTCAGTAGGTCTTACATGAATGTATGCACAGGCACAGATAACATCTTAAAAGAGTGACACACAATGTTGGTACAATTCTGACCACCACGTCTACAATGTTGTCCAAGTGACACCATTGCCCATGAAGGCCTGTGTGAAGCCACCTTGAAAAAAGAGCTTTGCTAAGATGGCTGCTCTGTGTTCTGAGTTTGATTATTATGGTGAGAGGGGTTGTTGATGTTACTATCAGTGGGAGGTGGTGGGACAACTCCTGAGACCAACGTACATTGGCCCTCACCAGACTCCAGAACAGCAGCGGCATTACCGTAGGACACTGTACCATTGTCCACCTCCACTGGATGGTGTTTTGGTGGAACATGTGAGAATGATGGAGCAGGAACAGAGAGGGGCACACTGCAGCGTTTACCAAAGGAGGAGGAGGTAATGCATGACCAGCATAATACTGAGGGAGAGCAACATTTGAAACAACATGTGTGTTAGAAGCAATTTGACTGGGGTTCACTGGTGGTGTGGCATGTGTGTGTGTCCAGAGTTTGAGGGTTGCATCACATGGGACACACTGGGATGCTGATAATGAAGAGAAAATATGGAAAGCATGTTTCTAAAAATCTCAGCATTCTGCTCAGCTTTCTGCCTATGCAGTCTTTCTTCCATCTCCCTCTTCTTCCTCTCCCTCTCCCTCCCCATCGCCATCAACTCCTTGTGCTGCTCCACCAGCATTTTCCAAGTCAGTTCAAATATAGCTTCAACAAGTTCCTGCATCCTAGTTGTTTTTTTTCCTTTTCCTGAGGTTACAGAGTGGATCTGATGTGGCTGCTCTCTTCTGCCATGAACCACTTGCAGTTGACGGCACATCTGAGGTTGATGTGCTAACACTGCCACCTGCTGTGCCACATTGGGTCAATGGATCCTCACCTCCAGCCTCAATGTCTGGGCTGACAGATGTCTCATCTGTTGGGTCCACATCTACAAACAAAATACAGTCATTATTTCAGCATATTTACTGACAATAAAGACATGGTATCTGTACAGAATGCTTTGAGGATAGGAGCGGGGGGATGGGGTGAAATTCACTAAACAGCCCTGACTCATTGAGCTCAGTGACTAGATGGTCCTCCTCAGTTTCAGTCTCTCTGCTTTCTAGCATATGTAGTGGCTCAGAGATTGACTTTGTACCCAATATTCTGTCAAGCTAGTCAAAATAAGGACAGATAACATGTCCTCCACTGGACCTATGGTTGCTGTCCTTCACTTTATGGTATCAGACCTTTAATTGCTTGATTTTGTCTTGGCATTGCTTTGCTGACCACTCAATCCCATTTTTCAAAAAGCTATTCAGGCACTTTGTGATGGAGAACAGTGTTTCTTCTAAAATTGTTCAGATCCCACCTGCCCGGTGGTGCTGAGGGCTGAGGCACTGGACTCCTTACCTCACGCTATGCCAGCGACCAGTGTTCAGGAATGAGCACGGGCCATTGGGGGTCAGCAGGGGAGGAGAAGGATTTAATGTCTGATGGACTGCTCTCCTTCTCTGGGGAAGGGGGTTGCCAGTGACTGGCATCCTACTGGCTCCTAGCAGCATCTGGGGGACAGTGCACCAATGCTACAGTAAGGGGAGAAGATGGGGCAGACACTTGTGGGTGCACCTGTGGGCAAGCTCTCTCTCTCTGCAAGCATCATTGCACACCTCACCTCAAGAAGAAAAATGGAAAAGGTCCTGGCCATGCAGCATAACACTGTCCCCTACAGACACTGCTCCCAAGAAGGCACTTCACTGGCTGGATCTGTTTCGGGTGTGTTGAGACGCTCACCACCACCCTGCCATATAGGGTAAGTTGTGGTAGCATAAGGGAGGGGGCTTGATCCTTGGGGGATGGTGCCAGGAGGACAGCCAAGGAGGGCTGGCCAGGATGGAGAAGAAATACCATAAATAAAAAAAAATTGTTCAGATCCTCCTGCATGCACTCCTGCAACCAAGATACAGTCAGGAGTCTGGTGGCCTCATCTGACCAACTAGCACTGCGATCACTCATTATCAGTGCTCTGGTACAATATTTCAGGGTTCACATGTAATGATACAAAGCAAAGGGCTCAAAATTGTTGTTTGCAGCAGTTTAGATTTGTTAGCCAAGAGCAGGTCACTGCAGCACTCAAGAAGTAAACAGCAAAAACTATGAGCAATCATCAAGGGTATTTAAATTTGCCACACTCCGTGTTTGTTGACAGGCAGATTGTACTTCCTGTTGATGCCAATGCACATGTACACCTCACAGTACAAGATATCATGGGAAGGGGAAGCAATGCATTCTGACTAATGGGAGGACACACCAGGCAAGGCACAATACACTCACCCGTCCACACTGGAAGAAAAATCCACAAAAGCAAGGTAACATTTTCATTACCATGCTAAAGATCTGCTCGGTTTTAAAAACTTTTCATGAAATGGTGACTAAACCGTTACAGGTGTGGACGCCAAACATTTTAAGGGCTTGCTGTAACATTGCAAGACCGCTGTAACATTACAGCAGCCATAGTCTGGACTGGGTCAAGGAGTTACTCAGTGAGCTAAGCTTGGAAGGAGGTGGTGATGGACTTCTGTTGGTGTGCTATGTACAGTAAATTTGGCCCTGGCCTGTAAGTGTGGGTGTAGGAGTCATCAGAGGATGTTAGGTACAGGGATCTTTTTACAGATTAGAATTAGAAATAAAAAATGGACCAAAGTGTTGATGAGGTGTATTCTTAAGTAGGCAGTGGCACTGAAAAAGACAGCTGTCAACCTGCAAAGGGAAAACAGACTCAAACCCCCAAAAGTGCTTTTTTACATTTAAAATTTAGTCTTCCAAGCAAATGCTTGAATCCAAAAAAGGTGCATCTGTCAGGTCAGTCCCAAGTAAAAAAAAAAATTATGTAGTTAAAACCAAAGGGCTGGTGGGTACTACCCTTAGAGGCATCCCAAGGTATAAAACAATTGCATACTATGCTACTGCCAGTTCCTCACAGTCTTCTGATTCTTCTGAGGTTGAACCCAATGAGGTAATAAAGATGAAGATGATGAAGAGAATGATCAGGCAGTGCAAGGTTTACTGAAGGGGATGGAAATTGCAGATGAGGAAGAAAGAGAAATAAATGTTTTGCTTGAGGAGGAGGGCAGTGGGAATAAATAACAAGATTAACAGGCCCAAGAAAATCTGGGGGTGGGAGGGCAGGAAAAGGTGACTGAGGTCGCGGTGCCTTCTTGGGAAAAAACTAAAAACTAAAAAGATATCATCTTTTGTTTGGTTATACTTCTTAATTACTGCTTCTAATGAGTTGGTGGCAACATGCACTATTTGTAAATGACCAATCAGCAGAGTTAAAAGAAAGGAGCATTGGGAACTTCAGCACTGAAAAGGCACCCAGACAGATGTCATAACATTACTGAGACCACCAGTTAAAGCAACAATCTTGGACCCACAATACAAATCAAAGCAACTATTGAGTGATGATGACACTTCTTTCAAGATAAACAAATAAGAAATAGTTGATGAGGTCACTGTCTCCAGTCCCACGTGAATTATCGAAACATGCTAAATGTGCCATGACAGACATGAAGGGTTCAGGCTGACAGCCTGTCCAGATATCTGTTATGAGATGCACCACCCTCCCAACAGCACTGCTCAAGACACATCTTAATTTTTTACATGTAACATCGTAAAGATCTGGAATCCTGGTTGTTGAGAAGTATTTCCGTGATGGTATATTATACCAAGGTTTGAGGTACTCAAGCAGCCACCTGAATCATATATGTTCAACCATATTATGTGGTAGCAAGTCAACAGCTATCATTTCTGAATTTTTTTGGTTATTGTAACAGCAACAAGGTGAGTTGAGGCAAATTTGGCTTTACGCTCAAATGTTTCTGAGATAGTAAGCTGTCTCCTTTAAGGAGGAGGGCTTTTGAACACATGGTCACTTTCAGTAATAGTAGGAGAAGTCCTTTGAATGGAAGGAAGGGATGGTGGAGGTGTTTCAGTAGTGCTGAAGAGGCTGTCACTGCTTTCATCTATGGGAGTTACCCCTGAGTGTAGTGAGCTATCATTATCTCTTTGTCTTCGAGACTCACAACTGGAGTTCTCAGTATTGTGACATCTGTCTAGGTGCCTTTTCAGTGCTGAAGTTCCCAATGCTCCTTTCTTTTTACCCCAGCTGATTAGCTATTTACAAATTACACATGTTGCTACCAATTCATTGGAAGCACTAATTTATTTATTTAAATTTTGGTAACCAGGTAGGCCCACTGAGACCATAATGGTCCCTTTTTCAGGGGCGACCCATAATTAATTACAAGCAACAGTATAATAAAAGTAGGAACACTTCAAGGTAAATTTGAGCAATACAGACATTACAATCAAGGCATATTGTGCGATCACAGGCAGGTTATGTACAATAGAGGGTTAACATGAAGGGTAAAAAAAGTTTCACAAGAAAGACAGATTACATAATGATTCATTGAGTGGGACATTTTTGGCATCTTTTACACAAATTACAGTTACAAGTGTCTCAATCAGCAATAGAGGTCCAATAGTGGTAATAAAGGCATGCCAGGTGGGAGACCCCTCAGCGGTAACATGCACAGAGGCTGAGCCCCAGAAGTATGACCAAACAAAAGATGATCTTTTTTGTTTGTTTTTTTCCCAGGATGGCACAGCACCTCAGTTACCTTATCCGGGTTTTTTTTTTCCTCCACTAATTTTTCTTGGGCCTGTTCCTCTTGTGGTTTATTCCCAATGCCCCCCCATCACAACCAAAACATTTCTCTCTGTTTCTTCCTCATCTGCAGTTTCCATCACCTCCAGTAAACCTTGTGCTGCCTGATCATTGTCTTCATTTTTATTATTACCCTCGGGGGGGTTCAACCTCAGAAGAAACGGATGAGGGACTGGCAGTAGCATTGTATGCAATTGTTCCATAATACTTATACAGATTACTTTCTGTGAAAAAGAGGAGTCAGAGAGGGCTGCCCCCTTTCCCTGACACTATTTGTGATGGCCTTAGAAATACTTTTAAATGAAATAAGAAATAATTCAAAAATAGAGGGGATAAAAATGGTGTGGGGGGGGTAAAAATAATACCTATGTGGATGACTTGTTACTAACATTACAAAACCTTATATCAAGTTTAGAAGAGACGAAAAAAGAAGTAAATAGATTCTCAAGGGTTTCAGGTTATAGGGAAAATGAACATAAATTAGAGATAGTAATTTTAAGAACCCTGCCATAGAATAAAAGAGAGTTTTAATGCCACTATACAATCAAAGGGTATGAAATACTTAGGAATATAGATATCATACAACATACATGCTATGTATGGTCTTACTTTTAACCCATTATTGATCTTTCTCAGAGAAAACTATGCAGATAGAGCAAAATACCTTTGTCTTTATGGAGAAAATTCCAATTGATTAAGATGATTGCTCTTCCATATTTGTCTTACAGATTACAGTCGATTATTATACAGATACCAAAAGACTGGTTCAAAAGAATAAACAGAATCTTCTCTCAGTTTATCTGGAATTATAAATCCAGTAGGATCGCATGGTCCAAACTTTGCTTACTGAAAGACCATGGAGGTATGGCCTGCCTAGATATTTAGGAACAATATGTCGCCTATAAAACAAAAATGGCCATAATATGGTCACAATGGGATACCGACAGTGCAAAAATAATTGGTAATACTTTAAGTGTCCTAAACTACATTGTAATTACTGTATAACTATGCTGTAACTTTACTGTAACTACTGTGTAGTTACATATAACTACTGTGTAGTGGTTAACTAGTTTCACAGTTGCGTGTCAAGTAGTGACACACAATTTGCATGAAGTAACTACACTGTAGATACTGTGTAGTAACATGTAACTACTATGTAGTTGTTAATGAGTTTTACATGTGGGTATGATGTAGTTACACAACTTGCATACATGTGCTACTACTACATTCTCCCTATCAGCAGAAGTCATTTCATTCTGACAAGTGTAACTACACATGTAACAGCTGTTGCAAAGTGTAACAGAACATATATTGTGCAACTATCACTCTGTCTCTTCTGGCATTATGTTATTTGTTCGTTTAAGGGCAACTACAACCTGGGGGTTGGGTATTAGGGTTGGAAGCCCTAATGCCTCATTTCCCTGCTTTTGTTGCTGTGGTATTCACCCTAACTAATGCATTACCAAAGTTTTTTGCAAAGAATTTCCCTTTTGTTTCAGATAGTCTAAATGTATCCTCATTTTACTCCCATCCCTCCATCCAGATAGTACAACAGTGTCCATATTTCATGGTGGGCCTTGCACTCCCATTCCTCCAGTGAGCTAGAACAATACTGTCCATATGTCACAGTAAGAGTGCAGGATCCTTTTGACCCTGTGCTCCCATCCCTCCATCCAGATAGCACAACAGTGTTTCTATGTGACAGTGGGAGAACAGGGTCCAAACCTGCACTCTCATCTCTCCATCCAAATAATACAACAATGTCCATATGTCATGGTGGGAAGGACCCTGCACTCCCATCCCTTCACAGATGCACATATGTATCTAGCTGTAGAAACACAGGGGTCTTGGACCCCTGCACTTCCACACATTAAGTTATGAGCAGGCATAGTGAAATTGCAACAAATAGTCATAACTGTGCCATTACAAATAATTTTCACCCCAAATGTTCAGCATAAGCTTCTTAGCACCTCACCATATGTACTCAGTACAACAAACTTTAAAATCCCTGTCAAAATGTAATTCCTTGCAACTGTAACACTATCTTTATGCCACAGTTGCAGAAAAACATTTTCAGTAGGATTGTAAAAATGACAGCTGTACTGTTCATGAGATGGTGTGGAAAAGTGGCAATGTTAATAATCTGGAGTGAAAATAGGAAAAATTGGTGACGTTACGAGCATGCGTAGAAACTGCACTATGCACACTTGTAACATGGTTGTTTTATGGAATATTTTCAACATCTGCATTATGGGTCCTACCCTCATGAACAGTGCAACTGTAATTTTGTTAGTGCATTCCAAAAGTTGATTTCTCACAGTGACCATGCCATTCTGTGGCACAGGTGTGAAAACACTTTCCAGGCAGGATGTGCAAAATGACAGCTGTACTGTTCATAAGAAGGTGTGAAAAAATGGCAATGCTGAAAATCTGAAGTGAAAATATTAAAAACTGGTGAACTGGCACTGTTATTTTTGTGAATCAGTCCCAAAAGGTGATTCCACACAGCAACCACAAAATCACCTTTCGGGACTGAGAAACAAAATGACAGTGCTGGTGTTCATGAGGTGGGGTTCCAAGAACCCCATGTTGAAAATCTGGTCCATAAATTCCTAAAATTGACCAAGATATCAAAATAAGTTGAACCCCCCCCCAATGACTCCCACAATAAGGCTTACCTTGATTCCTTAGATTGCAGTTTGGCTTTGAAGAGTACAGATGTATCCTGGTCCAGAAGATCACTGATCCTGACCTCCAGAGGGTATGTATGGGTGAGGGACTTGGGAGGTGGGTGCACAGAGGAGGGTGGGGATGGGTGAAGAGGAGCGAGGAGGCGTCGATGGACCATTTTTTGTTCAGGCTTTAAAAAAATACTATGAGGGATGGTTTTCTACATTTACAGGAGTTTTTTTTTTAAATAAGTATGAGCACAGTGGGGTGGCCCCCAGTGTACCACATAAGTTTGGTGTGGGGATCATTCTACGAACAGGTGGATTGGGTACCCCCGTTGGCAGGAGATTTTAAAAAAAATAAGTATGGGCACACTGGGTTGGGCCCCCAGTGTACCACATAAGTTTAGTGTGGGGATCATCCTGCCAGCAGGGGAATTGGACACCCCCATTGGCAGGAGATTTAAAAAAAAAGGGCACCCTGGGGTGGGCTCCCAGTGTGCCACATAAGGTGGGGGAGGGATCATGATGCAGACAGTAGGATTGGGTACCCCCATTGGCAATAATAGTGAGTGTGGGGGAGCATCTGACAGCAGAAGTGGGCATCCTGGCATCAGAAACTTAAAAAAAAAAAATATAAACATATCGGCATACTGGGGTGGGCTCCCAGTGTGCCACTATACTGAGGGGAATACACATTGACATGGAGATTGGGCACCTCAATGTCCGTGGATGGAGCACAGTAGTTCAATGCAGGATCCTGCATTGAAATAATTGCAAATTTCGATGCAGGATTCTGCATTAAAGAAAATACATTGGGGGCCAGTTTTCTTTTCCCACAGGCTTTTAAATAATGTTGGGCACACTAGGGTGGACTCCCAGTGTGCCAAATATGTCTGTGTGTGTGCGGGGGAATACATACTGACACAAGGATTGGGCACCCAGTGTCAGTGGGAACAACTGCAGGTCTTCCTTGACTCTGCAGCTGACAGCACAAGTTCATCTGTGGCTGCAGAAGTCAAGAAAATACTTCTCTTCTCATGTAGGGAATGGTTTACAAGCCATTCTATGTATAAGTTGGCACCCGACAAAACAAATTGTTTGATCCAGCTTAAAAACCAAATAAACTTTAGAATACACCTAAAGGGGTCCTCTTTAGCTGTTTTTGGAATGTTTTGTGTTAAAAACATATGCCCATATTCTCGCTAAGTGGGCAGACAAGATGGGGGATGCAACACAGCTCAATTGATTGAACCTTTATGATCTGTGTGCCCAATACCAGGCTTCTGTGCAAAAAGAAGCTCGTAGCTGGTATTCTGTGCATGGTACTACTATTGTGCGCACAATGCCTTTGTGAAAAGAAGCTAGTATTGTGCGCACAATACTGTATTATGTGAACAATAGTATCTCTCATGCCCAACATAAATTTTCCCATAGGAAATAATGGAAAAATGTAAAATATCATAACTTTTGAATGGATTAATATTTTTTTCACCAAACCTTCAAAAGGCACGTCTGTGACCCAAAGGCCTTCTAACCTGAAATTTTCAGCCCACAACTTAAAGCCATTTCTGAGATTCAGGATGACAAAGAAATGTCAAAAAATCCAGATTTTTCTGTTTTTTCAACACTTTATATCTCAGAAAACACTCACCAGATTCTCACCACATTTGGGAGATGAAGAGACCTACCCCTAGGAATGATGCATGCAAAATATTATGCAAATCTGTTGAACGACTCCAAAGTTATTAACCCTTACATTTTAACTTTAACATAAAAGTGCACTTTCAACTTAACTATACTGGCATGACCATGCCGTATTATCTATCTATCTGTCTGTCTGTCTATCTATCTATCTATCTATCTATCTATCTATCTATCTATGTATATCTGATGATGAACTCTCGTAATTTGGACAACACTTCCTCCAGTTGTTGAATTCATTGGGCCTCTCACAGGTGGTTACCTCTGCCACTCACAAATGTGGCCATTCCCTTGACCTGGTCTTCCTCCTGGGGATGGAGGCCTCTGCCATGGGGGTGGAACCCGTTGAATGGTCTGACCATCACACTGTGAGATTCGGTTTTGGCACCCCCCTTGCATAGACCAACCCCTGTGGAGATGGTCAAGTACCGCCCTTTACGGGATATGACTCCCAATGGTCTAACTGTGGCACTTGACCTATCAGAATTCCCTGAGATATGTATGCATCCAGAGGTTTTGGTTCTGGCTTATAATAAGGCCATTGCCTCTGCTCTGGATTCCATTGCTCCATTTCATGTGCGTCCTCTCTCCCTTCGCCCTCGGTCCCCATGGCTTGATGGAGACCTGAGGGAGATGCTGCATTTAGGACGCAGTTTAGAGAGATGTTGGCGGAAATCCCACTTGGATGCTGACCATCTTAGACTGTGAGAGCGTTATCAACTCTATCAGTCAGCAATTACCCATAAGAAGGCAGTGTTCCTGTCCAGGGAAATTGCTGCTGCACAGAACCGACTGGCTCAGCTCTTTCGAACCATGGACAGACTGTGCAACCCAGCCTGTCTACAGGTTCGTAGAGTGTTTTCACAATCTCAGTGTGATGTGCTTGCTTGGTTCTTTGTGGATAAGGTGGAAGACATTAGGGCGGAGATCCATTCAACACTCTCTATGGGAAGGACTGTGGACCAGTCCTTGGTCGCTTTCCCTCCTCGATCTTGGAATCTCTTCAAAAGGCCGGATTGCGAAGATGTTATGAAGATTGTCCAAGGTATGCACACTACATTCTGTAGTTTAGATCCAGGCCCCACAGGCCTGATTATGGGCTGTGGGGAGATTATCATCCCGGTTTTAGCAAGGATAGTCTGGTGCTCCTTAGACTATGGTGAATATCCCAGCTCCCTGAAGGAGGCTGTGGTGACACCTGTGTTGAAGAAGGCTTCTTTGGACCCCGACTCCCTCGCTAACTAAAGACCTAACTCAAACCTTCCCTTTGTTGGGAAGCTAATTGAGAAAGTGGTGGCTACTCATTTGGACAACCATTTGTCCATCCATAGCATCTATGATCTTCTCCAATCCGGTTTTAGAAAGAGGCATAGCACCGAGACTGCACTGGTTCAGGTGCTCAATGATCTCCTGATGGCGAGAGACCAGAAAAAATGGTCCATTTTGGTCCTGTTGGACTTGTCATCAGCATTTGACACTGTAGACCATGGGGTACTGCTTGAGTGTCTGAAAAACATCTGTGGGCTTTCAGGTTTGGTCCACAGATGGTTTACGTCTCTCCTCACTGGTAGAACACAGAGAGTGGTGTGGGGGTATTTTCCTCTGACCCTATCTCTCTGTTCTGTGGGGTTCCCCAGGGCTCGGTGCTGTCCCCCACGTTGTTTGCGGTGTACATGCTTCCCCTCGGTGACATTGTAAGACGGTACGGGCTAGAGTTTCATTGTTATGCCGATGGTACTCAGCTCTACCTGTCTTTTGCACCCGACCAGAATGGAGCACTCTCGGTGTTTAATACCTGTCTCGAAGAAATCCAAGGTTGGATGAGGTCCAGCTGGCTGAAGCTGAATTCTGGAAAGATGGAGGTGATGGTCGTGGATCCAGGTCGCCAGATAGTGGGGTAGGGGACAGACCATCCCTCAGGTTTATTCCTGAGGGAGGTTGAGCTTCCTATCTCTGAACAGGTATGTGACCTAGGGATAATTCTTGATGATCGGCTGATACTGCGTACACAAGTGTCGGCGGTCATTAAGCTATCCTTTTACCATCTTAGGAATATCTCTAGGATCAAGCACCTTGTTCCATCTGGAGACCTACCTACGTTGATCCACGCCTTTGTGACCTTGCGCTTGGACTACTGCAATTCCCTTTACTTTTGGCTTCCAGGAGTTGATATCCGCTGCATGCAGCTGGTGCAGAAGTCCGCAGCCCAGTTGTTAACTGGGACGCCTCGTTCCTCCCATATTACCCTAGTGTTGCGGGGTCTGCACTGGCTGCCGCTTCAGTGGCAGATCTCCTTTAAAGTTGGCTTGCTGACTTATAAAGCCTTGCATGGTCTGGGCCCAGACTACCTGAAAGAACTTCTGGTGCCTTGTATCCCGGAGCGACTGCTCCACTCAGACAATGAGGGGTTGCTAGAGATTCCAAGGGTAGTTTTGAAATCTTCCGGTTCTCTGGCTTTTGTATTCGCAGCACTGACCCTTTGGAAATCTCTACCCTGTTGGATTAGAGAGTGCACGACAGTGGGGGGGGGGCTTTAAAAAAGCTTTGAAATCTTTTTTGTGGAGAAAAGCGTTTGGGGCGGATATTGAGTCGATCTGATTTTATTATTTATTATGTAGATGTCAATACTTATTTTATTGAATTTTATGATATGTTATTTGGATGTATTTTAAAGCCTGTTCTGCACTTTGATTTTTTGAAAGGCGCAATAAAAATAAAGGTTATTATTATTATTATATATATAGATCTCTCTCTCTCTCTCTCTCTCTATATATATATATATATATATATAGATATATATATATGTATAAAACATATATCTATATGTGTGTGTGTGTGTGTGTGTGTATGTATATATATATATATATATATATATATATATATATATATATATATATATATATATATACTGAGT
Organism: Neoceratodus forsteri; assembly: GCA_016271365.2. Classification (NCBI taxonomy): domain Eukaryota; kingdom Metazoa; phylum Chordata; order Ceratodontiformes; family Ceratodontidae; genus Neoceratodus; species Neoceratodus forsteri. The sequence goes on along the minus strand of CM028132.1, from coordinate 1,088,064,623 downwards.
GCGGTAGTCCAGTATAATTAGGTTTGGGAGAGCAGTTTAATGTTAAACCTCAAACGTTGCACTTTAATAACTTGGGAACCAGTCAAGGGATTTGCAACAAATGTGGCATGCTTTGTGGGTAGGGGAAGGTCTCTTGATGTGCCACATTTCGTGCCAATCCCTTTTGCAGTTATTGAGATACAGAGTGTTAAAAAAACAGAGGGTTTTGCTCTTATGGCTGTTTTTATTTGCTCACCTGTATCTCAAAAACCGATTAACATTAGTGGCTGAAATTTTCAGGTTAGAAAGCCTTGGTCTCATAGATGTGCCTTTTGAAGATTTTGTGTAACAATAATAATCTATACCAAAGTTATTATATAATCCCCATTATTTCCTATGGTTAAAATTTAGATATCAGGCACAATAAAGGATTGCGGGCATTTTCGATGCAGAATCTTACATCGAACGTCATGTTAGATGCAGAATCCTGCATTAAAGTGCCATTTTAGGCACTGTGCCCTTTTTATTGCATTGCCAACATCAAGGGCCCCAATACACTTGTCAGTGGCAGGATCCACCACCACCTACACAAGCACCACGAATATGGCACACTGGGAACCCACCCCCGTATGCTCAAATGTTGTTTTTTGGTTTTACATTACCTGTTAAATAAATAAAACTGTCCCTGACATTTGTTATCTTTGATGCAGAATCCTGCATTGATATTTTCGATTCAGGATCCTGCATCGAAGTACCTTGGTCTGCCCCCACACCCAAATTCTTCACCCACATCAGAGTGCCCAATCCCCATGTGAGTATACCTTCCACATCATACACACACACACACACACACACACACACACACACACACACACACAAACTTGTTTTTTTTCTCTTTTAGATATTTCCTGAAGAAGACCTAAGGTCGAAATGTAGATTTTTAACTCTATTTTCTATTTTCAGCATGCATTTAATATAACCATTTTGTTTAGCTTTTAGACCACATGCTGACGCAGTGCCTTGTTTTTGGTTTTTACAATTTGTATGTCACACAGTTATGTGGCACACTGGGAGCCCACTTCAGTGTGCAAAAATATTTTGTAATTCTTTTTTATCTTTCTGACACTGGGATGCCCAGTCCTGGTCTTGGATGCCCCCTCCCAAGCCCACTTTCTTTGCCAATGGGGGTGCCCAATCCTCCTGTTGGCAAGATGATCTCCTCCCCAAAAACAATTATGTGGCACACTGGGAGACCACCTCAGTGTGCCCAAAATTTTGTTTTTCTTTTTGTTCCTGTAAATGATGAAAACCATCCATCAATGTCTTTTTTAAATTTTTTTAACCTGTAATTAACAGAATGGTCCATCGTTGTCTCCCCCTTCCCCATCCCCACTCTCCCTCTGTGCACCCAGTTCCCCACACTCACCCCACACCCATACTTACCCTCCAGATGTCAGGAGCTGCGATCCTCTCTGGACCGGGAGATGTCTGCATTCTTCAAAGCTGAACTGTGAAATGAGGAATCGAGTAAGCACTCTATAATGGGACTAAATGGGGTGTTTCAACTTAAGTTTATATCTCAGCCAATTTTAGAAGTTTTGGTCCCAAACTGTCAACATGGGGTTCTTGGGACTCCTCCTCATGAACATTGCCACTGTCATTTCATTTCTCCATCCCAAAAGGTGATTTTGAAGTCACTGTGTGGAATCACCTTTTGGGACTGATTCACAAAATGACAGTGCCATTGTTCATGAGGTGGGTTCCCAAAAAGCTCATTTTGCAATTTTGGTGAGAAAATTCCTAAAAATGACTGCATTAAGGGCGTGCATTGCACAGTTTCTATGCATGCTCATAACATTGCCTGTTTTTAATATTTTCACTCCAGATTTTCAACATTGCCATTTTTAACACCTCCTTATGAACAGTACAGCTTTTATTTTCTATATCTTGCCCAAAATGTGTTTCCGCACCTGTGGTGCAGAATGGCATTGTCACTGTGCGAAATCAACTTTTGGAATGGAGTAACAAAATGACAGTGCCACTGTTCATGAGGGGAGGACCCAAAAAGCCCATGTTGAAAACTTGGTGAAAAAATTCCAAAAAATGACTGCTTACGAGCTCACGTTGTGCACTTTCTAGGCACTCTCATAGCTTTACCACTTTTTCATTTTTTCACTCCAGATTTTCAACATTGCAATTTTTTCACACTACACTATGAACAGAACAGATGTCATTTTGCACATCCTGTCTGGAATGTGATTTCACACCTGTGGCACAGAATTACATGGTTGCTGTGCGAAATCAACTTTTGCGATCGATTTACAAAACCACAGTTGCACTGTTCATGAAAGGAGGTCCCGTAATGCCAATGTTGCAAATTTGGTAAAGACATTCAAAAAAATGAGCACATTACAAGCATGTGTTGCACAATTTCTATGCACGCTTGTAACTTTGCAATGGTTTCCCATTTTTAACACTATTGTACTAAATGGATGGAGGAATGGGAGCACAGGGTCTGAAGGACCCTGGCTCCCACTGTAACATATGGATACTGTTGTACTATCTCAATGAAGGAATGGGAGCTCAGGATCCAAAGGACCCTGCATTCCCTTGGACACTACGCTCCCACCATGACATATAGATACTGTTGTTCAATCTTGATGCAGGGACTCTGTGCTCACCAACTCATGCCCTAACACTCAGTAGAATAGGTAAGAATAGGAATTCTGTAGTACTGTTGTGATTTCATATAACTGACTAACGTGTTTTACTGAGCGTTAAGTCATGAGTTGGTTTAAGAGTGCTTATCCTTATGATTGTGTGTAACATAAGCTGTTGTAAGTGTTGCAGTTATAGTTCTGTATGTTAGCCATGTGTGTAACTGTGTGGTGAGTCTGGGTGTACTATTATGATTCTACACCCTAACATGATATTTCCATCCTATCAAGGGCATGACAGAAACCCTAACTGGTGCAAGAACGAAGTTTTTTGCATTTGATATATATATTTTTTTTATACTGTGGGGGTGAGATCAATTATAGTGAGATAAATCTTGTTATTTTCACTGCAGTGAAATAAATACTCCTGATGTCAGAAGAGTTAAAATAAGTATTGCTTATACCTACTCTGCTGATGTCACCCACCTGCATGTGAAAGCACGAACAAACAGCCCTCTAATTTGCCTACTTCTCAAACACTCCCTATAATCTAACAAACAGCAGTATTAATATACATCATTACAGTTACCTGCAGCACTGCTTTTCACTGTAGCAAGCTGCAGATCTCTCGTGCTGCATTTCAAAACCCATCTAATTTCGAGTCACATTTAAGCACACTACGGCTGTCAACAGTCATATCATTTACATCTCCAAACGTAGAACCACACATATTGCACTATAATACATTTTCAATGCTTTAAACTTATCATTTATGGACTTCTTTACTTTAAAATACTTGCTCCAGAAGTGAAAAATAATCAAACTCTCTTGCAACATGAACACAGCTGTAACAAGTGCTCTTGAACAACAAGGCAGCGAGCAGCACAACAAATGCGAAATCTGCACCAAACTTTGTAAACCTACATCATAAAACCTGTAAATGAACATTATACTCACATCCAGATATAAAGAGGCTTACCAGCAGACAGATCTCATTACAATCTCTCCCAGCACCAAACACACACACACACACACACACACACACATATCCACCAATCACAGGTCGCTACAAACACCCATTCATAAAACACACACTACCAACATCATTTAAAACAACAGGAACCTCACAACACCAAACATAGTTTTCTCACTGTCATTGATCTCACCTCCGTGGTATAAATAGGACATATGATGTGCACATCATGGAATACAGAAAATACTTTCACTCCTGCATCATGAGCACTGTATATTTCACTTGTGCCTTCAGCACTCATGAAATATCCAGGCTCACTCTGCAGGAGTGAAAATATTTTCCATATTCCACTCCTGCCCATCATGTATCCCACATATATATATATATATATATATATATATATATATATATATATATATACACACACACACACACACACATACACACATACATATATATATATATATATATATATATATATATATATATATCATAGGGATACATGATGGGTGACTGTGGAATATGGAAAATATTAGCATGAGTGCAGAGTGAACTGATATTATCACAGTTCACGCTGCATGAGTGCTAATATTTGTCGTATTTCACAAGGCGCACATCATGTGTGCAATTTATACAATAGGGCTAGGATTTGTAAGGTAGACAGTTCTGTAAATTGTGTTTGTTTTAATCATTATTTTTCTGTAGTTTGGAAGAGGGAGTTTGTGTACATCCTTGTAGTAGAGCAGGTTGTTAGGGTTAATCACAGCATTGCTATACAGCCAACGCATGTTTGTGTGGAATGTGCGCTGCTACTGGTTTACTCTTCAGTATGGGAGGACCAGAGAGTCTGAAGATTATGTTCTGTTTTTATCATGGTGCTAGTTATGCGTTACATTTTATGTTGGGAGCAGTTTATTGTGCTTGTTTTTTGCTCCTTTGTAATGTGTCCTGAAATGGTGCATCTGCATTAGTAAGTCACGCTGGGGCTGAGTCAGTGAGGGAATTAAAAGAAGGTGAAGAGTGGAAGAATGCCATGCGGGAGGTTCACAGAGTGCAGGAACCTTCTGACATTTGAAATGGTTAGTGTTTATTCTTTTCACTTGGAAAGGAAGAGGAAATGCTGGTTTTGGGCTGTGTTTTTGCTTTGAGCACTTTTTACGGAAGAAGCTGGTGTTGTGCAAATGAATAGACCCATATTGTGTTTGTTTTATATATATATATATATATATATATATATCAATACAGAGTATGCTTAGAGATATCAGAACTGTGTTGCTGTACGAGGTGCTGTTACTGCTTGTTAATGCATTTATGTGTAATGCTGATTCAATTAGTGGAGCTGTTTAGTTTTATTCTGCTTTCATTTATTGTAGTTTTAATATAGTCATGCAGAAGTTGATCTGTTGTGTAGTTGTAACAGGTGGCTTTCATTTAAAAGCCCAGGCAGCTACATAAGCACTGTAAGAATATCACCTGCTGACGTAGACACAGTGGAATATCTGTTAAGATATTCCACAGTGCTCACGCCAGCTCCTTGGATATTCAGTAGTGGTGAAAATAACAGCATTTATTCAGACTGTTATTCCTTCACCCCAATATATATGTATCTATGTATCTATATGTATCTATGTGTCTATCATATATATATATATATATATATATATATATATATATATATATATATGTATTACACATATTTATAAAATGGGAATGGAAAATACTTTCTGCTGGTTGGCTGAAACACATCACATGACTGTGCGTATATCAGAACGTGACCACACACCTACACTTTCACCCCCCTCCATTTTAGCCATTTTTTTAAGATATATAACCCACTGTAGTATGTGTGGTTGCAGTCTGATACACACATGCATATATCAAAGTCTTGACCGCACACCTTACAACAGGTCATCTATTACATATATGTGTGTGTGTATATATATATATATATATACATATATATATATATATATATATACACATATATATATATATATATGTATATATATATATATATACACACAAATACTGTATATACATATCCATGTATATGCACATACACACACACACACACATATATATATATATATATATACATATATATATATATATATATATATATATAATATATATATATATGAATATGATATATCACCAATTTTCTGTGTGGATTGATGGTGGGTGGTGGCAGATACACATGCTGGGACTCTTTCTTTGCCATTACATGCCCTTCCCACTAGCTGAATAAGGTGGAAGCCATGGCACCATCCTTAACCAAGCTACCACAGCCCTCTGACTATATCATGAGGGTGTGGGACCTGGTGGTGAACACGTGCATGTAATGGCTAAGGAAGAGTTCCTGCATGTGTGTCTGGCACCACCCACCATCACACAGCAGATCAGTGAGATTATATATATATATATATATATATATATATATATATATATATTTATATATATATATATATATTGAGGAAATGTGACAGTAATGTATCTGATAGCTGAAATATCAGCACAAGTGGCAAGTGAGCTCGGGGATTATCATGAGTGGCTCTGCATAGGAGCCACGAGGAATTAAACCCCAAGCTCACTTGGTACAAGTACTGATATTATCAGCTATTGCATACTTTACTATCACATATGCATTTTATATAATAGGGGTTTGCGTCCCTTATTAGTCATTCATTATTTGTCTTGCTAGATTTTGTGCTATTTACCTTTTGTTTAAGTGTTCATTTCTGTTGCTGTAGTCATCCATGGGGGTTGTGCATTCAGCAATGTAGTAGTTTTGTATTAGTTATTTGAGTTTATGTTGTGTAGTATTGGTTGATTTTTATTTCCTTCTTCCTGGTGTTATGTGTTGTTGTATGTGATTGGTTAATGTTTGGGTTTCGTATTCTGACTGGCTGTTTTGCAAAGTAGGTGGGGATATGCAGTTCCGGGTGTCAGCCTTTGTTACAGTATTGTTTGTTTGGAATCTTATTTGGCTATATTTCAACATATTTTTGTTTTGTGTTTCTTTGTTTTTTTTATGGGTCAAAGGGTTTTAAATTCATATATGAGTTTGTCTGCAGTGGTGGTATTTATCGTGTGCAGTTTGGAACTTCAGTTGCGTAGGTAGTCATATATTTTTTGTTTTACTGTGCTGACTATTTTATTTTAAATAGTTTCATGTTATTGTAGTTAGAAGTGTATTTTACAGTGCATTTTGACATTGTAATGTGGTGGGTATTTACCTTATATTTTGTGCTTGGAGCAATTACAAATGGTTTACTTTTCAGTTTCAGGTATCACACCCACTTTAGTATATAGAGTTTTGTGTACTATTATTTCAGTGTGATCAAGACTGTATCTTTATTTTGGCATACATAATGTTTTCTATTAGTTTAATTTCACAAATGAAGTTTATATAAGAACAAAAATGTTTTACACATTTGGTAAATATGAACGCATATTTGAAGCATATAAAGTATCTCCATAATGTTATTGTTTTCTTTTTCTTTCATTTGTCTTCAGTGTTTCTGTGTTCTTCAGTACTGTGGTTTCTGCTGTACTTTTAGTCGGAGTCCGTGTCTGATGTGATTTGCAGTGGTCTTTTTCTTGGGTTTTTATTAGCATTCCTATCTGTGGAAGAAAATATATGGTTTAGTTGTGCAGTATTTATGTAGTTGAAAGTGTACATTATGTACTGTTCATATTCATACCTGGGTAAATATTGACAGTAACATGCTTGGCATTTATAGTGGTGTTTTTAAACCATGTGCCAAATGTTTGTTCCCACTGTGGTTTTTTATCTTCAGTGCTTTGTGGTTCTGTAACATGTTGATATACCATATCATATGTACTAGGTGCCAGGTCCATCGGCTGTTCTTTTATGTCAGGATTAATTTCTGGAAGTTTATTGTTGCTTGTTAAAATAGTTAATATTTGAACTTGCTTTTCATCATTGAGTTTTGAGTATTCATTTAATGAATCTATTTTTTTTTTGTGCCCAGAAATTTGTATTATTTCATTTAGAGGAATTCTGTGATCAGATAACTTTTGAAATAGGTGTTTTCTTATAGACTAGATAATAAGTTTTTTCTCTGTTTCTATGCCAGCTTGGTTCACCATGTTTTTTACCATTTTACTAATGGTGTTTACACCTAAAGGTTGCATTTTGAACCAGTAGATAGAGTACTGGGCTCGACTTGTGTGGTAATTTATAGCCCCAAAGTGGAGATTCATCTAGCAGGGTGGTAGGTGGTCTATTTTCTTGGTATACAATGTAATTTTGCAGTGGACATTTCTCAGGGTCATTACATTCGTATGCCCTTGGTTTTATTTCCTGATATTTTTAGGGTTCGATCCAGTTCTTGTTTTAGTTTGATGTTTGGTGGTGTATTCTAGGTATTTTTTTATTTGTTTCATCACATTTTAGTTTAATATCTCCCCATTTAAAGCTCTGTGTATCTGTCATTCCACAAATACCGAAGTACAGAGTAATAGTGTACCACAATGTATTTACCACTGACTGTGGAGAGTATGGTCCGAGCTCTTTCTGTTGGTAAAGGTGTTCAATCATGGTATTCGTTAGTTCTTCTGCAGGGTAAGGTTTGTTTCCCTTTCCAATTTCTTTTAGGTGTTTTTGTTTTGTGCCAATGACTTTTCTGATCTTCAAACACTTTGGGGATTTTGTTAGGCATTCAGGATATAAATTCTCTTTCAAATGCCTGTCTGTACTTGTAAATATTTATTTTATGGTTAATGGCTCATATGGTGACCCATCTTATTTTTTAAGATTAATGAAAAAGTGACACAGCAATTGATCTAAGTATTCTGGTGAGATGTCATGAATTTGTTCATTTAATTGTACAACATCAGTTAGAAAATACTTCATTTTTTGTATATCAGTTTCGGTCTTCCTTTTGGTATTTTGGTTTTTGCTTGTATCTATGTATTTATTTATTGTACTGTAGACTTGTTCCCGAAAAGGTAAAGTTGACGTTGTAGTTCCATCTGTATTTTGTAAATGTGGAGTGTTTAAAAGTACGTTCGGATCAGTCAGAGGTTCTGTGTCTTCTTCAAGCTCCTTCATGATCTGGAGAATTTCTCCATTCATTTCTGCTTCTTTAAGGTTGTCAGTAATGTTCTCTTCAGTTTTTTCTATGTCTAATTTATATTTATTCCTTCAGTTTTGGTATATATTTTTATTAATTTGTTTGGTTTTATGTTTTTTTATAGTATACAGCTTTATTTTCTGTCTGTTTCAGCATCTCTTTTTCTAATATTTATTTGCCAGCTTTGTTATATTTTATATTGTTTGTCCATGAGGAGTTTTATTTAATTTAATTGTTTATTTATTTCTGTCAGCTGTGCATTAGTTTTTATGTTTCACATTAGGAGGTGGGGGAGGTTGTATTACACTAATTGGTAAATTTCTAATTTGTTTTTTTTTTAGTATTTAATTTATTTTATTAACATATCAACAACATATATCTTCGGCATACATTAAGCTGGCAAGCATTTACAGGATAAATGTGAGTAAACTATATGCGTTATTAACCAGTCTATATTCTTAACATGATCATGCTGAAAAGAGTATCTAACCTCTTCTCCATAAACCCCCCTTCCTTTACCCATTACCTAAAACAGAATTCGCACACCAATCGACGCAAACAGTAATCTTAAATGAGGGGTTATCTCTTATAAGTGACTCCCGGTATGCCATGAGGTCAGAGCAATATCCAATAGGCCCCACCTGGAATCATAACCATGGGCCCTGTTGCTCGTCCTGGCTATATGGGATTCTACCAGTAATGCAAGCGTGATTTATTTATACCACTCTACTGCCGACGGGGTAAAGGTGTCCTTCCAGTGTCTCAGGATGACAGCCTTTGCAGTAGCTGATATTATGGCCATATACAGCTTCTGCTGTTTAGTCATCTCCATACAAAAATTATTCAACAGACAGATTTCGGGTGTAAAGAAAACTTCCAAGTCTACGGTTCGTGACAAAGAATCACAAATCGCTTTCCAAAAGGGCTGAATCTTAGCACACTCCCACAGTGTGTGATATAAATCGCTTCCCTCTTTCCCACGTCTGGTACATGTGGAGTGTGCTAACCTGCCCATTCTGTGTAGTTTCATAGAAGTGTAATACATGTTGTATATAATGTAAAACTGTTGAAGCTTGTATCTATCTTGTCTGACATTTTTATGTGTGTGAAGCCATGTGCGCTTCCATGTGTATATGTCCTCTGTTATTCCTAATCTATGAACCCAATAGTGACTAACACCAGAAGGAAGGTTATCATCCAACCGTTGTAATGCACCATAGATTCTGGAGATAGAATGGGGTTGGTCAGCTATTTTAAGTAACTCCAATAACTCAATTCTATTTTCTGTCCAAGCCTCCTTTTTGTGAAAATGAGCTTTGATTGACTCGGAGACTTGTCAAAATTTGAAATATTGTCCTTTTAATTCTGGGAATTTAATACATGCCCACTCATATGATATTATCTTACCCTGTGGAGCCAAATCTCCCAACTTTAGGCCCTCAATGGCCTCAAAACCTAGGCATAATTGGTGCCCGTTGTATTAAAGTGAGTATTCTGTGTCAACATTTGTTCTTGCGAGTTCCTCCAACTGACCCTTAGAAGTTTCTGGGCCTGCTGAAGAACTTTTAATGACCATCAATAGGGGTGTCCTTTAGCGGTCTAGGGAGAAGTTTAATATTAGTGTATGCAACCGTTTAATGATATCAGTGTGTCCTGACTAAATCTCTTTCAATAAAGATCCAAAGAAGGTATATAAAGGTGCGAGGTCAATGGTATATTTGGCTTAAGCCAATGAACTACCTACCACATGCGATGCAATGTAATACTTAAAAAGGAAGGAAGAGTGAGGCCTCCAGACTCTTTTGGGCCTCTAAGTTTCTGTACGCCTCCTGACTGCTTTCCCTTTCCATAGATAAACATTAAGCATCCTTCTTAGGTTCTCAAACCAGGATTTGGGTAGGTAACATCCCAGCATGTTTAGAGGGTAAATAATCCTAGGTAATATATTCATTTTGACCACTTCTATTCTGGCCCAAAGCGACAGGAGCATAAAATTCCATCTGGTTAGATCTTATTTGATAGTTTTAATGAGACTACAAAGATTCTCCTTAATCATTGAACTTACTTCTCTGGTAATCTTAAGACCAAGGTATGTCAACATCCTTGGTTCCCAGGTCAGGCAAAACTCTCTTGCTATATTGGGATAACATCTATTGTTCAGCAGAAAAAGTTTTGTCTTAGATGGGTTAATTAATTTGTTTTTTTAACAATGGGGGTGACTTTCATGTTATGCTGCACTGTTTGTTTCTATTTAAATAAATTGGGATACATGGGAGAGGTTCGTTGGAAAGTAGTTCAGCAGTTTAGATTGCTGAGTCATGATGTGTACATAAGGTGGAGATATCTGGTGTTGCATAGAAAGAGTACTGATAGCTTTTGCAGTCTCCACTGTGTACATCTCATTCTTTGATTGTTGCTCTCTAGTGGTGATCTGGGGTTTTATCAGATTGCTTATCAGCAAACCTCTATTTTATATATTATAGTGGCACAGTAGTACCACTATAGTTAGTGTTGAGGAGCATGTTAAACCCAAACTTTTGCACCTTAATAACTTTGCAACCGTTTGACGGATTTGCCTGAAATTTGGAATACTCAATCAAGACCCATATGCCTTGGGATCTGCCAAGTTTTATATCAGTCAGATACATGGCTGCAGAATTATTAAGCGTGATCTGCACATGCGTTTATGCTTTTTCTGGAATTCTACGGTCGCACCTACAGGTTGCACAGTTTGCGCGACTGGTCCAAAATCTTCAGGGGACGTGCAGCTGAGTTCCCTGATGTGCCTTTTGAAGATTTTGTGAAAAAATATTAAACAGTTCAAAAGTTATTCAAAAAACAATTTCCCATTATAAGTCAATGGGAAAAGTTAAAAAGTTTGACAATGTCACAAATGCACTTTTTGCTGTCGCAAATGGCCCTTTTATGTCGCAAATCTGCCATTTTGTTTTCAGTTAGCAATCAGAAAAATGCTTTCCATTTAAATTTGGGACCCTCTAGCAACCTAATTATTTTTGTATTCACCTAGTTGGGCCATGAGGATGCTAGCCATGTCTTTATTTTGCGGTAAAACACCCCAGAAATGTGTTTTTCAAATTTCTGGAAAAAGTACTTTCGCAAAGTACTGTCGCACTCGTGACACTGTCGAATGCATTTGTGAAAGCTTTCACAAATTGTGACAGTACTTTTCTAGGCTGTGGGAAAATGACAGCAATTCTTTGTCACCCTGCTGCAAAAGAACGGTTTGGTGCTTTGGCCTGAAATTTGGAGGGAACACAGCCGACATCTCACAGATGTGCCTTTCAGTATTGTGTTGAAAACATATTACATGGCGGCAAAGTTACGGCACTCCAAAGTTGATGCTTTTTCCATAGGATAACATTACGGCATCTGACACATTGCAGCAATACTTTGGCACCCTGCTGAAAAATAACGGCTTGCTCTTTTGGGCTGAAATTTGGAGGGATGACAGCCAACATCCCACAGATGTGCCTTTTAGTGGTTTGGTGAAAAAAAATTACAGGGAGTCAAAGTTATGGCCCTCCAAACTTCTCTTTTTCCCATAGGATAACATTACGGCATTCATGATGCCTTTCAGGGCCCGTATTCTGAAGCGGTGTGATGACAGACTTTCATAGGAAAATGCTTAGCCCCCTACCAGGAGCTAAGTACAAAACTAGCCAGAAAAGTCATAAATCATATGACTTTTTAATTTTTTTCCTACGTCGTACGGTTCCTGAGATATAAGCAATTTAGTATTCCAACTCCTCATTTTCTGCTCCGAGAACCATTATTATGCATACATTCTTTGTACTCACTGTCTTTCTTATGCAGATTTTGGGAAAAAGCAGCCTCTGTGCTTTCGTTACTGTTAACATTGCCCTTTCCGCTTGTGGTTCCTTACCCATTTCACTTACCATTCACGTCTACGCCACCATGTGCATTGTCCTTTGCGTTTCCATTTGCACTTGCATTTCCATTATTTTTTGCCATTTGTGTCTACAGTACTGTTTCTCTTTCTGTTTTGCATTGTATCACCATACCCATTGCCATTTCTGTTTGTGGGCACCATGTTACTATATGACAAGACATCACGTGGCAGACCGTTCCCATCTATGCCACCGTGTGTGTTACCCTTTCTGTTCTCATTTGTGCTTGCATTACCATGTGCACCACTGTTAGTGCTTCTGTTTGCATTGCTGTTGCTGTTACTATGTCACAACACATCACGTGGTGGGAGCGTGGGGCCCGCCGCTGCATTACACTCATTATTTATTGTTAGAATTCTCAAAAAGAAGGGAAATTAGAGGCAAAAAACTCCATTTAATGCATCAGTTAGGGTTGTTCCACAGCAACAAAAGTGAGGAAATTCAGTGTCAGGGTTGAAAACTCTTGGACCCCAGCCTGCCCCTCAACCCGGCATTGGGGTGCGCATTGGGGTGTTTGGTCCTAACTCTCACCTCATTCTCCTATACTTCTGCTTCTTTACACATGTGATGGGGTGAGAGTTGGGGTGATAAACTGTGCAGCAAGCGCCAGTTGAGGGTGGGCTGAGGGTCCATGAGGAGTTTTCAACTCTAACCTGAATTTCCTCACTTGTTGCTGTGAACAACCTAACTGATGCATTTAATAGAGTTTTTGCCATATATATATATATATATATATATATATATATATATATATATATACAGTATATGTATGTGTATATGTGTGTGTATATATATATATATATATGCAGTATATGTATATGTGTGTGTGTGTATATATATATATATATAGCATGTGTGTGTGTGTGTGTGTGTGTGTATATATATATATATATATTTGTCAGTTTACCAGGTAGGTGCACTGATCCAATGGACTGCTTTCAGACATGACCCGAGCCATAAAGATTGTACAAAGGTAATACAGACAGTACACTTACATTAACAGAGAAAGGTACAGAAAATAGAATACATTGACTATACTGAGTACAGCTTGGTACAGTTAAGTGCAAGAATACAGCTGAAACACAAAGTAGCAATTAAAGTGTGGGTGCACTGTACATGATGTACAGTCAGTCAGTCTTATGACTGTTCAGCATTGTACAATGGGGCAGTTTAGTCTTACGTACAGAAAAATTAGGATTCTCATTTGAGGGTAGCCATGCCTCAACCCCAGCCATGCACCTGGGCAGCAGCAGGACAGGGGTGTGGGTGCAGTAGAGGCGTGTGTCAGTCTCACAAAAGCAGTACATTTAACGTTTTGTAAGTATACAATGTGCATTGTGAAACTAGTTAACAACTGCACAGTACTGCAGTTACAGTGTAGTTATACAGTAGTTACAGTGTAGTCAGTGACACTTAAAATTATCCTTCAGAAATCATTCCCTCATGAACGTACTGCAGTATAGCATAGTGGTTAAAAGCATTGACCAGCAAACCTGGAGAACTGGGTTTGAATCGCAAGGCCACCACTGGTATATTGTGCAACCCCCCAAAAAAGAATTAAAAATAAACATACAGTCTCATATTGTAAATTCATTTTTTCACACAATGGGGGTGGGGTGGGGATACAGGGTATTGGCAGTCACAAATTCATTGTCATACAAAAGTTAACAGTTGAGCCATACATCAAATCATTCCATTTAAGATTCAGGGATTACCTAGAATACATAAATGAATAAATAATATAGGCCCAGTTCAAGCTTTCTATGAGACACAAGATGAACTAAGACAGACAGGATCCAAATACATTTTTCACAGTAGGGTCTCCCCTCCCCAACTCCAGGACTTCAAGATCAGCAGAAACATCTCCATACTCCCCAATGCAGTTGACAGTCTATGCAATCACCTAATTGGGGGCTAAGGAATGAAAGTTGCATCTTTTGACATAATATATAAAATCCATCCAGTCCATTTCAATGTACATAGGTCAGGCTTGTCATTTAGATGATAGGAAATATTTTCTGACTTATAGATACAAGTCATTATTTCCTTCCACTCTAATACTATTGGAACCTTGGGAGTGAGCCAGCAATGAGTCAGGACTTTCTTTGCTGCCATCAGGGATATCCCCAGCAAATAACGTGTGTGGGTGTCTCAAAATCCTCAGGGAAAGATATGTACGATAAAAAGGTCAGCAGTAAGGATAATTGGGAGGCTAAACAAGTCACTCAATTCAGATTGCAGTGAGTCCAGAAAAGGTTGTATCTTTGGGCATAACCAAAATATGTGGGTATGATGTTTTGAGGGGTTTCCACACTGACGCCAGCAGGCCCCTAAATGTGTTGTTGAGAAGTGGGCTGTTATAGCTGGGGTACAAAAGTATCTGGTCAATATTTGCCAGGAGAACAGTCTCCAACTGTGAGAGTAGGTGAGCTTAGATGTTGGCAGACAGCCCTTGTCCCATTGCTGTGTAGGAATACCAAAGTCAAATTCCAGGTTCCACTTTGCACATATCCCCTCAGTATTTATCCCCAGGGTGCCTCTGAGTACCCTGTGCAGGACAGAGATGATTTGGGGAACCCTACCGGTGGTAATGCTTTGCTGGAAACAAGTAATCGGGGGGGGGGAGTCTCAGGGATGCACATTTCCATTGGGAGGGAGTAATAGAAATGTCTCAGCTGCAGATATAAAAAGTCTAATTGCCTCAGACCATGGGAGTGACACAGCTCCTAGAAGGATTTAAATTCTCCTCCATTTAGGAATTGTGCAAGGTTGGTGAGCTGAAGACGGTCCCAGGAATCAAATGTGTGATCAAAAGTGGCCGGGAAGAAGTCCTCCAGGAGGGCTCCGGGGCATAGAAAGAGTAGGTATGGGGAGAGAGAAAAATGTCTACATATTACATTCCAGGTTTTCATCATCTGTTTGATCCATGGATTTGGGGTCATCCGATCCTGAGGGTGGGGAGGTGAGTGGCACAGTGTAATCCTAACCAGTTTCTCAAAAGCCATAAGACCTTCCTCGATCTCCCTCCAGAGGACAGGGATAACTCTCACAAACTGGCACAGAAGAAAAGACAAATGTGAGGCCCAATTGTAGAATTTAAGATTGGGGAGGGCCAATCCTCCAGATCTTCTTGGGAGGTAAAGAATGGAGAGTTTTATTCTGGGGCGTTTCCAAGCCCATATAAATCTGGTAATGGATTTGTTCCATATTCAGAAAGCTTTAGCCGGGATATATATGGGAACATTCTGGAACAAGTAGAGAGCTCAAGTTAAAACTACCATCCTAATAACATTGACTCTCTGGAGGAGGTTCAATGGAAGGATAGTCCACTATGCAAGGTCTGACTGAAGTTGGTCAAAAAATGGGTCATAGTTATTTCTCATTGCATCACCTGCCCGATGTGAGAGATAGATGTCCAAGTATTTTAATCTGCCCAAATCCCAACAAAACTGGAACAATTGTTTAAGTGTTAAGGAAGGAGTTAAATTAAAGGTTAGTGCTTCTGTTTAGATGGTATTAAGTTTATATCCTGAGCATTGGCCAAATTGGTCTATTATGCTGAAAACGGCTGGGACAGATTGGGAGGGATTGGCTAGAAAAAGCAAAACGTTGTCAGCGTACAGAGCTATATGATGTTCCATCCCCTCCATCTGTACACCATCTATCCGGAGGGAACCCCTGATAGCCTGCACTAATGGTTCAATAAAAATAGCGAATAGAGCAGGGTGCAGAGGGCACCCTTGGTGGGTTCCCCTGTACAAGGGGAAATAGGAGGAGTGGTGTCCTGAGACTAACATAGGCTTGAGGGGAGGAATAAAGTGTTTTAATCATGGAAATGAAGGGGGAAGGAAAGACCATTTTTAACATGGTGGAAAACAGGAAAGACCACGAGACCCTGTCAAATGCCTTCTCAGCATCTAAGCTGAGAAGGACCGAGGGTGGCTCATGAGATTGCATTTCCTGTACCAGTTGGAGTGCCCTTTTTGTGTAGTCTGTAGTAGATCTAGCACTAACAAATCCTGTCTGATCTAGGTTAATTATAGAGCATAAAACAGTATGCAGACGTTTGGCCAAAATGGACATAATAAACTTATAATCCACATTTAGGACTGAGATTGGGCAGTATGATGTAAAAAATTGGGCATCCTTGCCTGGTTTGGGGATGAGGGATACCACTGCATAGGACCAGCTTGGTGGGGGGCTAACTAGTCCCTGCAGCACATCGTTATAGACCTGCAGGAGGAGTGGACCAACCCTCTGTACCAAATGCTTATAAAATTCTGTGCCATATCCATCTGGGCCAGGGGCCTTCATAGTTTTGGATAGAGAGATGGCAGCTATTAAGTCTGTATATAATATAGGGGAAGACCAAAGAGGTTGACTGATACCCAGTAAGCCTGGCTAGGCCCAGTGGAGAAAGAAATGTACTGATACCCGTGTGGCCTGAGGGATGGTCTGGGGTGTATAATTTTTTTATAGTATTCACTAAAGGCCTGGGTGATATGTCCCACTCTTGTACAGAGGGTGCCAGAATTAGGGTCTCTGACAGTAACTATAGTTGTGAGACGTCTTTGCTTACGCAGCCGAAAGGCTAGAAGGCAGGAGGTCCTCGGGCCTATCTCACCATATCTTTGCCTAAGGAAGGCTAAGGCTATTTCTGTGTTTTGCAGTACCAATGAATCCAGGTCTTGCTTAGTCTGTTTAAGCTGGGCTAAGACTAAGCTATCCTCTTGCTGGTGGGCAATTTGGAGAAAGTTAAGGGTCTGCTCTAGGTGGGATTGTCTTTCCCTACACTGTTTCACCAGGGTTGATGAGTACTGTATTAGGTGGCCATGAAGTAATGCCTTTAGGGTGTCCCACCTGATTGCAGATGAAATTCCCCGGGTCAGAATTATCCTCCTGGATCTCTTGTACTTTCTTATCTAGGGATTTTCAAAAGGGGCACTTTTAAGATGGACTGGGTTGAATCTCCAATTGTATTTCATCTCTCAAGGCCCAACTCCCATTTTGTAATCATTAGGGCATGGTCAGAATGGGCAATATCCCCTATAGATACCTCTCTAAGAACATCCAGACATTCCTTTTGCATGTAGCAATGATCTATACTAGAGTACGAAGCATGCACAGCTGAGTAAAAAGTATATCTTCTGTCCCTGGGATGAAGGGTACGCCACACATCCAAACAGCCTACCTTCTGAACAAATCGCTTAAAAAGTTTATGCACAGCAGGTTGTCTGCCTCTAGCCACCCCAGTAGTATCGAGATTAGGGTTAGGGGAAATATTGAAATCACCAGCTAATATAAGGATGCCCTTGGTCAATTGAACAACTTTATTCAGGAGAAA
Organism: Neoceratodus forsteri; assembly: GCA_016271365.2. Classification (NCBI taxonomy): domain Eukaryota; kingdom Metazoa; phylum Chordata; order Ceratodontiformes; family Ceratodontidae; genus Neoceratodus; species Neoceratodus forsteri. The sequence continues at coordinate 1,088,046,642 of CM028132.1, read as the reverse complement.
CCTGATTGTCTGTATACTTGACCATGGGGGGAAATAGGCATTAGCCCAGGTCACTTCTTTATCCTGCAGTAAACCTTGTACGATCACCATGCAACCCTCCGAATCTGCCCATTCCTGTGGGCTTGAAAAGGGGTGTGACTGGAGATCAGTATGGTGACCCCCCTCCTCTTTCCATTAGCAAAGGAGGAGGAAAATATCTGAGTGAATCGCCATCTAGCAAGCTTTCTGTGACATTCATATTCATATGTGTCTCCTGTACATATATTATTCCTGCATGGGTCTTTTTAAACAATGAGATCATTCTGCATCTTTTTACAGGACTGCCTAGCCCATTAGCATTCAAAGAAAAAATCTGGAGTAATGTGTTAGCCATTTAAAAATCTCTGGAACCAAATGGAGTATTGCTGAACTACGAATCTAAACTCCAGTTTATAAGAACCACTAGGCTCCAACTCTATTAGTAGAAGATGTGACTGCCTGTGTGGGAATAAGTGAGGAATAACTTCCTCAAACTGTAAACAACAAAGTTTAAACACAACTGGGAAAACCTTTTAATGCAGTAGCCTGCCAACTGGGCGGATGCTACTAAACCACAATGGGCTTCCATGAGGTTGGTTGTTAAAAAACAATCAGCCTCCAAGGTATGCCAATAGATAGACCAGACGTAATACATCTCTGCTAAGGGGGAAGGGGCTAGAAGGGAAGGTGGTCATACCTCGAACTCCACCAAGGTAAATGGGTGAAATTTTGAGACCCAAACTTTTCTCCCATTTCGGTTGTGACTTATGGGGTGTCTGCTCCTACGAGGCCAGTCATGAAAATTAAACAGCTTGCTGTACTATTTATACAATTGTGTATCATATCATATCAGCCCCCAGTGTATCCACAAGGACATAGGTCAGATTGGTTTGGAGGGTCCGGGGCCCCCCAACCCGGCCCGCCCCACTGGTACAGCGTGTGATGAGGCAGAACAAGGGAGAGCAGGGTGGATCCACAGCACCCCCCATTAAACATATTGTGGAGAAGGAACCAAGTCCCTTTGTTAGGTGGGTTAATTATGTCCGAGGTTCCCCACGGGAACCAGTGGCCTCTGGTAGCACACCTTAAGGAGCAGAACATCCCTTGAATTATCATAGCGGCAACATATAAAGTTGGTTTTATAAGAAAAGGTGCCTCCGACCTGGCTCTTAGTCACTCGGTGAGCATGGCCATAGGGACTCTTCCAAGGCTGTCCCACTTGACCATCCCCACACCCTTGCAACCCACCCACACTCCGACCCTCAACCCATGTCTCCCCTCATCCCTAGGCCCTCAAACGTAGTCGCCCATATGAAGATGGGCTCCCCAAAAGGTTGTGTGGCCTAAACCACATCAAAGGTCTCAAGCTATACTGCATGGAACTAAAGGAGGCCCCCCCTTCAGGAGAGGGATTCCCCCAATAAAGCAACACTTATCCAGTGAGGGCCAGTAGGAGAGGGAGGTACCCAAGAGAGGGTAAGCATCAAGGTGGTTGCTAGGGAGATTAATTTACAGGGGGGATAGTCAAGAAGGCCTACCTGAAAAAGAAGTAAATAAACAAATCAATGTTCCAATAGTACCTTCACTTCACTTCTTGGTTGATTAGGGTGGTCTCAGGCATGGCCATAGCTTGTTGTCTCAGTCCTTTGATTATCTGTTGGAATGCCATGGCTACCTTTTTACAATGCTGCTCCCTCAGGGGTATTATGGTCCAAGCTTTCTGTGCCAGTTTAGCTGCCAGGGAAGTGTCAGTCTGCCTCTGGGTTAATTTGACATCAATGCCAATTTTAGCAAGCTCCTGAGTCACCTCTTCTTCAGTTTCAAAAGTCCTGCGACTATCCACCAGCTGTACCACCAACTTATCTGGGTAGGAGGTTCTAAACTTGAGCTTTGCATCCTTTAGCTTTTTGAGAATAGGTGCATAGGCTTTATGTTTCACTGCAATTGCCATTGGATAGTCATTGTCCACGTATATTCTGTGATCCTGGTAGGTCAAATCACCCTGTTGCCAAGATTTATGCAAAACCAATTCCTTCTCTTGATAGCAAAGGAAGTGAATCAGGATAGCACGTGGATGATTACTTGACTGGGGGCCCAGTGTATGATGAACCCGATCCACCTTGAGGGAACAACTGTCTGGTAAGTTCAGCTTAGATATGAAAAAATGTTGCATAAATTGTATGGGGTTTTTGCCCTCAGATCCTTCATGGAAATCATTGACCCTCAGGTTGTTCATTCTGCTTCATGCTTCAGAGTCATCAGCCCTGTCTTGTAGGCCTTGCAGCACTTCATGTAATTGCACTATGGCATGTTCTGTGCAATCCACTTGGGAGTCAGTGATCGTGGCCTGTTCCTCCATGTCATCGAGCTGTTTTTCCATTTTCTCCAGGTCTATATGCAGTGCAATGAATGTGGAATGGGTTTTTCTCCTGAATTCCACAGGCCCCATTGCTTTGTCCACCTTCAGTTTTAGGCGTTCTTTCAGAACTCTTTCTTCTGTGAAAGGACTGGGATCAACCCCCCTGTCAAGAGTGCTTCTGTTAATTGGATTAGGCACCTCCACCATGGCCAAAACAAAGTTTGGACTAAACGACAAATATAGGCTACAATACTATCAACTATGTAGTATTTACAAGGAGGATTATAACAGATGGGAAAGGGCCTCAAATAATAAAAAATTGAAAATGAATTGCAAAGTATATTAGACATAAGCACAACATATAGGAAGAAACTCTTTCCTTGGATTATTAATCTCTTAACAATAAATATACAAAATATTTATGGTAAGGTAATAAAGAAATGGGAAGCTGATTTACAGACAAAATGTGCAGAAGCACAGTGGTTACAGGCTTGTAGTGCTATACAAGAGTATAAACAATCCAGAGACAAATCTATACTTTTTAAAATATTTAATAGGGCATATGTTATACCTTATAGATTAAATAAGTTTATATATCTATATATCTATCTATCTATCTATCTATATATACAGTATATATATATATATATATACTCATCAATTCCTTCTACATGTTGGCACTGTGGAGAACATAATGTAGCTATGATTCACTCTTTTAGAAATGCCAATTTAACAAGGAATGGTGGACTCAGTCTTTATGATACTGAATCAGATTGGTTCCAGACCAATAAATTGGAATTATAGTAAATTTATGATTCTAGAAATGTACTGTAAAACCTATTTAGATTCTATGCAATGCATGCTGGTTATGGCTAATCTAATATCAATGAAAAGACTCATACTGAAAAACTAGAAAGAACCTTCCTCAAATTTACCCTTCACCTTTTGGGAATGGAAGCAATTATTTTTAAGTTGTCTCTATAATAACACGTTCTTTATAAATTGGAAACAAATATGAAAACTGTACAAAAAAGACATACTACATTGGGTTCACACAGATTTCATAATTTGAATATGGATCAGATAAAAATGAAATTATCTCCTACTTAAAGTTTATCTATATTCTATTTTTCTTGAATGGCTGCTATGTAAAAAAAATAGTAGTGTATCACTTTATCTCCTCTCTCTCACCAGAAAATGTATATGGACAAACTGTTAATATATGCTTAAAGGATTTAATAAAGTATATTTTAAAAAAAGTTTGCAATTGTTCCATATCTTTGGGTACCTCTGCGGGTGGTACCCACCAAGCCTTTTTTTTTTTAACTACATAACTTTTTTTTTTTGGCTTGGGACTACTGATGATGATCTGAGACATTCACCTTTTTTTGGATTCAAACATTCACTTGGAAGACAAAACCTTAGACATGAAAAAATCCCTTTTTGGAGTTTGAATTTATTTTCCCTTTTGAGGCTAATTGCTGTCTTTTGCAGTGCCACAGTACACAGCATACCAACAGCACATCAGTCCACAACCACTTCCTTCCAAGATTACCTGACTGACTCCTACAGTACAATTACTGTTAAGTGACCAAATTCAGCAACTGTAAAGTGTGCCTCAGAATTTGAATTTGAGATACAGACACATCTGGTGCATAGCTGCACGCAGCACAGTCCCACACTGGGGCTGGTTAATGCTTATATGTAATGTTATGCAATATACTATAAAACTAATGATGATAAGGAGGAATGATGGGGAATAAGTGATGATGATGATGATGACACTTGTGTATAGTTGTACTTTACTTGTGTTGTAATGTAAACAGCCTGCTATTAGTCACAAAGTCACATTTTATCCTCTGGGCCAGCTGCAGCCAGCAGCACAGGCACATCAACTTGTATGTTATTTGTCCGAACATTACTTTTTTTTAAATACATGATATTGTGAATAAACATTAACAATTGATTGTGATTGGATGGCACAAGTCAAATATTTAATTTACCAGCCTGCTGACCTTTCCCTGTACACACAGCCACACTGAAGAAAGGAAAAAAAAATATTTTTGAGATTTCTGGGACTGTTAAATTTCTCGTGGGCCCCCTGCAGTCTCTCTCTCTCCCCTCTGGATGGCACAAGTCAAAGATTTATTTTGCGAGCCTGCTGCCCTTGCCCTGTACACAGCCACACTGAAGTCAGAAAAAAAATATTTGGGATTAATGGGACTGTTACATTTCTCATGGATCCCCCTGCAGTCTCCCTCTTTCCCCTCTGGATGGTACAAATCAAAGATGTATTAAGACAGCTTACTGCCCTTGCCCTGTACATGCAGCCACACTGAAGCCAGGAAAAAAACATTTATTTGGGATTTCTGGGACTGTTACATTTCTTGTGGGCCCCCCTACAGTCTCTCTCTCTCTCTCTCTCCTCTCTGGATGGCACAAGTCCAAGATTTATTCTGCCAGCCTGCTGCCCTTGCCCTGTGCACACAGCCACACTGAAGCCAGGAAAAAACTTTTATTTGGGACTTTCTGTAACTGTAAAATGTCTTTAGGACTCCCAGTAATCTCTCCCTCTCTCCTCTGGATCTGGAATGGCACAAGTCAAAGATTTTGCCAGCCTGCCATTTGCTGAAAGGTTTTCTGTCTGAGAGGTGTTTCAGTCTCCTTCTCACATTGAAGGAGCTAATTGCTTTCCTCCCACAGCTTTTCCAGGGGATTAGGTGTGTATCTGGTGGGTGGAGCTGACAAACTGTCAGTAACTTCCAACAAAAGGAAGGATTAAAAGGTCAGGTTAGTTGATATCTTGGAGGTGGAAGACTAGGTTTGCTGGCCAAGGCACCTAGCATCACCCGAGCTCTTTTCTTCTTGGTTGCTTGAAAGGACAGAGCAAAGAACCTTTCCAGAGCACAGGAAAGGATTAAGGCTTCTTTTCGCTAGGCAGATTTACTGTGTGTTGTTATTTTTATTTTGTACTCATGGGAATTGTTACTGTTTGTTGCTAACATTTTATTGCTTTATTTTTCACTGATTCAAATTGTTGTTGCTGGGTATACTTTCTGCTGCATTATTACAGGGTGTGCGTACAGGTGTATGCTAACAGATTACTGCTGTAATCTTCTGATTCAAATTGTCTTTTCCAAGGTATATCTTCTGTTTCAGCTTTATTTTTCTCTGAAGCAAAGTGTTTCTTACAGGGTATATCTTCTGTGAAATTATTACAGGTGGTGCTTTACAAGTTTTACAGTTTTATCTATCATTAAGATAAGCTTTCAGGGCTTCTGCATTTGTTGCTGGCTGATTGTTTCAGCTTTTACCTCCTTGTTTCTTGTTCATGGTTCTTGCCTCCTTGTTTCTTTTGTCTGTGGTTCTTCTTTTTCGGCAGGGGAAGGGCCCAGCCACCCACCCCCATCCCCAACCACCCCAAATTACACTCCTTTTATAAGGTAGCACAGTCATGACATTTCCTGTGGCAAAGCAGGAAGGGATGAATCAGAGGGGTATCCACACAGTGACCTCATTTACAGGAGCAATAATAATTTAACTTCTTATAACAAGTCATACAAAAACAAACAAAACACAAAATCAAACTTTTGCTTTCATTTTCTTCCTTCTAATTGCTCTGACCAGGTTATAAATCCAGCAACTTATCTGGAATGGATATCATTAACTGCAGGCACTGCAGAACACTTTTCAGAAAGGCAGTTTTACAGGATTTAGGAAACTGTCCTACATGCTGGGCCACTGGAGATCTAAGGGCTCAGCTCCAGGCAGCATGGGCAGAGATTGTGCCCCTCAAATTGCATATTCAAGAGGAAATATATTATAAGAACCTCCCATCAATTCCCCAACAACCAACAGAAGCACCACAACCTCAGAGGGTAGTTGGTCTGGGAGGTTGACAGGTGGTTAGAAGGGGCAAATCAGGTGCCCCATCACTTGGTGCTCTTCAACATATTATCTCCACAAAGCATATAAAAACTACAAACAGGTATATGCCTCTATCTCTGAAATCAATCAAAGGGGCAGAGGATACTGCAGAGCAGATCACTGCAGCACAGGAGCTAGCATAACAAAACTGGCCCAAAACAGGAACCAAAACAAAAAAAGCAAAAGGAAATCCAAAAAACTTCTGATCATAGGAGATTCCATGATTCGGGGAGTTGATACCTATCTCCAGCCAGGGGTAATGGTCAGATGCCTCCCAGGTACATCAGCATGGAGAGACACTGACCACATTGCTAAAATTGTTCAGAAAGCAGGAGAAAACATTGACATCCTGGTACACATAGGGACGAATGATCTCATCAGTCGGTCAGTTCTGGAGACCAAGGAACACCTGACCAGGCTGGGTGACAAACTATCATCCATTTCACCTGGCATCTCCTTCTCTGAGATCCTGCCAGTCTGGAAGAAGGGGGAAGATGGACAGACAGTTAGAAAAGGGGAGATAAGGGAGCTAAACATGTGGCTCAAGGGCTGGTGCCAGGAAAATTTAAGGTCTGACTCCCCATATGACACATAGGGGAAATGCCAGACCTCACCTAACAACTAACACACCAAAATCTGGCCAATGAAAAATCATGTACACAAATGCTTGCAGTCTGGGAAACAAGATCCCAGACCTGCAGGCAATAATGACAGAGGCTAAACTGGACATAGTAGCAATTAGCGAGATGTGGTTTACCAGTAACCCCACTTGGGAGACTTCAGTACCTGGCTATGTACTGTTCAGAAGAGACCGGTGCAAAAAGGGGAGAGGGGAGTGGAGTGGCCCTGTATGTCAATGAAAATATCAAAGCTACAGAAATTCAGAATACACATAAGGAGCCAGAAGAACTGTGGATCACCCTGGAAACAGGAAATGGGACAGCCATATGAACTAGGGTTGCCTACAGGCCTCCAAACCAGGGGGAGGACATAGACACCTTACTGTTAGAAGATATATAAAACATGACAGCTAAAGGGGAGGTTCTGATAATGGGAAACTTCAACATGCCAGATACAATTGGTCAATACCACATCTGCCAGAACTAGACACATGGTGGATTCCCTGCAGGGGGAGGGCCTCCAACAACTGGTGCAATGACCTACAAGAGACAGGGCTATCCTAAATCTAGTACTGACTAACTGGGAAAGGATCACAGATCTCCAGGTAGAAGGTCACCTGGGGGCCAGTGACCATCACATGGTATGGTTCAATTTGGCCACTAGAACTAAATCATCCCAATCCAAGGCAAAAATATGGGACTTCAGAGGAGCTGACTTTGATAAGATGACCAACAGAGTTAAGCTAGCCCTGGCAAAAAGAAATACAGGTGACGGGGTACAGGCAAATTTGGCAAGCATTAAGGATGCAATACTTGAAGCAACATCCCATTGTGTTAGAGAGAAAAGGAAGTGCAAAAGAAGAAGGAAACCACTGTGGTTCTAAAAAACAGTAGCTGAAAAGGTCAGAGCCAAAAGGCTGGCCTTCAGAAAATATAAGGGAACACAGCAGGAAGAAGATAGGAAGGCACAGCAAACTTCCCTAAGGGAAGCCGGAAAGGCAGTAAGGCTGGCAAAGGCCCAAACCAAGGAAACTCTGGCACAAACAGTAAAATAAGGTGACAAGACTTTCCATAGATACATTAGTGAAAGGAGAAAGTCCGGAAGGGGTATTGCTAAGATCAAAGGAGATAAGGGGGCATGTGAGGAGGAGGACCATGTAAAAGCATCTATCCTAAATAGATACTTCTGCTTAGTATTTACTGAAGACAAGGTATGGCAGGGCCCACAGCTTGGCACCATGGTCTCAGGGAGATGGAGGTGTGCACTAGTCCCTTTACAAAAGAAAGGGTCCTACAAGAGCTTGATAAGCTCAGGGTGGATAAGGCAATGAGACCTGATAGCATACATCTCAGGGTACTAAAGGAGTTAAGGATGGAACTAGCAGAGCCATTATCAGAACTGTTTAGTGAGTCTCTGAGCTCAGAAGAGGTCCCAGAAGACTGGAGAAGGGCTCATGTGATCCCGCTCCACAAGAGTGGTAGCAGGGAGGAGGCAGGGAACTACAGACCAGTCAGTCTTACCTCAGTAGTGGGAAAGATTATGGAGGCACTCTTTAAGGAAAGGATAGTGCAACACCTGGAATCCATAGGAGCACAGGATCCATGACACATGGGTTTACAAAAGGAAAGTCCTGTTCAATTAATCTCATAGATTTCTTTGACTGGGTAACCAGAGTGGTGGACCAAGGTGGAGCAGTTGAGGTTGCCTACCTTGACTTCAGCAAAGCTCTCGATACTGTTCCACATAGAAGATTGATTAATAATCTGGGTAGACTCGGGGTGGGTCAGAAGTTGGTCAACTGGGTGGCAAACTGGTTGATAGGCAGAAAACAGAGAGCGGTGGTAACTGGTATACAGTCAGAAGAGATGCAAGTCACAAGTGGGGTACCTCAGGGATCAGTCCTGGGGCCAGTCCTCTTCAATATCTTCATCAGTGTCATTGCAGATGGACTGGAGGGTAAGGTTTGTCTGTTTGCAGATGACACCAAGATCTGCAACAGAATAGATGATCCAGATGGGGTGGGCAGAATGAGAAGAGATGTGGATAAATTATCAAAATGGTCAAAAGGGTGGCAACTGGGGTTTAATGCAAAGAAGTTCAAGATCAAGCAAATAGGGAAGAGAAACCCTGAAGCCACCTATAGGCTGGGATGGGGAGTTGCTGGCAGTCACAAGGGAAGAAAGAGACTTGGGCATCATCATCATCACCAATGACCTGAAATCATCCAAGCAGAATACTAAAGCAGTAGGTAAGGCTAGTGGGATGTTGGGGTGTATTAGTAGGGGTATCACAGGTTGGAAGAGGGAGGTAATAATACCTCTTTACAAGACACTGGTTAGGCCTCCTCTGGAGTACTGCGTGCAGTACTGGAGACAACACCTTCATAAGGACATTAACCAAACTGAGGCAGTCCAGAGAAGGGCAACCAAAATGGTGCAGGGACTGCATCAGAAAACGTATGAGGACAGATTAATGGAGCTCAATGTGTATACCCTAGAGCAAAGGAGGGAGAGAGGTGATATGATCGAAACATTCAAACACCTTAAGGGAATTAACAAGGTGAAAGAGTCTAACATGTTTCAATATAAGAAAAATAGAAGGACAAGAGGACACAGCATGAGATTAGAGGGAGGCAAATTAAAGGGTAATGTGAGGAAGTTCTTTTTCACAGAAAGGGTGGTGGATGCATGGAATGGCCTACTTCAGGAAGTGGTGGATATGAATACAGTGCAGGGCTTCAAACAGGCATGGGATAGGCATAAGGGAGCAATACAGATGAGTATGAATAGATAGGCCATTGACAGAACAAAGGCTGATGGCACATTCATAAGGTAGAAAAAGAAATGGGAAGACTGGATGGGCCTTGCAGTCCTTATCTGCCATCAGCTTCTATGTTTCTATGTACACAGCCACACTGTCTGAGGCCAAGAAAAGAAAAAAATACTTTCGTTTGGGATTTTCTGTAACTGTAATATTTCTCTTGGATCCCCAGTAGTCTCTCCCTTTCTCCTCTGTATCTTCTAGAATGGCACAAGTCAAGGATTTTGCCAGTCTGCCTTTGCTCATGCACACACTGCCATACTGCCTGCCTTTTGCCTCCCCCTGGCAGCCACCAAGGCCACCTCTATTTTTCCTGTCTCTCTGGATACCTTTCTCCAGTCCTGACTCTGTCCTCACCCTCCCCCAACAATCAGTTTCTTCCCCTCCTCGCCCCAGTAAGTCTCCTTTCTCTCTCCTCTCTAGTTTCTCTTTCCTCCCCTGCAAAAATGTATATTTCTTTATATTATGTGGGGCTTTTCTTTTTGGCAATTTCTTCAGGCAGCTCTGCTCTGCTGCAGTGAGCAAGGTGCTCTGACTATCCTCCAACTCATCTGGGCCGTGTTGTGCACAGAGCACGGTTATATACCATGAGTGCATCACATGACTGTCTGTTGCCCAACTAGATGCTGACAGCTGCCTGTACATGGATTGAGCATGCCAATGGCATCCCCATGGCAACAATACACTAAATGGCACTCCACGGACCCGGAACAGTACTTCTGTGCTAAAGACTGTATTTATCCAGGTCCTTGGATTGCGGGTTTGATCTGGGGGTTTGGATCTCCCACGGAACAGTCTGCCCAGCCCTAATTTTTATACAAATAATGACTTAAATTATTTCCTTTGCTCCCCTGTGTTAAATATGTCTGACTTTGGCCACTTTTATGCATTTTACTGTATTTTTCCAAATATTTATAAATAATCAGAACTAATCACAACAAATCAGAACTCCACAATGTTCTGGTTCTTATTTATTAAGTGTCAGAACTTCATTGAGTTCTCTCAGCCCTAGCAGGTAGGGAAAAATTGGCAGACTGGGTGGGCCAAGCAGTCCTCATCTGCCATCAAATTCTGTGTTTTTGTTTCTATGTAAGACTGAGAAAAGGTTGCAGAATGGATTTGAATCTACAAAATCCTATTGTGGGAACTTATGCCCTAAAGAACAGGCTTGCAGAGCATGTGCTGATTACTAAAGTTTACCTGACTCTTATTTAATGAATTGCTCCCTGACATTCAGGTGTGGGTCCCAAAGAAACAAAAAGGCAAATACCAGAGAGAGGCAGAGGCTGAAGTAAACTACAGTACTTTAAGCTGAGATGATGTAGCCTGTTTAGTTTGTGCTGGTTAGGTGTGATGTTAACAGACTTTCTGTTCTTACAGATTTAATGATGTAATACATCTTCCAGAAAAGAGCTATGTTTTTGTAGTTTTCTGATTTTTTCATGTCATGACTGAGTCATGCGCAGTCCAGCTATGAGAAGCGGCACTACCCCAAGCTGGTTATGCAGTATGGCACTTTTTTGTAGCCAATTTCATCAAATACATAACAGATTAGCCTCCACCACCACAAACAGCTGTAGTGCTCATCGACATGAGGACATGGTGCCTTGTGCATCTATGTGCCCAAGGCATGGTATGAGGAATGTGGGAAAAGGCAGAACGGGCCATTGCAATCAATCATGCTGGGGTTCCTTGTGACTCTGTCATGGAAAACTAGTGGCAACAAAAAATAATGAAGCAGTCATGGACTGATACAGGCCAGGTCACTGCAGCAGTGGGGATAATGAAATATTTAGATAAGACAATCAGAGATTATTTTTTTCAGAAGTCTGAGTCTGAAGCATCACTCTGCCCTCTACACACAAAGTATTTCTGCTTGCCTGATGGTTACCGCACCTGCACTATCCCTTAAAATGTTGCACCACAACACTGTCATTTTACTGCTAGCTGACTGCTTTTTCTGATTCTTGCAGCATGTAAAGTGAGGGCCAACTGCCAAAAGCAATTAAGCAGTCAGGCTTTTGGGCCCTTGGTTCAGGTCCTGCATGAGCCTACTACTTGTGGGGAGATGAAAGCAAGCAACTGGGCTGTTGGACCCTTGATTCAGGCTTGAATGTTCCTACTGCTGGCTGGGGGGGAAGGAGATAAAAGCACACAGTTGGGCTGTTGGACCCTTCATTCAGTGACTGCTATGGGAGGGCGAGGAAAGAAGAGGAATCAAAAGGGACTTAATTTACCTTGGTATAAAGTTGACTAAAAACCTGTTGCATGTTGAGTTATTAAACTATGATCCTTTAATACAATAAATAACAGAGGACTTAATTAGATGGTCACAACTTCTTATGGGGTTGCAGTCATCCCCAGAATACTATTTTTTCTTCAAACCCTTCCAGTCTTACCCAGTAAAACTTATTTTCAAGTCTGGGATAGGTTGAGTTCAAGATTTATATGGCAAGGTGCACCCCACAAGAGTTAGGCTCTCCATTCTTAAGCTTCCCAGATATAGAGGTGGATTAGATCTCTTGAATCTTTATCAATGTGCTTTAGCAGCCCAACTTCATGTAGTTTTATATTGGCTTTCTCTGCATTATGATGCTTACTGGAAACGTATAGAACTTGCCTTCAGTGGTATACAACATGTTTCGGCATATGTGTTGGGGAACCCCCCCCACCCCAATACTGCCCATTATCTAAGTTCACACAATTTATAGCTGAACCATTTGGATGATCAGAAAACACTTGTACTTGGCAGAGCGAAAATTCCTCACACCCTTGGCCTATGACCTTGATTTCTCTCCTAATACCTGGAACAGGCCTTTAAAACCTGGCAGAATTATAATATTGGCCATTTTTTTCAACTAGTGGTCCCTACAGGTTTGCTATCTTTTGTTTCCCTGCAGGCACAATTTCATCTCCCCACTTTGGAATTTCATAGATTTTTGCAGTTAAAATCATTTCTTCAGTCTATGGAAGAAATCTTGGCTCACTTGGCCACCCACCCGGCGCTTTTGCTAACTCTCATCAGATACCATTTAGGGAATCCACCTAAGGAACACATTATTAGTTTATTATATACAGCTTTAGGGGCCAGCTGTGTGGATCCCACTGACAGGTGGAGACGTAATTGGGAATGTGAACTACAGACTGAGATACCCTTATCGGCATTGAGCAAATCTTCCAGCCTAACTTATAAGGTCTCTGCAGCATTGTACTGGAAAGAGTAACCATGGAAGTGTACAGCCCATAATTTTTGGACACTTGCTCCAGTGACCTGTTACAAGTCGCCCTCTTCAGATGACTGCTGGAGGGGATGTGGCTTCAGCCCAGTCGATCACGAGCATATATTGTGGTCTTGTCTCCAACTTACTGAGTTCTGGAGACATGTTTTGAATGTTATACAATTGCCCTTACCTTCTTACCCTGGCTTATATCCTTCTAGTATCACCACTGGAGTTTTGAAATATAAATGTCTCTATGCACAAACAAATTGCACTTCTTCCGTTAGCCAGTAAGAAGGCTATTACTAGACTTTGATACTCTACCAGAGTGCCCACCCTAGAATCCTGGAGGGCACTCACTCAGGATATGTACACTCTGGAGCACCTTTCTCCACAAATTCTTAACCATATGAAGTCCTTTGAGCTTAGGTGGTGCAAGTGGGTCCTCTATCAGTTAGTGCATTACCCAGACATTGTTCCATGAGAAGAACAGTGGGGACTCGGGGATTATACTCATACACATTAAATAGGCATGGGGGACAGTGAAAAAGCAGGGATACTGAATGAATATTTCTGCTCAGTATTCACAAAAGAGGAGGGGGAAGTGCCTAATCCAATTAACAGAAGCACTCTTGATAGGGGGGTCGATCCCAGTCCTTTCACAGAAGAAAGGGTTCTGCAAGAACTCCTAAAACTGAAGGTGGACAAAGCAATGGGTCCTGATGGAATTCACCCCAGAATTCTAAAAGAATTAAGGGAGGAACTAGTGAAACCACTGGCTACTCTTTTTAATAAATCATGGGAGGATGGTGTGGTACCCGAGGACTGGAGGAAGGTGGATGTGATTCCCTTTCACAAAAGTGGGTCCAAGACAGAGGCAGGAAACTACAGACCTGTCAGGCTGACCTCTGTGGTAGGGAAAGTGATGGAGTCACTTCTGAAGGAAAGAATAGTTGAGTACCTAGAGGCCAGTGGAGCACAGGACCCAGGGCAGCATGGGTTCACAGCGGGAAGGTCATGTCAGACGAATCTAATAGATTTCTTTGACTGGGTGACCAAAGTAGTAGACCAGGGAGGGGCTATGGACATGGCCTACCTAGACTTTAGCAAGGCATTTGACACAGTCCCACACAAAAGATTAATAGTCAAATTAACCAGCCTGGGAGTTGGTCCCAGGGTGGTAGCCTGGGTAAAACATTGGCTGCACAACAGGACACAGAAGGTAATTGTAAATGGAGTCCACTCTGAAGAAAGAGGGGTTACTAGTGGGGTACCGCAGGGTTCAGTAGTGGGTCCAGTCCTTTTTAATGTCTTCATCAGTGACATTGCAGAGGGACTGGAAGGAAAAGTATGCCTTTTTGCAGATGACACAAAGATCTGCAACAGGGTTGCTACACAAGGAGGCATGGAAAGGATGAAAAGGGACTTGGCAAGGTTGGAGGAATGGTCAGAAGTATGGCAGCTAGGATTCAATGCAAAGAAGTGCAAAATAATGCACCTGGGAAACAAGAACCCAGGGGAAGAATACACAATGGGTGGGGAGGTAGTAACAACAACAAAAAAAGGAAAGGGACCTGGGGGTAATCATATCAGATGACCTTAAGGTTAGCAAGCAATGTGAGAAGGCAGTAGGGAGGGCAGGGAGTATACTGGGATGTATAGGGAGAGGCATCAGCAGCAGAAAACAGGAAGTTGTTGTCCCTCTTTACAGACAGTTGGTGAGACCCCATCTGGAGTACTGTGTCCAGTTCTGGAGACCCCATCTCCGCAAGGACATAGACAGGATAGAGGTAGTCCAGAGGAGGGCAACTAAAATGGTGCAGGGTCTGCAAGAGAAGCCGTATGAGGAGAGACTAAAGGAGCTTAATATGTATACCCTTGAGGAAAGAAGGAGGGGGGACATGATAGAAACTTTTAAGTACCTCAGTGGAATTAACAAAGTCCAAGAGGGTAGCATCTTTCAGAAAAAGAGACTTGCAAGAACAAGGGGACACAATTTAAAGATAGAAGGAGGGCGGTTCAGGGGCAATGTGAGGAAGTATTATTTCACAGAAAGGGTAGTGGATGCATGGAACAGCCTTCCTGAGGAGGTTGTGGGGTCTAAAACTGTGGGAGAATTCAAGAATGCATGGGACAGACGTAAGGCAATTCTTGTGGGGGGTAGGAAGAAATAGGCTGTTGGTTAACTAGAATCTGCGGCCTATCCTGTAGGTAGGGAAATGGGCAGACTAGATGGGCCTAGCGGTCCTTATCTGCTGTCAAAGTCTATGTTTCTATGTTTCTATGTTATTCCTATTTTGAGATTCTACACCTTGAGCTTTGGGTTTTTGTGGGTAGTATGTTGGCTTATGGGGGCTCTTTTTACTCCTCACCTCTTTTGTGCCTTATATGGGATTTCTGTTTTCCATTCGTTAACTGTTTTTTTGCCTAGGTATGGTCCAGAGGTCCACCCTGGTTCCCTTGGCCTCTTGTTGTTGTTGTTATAGTTATGGTTTATAACTCTCTTTTTGTACTTTGTTATACAAGTGGAATGTATTTATGTTATCTTTGCTATTAATGTGATATTTCATTACTGTATTGGTACACCTGTATTAACATATACTTTAGATTGTCTAAATGATATTGAGATTCTGTTGCCTCCAGTCATTCAGGACTACCAGTTCACTACTTAGTTATTTTGACGAGGCAAGGGTTTTATGGACTGTTATATGGAGGACTTCCTGTTGATTTGGGCCAGTTATCGGCCCCTCAACTTATATCGGATCTTTGGACGAACAACCACCATTTCTACGACTGAATAATCATTATCATTATGTTTCCTTTTGCCTGTGCAGTCCTTCTTTCAGGTCGTCATCCTTATCTTCATTAATGAACTCATTTGCTAATTTGGAATTATCTACCTCTCTTTTTTATGTTGTCTTGCGCATGAGCAAGCAACATCTTGTGGTAGTAGCAGCACAGTGAGAGATGTGTCAGTGTTAGCGAATGCAGGGCACGCTTTAGTAGGTGCGTCCCTTATTACCCAGTTAGCCAGCATGCTAGCGCTGATGCAAAACGTATGTAAAGTGGCCACAACTTGAAAGAAATATGCCACTGCAATCAGACAAGCTCGTCATGCAGCGGCAGAGATGACATGCCTCCCATACATGCCTTTCCTGCTGAAGCATTTCAGTAAATATGGTGACTCTTGCCATTCACCACACAATCCCCAGAAAGCTGACTTCGGGGGCGCCCAATCCCTGTATCGGCATGCTCCCCAAGTTCAATATTTTTGCTGATGGGGTGCCCAAGCTCCATCTGCATAATGTATCCCCCCCATGCTTAATTTGTTTGCCGACAGGGGTGCCCAATCACTGTTGGCATCAAGTCCCCCCACATGCACTTTCTTTGCCGATGGAGGTGCCCAATCCCTGTTGGCATCATGTCCCCCTCCCCCCACACTTTCACCACCAAAGGGGGTGCCCAATCCCCATCAGCTTCAGTCCCCCCCAACTCATGTGGCACACTGGGAGCTCACCCCCGTGTGCCCAAATGTATTTTTCTGTAAATCCTGTAAATAAAGAAAACATTTCCCCAACGTCCTTTTTTTTTTGTCCCTGTAAAAAAGAAAACAGTCTCTTGTTATCATAACGCCCCTCCTCCCCCAACCTGCACCCAACCTCTGCACACCCCACTTCCCTGCAACCCCCCCTCACCCCATACTTACCTCTGGAAGTCCAGCGCAGTGATCTTCGGTGGAGCAGGACACGTCTGAACTCTTCAAATGTCAACCACGAACTGAAGAAAATCACAGTAAGCTGTATAAAGGGCATCAATGGGGGGTTTCAACTTAGGTGGATATCTTGGTCATTTCTTTGAATTTTGCCTCCAAATTTTCAACATGGGGTTCTTGGGACACCACCTCATGAACATATGCACTGTCATTTCGTTATTCAGTCCCAAAAGGTGATTTCGCTGTCACTGCACTGAATCACCTTTTGGGACTGACTAACAAAACAACAGTGCCAGTCTTCATGAGATGGGGTCTCAAAAAGCGTATGTTGCAAATTTGGCGAAACAATTCCAAAAAATGGCTGTGTTATGAGCATGCATTGCACAGTTTCCATGCACAGTCGTAATGTCGACAATTTTTAATATTTTCACTCCATATTTTCAGTATATTGCCATTTTTTCCCATCTCCTTATGAAAAGTATAGGTGTCATTTTTCACATCCTGCCCGAAATGTGTTTTGGCGCATCTGGCGCACAATGGCATGGTTGCTGTGGGAAATCAACATTCGAGACAGATTAACAAAAACACATTGCCACTGTTCATCAGCAGAGGTCCCAAAATGCCTGTGTTGGAAATATGATTAAAAAATCTCCCATATAATTGTGTTACGGGGGTGCACTGCGCAGTTTCTATGCACATTCGTCACTTCACCAATTTTTCATATTTTTACTCCAGATTTTCAACATTGCCATTTTTTTACACCTCCTCAAGAACAGTACAGCTGTTATTTTTCACATCCTGCCCAAAATGTTTTTTCGCATCTGTGTCACCAAAAGACACAGTCGCTGTGCAAAATCACCATTCGGCTAATGAACCGATAGTGCCACTGTTCATGAGATAGGGTCACAAAAAGCCCATGTTGAAAAATTGGAGTGAAAATGCCCGGGGCGTTAGGGTTTCCAACCGTAATGCCCCAACCTGTAGAGACTGACAGGGGTGTGACTTGGACTTGTTGACTGTAATGCTCACACCATTCCACCCCCAACCCCACCCTGCAGCCAGTGACAGGCATCGAGGTGTGCCTTGGATTCTTCAGCCCCAAAGTTCATCTCATTCTCCTATACTGCACCCATCTCAGTGTACAGTATTTCCTTATGGAATGGAGTGAGCATAAGGCCTGAAGACCCCAAGGCACACCGTGACACTTGTCAGTGTCTGCAGGGTAAGGTGAGGTGCAATAGCATGAGCATTATGGCCAACAACCCAAAGACACATACCAATGCCTGTCAGTCTCTGCAGGATAGGGGTAGAGTTGGCATCAGTTCAATATTGCACTGCAATTCCTATTATGCATCTCCCTAAGTCCTGCACTACCAATGCCAATGCCAGCAAGCAGTGCCATAGGAAGGCATTTTGGTGCCCAGGGCAAGAGTCTAAGTTTGCGCCTACCCCAAGAAAAGAGCTGGGGGTCTAGGGGCCACAAGGTCCCCCAGAAGCCCTGAGGGGTTTGCATGCTTTGTGGTGAGTTTTGGGGCCTTTTTCAAAGAAAAAACACACTTTTGTTACAGTTCCCTATCCCTGATTTCAGGGAGGGAATATTTTGCTCCCATGGAATATGAGATATGGGAGACTCTGAGTGGGTGGTATAGAGTGTGCCACTGCAATTGTTGTGGATGAGTGGCTGACCAAGAATGCCATCAACCACCCACCTTATATGTATTTCTGAAATATATTGTGAGAGATTGCTACATAAAGCATGGGGTCTGGGGCTGCAAGGCCCCCATATCTTTCAGGTTAACATACTCTGTGGTGATTTTTGGGGCTTTTCTTGAAGAAAAACATACTTTGTTACAGTTCCCTACCCTTGATTTCAGGGAATATTTTGCCCCCATTGGAAATGAGATGTGAGAGACTCTGACTGGGTGGTATACAGAGTGTGCCGACGCAATTGTTGTGGACATGTGTCTGACCAAAAATGCCATCAACCACCCACCCACCCTATATTCATTTCTGTAATGTATGTGAAAGATTGCTACATAAAGCATGGGGCTAGGGGTCCTCTAGGCCCACTGAAGCTCTTGGAGGGAGATGGTTACATACTGTAGCCTGATTTGGTAGTTGTGGGTCAGCTACTACTGAATCACTCCCCGACTGAACCAAAACACACTTGTGTTACATGTTCTTCCAAATTGAGTATCCCTAGCAATCCCTGATTTCAGATTTTTTTTTCATCATGGAATTAGAACAAACTGTGTTGTAAAGTGGCCAAATGAGAACCAGTGGTTAGTATTTAAATGAAAATAACAGTTTGCTAACAGAGGATTCTGCATTAGAAAGTAATGCAGAGGTCGATGCCAGTTCAGTACTCCAACTTAATTGATAAATATATGAAATGTGAGAACTGAACAATCCATACAACACACAGGAACAGTTACACAGCAATACAAGATATGGAACTGGAGATGAATGAACCAAAGCCCCACACACAACAGCACAGGCCTCCAAGTACTAAACCAAAAACCTCAAGGCAATCAGGACATGAAGGGAAATCCGGTAACTGATTAGAGCTGATGGATGCTATATATTTTCAAGCAAATTTGTTATTTGAATCTGAATCGCATATCCACAGTAGTCAGATACAGCTTACACATTTCACAGTTGTCTGTCTGGTCTATGTGTGAACCTTTCTTGCCTTCACAGAGGCAAATTCGTCAATGACTTTGTCGAAGTTAATGGCACTGGCTACAGCATTTTGAATAGATAGTATGGCAAGATTTGACAGTCTTTCTTGTCCCATAGATGATCTTAAATAGGTCTTGATCAGCTTCAGTTTGCTGAAACTACATTCGCAAGAAGCAACAGTTACAGGGAGTGTCAAGAAGAGTCGGAGAGCAATTTCAGTGTTTGGATAGGAAGTACTCAAAGACCATTTGTGAATGAGCTTCAACGAGCTGAGGGGTGTGGCATTAGAAAAACTGGGCAGTACTGAAGCTGCCTGAAATTTGAAGCTCTCTACCTCATATACTATTTCACAAGCATCTAGGTCCTTAGAATATTTCATTGCTAGATAAGCTGCACATTTCTTTAACTCGCTAACTTCCATTGTTGAGATGGAGGAAGGAAGTTAAAGTCAGCAGCCACTTCAGACAACGCCTCATACCTCCACTGAATCTGGGAAGTGATGGTGTCTAGAACATTGTTGAACTGCATTTTGAAATCCTGCTCAGCAGAAATCAAGAGCCTTTCATCTTCAACGTTCTCATCGGCCATCCTTTTCACCTTTCTTTTTCTTTTTTCTGTGAATTCTGCATTCAGTGACATCTGTTCAGCAAGTTCTGCTGCATGTTGTACAACATCATGTATTCCATCATCCCACATGTGCTGCAGTGCATCCCTTAATCCACTGATATGTTTTGAGGCACTATCGACAGGCAATCCCTTACATTGCAACAGTTGGTTTACTCATTCAATCAGGTTCAGTATTTTGTCCCACATTGCTAGGGTACAAAGAAATTTGACATCTATCTGCTTGATTAGGCTCTGGGCTGTTGATACCTCATCGGCATTGGTTGCATCTTCACTTATTTGGTACAATGCCTTTAAGACATCAGGTATTTGAAGATGAAGGGAGTGAACTGCACGAAACTTTGAAGACCACCTTGTTTCAGTGTGACTCTTCAGAGTGATCTTTACTGCTTGGGACAGCACCTCCCAGTGGCTTGTTGAAGCTACAAAGAATGTAAATAATCTCTGCACTGTGCCAAAAAATGATACCATGTCCACTGATACACTCACAGCATGGACTCCAACTAAATTAAAAGAATGAGCTACACATGGGACAAATCTAGCACGTTCATTCACTTGTGCTATACGGGCTTGCACACCACAATACTTTCCTGCCATATTAGCACCATTGTCATACCTTTGGCCATGACAGTTATCTATATCTAAGCCATCATCACTTAATTTCTTTTCAATTTCTGCAGCTAGCCCACTTTCTGTCTTTTCATGTGAGATGATGAAATCAATGAAGCTTTCCTCAACACTGCAATCATTATCCTGTATCCTCACATACCGAATGATTTGAGACATCTGCTCCGTGTGAGCCACATCTGGTGTACAATCAAACATAATAGAGAAATATTTTGCTTCCTTAATTTTTGCAATTATTTCACATCTCACAGTGGAACTCTGCAAGTTAATAAACTCGTTCTGAATTGTAGGAGAAAAATAAGTGGTAGACCCCTTCTTATGGTTGGCAATGTGCCCTGCAAGCTCCGGATTATAGTGACTTATCAGTTTTAGCAAATTAAGAAAAATTCCAGAATGTGTGTGTCTGATTATCTCTGTGGACCCCCTGAGAGCCAAGTTGTTCTTTGTGCATAAAAGAATAGCATCAAGAATAATTTTCAGAATGGTACGCCACTTTTCTTTTTCTGAGGCAATTGACCTTTGCAGTTGATCAACTATTGTGGCCCCTGTCTTCAAGCGCATTTCAAAATTCTTCCAACGTAAATAACTGTCGCGATGTTTAGGGGAGTTTTTATGATCTGGAATTCTGGGATTTAAATATCTCCAGTCACAAAATCCTTTTTTTGGATTTGCTAGACTCGATGTAGTGGATGATTTTTTTGCAAACAGCATGCATGGGAAGCAATAGATAGCTTTCTTGGTCTCACCATACATTAGCCATGTGCGTTCCACAGTTTCCCCATTGGGAAGAATTTTTGTGAACCAATCCCGATAAAAGCGCCTGCCGTCATCAGATGCTGATAAACTAAAATCATCATTTTTCTTTTGTTCAGGGCCATGTTCCACCAAGCAACAACTAACTTTGTCAGTCATGTCAGGCCATGATGTTGGGTCAATAAAATTGAGTTGGAGTACTGAACTGGCAACTGCAACTACATTACTTCCTAATGCAGGATCCTCTGTATAATTTTCAAAGCTGCACGCAGACAGTGTCGGCTGGCAATCATCATCTTCTTCTTTTTCTTCAACTTCTTCTTCTTCTTCTGTAATATTGCCCTCAACATCTGTCTTAGTAGGGGTAGGCTCATCAATGTCAATTGGTGTTGCTACTGACGGAGTCGCTGAACTTCCCTCCTCCTCCTTAGACTTAGTAAGTCAATGTTGCCACTGCTGGGACAGTTTTCGATTTTCTTCTTCTCTTACTTTCCTCAGTTTTCTAAACTCTGCCCCTGATGGTTTCTTCGGCGGCATCTTCAAGAATCAGGCCTTCCTTTACAAAATACTGAAGATAGAAGTGTACAGTATAATATGTGTACTTATACTTAACTTCAAAGCATCCCAGTAAATGTCCTATCCAATGTTTGTGTAATCAATAAGGCACAACAGGATGTGGGTTACTTGGAGTTTACCCATGCCTTGTATGGTGTGTCATGAGGTGCAGCCGAGTGACTTAACCATAACCACACAAGAAGTGGGACAGGTTATTGACTGGGATTCTCTGAAGTTAAGTACATCTATTTACCCAGTCATGTGAGAGAATGCTGAAGATCTCAGAAGGCAGTTTCATTGTGCAAGATATATATATATATATATATATATATATATATATATATATACATACATATTTTAATTGTAAGTTTGCTAACCGGGTTAGGCCTACTCGGCACAAGTGCCTCATTTCGGGGTGACCTGGGAACACTGGGCAGTTAAATGACTTGCTGCTGAGAATCAGAGTCACACAGTATGCAAGTGGAGGTTGTGGTAATCAAACCCAGGCTGCTGGATGACAACAAGGTCAAAATTCATAGCTCATTACTCTAACCTCTGTGCTATACAGCCAGCCCCCAACCTAAAGTCATTTGACTGGCTTGGCTGTTAGGATCAGCTTTACATGAATCGTCGTGTACAGCCTGATTACCATGGCATATTGATTCTTCCTGAGTTTTAGCATTCCATCCTGTCACTGCTGACTGACTGGAATGCTGCACTCTGATTTTGAGCCAACATTCCTAAACTGTTGGTGGAAGAACTTTTTTCTCAAATATCTCTCTGTTTAAATTATATAAACAGTTGATATTATTGTAAGATCGACTTTTAAGAAAAAAGTTCTTCTTCTATGAACAGTTTTTGAACGCTGGCTAAAAATCACAATGCAGCATTCCAGTCACTTTCTAACTCTAGGCTACAGAGAACATTCATAACCATAAACCATACTTGTAACACTTTTCTTTTTGAATACATTTCTATAATAGCAATAAGGCTCTCACAGGAGTTAGACTAACAGCCAGTTAATTACAACCTAGGGGCAAAATGTCACTGGGTCACCCGTCTTGTGCCACATATTACTTCGACATCCCAGACCCTAGATAGTGGTTACTATTAATCTAACCTCTGGGAGTGCCTTATTGCTTAGTAACTTATTGCCATGCTCTTCAACCACCATTGCTACAGTACTGCCCCTACCTCCCCTACTTCCGCTCCTACCCCTACCCGGAGAGTCAGACAAACTACCAGTCAATGCTACACAAATGCGATCACGATACACCCGTCACCCAATTTAAAAACACATTGACTTACCTTTAATAAGACTGACCGTTGGAGGTGACTCCTTGCATGGCCTCTGCTGACTGCTGCAACTTATGTAGGACAGGAACTCTCTGATCTGATGATGATGGAGTCCGCACTCAAGTTCGGGCCTACAAATGAAAGTTCACATTTAAATTAAGTACAAAATTTATTGCTATTTTCACTCAAGAGCAAAGCACCTCCTTACACACATACAGAAAGGAACTACTAGTCATGGTTCCCATTGCTGGTGTTTCTTTGGAAACCATGAAAAATAACCCTGGCTCCATATTACTTACTTTACCAGCTTTCAATGGTGAAGCTGAGCTGACAGTGGGTTCTGCCAGAATTGATCAAAAATGTATATTTGAAAAGGGTCACCTTATCTTAAACTGCAAATTTAAACTGAGTTATTAAATAGAGGCTAATGCCTGATGTACAGGTGATAACCACGATGTAATTACCTCAAGTGGCTGCTAGGGCATCAGTAAACCTTGAGAGCACAGCTCGAGAGGTTTGCCATTGCCCTAGCAACCACAAGAGGTGATTATACTGTGGTTATCACCTGTACATCAGGCATTGACATTTAGAGGGTATAGGACTCAATATGAGAAGTTACTCCCACCCCAAACACAATTAATGTAGCCTTACCTTATTAATGAATCTGCACTATGGCCACATAAATGTGTAGGAAAACAATTTATTATGATACAAGATTGAACTACAGCAGGACAAAATAGCACCAGAGTTAAGATCTCTATCAGACATGGTGATCGATAGACTCAGCAACAGCAACATGTGACAATTGGAATGATGTTATTTGAATGGAGAGCCCTTATCATTGCACCAATTTCTGCAAGTTTATGTTGCTATGGTTTCGATGTGAATATCAAGAGGTTGTTCACCCCTCATGAGTATGTCATCGATACCATGACAATAGGAGTGTAAAAGATAACACAAAACATAAAATTCCAAATTTAAAACCCATTACCATTACCTTACCTTATAAGACTCAGCCGAGTCGCGTCATTCTTGTCCACTCCAAGAGCCATCTGCAGACTGTACTCAATTTCGGCACTGGCTATAAAATGAAAGTCCACACATTACGTTAAGTAGTAGTCTAGTACAGTAGATAATCAGCTGCAGTTATACATATTTATTATTTTTTCACTGAAAAGTATAGCCCCTCCTTAGACAAATTACAGAGTAAATTTCAGATTACCTAAAGCCTAAAGGTGGGCATGCATGTTACAAAGAATTCGGAAATAGGGAGGGTGAGTGGAGGAGGGATGCTGGGACATGGGTGCAAGTCAGTAGAACAAAGAGGTGCTGTGGATATGGCCTACCTAGACTAGCAGTCCCACACTGTCACAAATGATTAATAAACAAGAAAGCCAGCCTGGAAGTGCGTCCCAGGATGGTAACCTGAGTAAACAATTGCCAGGGCATGAGCAACAGGACATAGGGACAGGTAATAGTAATCAACGAATGGAGTCATGCAGAAGAAAGTGGGGGTTACTAGTCATGTACCATAGGGTTGGAATCGGTCCTCCTTACTGTCTTTATAAGTGGCACTGCACTGCAAAGGGACTGGAAGGAAACGTATGCCTCTTTGCAGACAACACAAACAAAAGATGACCTAAATGCAGGCAAGCAATTTGAGAAGGCAGTTATGAGCCAGGGCTCGTGGATTCTCTGATGCATAGAGAAAGGCATCGCTAGTATAAAACAGGGGGTTGTCATCCTGGCCTCTGTACAGACAATTGGTGTGAGACCCCATCTGGAGTACTGCTAAATGGTGCAAGAGTCTAACATGATGATGTTTCAATATAAAAAAATAGCGGACAAGAGGACACACCATGAGATTAGAGGAGGCCGATTAAGGGTATTGTTTGTGAGGAACTTCTTTTTCACAGAAAGGGTGGTCACGGTGGATGCATAGAATAGTATGGCTGGGCCTTCCTCAGGAAGTGGTGGATATGAATAAGTGCAGGGCTTCAAACAGGCACGGGATAGGGTAGGCATAAGTGAGCAATACAGATGAGTATGAATAGATAGGCCATTGACAGAGTAAAGGTCTATGACATATTCATAAGGTAGAAAAGAATGGGCAGAGTAGATGGGCATTTGCAGTCCTTATCTACCATCAACTCTGTTTCTATGTCAGTTATCTGGCTGTTTATCATCAGCCTAGAGGATAGTAGCGTTGGTCACTCCCAGTTCTGTTTGGGTGGGAGTGAGTCAGTCAGTTACTGATTAACTCCCTCGCAGACAAAATCGAGAGGGGCCCACCCAACCCAGCAAGTACAATACCACTAGTACTACCGCTGGTGCTGCTACCCTTTAGGCTGATGATAGCAATCAGATAACGACATAAAAACATAGAGTTGATGGCAGATAAGGACCGCAAGGGCCCATCTATCTAGTCTGCCCATTTTAATTACTGGAGTCAGGTGACACCACACTACACTGAATTGACTATTGGACTGGCTGGTTCTCTGTGACTGGGGCAGATAGCCTGCTGCCTCCGGTGACAGCTGAGATAGATACAATACAACTGCATACAATATTATTCTGCTGTACTGTCCACTCAACTCCCAGGGTACAAAGACTGCTGTACCTATTTCTTAAAGTTTAAAAAAGTGAGCAAGAGTGAGCAGCAGTGTCTGCCTGACGTGATACATCAGCCCCAAAACTTACATAATTACAATTTAATACTATTTTTCCCCATGACCCCAGTCAGCTGCTGGGATGCAGTATAATTGCAGGGCATGTAATTGTGGAGGAAGTTGAAGCCACGGTGCACTTTTTTGGAAACTCCACACACTACAGTGGAGGCGTGATCAAGCTGTAGGCATGCTCCTGTTGCAAAGTACAACTGCCTCAACAATCACTGAAACCTAGCAACAAGGAACTCATAATTATTCTTGACAGGGGTGTGATGTGAAGCCACCACCAAAATAGAAAATTTTACATTTTCACCATGACTGCTTGTTTAACCTCCCCGTACAACGCGATGCAATAACTACAACTGACTGACAATTGGCTGGAGCCTGGAGCACAAAATGTGCCAAGCTGCCAAACAGGCAGCAGAGAATGAGGATCCACAATAATTTAACTGCCTAGTTAGTTGTGAGGTTGCTTTTTGTTTTGTAATATTCCATGATATTTTTTCTGTGGGTGCGCTCCGCCCCCCCACCCCCCAGGTAAAAAATACAACTTCATTAGTGCACCCATGATGTGCATGTGGGCCAGAGCGCCCCCACAGAAAGAATAATATCACACACCATCACAAAACATAAGACCAGAAATCATAAAAACTAAAGGCATTGCGACGCATTGCTGTGAATGTACAGTATGTAACAGGGGTAACTGTGGCATTTGTGGAGGATGTTGTACCAGTTGTGTGATTAATTTTCAGTGGGTTGTACGGGAAGTTAAACAGGCAGTTCTTTATTGTAGATGCAATTCTTGTAATTGGGGGGGCTCCACCCCCAGTCATAATGGTATCTTGGTAATTATGGGGAGGGGGGGAATAACTTCCTTCCTTATGAAAGGAGTAGTGTAGAAGAAGGCTAAGTTGAACTTACTACTTTGCCTTCTAGTCCTGTCATAAGGAAGTTACTCGCAGTTAAATATCCCCATGTTGACCATTGTAATTTGTTGTTGAGGTAATAAAAATACAGTTTCCCTTTAATAGATGTAATGTATTTACATTTAAACAACTTAGACTCTAGACTAGTTGAGTCTAAAGTAATTGAATTTGAAATCGTGTAGACTCACTCTCAAAGGAAAGGGCATTTGTATTACATCAGCAAGGAAATTACAGAGTGCACAGTGGGGGGGGGGTGTGTGTTGTGTGTCAGTTCTGTGCTTGTGCAGTGCTTACATACAAACAGTGCTTCTGTGCTTGTGCCAATTATTTTTAGACTACTCCCCTCCTGCCTGGCTAGCCCTAATGCCTTGCATGCCAAAGCCTATTAATTATATTACTTTATTATTAAGCTTAAGCCTTTCCTGACTTGACTGCCTGTAGCTAATAGCGATCATCCCCCAAAAATGCACTGGCACTGCACTTGCATCACCCACCCTCACAGACAACTCGGAACTCTGTACTGTCCAGTCAAGTAGCGGCCTATCAGCCATGACTTGGAAGTTGGCCCCAGCTCACATATTCCAAAAAGAGCTAGAGAGTTGAGAGACGGGACAGGGCATGGGCAGAACAGGCTCCCAGTCAGTCACTGCTCCTGCCTGGTGTGGGGCTGCCGTGCCACTGCCACCTGAATTAAGTTGTGCAAGTCTGGAGGGGACTCGGGGAGGTGGTGGGATGCAGGCCTGACTTTCCACGGACTACCCTTTTTAATAAATCATGGGAGGATGGTGTGGTACCTGAGGACTGGAGGAGGGTGGATGTGATTCCCCTTCACAGAAGTGTGAGCAAGACAGAGGCAGAAAACTACAGACCTGTCAGTTTGACCTCAGTGGTAGGGAAAATGATGGAATCACTGTTGAAGGAAAGAATTGTTGAGTACCTAGAGGCCAGTGTGGAGCACAGGGCCCAAGGCAGCATGGATTCACAGCAGGAAGGTCATGTCAGACAAATCTAATTGATTTCTTACTGGGTGACCAAAGTAGTAGTCCAGGGAGGGGCTGTGGACATGGCCTACCTAGACTTTAGCAAGGCATTTCACAGTCCCGCACAAAAGACAAACCATTTAGCTAGCCTTGGAGTGGGTCCCAGGGTGGCAGCACCTGGGTAAAACACTGGCTGGACAACAGGACACAGCGGGTAATAGTAAATGGAGCCCACAGTGAAGAAAGGCAGATTACTAGTGATAGTAGTGGGGTACCACAGGGTTCACTACTGGGGCCGGTCCTTTTTAATGTCTTTAAAAGTGACATTACAGAAGGCCTAGAAGGGAAAGTATGTCTCTTTGCAGATGATGCTAAGATCTGCAACAGGGTTGAAACGCAAGGTGGGGTGGAAAGGATAAAAAGGGACTTGGCAAGGTTGGAGGAATGGTCAAATGTATGGCAGCTTAGATTCAACTCAAAGAAATTCAACATTTTAACACTGTTTTGAGCTTCTTAGGCAAAGATTTGATTAAGTGTTCCACATTTTGCCCATTTGTTCCACATTTTGACAAGCAGTGTTCCACATTTTGGGGACAAAAGGTTGAGAGGTATGTCTACAGCAGTGAAGAAAAGGACAAGTGTACTGTATATTCCCTTACAGTAGCAAGGTTGTCCCGCATAAGAAAACTGAACTCTGATTCCAAGCCACTTCTTTTGTGAAAGTACTCTACCCCTGTGAGAATGGCATGGGTTAAGTGTACAGCTACTACAGCATACCTCTGAACCTCCTGCCTCATAAATCAGGGACAAGATTTAAAAAAATCAGGGACAAAGGACCAAAATCAGGACACATCTTCAAAATTAAAGATATCCACCAAAGCTAGTAGAATATGAGGCTTAGTGCAAAATGCATTTTCTAAGGAAGAACAAATCTGTATCTTTAATGCTTGACATTGTTTAATGCTTACAGTCCCTACTGTTTAGCCACAAAAACACAAATTTTAGGAGGGACAGAGTAAAATTTTGAGGCAAAATCAGGGGCGTCCATGAAAATCAGGGACACTTGAGAGGTATGTGTATGTGTGTTGGGGGGCTCTGGTGCATAATTCCATCTCTTTAGTTGCCTGCCAGAAAGTTACTATCATAGCCATTTACTACTGATCTGAAATCGTTTGTAATGATGTGTGCGTCATTCATCCTAAAATTGAACCCTCAGAAAGTCAAAGGACTTTGTTTAAATATATACACCAAATTAAATAAACAAGAAAGCACTTGCAGGTCCAATGATGCTGTTGTCTATTTTTGCTGTCTGTAACAGGCAGTGGAATAGCTGAAAACAAGGCTTCTTGTTTCTGGTTTTCAGCTGTTCCACTGACTGTTACAGTACTAGTCTGTAATAATGCCAGCATAAGTAAATACCAAATAACAAACAACTACCGAGGCTTCATGGGGCTTTCTAGAGGTTGGAATCGGGAAAACATTATGTATTTTGCAGCACACACACACAAATAAAATTACCCATCATTAATTAAGAAATTCTAGAATGCCTGAATCTAAATGTTAAAATAACTAGAATTCACCCAGTTGTAAGTGAAGGGATATTGGATAAACACAAGAAACAAGCATTTTTTTCCTTTTCTAATTCTAATGCATTCAAATAGTAGTCACAAATTATTAGTGTTTTAACCCTAGGCTCAGGCTCAGTCAAAGAAGGAGGGAGAACCGGAGAAGGAGCATGTAGATCAAGGGGCCAGGCCTAAGTTGTTCTTGCCATCCTTAACAGTGACACGAAGGAAGCCTTCACGAAGGAGCTATAGAGCTTACTCTGGAGCTGACTCAGCCAGCCTAGCTGTCTCAGACTCTCAAGTTTCAACACTGGGTTTGCAAACAAATCGGCAAACAGTCTGGCTAATTATTCAGATTTTGCCTGGTTTGGTTTGCGTTCAGCTGAGGTTTCCCGCTGTCTCTGTTGTCGCCCTGCCCTGCCTGACACAAACTGTTGCCCTAAAGGCAAGGCAGCCAGCCTCTGTGTGTGAGCAATTGCCAATGCATTGCCGGGATGGGAGGGCTCAGAGCCAGAGGGCACAAGCAAAACTTTGGGACATCCCTCCCCTGCCTGCCTGTGTAGTTTCAATGCTGGGTTGTAAACAAGTCAGCAAACAGTCCAGCTGAAGGCTGATTTAGATTTTGCCTAGTTTGTGTTCTTGAAGCCGGTTTTCCCGCTGTCTCTGACATCTGTCGCCATCACCCTGCCTGAGCAGCCTGACATTAAGCCTAAAGGGAAAGGCAGCCAGCCTCTGTGAACATCGCCGGGACGGGAGGGCTCAGAGCCAGAGGGCACAAACAAAACAACTTGGGACACCCCTTCCCTGCCTGCCTGAGTAGTTTCAACGCCGGGTTGTAAACAAGTCGGCAAACAGTCCAGCTGAAGGCTGATTTAGATTTTGACTAGTTTAGTTCTCGAAGCGGTTTTCCCACTGTCTCTGTCTCTGTCACCCTGCCTGAGCAGCCTGACATTAAGCCTAAAGGAAAGGCAGCCAGCCTCTGTGAACATCACCAGGATGGGAGGCTCCAGAGCCAGAGGGCACAAACAAAAAACTTGGGACATCGAAGCCAGGAACCGGAACCACGCTGCATATGATACATACACTTACTTACCCCCCCCCAATCAAATACATATATAACTACTTGCTTATTTAGTTTTTTTTACTTCTTCTCTTAATCTTGCCTTTTTTTTTTGCCTAAGTTACACTCATGTACTCCTCTCTCTCTGTCTCCGTGCTGCAGCCTGCTCCGCCCAGCGCCCCACTCGGTTCTATTCAGCAGCACACTCGCTCTGTCTCTCCCCTCTCTCTTTCTCTTTCTCTTCATTTTTTAAATTTAATTTATTGCCACTGGGACTCGTCTGTCTCTCTTGCTCAGTCTAAACTCTATATTAATTTTTTTTTTCTCTACTGCGTCTCCTCTGCCTCGCTCTCTCTCTCACACGCCTGTGTCACCAACTCCGAGTGTCCCGCGCCCCTTCCTTTAAATACTGTCTGTTTTGGAGTACCATGTGACTTTTCTTTCCCAGTCAGAGCGGACCATGTGACCCCCCCCCCCCCGAGGGGATGCTCCCCTGCTGGCAGAAGTTAATAATTATTTCCAGCACTGATTTGTCCACTGTAACATTCTTTTTTTTTTTTTTTAGTACTGCGGTGCGCCCCTCGGAGGTATGCGCCCGGGGCAGGCGCCTCACCCGCCCCACCCTTCCTATGGTACTGCCAGCAAGACAACGTTTGGCATTGACAAATGCTTGTTTATGTATATTACAGTTTGTAATCATCATCTGGACATTTTTCTGATATGGTTTTGCCTTTGTACCACTTATAATTTTCAATAAAGACTAAATTAAAAAAAGGCCTTAATTCTGCTCCTGCTGCCAGGGTAAAGAGAAGAAAGCAAGCAGATTGGCTCTCTGTTCAGCTCCCTCTCTCTATAGGCTCTACAGCTGGCTAGGGATGAGAGAAACTGAATAATCAGGTCTGATGACCAAACAACTTTTTTGGTAGTCTGAATTATTTTGCCAACTGCTAGTTACCTTCTGTAGAAGTGGGGCCAGGATGTATTAATCTACTGTGACAAAACTGGTCTATTTGGAAGATTTTCAGCAGCCCTGCCAGATTTCTTAAGTAGTGCAGAATTTCACTGTAAAGACTTCCTTTAAGAGGATGAGGTCGTTAGTAAACAAAGACTCTGAGATACTATGGGTTGATTTTAGAGGTTGATGCAGGACTTGCACCAATCCCTGCATCAACTGCAGTGTATGAGCTGCACCAAACCATTATGATGCAACACAACCCGATTTTACAAGGTTTGGAACACTTGAACATTTTCCACATTTTATGGCAGCTTGCACCAAAGCAATGGCGCAAGCCCATTAAAATGGTCCCTACATGGCACAATGTTAGACTGGGGGGCTGGTCTAATTTGCCACATTCGACTCAAGGGACTTGCTGCAGTGTTTGCAGCTGGCTTCTTCACAAAATGCACTAGCCACAGTGTTTGGTGCAAGTCGCCCTTGCATCATACTCGTAGCCACAAGTCCCTTGCATCACTCTTAAGTCACTTAAAAATTGGGCACAATGTCTTGGCTACATCTAGGTACATTCTTTCAGATGCTAAATAATCTTAAAGAGAAACTGGGACCCTGAAAGCTAAGGTCAGATAATATCACAAGGAGTCATCACCCAAAATTCCAGGTCTGAAGTGGTTTCAGCCAGTTGGGCAAACTTAAGTACAGGGATGTGATTTCACAGCCTCACTCAACAAAGGCACCAGGGAAAGAGAGAGGGAGGGGGTATAAATGCTTCAACCCAGTTTTCCTCACTTTCTTTTCACCAGAGTTTCTGTGTGAGTGGGTCCAAAAGAGACAGCAAGACTGTATTTCTGTAAAGAGAGGTACTTAAAGGGGAACAGTCAGCACCAAGGGCCTCCACATTGAAGTGTGGGGCCGACTCTAATGTGCACTTTGTGGTCAAAAACATTATGGTTTAATTACTGTTTACTGTAGAACAGTAAATTGTATCAGGCTAATTTTGCTTAGTTCTAGGCTGACATCTTATGTTACTACAAATCTCAGAATTCCCTGTAGCTGACATCAGAGCAATATGCAACAGTAGGAGATTCAATAACCTGCAGTGCATGTCAGAGTTATATAAGGTCTGATCTTTTTTTTTTCTGGTCCAGCTGTCCTCCCTGGGCTAAGTGTAGTCACAGAGGACTGTATGTATCTGCTGGAGAAAAGCAGACCTGGAAAACACCTGATCAGAAGTTATAAAAGCTCTGACATGCACTGTAGGCTTTGAATCTCCCACTGCTGCCTACTGCTCTGATGTCAGCTGCAGGGGATTCTGGAATTTGAAGTAACAGAAGCTGTCAGCCTAGACCTAAACAAAATTAGTCTCATACAATCTATTATACTACAGTAAATAGTAACTAAATCAAAAGTTATCACACACAAAGTGCACACTGAGACCAGCCCCACACTTGAGTGTGGGGCCCTTTGGACTGACTAAGAAACAAAGCCTAGTGTTGACAGTAAGGTAATAAGATCTTATGACTGGTAAAGAATGACCTGCATAAGTGGTCAAACTTTCTTTTGTAATCCTGTGTGTGTACTGTTGTTTTATTATGTGTAAATAGTGTAAATACCTGAATGCTGCTGCTATATTTGGAGAACTAGTGTTTTGTAATAAATTAGCTGTTTTTCTAAAGACTGGAGTAACTGGTTGTGTGTGACTGTATTGCTGAGTGAAGGGTACCTGGATAAAGGAGTACATAATAAAAGTCTCTGAGAGAGAGTAGATTGTGTCCTACACAGAGCAGAGACCCTCACCAGGGGAGACAAAATGGTAGTAGGTGGCACGAAGTGTCATCAGAGCACTTTGGTCTGCACTCTTGTTAAAGTAGACCTTGATGGCAGTGATGCTGATCCAGATGGTCTCAGAGTAAAAGGCCTGAGAGAGAGAGACATAGGCCTACTGGAGAGTGCAGTGTGCTCTGGCTATCACATCAGGCTACTCTGGTCCCAAGCGCCTGCTGTGAGGTAGGAGCAATCAGGCTGTCAAGCCTTTGATATAACCCCCATGCATGCTGATCCTGACTCCTGCTTGTAGCAGGTGGAGGGAAACATAGAAACATAGAATTTGACAGCAGATGAGACCACTGGCCCACCCAGTCTGCCCATTTTCCTCACCTACTGTAATACCGTAGACCCTACTTGATCTCTGGCTTAGTCCTCCTTCCCTAACAACTAAGGTTCTCTTTTTGCCTATCCCATGCCAACTACCTGTTGGGCCTTCAAGTCCATACCACAGCCTCAGAGCCCACGCTGACTCCTGCTGCTGCTTGGGGGAAGGAAGAAAATTAGATCATGGGGCTCCGAGAGTACCCTCCCTTCTCACTACAGGAGCAGTTCATGCTAGGGGGCTAAATGCAGCTGTTTGGCTCAGAAATGGTGGTGTTTCCCCTTTATCAATCATTCCTGTTTCTATGGGTGGGGGGCTTAAGATGGGCTTTCAGCCTCTAAATTAATGCACATTGAGGTCCTCAGCTGGAGGCAGCAAAGTATTATGGTAAGGGTGGAAAGTATGTAGATGTATATATATATATAATATATTACGGTAGCACGGTAGTGCTACCATAGTTAGGGTCCAGTAGTACTTTTTAAGGTTAAAGGTCAAACTTTGCACCTTTAATAACTTTGCCACTGTTCAATGGATTTGCCTGAAATCTGGAATGCACAATCAAAGCATATGTCTTAGAGTCTGCCAAATTTTATGCAAGTCGGATATCTGGCTGTGTGGAGTTATTAAGTCAGATCTGCCTTACGCACATTCTACGGTTTCGGTTGAATTTTTGCTCACGCCTACAGGTCGCATGGTTTGTGTGACTGGTCCGAAAACTTTAGGGAACGTGCGGCAGTGGAGCCCAATGTGTCTTTCGAAGATTTTGTGAAAAAATATTAAATGGTTCAAAAGTTATTCAAAAAACAAGTTCCCATTATATTTCAATGGGAAAAGTTAACAAAAAGTTTGAAAGTGTCGCAAATGCAGTTTTTACTTTCGCAAATGGCCCTTTTACTTTCACAAATCCACCATTTTGTTTTCAGTTGGTGATCAGAAAAATGCTTGCCATTTAAATTTGGGACCCTCTAGCAACCTAATTCTTTTTGTATTCACCTAGTCGGAGCCTGAGGATGCTAGCCATGTCTTTATTTTCGGGTGAAACACCCCAGAAATATGTTTTCTAAATTTCTGCAAAAAGTAGTGTCGCAAAGTAGTGTTGCACATGTAAAGTTCGACAGTACTTTTCAGACTATAGCCAAAATGACAGAGTTCTTTTCACCCTACTGCAAAAAGCATTTGGTCTTTTGGGCTGAAATCTGGAGGAAGGCAGCCAACATCTCACAGATGTGCTTTTCAGTGGTTTGGTGAAAAAATATTGCATGGCTGCCAAGTTACAGTACTCCGAAGTTGAAGTTTTTTTTTCCCAAAGACTAACATGGTGGTGTATGCCGTACCTTTCGGGGCTCGTATCTCGAAAACGGTGCGAGATTCAGAATTTTCATCATGATTATGACAAAAACATAGCCAGGAAGTGCATGATTCATATGACATTTAAATTTTATTTCTACATTGTATGGTTCCTGAGATATAATCAATTTAGTATTCCAACAGCTCATTTTCTGCTCCAAGGCCCATTGTTATGCATACATTATTTGTGCACACTGTGTTTCTCAATACAGCTGTTGGGGAAAAACAGGGTTTGTGCTTCTGTTAATGTTACAGTTACTGTTTCCACTTGCTTTTACATACCCATTGGATTTTCTGTTCCCGCGTATGCCAACACGTCCGTTACCCTTTGCGTTCTCAATTGCACTTGTGTTTGCGTTACTGTTACCATTTGCGTTTCCCCTACTGTTTGTGTTTGTATTTCAGTTTGCATCCCAGTGTGCATTGCCATTTGCATTTACGGCAGCCCTTTTGTTTGCTTTACAGTTTCTCTTTTGTTTTGTGTCTTCATTGATGTTACTGTTACCATTTGCATTTGCAATTGCGTTACTGTGCCTGTGCCCGTTACGGTTTGTGTTTCCATATGCGCTTGCATTTTCTTTTGCGTTTCTGTTTCCTTTGCTGCTATTGTTGCTGTTACTGTTACCATTTGCCTTTACAATTGCAGTACTGTGCCCTGCCACTGCATTACTTTCACTATTTCTCGATATCATTCTCAAAAAGAAGGTAAATTAGAGGCCAAAAAATCCATTTAATACATCAGTTAGGGTTGTTCCACAGTGACAAAAACGAGGAAATTTGGTGTTAGGGTTGAAACACCCCTTTGACCCCTCAAGCCCACCCCCCCAACCGGCATTGGGGTGCTCGTTGGGGTCGTCGGTCCTAACTCTCACCCCATTGTCCTATTCCTCAGCTTCTTTACAATTGTGATGGGGTGACAGTTAGGGCCAACGACCCCAACGCACCAGTGCCGGTTGGGGAAGTGGGCTTGAGGGGTTCAAGGGGTTTCAACCCTAACACAAATACTCACTTTTGTCACTGTGGAATCACCCAGATGCATTAAACAGATTTTTGCCTCTAATATATATATATATATATATATATATATATATATATACACACACACACACATATTATGGTAGCACGGTAGTGCTACCATAGTTAGGGTTGATTACCCCTTTTAAGGTTAAAGGGTGAAACTTTGCACCTTAATAACTTTGCCACTGTTCAACAGATTTGCCTGAAATTTGACAGGCACAGGGTGTAACCATAGATCTTGGGATCTGCCAACCATTGTACCAGTCAGATACATGGCTGCAGAGTTATTAAGTGACATTCATGAGCACAATTACGTTTTTTTGAGCATTCTTTGCTTATGCCTACAGGTAGTACGGTTTGCACGACCAGTCCAAACACTTCAGGAAACATGCAGTCGGGGTCCCCAATGTGCCTTTTGAAGATTTTGTGAAAAAACATTAAACAGTTCAAAGGTTATTCAAAAAACAATTTCCCATTATAAGTCAATGGGAAAAGTTAACAAAAAGTTTGAAAATGTCGCAAATGGCCCTAGTAGTGTCGTAAATCCGTCATTTTGTTTTCAATTACTGATCACAGAAATGTTTGGCATTTAAAATTGGACCATCTAGGGACATAATTCTTTTTGAGTTTACCTATTTGAGCCCTGAGGATGCTAGCCATGTCTTTATTTTGAGTTGAACACCCAGAAGAAAAATTACTCACCTTAGTAATGTTGTTTCTTCTAATGGAGTCTTGCTGTATTCTGACTATAGCAGTGATATCCAACCTTTGAACTGCCCGGAGAGGAAAGAGTTAACTTTCCATGCAAGGCATGGAATGCTGAGCTCGAGCTCGGTTGAGACTTTGTCTGTTGTTATTTGAATCCAAACCGCCAGATCTTTACGAGCTATACTCACTGGGCATCCTGTGTGGAAACTGTAAACTCACACTAGCCAACTGGCAACTAAATTTAATAAAAAGTTTTTTGGTTCCAAGGCAAAGACTCAAGTCAGGAAACCCAAAAAACAAAACACAACACACACCCAAAAATAAGAGGGTGAGAAAAAGGGGACACCTCTAGGGTGCCAACACTGTTCCTGCCCACCCACATCCCAAAACCCAGGTTCTGAGAGGGGAGGCGGGGAGATCAGAATACAGCAAGACTCCATTAGAAGAAACATTACTGAGGTGAGTAATTTTTTCTTCAAACAACATGAAGTCTTGCTGTATTCTGACTATTGCAGACTACCAAGCAGTACCTCCATGGAGGAGGGACAGAACCTGCTTTGGGAACAGGCTCTGAAGCACTGCTGTGCCAAACCGAGCATCACTCCTAGCCTGGATATCCAGAGAGTAATGCTTGGTGAAAGTATGTATTGTTTTCCAGGTGGCTGCTTGACAAATCTCTAAGATAGGAATATCCCTGGCAGCAGCCAGGGAAGCAGCTGTACCTCTAGTAGAGTGAGCCCTCAGGCCTGAGGGTGAGATTCTGCCTAATTTTTCATAGCAGAATTGTATACAAGAGACAATCCACCTGGCAATAGATCTCTTAGTGGCAGATTTTCCCTTACCAACCTCACCATAAGTGAGGAACAATTGGAGGGAATCAAACCTGTGACCCTTGGTGCGCTCTATGTAGTAGCTAAGGGCCCTTTTCACAGCCAGGCTGTGTAGCCTCCTCTCCCCAGAGGAGGAATGGTCAGTGAAGAAAACAGGAAGAGACAGACTGATTAAGATGGAAATCTGAAACCACCTTAGGCAAAAACTTCCTATTAGTCATGAGGACCACCTTATCTCTATGGAAGAAGATAAAATCAGGCTCCACTGACAGGGCCTGTAACTCACTTATGCGTCTGGCAGAAGTAATGGCTACCAAGAACACAGTTTTCCAAGTCAAGTACTTAAGCTCTGCTGAAGACAAAGGTTCAAAAGGGGGTTGCATAAGCTGAGCAATGCAAACTTTATGGTCCCAAGCAGGAGCAGGGTCCCTGAAGGGAGGATTGGTATGCAGCAATCCCTTGAAGAATTTACAAAATACAGGATGAGCTGAAAGGGAAGAGGGCTTGCCTGCTGACAAGAAGGCAGAGACAGCTGCCAGATGCACTCTAAGTGTAGCTGGTCTGAGTCCCAAGCTATTGAGATGAACCATATAGTCCAGAACTGTAGGCAATCCAGCAGACTCTGGAGAAATATGCTTCCCAGAGCACCAAATAGTAAACCTTTTCCATTTGGAGTTGTAAGACTTTCTGGTGGAAGGCTTTTGAGAAGCCTTTAGAATATCCAGAACACCTTGAAAGAGAGATGCAAACCAGCAAACTTTAACTCTTCAAGAGCCAGGCCTTGAGATTGAGAGATTTGAGATTCGGATACCAAACCCTCTCCTGAGAACATGCTAACAGGTTGTAATTCCTGGGAAGAGACAGGGGAAGGTGGACTGCTAAGGACAGCAAGAGAGGGTACCAGGGCTGTCTGGCCCATTCTGGAGCAATCAGAATCACTTTGCAGGGTTGAGACCTGATTTTGACTAGCACCTTGAACAGGAGAGGGAAGGGGGGGAAGCATACAGGAATTTCCCTTCCCAATTGAGAACTAGAGCATCCAGGGGGACTGAGCCCAACACTGGGGGTCTGCAACAAAAAAGAGGAAGTTGGTGTTTGTCTGGGGCTACAAAAAGGTCTATCTGTGGAGTGCCCCATCTGGAGAAGATCACTTTCAAAATTAGGGGATCTAGGGACCATTCGTGATGGCCCTGAGATATCCTGCTGAGAGCATCTGCCAGGACATTGTCCTTCCCTGGGAGGTGCACTGCTATC
The DNA here is from genome assembly GCA_016271365.2 of Neoceratodus forsteri. Classification (NCBI taxonomy): domain Eukaryota; kingdom Metazoa; phylum Chordata; order Ceratodontiformes; family Ceratodontidae; genus Neoceratodus; species Neoceratodus forsteri. The sequence continues at coordinate 1,088,007,970 of CM028132.1, read as the reverse complement.
AGAGAGGTATTCAGGGAATAGGCCAGAGACCACAACTTCATTGCTTCTGTGCACAAGGCCGTATACCGAGTGCCCCCTTGCTTGTTGATGTACCACATTGTGGTGGTATTGTCTGTCCTGATCTGAACTACTTTGTTCTGAACAGACTTGGAAAAAACTTGAAGTGCTAGAAACACTGCTCTGAATTCTAAGAGATTGATGTGAAGCAGAGATTCTTGAGGTGACCACAACCCTTGGGTGGTCAAATCCCCCAAGTGGGCTCCCCAGCCCAAGAGGGAGGCATCTGTGGTAAGGATTAGAGAATGAGACTGAGTGACAAAGGGAACTCCTTGTCTTAGGTTGTCCTGATCCTGCCACCATTGCAAAGCCTGGATCAGGGTTTGAGTCATCTGAAATCTTGGTACTTTCTGTGGGAGCATCTGATGAGAATGTGGAAATAGGCATCCTTGAGGTCCAGGGAGACTAGCCAGTCCCCTGGCCTTAGAGAGGGTAGAATTATTCCCAGAGTCACCATTTTGAACTTTGGCTTTAAAAGGTGCTTGTTTAAATATCTGAGATCCAGGATGGGCCGCCATTCTCCTGTCTTTGGGGGTTAGGAGTACCTGGAGTACAATCCTTTTCCCTTGTGTAGGGGTGGAACCCTTTCTATGGCTCTGAGAGCCAAGAGGGAAGAGACCTCTGCCTCTAGGGCAAGGGCCTCTGAAGGATTTGTAGGTGGAAAGGATCTGGTTCTCATCTTTGGAAATTGTTTGAAGCTGAGAACCAGTCCCTGGCTTACTACTTCCAGGACCCATTTGTCTGATGTTAAAGACATCCAGTCCTGGACAAAGTAAGCCAGCCTGCCCCCTACGGGTAGTGGAGAATTGGCCCGGACAAACCCATCAGGGTGCCTGTTTGGCAGGGGCTTTAGGCTGAGGGGTGGTAGCAGGCCTGCTTATACCCCGTCTGCCTGTCCCTCTGAAGAACCCCCTCTGGGCAAAGGTGGAAGAGGAGGCCTGGGCTTGGTAGAAAGGCCTATGAAAAGGCCTGCCCCTGCCCCTGGAATGCTGCCTCTGGGGAGTGGCTTGCCTTTCCTTGGCCTGAACACTCCCATAGGTGGCATCCATTTTCTTCATGTAGTTCTCTGTCTGTGCCCCAAACAGAGAATTACCAATAACAGGAAAATCAATGGCCTTAGTCTGGGTATCCTGTGACAGGCTAGTACATCTGAGCCAAGCCATCCTACGAAGGGCCACAGATGTAGCCATGACTCTAGATGAAACATCATTGGAGTCCACTGCAGCATGAAATTGCACCTTGGATGCCTCAATACCACCTGCAGCCACTTGCTCCAGCTCCTTGGCAAGCTGGCCAGGGACCTGTTTAGCTAGAGCCATCACAGTGTCCCATCTAGACTTCTTGTATCTAGCTGTGTAAGCCATATAATTAGCCTGCCTGAGTCCCAAAGATGCTGCCATGTACTGTTTCTTTGCCATGGCATCAATCCTCCTGGAGTCCTTATCTGGGGATGTGAAGCCAACGGGTATATTTGCCTTATCACAGGCAGCAGCCTGCACTACCCCAACATGGCTGCATTGCTGGGAAAGGAACTCCGTATCTGAGCCTGAAAGAGTATACCTCTTGTCCATTCTTCTGTTCACAGAAGGTATAGAATTAGGAGTCTTTAAAATTGTAAATGTCTGTTTCCCAAAAGACTTATGGAGGGGAATAGACAGTCTCCTGGACTCTGGGATGTCCATCATCTCAACATAATCAGGCTCCTCCTGATCCTCTACTGCTTCCTCCATTGGAAGTTGGAGAGTTTCAGCCACTTTTTTGTAAAACATAAAGTGGGAAGGGGACTCAGAAAGCCTAGGAGGAGAAACACCTGAAGGTCTGTCTGGGGAGATGTCCGGGTCAATGGGCACATCCAGACTTTCATAATCACCATCACTGTCCTCATACTCTCCCTCTTCCTCCTCCAGTTCATAAAAATCCTCTAAATTATAATCTGGAACCGGGTGAACTGACCGAACCGAGCCCCTAACTGATGGTGCTGGTTTGGTCGGAACTGAAGTTCGCGATTGAACAATCCTTATCACTTTGGCTATTTCATCAGCGGTCGGAAAAAGAACTTGTGGATCCGAACTGGCTGACTTATCCCTTCTTTTTCTTTTAACTGGAACCGACTCCTCAGAGTCGGTTCTCCTTTTGGCCGAAGAAGTTTCGCCCTGGTCAGAGGGCACTCCTTCTGGTTCGGTTGGAACCGAACCGGGCTGGCCATCCGGGTCAGCGGACTTTTTGGCCTCCCTTTTCCTCAGCCTACCTACTCTCTTTTCCAGGGTAGCTGTGGGAAAACTTTGCAAATCTGACAGTCTGAATCGAGGTGGTCAAACCCCAGACAATAAACACAGGTGGTGTGGGGGTCAGCCTTAGCAAAGGTTTCCCCACACACACTACAGTGTTGAAACCCAGTGTGCCCGGTTTTTCTCTTGGGTTTCTCAGACATGGCCAGTCCTAACCAAACTTACCCTTTTTTCGGCAATCACCCAGGCAGGAACACCCTTATGGGTTCCTGACCCGTGCAGGTCATGGAAAAACCATAATGAAATCTGTTTTTTAAGAACCGATAAGGACCGAGATTACTACACTCTAAAAAGCAGAACAAACTTTTTACAAAACCTAGTTCAGTTCAAACCGAACCGATCCGATGTTTACAAGTTCCACACAGAAGCTAATAATAATAAACCTATCTAGTACTCATGGTACCACAGACAGAGACTGAACCGACAGGTTAGATGGAAGAATTGGTTGAAACCGAGGGAAAAAAAGACACTTTAACCGACTAAATTGAACCGAGCGAAGGAGAAATCTTCGGAGCGACTGTTCAGTGAGGTGGAGTAAAGAATCTGGCAGTTTGGGTTCAAACAACAAGAGACAGAGTCTCAACCGAGCTCGAGCTCAGCGTTCCATGCCTTGCATGGAAAGTTAACTCTTTCCTCTCCGGGGCAGTTCAAAGGTTGGATATCACTGCTATAGTCAGAATACAGCAAGACTTCATGTTGTTTGAAATATGTTTTTCAAATTTCTGGAAAAAGTAGCGTGGTAAAGTAGAGTCGTACTTGCGACACTTTCGCACATTTTTGCAAAACGTGTCGCAAATCACGACACTACTTTTCTAGACTATGGCCAAAATGACAGGAATTCTTTGCCACCCTCCTGCAAATAAATGGTTTGGTCTTTTCGGCTGAAATTTGGAGGGAAGGCAGCCAACATCTCACAGATATGCCTTTTGGTGGTTTGGTGACAAAATATTGCATGGATGCAAAGTTACGGTACTCCAAAGTTGATGTTTTTCCCCATAGACTAACATGGTGGCATCTGCCATGCCTTTTAGGGCTCATATCTCCAGAAGCGGTGCAAGATACGGCATTTTCATTGTGACATTCAAGCCAGGAAACTCATGAATCATGTGAATTTTTTTAATTTTTTCTTCATCGATATGGTTACTGCGATATTACCATTTAGTATTACAACCGCTCATTTTCTGTTCCAAGGCCCATTATTATGCATACATTCTTTGTTTTCACTGTGTGGCTCAGTGGAGCTTTTGGGAAAAATACGATGTGCGCTCCAGTTACTGTTACAAATAGGCTTTACATAAATGTGTAGGAAAACAATTTATTATGATACAAGATTGAACTACAGCAGGACAAAATAGCACCAGAGTTAAGATCTCTATCAGACATGGTGATCGATAGACTCAGCAACAGCAACATGTGACAATTGGAATGATGTTATTTGAATGGAGAGCCCTTATCATTGCACCAATTTCTGCAAGTTTATGTTGCTATGGTTTCGATGTGAATATCAAGAGGTTGTTCACCCCCTCATGAGTATGTCACATCGATACCATGACAATAGGAGTGTAAAAAGATAACACAAAAACATAAAATTCCAAATTTAAAAACCCATTACCATTACCTTACCTTATAAGACTCAGCCGAGTCGCGTCATTCTTGTCCACTCCAAGAGCCATCTGCAGACTGTACTCAATTTCGGCACTGGCTATAAAATGAAAGTCCACACATTACGTTAAGTAGTAGTCTAGTACAGTAGATAATCAGCTGCAGTTATACATATTTATTATTTTTTCACTGAAAAGTATAGCCCTCCTTAGACAAATTACAGAGTAAATTTCAGATTACCTAAAGCCTAAAGGTGGGCATGCATGTTACAAAATTCGGAAATAGGGAGGGTGAGTGGAGGAGGATGCTGGGACATGGGTGCAAGTCAGTAGAACAAAGAGGTGCTGTGGATATGGCCTACCTAGACTAGCAGTCCCACACTGTCACAAATGATTAATAAACAAGAAAGCCAGCCTGGAAGTGCGTCCCAGGATGGTAACCTGAGTAAACAATTGCCAGGGCATGAGCAACAGGACATAGGGACAGGTAATAGTAATCAGCATATGGAGTCATGCAGAAGAAAGTGGGGTTACTAGTCATGTACCATAGGGTTGGAATCGGTCCTCCTTACTGTCTTTATAAGTGGCACTGCACTGCAAGGGACTGGAAGAAGCGTATGCCTCTTTGCAGACAACACAAACAAAGATGACCTAAATGCAGGCAAGCAATTTGAGAAGGCAGTTATGAGCCAGGGCTCGTGGATTCTCTGATGCATAGAGAAAGGCATCGCTAGTATAAAACAGGGGGTTGTCATCCTGGCCTCTGTACAGACAATTGGTGTGAGACCCCATCTGGAGTACTGCTAAATGGTGCAAGAGTCTAACATGATGATGTTTCAATATAAAAAAAATAGCCGGACAAGAGGACACACCATGAGATTAGAGGAGGCCGATTAAGGGGTATTGTTTGTGAGGAACTTCTTTTTCACAGAAAGGGTGGTCACGGTGGATGCATAGAATAGTATGGCTGGGCCTTCCTCAGGAAGTGGTGGATATGAATAAGTGCAGGGCTTCAAACAGGCACGGGATAGGGTAGGCATAAGTGAGCAATACAGATGAGTATGAATAGATAGGCCATTGACAGAGTAAAGGTCTATGACATATTCATAAGGTAGAAAAGAATGGGCAGAGTAGATGGGCATTTGCAGTCCTTATCTACCATCAACTCTGTTTCTATGTCAGTTATCTGGCTGTTTATCATCAGCCTAGAGGATAGTAGCGTTGGTCACTCCCAGTTCTGTTTGGGTGGGAGTGAGTCAGTCAGTTACTGATTAACTCCCTCGCAGACAAAATCGAGAGGGCCCACCAACCAGCAAGTACAATACCACTAGTACTACGCTGGTGCTGCTACCCTTTAGGCTGATGATAGCAATCAGATAACGACATAAAACATAGAGTTGATGGCAGATAAGACCAAGGGCCCATCTATCTAGTCTGCCCATTTTAATTACTGAGTCAGGTGACACCACACTACACTGAATTGACTATTGGACTGGCTGGTTCTCTGTGACTGGGGCAGATAGCCTGCTGCCTCCGGTGACAGCTGAGATAGATACAATACAACTGCATACAATATTATTCTGCTGTACTGTCCACTCAACTCCCAGGGTACAAAGACTGCTGTACCTATTTCTTAAAGTTTAAAAAAGTGAGCAAGAGTGAGCAGCAGTGTCTGCCTGACGTGATACATCAGCCCCCAAAACTTACATAATTACAATTTAATACTATTTTTCCCCATGACCCCAGTCAGCTGCTGGGATGCAGTATAATTGCAGGGCATGTAATTGTGGAGGAAGTTGAAGCCACGGTGCACTTTTTTGGAAACTCCACACACTACAGTGGAGGCGTGATCAAGCTGTAGGCATGCTCCTGTTGCAAAGTACAACTGCCTCAACAATCACTGAAACCTAGCAACAAGGGAACTCATAATTATTCTTGACAGGGGGTGTGATGTGAAGCCCACCACCAAAATAGAAGAATTTTACATTTTTCACCATGACTGCTTGTTTAACCTCCCCGTACAACGCGATGCAATAACTACAACTGACTGACAATTGGCTGGAGCCTGGAGCACAAAATGTGCCAAGCTGCCAAACAGGCAGCAGAATGAGGATCCACAATAATTTAACTGCCTAGTTAGTTGTGAGGTTGCTTTTGTTTGTAATATTCCATGATATTTTTTTCTGTGGGTGCGCTCCGCCCCCACCCCAGGTAAAAATACAACTTCATTAGTGCACCCATGATGTGCATGTGGGCCAGAGCGCCCCCACAGAAAGAATAATATCACACACCATCACAAAACATAAGACCAGAAATCATAAAAAACTAAAGGCATTGGCGCACGCATTGCTGTGAATGTACAGTATGTAACAGGGGGTAACTGTGGCATTTGTGGAGGATGTTGTACCAGTTGTGTAGTTAATTTTCAGTGGGTTGTACGGGGAAGTTAAACAGGCAGTTCTTTATTGTAGATGCAATTCTTGTAATTGGGGGGGCTCCACCCCCAGTCATAATGGTATCTTGGTAATTATGGGAAGGGGGGGAATAACTTCCTTCCTTATGAAAGGAGTAGTGTAGAAGAAGGCTAAGTTGAACTTACTACTTTGCCTTCTAGTCCTGTCATAAGGAAGTTACTCGCAGTTAAATATCCCCATGTTGACCATTGTAATTTGTTGTTGAGGTAATAAAATACAGTTTCCCTTTAATAGATGTAATGTATTTACATTTAAACAACTTAGACTCTAGACTAGTTGAGTCTAAAGTAATTGAATTTGAAATCGTGTAGACTCACTCTCAAAGGAAAGGGCATTTGTATTACATCAGCAAGGAAATTACAGAGTGCACAGTGGGGGTGTGTGTTGTGTGTCAGTTCTGTGCTTGTGCAGTGCTTACATACAAACAGTGCTTCTGTGCTTGTGCCAATTATTTTAGACTACTCCCCTCCTGCCTGGCTAGCCCTAATGCCTTGCATGCCAAAGCCTATTAATTATATTACTTTATTATTAAGCTTAAGCCTTTCCTGACTTGACTGCCTGTAGCTAATAGCGATCATCCCCCCCAAAAAATGCACTGGCACTGCACTTGCATCACCCACCCTCACAGACAACTCGGAACTCTGTACTGTCCAGTCAAGTCGCGGCCTATCAGCCATGACTTGGAAGTTGGCCCCAGCTCTCACATATTCCAAAAAGAGCTAGAGAGTTGAGAGACGGGACAGGGCATGGGCAGAACAGGCTCCCAGTCAGTCACTGCTCCTGCCTGGTGTGGGGCTGCCGTGCCACTGCCACCTGAATTAAGTTGTGCAAGTCTGGAGGGGACTCGGGGAGGTGGTGGGATGCAGGCCTGACTTTCACGGACTACCCTTTTAATAAATCATGGGAGGATGGTGTGGTACCTGAGGACTGGAGGAGGGTGGATGTGATTCCCTTCACAGAAGTGTGAGCAAGACAGAGGCAGAAAACTACAGACCTGTCAGTTTGACCTCAGTGGTAGGAAAATGATGGAATCACTGTTGAAGGAAAGAATTGTTGAGTACCTAGAGGCAGTGTGGAGCACAGGGCCCAAGGCAGCATGGATTCACAGCAGGAAGGTCATGTCAGACAAATCTAATTGATTTCTTACTGGGTGACCAAAGTAGTAGTCCAGGGAGGGGCTGTGGACATGGCCTACCTAGACTTTAGCAAGGCATTTCACAGTCCCGCACAAAAGACAAACCATTTAGCTAGCCTTGGAGTGGGTCCCAGGGTGGCAGCACCTGGGTAAAACACTGGCTGGACAACAGGACACAGCGGGTAATAGTAAATGGAGCCCACAGTGAAGAAAGGCAGATTACTAGTGATAGTAGTGGGGTACCACAGGGTTCACTACTGGGGCCGGTCCTTTTTAATGTCTTTAAAAGTGACATTACAGAAGGCCTAGAAGGAAAAGTATGTCTCTTTGCAGATGATGCTAAGATCTGCAACAGGGTTGAAGCATAAGGTGGGGTGGAAAGGATAAAAGGACTTGGCAAGTTGGAGGAATGGTCAAATGTATGGCAGCTTAGATTCAACTCAAAGAAATTCAACATTTAACACTGTTTTGAGCTTCTTAGGCAAAGATTTGATTAAGTGTTCCACATTTTGCCCATTTGTTCCACATTTTGACAAGCAGTGTTCCACATTTTGGGGACAAAAGGTTGAGAGGTATGTCTACAGCAGTGAAGAAAAGGACAAGTGTACTGTATATTCCCTTACAGTAGCAAGGTTGTCCCGCATAAGAAAACTGAACTCTGATTCCAAGCCACTTCTTTTGTGAAAGTACTCTACCCCTGTGAGAATGGCATGGGTTAAGTGTACAGCTACTACAGCATACCTCTGAACCTCCTGCCTCATAAATCAGGGACAAGATTTAAAAAAATCAGGGACAAAGGACCAAAATCAGGGACACATCTTCAAAATTAAAGATATCCACCAAGAAAGCTAGTAGAATATGAGGCTTAGTGCAAAATGCATTTTCTAAGGAAGAACAAATCTGTATCTTTAATGCTTGACATTGTTTAATGCTTACAGTCCCTACTGTTTAGCCACAAAAACACAAATTTTAGGAGGGACAGAGTAAAATTTTGAGGCAAAATCAGGGACGTCCATGAAAATCAGGGACACTTGAGAGGTATGTGTATGTGTGTTGGGGGGCTCTAGTGCATAATTCCATCTCTTTTAGTTGCCTGCCAGAAAGTTACTATCATAGCCATTTACTACTGATCTGAAATCGTTTGTAATGATGTGTGCGTCATTCATCCTAAAATTGAACCCTCAGAAAGTCAAAGGACTTTGTTTAAATATATACACCAAATTAAATAAACAAGAAAGCACTTGCAGGTCCAATGATGCTGTTGTCTATTTTTGCTGTCTGTAACAGGCAGTGGAATAGCTGAAAACAAGGCTTCTTGTTTCTGGTTTTCAGCTGTTCCACTGACTGTTACAGTACTAGTCTGTAATAATGCCAGCATAAGTAAATACCAAATAACAAACAACTACCGAGGCTTCATGGGGCTTTCTAGAGGTTGGAATCGGGAAAACATTATGTATTTTGCAGCACACACACACAAATAAAATTACCCATCATTAATTAAGAAATTCTAGAATGCCTGAATCTAAATGTTAAAATAACTAAGAATTCACCCAGTTGTAAGTCGAAGGGATATTGGATAAACACAAGAAACAAGCATTTTTTTCCTTTTCTAATTCTAATGCATTCAAATAGTAGTCACAAATTATTAGTGTTTTAACCCTAGGCTCAGGCTCGGTCAAAGAAGGAGGGAGAACCGGAGAAGGAGCATGTAGATCCAAGGGGCCAGGCCTCAAGTTAGTTCTTGCCATCCTTAACAGTGACACGAAGGAAGCCTTCACGAAGGAGCTATAGGCTTACTCTGAGCTGACTCAGCCAGCCTAGCTGTCTCAGACTCTCAAGTTTCAACACTGGGTTGCAAACAAGTCGGCAAACAGTCTGGCTAATTATTCAGATTTTGCCTGGTTTGGTTTGCGTTCCGAAAGCCGGTTTTCCCGCTGTCTCTGTTGTCGCCCTGCCCTGCCTGACACAAACTGTTAAGCCTAAAGGGCAAAGGCAGCCAGCCTCTGTGTGTGAGCAATTGCCAATGCATTGCCGGGATGGGAGGGCTCAGAGCCAGAGGGCACAAGCAAAACTTTGGGACATCCCTCCCCTGCCTGCCTGTGTAGTTTCAATGCTGGGTTGTAAACAAGTCAGCAAACAGTCCAGCTGAAGGCTGATTTAGATTTTGCCTAGTTTGTGTTCTTGAAGCCGGTTTTCCCGCTGTCTCTGACATCTGTCGCCATCACCCTGCCTGAGCAGCCTGACATTAAGCCTAAAGGGAAAGGCAGCCAGCCTCTGTGAACATCGCCGGGACGGGAGGGCTCAGAGCCAGAGGGCACAAACAAAACAACTTGGGACACCCCTCCCCTGCCTGCCTGAGTAGTTTCAACGCCGGGTTGTAAACAAGTCGGCAAACAGTCCAGCTGAAGGCTGATTTAGATTTTGACTAGTTTGCGTTCTCGAAGCCGGTTTTCCCACTGTCTCTGTCTCTGTCACCCTGCCTGAGCAGCCTGACATTAAGCCTAAAGGGAAAGGCAGCCAGCCTCTGTGAACATCACCAGGATGGGAGGGCTCAGAGCCAGAGGGGCACAAACAAAAAAACTTGGGACATCGGAAGCCAGGAACCGGAACCACGCCGGCATATGATACATACACTTACTTACCCCCCCCCAATCAAATACATATATAACTACTTGCTTATTTAGTTTTTTTTACTTCTTCTCTTAATCTTGCCTTTTTTTTTTGCCTAAGTTACACTCATGTACTCCTCTCTCTCTGTCTCCGTGCTGCAGCCTGCTCCATGCGCCCCTCGAGTTCTATTCAGCAGCACACTCGCTCTGTCTCTCCCCTCTCTTTCTCTTTCTCTTCATTTTTTAAATTTAATTTATTGCCACTGGGACTCGTCTGTCTCTCTTGCTCAGTCTAAACTCTATATTAATTTTTTTTCTCTACTCGTCTCCTCTGCCTCGCTCTCTCTCTCACACGCCTGTCACCAACTCCAGTGTCCCCCCCCCTTCCTTTAAATACTGTCTGTTTTGGAGTACCATGTGACTTTTCTTTCCCAGTCAGAGCGGACCATGTGACCTCTCGGGGATGCTCCCTGCTGGCAGAAGTTAATAATTATTTCCAGCACTGATTTGTCCACTGTAACATTCTTTTTTTTTTTTTTTTATACTGCGTACCGGAGTGTATGCGCCCGGGGCAGGCGCCTCACCGCCCCACCCTTCCTATGGTACTGCCAGCAAGACAACGTTTGGCATTGACAAATGCTTGTTTATGTATATTACAGTTTGTAATCATCATCTGGACATTTTCTGATATGGTTTTGCCTTTGTACCACTTATAATTTTCAATAAAGACTAAATTAAAAAAAGGCCTTAATTCTGCTCCTGCTGCCAGGGTAAAGAGAAGAAAGCAAGCAGATTGGCTCTCTGTTCAGCTCCCTCTCTCTATAGGCTCTACAGCTGGCTAGGGATGAGAGAAACTGAATAATCAGGTCTGATGACCAAACAACTTTTTTTGGTAGTCTGAATTATTTTGCCAACTGCTAGTTACCTTCTGTAGAAGTGGGGGCCAGGATGTATTAATCTACTGTGACAAAACTGGTCTATTTGGAAGATTTTCAGCAGCCCCTGCCAGATTTCTTAAGTAGTGCAGAATTTCACTGTAAAGACTTCCTTTAAGAGGGATGAGGTCGTTAGTAAACAAAGACTCTGAGATACTATGGGTTGATTTTAGAAGGTTGATGCAGGGCTTGCACCAATCCCTGCATCAACTGCAGTGTATGGCAGAGCTGCACCAAACCCGTATGATGCAACACAACCCGATTTTACAAGGTTTGGAACACTTGAACATTTTCCACATTTTATGGCAGCTTGCACCAAAGCAATGGCGCAAGCCCATTAAAATGGGTCCCTACATGGCACAATGTTAGACTGGGGGGGGCTGGTCTAATTTGCCACATTCGGCTCAAGGGACTTGCTGCAGTGTTTGCAGCTGGCTTCTTCACAAAATCGCACTAGCCACAGTGTTTGGTGCAAGTCGCCCCTTGCATCATACTCGTAGCCACAAGTCCCTTGCATCACTCTTAAGTCACTTAAAAAATTGGGCACAATGTCTTGGCTACATCTAGGTACATTCTTTCAGATGCTAAATAATCTTAAAGAGGAAACTGGGACCCTGAGAAGCTAAGGTCAGATAATATCACAAGGGAGTCATCACCCAAAATTCCAGGTCTGAAGTGGTTTCAGCCAGTTGGGCAAACTTAAGTACAGGGATGTGATTTCACAGCCTCACTCAACAAAGGCACCAGGGAAAGAGAGAGGGAGGGGGTATAAATGCTTCAACCCAGTTTTCCTCACTTTCTTTTCACCAGAGTTTCTGTGTGAGTGGGTCCAAAGAGACAACAAGACTGTATTCTGTAAGAGAGGTACTTAAAGGGGAACAGTCAGCACCAAGGGCCTCCACATTGAAGTGTGGGGCCGACTCTAATGTGCACTTTGTGGTCAAAAACATTATGGTTTAATTACTGTTTACTGTAGAACAGTAAATTGTATCAGGCTAATTTTGCTTAGTTCTAGGCTGACATCTTATGTTACTACAAATCTCAGAATTCCCTGTAGCTGACATCAGAGCAATATGCAACAGTAGGAGATTCAATAACCTGCAGTGCATGTCAGAGTTATATAAGGTCTGATCTTTTTTTTTTCTGGTCCAGCTGTCCTCCCTGGGCTAAGTGTAGTCACAGAGGACTGTATGTATCTGCTGGAGAAAAGCAGACCTGGAAAACACCTGATCAGAAGTTATAAAAGCTCTGACATGCACTGTAGGCTTTGAATCTCCTGCTGCTACTGCTCTGATGTGTGCAGAGTTCTGGAATTTGAAGTAACAGAAGCTGTCAGCCTAGACCTAAACAAAATTAGTCTCATACAATCTATTATACTACAGTAAATAGTAACTAAATCAAAAGTTATCACACACAAAGTGCACACTGGGACCAGCCCCACACTTGAGTGTGGGGCCCTTTGGACTGACTAAGAAACAAAGCCTAGTGTTGACAGTAAGGTAATAAGATCTTATGACTGGTAAAGAATGACCTGCATAAGTGGTCAAACTTTCTTTTGTAATCCTGTGTGTGTACTGTTGTTTTATTATGTGTAAATAGTGTAAATACCTGAATGCTGCTGCTATATTTGGAGAACTAGTGTTTTGTAATAAATTAGCTGTTTTTCTAAAGACTGGAGTAACTGGTTGTGTGTGACTGTATTGCTGAGTGAAGGGTACCTGGATAAAGGAGTACATAATAAAAGTCTCTGAGAGAGAGTAGATTGTGTCCTACACAGAGCAGAGACCCTCACCAGGGGGAGACAAAATGGTAGTAGGTGGCACGAAAGTGTCATCAGAGCACTTTGGTCTGCACTCTTGTTAAAGAGTAGACCTTGATGGCAGTGATGCTGATCCAGATGGTCTCAGAGTAAAAAGGCCTGAGAGAGAGAGAGACATAGGCCTACTGGAGAGTGCAGTGTGCTCTGGCTATCACATCAGGCTACTCTGGTCCCAGCGCCTGCTGTGAGGTAGGAGCAATCAGGCTGTCAAGCCTTTGATATAGCCCCCATGCATGCTGATCCTGACTCCTGCTTGTAGCAGGTGGAGGGAAACATAGAAACATAGAATTTGACAGCAGATGAGGACCACTTGGCCCACCCAGTCTGCCCATTTTCCTCACCTACTGTAATACCGTAGACCCTACTTGATCTCTGGCTTAGTCCTCCCTTCCCTAACAACTAAGGTTCTCTTTTTGCCTATCCCATGCCAACTACCTGTTGGGCCTTCAAGTCCATACCACAGCCTCAGAGCCCACGCTGACTCCTGCTGCTGCTTGGGGGAAGGAAGAAAATTAGATCATGGGGCTCCGAGAGTACCCTCCCTTCTCACTACAGGAGCAGTTCATGCTAGGGGGCTAAATGCAGCTGTTTGGCTCAGAAATGGTGGTGTTTCCCCTTTATCAATCATTCCTGTTTCTATGGGTGGGGGGCTTAAGATGGGCTTTCAGCCTCTAAATTAATGCACATTGAGGTCCTCAGCTGGAGGCAGCAAAGTATTATGGTAAGGGTGGAAAGTATGTAGATGTATATATATATATAATATATTACGGTAGCACGGTAGTGCTACCATAGTTAGGGTCGAGTAGTACTTTTAAGGTTAAAGGGTCAAACTTTGCACCTTAATAACTTTGCCACTGTTCAATGGATTTGCCTGAAATCTGGAATGCACAATCAAAGCATATGTCTTAGAGTCTGCCAAATTTTATGCAAGTCGGATATCTGGCTGTGTGGGTTATTAAGTCAGATCTACCTTACGCACATTCACGGTTTGGTTGAATTTTTGCTCACGCCTACAGGTCGCATGGTTTGTGTGACTGGTCCGAAAACTTTAGGGAACGTAGGCGCAGTGGAGCCCAATGTGTCTTCAAGATTTTGTGAAAAATATTAAATGGTTCAAAAGTTATTCAAAAAACAAGTTCCCATTATATTTCAATGGGAAAAGTTAACAAAAAGTTTGAAAGTGTCGCAAATGCAGTTTTTACTTTCGCAAATGGCCCTTTTACTTTCACAAATCCACCATTTTGTTTTCAGTTGGTGATCAGAAAAATGCTTGCCATTTAAATTTGGGACCCTCTAGCAACCTAATTCTTTTTGTATTCACCTAGTCGGAGCCTGAGGATGCTAGCCATGTCTTTATTTTCGGGTGAAACACCCCAGAAATATGTTTTCTAAATTTCTGCAAAAAGTAGTGTCGCAAAGTAGTGTTGCACATGTAAAGTTCGACAGTACTTTTCCAGACTATGGCCAAAATGACAGGAGTTCTTTTCGCCCTACTGCAAAAGAAGCATTTGGTCTTTTGGGCTGAAATCTGGAGGGAAGGCAGCCAACATCTCACAGATGTGCTTTTCAGTGGTTTGGTGAAAAAATATTGCATGGCTGCCAAGTTACAGTACTCCGAAGTTGAAGTTTTTTTTTCCCAAAGACTAACATGGTGGTGTATGCCGTACCTTTCGGGGCTCGTATCTCGAAAACGGTGCGAGATTCAGAATTTTCATCATGATTATGACAAAAACATAGCCAGGAAGTGCATGATTCATATGACATTTAAATTTTATTTCTACATTGTATGGTTCCTGAGATATAATCAATTTAGTATTCCAACAGCTCATTTCTGCTCCAAGGCCCATTGTTATGCATACATTATTTGTACACCTGTGTTTCTCAATACAGCTGTTGGGGAAAAACAGGGTTTGTGCTTCTGTTAATGTTACAGTTACTGTTTTCCACTTGCTTTTACATACCCATTGGATTTTCTGTTCCCATGCATACGTCCGTTACCCTTTGCGTTCTCAATTGCACTTGTGTTTTGCGTTATTGTTACCATTTGGTGCTTCCTACTGTTTGTGTTTGTATTTCAGTTTGCATCCCAGTGTGCATTGCCATTTGCATTTACTGCAGCCCTTTTGTTTGCTTTACAGTTCTTTTGTTTTGTGTCTTCATTGATGTTACTGTTACCATTTGCATTTGCAATTGCGTTACTGTGCCTGTGCCCGTCTACGGTTTGTGTTTCCATATGCTTGCATTTCTTTTATGCTTTCTGTTTCCTTTGCTGCTATTGTTGCTGTTACTGTTACCATTTGCCTTTACAATTGCAGTACTGTGCCCTGCCACTGCATTACTTTCACTATTTCTCGATATCATTCTCAAAAGAAAGGTAAATTAGAGCAAAAAATCCATTTAATACATCAGTTAGGGTTGTTCCACAGTGACAAAAACGAGGAAATTTGGTGTTAGGGTTGAAACGCTGACCCTCAAGCCCCACCCCAACCGGCATTTGGGGTGCTCAGGTGCGTCGGTCTAACTCTCACCCCATTGTCCTATTCCTCAGCTTCTTTACAATTGTGATGGGTGACAGTTAGCAACGACTAACGACACCCCAGTGCGCGGTTGGGGAAGTGGGCTTGAGGGGTTCAAGGGGGTTTCAACCCTAACACCAAATTTCTCACTTTTGTCACTGTGGAACAACCCAGATGCATTAAACAGAGTTTTTTGCTCTCATATATATATATATATATATATATATATATATATATATATATACACACACACACATATATTATGGTAGCTACGGTAGTGCTACCATAGTTAGGGTTGATTACCCCTTTTAAGGTTAAAGGGTGAAACTTTGCACCTTAATAACTTTGCCACTGTTCAACAGATTTGCCTGAAATTTGACAGGCACAGGGTGTAACCATAGATCTTGGGATCTGCCAACCATTGTACCAGTCAGATACATGGCTGCAGAGTTATTAAGTGACATTCATGAGCACAATTACGTTTTTTTGAGCATTCTTTGCTTATGCCTACAGGTAGCACGGTTTGCACGACCAGTCCAAACACTTCAGGAAACATGCAGTCGGGGTCCCCAATGTGCCTTTTGAAGATTTTGTGAAAAAACATTAAACAGTTCAAAGGTTATTCAAAAAACAATTTCCCATTATAAGTCAATGGGAAAAGTTAACAAAAAGTTTGAAAATGTCGCAAATGGCCCTAGTAGTGTCGTAAATCCGTCATTTTGTTTTCAATTACTGATCACAGAAATGTTTGGCATTTAAAATTGGACCATCTAGGGACATAATTCTTTTTGAGTTTACCTATTTGAGCCCTGAGGATGCTAGCCATGTCTTTATTTTGAGGTTGAACACCCCAGAAGAAAAAATTACTCACCTTAGTAATGTTGTTTCTTCTAATGGAGTCTTGCTGTATTCTGACTATAGCAGTGATATCCAACCTTTGAACTGCCCCGGAGAGGAAAGAGTTAACTTTCCATGCAAGGCATGGAATGCTGAGCTCGAGCTCGGTTGAGACTTTGTCTGTTGTTATTTGAATCCAAACCGCCAGATCTTTACGAGCTATACTCACTGGGCATCCTGTGTGGAAACTGTAAACTCACACTAGCCAACTGGCAACTAAATTTAATAAAAAGTTTTTTGGTTCCAAGGCAAAGACTCAAGTCAGGAAACCCAAAAAACAAAACACAACACACACCCAAAAATAAGAGGGTGAGAAAAAGGGGACACCTCTAGGGTGCCAACATTGTTCCTGCCCACCCACATCCCAAAACCCAGGTTCTGAGAGGGAGAGGGGAGATCAGAATACAGCAAGACTCCATTAGAAGAAACATTACTGAGGTGAGTAATTTTTTCTTCAAACAACATGAAGTCTTGCTGTATTCTGACTATTGCAGACTACCAAGCAGTACCTCCATGGAGGAGGGACAGAACCTGCTTTGGGAACAGGCTCTGAAGCACTGCTGTGCCAAACCGAGCATCACTCCTAGCCTGGATATCCAGAGAGTAATGCTTGGTGAAAGTATGTATTGTTTTCCAGGTGGCTGCTTGACAAATCTCTAAGATAGGAATATCCCTGGCAGCAGCCAGGGAAGCAGCTGTACCTCTAGTAGAGTGAGCCCTCAGGCCTGAGGGTGAGATTCTGCCTAATTTTTCATAGCAGAATTGTATACAAGAGACAATCCACCTGGCAATAGATCTCTTAGTGGCAGATTTTCCCTTACCAACCTCACCATAAGTGAGGAACAATTGGAGGGAATCAAACCTGTGACCCTTGGTGCGCTCTATGTAGTAGCTAAGGGCCCTTTTCACAGCCAGGCTGTGTAGCCTCCTCTCCCCAGAGGAGGAATGGTCAGTGAAGAAAACAGGAAGAGAGACAGACTGATTAAGATGGAAATCTGAAACCACCTTAGGCAAAAACTTCCTATTAGTCATGAGGACCACCTTATCTCTATGGAAGAAGATAAAATCAGGCTCCACTGACAGGGCCTGTAACTCACTTATGCGTCTGGCAGAAGTAATGGCTACCAAGAACACAGTTTTCCAAGTCAAGTACTTAAGCTCTGCTGAAGACAAAGGTTCAAAAGGGGGTTGCATAAGCTGAGCAATGCAAACTTTATGGTCCCAAGCAGGAGCAGGGTCCCTGAAGGGAGGATTGGTATGCAGCAATCCCTTGAAGAATTTACAAAATACAGGATGAGCTGAAAGGAAGAGGGCTTGCCTGCTGACAAGAAGGCAGAGACAGCTGCCAGATGCACTCTAAGTGTAGCTGGTCTGAGTCCCAAGCTATTGAGATGAACCATAGTCCAGAACTGTAGGCAATCCAGCAGACTCTGGAGAAATATGCTTCCAGAGCACCAAATAGTAAACCTTTTCCATTTGGAGTTGTAAGACTTTTCTGGTGGAAGGCTTTTGAGAAGCCTTTAGAATATCCAGAACACCTTGAAAGAGAGATGCAAACCAGCAAACTTTAACTCTTCAAGAGCCAGGCCTTGAGATTGAGAGATTTGAGATTCGGATACCAAACCCTCTCCTGAGAACATGCTAACAGGTTGTAATTCCTGGGAAGAGACAGGGGAAGGTGGACTGCTAAGGACAGCAAGAGAGGGTACCAGGGCTGTCTGGCCCATTCTGGAGCAATCAGAATCACTTTGCAGGGTTGAGACCTGATTTTGACTAGCACCTTGAACAGGAGAGGGAAGGGGGGGAAGCATACAGGAATTTCCCTTCCCAATTGAGAACTAGAGCATCCAGGGGGACTGAGCCCAACACTGGGGGTCTGCAACAAAAAAGAGGAAGTTGGTGTTTGTCTGGGGCTACAAAAAGGTCTATCTGTGGAGTGCCCCATCTGGAGAAGATCACTTTCAAAATTAGGGGATCTAGGGACCATTCGTGATGGCCCTGAGATATCCTGCTGAGAGCATCTGCCAGGACATTGTCCTTCCCTGGGAGGTGCACTGCTATCAGAGAGGTATTCAGGGAATAGGCCAGAGACCACAACTTCATTGCTTCTGTGCACAAGGCCGATATACCGAGTGCCCCCTTGCTTGTTGATGTACCACATTGTGGTGGTATTGTCTGTCCTGATCTGAACTACTTTGTTCTGAACAGACTTGGAAAAACTTGAAGTGCTAGAAACACTGCTCTGAATTCTAAGAGATTGATGTGAAGCAGAGATTCTTGAGGTGACCACAACCCTTGGGTGGTCAAATCCCCAAGGGCTCCCAGCCCAAGAGGGAGGCATCTGTGGTAAGGATTAGAGAATGAGACTGAGTGACAAAGGGAACTCCTTGTCTTAGGTTGTCCTGATCCTGCCACCATTGCAAAGCCTGGATCAGGGTTTGAGTCATCTGAAATCTTGGTACTTTCTGTGGGAGCATCTGATGAGAATGTGGAAATAGGCATCCTTGAGGTCCAGGGAGACTAGCCAGTCCCCTGGCCTTAGAGAGGGTAGAATTATTCCCAGAGTCACCATTTTGAACTTTGGCTTTAAAAGGTGCTTGTTTAAATATCTGAGATCCAGGATGGGCCGCCATTCTCCTGTCTTTTTGGGGGTTAGGAAGTACCTGGAGTACAATCCTTTTCCCTTGTGTAGGGGTGGAACCCTTTCTATGGCTCTGAGAGCCAAGAGGGAAGAGACCTCTGCCTCTAGGGCAAGGGCCTCTGAAGGATTTGTAGGTGGAAAGGATCTGGTTCTCATCTTTGAAATTGTTTGAAGCTGAGAACCAGTCCTGGCTTACTACTTCAGGACCCATTTGTCTGATGTTAAAGACATCCAGTCCTGGACAAAGTAAGCCAGCCTGTTCTCACGGGTAGTGGAGAATTGGCCCGGACAAACCCATCAGGGTGCCTGTTTGGCAGGGGCTTTAGGCTGAGGGGTGGTAGCAGGCCTGCTTATACCCTGTCTGCCTGTCCCTCTGAAGAACCTCTGGGCAAAGGTGGAAGAGGAGGCCTGGGCTTGGTAGAAAGGCCTATGAAAAGGCCTGCCCTGCCCCTGAATGCTGCCTCTGGGGAGTGGCTTGCCTTTCCTTGGCCTGAACACTCCCAGGTGGCATCCATTTTCTTCATGTAGTTCTCTGTCTGTGCCCCAAACAGAGAATTACCAATAACAGGAAAATCAATGGCCTTAGTCTGGGTATCCTGTGACAGGCTAGTACATCTGAGCCAAGCCATCCTACGAAGGGCCACAGATGTAGCCATGACTCTAGATGAAACATCATTGGAGTCCACTGCAGCATGAAATTGCACCTTGGATGCCTCAATACCACCTGCAGCCACTTGCTCCAGCTCCTTGGCAAGCTGGCCAGGGACCTGTTTAGCTAGAGCCATCACAGTGTCCCATCTAGACTTCTTGTATCTAGCTGTGTAGGCCATATAATTAGCCTGCCTGAGTCCCAAAGATGCTGCCATGTACTGTTTCTTTGCCATGGCATCAATCCTCCTGGAGTCCTTATCTGGGGGATGTGAAGCCAACGGTATATTTGCCTTATCACAGGCAGCAGCCTGCACTACCCCAACATGGCTGCATTGCTGGGAAAGGAACTCCGTATCTGAGCCTGAAAGAGTATACCTCTTGTCCATTCTTCTGTTCACAGAAGGTATAGAATTAGGAGTCTTTAAAATTGTAAATGTCTGTTTCCCAAAAGACTTATGGAGGGGAATAGACAGTCTCCTGGACTCTGGGATGTCCATCATCTCAACATAATCAGGCTCCTCCTGATCCTCTACTGCTTCCTCCATTGGAAGTTGGAGAGTTTCAGCCACTTTTTTGTAAAACATAAAGTGGGAAGGGGACTCAGAAAGCCTAGGAGGAGAAACACCTGAAGGTCTGTCTGGGGAGATGTCCGGGTCAATGGGCACATCCAGACTTTCATAATCACCATCACTGTCCTCATACTCTCCCTCTTCCTCCTCCAGTTCATAAAAATCCTCTAAATTATAATCTGGAACCGGGTGAACTGACCGAACCGAGCCCCTAACTGATGGTGCTGGTTTGGTCGGAACTGGAGTTCGCGATTGAACAATCCTTATCGCTTTGGCTATTTCATCAGCGGTCGGAAAAGAACTTGTGGATCCGAACTGGCTGACTTATCCCTTCTTTTCTTTTAACTGGAACCGACTCCTCAGAGTCGGTTCTCACTTGCCGAAGAAGTTTACGCCCTGGTCAGAGGGCACTCCTTCTGGTTCGGTTGGAACCCGAACCGGGCTGTCATCGGGTCAGCGGACTTTTTAGCCTCCCTTTTCCTCAGCTACCTACTCTCTTTTCCAGGGTAGCTGTGGGAAAACTTTGCAAATCTGACAGTCTGAATCGAGGTGGTCAAACCCAGACAATAAACACAGGTGGTGTGGGGTCAGCCTTGGCAAAGGTTTCCCACACACTACAGTGTTGAAACCCAGTGTGCCCGGTTTTTCTCTTGGGTTTTCTCAGACATGACCAGTCCTAACCAAACTTACCTTTTTTCGGCAATCACCCAGGCAGGAACACCCTTATGGGTTCCTGACCCGTGCAGGTCATGGAAAAACCATAATGAAATCTGTTTTTTATAGAACCGATAAGGACCGGTTACCACACTCTAAAAAGCAGAACAAACTTTTTTTACAAACCTGTTCAGTTCAAACCGAACCGATCCGATGTTTACAAGTTCCACACAGAAGCTAATAATAATAAACCTATCTAGTACTCATGGTACCACAGACAGAGACTGAACCGACAGGTTAGATGGAAGAAATTCGGTTGAAACCGAGGGAAAAAAAAGACACTTTAACCGACTAAATTGAACCGAGCGAAGGAGAAATCTTCGGAGCGACTGTTCAGTGAGGTGGAGTAAAGAATCTGGCAGTTTGGGTTCAAACAACAAGAGACAGAGTCTCAACCGAGCTCGAGCTCAGCGTTCCATGCCTTGCATGGAAAGTTAACTCTTCCTCCGGGGCAGTTCAAAGGTTGGATATCACTGCTATAGTCAGAATACAGCAAGACTTCATGTTGTTTGAAATATGTTTTCAAATTTCTGGAAAAAGTAAGCGTGGTAAAGAAGGAAGTCGTACTCTGCGACACTTTCGCACATTTTGCAAAGCGTGTAAATCACGACACTACTTTTCTAGACTATGGCCAAAATGACAGGAATTCTTTGCCACCCTCCTGCAAATAAATGGTTTGGTCTTTTCGGCTGAAATTTGGAGGGAAGGCAGCCAACATCTCACAGATATGCCTTTTGGTGGTTTGGTGACAAAATATTGCATGGATGCAAAGTTACGGTACTCCAAAGTTGATGTTTTTCCCCATAGACTAACATGGTGGCATCTGCCATGCCTTTTGGGGCTCATATCTCAGAAACGGTGCAAGATACGGCATTTTCATTGTGACATTCAAGCCAGGAAACTCATGAATCATGTGAATTTTTTTTAATTTTTTTTCTACATCGTATGGTTACTGCGATATTACCATTTTAGTATTACAACCGCTCATTTTCTGTTCCAAGGCCCATTATTATGCATACATTCTTTGTTTTCACTGTGTGGCTCAGTGGAGCTTTTGGGGGAAAAATACGGTGTGCGCTCCAGTTACTGTTACAAATAGGCTTTACACTTGTGTTTCCTTGCCCGTTTGTGTTACCATTACCGTGTACGCCACCTTGTGCATTACCCTTTGCGTTTCCATTTGCATTTGCGTTACTGTTACCATTTGTGTCTCCACTACTGTTTGTGTTTGTCTTTAGCTTAGCATCACCGTGCGCATTACTATTTCTGTTGGCGGCCGTCCTTCCATTTTCGTTTGCATTTGTCTTTCATTTTGCATCATCATTGTTCTTACCATTACCATTTGCATTTCCAGTTGCGTTCCAGTGCCCGTGTGCATTCCGGTTTGCGTTTCCATACGCGCTCACGTTTGTGTTTGCGTTTCTGTTTTCTTTGGTGTTATTGTTACGGTTACCATTACCATTTGCATTTACAATTGCGATACCATCACCGTGTGCATTATGGTTAGCATTTCCATACGCACTTGCATTTGTGTTTCCATTTGTGTTTCCTTTCGTGTTATTGTTGCTGTTACAGTTATCATTTGCATTTACAATAGCGGTACCGTGACCGTGCGCATTACCAGTTGCGTTTCTGTATGCACTTGCTTCTCTGTTTGTGTCACTGTTCGCTTTGGCGTCACTTTGCACCTACTTTCTATTAACGCTTGCTTTACAATTTACGTTTCTGTCACCATGTGCGTAGCTGTTACCGCTTGCATTTGTGTTGCTGTTACCGTTACTATGTCACAAAAAATCACGTGGTGGGAGCATTCCATTCACTATTTTAGTCCTCATTCTCAAAAAGAAGGGAAATTAGAGGCAAAAAACTCCATCTAATGCATCAGTTAGGGTTGTTCCACAGCGACAAAAGTGAGGAAGTTCAGTGTTAGGGTTGAAACCCCCCTTGCACCCCCTCAGCCGGCCCCCCAAATCAGCATTGGGATGTGCATTGGGGTCATCGGTCACAACTCACAACCCATTCTCCTATGTCTCAACTTGTTCACGCATGTAATGAGGTGAGAGTTAGGGGTGACGACCCCAACACACACCCCGATGCCAGTTGGGAGGGCGGGCGGAGGGGAGTTTTCAATCCTAACACCAAATTTCCTCACTTTTGCTGCTGTGGAACAACCCTAACTGATGCATTAAATGGAGTTTTTTGCCTCTCATTATATATATATATATATACACACACACATATACATATATATCTATATATATAGATATATATATTAGAGGGGCGTGATCGCACCCCTATAGTTGGGGTTCAATGGTCACTTCAATAGAAGCATAGAAGTTGATGGCAGATAATGACCGCAAGGCCCATCTAGTCTGTCCATTTCTTTTTCTACCTTATGAATGTGCCATTGGCCTTTGCTCTGTCAATGGCCTATCTATTCATACCCATCTGTATTGCTCCCTTATGCCTAGCTCATGCCTGTTTGAAGCCCTGCACTGTATTCATATCCACCACTTCCTGAGGTAGGCCGTTCCATGCATCCACCACCCTTTCTGTGAAAAATAACTTCCTCACATTACCCCTTAATCGGCCTCCCTCCAATCTCGTGTTGTGTCCTCTTGTCCTGCTATTTTTCTTGTATTGAAACATGTTAGACTCTTTCACCTTGTTAATGCCCTTAAGGTGTTTAAATGTTTCAGTCATATCACCTCTCTCCCTCCTTTGCTCTAGGGTATACACATTGAGTTAATCTGTCCTCATATGTTTTCTGATGCAGTCCCTGCACAATTTTGGTTGCCCTTCTCTGGACTCTCTCAATTTGGTTAATGTCCTTGTGAAGGTGTGGCCTCCAGTACTACACGCAGTACTCCAGATGGGGCTTAACCAGTGTCTTGTAAAGAGGGATTATATCTCCATCTTCCAACTTGTGATACCCCTACTAATACAGCCCAACATCCCACTAGCCTTACCTACTGCTTTAGTGGTCTGCTTGGATGATTTCAGGTCATCAGTGATGATGACGCCCAAGTCTCTTTCTTCCCTTGTGACTGCCATCAACTTCCCCACCAGCCTTTAAGTTACTTCAGAGTTTCTCTTTCCTATGTGCATGATCTTGCTCTTCTTTGTGTTAAACCCCAGTTGCCACTCTTCTGACCATTTTGATACTTTATCCAGATCTCTTCTCATTCTGCCCACCCCATCTGGATCATCTACTCTGTTGTAGATCTTGGTGTCATCTGCAAACAGACAAACCTTACCCTTCAGTCCATCTGCAATGTCACTGATGCAGATGTTGAAGAGGACTGGCCCCAGGACTGATCCCTGAGGTACCTCACTTGTGACTTGCATCTCTTCTGACTGTATACCAATTACCACCACTCTCTGTTTTCTGCCCATCAACCAGTTTGCCACCCAGCTGACCAATGTCTGACCCACTCTGAGCCTACCCAGCTTATTAATAAATCTTCTACGTGGAACAGTATCGAAAGCTTTGCTGAAGTCAAGGTAGGTGACATCAACTGCTCCCCCTTGGTCCACCACTTTGGTTACCCAGTCAAAGAAATCTATGAGATTAGTTTGACAGGACCTTCCTTCTGTAAACTCATGCTGTCTTGGATCCTGTGCTCCTATGGATTCCAGGTGTTGCACTATCCTTTCCTTAAGGAGTGTCTCTATAATCTTGCCCACTACTGAGGTAAGACTGACTGATCTGTAGTTCCCTGCCTCCTTTCTGCTACCACTGTTGTGGAGTGGGATAAAATGAGCCCTTGTCCCATCTTCTGGGTCCTCTCCTGTGCTGAGTGACTCACTAAACAGTTCTGATAATGGCTCTGCTAGTTCCTCCCTTAGCTCCTTTAGTACCCTGGGATATACGCCATCAAGACCCATTGCCTTGTCCACCCTGAGCTTATCAAGCTCTTGTAGAACCCTTTCTTTTGTGAAGGGACTAGTGCACACCTCCATCCCTCCCCCCGTGTCCTTGGTGCTGAGCTGTGGGCCGTGCCCTACCTTCTCTTCAGTAAATACTGAGCAGAAGTATCTATTTAGGATAGATGCTTTTACATGGTCCTCCTCCTCACACACACCCTTATACCCTTTGATCTTAGCAATACCCGCTCTGGACTTTCTCCTTTCACTAATGTATCTATAGAAAGTCTTGTCACCTTCTTTTACTGTTCGTACTAGTGTTCCTCAGTTTGGGCCTTTTCCTGCCTTTCTACCTTCCCTACTTCCCTTAGGGAAGTTTGGTAAGCCTTCCTATCATCATACTGCTGTGTTCCCTTATATTTCCTGAAGGCCTGCTTTTTGGCTCTGACCTTTTTTGCTACTGTGTTTGAGAACCAAAGTGGTTTCCTTCTTCTTCTGCACTTCCTTTTCTCACTAACACAATGGAATGTTGCTTCAAGTATTGCATTTTTAATGCTTGCCCAATTTTCCTGTACCCCTTCATCTGTATTTCTTTTTGCCAGGGCTAGCTTAACTCTGTTGCCCATCTTATCAAAGTCAGCTCCTCTGAAGTCCCATAGTTTTGCCCTGGAATGGGATGATTTTGTTCTAGTGGTCAAATTGAACCATACCATGTGATGGTCACTGGCATCCAGGTGACCTTCTACCTGGAGATCTGTGATCCTTTCCCTGTTAGTCAGTACTAGATCTAGGATAGCCCTGTCTCTTGTGGGTTGTTGTACCAGTTGTTTGAGGCCCTTAAACTCAAAATTTTGCACTTTAATAACTTTGCAGCTGTTCAACTAATTGCATTAAATCTTTTTCATGCACAATCAGGGATCAAAGATATCTGGATGTAGCAAGTTGTGTTCCAGTTGTTTGCATGGGTGCGGGGATACGGAGTGTCAAAAATGTGAAAATGACCATGTTCTGTCAAATTCTTTTGTCATCGCGTTTCTCAGATATGGCTTGGATGTTTGATCTGAAAGTTTTAGGGTATATGGGTCTTGGGTCACAGAAGTGCCTTTTGATGGTTTGGAGAAAAAAATATTAATCCGTTCAAAAGTTATTACATTTCAAAGTTTCCCATTATTTCCTATGGGAAAATTTAGATGTGTGTCTCGAAACAGAATTCTTGATCGCGAAACAGGATTCTTGATTACATTTTGCACTTTAATAACTTCGCAGCCATTCATGTCATTTGCATGAAATTTGGCTTGCACCATCAGGGACCAAGGATCTCTTGATGTGGCAAGTTGTGTTTCAGTTGTATGTGTGAGTGCAGAGATATGGGCCCAGATATTCAAAAGAGTTGAGCCATGCGCAATAGGGTTGCACCTGCGCAAGTCCAATATTGCGCCATTCTGCAATATTAAACAGGAGGCAGTTGCTCCTCCTAAATCACGCTGAGCAACAGCGCAATGATAATGAACGCATGCACAACTGAAGGGGGAGGAACCATGCATAAATGGCGCAGCGTGATATTCAACAAATTGCACCATGTGCAATAGGGGAGCAAGCGGAAGTTGAGCCATAGCGGAAATGAGCCAAAATAAAAAGGAGCAAGGGAGAGGTGCAAGAACGCTACAGGAAAGGCACATTAGGCTGAACTCTAGCCACACAGACAGGGCAGGAGGGACACACAGGGCAGGCCAGGAAAAGGGCACCCTGAACACAGAGGCACAGGGAAGGTGTGGGGAGCCACAGCCAGTGCAGAAGGGGAAAGTGCCACACAGCACAGAGGCCACCACAGGCAGGTGTTCCCAGTACAGGGGAAGTAGCAGTGAGGACAGTGGGGGGGAATACAGTAACAGCTGCCAGGGGGGGTGAACACAAGCCAGGGACATGGCCAGTGCCACCTTCCAGATGGAGGCCGTTATGAGGGGGTGTGAGAAGGCAGGCAGCAGGGGGCATGGCCGCGGAAGGGTCCATTGGCGGTATGCCCCCAACAGGCAGTACCGAGCCCACACCAGCTTTGAGCTGTACAGTGATACCAAGATTGTGGGCCGGTACCACCTGAATAGGGCAATTCTGAGGTGGCTCTGTGATCTGTGCAGTGATGTGATGCAGGCACCCACACAACGGAGCCATGCCCTGTCAGTGGAAACTAAAGTGACAGCTTCTATGTGCTTGCTCACCATGGGTACCTTCCAGAGACCAACTGGGGACACCACAGGCATAACCCAGTTGGCCACATCACGCCACCTCACCCAATTCCTCAGTGCACTGCTGCCACATGCTGTGGAGTACATCCATTTCCCCAGCACACCAGCAGAGCACACAGCAAACATACAGGAGTTCCACAGGGTAGCACGTATGCCTGGCATGCTAGGGGCAATAGACTGCACCCATGTGGCCATACACACACCACCTGGCCCCGAGGGGGCAGTATACATCAATTGCAAGGGCTATGCCAGCATCAACTGCCAGGTGGTGT
Organism: Neoceratodus forsteri; assembly: GCA_016271365.2. NCBI lineage: Eukaryota > Metazoa > Chordata > Ceratodontiformes > Ceratodontidae > Neoceratodus > Neoceratodus forsteri. The sequence goes on along the minus strand of CM028132.1, from coordinate 1,087,980,682 downwards.
GCAATGCCAGGGGGCGTATAATCAATGTCTGTGCCATGCACCCTGGGGGAGAACACGATGCCTTCATCTGGCACCAGTTGGCACTGTGCCACAGATACAAGAGTGGGGAGATCCCCACTGTTCACCAAGTGGGTGAGTATGCAAACCCCATGGACAATCATAGGGCCTGGGGGGGGCATGGCCAGAGGTGACATGGGTAGTGGCCTACATGGCCCAAGGCAGGGCGATGCTGATCACCAAACTAACCTCCACCCTCTACACACAGGTGACAGTGGATACTCACTCCATCCCTGGCTGCTCACACCCTACCGGCGGCCCGTGACCCCATGGCAGCAACACTACAATGAGGCACACGCCACCACACGTAATGTCATCGAGCGGGTGTTCGGGATGCTGAAGGCATGTTTCCATTGCCTGGACACCTCTGGCAGTGCCCTACAGTATAGCCCCTCAAAGGCCTGCCGGCTATTCCTGGCCTGTTGCATCCTGCACAACATGGCCAACAAATGTGGGATAGCCATACAGGTTGAAGAGGGGGACAGCGATGGGTACGATGAGGATGCCTGTGACAATGGTGATGGGTAGCCCCGCCCTTGGGCGACGGGACCCCTGACTGTTCCGGCAGGCACAGCTGCACAGGGACACCATCACGGAGGAGCACTTCAGCCAACCCAGGTAAGTCATGGGGCCACGTGCAGCCAACAGTGGCTAAGGCACAACCCACAAACATACATGGACACACACCAGGGGTGCATGCCATTAAGGGAAGTGGCAGGGCATGGAACAACATACACAACCAGGGATGGGTGAGGACTAACATGCCAAGCGGACGGACACACACACACACACACACACACACAACGCACACTTGCACAAACTTGCACAAAGGGCAGGAGGCACACTGACCCAGAACGCCACCCCTAGCCACACACATGTCCACAGACCACCACAGCCACTGCCTGTCCATGTGCGTGTGTCAGATGCTGAGCACCATTGCACATTGGTGTACAGTGCAATGCAGGCATCATTATGCACATGCAACTGCGGACAGCAGCTGGGAGGGTGTGCAGATGTACTGTGTGTCCGCGTGCAGGGCCGGGTACCCACCCGTGCACTGCCCACTGAAAGACACAATGCACACAGGGCAGCACCAGACAGTAGCCGCATTGGGAGACAGGTCAGTCACGCGAAACAGTGCCCCGGCCACCACAGATGCGTGGGCAGCCCCGCCGAGACCCATCAGCACTGACAGGCTGATCACTGGCCTCATGGGGTGGCATCAATGGTCCCCAAGGGGTTCCACTGTGTGAACATTACCGTGCTCACTCAGGGGTCTGCAGCACACTGAACATGCCTGCGCCAGGCGTGCTTGGGATGCCCACAGCTGAACCCGGTGTGGACAGGGAGGGTGTCGCACAATGCCAGGAATGGGGGGTGGACAGTGCACTGCATGGTGTCCACAACACATGGGCACATGACTGTGTGCCTTTGTGGCCATGACGGCACTGAATGACTGTGCATGCCTGTCAATGGCAGCAGTCACATCATCCCACAACCGGGTCCATCCCTGCCAGGATCAGAGCGGTGTCCCTGCTGCAACGCTCCTCTGCCCACTCCAGAGCTGCATGCAGTGCATCCACCGACGTCACAAGCCGCATCTGCTGCTGGAATGATGCTTGCAGTAGGCAGGTGTGCTCATCCAAGAGGTCATCTGCCTCCTCGGCATCCTGTCCCTCAGGGTGTGCACGGCCCTGATGCTCAGCACCCCTTGGGGGTGGGCACTGCACACCAGGACCAGGTCTGGGCATGTCCACAGGTGGTGCACAGACACCGCCGCCACTGGACCCTGTACCCCCAAGCCCATTGGCTGATTGCTAATGCTGCCCCTCCGACTGCCACTCCCCAGGGCTCAGTGGTGCTGCCGCAGTGGCCGCAACAGTCCCACTGTCCTGAACAAACACCAATGCTGCCCCACTGGTGCTGACAGGCTCAGGCTGGGACTGTGATGACACGCAGACCTCCACGGCAGCAACACCCACAGCCAATCAATCAATCAATCAACAATTTTATTGTTCAGCAAGGCTAATACAAATGATAAATTACAGTCAGAGAAGCACCAAAATACAATTATTCCATTAGTCCATAATAGGGCACTTGTAAACATTTAAAAGTTCTAAAAATATGAACTTTCCTTTAATAGCTTATTTATTTCAAGTTAAAGGAATGTTGTTAATAAAAACTTCGCTACATTCTGTAAGATAATTTTCTCAGTACAAGTGAAGAGATATTCAATAATCTCATCTGGAGAAAGACTGAGACCACTGAGTATAGAGCCCAACAATTTTCTTCTATTTTGTTCAAAAAGAGGACACAATAAGATGACATGCTTCAGGTCATCTTTACATAGTTTACCACATTTACAGAAGGGAGACGTAACATTGTTTCTTTTCTGTCTGTATAAAATAAACTGTGCATTATAACTTTCTGTTCTAAATCTTGAACATACTCTCCTGATTTTTGGGCACATTAAATGTGTTAGATATTGCTCGAAACCCCAAAGACTTTTAAATTGTTTGTAATCATTATGTAATTTAGCCTGAGTCAATTTAGAGAATGTTAAATTAGAATCTAAATCTCGTATTCTGTATTTAATTATTGAAACAATCTCATCCCAAGGTTTTATGTGTATATCATAAACACACATAGCCATGGCCGCGATGTGTCCTGCTGTGTGGCCATCCTGTGGCACACATGTGTCACCGCCCATGCCGTTAGTGACATCATCATCTGTGATGGACTTGGCACAGGCCCCAGGCACAGCATGCTGGCATCCGTGGATGCCGGCACACTGGAACACAGGCAGGGCTTCCTCCTCACCTGTTACAACAACATCAGTGTGGACAGCCAGGTGGCCCCACTGTAGCACTGAGCCACGTATACCTGTGGAGGTGGATGAGCCCTCCTCCATCTCCAGCTGACTGTCCTCAGTGGACAGGCCCACCACCGCTGACCCATGCAGATGCTCAGGATCTGTAAGGGAAAGCAAAGTCACATTAGTGCGTGTGACCTACCCTGCCCCCCCAGACAGACCATGACTTACCATGCAGTGATGGGCCACCACCTGTCTGGAAGCCACCACCCGGAACACCCTCAATGGCACTACGCTGCATGCTTCCAGCAATCCTCTCCTCCTGTGGGGTCAGGTGTACCACCTCCGGCTGTCCCCCACCTGTTGCAGCTTGTGCTGCCCTGATGGCAGCCACCTTTTCCTTTATCCTCCTCCTGTCTGTGCCCATCTTTTTCTTGTACTCCTGCATGGAGCACTGGTGGCTGCCATGCAGGTTCACAGCACGTGCCACCTCCTCCCATGCAACAGCACGGGCTTGAGGTGTTCCCTGCCATCCGCTGAGAAGCAGCTCCTGATCCAGGTAGGCGTCAAACAGGGCTTCGGTCTTGGCCTTGGTAAAATTAGGCCTCCTCCTCCTCCCACCACTGTGTTCCTCCTCTCCCACAACTTGCTCGGTCATTATTTAGCCTGTAAGAATGGCAGTTGTTACCTGTGACTGTGTAGTCCCATGTATGTCCCTAAATCCACAGTCCACACTCCCAAACAGCATGCAACTCACCAATAGACTGCAGTAACCAACTATGGCCACTGCAGCCCAATGTCACACTTTTATAGTGCAACCCATGCAAATGAGGCGAGGCGCAACTTTAAGTGGATGCAAATTGCAGTGCTGCGCCATTGAATGGCTGATTAGATGATTTGCATATGATGGCTGAATATTGCGCTTTTGCGCTTTGTGCAATTGTGTTGACGTGCTGAACCAATAGCAGCAGTTCTGTAACATCACGTAGTACACACCTCACTGCACATGCCCGGGTTGCTGACGCAGGCGTCTGCTGCTCTGCTGACGTGCTGTGCATGGTAAGCAATGCAGGGCATGGCCACCATTGTTCCAGTGGCGCTATAGCGATGGTCACCTACATGGCGCTGTGGCACTGGGCCATCATAGGCGCACTGGGGCAACTGCGCGGTAGGCCGCTACTGGCGGTAGCACACAGGCAGCCAATCATGCCACACGTATTGGGTTCCAATGGCGCTGTGCGTATCCTTGCACCAGAGACCCTTGACCCTGTGCCCGACCTTTGCCCCCTAGGCGCCATGCATCAGGCATGGTTGCACCTCTATAGCGCTGTTCGGTGACAGCGCGATAGGGAATGGCAGCGCTGTACCATGCAGCATCTGCACGTGGGGAGCCGAGCTGCAGATCACCATATTTGCAGATCGAGCAGAGAGCATGGCTCGCAGGAGGGCTGCTCAGTGGTCACAAATAGAGCTGGCCAACCTAGTGGCCATTGTGGAGCCACACCATTGGCCACTGTTCGGGGAGGCACCCCTGGACAGGTCCAGGAGCCAGGTGTGGGAGGAGGTGGCCACTGCACTCAAGGAGGCCACTGGACAGGGAGAAGCACAGAGCAGTGCCACCACAGGTATGGGGACCTGCGGCGGAGGGAGCCAGAGCTGCTAGCCCACCTGCGGGCACATGCCAGGAGGGGCACAGTGCCATGGCCAGGTAGGTGTTACATCAACACGCTTTTATCTTCCATATGGGTATCACAGTTGTATGTGTCCAGCACATGGGGAGGGACCGTCCGAGGTTGGCTCTGGTGGTGTTATCAGGGTGTGGGGTGGGTGGGTCTGGCTGGGTGGGAGGGCACACACCTGGGGGCAGGGGGGGCTTTGCTATGGGATTGTACTGATGTTCCTCTCTCCATGTTTGCACCACAGGCCCGGAGGAATGGTGCCTTGACCGTGATCTGCGCTGGAATGAAGAACAGAGGGAAGCCAGGTGGGGTGAGGGTCCACACTGCCCAATGGACCGGCCCGATGATGGTGAGTGCCATGCCTCCATGATTACTATTGCATGCTGTATAACAGGGTGGGCAGCGGGGCATGACCACCATCCATCGACACCACTGCCATGCACGCAACTTGTTACAGTCAACACTGTCCAGTGGCAATGCATGTCTGGGAGTGCATCGATGGTGGTCCATGTGTGCACTGGGTACATGGCTGTGCCACTGCCTTTGCACCACATAGCCATGTCACTAAACGGCCACGGTGGTGCTGTGCGTGACTTGACCGGTGGGTGTGTGCAGTGTTCCGCATGGCTGTATGCACCTAGGTGGGCAGATCATGTGGATGTGATCACTGTGGGTGGTCACACATCATCACAGAGGTATGTCCCACGGCTGTATGCCATGCACAGTGGGCAGGCTGTATGGGGCTGTGCATTCACACCTATTGACTGTGCTCCCTTGTCCTAGGTACATGCCAGCTATGAGAGATCAGGAAGGTGCTTCGGGAGATCCTGCAGGTGGCAAGGGCGTCACTCGACATCCTCCGCAGGATCGATGACACTGGGGTCCTGCGGAGGCACCGACAGAGACGGAGCCAGAGTGGGGAGCGGCGCTCCCGCTAGAAGTCCTTCTGCCCCTGAAATCCCCTACCCCACTGGACCCACCCTCACACTTCTCCTTTCCTGTCCCGTTTGTCCACCCCTGCCCCTTACCCACTCCCACCTTGTTTGTGGCCCTTCCCCCCCACCTTGTATATATTTTGTAAATAGTTAACTTTTATATGTTGTTTCAATACAGTTATTTTGATATGAATACTGCGGTGGTCTCTGATTTGCAGCGGGCTATAGGTGCTCAGCTGCAGTGCTGTGCATAGCATCAGGGGTGGTGCGGTCATGTGTTTGTGTCTGTGTGGAGGTGACTATGGTGTGGGGGTAGTTATCAGTCAGTGTCTGTGGTGTGTGTGTTGTTCCCTGTGCACTGGATGACTGTGTGCAGTGGTCCATGGTGCATGCTCTGTGTCCATGGCACCCCTATCAGCCCGTCCATGGCCTGTGCAGCTGACACACATGCATGTCTGTGACCTGCACGGTCCGCTGGCATGTTAGTGGTGGCAGTCCATGCAGGGCAGACACTGTACCCGTCACACTGCTGGGTTGCCTTCTGTCACTGGTGTGGTGCATGTCTGCCTCGGGTGACACTGTGGCCTCCACAGTTGTTGTCCCACCTCCATACTGTGCCTTGTGTGTGTTGCAGGGGATGTGCACCACTGTCTGTGACTTGTGCTCCGGGAAATGCTGGTGGTGTACAGGTCCACAGTGCCTGTGCAGGGTGGCTGGCACTCCAGTGCCATGGAGGACTCCGGGTTGTGTGTACACAGTTTACATGGGCCCATGCTGGGGGCTTGGTTGCTCCACCACTGCGTCCCTGTGTTGTGCCCTTGGGTATAGGTGGGTGTCTGTCCATGCACTGTATGGCATCCGGTGTGGTGCATGCTTCCACACACCACTGTGGGTGTCTGTGCTGGCTGTTGTGGCCAGTGCTGGGTCGGGGTGTGTCATTGGGATACTGTGCAGGGTGCTGTACCACTGGTGGTGGTGTCCGGGGCAAGACCTGTCCCATGTGGGGTACCTCATGTGCCGACGCATGGTTGGTCACTCAGCAGTACCTCGGGGGGACTGTGCGTGGTGGCACTGTGTATGCCATTGTTGCATCGCTGTGTGCTGCCACCCGCTGATGGGTGCTTGTGGTGCAGCTGCCTTGCATGGTTCTGTGGTGCAGAGGGTTGCAGTGTCACAGTGGGGGTGGGGGCATGCATAGAGTTTCCTGCGGTGGTGGTCGCTACTCCTGGGCAGGGTGTCTAGGGGTAATGGTGCAGGGTGTGCTCTGCATTGGGGGGATGGTGTGGCATGGGATGGTCAGCCCTCCTTGTGTGCCAGTCACAGCTTGCTGGGGGGTGTGATGGGGCACCATGGCCCAGCTGTGGGTTGTTTGCTTGTCTCCATGGGCCAGTGGTTATTCCAGCCCTCCTCCAGTTGTGCAGTGCATGGGGTGTGGAGGGACGATGTCTGTTCTTCTGTGTGTTCCTGTGCCCATCTGTGACATGGGTGGTGGGCCCCTACCTCCCTGGTTGTGCAGTAGCATTGCTTTGCTGCTGGGGGGCGTCCCTGGTTGCACTATGGCACCTTTGGACTGCTCAGCTGCACATCCCTTGTTGCGCTATGATGCATCAGATCTGCTCAGCTTCCCCTCCCTAGTTGCACTATGGCGCAGGTGGTGCGATATTCAGTCGTCGGCTGTAGTCGCAGTTTGGCCGGCTCACTTTTTGAATATTGCTCCTCTTGTGCATGGGCACAATGGACTTGCGCTTGCTCCTGCTATTGCGCACTTTTTGGGTGCAGTTTGAATATCTGGGCCATGGTGTCTTACAAAATGTGTCAATTATAATTTTTTTGTCAAATTCTTTCTTCACTTATATGTTAAACTGAACATTTTGTACTTTAATAACTTCGCAGCTGTTCACACAATTTGCATAAAATGTGGCATGCCCCACCAACCACCAAATATCTCTTGATGTGGCAAGTCTCATTCTAGTTGGATGTGCGTGTGTGGAGATATGGAGTCTCAAAAAAAGTGTAAACTACCATTTTTGTCAAATTCTTTGTCACCTCATTGCACACAAACAGTGTGGAATTTTGGTCTGAAATATTTAAGGCATATAGGTCTTGGGTCACAGTGGTGTATTTTGAAGGTTTGGTGAAAAAATATTAATCTGTTCCAAAGTTATTAAATTTTAAAGTTTCCCATTATTTCCTATGGAAAAAGTTAGATGTGAGGTTTGAAACAGGATTCTTGATCATGAAACAGGATAAACAGGATTCTTTTTATTTGTGCAGTGGATGTCCTATACCTGGACTTCAGCATGGCATTAGATTCAGTGCTACATGGCAGGCTGATCAGCAAACTGAGTGACAAGAGAATAGGGGACAAGTTGCTGGGGTGGATCAAGAGCTGGCTGTGGAACAGGAATCAGAGAGTGGTGGTAGGGTGGGCAGCTATCCAATCTTAGATTTGTAACTAGTGGGGTTCCCCGGGGCTCAGAACTCAGACCAGTACTATTCAACATCTTTATTGGAGGCATAGCAGATGGGGTCAAAAGTAAAATCTGCCTATTTGCAATTGCAAATGATACTAAACTCTGTAAGAGGGTGGACACAGAAGAGGGGAGACAGGAGCTATGGGAAGAACTGGCTAGGCTAGAGAAATGGTCAGGCATCTGGCAGCTGGGATTCAATGCTAAGAAATGCAAGGTCATGCACCTGGGAGCTAGGAACCCAGGAGCCAGATATTGGCTTGGGGGCATATAGGTGACCACCTCAGAGGAGGAAAAGGATCTTGGAGTGTTAGTCAGGGGTGACATGAAATACTCCGTGCAGTGCCATAAAGCAGCATCCAAAGCAAACAAAATGCTGGGCTGCATCTCCAGAGGAATCACCTGTAGGAGGGAAGCAGTTATTCTGTCACTATGCAGGTCCCTGGTGAACCCACACCTAGAATATTGCATTCAGTTTTGGTGCCCTTATCTGAAGAAGGACATCAAGCTACTGGAGAGGGTTCAGCAGAGGGCAACCAAAATGATCCAGGGCATGGGGCAGTAAACATGTGAGGAGAGGCTGAGGGAGCTCAACTTGTATTTCCTAGAAGACAGAAGGAAAAGAGGGGACATGATAGAAACCTTCAAGTACCTAAAGGGTATAAACCGGGTTGGGTTGGAGGGCACCTTCAATTTAAGAGGGGTGTACAACAAGGGAGCATAGCCTGAAACTAGTGGGAGGTAGATTTAAGAAGGAATTAAGGAGGCACTTTTTCACTGAAAGGGTGGTGTCTGGGTGGAAAGAGCTGCTGGAGGAGGTAATAGCATTGAACACGGTGGCCAGTTTCAAGGGTGGGTGGGACAGGGTGAAAAAAAAAGTTAGAACAGGAGGAATCAGCACTAAGAAGTGAAAGGGGGTAAAATGGGGTAGGGTGGATGACCCCTGGAGGGATGGGAAGGGGGGGCAGCTCCAGGGAACTAGACTGAGCTGCATACTCAAGCAGACTTGATAGACCAATAAGGCCTGTTTCTGCTGACAATTTTGTATGTTCGTATGTTCTTGTGACGCAAGTCCCTTGTGTCAGTCTAAACGTTTTGAAAATTGAGCCCCATGTGTTAATATGTTTTCTGTTTCATTCAAAACAATATTTTCATAAGTTTTAATAACAAGATTAGTGCTTATCAGACAAAAGGAGGATTTAATTTTAAACATGGATTTTCTCAGCAGAGTGAATTCCCTACCTGTAATGTCAAAGAGGGGGACTTCAGCATCATTCATTTCAGCTGTTATATAGTTCATTAAGTGCATTTAAATTCTCCAGCTCTTGTTCAATCCATGCAGACAAATTCCCTCATGTGCTTCTCCTGTACTGGAATCTGAACACTTCTCAGATCCTGGTGTGTTATTCTTTTTTGAGCCAGCCCCCACATACCCACATGGTAATATCAAGATTGTCCATTGTGAATCCCGTGGCTTCAATACCTCTTGGGTTTTTCAAATAGTGATCCTTTAGCTGAAGTTTGCAAAATAATTTGCAGATGTCTATTTTTATTTGAAAATATTCTGGTGGAGACTGGGGTACAAAGTGGGGACCCATCGATAATACACACTGATTTGTGCTTCAGCCAGATTGTGCTCTATTAAATGTATTATTTCTCTGTGCCCTCTCTTGTCTCATCAGAATGTAATGGCCTCTTTCTGCATCACCTACCCCTTCCTATTTTCCATTTCCTCCTTGTTTGTCCTTCTTTTTGTTTTTCTATGCTGTTTTTTTTTTTATTTTTGATAAAAGCTCACTTCTGAGCACTTGTTCCTACTGATTTCTCAGTGGAGCTTTCTGAAGACTCACTATCACTGATCACTATAACTGATTTTGGTTTTAATGGGATGGATAGAATTTTAAGTTTGTGCTGAACTGCTGCTTACAGTATATGTACTCTGTTGTTGATTTGTATTGTACAGCACCCAGAGTCCATGGAATTGGGAGCTTTATACATAAAATGATCTATCTATCTATCTACCTATCTATCTATCTATGAAGGCAGTATAGCACAGTGGTCTAAGGCTCTGAGCTGCAAATCTGGTGATATCCAGCAGATCAGACCTGGGTTTGATCCCCCAGCTTTCACTTGCATACTGTGTGACCCTGAACAAGTCACTTAACTTCCTTGTGCTCCCAGGTCACACCTGTAAACAAGCTCTGGCTTAGTGTGTCTTTCCTGGTTAAACAATTTCCACATTTCCCTATCTATTGTGACAACTTGCAGTGTATTCAATTTCTTGTGCATTTTGTAATGTTTTACCTTCTAGGCCTCTATATAGTATTTCAGCTGAGATGGGAGGTCTGGTGGAAACTGAATATTATATTCCACAGTAGCCCATGCCTGGGGGTACTCAGCTAAGTGGGGCCTTTGTGTAAGCAGTTCTTTTTCCTGCCCTGTAAGAGGCTTTTTGTTTTGGGTTAAACTTCAATGGGCTGATGCTCATTCATAATAAAAATACATTTATTTATTTTAAAAGTGTTAACCGGGTAAGGACACTGGACAAAGGCCTTTTTCAGGTCCGACCTGGACATAAAAACATCAACAATACATACATACAATGCAAGAATACACAACTACACACATAAATTAACACATGTAAAAACATTCAAAGATAATGTAAACCCCTCCCCCACACTACTTTTCACAGTTAGCTACTCCTTGGTACCCTTGACTGGGCACAAACCACTTCAGAAATTGGTACCATCCCTAGCTTTGGGAATGTATACCAGGCTCATTACTTCTAGAGGTCAGAAAAAGGGTGAGGGTGTACAAAAGCAATACATTTTGACCAAATAACCCAGGTCCTGAGGAGAGAACTATTTGCTAGGGCTATGCTAGACCTATACTTCAGGAGTGGTATCCAGTAACTCCACACACAGGAAAAAAAATGTAAATGTTCAAACCAGGGTTGGGGTTCTGGAGTGTGACTTTATTCCAAAAGATGTTCTGTAAAGCAAGGGTGGACTCCCAAGGATTACACATCATGGCACAAGGCAATTGCAGAACAACAAAACGACTGTATCTGACAGAAACTCTACGTTTTCCATATTTCTTAGGACTTTAGAATTCTCTTAAGTGGCAATGGCAGCAACTGAACACACATTTCTTCTAGTGGAACTGGCCACAACTGAGCACACACATTTCCCATATGGCATAGGGCTTTAGAACGTCTGCAAGTGGCAACTGGCCACAACTGGACCATTTCTTCTAGTAGCACTGGCCACAATGGAGCACACAGGGGCTCATAATCAGCATAACCTACACCAGGGGGTAAACTTCTCTTCAGGCATTGGCCACTGTTTCCTGAATAACCAGGCACCCTTACGAACCTGTAGTGCTGAACTGGTTACTCCAGATGGGGGGCTGCCTACCCTTCACTTCCATATTTATACTCAGCCATTCTTTCAGAGTTACACCTTAAAAATTTCTTGTAAAACATTTAGGAAACTGCATCTCGGAATGGACTTTTAAATCCAACATATGAAAACACTACTCCAGGAGTGTAGAAATTAAAGTTCTGAACAATTTGCATTAATCTGCCTCTGGACCCCACAATTGTCAGCCAACTTTAAACTGAGAAAAGACTCAAACTTAGAACAGAACTGGTGTACCTTTTCCCTTTTAGTCAGAGAAACACCAAAGCACATGTACTTTCTTCAGGAAACACAAAGTCAAATCTACTCACAGTTAGAACCACACAGGCAGCTTCAAAGTCCTGGATCAAATAGGGGCTTGCCCCTAGGATCCATTCTCAAGCAGTCCTTTTAATCCCTCTGGGGATTTAAATTAGGAGCTCCTGCTATACACAGCAGTTTCCACCACTGCTCTTGGTAGGTTGATGACTTTCAGGACTAGGGTGAGAAATTAGGCTCTCCTCTCAGAGCCCACAGCAGCTCTCACTCCTCGCACGTCAACTGCTGACACAGAACTCCAACACTAACCCAAGATTCTAAAACTCCCCACTCACAGCCAGCTGCTGTGGCTCATGCTGCTGTAAGAGTTCTAAATGACCTCATCTCTTTCATCTCAGCTGAGACCAAGTAAACAAGAGACTGAGTAGGTGAAAATGCCATTTAACTAGTTATTCACCAGCTGCCTTCCCAACCTAGCACTGACATTGATGGGATTCTAGTAAACCCAGGGGACTGGGTGGTTACAATAACAAATACGCTTTGAAATTTGATTTAAAACTAAACAAAGATCCAGCAGAATGCAGTTTAATAGGCAAATCATTCCACAAAGTTGGGGCTGCAATAGAAAAGGAGCGATAACCAAATTTATTCTTATGCAGAGGGGTTTGAAGAGTAATAACTTTTGTTGACCTTAAATTAGAAGGGGGGGCACATGGACAGTAACTAAGTCTGAAAGAGGGAATGCAGAACCACAATGAATAGACTGATAAATCAAAAAAAACAAAATAAGTAAATGTAAGTCTCAGAGACAGCCAGCCTGTTTGGGAATATAAAGAACAATGCTGTGTTTTTAAAGAGCCACTGACGCCTCAAGAAGAACTTTGAAGAACATAACAGTTGAATACAAAGCAGCTTATATTTTTCATTAGCTCTGTATTTCTTACTTCCATTATTTATTACTGAAGTCAGATGCATGAAAACAGAAGAGTAGTTCCTTGAGGGTTCAATAGCTCCTATTGCTTCTTCCCAACCTGATGTCATAATACCGTGCTTGTGACATCACAGTTATTCCCATAGAAACAGACTATGATGTCACAACACAGCTTTATGATGTCAAGTAGGGAGTAAGTTATAGAGGCAGATGAGCTCTAAGGGATAAGGTTCCTATTTTTGTGGGAATTTCTTCGGTAACAAATAATATAGAGGAGAAATCTAAAGAAAATATTTGAAATACAAGTTGAATTGTGTCCAACTATTATGTTTTCTAAAGTTTTTTCAAAGGCATCAGCTGCTCTTTAAAGGAACAACAAGAACAAAATGACAGGTGTTATTATACACAACAGACAAAATATGAATTTCCTTTAAACCCAAGTTGTAATAAGGAATAGAAACATAATCAATGAGGTAATAATGTACATGTTTTGAGTGTAAACAGTGCCAAGGCAGAGGAAACAGTTTCCTGCTGGTAGTCAGCCAGGATAAAAAAGGCACTCCGTAAAACCAGGTTGGATCCATTCTCAAAAAGGGTGGTCTCCAGAGATCAAAGAAATGGTCCAGGCTGTGATGTCAGAGAGGTATGCATGATGATGCTGACACAGTGGTCAAGCCAGCTGAAGGCATTTCTCTCTGTGTGTGCTTGCTCTTGGATAGTTGTGTTTTAGGATTCTGAACTAGCAATATCATGGGTTCAAGTCTGCAATGACTCACCAAGTTCCCAATTGTGTGTAAGCTTCTTTTACACTATTTAAAATTTAGATTGTTTTAAATTGGGTTATTCTGTGTCTATCTTTCCCAAAAGTGTTTGGTTTTCTCTCTGTAGAAATACTGCATTCCCCATAGTTTTCAGTGTGTATATCCAGTAACATATGTAAATATCACGGTGTATTAAATGCTATTTTTATATGCTTCATAGAATTTGACATAGAAACCTAGAATTTGATGGCAGATAAGGACCACTTGGCTCACCCAGTCTGCCCATTTCCCTACCTAATGGATAAGCTGTAGATCCTAGTTAACCAACAGCCTACTTCTTCCTACCCCCCCCAGAATTGCCTTATGACTGTCCCATGCATGCTTGAATTCCACCACTGTTTTTGACTCCACATCCTCCTCCGGAAGGTTGTTCCATGCTTCCACAACCCTGTCTGTGAAAAAATACTTCCTTTCATTACCTTTGCACTGCCCCCATCTTCAAATTGTGTGCCATTGTTCTTACATACCTCTTTTTCTGAAAGATGCTACCCTCTTGGACTTTGTTGATTCCCTTGAGGTATTTGAAAGTTTCTATCATGTCCCCCCTCTCCCTCGTTTCCTCGAGGCAATACATATTAAGCTCCTTAAGTCTCTCTTCATATGTCTTCCGGTGCAGACCCTGCACCATTTAAGTTGCCCTCTTCTGGACTGCCTCCATCCTGTTTATGTCTTTGTGGAGACTGGGTCTCCAGAACTGCATGCAGTACTCCAGATGGGGTCTCACCAGCTGTCTATACAGAGGGGTAACAACTTCCTGTTTTCTACTGGTGATGCCTCTTCCTATGCATCCCAGTATCCCCCCAGCCCTCCTTACTGCCCTCTCACATTGCTTGCCCACCTTTATGTCATTTGATATGACTAGACCCAAGTCTCTTTCCATTTTTGTTGTTGTTAGTATCTCAACCCCCATTGTATACTCTTCCCCTGGGTTTTTGTTTCTCAGGTGCATTACCTTGCACTTCTTAGCATTGAATCTAAGCTGCCATACATTTGACCATTCCTCCAGTCTTGCCAAGTCCCTTCTCATCACTTCATGCTTTCTCTTACTGAATCATTTCAGGTATAGATAACTGGGGTAACGTGGCAAGTCTGTGATGAAGAGTCAGGCTACAGTTCCCCAAACAAAGGCAAAGTGTTCTCAGTTGTAACAAAAGGGCTAAGTTATTTGCCCCTTAGTAAAAATCAATGTACTGTGTGAGCAGTGGCTGTGGTGGGATTTGAACCTAGAGATACCCCAAGTAAGTTTGCACTTGAGTGATGGCAACACACAAAGTTAACCATTTTAAGCATCTGAAGAGTTGTGAAAACTGGTAGCAGTCAAGGCTGAGTTCTGAAGAGAACCAGTCAGTGACACTAGTGTTACAGTAACTTTTGTTTTGTGCTCCCCCAACTAATTGATCTCTGGCATCTCCACCAGATGTATATATGCAGCTCTAACAATAATCAGTTTTGTCTCTCTCAAGTCTGTGTTGCTTTCTTTTAACAATGTCTGCCTCGTGTTTTGTTATTCTGTTGTTGTGTTCCTTATCAAGCTCTTCAATAGCTCTATGATTTTTATGTTTAAGCAGGTCTTTTTTTAACTGATGCTATTTCTGCAGTGATTCCTTGAAACCTCTCTGTATCTTCCTTAATCAATAGTTTTATAAATGTTCTAGAGCACTCAGCTGAGGACTGCTCCCACCTCTCTGTCTTTCAACAATATTCCAAACTAAAGGGCAACACTGTTATTCTCAGTCCTCTGGGAGATTGTTTTTTCTCTCAGTATGTCTCAAGAGATACTACATCACAGGTAATACTAATTTCTATGAACATCCGGTATTCAAGCTTGATGAAAATTTGCCTTAAATCAGTTAGCTCTGGTTGTTGCTCTAAGACTTGTTAGGGTGCTTCTAAATTTCAGTTTAGCCACTTGTTTTCTTCACTTCAGCGGCTCCCAGATACACAGGCTCATAATCAAAGTTGGGTTGCTTGTTCCAGTAACCTGATTAATTTCCAGATGTCTGGTATCATACCTGTCAGAATGTATCTTCAATTGGGATGTCTGCCCCATTTTTATGTCACTATGGGATTACAGCTCTTTTGTGACATGTTTTCATTAAATAAACTGTTTGTATTTTTCATTAAATTCAACTCTTGGGATCTCAGTACTGATATATTTTACTCCACTCAAGTGTGGTGTTTTCTGTTGTGGTACAACACTCTCCCACTATGGCAGTCAAATACCACACAGTACCTCCATTCGTTACTTGGCTCCCATCCATCCCTATAGTGGAACACAGGAGTATGATTCTCACACACAAATCTTCACTGCTGTAAAGAGCAGTTTGAGGGCTTTTTAGTGTATTGACTTTGTTACCATGACACTGCCTGTCAACCTTTCTGGTGTAGGTTTTCTTTTTTCAGTTTTGATTTGTTTTCATACTATTCTTACAGAAGTTTTGCTACTTATCTGTCTCACCATCTGTGTTTT
The DNA here is from genome assembly GCA_016271365.2 of Neoceratodus forsteri. Classification (NCBI taxonomy): domain Eukaryota; kingdom Metazoa; phylum Chordata; order Ceratodontiformes; family Ceratodontidae; genus Neoceratodus; species Neoceratodus forsteri. The sequence continues at coordinate 1,087,964,829 of CM028132.1, read as the reverse complement.
GTTCTTACTGTAATTCATGTGGTCTACTTGTTCATGGTTTCCTATTTGTGCAGTACTTCTAACTTCTGTTTTTCAGCTGACAAAGACTTTCCACATCATCCGAATCACAAAGGAATTTTCACCAGACAGTTCCCTTTTCAGATCATTTTGTTCTGCTTAGTTATCTTCATTTCATGTTTGTATGTTGTTCTAAACCTTCATTTAGAAAAAAAACCTTTTAAAATAGAGTAATACTTTTTTACTGCAAATGGATGACATTACTCTAAATCTGTTTTTTCTTTTTGTTTATGTTCCCTCTGTGGGGGTCCATTTTGGATAGTGTCATATAGAGAATACTGGATGGGCAACTATGCAGAACCAATGTGTTCTGTCACAGAGGGATTCTGATTCCCTCTGACCTCTAGAGCAAAGCTTGAGAGGTCCATGGGAATTAGAACTCCGAGGTGGCAAAACACACTGGTTCTGCATAGAATTGCTCATCCTGTATTTTTTATTAAGCAATAAGGCATGACCAGGAGTTAGATTAACAGTCTGTTAATCACCCCCTAGGGGTGTAATGTGGCACGAGGTGCAGCCGAGTTCCATATTGCCACTAGGGGGTGAATAACTGACTGTTAATCTAACTCCTGGGAGTACCTTATTGCTATTATAAAAAAAAAATTGTTTCAAAAGAAGAGGGTTAAAAGAATACTTTTTGATTGTTTTCCTCATTGAGAGGGGGATTTTTAATAAAATAGTTCTTCCACCAGCAGTTTAAGAATGCTGGTTCAGAATCAGAATGCATCATTCTAGTCATTCAGCAGTGCTAAAGGATGGAATGCTGACAGGAAGAATCCATGTGCCATTGTGATCAGGCTGTACATGACAGTATAACATGGATTAATGTAAGGCTGTTGGGATCCTAACAGCCAATCAGACTGTAGCATTTCTGAGAACCTTTTTGTAATAGTGTATAGTACTGTGTGAAAAATGTGTTTTGTGAGATGTTTTGCTTTCAAAATGAAACTAACTCATGCAGTCTCTAGAGGTTCTAGAATGCTGTTCAACCATAGCAGGGTAGAACAGTATTCCATGGCCTTGGAACTGTGGTAGAACATCATTTTGAAAGAAATGGAATTCTATACAGAACAACACTGCACTATAAACTATAATTTCCTTTTTTGTTTGTTCTGGGAGGGGAAGAGAACATAAATTAGCCTGGAGGTGGTAGCTAGTTCATCCCTTCTACTTCTCGGCTTGCATAATGATGTCTGCCCAGGGACAGGACAGAGGTGCACTCCATAGAATTCTATGAGGCTATTTTTCATTCCTTTTTGTTAAGTTTTATGCTGCCTTTTGGCTTAAATTTTAAACCATTGTAAAACTATCAAGAGTCTCTGGTCAACCATCATTATGCAGACAGCTGGGCAGGCACACCCAGAAGTTGAAGGGATCAGCTGGCCTCTGGGGAAAATGATGGAATCACTTCTGAAGGAAAGAATTGTCAAGTATCTAGAGGCCAGAGGGGCACAGGACCCAAGGCAGCATGGATTCACAGCAGGAAGGTCATGCCAGATGAATCTAATAGATTTCTTTGACTGGGTGACCAAAGTAGTAGATCAGGGAGGGGCTGTGGACATGGCCTACCTAGACCTTAGCAAGGCATTTGACACAGTCCCACACAAAATATTAATATACAAGTTAGCTAGCCTGGGAGTGGGTCCCAAGATGACAACCTGGGTAAAAAATTGGCTGGAGAATAGGACACAGAGGGTAATAGTAAATGGAGTCCACTCTGAAGAAAGAGGGGTTACTAGTGGGGTACTGCAGGGTTCAGTATTAGGCCTGGTCCTCTTCATTGTCTTTATAAGTGACATTGCAGAGGGACTGGAAGGAAAAGTATGTCTCTTTGCAGATGACACAAAGATCTGCAACAGAGTTGATGCACAAGGTGGGGTGGAAAGGATGAGAAGGGACTTGGCAAGGTTAGAGAAATGGTCAAATGTATGGCAACTTAGATTCAATGCTAAGAAGTGCAAGGTAATGCACCTGGGAAACAAAAACCCAGGGGAAGAGTACACAGTGGGGGGTGAGATACTAACAACAACAGAAATGGAAAGGGACTAGGGGTAGTCATATCAGATGACTTAAAGGTGGGCAAGCAATGTGAGAGGGCAGTAAGGAGGGCTGGGGGGATACTGGGATGCATAGGGAGAGGCATCACCAGTAGAAAACAGGAAGTTGTTATCCCTCTGTACAGACAGCTGGTGAGACCCCATCTGGAGTACTGTGTGCAGTTCTGGAGACCCAGTCTCTGCAAGGACATAGACAAGATGGAAGCTGTCCAGAGGAGGGCAACTAAAATGGTGCAGGGTCTGCACCAAAAGACATATGGAGAGAGACTAAAGGAGCTTAATATGTATAGCCTCGAGGAAAGGGGGGACATGATAGAAACTTTCAAGTACATCAAGGGAATCAACAAAGTCCAAGAGAGTAGCATCTTTCAAAAAAGGAGGTGTGCAAGAACAAGGGGGCACAATTTTAAAATAGAGGGAGGGCGGCTCAGAGGTAATGTAAGGAAGTATTTTTTCACAGAGAGGGTTGTGGATGCATGGAATGGCCTTCCAGAGGAGGTTGTGGAGTCAAAAACAGTGGTTGAATTCAAGCATGCATGGGACAGTCATAAGGCAATTCTAGGGTGTGGGGTAGAAAGAAGTAGGCTGCTGGTTAACTAGGATCTGCAGCTTATCCATTAGGTAGGGAAATGGGCAGACTGGGTGGGCCAAGCGGTCCTTATCTGCCGTCAAATTCTCTGTTTCTATGTTCTATGTAGGGGCTGTGCACCCTGTTTTGATCATACCGTGCCTGGGGCACACTGGGTGCGGAGTGTCTCCACACCTCACATACATGGCACGGAAGCGCTACACACCTTCGAGCATAGGCCCCAATATTAGGCTCAAAAGAGGTCAAATTCCATTCAGGTTAATAGAGTATAGGAGCTTGATTGTTTAATCCCCCTCTCTGTTCTTATAACTACTGTAGCTGGTGTGGCTTACTTGGGGTAAAGTGCATTGGGGTTAGTGCCAGAGAATGGAAGGTTGCCTTAGGGCTGAATTTTATACCTCAGTCATTAATTTCTTAGTGTTTTTTCATTATAGAACATTGGGCCCAATGAGTTCCTGAGATTTGTGTAAGGACTTGTAGTCTCCTTTCACATTGTTAACAAATGAGTTTTGCCTTTGGCTTTTATTTATCTGATACTTTGGTGGTAAGTACCATTTGTGGTCTTCTATTGATGCCATTTTGATAGGGTTGACCAAGCCTCCACCTGCGCTTTACACGACCTGCAGTTGAAATAAGAAAGCGGAGGCCTGATTTCGGGCACTCCCTCCTTCCCAGACCTCTCAATGCTGCTGAGTGGTGCAGCTGGCCCTGGCCAAGCTGCTGCCTGTGCCCTACGGCCCGCAGTTGAAAGAAGAAAGCAGAGGCCTGACTTCAGGTGCTCCCTCCTTCCTGGACGAGCTGGCCTTGACCAAGCCGCTGCCTGCGCTCTATGGCCTGCAGTTGAAAGAAGAAAGGTATGGTGCTCCAGCTAACCAGTAGGATTCAGGTGTCTTTCTTCCCCTACTTCTGATTGGCTGCTCCCCCTCTGTGAGCATTTTCTTACTGGCTACCCCTCTCTTTGAAGCTCAGGTGGCACCTTTGCCACATTATTTTACTGATATTATTGCAAAGTTATTTATCTACTGTTTAAATTTCATAGCCCAGCTAAGTTTTAATGTTTAGAGTGCTAAGTGTGTTTTAAACAAAAATACTGTGCTGTTATACCTACCTTTTGTTTTCTATCCTAGCCACTCTATCTCCTTTCCTCTCCTATTGTTCTGTTAATTTGCTGTACCCCCCAACCCCCTGCTGATCTCTGTCTCCTCAACCTGTCTGTCCCCCTCCTACTGATTTAAACTTTAATTTAATCACAGCTCTTTCATTGATTCCTTTAGCAGATGCCCAACTTCAGGTGCTCCCTCTTTCCCAGATCTCAACGCTCCTCTGAGCAGTGTGGCTGGTCCTGACCAAGCCGCCGCCCACACTCTATGGCCTGCAGTTGAAAGAAGAAAGGTACGGTGCTCCAGCTAACCAGTCGGATTCAGGCACCTTTCTTCCCCTACTCCTGATTGGCTGCTCCCCTCTGTGAGCATTTTCTTACTTGCTGCTCCTCGCTTTGAAGATCCGGTGGAGCCTTTGCCACATTATTTTACTGATTTTACTGCTAAGTTATTTATCTAATGTTTAAATCTCATAGTCCAGCTAAGTTTTAATGTTTAGAGTGTTAAAGTGTGTGTAATGCATACTAGATTGACCAAGGAAATCAAATCTGCAATTATGGCAGTCTTTTTTCTCTATCCTAGCCACTCTATCTCCTCTCCTCTGCTATTGTCCTGTTAATTTGTTCTTCCCCACACCTGCTGATCTCTGTCTCCTTGACCTGTCTGTCCCCTGCCCACCAATTTAAACTTAAATTTAATCACAGCTCTTTCCTCAATTCCTTTAGCAGAGGCCCGACTTTGGGCATGCCCTCCTTCCTAGACCTCTCAACGCTCCCCGGAGCAGTGCGGCTGGCCCTGACCAAGCCGCTGCCTGTGCTCTACAGACTGCAGTTGAAATTCCCACTGGCACTTTGCGCCGGCTCCCCACCCACACCCCTCCTTCCATCCTACTTGGCACTTTTCTTATATAGACCTGTATTCATCACTTGTCTAAGTGTAGAGTTTCCCATCTGCTCACTTTACTCCAACAGCACTAAAGGGGGTTCAAATTCCTTCAAGGTTAACTCCCCTCTCTAAGTGCTCACTCCTATTTTACTGGTGCCTCCCCTTAACAGAGAGGCAAGGCAAGGCAAGGCAAATTTTATTTTTCTAGCACCCAATCCCAGAGGCTCTGGGTGCCAAACAACAAAAACAGACTATCAATACAATATAAATAAATAAATATAAAAAAATAAAATATCAATATACGTAAATATGATTAATAAATATATATCTAAAAACTGATGCTCAAACAGATAAGCAGGGTGCCCAAGGTGGACTAATATCTAAGGCCCGGAAAGGCCTGATTAAACAGGAAGGCCTTGAAGTGGGCCTTAAAAATCTCAACTGAAGGGGCCTCCTGAATTGGTGGAGGTAGTGAATTCCACAGGACAGGGCCAGCGAAGCTGAACGCTATGTTACCGGCAGTTTTAAGCCTTATCCTGGGAATCGCCAGGAGGCTCCTAGAAGAGGACCAGATGGAGAGGACCAGGGCGGCATGTGTAAGAAAGTCTGACAGGTAACTGGGACCCAGCCTGCATAGGGCCTTAAAGGTGAGTAAACCCACCTTGAAGTGAATCCTCCACCTAACCGGCAGCCAGTGCAGCACACGCAAGACCGGAGTAATATGACAGAATTTAGACTAGCCAGTAAGCAGTCTAGTGGCCACATTCTGCACTGGCTGCAGTCAGTGAAGGTTGCCTCCAGTGACCCCGAAGTAGAGTGCATTACAGTAATCAAGTCTGGATGTCACGAATGCATGTACCAAGGTGGGGAGGTCCATAGATGAAACTAAGGGCTTAACCCTGGCGATATTCCTAAGATGGTAAAAGCTGGTCCAGACAATGGATGACACCGGAAAATCAAATGACAATCTGCTGTCAAAGGTCACATCAAGGTTTCGCAACCTAGAGGAAGTCCTCAATGGCACAGATCCCAGGAATAAACTGGTTTTGGTGCCAGAGGATAACCTGTTCCATCTTCTGTTCAACGTCACCACCAGTACCTCTGTCTTGTCAGGGTTCAGTCACAACCAGCTGGAGGACATCCAGTCATTTATCTCTGCGAGGCAGCTGTTTAGTACTTCCACCATACTAGTTCCCGGGGCAAAAGAAAGATACATCTGGGTATCATCAGCATAGCAATGAAAACCCAAGCTGTACTTTCTAATGAACTCACCCAGGGGCAGCATGTACATGGCAAACAGCATTGGTGACAGGACCAAAGGCTGAGGTACTCCACACGACAGGAGGCTAGAGGAGAAGAAGAAATTCCCCATCACTACTAGTTGCCTCCTGTTCATTAAGTATGACTCAAACCAACAGATGACAGAGCCGGTGAGCCCACAAAATTCCCTCAGGCAGTTGAGCAACACACAATGGTCTACCATGTCAAAAGCTGAAGAGAGAATGAGAAGGATTAGAATTGTCACCTCCCCTCGATCTCTAGCCCTGTGGAGGTCATTGTACATCTGAAGCAGTGTGGTTTCAGTACTATGCCTCGCACGGAAACCAGACTGGAATGGCTCATAGAGATCAAAGGCCATGAGGTGCTCCTCAAGTTGTTGTGCCACAACCTTCTTGACAACTTTTCCCAAAAATGGGAGGTTGGAGATCAGACTGTAATTTGCCTTGATGTCAGGGTCTAATTATGTTTTTTTCAAGCGAGGTTGGACCAGCGCCTCCTTTAAGGCCTCTGGAATAATCCTCTCTGTCAAAGAACACTGGACAATCAAGGTGAACAGGCCAACAGTGTCGACGCATCTCATTAAGAAAGGCGTTGGTACCGGGTCCAGCTCACAATATGTGTGCTTTAACCTGGCAGCAACCCCAATGACATCCAACACCTCCACTGGTATAAACTCCCCCCCAACCAGACAGAACACTCTCTGGACAACCCAGATGATCACTGTAGGCCACTGTAAGGCTCATTGGTGGCACACCCCGCTGGATGGCAGATACCCTGTCCGAGAAGAATTGAGAAAACTCTTCACACAAGGTGTCTGGAAAAGTCTTTTTCAGCTGGAGACAGGCTGGATTAAAAAGCCTATCCACAGTCCGAAAAAGTGCAGTCAGATGATTCTTTCCAGCAGTAATTTCTCTGGACAGGAATTCTGCCTTCTTTTGAGTGATTGCTCCCTGATACTCACAATAATGTGAGCGCAGGATCAGTCTATCTGCCTCAAGGTGAGACTTCCGCCAGCAATGCTCTAACCTCCAACCCACAATCTTCATCGCCTTGAGCTCCCCATCAAGCCAAATTGACCTCAAGTGAGAAGATTTTTATCATTCAAAAGCTGGTGCAAGGGAGTCAAGTGTCACCATTATCACCCTATTATAGGTGGCCACAGCAATGCCCGAACCCCCTGCACATGTGCTGTCCACACTAGACAGGTCAGCCACCACCAGAAATCCCTCTGGGGTCAAATCCCTCAAATGGCAGTAGCTGACCATCTCCGCGGGGGAGGGCTCATGGAAGGAGCCCCAAGTGAGAACCCCAAAGTGCAATGATCAGAGCAACAGACCCAATCAATCTTGAGGTTACTAACCTCAAGCCCCTGTGAGAAGACCTGGTCCAACATGTGGCTATCCCAGTGGGTAACGGTGGAAACCTCCTACGACAGGCTCAGAGATTACATGGTCTGGAGGAGGTTACAGCCTAGCCTAGAATTCTCATCATCGGCCTAGGCGTTAAAGTCCCCCAGGATCAAATACCTGGGAGATTCCAATGTCTCGCCGGCGATGAGGTCAGCCACCTACTGCCGGAATTCCCCTGCTACCTCGGGGGGGGTGGTAAATCAGGAGAATCCTGCAGCCTGTGCCCAGACCCCCCTGCACTGCCACACATTCAAATGGACCCAGCCTTCCCACACAATGCACAGAGAAGCCAGGCTCGGATCTAAAACAGATGGCTACTCCCCAACCCCTGCATTCCACTCTGGGGCAGTGGCCTCTAAAACCGGACCAGCCTCGTCACCTACCCAGATCTTTGTAATGCATACTAGATTGACCAAGGAAATCAAATCCACAATTATGGCAGTCTTGTTCCTAATTGATCTGGCATTGCACAGCACTGCCCTCGGGGGCTTAGTGGACAGTGTAGTCCTTCTGGCTACCTGCCCACTTGGTCTGGTGGAAACCCTGAAAACAGGAACCAGGCACCTTTTGCTTCTCTTAGGGACCCGATGATATCCAGGGCACCTTCTGCACCCAACTACCCCAATCCTGCCCCCTCCCATAGTGCACGGGGTACCACGCCATATACGATCACTGAGCCTTCTCTTAATCCTGACCTTGAGACAATGAAGAGCTGTAGTGGGGAAAATGAAGAAGCAGGCCTTATAATGCTTTCTAAAAAAGCAATGAATCCCTGATCCCAATTTGCTTAAATAATACTTGACCAACAAAACAGATTTTACTTAAAAAGGGGAAAAAACCATGACCAACAGAATAAAGTCACCAAAGCAGCTGCAGTCCGGTGGTCCAGTAATTCTTGAGGTTCCAGCAAGCTCCGCTTTAATGGTCCACACTATCCAATCCCCTCCCAATTATGATAGTCGGGGGGGCCCAAGAACAACAAAAATCAGCAGCCCAAGTCCCTTTACAGTGGTCCAGTTATGATAATCCACACCATCTGGCCCTCCCTTTTTCAATAATCCAGGGAAGGGGGCAGGAAGCCAAGAGAGCCACGAAAATCCACAGTCTAATCCCCCCTTTCTGATGGACTTGCAGGGGGGAAATGACCAAAGAAACCATGGAAAGACACTACACAATGGATGGACAGTACAGGCAACAAGCCAGTCCTAAGAAGCTGGCTTCAGATCATTTGACTGCGAATGCGGTAACGAGTCACGATCTTCTCCTGGGAAAATGAGCACAGGAAAGCCCTCCACATTCATGCTTTCCCAGGAAGATCTATTCCACAGTCAAGCCTGACATACTCGCGGCAACCCCCCTGCACATGATAGTAAGCAGGGCACTGCCACAGATCAGTGAGCTGTGTAAGACCATCACCGCCACAGAAACAAATGCCCGGACAAGGACAGTTCAAACTCCAGCCCCTTAGCTCTAAATAGCACTCACACTCATCCAGTGCAACAGGTCGAGTCGCCGCCAACCACCAGCTGCCAGTTGTCTTGAAATCCACAGCACTACGGCCAAATGTAGAAGCCAAAACCTTGCAGCAGCTGAAAGTTATGGGATGCTGCCAACAGCGTACCACAGGTAGGGATCGGGGAAAACAGTTAAAAAGAAAACCAAAAAAAGCTAGCTCCTACCACTAAATCACTTCCCCTGCCCTACCTCACACTAAAAGCCCTAAACTAACCTACAATCTAGCTAATTGATTATAGGATTTATCCACAACAATGCTTACTATCCTGTGCCTATCCGCAATTCTCCTCCCTCTCCTCACCATATCCCCTACCACCTTACCTCTAAGCCCACCAATCCCCCACTCCTCTCCACTGCATTCCTTCTCTACTCAAGCCAAAGTTTTTCTTGGCAAGGATTCCATCCCCCATCAAACTAAAATGGACTCATTGTCCAGTCAGGCCACTCACCTCACTCATATATATGCCAAATTTGTATGCGCTACTACAGCAATTAATCGCATGGCCGCCTCCATCGCCTTGCCCCTTCCCCCCCCCACCACCACCCATGCCGTGGGCTCCCACTCCTGGTACAAAAATACTAAACTCTATTTCATCATTATTACAGTACTCCTACTCTCTGCTGGGGATATTAGCCCCAACCCAGGCTCTGCCCAAACTACTGGTCCACTGTACAGAAACTCACATCTTAACTCAACATCTTCAGCTACTGCACTCCTCCCTCAGGGATTTAAGATTATTCACCTTAATATAAGGAGCCTCCTTCCAAAACTCGACTTGCTCCAACCACTTGCTGTTTCACTAAACCCTGACATTCTCATCCTATCTGAAACATGATTAAATACAGCAAGATCCCTGACACTACCATCACTATTCCAGGCTATACACTGTCCTGTCAAGACCCAGCAACCCAGGGTGGTACAGTGGCAATCTATACCTCCTCCTCACTTCAAGTCACTACTATCCTATCCTCATCTGTCCCCCTCTGCTTATGAGGCACTAGTTATAAGACTATCCCTGCCTTTCTCCACCCCCATTTATGTAGCAGGAATTTACTGCCATCCTGGCCTCAATTCCACAGTCGCCCTCAATCTCGTCACCAGCATTACGTTGCACACAACATCAGGCGAACTTTACTTAATGGGTGATTTCAATCTCAACTGGTTGTCCTCCTTCCTGGGGAAAACATATAATGAGCTAATGGCCCTAAGCCATATGCAGCTAATTCTTGAACCTGCATGTCTCAACCATAAAACCCTCAATCACTCCCTGATAGACTGGGCCCTCACCTCTCACCCTCACCGTGTCATTCGGTCAGACCTTATCCCTGACACTCTAAGTGATCATCAAAAGTTCCCCACAAAATACTGATGTCCCTTTCCTATAAATCATTCGACCTCACCCCCCTTCATCATGAAATAACACAAACAGACTAGTCACCAATTGTATCAGCCAACTCTATCGACCAAGCATTAGTCTATTTTAAGAATGACTTCCTCAATATCTGGAACAAGCATGCTCTACTAGGTCACTCCAGAGTCCACAGAAACCACCTTCCATGGGTCACTCCTGAACTACTGGCCTGTCAAAATGCCCGAGTCCAGGTCTGGAAAACATGCAAAGTGACCAAGCTACCAAGTGACCTTACAGTATATCGTACACTATGAAACTCTTGCACAAAAGCCATCAGGTTTGCTAAAGCTGAATACTTTTGCTCCTCATTTCAAACTAACTTAGCCAACCCTTCCAGGTTCTGGAAGGTTGTTCACTCTCACTTCTCTCCTCCATCAAAACCTCCCACTCCACTCCTTAGAGTAAATAACTCCCTAATTTCCAGCCATACCTCAGTCACTACAGAATTCAACTCCTACTTACATCCTGTGCTACCATCCTCCTCTCATCCCTCCCTCCCTCCCTCCCTCCCCAGCCTGGGCCCAGCTCCTCCTCCCACTCTTCTCACCCCCAGCTGGGAACTTCTCCTTCTTCCCAGTCTCACCAAATGATGTTTTTGAAGCTCTCATTGCACTCAACCTTCTGTAGGTCGGTCCACAGATTGTCTTGAGCCTAAACTGTTATATCTCTCTGTTTCTGCTATTTCCTTTCCACTATCTGACCTTTTCAACCTTTCCTTCTCTCTTGCATCTGTCCCTGCTGACTGGAAACATGCTATGGTCCTATCCTTCTATCTATCTGAAGCCTCCTTTTTCACTCCCTTCCAAACTAGCTTTAGGAAAAACCACTCCACCACTACCCCCCTTCTTAGACTCACAGACTCCATCCTCACAGGGATGGGCAGTGGTCTAATTACCTTGGCCATTTTTGTCAACCTCGTCAAGGCTTTTGACACAGTCTCTCACTCCCTCCTTCTTGACACCCTTACCTGAGCTGGCCTGTCTGACTCTGTCCCTAGCTGGTTCAGAGCCTACCTTTTAGGTAGGACTCAGTCAGGATAGTTGATGCAATTTTCCCTCTCTCTAAATACACACTGGTGTGCCACAGAGCTCAGAGCTTGGCCCACTTTTATTCTCCATCGTCCTAAATGACCTCCTGAGAGTCTGTTCATCTTCATCCATACATATGTATGCTGATGGCACTGTCCTGTACACCTCCTGCCTTTCCTCCCTGATGTTGCAACCAGACTACAACTTGACTTTAACAAAGTTCAACACTGGCTTAGCTCTCATCAACTCTTCCTAAATGCCAAAAAAACAGTCTCCATGACCTTCGGCACTAGGCAGAGACTCTCCAGGCTAAACCCTCTACCCTCCTTCCACACTGTAGATGGGACTAACATTGAGGACACTCCTCATTCAGGTACGTTGGGGTTTTGCTAGATCAACACCTCAGTTTCTCTGGTCATGTTGATGCCATCCTGAAAAAACTGCGCCCCATACTCGCTGCCCTCTACTGGAACCATAGCAGTCTACCTCTTACGGCTCAGCGCAAACTTGTCCAGAAAATTAATTACCTATTTTTGACTACTGCGTTGTGGTCTACAGTGCCAAGTCTTGCCTAGCCAAATTAAATATTCTTTTTAACTCTTTCTGTCGTTTTGCTTTAGACTCCCCCATCCCCACTCACCCACCACTGCAACCTTTACCAGTCTCTAGCTTTCCAATCACTGGACATCAGACGTCTCACCCACTGCACCAAATTTATCTCAGAATTCTGGCTTGGCACAATACCCTCTTACCTATCTACCATCATCCACACTCCTCCCCATCACTTTCTCAGATCTATTGACTCTTGCACTATGACAGTCCCTTGCCACTCCTCAACCATAGGACAATCTGCATTTTCATAACATTTCCCTAAACTCTGGAACTCATTACCACCTCAAATGCATCATTCCTCATCCCCCTCATCCTTATCCTCTGTCCTACTAAACTACCTCTTTCTCCAAACTGCTTCTGCTCCTAATCAATCTTCCTCAACTCTCACGCTGCTGTTCTATGTCTACTCACTCTTATGCTCTACCTGTGCAAAACGTTATGTCTCCTGTTGCCATCAATTGTGCAATTATCCCATTCATCTTTTTTAGATATTGTATTGTATAGTATCGTATTGTATTGTATTGTATTCTATGTAACCAGCACTGGCAAATGTACTTATGCCTTCCTCCTGTAACCCCCTCTGCCAGGATGCATCTGGAGACAAGCACTCCTGATTGCACAGTGTGCCTTTCTGATGAAACTTTTCAATAAATAAATACATTTTTAGGAAGGCTATGGTTCTTTAAAATACTGCTAAAAAAAGGGATCTTGGGTCTTAATTTGAGTCTCTGGCTGACATATTGCAGGGACGTGCTACTGGTGTAGCCCCTCTCTAGTTGGAGTGACAATTGTGGTTTGGTGTACCCTAGAATGGGATACAGAAAAGGCCTGCTTTTTGATGACAGATAATTGCCCTTTAAGGATTTTTCATCAAGTTCTGCTGGTCTCCCCTCTCGGACACTTGCACCCTGGAAAACCATCCCTGTTTGGTCTCTGGGATAGATGGGTAATCTTGTAAGTTCTATTGCCCCTTTGTATGATAGTTGTGTTGATGGAATAAGAGTTAAGTCTGTTTAACCTGGTAGTCATGGTACTTTGCTTAAGTGAGTAAATTTTGCATTTTACCCAGTGGAATCTTTTGACTCTAAACACATGTATACATAGCACTGCTCTGTTGCATGACCTGCCTCCATGAGGGTAGCCTGTGATGATAGCACATATAAATGAGCGACTGTATCAACAATGACTCATTTATAGTGCTATCATGATCCGCTATCCTGCAAGGGTAGCGAAGGAATAGCGTACAGAGTGACCAGAAGGGGAGGGATGGGGAACTGTATGGGAGGGATAGGAGGGAGGGTTCAGGAGGATAGCTGAGCCTGCTGCAACCGAGCCAGCCCTGTGGTGTGGTGGTGTGGTGGTGGTGAGGGGGACTGGCTATGATGCAGTAGGAACTGGGTTCGGGACTCACTGGGGGTAGTAGTTTCTCTGCTGCTTGCGACTGTGCATTTTTTTAATTTTTTTTTTTTATGAATTTCTCCCCCTCTTCATGTTGCACCCCCCTGGAGTTGAGAATCCTTAGTAACGGGGGTTACTGGGGGAGAAGCCCCCCATGAGGGGGGTTTGGGGGTGCAGCCTCCCCCCACGAAAACACTTTAATGCACCGGATGTTCATTCGCTGAGACATGTATATCATCGAAATGATTTTCGGCGATATACATTCACGGTGATAGCGATCGCTGTTTTTCAGTTGCTATCATCACATGGAACCATCTGTGAAGAAGCACACATGCATGAAACTGGTTGGGGTGTTCTGTGAAGCTCAGTTTGAAATCCTGATTGCCACTGAACTTGTTAGTAAACATTAACTTTCTACACAGCACTGCAATACATTTTATGTTGAGCAAGTGTTTGGCGTCGGTGCTAGTCTTTTGTGGCTGTGATGTCTAAGTGTTGACCTGGCATGTCAATGAGTGGAGCATCTTTCCTGGCTTTGAACTGGTTGTTGCTACTATATGATCCTCTGACTGGGCTCCAACTGGGATGTAGTTAAAAGACTCAGTCTGGACCTCTGGTTCCTGCTCACAATTCAATTGGTCCAAGAAGAGTGCAGCATGGTGGAGTCTCTGTCCAGAAAATGTTTATTTATTTTGAAACAATGAGTGTCATGGCCTGGCCTGTGTGCCCAACTTTCTCTTCTCTCCACTGGGGTCAGGCAAACAGTAGGAATGTCTGTATGTACTCCTGCAGTCTACTGCTGTTAATGGCTTCAGTTGGTACTTCCTGATCATCTGCCAGGTTGATGCTTTACATGAACAGGTATCATTGGTGATGAACTAACAGTGTAATAGTACTCAACTGAACTAACAGTTTTAGTTGAGCATTTAGAAATCTGAGAAATCAGCTAATTTATATATTTTAAAAGTGGCCCACTAGATGAATGCTTTCACCAGGCTGAATGTAGTCTGAAAGCAAACACTTGAAATAAGCACTTGAAATCAGGAGGATTTTTCTCTAAACTCAGCATGAGCTGAATTTCCAATTGGCTCAGTAAACTAATTGACATACCCAAGCAGCACATAATTATCTGCTCCTACTAGTCTTACTACTGTACTGTAAAACAATGGAAATTTTAAGGTTTTATAATAATTCTGAAATTACAGTAAAAGTTTAGACAAGGAAAGCAACTGAATGTAACCACAAGACAAGAATCATGTATTAAAGCTCACCATAAACTACAAGTACTCCTCCGTGGAGGGTTTTAAATATAAATCAGAATGCACGCTCGTAAAACAGTCATTTTTAGGAATTGTTTCACCAAATTTTCAACATAGCCATTTTAAGACCTCTGCTCATGAACAGTGTCATTTTGATTTTCTTAATTTGTCCTGTACATTGATTTCGCACACCGACTGCGCCATTGTGTGCTACATGGGCTCAAACACATTTTGGGTGAGATGTGAAAAATGACAGCTCTACTACTCATAAGAAGGTGTGATAAAATGGCAATGTCAAAATTTGGAGTGAAAATATTGAAAATTCAGCGAACTTACAAGCCTGCGTAGGAACTGTACAATGCGCTCGAAACAGTCATTTTTGATTTTTACATTGCATCATCAGACCTTCATGAATGATGACATTGCCATGGCGTTATTCAGGCCTGAAGGGTGATCATGCAGTGACTATGCAGTGACTGCGAAATCACCTTTGGGCCTGAATAACGCCATGACAGTGACATCATTCATGAGAAGGGTCCCAAAACCCCATGTTGAAAATTTGGTGCAAAAATTCAAAAATGCCTGAGATATGCAATAAAGTTGAAAACCCCTATCTAGCCCATTATACAGCTTCACGGCATTTCCTCAGTTCGCGGTCGGCTTTGAAGAGTGCAGACATGTCCCCGGTCCACCGAAGATTGTTGCGCCGAGCTCCGGAGGTAAGTATGGGGTGAGGGGTTGTGGGAAGGCAGGGTGCGCAGTGGGTGGGTGCGGGTTGTGGGAGGAGGGGCTGGGAGAAGCGCCGTGGGACCGTTTTTATTTTGCAGGTTAAAAAAAGACGACATGGCACAAGGACGGCTGGGGGGGCCATGGAGCCGATGGAGGATTGGGCACCCCCGTTGGCCATATGATCAGTTGCTACACTGGGGTGGTCTCCCAGCATGGCACCCAGTACTCGGGGGGGGTGAGGACAGTGGAGCCGATGGGGGATTGGGCACCCCCGTCGGCTATTCTGTCAGTTGCCACACTGGGGTGGGCACCCAGCGTGGCATGTGGAAGGCTTGGGGGGGAGCGCAGCACTAGCCGATGGGGGATTGGGCACCCTCGTCGGCTATAGGTGTGTGCGGGGGGGAGGGCAGCATGCAGTATGCGTGCGTTTCTGTGTGTGTGTGTGTGTAGGGGGAGCTGTGCATGAGCCGATGATATCTTATCGCTGCTCACTGAAGCATAGCTTCCCCTTTCAACTGTATGCTACTGCAGTTTGGATCTTGTCATAGACAGCTCCAGCATGAATTGGCTTACAGGGGCCGCGCCTGCCAACACACTGACTGAATTGGAGGAGGAGGTGACACACCTCCGAAATCTCGGATGATGGCACTGTGTTTCTTGCACATGCATGCAAGCAAACATAAAAAATGGAACAGGAGTTTATATTAAAGGGTATAATGGATAACACACAGCATGGATTTAGAAGAGGTAGATCGTGCACGACAAACCTGGTTACCTTTTATGAGAACATCAGTTTTAGCCTGGACAGAGGCATCCCAGTGGATGTTGTCTTTCTTGATTTTAGAAAGGCATTCGACAAGGTGTCACACAATTTATTAATATCAAAATTAGTTAAGCTGGGAATTAATAGATATACTGTCAAATGGGTTGAGACCTGGTTGAGGGATAGATCTCAGTGTGTAAGGATAGGAGACTCAGTCTCTGCTTGTATTTCAGTTACAAGTGGAGTGCCTCAGGGCTCGGTCTTGGGTCCTATTCTGTTTGGTTTATTTATTGGAGATCTACAATCTGGGGTATCTTGTCAGTTAAGTAAATTTGCTGATGATACTAAAATCTCATCAGAAGTGGATACTGAAATGAAAATTAATCTCTTTAAAAAAGATTTGTTGATTATTGAAAATTGGGCTAAAGAAAATGGTATGTGCTTTAATACAGAAAAGTGCTCGGTTATGCATTTGGGAAAAAAGAACCCCATGGCTGATTACACATTATATGGGAATAAAATAAAGACAGGATGCTATGAACAAGATCTGGGAGTAACTGTAAATAATAAATTTGATTGCAGTAACCAATGTAATAAAGTCATTCGAACGGGGAATCGTATTATTAATGCAATAAAAAAAGCCTTTATATCACGTAACAAAGAATGTATTATTAAATTATATACAACATATGTTAGACCACACAGAGACTACGCAGTATCCTTTTGGGCACCATACTTAGAA
The DNA here is from genome assembly GCA_016271365.2 of Neoceratodus forsteri. Lineage (NCBI taxonomy): Eukaryota > Metazoa > Chordata > Ceratodontiformes > Ceratodontidae > Neoceratodus > Neoceratodus forsteri. Next base: position 1,087,947,993 of record CM028132.1, on the reverse strand, counting down.
AAAGATAAAAAAATGGTAGAGAGTCTTCAGAGAAGAATGACTAAATTAATACCAGAAATAAAATATTTACCATACTTGGATAGGGTAAAAGCATTGGGATTATACGATTTACAGACTAGACGTGATAGAGGAGATTTGTTGTTATTATTTAATATTTTAAATGATGAAAGCCTTATGAAGTTATGTGGACTAACGTATTTAGACAAAGTATATGGATTGAGGTGTAATAATAGGCAAATAAAAATAACTAAGGCATTCACCAACAAGAGGAAATATTACTTTACTATGAGAGCTGCGGTTCTTTGGAATTCCATGCCACAGTATATAGTGAATCAAACTTCATGTAATCAGTTTAAATTAGAATTAGATAGGTTCCTGTTGGATAGTTCAATTTGATATCCCCCACTCGTGTGGGGAAAGTGGTCTCGACGGGCCTAGTGCCTGCTTCCACTTTAAAAATACCGAGTAATACCGAGTAAACCTAAATGGCACCTACTGTTTAAAAGAAAATGATGTGCTTAGGTAAAAGATGCCTCTTAAACACAGAAGCTTAACCAAATGAAAATTAAAGTTTCTGATATTTGTATAAACTTATCCTTTAAAGATTTATGATGGTCCAGTGCTAACTGAAAGTTCAGCCTCAGCAAATTCAAAACAGTTTCGTATCCCAGCTTGTTGAATGTAAACTAATTTGAATGAGAAAATGTCATTGCCCATTCAACTAACATTTAACTGATGCCTACAGTAGCTGGCCGTTAGTTAAGTACCCTGGTTGAGCACTCTATGAATTTTTTTTCCACAATGGTCAGGCTGGTAAATGACCAGGGAGCCAGCCAGCCTCAAATGCTCCACTTGTAGAGCTACAGTACAGTATGTGTGTGACCAGATTAAATCCAAAAACAAATGGTTTGATATATTTTATTGGACCAACATAGATGTTACAAAAAGAACAAAGTGCTTTAGCTTTCTTACCAACCAAGTCCTTCCTCGGAAGCTTATGACAGTCGCCCAGAAAATCACATACTATTAACACCCAGATCGTGCATTAAAGAAAAACTCAGAAATAATTCTATTGGTTTAAAATAATTATTTAAACCATAACTGAAGTTTGCATCAGAGAAACTAGATAGCACCAGTTTACCTTTAGCTGAGGAGCCTTTCAAGGTCAAATGTCACCAAAATAAGATAAAAACACTTCGAGCAGAGAATTCCACTAACATAAATTCTAATGTCATAAGCTTCCAAGGAATGACTTGGTTGGTCAGAAAGCTAAAGCACTTTGTTCTTTTTGTAACAGCTATGTTGGTCCAATAAAAGGTATCAAACCATTTGCTTCTGGATTTGTTCTTACAAGGACCAATACTACAACTAAACAATTTGACCAGAATAAGGGAGGCTGGGACAGGTTTTCTATCTGTCTGTCTGTATCTGTCTGTCTATCTATCTCTATATATTTATATATATATGCATACACATATGTACAATGTATATATTATAGGGGTGCAGTAGCACCCCTATAGTTAGGGTTGAGTAGGGTGTTCCATGTGAACCCCCTAACTTTGCACCTTAATAGCTTTGGCAGCATTTGACAAAATTAGCTGAAATTTTGCATTGCGCTGGCTAAGTGTAAAGGGTCTAAATCTGTGGAAAGGTTTGTGACGGCAGCTTGTGCGTGCGGTTTCTGAGATATGCATATGTCATTTTCCCGTAGGCATCTATTTTTTTTCCTGTACTTAACATGGAATCTGATTTTTCTGTCATGTACAGTCTACATGGAATGGATTTTTTTTCCCAAAATTTTCAGGGTAGAAGCATGGTGTGCCAAGGTAGTGCCTCTGGAAGGTTTAGTGAAAAAATATTAAATGATTCCAGAGTTAAAGATTTAAAGTTTTGTTTTTTCCTGTTCTGAGCATGGTCAGTAAGGTTTTTGGCATAATGTTCTGATACAACACCAAAAATTCTGTCTCACAAGATCATTTTTTGTTTTTCACCACTTGCTTCTCACAGCACCACTTTTTTTTTTTTTTATTATTGCCAGAAATACCTTTTCTGGGTACCCTAAAATCCAGGCTGCCCAGCTCAGTGAGAGGAGCCAGTCACCCATGTTCTCTGTATGAGAAAAGTGGGACTTTCTTGAATGTTAAAGCTGCAGGTTGAAGTTGTATTGTCTTCAGCTGAAACAGTGAGCTTGCAATCCCCTGTTTCCTGTCTGTCTGTCTGTCTATCTATCTATCTAATCTGTTTAACTATGTAACGTGAAACTGTGCATGAATGCTGATGTCTTGTCTTGTAGCAGCCCACCTTACCAGTTTCCTTTAAACACCCCAGTGTGGGTATCATGAAAGAACTGCAACCCATCAATATGGTTGAACTCTGAGACACTGACTTGGGTGATGTTGCCATTGTAGTTATTCTCATTTACTGCGTGCCTAAATTTGGCACACTGACCATATCTCAATAGAATACTCAGTGAGAAGGGATGGAATGTAGCAGTGGAAGTGATAGAGGGTGTGACTGAAAATCCATCTTCATTTCCAGGGATTCAAATTGTTGTTGCTGGTATACCTTCTTCTGCATTATTACAAGGTGTGCCTACAGGTGTGTGCTAACAGATTACTGCTGTAATCTTCTGATTCAAATTGACTTTTGCAAGGTATATCTTCTGTTACTGCTTTATTTTTCTCTGGAGCAAAGTGTTTCTTACAGGGTATATCTTCTCTGAAATTATTACAGGTGGTGCTTTACAGGTTTTACAGTTTTATCTAACATTAGGATAAGCTTTCAGGGTTACTGCATTTGTTGTTGACTGATTGTTTCTGCTCTTACCTCCTTGTTCTTTCGTCCGTGGTTCTTCTTTTTTAGGCAGGGAAAGGGCCCAGCCACCCACCCCCATCCCCAACCACCCCACGCTACACTCCTTTTATAGGGTACCACAGTTGTGACATTTCCTGTGACAGAGCAGGAAGGGGCGGATCAGTGGGGCCTCCACAAGGTGATCTCATTTACAAGGCACTAGTAATTTAACTTGTTATAACAAGTTAAACAAAGCACAATTAAACCATTACTTGCATTTTTTTTTTTTTTTTTTTCCTTCTAATTACTCTGACTAGGTTACAAACCCAGCAACTTATTTGTAATGGATTTCATTAACTGCAGGTACTGTGGAACAATTTTCAGAAGGACAGTCTTACAGGATTTAGGACACTGTCCTACATGCTGGGCCTTTGGAGATCTTAGGTCTCAGCTCCGGGCAGCATGGGCAGAGATTGCACGCCTCAAATTTCATATTGAAGAGGAAATACATTATAAGAACCACCCGCCATTTCCCCAGCATCCAACAGAAAAACCTCGACTGCAGAGGGTAGTTGGTCCAGGAGGTTGGCAGGTGGTTAGGAGGAGCAAATCAGGTGCCCCATCACTCTCTGCTCTCCAACACATTACCTCCAAAACCATATAAACACTACAAACAGGTATCTGCCTCTATCTCTGAAATCAAATAAAGAGGCAAAAGACACTGCAGAGCAGGACACTGCGCACAGGAGCTGGCACAACAATACTCACCCAAATCAGGAACCAAAACTAACAAGCACAAAGGAAATCTAAAAACTTCTGATCATAGGAGACTCCATGATTCGGGAGTTGATACCCATCTCCAGCCAGGGGTGATGGTCAGATGTCTCCCAGGTACATCAGCATGGAGAGACACTGACCGCATTAAGAAATTGTTCACAAAGCAGGAGAAAACATTGATGTCCTAGTACACATAGGGACTATCGATCTCGCCAGCCGGTCAGTTGTGGAGACCAAGGAACACCTGACTAGGCTGGGTGACAAACTATCATCTATTTCGTCTGGCATCTCCTTCTCTGAGATCCTGCCAGTCTGGGAGAAGGAGCAGATGGACGGAAGGTCAGAGAAGGGGAGATAGGGGAGCTAAACACGTGGCTCAAGGACTGGTGCCAGAAAAGGACACAGATTTGTAGGAACTGGCAACAGTTCTGGGAGCGAAAGTTCTTTAAATTTGATGGACTGCATCTGACTAAGGAGGAGTCAGTGCATTGGGGCAGAAGTTTGACGCCTTTGCAGAATATTTAAACTAGCAAATGGGGAGAGGTGTAGCACCCCTACACGTCGAATGGAAAGAACACCCCTTCCCCTCAGCTAGTGGTCAAACAGGAATTCAGCGTTGCTGCCATTTGCATCACCAGGTAAGAAAAAGGTTTGTCTCCCCACGATGCACAGGGTAATGCCAAACTTCACCCAACAACTAACACACCAAAATCTGGCCAATGGAAAATCATGTACACAATGCTCACAGCCTGGGAAATAAGATCCCAGACCTGCAGGCAATAATGTCAGAGGCTAAACTGGACATAGTAGCAATAGTGAGACGGGTTTACCAGTAACCACACTTGGGAGACTTCAGTACCTGGCTATGTATTGTCTAGAAGAGACCGAGGTGCAAAAAGGGGGAGGAGTGGCCCTGTATGTTAATGAAAATATCAAAGCTACAGAAATTCAGAATACACATAATGAGCCAGAAGAACTGTGGGTCACCCTGGAAACAGGAAATGGGACAGCCATAAGAACTGGGGTTGTCTACAGGCCCCCAGACCAGAGGGAGGACATAGACACATTACTGTTAGAAGATATACAAAACATGACAGCTAAAGGAGGTTCTGATAATGGAGACTTCAACATGCCAGATACAGATTGGTCAATACCAGCAGGAACATCGGCCAGAACTAGACACATAGTGGATTCCCGCAGGAGGGCCTCAAACAACTGGTACAGCAACCCACAAGAGACAGGGCTATCCTAGATCTAGTACTGACTAACAAAGAAGGATCACAGATCTCCAGGTAGAAGGTCACCTGGGGCCAGTGACCATCACATGGTATGGTTCAATTTGGCTACTACATCTAAATCATCCCATTCCAAGGCAAAAATATGGGACTTCAGAGGAGCTGACTTTGATAAGATGGCCAACAGAGTTAAGCTAGCCCTGGCAAAAAGAAACACAGGTGAGGTACAGGCAAAGTGGGCAAGCATTAAGGATACAATACTTGAAGCAACATCCCATTGTGTTAGACAGAAAAGGAAGTGTAAAAGAAGAAGGAAACCACTTTGGTTCTCAAATACAGTAGCAGAAAAGGTCAGAGCCAAAAGGCTGGCCTTCAGAAAATATAAGGGAACACAGCGGGATGAAGATAGGGAGGCATACCAAACTGCCCTAAGGGAAGCAGGTAAGGCAGTAAGGCAGGCAAAGTCCCAAACTGAGGAAACACTAGCACGGACAGTAAAAGAAGGTGACAAGACTTTCTATAGATACATTAGTGAAAGAAGAAAGTCCAGAGGGGGTATTGCTAAGCTTAATGGAGAAAAGGGAGCATGTGAGGAGGAGGACCCTGTAAAGGCATCTATCCTAAATAGATACTTTTGCTCAGTATTTACTGAAGAGAAGGTAGGGCAGGGCCCACAGCTCAGCATCATGGACACAGCGGGAGGAGGTGAGCACTACCCTTCACAAAGAAAGGGTCCTACAAGAGCTTGCTAGCTCAGGGTGGATAAGGCAATGGGACCTGATGGCATACATCCCAGGGTACTTAAGGAGCTAAAGGAGGAACTAGCAGAGCCTTTAGCAGAATTGTTTAGTGAGTCTCTGAGCACAGGAGAGGTCCCAGAAGACTGGAGAAGGGCTCATGTGATCCCACCCACAAGAGTGGTAGCAGGGAGGAGGCGGGGAACTACAGACCGGCCGTCTTACCTCAGTAGTGGGCAAGATTATGGAGGCACTCCTTAAGGAAAGGATAGTGCAACACCTGGAATCCATAGGGCACAGGATCCAAGACAGCATGGGTTTACAAAGGAAGGTCCTGTCAAACTAATCTCATAGATTTCTTTGACTGGGTAACCAGAGTGGTGGACCAAGGGGAGCAGTTGATGTCAGCCACCTTGACTTCAGCAAAGCTTTTGACACTGTTCCACATAGAAGATTGATAAATAAGCTAGGTAGGCTCGGGGTGGCAGAAGTTGGTCAACTGGGTGGCAAACTGTTGACTGGCAGAAAACAGAGAGTGGTGGTAAATGGTATACAGTCAGAAGAGATGCAAGTCACAAGTGGGGTACCTCAGGGATCAGTCCTGGGGCCAGTCCTATTCAACATCTTCATTAGTGACCTCGCAGATGGACTAGAGGGTAAGGCTTGTCTGTTTGCAGATGACACCAAGATCTGCAACAGAGTAGATGATCCAGATGGGGTGGGCAGAATGAGAAGAGATCTGGATAAACTAGCAGAATGGTCAGAAGAGTGGCAACTGGGATTTAATGCAAGAAGTGCAAAATCATGCACATAGGAAGAGAAACCTGAAGCCACTTATAGGCTGGGAGGAGTTGCTAGCAGTCACAAAGGAAGAAAGAGACTTGGGCATCATCATCACTGATGACCTAAAATCATCCAAGCAGACCTCAAAGCAGTAGGTAGGGCTAGGGGGTGTTAGGATGTATTAGTAGGTATCACAAGTCGTAAGAGGGAGGTAATAATCCTCTGTACAAGACATTGGTTAGGCCCCATCTGAGTACTGCGTGCAGTATTGGAGGCCACACCTTCACAAGGACATTAACAAATTGAGGCAGTCCAGAGAAGGGCAACAAAATGGTGCAGGGACTGCATCAGAAGACATATGAGGACAGATTAACGGAGCTCAATATGTATACCCTTGAGCAAAGGAGGGAGAGAGGTGATATGATCGAGACATTTAAACACCTTAAGGGCATAAACAAGGTGAAAGAGTCTAATATGTTTAAATATAAGAAAAATAGCAGGACAAGAGGACACAGCATGAGATTAGAGGGAGGCCGATTAAGGGGGAATGTGAGGAAATTCTTTTTCACAGAAAGGGTGGTAGATGCATGGAATGGCTTACCACAAGAAGTGATGGCTATGAATACAGTGCAGGGCTTCAAACATGGATAGGCATAAGGAGCAATACAAATGACTATGAATAGATAGGTCACTGACAGAGCAAAGGCCGATGGCACATTTATAAGGTAGAAAAAGAAATGGGCAGACTGGATGGGCCTTTCGGTCCTTATCTGCCGTCAACTTCTATGTTTCTATGTTTCTATGATTAAGTTGTCCAGGTAAAAGCATTATTATATTATTTTAGCATTATTTTCAGCAGATTATCGTTAGACACACTAAACATTTTGTGCTTGACAACCTCACAGATCTTTCAAGAAATGTAACAAAAACATTGGGGGCAGGAGCTACCAAGAGCCCTCTAGTGTCTGCAGTTCTCTGATCATGGCGAGAGTTTGGGTTTGAATTGTGGTAGTACTGAGAGCCCTCTGGTATCTGCAGATCTCTGATCATGGTGAGTTTGGGCTCAAGCAGTGCTGGTGGGGTTTTTGTCTGTTTTTCTAAAGCCCAAACTTTAGAAATAGCCACAACCTTTAAACTTGTCTCCTTGCCTCTGAAGAATGCAGACTGTGGTGAGTAACTAAATGTTTTTATTTTGGCTGGTCCAGAGTTTGAGACAACTGTGGTGGGAGTTTGGTGTTGTATGCCTGTTATTTTTTTTAATGCACAAATTAAGGGTAGGAGCCCCAAAAGAATATCTGTAGAGCTCTGATCTTAGAGGCCTGTAATTCTTAATTCAACACATGGGGAGGGGGGCAAGTATATTAATTGCCTATTGTTTCTTAATACAGTTGCAGACAGTTGTCCCTCCTCACCTGATGACTCATTTCACCCAACTGGTAGTAGTAGTAGTTATGTGTTTTGTTTAACCACCAAATCAGTCATTTTGCCTTACTTTCAGTAGTTGTTATGTGTTTTGTTTATTTAAACATTACCTCAGTCACCACTCATTTGACCCAACTGCCAGTAGTATTGTAGTTAGCCACTGCTATAGAGGGTATTGAGTCTGTTGTACAGATATAGCAGCCACATGGAGAGATGAAAGCTGAGACTACCGATGAGGAAGTAAAGATTATCAGTGAAGAAAACATCAAGGCCGTATGAACCCTAAACTCCCCAGACTCTCCACTAACAACAAATAGTGACACTGCCATAGAGAGATGGGTGAGCAAAAAAGATTGATAGAGTTTATGGGTTTAGGTGAGTTTAGGGATCACTTACATTTGTACAGTACTGTAATTAGTTATCGGTCAAACCGAACCGGGAAGTCAGACAGCAACATCTCCCAGAAGGTACCGTACAGTATTTGTTCTCATGCAAGCAGGTAAAGAACCAAGGAACTGTAGTTTAGTAATTTAGAAGTGCACAGTGTATTTCATTGGAACAATGAATGCTAACATTGCTTAACCACAATATTAATAACTGAGTGGCTATGTAGTAACTTTTTTGGGAGCCACGTGTACCACTCATTACTTTTAACCAATTTTTATCTATAGCACATACGTAATAGTGAGGGAGCAGTGTATGCATGTCTTGTAGAGCCTGACCCTCACATACATCTTATTACTAAGTGTCCAATAAAACTGGATAGGGGTGAGGCCACAGCATGTCATGATATCATCTGTGGGACTGGAGTGTGAATACCAGTTGGGGAACCAGGAGAACCATGTTCAGATCCCACCACTGACACTTACTCACAGTGGGAACCTGAACCAGTCACTTAACTCCTTCACCTCTGAATTACATAGAAATTAGTGTTGCTCAGATAGTATCCTACCAGGTCAGATACCATCATTTTGATCTGATATTGGACAGTAATGGATGGCATAGACATACTACTGAGTATCTGACCTCCTAGGATCCACTATAAATATCCAAGGTATCCATATATCTGACTTGGATCTGATGGATTTGACCATCTGATCCAACTATCCAAGATAGGATCTGATGGATCCAGCCATTGGATCCAAGTGTTCAAGGTTGGATCTGATAGATTCAATCAATCAATCAATCAATCAATCAATCAATCGATCAATCAATCAATCTTTATTTAACCAGGTGAAAGCACAATTGAGAATACTCATTTTCAAGGTGGACCTGGGTAGTCAAAGCACAATAAAGCGAGTTTTACAGTAATAAGATACTCAAACAGAGTGTGTACAGATACATATACACATGAATAATATTTACATGGTTAATACACTACAATACAGGTCGTATTTACGGTTTACAAAATCTAAACAGTTCATAGGGGTGTAAGGGAAGAAGGAAACATCAGAAGCAATATAGAGGAGGCACAGACGAGAATTTGGGCTTGAAGCATTTACAAGTTTCATTAAATACTGTAGGTTGCTGATCAGTGCTTTAAAGGTGGGCAAGTTGACAAGATGTGGGAGTTTTAGGAATTTTTGGATTGTGTTCCAAATAGAAGGAGGGGCATAACTTAGGGAGGAGTCATCATACTGGGTTCTGGCCCTAGGGATGTCAAGGGTGATACAGGAGTATCTTCTCAGGGAGTATGCTCCTGTGGAGAAGACCAGGAGCTTGGAGACTTGTTGTGGAAGCTCTCCTGCTATGGCTCTGTAGGCCCATACTGCAGCATTTTTCAGTCTTCTAGTATTTAGGGAGGGCCAACCGAGAGCAGTGGTGAGAATTGTAAGGAGAGTTAGTGATAAATCTGAGGGGTCTATGGTACAATGTGTTGAGTTTGGAAAGGGAAGTAATTGGACAGTGCCTGTTGAGGATATCACCAAGGCCACTGATTTATGGTGATTAAAATAATTACATTCCGTTTTCAAGACTTAAGATTCCGGAATTTCACCAGTGATTGTTACTCTAATTTCCAGATTTTACCGGGATTCTGTTATCATTCTTTTAGTATGTGCATAAATAATCAGAATTAAAGAAGGCTTAATATACAGAGGATTAAATAAAGCAAACTGAAAATAGTACAGTAAGGAATTAAAGGAAAAACAGACTTTTTTATAGATGTACAAATCTGATAGAAAATGGCAGATTCCATGAAATCTTCATTTTTACCGGTTTTCAGGCAGCCCTAATTCCGGAATTTTACCGGATTTTCCGTTAAAAACCGAAAAACAGTGGCCTTGGATATCACCATAATCCAGAAGAGGGATGAATGTTGATTGGATCTATCTTATTTTAGTCTCATAGTTGAGAAGATGCTTGAGCCTGTATAGTATGCCTAGTCTCTGCCTAAGCCTTTTGGCTAGCTCATCAATGTGGAGATTGAAGGACAGTCTACTGTTAATCCAGAAGCCAAGATACTTAAACTTTCATACTGTCTCTAGAGATTCCTCCAAGAGGGTAGTGATTTGGGGGCTGGCCCTCTAGGAGATGGGATCAACTATGGGTGCCTGAGGGGAAAGGAACATAGTTTTAGTTTTTTTGCATTGAGCAGCAGCTTACGATTAAGTAGATTATATTGAAGCAGGCTGAATTCTTGTTAGAAGTTTGCACAGGCCAGGTCCAGGGAGGGGTCAGCAGTATAGAGGACAGTGTCATCCACAAATAAATGTATATTAGCTGTGGAGATGTTAAGGTCGATATCGTTGATGTATATCGTGAAAAGCAGAGACTCCAGAATAGAACCCTGTGGGACTCCTCTCAAGAGGCACTTAAGCGGGGAGAGGTCGCATTGTGCTTTGACCTGTTACTGTCTGCCTAATAGGTAGAAGGTGAACCAATAGAGGGAGTGGGCTTCCAGGCCAATATTACGTAATGTGCAGAAGAAGGTCATGATGAACAGTGTTGAATGCTTTACTTAAATCTAAAAATAGGGCATAGATATATTTTTTGCCATCTAGTGCAATCTGCCAGTTGTTAGTTACCTTGGCAAGGGCAGGGGTGGTACTGTGATTGGGTCTGAAGCCAGACTGAAGAAGGTTTAAAAGGTTATGTGTCTCAAGGTAATCCCTGATTTGTATATTCACTAGTTTTTCAAGTAGCTTGGAGAGAGTTGGTAGGAGGGATACAGGCCTGTAATTGTTCAGGTCACTTGGGTCACCTGACTTAAATATGGGGACGATGTGGGCAATTTTCCAGTCTTGGGGGATGATCCCTTAGCGAAGTGACTTATTAAAGAGGCGGGTGATGGGGCAGTCAGTGCATGGTACCTGAGCTTTAAAAAATAAGGGTCAATTTGATCAACCCCAGGACTTTTAGAGGCATCAAGGGCGAGCAGCAAGTCTTTTAGCTGTTTGAAGGTGAAAGGGACAAAACTGAAGGAATTTGTGTGGGAGGATGATCTCATAGGGAGACTTGAGGAGTCAGAGTGATGAAGGGAAGAACAAAGAACATTAGCAGGGGAAGTGTTGAAGGCAAGGCCAGCCATTGCAAAATGGTTGTTTAACAGGTTCAGGGTGTCATTTTTGTTGGGCATAGTAGTATTGCCAGTAAAAACATTTGCAGGGAGGATAGCGGAGGGTTGCGACCTTGAATTTCCTTCAGGGTCTTCCAGAATTTATTGGGTTTGTTAGAGAAGGAGTCCAGAGCAGATTTGAAAGTATTTTGCTTTTTCCGCTCTGATTAATTTTGTGCAATTGTTCCTGAAGGCACGTAATGCCATCCAGTCAGAAAGAAGTCAGATCATTTGGCTGGATCCTAGGTTGGATACCAGCGCTATCAGTTGGAAGATAGTTAGATCCACAAAAGCACTAGCTGAGCAACTGTGATGGTTTGGAGGTGCTCTGTGGTACTCTGCTCTAAAGATGGTGAAAAGAGATGAGTGAGACACCAAGGTCCAAATTATTGTGGATAAGATAACTGTTACCCAGACAAAGAGAGGCAGGAGTCGTCCTAGAGATTCAGTGCCCACAGGGCATTGATTTTGCACCAGAGGGTAGGGAGACACAGTCACAAGAGAAGGAGAGGTCACCCAAAACAATAGGGCGGTAAATAAAACAGAATACTTTATCTATGACTGCCAAAACTACTTCAAACCAGAATAGAATAAATACTTAGGCCTATTGCCACTATACTTCTATAATTATTCTACAATTGTTATTCCTATCACTAAGCTTAGGCGAAGATCAGATGATATACACTACCCATAACAGTATTTGGTTTAGCTATAACTACACAATTCTACCAAAGTCCAAATGTTACAGGAGTCCAGAGGTCTGACATCTTTGTGTATACCGTCGGTCTATGATGGTAGCTACAAAGGGGAAGCAAACGAAACAGTAGATGCTAACACAATTCCCAGCAGGGACCTTGTAAAGGCCACTGAGTGGTGAGAGGTTTGTTAAACAGACCATATAATTCTTCGCCAAAAGCCCACTCTCTCTCCAAGGCTGCCGGAATAAAAGAACCAGAGCAACTGGTTTCTGAAATAACCCACTTATGGGCTGTCGGATTCCAAACTGAAAACAAAGGGTTCCTTGGCCAAAACCCAATTCCAGGGTCACCAAGGACGAGGAGAAATCAGGACCTGAGTGGCGACGAATCCACTCAAAGACTACCACGACCTGAATGATGCTGCAGCACTCCAAGGGCCAGCTAAACTCTGAAGGATCTCTGATAGGACCAGGAACCAGAAGAATCTGTAGAGAGGATAGTTGATTCTGCAATCTTGTCACCAGAAACTAGAACAAAAATAAAGAAACGGCAGACACGTCCCGCACTTGGCTTCGATGGACTCGACTTTCGGCGAACGACCAGGGGCGCAGACCAGGTTCTCCAGGATGAGCACACTCTTCTGGGGAGGGCGACCAACTTTGGGACATCTGGATTAGGAACCATACGAAACGACACTGGCACAGCTGTCGTGATGCGTTACGGCGGACGTACCTTCGAGCTGTGAAAACAAGAAACGGTGGGTACGACTTGTACGACTGGCAACAGACTCGACTTCGGTTGACAACACAGACGGAGGAGATGATCTGATGGATGAACCCACTTGGGTGAAGAATGCTGAGAAGACGTCCTCTTCTGGGTAGAGACAGATTCTGAGTACGAAGTATTACAGACCACACTATGGGACTGCAGTGTGGTAGAAGATTGAGACAGTCCTCATACACTGGTAACAATGTAGCTGAAAGATGCACCTTCCTGCAATGCCAAGGGAACTGCGAATGATCCGATAATTTGCCAGGGGAAGGGCAAAGTCTAAATTTATGAGTAATGGTTACAGGTGGGGCAATTGTCCAGATGCTTAAGACAATAGTTCAGATGCTTAGAGCAATAGTTCAAATACTTAGAGCAATAGTTTGGATGCTTTGGGTAATAGTTCAGATGCTTAGAGCAATAGTTCAAATGCTTAGGGCAATAGTTCAGATAACCAGGGACAAATAACCACAATCTATATACAATACAGTCTTGGTGCTTCTTAGTAAGTTCACAGTCTTTCAAGTACTTCAGCAATAAATGTATGAACAGTACAGTTGTTACAGAGCTTTACAGTATTTGTGAATTGAGCACCCTTGGATGAACCCCTTTTCCTAAATGTAGGGTCTTCCCAAATAGGATCTGGCTACCCCTGAACGCTTTGCTAAAGATGCCCTTATACTAATTGCCCAGGACACTACAGGCCTAAATACCTTATCTGCTAAAGGGTCTATATGCCCTACTTACTGTCGCTAGGCTGGATTGCCCTAATCCGCTTGGCCGGGGCTGCCCTTACTACCACTAGGCTGGGTTGCTCTAATCCACTAGGCCAGGGCTGGCCTTACTACCACTAGACTGGGTTGCCCTATTACACTAAGCTGGGGCCTCCCTTACTACCACTAGGCTGGCTTGCCTTATTACACTAGGTCAGGGCCTCCCTAGAACCCTGCTTTACCTTGGGCCTAATGCCCTACATTTACCTCGGGCCTGATGCCCTACACTTAGCTGTGGGCCTACTCGCCCTTTTCAAAACTTGGCCTAGTGCCCTTTGAAATGGGCCTGGCGCCTCTAGACTGTGGGCCTAAATGCCCTCTTACAGCTGGGCCTGGTGCCCTGCTTTACAATGGGCCTGGTGCCCTAACAGAAATGGGCCTGAATTGCCCCCTTTACTGTGGGCCTAATAGCCCTCTTCATATTTGGCCAAATAGCCCCTTCAACACTGGGCCTGGAAAGCCCTATTCCCTTTAATTTGGGCCTGACTTGCCCTTTTAACTGTGTGGCCCCTTTAATTTGAAAGGCTCTCTAAGAGCCGTCACTCTTTCGGCAGATCGCCACCTTTAATCCCACCCCCACATTAATATTTATTAGGTCTTGAACTGGCCTTGCATTGCTGGCCCCTCCTGTGGACGTCGCTACCCCACTTTCCCCACTGACTATTAATTAGGGGTCCTTGTGACCCGATTCCTAAGCGGCGCTCAGCCGCTCCTCTTCTGCACCTTGTGTGCTAAAGAATAATAATAAATACATAAATAGTCTTTATTTCGTGGAGCGAACAGCATGAATCTGTGTGCTGTCGCCAACTCACCGCTCACATCGGGACCAGAGAGAGTAGACGGCAGGTCGGAGGTCTTGCTGGCAGAGGGAGGGAGTGAAATAATGGCAGGTGGAGTGAGGGACAGACTGAAGGTGCCTCAGACGGCCGACAGCAAGTACAGCGCGATGCGGATCTTCAATGCCGCCATCGAACTTTATATATGGGGGGGGGGATTAAAATAATAAAAAAAACAAGGCTCTTAAGCCCAACACAAGGCAAACGGATGTTTTACTTCTTCATGGTGCCCCGATGGCACCACTGACTGCAGAACGAAGCAGAGCAAGGAGTCTTCAGGCAAGGGAGGCAGCACAGGGCCACAGCAAACCCAGAGGGGACGGCTTCAACACAAGGTAAACCCTAAACTGTCCCTTGAATTCTGTGTTCTGTCTCCTCAACCTCTGCCCAGGAGCAACTGACCAACTGAACAATATATTTTTAAACTTAAACCCACTAGGGTTCTAGAGTGGCTGGAGTGGAATGCTGTGCAGGAGCAGCTCAGCACAGCATTCCATCCAGGCCATTGTTACTGAAGCTATCTGAATTTAATTTTTTTCACCAGGTTTGAGTGCACAGGGCACTTTCTTTATTAATCAGAGTGTTTTTACACTGTACAGGGATGTGAATCAACTTCTGAGGGGCCCCTTTTTACCTTTGCCCTGCAGTCTATACCTAACGCAGGCACCCTGGGCACCTGTAAACCCTAATCTTTTTATTGAATATCTATTTCTGGGATGCCCCAACTTTGGTGCATTACACAACACTAATAGACATCAATGAAAAGTAAGACACACATGGAACTCTTTTAAAAACAATATGCAAACAACACAAATCTCTGGGAGAACACAGAGGATATGCAATGGCTTGACTTAAAAATATGTAATTTATCTTCAAGTGTGAGGGAGCAGGACCATAACTAACAAGTTGCAGAGCCACGAGTGAGTTATGCCAGTCCTGTCCCCTCACATGTGTTATTAGGCTGTATACTTTGAGTAGTGGCACTGCATATTCACAGAAGAAAAAGAAGTGGAGGGGCCACTGAAAGTGACAACAGCACTGAAGGAAGGGAGGTGGACACTAGTCCATTTACAGAGGAGAGAGTTCTGAAGGAACTCACAAATCTGAAAGTGGATAAGGAAATGGGGCCAGATGTGGTCCATCCAAGGATACTGAAGGAAGGTGCTGGCTGCACCTCTGACAGTCCTGTTCAACCTCTCACTGGAGACGGAAAAGGTTCTGGGCCCTGGAGAAAGGCAGACATAGTCCCACTTCACAACATTGTGAAAACTACTCTAGTTGGTTCAGTATTCCATTGTGATGTACCCAACTATGCCAAAAATTAAAGATCTTGCAAAATGGGTCCAAAAATTTCATTTCTATTCTGTGGTATTTCTCTCTTACTTGCTGCATAAGTAAGGAATAACACCTGTCTTGGTGACCAGCTATGTTTATGTATTTAAACTGTGTTTGCAGTCTGAACCAACTGTGCTGTGACCATAGTCTTCTTCTAATTTTAATAGCTCTGGGCATCACATCCCACATAAAATACTTCAGGAAGGAAGAGAGAAAAACACTGCTATCTTTAAAGATATCATTCTCTGTAACAACTCAGACAGCACTTCTGAGGATGTGTTTCAAACTAAGACTGTGACAGAAAGACAGACCAGAGAGTAAGCTTTACAGGTTACAGAGATGCTGCAAATTCACCATAAATATCAGTAGGTGAGGGTTCTGTGAAACCCAACCCCCTACCACAAACAGCTGACTGTAAGCCCCCACCCCACAATGACTGGAATTTCCCTCTATGCACTGGGAATTTTTAGTTCTGTGAGGGTTTTGGTGTGTGAGGAACTGCTGAGTTAGGTCCCTTAAGCCCCAATCAGACTCAGACCATTCTTTAATAAAAAAATAGATAATCCCTGCTTCCCATAGGTACCTCATTGCCTAATGTTATCAATCAATCAAACGTTATTTAATCAGGCAAAATCATTCTTGAGCAAGCTCATTTGCAAGATGGTCCTGGACAAGTAGGACATATACAACTACAGCAAAATTACCAGATAAGCAGTGTACACATAATATGCAAATAAAAGACAGTTAAAGAGAAACAGATAAAATCAGGGCTGGGGAGTACATATGGTGAACACTATCCAGGTTGATAGTTGACTGTACATATAAAGGATTCCCTTAAAATGAGGGATTATTCAGACAAAAGTCACAACGTTACAATAAGATGATGGATACCAGGTAGGGTAAGTGAGGGAACAACAACCGAAGGTTTGTGGGAGGGGGAAAAACAAAGGAAAGGGTAGGTGAGGGGTTGAAATAGATGTAGTTAAACAAACAGGTGGGAGTTGGCAGAATAATCCCAAGGTGGAAAGAAGAAGAGAAGTGCTAGGGGAATACATGTAAGTGCCAAGAGTTTGGGGAGCCACAGGAGATGGAGGAGGTGGTTATTTGCGGCATACACACAGGGCACTCAGTCTGAGCGCAAGCAGCCTCCTGAAAGAGTGAGGCCCCAGGAGGGAGGACAGCCTGAGAGTTTTTTGCATGACATTCCAAAGGGTGGACAGAGAAAAGATGATAGCCGCTGAGCCATGTCGTGTCCTTATTTTGGGTACTTTAAGAGAGACAAGAGATAAACTCCTTAGACCATACATTCCCTCAGTATGCTGAAACAGCATAGAAATATAGGTCGGTAGTTATGAAAACCTTATCTGCTCAGTAATATCTAGTACAAACATCCCCATCCTGCACAGCTGACTATTGCGCAAGGAAGGTCCAATCCTAAACAGCTGATTGCAAGCTGCCACCCCATCCTATCCCACCCCATCCCATGCCAACTGGCATTTATCTCTACTCATTGGCTGCATACTATTGCAACATATCACATTCTGGAAATATAATTCTAGAAGGAGATTAATACATACAAACAAGCATTTTTAACAGCTGTTGTGAGTGGATGGAAATTGGTAGTTATGGAAGGAGAGTGTACTAAAACAGTAAAAAAAAAAAGACAAAAAAGATGAGGAGAAAAATGGGAAGATGACTTCCATCTGCTATAGGATATGGCTTAGTTACAGCAGCTTCATTCGCAATCTGCTAATGCACTGCTCTGCTCTCATTTAAGAAGCTAATGCTGATTCCACACACTTTCCTTGCAGACATCACTTCCACAGTCCTCACCATTAACACCAGTGATATCTGCAAAAGACAATGACCAAAAAGGCTGAGGGGCCTAGGGACCACCTGGAGACTAATGACCTGGCTGGGGCTGGGAGAGGATAGTACAGGAGGAGTTCAGGAAGAGGGGGAGGGGTCTTAGGCAGGTAGCAAGCTAAGTGTCCTTTTCTGAGGTGCTGCCTGTCTATGACACGGGGAGGGGGGTAGGGTACTCTATACCAGGAGCTTCAACCAGTGGTTGAGGGAATGGTGCAGAAACTAGGTGTTCAGATACACTAGGGACTGGGGTCACACCTGGAGGGATAAAGGCCTGTACAGGTGAGATGGCCTGTATCTGTCCAGGAGGGGGACTGCAGTACTCAATGAATGGTTTAAAATTACATTGGTGAGCATTTAAACTAGCCAAGGGGGGTGGCGGAAGGAAGCAGGGAGATATAAACTGTCCCCCCACCCAAACTACAGTAGTCAGCAGGGAGAATCCTAAGAAAGACAAATCCCCAAGGGTATCTATTTGAAAGAAGAACAAGTTAGTAGTAAAGAAGAGAGATGGGAATGAGACCAGAGGTGGTGAGAAGAGAGGGCAAAAGGGTATATGAGAGGCTGATGAGCAGGGTGGTTCTAGAAGTTGGAAGGCTGTGTGTGCCAATGCTCAAAGTCTGCGAAATTAAATTCAGTACTTACAGGCCATTATGGCAAAGGCTGACCTGGACATTGTCACCATCAGAGAATCATGGTGCACTGAGAACCATGACTGGGATATAGCCATACCAGGCTATACTCTGGTTAGGAAGGACAGGGTGGGAAAAAAGGGGAAGGAGTTGCTGTTTATGTGAGAGATAGCATAAAAGTGACAGAGGTGCAGGGAATACAGGGAGTGGTAGTCATACTGTGAGTCACCCTAGAGATAGGGAATGGGGCCACTAGTCACACTGGCATGATCTTCAAACCTCCAGCACCGGCGAGGGAGTTGAATAAGGTTCTGGGGGAAGCCATCCAAAAGATGGCAAATAAGGGGGAGATGCTGCTGGTGGGGGACTTCAATCTGCCGGATATAAACTGGAGCATCCCAGCTACAGCTTCATCTAGAAGCAGGGATATCCTGGACTCCTTGCAGGGGGCATTCCTCAGGCAACTAGTTAGGGAGCCCACTCATGAGGGGGCAATACTGGACCTTGTAGTAACTCACAGAAACAGTGTTGCAAATGTCATGATGGGTGACCACCTGGGGACCAATGATCACCAAACTGTGTGGTTCAATATAAGTACTGGGGCAGAATCGAACCATACAAGGACGAGGGTCCTGGACTTCTGGAGGGCTAATTTTAAAAAGATGGAGGAATGCCTCAGGGATGCGGGGGGTGGTGGACTTGGGTGGAGTGGAGGAATTTTAGATGAAACTAAGAGGAGGCATAGAGAAGGCAACAAACTGCAGCATCAGATTAGTAATCAAAGGCAAGAGGAAAAAGAGACCACTATGGTTCACTATGGAGGTGGCTGGGAAGGTAAGGGCAACAACGTCAGCATTCAGGAGATATAAGAATACACAGAAAGAGAAGGATAGGGAGCTGCATCTGGAGAAACAGAGGGAGGCAGGGAAATCAGTTAGGAGAGCAAAGGCACAAACAGAGGAGAAAATAGCCCAGGAAGTAAAGAAAGGAGATAAAACATGTTTTAGATATGTAAGTGAAAATAGAAAGATCAGGGAAGGGATTGTAAGTCTAAGAAGGGAAGGGGAAGATTGTGTGGAGGGGGGCCAAGAAAAAGCAGACATCTTGAACAAATACTTTTGTTCAGTGATCACAGAAGGGGAAGGAGAGGGGCCAAAGAATAGTGACAGGAACTTCAAGGGAAGAGAGGTGGACACTAGTCCTTTTACAGAGGAGAGAGTCCTGAAGGAATTCACAAATCTGAAAGTGGATAAGGCAATGGGGACAGACAGGGTCCATTCAAGGGTAGTGAGGCAACTTAAGGAGGTGCTGACTGCACTGCTGACACTCTTGTATAAGCTCTCACTGGAGATAGGAGTGGTTCCTGGGGACTGGAGGAGGGCAAATGAAGTCCCACTTCACTAAAGTGGTAGTAGGGAGGAAGCTGACAACTACAGGCCAGTCAGCCTGACTTCAGTGATGGGAAAATTATTGGAATCACTACTGAAGGAAAGGATAGTGGAATACCTTGAATCCAATGACTTACAGGACCCAAGACAGCATGGATTCACATGGGGAGGTCTTGTCAAATGAACCTAATAGATTTCTTTGACTAGGTATCCAGGCAATTGGATCAGGGAAGAGCAGTGGACGTGGCCTATCTGGATTTCAGCAAGGCCTTTGACACTGTTCCACATAGGAGATTAGTCAGCAAGCTGGGTAGCCTAGGAGTGGGACCAAATGTGGTAAACTGGATAAGAAATTAGCTAAGGGTTAGGAGACAGAGGGTGGTGGTAAACAGAGTTCACTCTGAGGAAGGGATTGTGACCAGTGGGGTACCTCAGGGATCTGTACTGGGATCAGTCTTCTTTAATATCTTCATTAGCGACATTGCAGAGGGGCTAGAGGGAAAGGTCTGCCTGTTCGTGGATTACACTAAAATCTGCAACAGGGTAGACACTCGGGGGAGATGAGAGGGGATCTGAAAAAGTTAGAGGAGTGGTCAAGGGTATGGCAACAGGGCTTCAATGCAGAAAAGTGCAAAATCATGCACTTGGAGCACAGAAGCTCACGGACAGAGTACAAATTAGGAGAAGAGAGATACTGATGACCACCAAACAGGAATGAGACATGGGGGTTATCATATCTGATGATCTAAAGGAAGTTAAGCAGTGTGACAAGACAGTCAGGAGAGCTAGCGGGATGCTGGGGTGCATAGGGAGGGATATCACCAGCAGCAAGAGGGAGGTGGTGTTATTACTGTATAGATCACTGGTGAGACTTTGCCTGGAGCATTGTGTTTAATTCTGGAGACCTCATCTCCAGAAGGACATAAAAAGAGTGGAGGCGGTCCAGAGGAGAGCAACCAAATGTGCAGGGTCTGCATCAAAAGCCCTATGAGAAAAGACTGAAAGACCTTAATATGTATACCCTGGAGGAACAGAGGAAGAGGAGGTATATGATAGAAACTTTCAAATACCTCACAGATATAAATGAGGTTCAGGAAGGAAGCTTTCTGCAGAAAAAAAAGATGCTCAAGGACAAGGAGTCATGCTATGAAGCTGGAGAGGGTAGACTCATGGAAGATATGAGGAAGTACTTCTTCACAGGAAGGGTGGTGGATGCATGGAACAGCCTCCTAGTGGAGGTGCTGGGGCAAAACATCTGTAAAGGGGTTCAAGAAAGCATGGGATAGACATAAGGGAACCTTAGTGACTTCTGGTGACGTTGGCGCTCTTATGGCTGCTTAGTTTTGGAGCTCCCGTTAACCCCCGACCAAAATCTCTCAGCATCAGCTAAAAAAACAAACGGATTTGCCAGCAAAAAATACAAGGGCAAAAGTGACTCTAGCAAGAAATGCAGGGACCCCAACACAACGTTTAAAGGAACTGATATCGCAGGAAAAACAGCGTTTGAATATGTGGGCCCTCAGATGAAGGTGTGACCAACTCAAGAAAATCCAGAGGCAGATGACCTAATTATCTTGATCATCCAAACCGCTAAAATGGTAACGAAAATTGACAATACCCTCACTGACCTGCACGCAGATATTAATAAGATTGAACACAGGACAGACCAAATGGAGCTATGTCTAAACCAAGTCTCAGAACAGTCGGACAGACAAGACAGATTGGCAATGTACCTACTTGCCAGGGACTACGAGCTCACTCACTGTCTCGACGATCTGGTGAGTTGCAGTCGGCGCCAGAATATTCAGGTGTATGGCATCCTGGAGGACGCAGAAACTGGTCACTCGAACACGATAGCCTTCTTCCAGAAGATCATATGGGAAACTCTGCAGTTACCAGATGACTTAGACCTATTGATGGGCCAGGCACATAGGTCCCTAGGCCCAAAACCTTCCAATGCTGGTGTGCACCCTAGATCTTTTGTAGCGCATCTCACCAGTTATGCTACTAAAGAGAAACTGTTGTGGAGAGCTTAGCAGCATAACAACCCGCAGTTTCAGAAGACCAGGGTTTCTCTCAATAATGACTACACTACAGCAGTGCAGGAGAAAAGGAAACAAATCTGGCCAGTCCTGAAGCAGTTGAAGCTCTGACAAATAAAGGCCCAAATCTTGTATCCAGCTAGGCTTAAAATAGTCACCAAGAAAGGGACAAAAATCTTTGATGATTTAGTGGCAGCAGCAGCCTATCTCCAGGAGTTAGGAATCACAGTTCCCTCCCCAGCCAAAGAAAGAATGGAGAAAGATCTACTAGCTTCAGCTTGGTTGATTGCCTGTAGAGGACTGAAGCACTCAGGAAACCAACAGAGAGCAGCTGCATCGAACCTCTGAGCTGATATCGGCTCGCTGCTTAAAACATATGGAGAGTCGTCAATTATGGACAAAAACGCCCACTACTTGCAGGATAATGGAGAAGAGTCTGAAATGGGAACACCAGGAGACTGAACAACAATACCCAGAGAACAGGGATTTTTTCTTCTCATTTCCCAGGTAACATTTTGCCTGAGACCCGAAGGGACTTTCTGAGCTCTTCAAAGTCAGACTTTCGCTCTCCTGACGGGGAGATTTACGACCTAACGTGCAGCTCTTTTTCCTTTGTCTCTCTCCCCTCCCCATTTACAAAACTATAGTTCAAATGCAGATCAGGGGCAGACTGGAAACACACTGTGATAGAGAATAATATGTGTTGTAGACAGGGCAGTTCGCCTCACAGGAGGGGAGGGAGAGGAGAGGGATGAGAGCAATATGTAATGGGGCAAAACTGCAATATAAATCAAGTAAGTTGACCTGTATAGGAGGTGGAGCAAACTGATGCCTCTCCTCCCACACCCATTTAGGTGGCACCGCCTCATCAACCAGGGGAATGCTAGAACTAGTGTGGGTGTTAACTCAGTACTGGGATTTACCTATCTGGAGCTAATGGCGGTCCAAAGGTGGCTGGAGGATATACCGGGGGTATCCTAATGTTACTGGAGGTATCTTAACTCCAAATCTTTAACTCATTATAATAACAAACAATAAGTTTTAGCCAGATTATACCTCTTGAAGTTAGGAGTTGGGATGGGGGATTAGTTGACCTACATTGACAACAAATGCTGACGCAGCAACAATCAGAGGACTTATAATGAGTCCACTACTCCTGATTTTATGGCTACTTACTGGTTTAAGTGAAGCCCAGTGTACCACAGGTAAGGTACACACCGGTCTGGAATCTCCATCCCTGACTGACCTAGGAAGCCGAGTATGCTTTTTAGAGAGGGCCTTTACCCTTCCAAAATACCAGAGACCCAGGTCATGGGCTTTGTTCAGTAAACAAGTTTGGCAGGAGTATAGAACCAGCACCCAGTTCACACCTTGTTTGTTAAAATGCTTTAAACAGTTATGCATTCTTATTTCTATGATTTGTAAATCGTTGGTACTTCAGAAAAGGTTCATGCAATGCTGTCTGTATGGGTACTATGTGGGGTGGAGATTTCCATTGAAAAAAGAACTATTACAGAGAAGGCCCCCCAAACCAAGGATCATGGCTAGCATGTTGGTGAAAGTTTTATCATATAACATCAATGGGTTTAACAGCCCTATAAAAAGAAAGTAACTTCTTAAATACCTGGACAAACAAAAATGTGAAATAAATTTCATCCAGGAGATGCACCTCTTGCCTAAGGAGGCACTGAAGCTTAAAACAAGAGCATTCCTTGCTGTATACCATGCATCCTTGGAGAGGGGGAGGAAATGTGGGGTGGCCATCCTCCTCACCAGTTCAGTGCCCTTCACAGAAGAAGAAGTAATAGCAGATCTGGGAGCTAGATATCTTATCGTTGTAGGGAAAATTCAGGAGACTCAACTTACCTTGGTCAATGTATATGCCCCACCTAACTCACAAAAGGATATTTATACTGACTTAATCAAGATAGTAGTAGAGAAATCTAGAGGTCGCCTGATAATGGAAGGGGACTGAAACTTCACACTGAATAGGGAACTGGATTCCACCTCACAGATCCCCAGTACAAGAAACAGAACAGCAAAACTCTTTCAAAAAATAACTAGTGATCTGGGTATTGTCGATATCTGGAGTACAAAATACCCCCGAGCAAGCGATTACACGTACTGCTTCCCGCATTTCTAGACCTACTCCAGGTTGGACATGTTCCTGACTTTTGGCAGGGACTTTGTCCTGTTTCCCTCAATGTGGGTGGGTACGGCCACCCACTCAGACCATCAGCCTATAATAATAGAGGCTGATCTTCAGCTTCCAAAGAAAAATACACAGTGGAGGCTTAATGTGTCTTTTCTCAGAGATAAGAAAGTTGTCACTGAAGTCAAACAAGAGATAAAATCAAGTATAGAAATGAACACAGGCCCAGACATCTCCCCTCAAATCCATTGGGATACCATAAAGCTAATGGTAAGGGGGAAAATGATATCACTGGCTGTACATAAAAAGAGAGAAAGACAGAAACAACTACAGGACCTATTAGATCAACTCAGGACATCAGAGACTCAACAGAAGCAGACATTTGAGGAAAAAATGAGCCAAGAAATTAGGGACATAAGGGGTAAAATCCAGAATATACAGAAGCACAAAACGGAGAAAGCATTAGAATACCTAAAAAAAACATACTGTGAAGGAGGGGCGAAGGCTAGTAAATTCTTGGCATACAGGCTCAGGCAGAGAGCGGCCAGAACACATATAGCTAAAATACAACATCCTATAATGGGCATCTAACACGTAAAAGTGACCAAATAGCGGAGTCCTTTGTACCTTATTATAAAAACCTTTATCAGCCCCAGCAGGAGTCAATCACGGAGGAGAAGAAAACTTTTCTCAGTGCGCTGGGACTCCCCAAACTAACCAATGATCAGAGCCAGGAGCTAATAAAAAGGATAACAGGCACAGAGATTGCGCACACAATCAAGGACCTTAAGCCTGGGAAGTGCCCAGGCCCGGATGGGTTTGGGGGGAATTCTACAAGTGTTTTCCGAGGGAGGTGGTCCCTCCACTAGTAGATATGTATAATGAGTTATGTGTTGAGGGACAGAGACCCCCTTCCTGGAATTATACCACTATCTCAGTAATTCACAAACCAGGGAAGGACCCTACAGAGTGCGAATCATACCGCCCCATCTCGTTCCTTAATACAGACTATAAAATCTTTACAGCCATAATTGCAGTTCACCTTAACCAGGGCCCCATGTTTACTGTGGCAAAGTGGACCTACATTCTGCGGCAGGACCTCATACTTTTTGCGGCAGAACAACTGCTGATTCTGTGGCTATTCTGTGGCAGATAAATTGTGGCTAAACAGCATACCTTCAAAGGGATTAAGTCTTAATTAACCCTTTGACTGCCTTCATGCAATCACTCTGCTACAATGAAAGTGGAACAGCAGGTCATTTAACAGTATTTAGTCTTCTTATCACAAATATGAAACAGCAGTGACCCAAACCTGGCACAGCCATGGGCATCAGTGTTTCCTTTTAATGAATTTTCCTTCCCACCCGAAATTTGAAGGCTCATCAGTTTTTCTGGAAATTGGTGACCTTTGCTGTTCTTCTAGGTTATAATCAGAGCAGGACAAATACGCACTTAGCTAAAACTACACAGAAGGCAAAAACTGCTTGAATTTCTTCTGGTTTATATTTACTGTTAGCAGATATAAAGAGAGACTCCAACGTGAAGGCCATTTTTTTTCTGATTTTGATCAATGTTCTTTTAAATTATTATTTTTTTAAACTAGGAATACTCCAACTGCCTTGCAACAAACATGTTGAGTGTAGTGTACACATCTGTGTTTTACGGGTGGGTGGGAATTGTCTTCCTATAATAGTGAAGGAGGGCATAACTTGCAGTGTCCGTAGGATTTGTTGACTCCTGATTTTTCTTTTGGAGAACACACTAAAAATGCAAGCAAGTCATTCTTATTAAGCTGGAGTAACCTTGGGTAACATGTTCTCTTCTCCTCACTACTCAGGGGGTGGTGGTGTTCTTCAGTCAGTGACCTTCGTTCACTTATGTATAGCAGCAATCAAACTCTCCATTCTGATTTTGTTCCACACCTGTTTGCTCCAGTTCTAGTATACCCTGGTCCCCAACTCTGCTGCAGCTGGGCAACTTGACCCTCCTTAAGAATTGAGCTTGATGCCACCACTTAGGCTACAGGCTCAGATTTGCCAAGAAATTACTATCACACTTGCAGGTACAGAACTGCAGCCCACAAATCAAAACTGTGATAGATGTCCACCAGTGGGGACCAAGTCCTTTGCTCAGTCTGCTGCCAGTCTTATGTTTCTGCAATCAGCAACTCCTCCAATACCTGTCACTACACTGAGATCAGTTCTACCTCCACGGGCACCACTGAATCTTCTCACTTCTTGACTACAGCTTGCCTTTCAATTCTTCCTTCCAAATTCATCTTCCAAGGATTCAGCATGCACCATGAGCAGCCTTATAATGAAACATTAACATGGCTGAGCTACCCACACCTACACAGCAGCAAATCATAACTGCCGTGGACCTAATCAAGCTCTGCTACTATTGCGTCAGTCACCCCCCCACACACTACTGACTGGAAGGAGTTATGTAACAAGAGCCAGCACGAGTCAAGATGCCATGCAGCCACTAGCTTTTTGGTTTTGTAGTGGACAGCATCAGTTTGCTTCCCCTTCTAATCAGCATGTGTGCCATGACATACTTAACACATCAATAGCTATGTCCTTGCCTTGTGTGATTGCATAGCATAGCTAGCATTTCTGTGGCTGAGTGGCTGGTTTTTCTGATTTCTGTGGCAAGCACTGATTTCTTTGGCCACTGCTGCAACCGCAGAATCGCAGAAAACATGGGGCCCTGGCCTTAACTGTCTGATTCCACAGCTCATTCACTTGGACCAAACAGGCTTTGTACCCAGCAGGCAGTTCCCTGAAAATGCACGCCACACAATTGATTTAATAAATATTATTAAGCGAAACAAATTACCAGCATGTCTAATGGGACTTGACGTGGAAAAAGCCTTCCACAAAGTTTCATAGCAATTCCTGTTTCTTGTCCTAGAACATTTTGGCTTTCCACAGAGTTTTATAGATATCCTTAGGTCACTTTATGCTGCACAACAAGCTAACGTCCATGTGAATGGGGGTCTCTCCCACAGATTCCCAATGGCAGGGGTATATGACAGGGTTGCCCCCTCTTGCCTATTCTTTTTGCCCTTTATATAGAGCCATTGGCTAACTTGATCAGACAAGACCAGCAGGTAAAGGGGATCAGTGTAGGGGACACTGTACATAAAACCTCCCATTACGCGGATGACATGTTGCTGTGCCTCGCAGATCTAGAGGAGTCCTTTCCTAGAGTTTAGACCCTGCTGGAAAGTTTGGGTTTCACTCAGGTTACTAACTAAATAGAAGCAAGACTGAGGTGATGGGGCTACATTATAACCTATCTCCCTTATTACAACAGAATCTTCCATTGAAATGAACCACCACTAAAATTAAATATTTGGGTATAATCGTACCTAAAAACCTAAGCAAATTATTTTCTCTTAATTTCATCCCCTTAAGCAATCAAGTTAAACAAGACATCAGTAGGTGGACCCTCCTTAACTTCCCTATGTACAGTACTCCAGAATACACTCAGTGACCATGAACCTCTTGCCAAGGTTCTTGTATCTGTTTCAATGCCTATCAATAAAAATCTTAAAAAAAAAAATTTCAGGCCTGGCACCAGACAATTAATGGATATGTATGGTCGGGGGGTAAGCCCAGAATTACACAAACAATAATGCAATCAGATAAAGTCCATGGAGGACGGGCCCTCCCTGATCTACAAGATTATTACAGGGCTGCACTGTTGCGATTCGCAATGCTGTGGTCAGATAGGGATTACTTGGCCCACTGGAAAGAGATAGAGATCATCCATGCAGATGGGACACCGTTGGGAGCGATAGTAATGGATCCCTCTCTACAATTGCAGCAAAGACATGATACTCTGGACTCTGTGTACTACACATTGGACATGGTCCACAGAGCCTGGAAAAGATATACGCTTACTACAGAATTATGGCCATTTAGGTGGTTTGCCTGGGGTGATAGCTTTCCACCGGCCGAATGGGACCTGGTGTTTAGAAGGTGGGAGAAGTTGGGACTACAATATATAGGACAGGCTATGGGAGGGGAGATGGTGCAAGACTTCAGCACCATTAAAGGTCAGTTTCGTCTCCATACTTTGGATCATTTTCACTCCCTACAGCTCAGATCTCAAATACAAGAGCTGCAGAGGAAAGGGCAACCTTCCCCCAATACAAAACCATTGAGGGATACAATAGGGACTATCTTAAAGGGAGAAATACAAAGGGGACATGTTTTGGCTTTGTATAAAGCTTTTAGACATACAAAGGTGAACAGTACCCTTCCCCTTAAAAGAAAATGGGAACTGGAGATACATATGCAAATATCAGATACAGATTGGGGGACAATATATAATCTGGCAGCTAAGCTCTCCCATTCGCCTCAATGGCAAGAGTCTCAGTGGAAAGTCAGAATCCAGTTCTTTTACACCCCACTGATACAGAGTAAGTGGAAGGCTAACTGCACATCTGCCTGCTGGAGAGGGTGGCTGGAGCACAGGGCCCACCATTCACACATTTTTTATCAATGCCCAGCCCTACACTTATACTGGCAGTAAATAAAACAGGCTTTAGGGGAAATGCTAACCATAACTACCACATTAGAAGAACCACACCTAGTGCTGGGCCTTCACCCATATGAACTGAAGGGGGCAGATAGAACATACATATCGGACATCTTGATAGCCACTACGCATAAGGCCATAACAAGGAAATGGTTGGCCCTAGACCCCCCTGACACTTCAGTAATGGCAGGGTATTGTACAAGAGATTCAACAAATGGAGGAGCTGACATACAGGGTGAACCATAGGGTCCCCATCTTTGTCCACCGTTGGACCAGCTGGACTATCTGATTGGATGCCCAATGAACATGGGCGGGGGAGGAAGGGTGGTGAGACCTTGTCACTGAAATTAGACTGAACCCCTTATCCCTTCCTTTTGGAGGGTAGAGGGTGGGAGAGTGAGGTGACTTGCTGCAGGAGGCTTTCCAGAGGGTATAAAACAGCCCAGAATGTATGTAACCAGATCTTTTGGACATAATGGATTACATTATCTCTTATCGGGAGTTAAAGCAAACTATGCAACTAAGAAATTAAAAAGAACTCTGTACACTGTATCATTTGAATGTGTGCCTATTGGATATGTATTGTGATGAACCTTGTAACTTTAATAAACTTGAATATAAAAAAAAAGGCAACCTTAGTGAGAAGATGAGGTGGGGATAAGCCGGTGATCAAATGGAATCTGCAGTGATACAGTAGGGAGAGATAAACGGGTAGACTAGGCTGGCCAAGCAGTACTTATCTGCTGTCAAGTTCTATGTTTCTGTGTTCTAAGCCAGGGACTTACAAGAATTGTGACTTCAGCATTAGCATCTTAATCGAGCACAGCAATAACACTTTGGGGAATTATGATATTAATGTTAATCAATGAATTTTCTGTCATTGTGGACCTTTGATCTCCTACCTTACACTTGAAATGCCAAGATAGAAAATAAGAAGCAAGCTGCAGCAGACTAAAAGTAAACACATGCCATGCTTTATGCTGGCCAAAAATCACTGAAGCTTAGTTGGCACTGGCAGAATACTGTCATGAGGCTGCTCACAGTAGTGTTTGTGATACTACGCCACTGAGCTGAGTTTGGAGGCAATCTCAGTGAACCAGCTAGATGGCCAAGGCAGAGGGGATACTGCTGTCATGTGGCACTATGACCTAGCCTTTAAAGGGAAGATGCAGGGTTGCCCATAAAGGCCCAAATATCAGACAGTGAGGAGAATTCTTCTCTTGGTATAGGGCCCTGCACTTTTGTACCCATGGCTGCCAGAGGGTCCTATGTTTTGGCAGACAGATGAATTCTTTGCCCAGTGTATCTGTATCTGCAACCACATGGAAGTGCAAGACTCTGTGGATGGACCCTTCCCTTGATGCACGGCCTAGAGGGCCCTGTGTGTCTGCATCTGTTCATGGAGGTTCTTTTGGGATCTACATGAAAGAGGATATGATTCCACTATCTAAAAAAGAAAGGAAATTCTTTGCAAATCAACTGCACTAATGCACCAGGTTGGATTCATCTTAATGCCACAAAAGTAAAGAAATGCGGCATTAGGGTTTATAACCCTAACTTCCCACCTCCCCAGCAGCAAAAGGACAAGACCACACAAGTAACCACAGACAGCCATCATCAAATAAGACGAACAACATACAACTGTTTACCGATGACACAAATGCAGTAGCACTCGTGCTACTTTAGTGGATTTTAATCTGTGGCTGTATAAGCACAGGCCTTACTGGGGGGTGCTTATTCTTCTGTGGGTAGAAGTATTGTTGGAATTTTGGTATTGTGGAATTTGTGGCACTTGCACTTCTACTGCCAGAAGTATGTGTGTGTGTGTCTTACACCTGCAGCTGCAAAAGCACAGGCCCTTCAAGTGTATATATGTTTTACAGTGTGTACAAGTACCTGAAGCTACAGAAGTGCTGACTCCACAGGGGCCTTTGGTCCTGCAGACAAAGGAATGCTTGTATTTGGGCATCACGGATTTCTATCGGGTGGCTGCAGGATCATGCACTTCTGCAAACAGAAGCAGTTGTGTGATATCACATCTGCAGTGACATTATGTCTAGCGATGTTCATGCTGCAGATACAAATCCACAGAAGCAGCACATTAGTGATACTGCATTTGTGTCACCTGGAAGCAGTTGTATATTGTTTGTCTTACCTGATGATGGCTGTCTGTGGCTGCTTGCGTGATCTTGTTCTTTTGCTGCTTGGCGTGTGGGGAGTTAAGGTTGGAAACCATAACACCACATTTCCCCTACTTTTGTGGCATTAAGATGAGCCCTAACTGGTGTATTAGCACAGTTTTTGTACAAGGAATATATATGTATATATGTAACCATTGCCTCAGTACTTGCGCACAGAGGTTCCATATATGGCATATGCAGGGGTCGCCTGTGGGATAACTAAGTTGTTTGTACAGTTGCTTGTGACCTCAAGTAACCGCAGGAGTAGCGAAGCCACGAGTGAGGTTCACGAGAGGTCACAGGCAACTGTACAAATAGTTATTCAACAGGTACACAACCCTACATACTGGATTTATGCAACAGTGGGGGACCTTGTATTAGTTTTATTTTGTTTGTAGTATTTTTAGTTTTATTTTTATGTACAATAGTTGTTGTTTTTCTTTTCTGTAAGCTAGTGTTTTTGAGCCGGTTTTCTGCCCAGTTGCTATGGGCATTGCTGTGCATGCTGCGCTGTGACGTATCAGCATGTTTACTGATTGGTGCAAGTAGTAGTATTTGAAAAATGGTAAGGGAAAATGGTGGCTATGCTTAGTGAGTGGCGGGAGAAGCACAGGAATCAGTCTTACTGCCGGTATTTTGCAGCAGTCAGAGAGACACGGTATTTAGTGTTACTGTTGGTGTTTGTGACAGTGGGAGAGCCACAGTCCCAAAAGAAGAATGGAGCTCTGTGGAGAGCATGCAAGGTTGACAGAAGTGTATCAGTACCATGGAGCAGGGGAGAGAGAGAGAGAGAGAGAGAGAGTGACTGTGGTAATATTTATTATTTAGTAGGTGCCATTTCAGTGTTTTCAGTCAGTGTCAGTTTCAGCAAGACCAAAGATGCTCATGGAGCAATGACGGCGGGGGTGTGTGCAGAAGAAAAATATCTAGAAGCTATATTACTTCATTTTTGAATGTTTAAATGGTAGTTTTAAGCATATGGGGAGCAGCAATCTGAGAGTTGGTGCTGCAGGGAAGAAGGGAAGCAAGAGAAGGAAAAAACTTGTTGTTGCTGTATTTTCCTGTGTAGCAGTCTATAAGATTGCAGCAGGTTTGGCTGCTTGCTGTGCTTACCATATGCGAAAGTGAGAGACTACACTGTTAGAGTGTTGTGTGTTTGAGAGACAGGGAAAGTGAAAGCCGATGGATGTAGTGCTGGCTGGCCAGCAGGGAGTGGGGGGTGAGGACTGACATAGTCACTGTGTGGATAAATGGGGGATGATGTATTCACTATGGTAAGAACTTGAAGTTATTCCCATTGTGATTACGTTATCCCCCATTTATCCACACAGTGACTCATAAACAGATTGATGCGGCACTTTTTATCCTGACCCCTGTTGCATATATACTATTTATAAACACTGAATATATGTATGTATATATATATATATATATTAGAGGCAAAAAACTCCGTTTAATGCATTAGTTAGGGTTGTTCCACAGCGACAAAAGTGAGGAAATTCACTGTTAGGGTTGAAAACCCCCCTTGGACCCCACCCCCAACCCGGCATTGGGGTGCGCATTGGGATCGTCAGCCCTAACTCTCACCCCATGACATGTGAAAGCAGCAGAAGTATAGGAGAATGGGGTGAGAGTTAGGACCCACTGATCCCAATGCGATCCCAATTCGGTTGGGGTGGGTGGGGGAGTCCAAGGGGGTTTTCAACCCTAACAGTGAATTCCTCACTTTTGTCGCCAGGAACAACCCTAACTAATGCATTAAATGGAGTTTTTAGCCTCTAATTTCCCTTCTTTTTGAGAATGATAACGAGAAATAGTGAATGTAATGCAGCAGCGGCAGCGCGGGGGCCGCGCCACATGATGTATTGTGGCATACTAATAGGGACAGCAACGCAAACAGAAATGCTAACAGTGGTGCACATGGTAACACAAGCACGAATGAGAACAGAAAGGGTAACGCACATGGTGGCGTAGACGGGAATGGTCTGCCACGTGATGTGTTGTCACATAGTACCATGGTGCCTGCAAACAGAAATGTCAATGGGCATGGTGATGTAATGTGAAACAGTAAGATAAACAGTACTGTAGACAGAAATGGCAAAAATAACAGAAGCATAGCGCAAATGAAAACGCAAAGGATAACGCACATGGTGGCGCAGACGTCAATGGTAAGTGAAACGGGTACGGATCCGCAAGCAGAAAGGGCAACAGTAACAGTAATGTAAGCGCACAGGCTGGTTTTCCCCAAAACCTGCATTGAGAAAGACAGTGAGTACAAATAATGTATGCAAAATAATGAGTATCGGCTCAGAAAATGAGATCTTGGAATACTAAATACATTATATCTCAGGAACCGTACGATGTAGAAAAAAAATTTAAAAGTCATATTATTTACAACTGTCCTGGCTAATTTGGCTTATGGGGCTAAAAAGTTTTCCGACGAAAAGTCCGTATCTCGCACCGTTTCCGAGATACGGGCCCTGAAAGGCACGGCGAATGCCGTAATGTTATCCTATGGGAAAAAAAGAAAAGTTCGGAGCGCCATAACTTTGCCTCCCTGTAATGTTTTTTCACCAAACTACTGAAAGGCACATCTGTGGGCTGTTGGCTGTCTTCCCTCCAAATTTCAGGAAAAAGACCAAACTGTTATTTTGTAGCAGGGCTCCAAATGATTTCTGTTAAGTGTCGGGCTCCGTAATGTTATCCTATGGGAGAAAATGTCAATTTTGGAGTGCCGTAACTTTGCCGCCATATGATATTTTTTCACCAAACTACTGAAAGGCACATCTGTGTACTGTTGGCTGTCTTTCCTCCAAATTTCAGGAAAAAAGACCAAACCGTTATTTTGCAGCAGGGTGCCAAAGGATTCCTGTAATGCTTCGGGCACCGTAATGTTATCCTATGGGAAAAACTGTCAACTTTGGAGTGCCATAACTTTGCCGCTGTTTAATATTTTTTCAATACAACACTGAAAGGCACATCTGTGAGATGTCAGCTCGTTCCTTCCAAATTTCAGCCCAAAACTCCCAACAGTTATTTTGCAGTGCAGTGCCAAAAATTGCTGTCATTTTCCACAGACTAGAAAATTACTGTCGCAATTTGCTAAAGCTTTCATAAAATTCTGCGACACTTTGTGAACAAGAAAGTAATTTTGAAAGTACTTTTCCAGAAATTTGAAAAACATATTTCTGGGGTGTTTTACCACAAAATAAAGACATGGCAAGCATCCTCAGGGCCCGACTAGGTGAATACAAAAAAATTAGGTTGCTAGAGGGTCCCAAATTGAAATTCCAACCATTTTTCTGATCACCAACTGAAAACAAAATGGCCGATTTGTGAAAGTAACAGGCCCATTTGCGAAAGTAAAAATGCATTTGCAAAAGTGTTGAACTTTTTGTTAACTTTTCCCATTGACTTATAATGGGAAACTGTTTTTTGAATAACTTTTGAACCGTTTAATATTTTTTCATGAAATCTTTGAAAGGCACATTGGGGACCCTGGCTGCATGTCCCTGAAGATTTTAAGGCCGATCACGCAAACACGTATGACCTGTAGGTGCGACCACAGAATTCAGAAAAGCGTAGCGTGCACAGATGCTATAATAACTCCGCAGCCGTATATCCGACCAGTAACAAACTTGGCAGATCCCAAGGCCTATGGTTCTTGATCATAAATTCCAAATTTCAGGCAAATCCATCAAACAGTTGCAAAGTTATTAAGGTGCAAAGTTTTGGGGTTTAACATAGAAATGGCTCCTCAACCCTAACTATGGTAGCACTACCGTGCTACCATAATATATATATATATATATATATATACTGATACAATAGGGGTGAGTGATAAATGAGTGAGATAAAACAGTGTATCATCCACTGCAGTGTGACATTTTTACCCTCTGCTCTACTGTGATGATATCAGCCATTTACACACACAGGTCACACAAAGATCATTCATAACATCACTCTAGGCAGTTTTCCCCTCAGCATGCTGTTATCATAGACACAAATGCAGAACTACATGAGAGGTCTCACTGTTGCCTGCAGCTAACTCTGTTAACATTACAAAACACACCTATTCCCCACTCTAACTTACAGCTCATTACTGTGATACTGTCAGCTTGACTGCAGCCAGAATTCTAAAGAGCACAGCTTCACAGAACACTCTGTTCCTCCCTGTTGCCTGCAGCTAACTCAATTACCACTAAAAATAGTCTCAGCTGTTCTGACACTCTGACTCTCAGTCCATTATC
The DNA here is from genome assembly GCA_016271365.2 of Neoceratodus forsteri. Taxonomy (NCBI): domain Eukaryota; kingdom Metazoa; phylum Chordata; order Ceratodontiformes; family Ceratodontidae; genus Neoceratodus; species Neoceratodus forsteri. The sequence continues at coordinate 1,087,913,222 of CM028132.1, read as the reverse complement.
ATTACTATGATACTCTCAGCTTGACTGCAGCCAGACTTCTAAAGAATACAGCTTCACAAAATGGTCTGTTTCTCACTCCTAGCTAAAACTAACTCATTTAGCATTGCAAAACACGTTAATCTGTTTCCCAAAGTTTATAACACTGCCAGCCCATTCAGAAAAACTCATACACAGAATGAGCAAACACATGAACAGGAACAGAACACAAGACAAAATAACAATACTTCTGAAACTCCTAGCCCTATTATATAAATTGAATACATGATGTACAGATCATGTGCTATGGCAAATATTGTCACTCCTGCATCGTGAGCTCTGGATATCTCACTCTGCAGGAGTGACAATATTTGCCATATCACTCATGCCCATCATGTATCCTATATATATATATATATATATATATACACACAGACATATATAGCTATATACATACATATAGATATACATACATATCTATATCTATCAATCTATATATATATATATATATATATATATATATATATATATATATATATATACTCATTGCAAAAAAAAAAAATCATTAATGCACGGTTAGGGTTAAAGTGACAAAAGTCAGGAAATGTGGTATTGGGTTCCCAACCCCTGACACCCCACCCCTGCAGGCAACAACAGGAAAAACCATTATGGTTTCATCTCTCTTGCATCTTCGCAAAACAGATGTGGGGTGTACCTTGGGGTTGTTAACCTAACACTTACCTCATTCCATTAGTAAATAAGCTGAGGTGTGTAGAGTATACAAAAATGGGGTGAGCATTAGGATTAACAGCTGAGGCACACGCCTGATTTGCAAAGACGTAGGAAAGGTGAAACCATAACATTTTTTCCTGTTGCTGCCAGCAGAGTGAGTGGGGTAGTAGTTGGGAACCCTAACACCACATTTCTCTACTTTTATCACTTTAACTCTAACTGGTGCTTTAATAAAGTTTTTTTGCAATGAATTTCCTTACTTTTTGAGACAGCATAATTTTATATCTATTGGCTTGTGGGAGCACTTCTATCCCTCCACAGATGCATACACCTATGTTGATAGTCCTACGTGCTTGCATTTCTGGCAAAACACAAATTTATTTGCTTGGTTTTGGAAGGCTACAGCCTGTAGTTCAAGGTGGCGGTGCAACTGGCCACACACCCATTCATCCCACTTAAGGGCTGCTCTCCTCACTCCACACACAAGCACTTTTTCTTTGTAACTGGAGGCTCTGTCAGTCTGTCTTCTTTCCTGGAGCCTGCTGGGGCTTTGCCCCCCTCCCTTTTGCTTGCTTGGACTCTGCTTGGTTTGTGCTGGACTTCTGTTTTTCTGCTGTCCTGCTTTTAGTTTGTATTGCTGGCCTCCAACTGCTACGTGCTTCCATGTGTGCTGCTTTCCTTCCTGCTCCTGCCCTTGTGTTTACCTTGTTTGTTTCTTTTGGGCTTTCTAGTTTTCTAGAGTCCTTCGTATATATTGCTAATTGTAATTCAGGCTACACACTGTGTTTCCTTGCCTCAAGCTGCCCTGTGCTTGTAACCCCAGGCTCCATTTCTCACATGATATTGCAGGCCTCTGTCCTATGCATGGTTCTCTGCATGCTTTAGCTCAACCTGCTTTTCTGCATAACAGTCCTCAGTACCTGCATTTGGTATTGTCTGTTTCAGCTCACACTGATGTCTTCTACCTTGCTCCACTTAATTGATTACACCTGGTTCATGACTCAGCTGCCTAGCTAACAACTCCTCCCTGTTGACTGCCTTACCAATACCTAACTCTGCCTTAAAGGCATTTAAGGTATCATGCTTCTTATTTCACTATTCATACTGAAACCATAGTAATCATCTGCTTGTACCATCCAATTTACTCCCCTTAGCAGCTATCTCTGTGTCTCATCCCCCTGCCTGCTCCACAAGTGTCCTGCTCTACTGCATTACTCCTCACTTCTATGTTTGTGTTATTTAGGCTCTTTTATTGCTACTCCCATCTTTAGCAAACCTTACTTATACCAAACCCTCAGCAGTTTGTTTCTGATAACCTGTCATGGCTGGCATGTATTTAACTTATTTAATTTGCTGATTTGTGCTGTGGTGTTATGTTTGTGGTTTCTTTGTTTTTCCTATGGCGGGGGACTGAGGACTCACAGCATGGTGGGAGCAGCTTCCTATTTGGCATGCATTGTGTAAGCTCCTGGTTGCCTGGCCTCCTTCTGCTGCTCCACATAGCCTTCATGGCACTACACAACCAGCAATTCCAGGAAACTCTCTATCTAAGGGTGTTTGGCTCTACACAGCGTTCTAACATCCCTTCCCTAACATTATGCACCTGGTTTCCTCAGTCATCCCAGGCTTCCTGTCTCTTGCACTACCAGCAAAGTTCATCCCCTTCCACGTCTGGCAGCATATCATGTTTACTTGCTTCGAATTGCATATCCTACCATACTTGCTTTGCAGCTTTCTCCTACCTAACTGGCTTCACAGCCTCCTCCTCTCCAGGCATCAGCCCTGGATTTTGCCTAGCATCGCCGTTCTCTTATTCATAGTATACAATTCAATTCACTCCCAATTTGACTTCCTAATGGACTTGGTTGGCATGCATTCTTGTGGTTGACAAATACTATTTGCCTTACCTAGACACATGAGAGAGTCCATATTGCTCAGCCTTACTTATGTACATGTCTCTCCATAGCTGCTCTCATCCAGTCAAGACTCATGTCAGAGTCCACAGTGCTCAGCCTGACCATGTCTGCTATCATCCATCATGACCCACGTTCAGGACTCATGCTCATTACAACTAATTTCTCCACATTTTGGAGACATGCCAACCATATCCATTACTTCCAGGACTTAGGGCTAGCCCTGTGGTCAACGGTCTTTCTATGCACCCCAAAGTCCACATCTTGAGCATGTGAAGCTTGGAGCGGGGTCCTTCTCACCTGGACCATAGTTGGAAAGGTCCTTACTCCAGGTGGACCTTCAGTCATCAGCCGTACTGACAGCACCTCTCGATCTCTCGATGAAGCCTTTAAGAGTTAAGCAGTGAAGGGGTGGGAATGTCATGGGAAGGGCTTCTTTAGCTGCCTGAGCAGGTTCGGAGGCACCCTTTCATGCTGTTCTCCCTACAAGTGCCTCTGGTTCACCTGGTTTGTTCATAGATCAGTAGGCTGGCTGAGCACCTCAGTGGTCGTTACTCTCCTCCTCCCACCTTGGTCGACTCTTGCTGCAAAGTGCACTCGCAACCCTCCATGATATTCCCATTAGAGGGGTAGAGCGAGAGTGTTCCCAGAAATTGTAGTTCCCTTGGATTGGTGTACTAAATTGCAGTAGCAGAGCCGTCACTAACCAAAACTGTCCCAAGGCCTAGAGGGAAGGAGACCTAGGCCTTGGATCCCCAGAGGCTTCCTCCTCAAAGGTTTTTTTTCCTGTCCTCCGTGCCAGTGGTCATAATACTAGATAGGTGTCCTTGAAGTCCGTAGGTCACTTATGTAGGTTTCGCACTTAGGTAGGTTTCCGCTGTTGGATGGAGTTGGGTGGATGTCCTGTAATCATTCCATCTCCCCCTTTGGCTGTTCTCTCTCTCCTTAGGAAGCCTAGCCTCCACGCCTTACAGTCAGACCTCTGAGTGGGTTACTTTTATTTATTTATTGAGATATTCAGAAAGACCTTTGAGTCAAGGACTCATTTACAAAGGTTCCATGTCATACATAGAAGATACAAGGACAACATTTGTTACAGAGTACAGTACATTACATTATATAACAGGCATTGGTTTACATTATTGTTCTGTAAGTGGCTATCAGTCAAGGATAACAGAAGTTTCAATGCTTTAGCACAGCCATAAAGTTGCAGAGAAGTTCTGTAGAAGGCCGATAGTCATATAGTAACATAAGTTAGTTTAGGTTTGGAGACCCGAAAATAGTTGGTTCAAAGAGGTCTCAATCAATCAAGGGGGGAAGGTGTCAGGGGCAGTCACATAGGTTTGAGGCCTGGAGGTGTTCCCTTAGCCTGGTTTTAAAAGGGCCAAGACTTGTTTCATTAGTTATTTGGCTTGGTAGCGCTTTTGTCCAGTAAGGGGCTTTGTAACTAAAAGATCTTTGGAATTGGGAGGTCCGGCAGCAGGGTACCCATAGCAAGGGTTTGTCCAAGTTGCAGGTGGCTCTGACTGGGGATGCTGGGTGAATGTGTTGAGGGCCTGGGCGTGAGGTCTACAACTATCTTTTTGGTCATAAGGCAGGTGTGATACCTGATTCTATTGTCTAGGTTTAGCCAGTTTGTGGTACTGTAGAGGGTGCAGGTGTGAGTGAGATGATCACAACCGAGGATGAGATGGCAGGCTTTGTTTAGTACTGAGTGCAGTGGTGGGCACAGCACTGTAGATGAGAATACCATAGTCCAGCGGGGAGAGGACAGAGGAATTCACGGTAAGATATAGAGCCTCTGCAGTGAGGCAATGTTTGTACCGATAAAGTATGCCTAATATAGAGTTAAGGGCAGTGGATAGGTGTAGAATATGTTGATTAAAGTTGAGAACTGGGTCTAGTGTGATCCCTAGGTATTTAAAGGAGTTCACTTGTTTGAGGGGGGGTTAGATTGGCAGTGAGAATTTGGGGGAAGAGGCTGTTAAGGGGGTTCTGTGGATGGGAGAAGATCATGACTTTTGTCTTGTTGTAGTTGATTATTAGATGCTGGGTGCTGAACCAGTGTTCCGCTGCTCAGAAAGAGTGTTGGAGTGTTTGGTGGAGTTTAAGGGGGTCAGGATCAGAGGTGAACAAACAGCATTGTCCGTGTATAGGAGCAGGTTGCCAGGGCAGGCCAACGGGAGGGAGTTTAGATATAGACTGAAAAGCAATGGGCCAAGAATGGAGCCTTGTGGGACACCAGAGTGGACTGGGAGGCTGGAGGACAGGGGCGGTACCTACCTTGACCTGCTGTGTTCTATCAGAGAGGTAGTTGGTGAACCAACTTAAGGCATCATTGGAAAAGCCACTATCAGCGAGTGTGTTCAGCAGGAGGGCATGGTATACAGTATCAAATGCCTTAGAGAAGTCCATGAAGATGGCTCCAGTGATGCAGCCATGATCCAAGGCAGAGTGGACATGTGAGGTGAAATCACGGAGGGCGGTGATGGTACTATGTCCCTTACGGAAGCCATGTTGCTTGTTGCATTGAAGGTTATATTTAGTAAGGTGGTCAGTGACTTGATCGGCGACAAAACGCTCTAATGCTTTAGATGGGGGGGAAGAATGGAGATAGGATGGTAATTGTCAGTGTAGGTGCAGCCCCCCAGTCTTATGGATGGTGGTGATGGAAGCCGATTTCCAGTGGGAGGTGAACTTCCCATGAAAGAGGGAGTGGTTGAGAATATGGGTGAGCAGGGTTAGGACTTCCAGGAGGGTGAGGCGGAGAAGTCTCAGGTCAAGGGAAACGCCACTATAGTGGGAGTGGCTTAGGGCTTTGGCTAGGTAGGGTTTGGCTGCCTCCAGAGTAAGGACACATAGATAGAAGGGAGGAACATGTGAAGGGGTGGGTCTGGGCAGGCGGGGGGGTAGAAGAAATTAGGGGGGAGGACATGGTTGAGATCAGTGAAGGCAGAGTTGAGGGCAGAGGCTATACTGAGGGGATCTGAGGAGAGGTTACCGTCTATTTCCATTTGGTCTGGGGGCAGATTAGGGACTTTGCCTCAGAGTTCCTTTATATTGTTCCAAAATTTGCACCCTGCACCCCAGGTGGATGTTAAGGAAGCTTTGTAATAATCTGCTTTGGCAGTGCGTATGGTCCATGTGCACTTGTTACGGGCCTCCCTATAACGTTGCCTGTCTGTAGGCCGTTGGGTCTCATTTGCAAGATGCCATAGGGCGTCATGACATTGCAGTAAGCCCAAGAGGTGGTCAGAGAACCAGGGGGCATGGTTACCTTTGATCATTCTCTTGGTAAGAGGGGCAAAATTATCACAGGCAGCATTAAAGGTGATGATAAATCATACCATTTCCTGCCTACTTTACTCAATCAATATGTCCAACTGACCTATGCTACCAGCTGAACCACATTACCTACCAACCTACGTACAGGTCTTCATTGACCCATGCTACCAACTGAACCTATGCTGCCACCCAACCTATATAAAGATCTTCATTGACCCATGCTACCAACTGAACCCATACTACCAACCAACCTACACAGGTCTTCGACTCCGATACGTGTTCACTACCTTGTATGCTTTGCTCAAAACTCTTTTTGAGGTTCTTTCTAAGGTACCTTTAGCTAACTGAATCACTCCCATGGCACCTCAAGGGGTGGAACCCTCCTCTAGGGTTCCTTGCCTTTGTACCCCTACAGGGTGGTATATCCCATGGACAGAGAGGTGAACAGCCAAAGAGTATCTATGTTACACAAGCATGAAACCAGTTGCACAGGCACATTAAATTGGAAGGCTACAGCCTGTAGTTCAAGGGGGCAGTGCAACTGGCCACAACCCCATTCAGCCCATTTAAGGGCTGCTCTCCTCACTTCACACATAAGCAGTTTTTCCTTGCTCCTCCGTCCACCCCTCCTCCAGTGGCATGCCTCTCTTTCCTGTGGGCTTCTTCCTAAGGTACCTTTAGCCAAGGGAATCACTCCCATGGCACCTCAAGGGGTGGAATCCTCTTACAGGGTTCCTTGCCTTCATACCCCTACAGGGTGGTATATCCCATGGCTAGAGAGGTGAACAGCTGGAGTATCTGTGTTACACAAGCATGAAACCAGTTACACAGGCACACTGAAGTATGGCTTGTTAAACAAGAGACCAGCTTATACTGTCCTTGTATGACTCTTTCGTGAAGCCTCATCTACAATATGGACTTTGTTACTGGTGCCCATACCTCAAAAAGCACATTAACCTACTGAAGAAGTTCCAGAGGATGGTTACAAAGATGATAGCAGAGTACCATGATAAGGCATACTATGAGAGGTTTAGGACACTGAACATCTACTCAGTACAGAAAAAGACAGAGAGGGGACATGACTGAGACCTTCAAGTACTAGAAACAGATAAATAATATGGATATGGAAGCTCTCTTTAATTAAAGTGGCAACCAAAACATGAGAGGCCACAGTGTTAAGATGCAGGCAGGGAGGTCTAGGAGCAAACTGACAATGCACTTCTTCACAAATAGGGTAGTAGACACTTGCACTGCACTGCACTTCAAGAGGGCTAAAATAGCCATGGGGGAAGGATTCTCCATGAGAAGTAAAGATGGGAAGCATGGGAGAAGTGAGGAGGTAGAGCAGACCCAATATGTCAACCTCCGAACATTGCAATAGGAGCAGACTAAATAGACCAAATTGCCTTCTTCTCTTAGCGTCTTCATATTTTTCTATTTTCTACTTCACCAACCAAAAGTCAAACTTCAAACTGCATTTTTTGCTTTACAAACCAGAAGCAGTACTTTGAAAGTTTGTGTTGGTTCAGGAAACAAATGTACTGTAGTACTTTGGAGTAAATTTTCTTCTTTGAGAAACAAAAGTACTAGCTGGAGCCACATTTTCTGGGTCACTAACCAGAATACCAAGTTAGAATTACTTTTTCTAGTTCAAGAACTAGAACAGTTCAAGCCACATATATAGTATGTGCTCATTCACAGCTCAGTCGATGGCCAGCCATAGCACTGAGAGGAGTGCTGTGCTGGTTGTCAGCTGGGGGTCAGCATGGGGGGGGAGTGGGGTGAAGTGTCACTACCTGACAGGGTGAGAGGGGTGCACCAGACCACCGGAGATATGTTCATGAGTATTTCATGAGATGCCAATCGGGGAAGGGGGAGGGACCACTAGACTACCAGGAAGATTTTAAAAACATAAAAAATGGGACAGCGATCAGTGATCAGGGAGGGTACCCCATGATGATAGCGATTAAAAATGAGTGACTGCAAAAACAGCGACTCATTTTTAGCACTACCGTCATGTGCTACCCTGCGAGGACAGAACAGTGAGAAGAGCAACTGGAAGGGGAGGGATAGAGAGGTGAAGGGAAGGGGAGAGATAAGAAGGAGGGTTTAGGTAGGGTAGAGAGCCTGCTGCAGCCGAGCCAGCCCTATGGTGTGGTGGTGAGGGTGGCTGGCTATGGTGCAGTAGGCATTGGGTTCGGGCTGGACTTGGGGAGAACATTTTACTGCTGCTTGCGGCTGCTGGTGTTTTCACCCACACCGAGTTTTGCCCCCTCCTCGATATACACCCCGCTGGAGTTGGTAATCTAAAAGCAGGGGGGTGCAGAGGCAAAGGGAATACAGGACTACCAGGTAATAACTGTTTTTTTATCAATAAGATGGCACTCAGGAGGGGAGGGACCACTGGACTACATTAATGGAATGGCAACTGGTGATTAAGGGGGGGGGGGGACCACTGGACTACCAGAGAATTTTTTTTCTATATATGGGGAAGGCGATTGAAGATTGGAGGAAGGACCACTGGACTACCAGGTGAATCGGTGTGTGCTATGAAGAGCAGAAGGGACTAAATGGATGTCACCTTCACTGTTACTTATTCACAGCACTGTGGTTCACAGGCTTCTGAGTATCTGCATACCTGCGCCAAATGTTCAAAAAGGGACGAGGGGGTAGAGTCCAACTATTATTCTATGTAGTTCTTTCGAAACATATTATAAGTTGGGTAGGGAAACTCCTGCATCCTGACTGTACAGTATAAGACATTTTCTAGCCATTGCCTTGGGAGACTACAACCAATAGGTAAAAACAAGTCCTGACTCCCTACCAACCAGGATGCATAACTGCTACCAATCCTTGTGTCAGTCTTTACATGTTTGAGCTGAGAATGGACACTGTGGTTTTCTCTGCTAAAATAAAAACTACATAAGCACCAACACTTATAAACACAAAGTTGGCACCCAGGAAGACAGGTTTTTTTCCTGAAAGATCTCTCTCATTTTCAGTGTCACGCAGATTTCTTCTGCATTCTGCTTGGTTTGGCTTCAGGTTTACCCCTGTTCACCCCCCCTCAAGTTTTTTCTCTGCTGAAGTAAAAACTTTCCAAAAGCACTGCTTACTAACACCAACTGGGCTCCCAAGAAAACAGTTTTGCTAAACACTGGGGGCAGGATTATCGAAGGGTGGCACAGGGCTTGCGTTCAGACCTGCGCCATCACACTTTACGTAAGTTCTGGCGGTGCACTGAACCTTTTGCCGCAGCTGCACCCGATTTTACATTCTTGGGCCCAGTTGTGGCAGTTTTCACATTTATGGCTGCTTGCGCCATGTATCTGGTGCAAGCCCTGCAAAACAACCCCGAGGATTGCTGCATGTTAGACCAGAAAAAGTTGGTCTAACATGCAGCAATTGCCAGCATGAGATAGAAAATCCTGTTGGATCGCTGCAAGCCCCATGTGCTGTATCGTTGTCACACCAGGGCTTGCAGCAATCCAGGAGCTTTGAAAATCCTGCCCTCCATTTCTATTGCAGCCTCATAGCATTTCTGCAGAATCCTGCTTAGTTTGGTGATAGGTTTACTCCTGTACCCCCCTAGCCAACAATAAAAAGATCAAGAAGATATACGGCACCAGCACAGTAGTGCAATACCATACTGGCATGTTCTGGTGACAATTTACCAGAGGACGGACTATGTTACCAAACCTACTTTTTTGTATGTAAGTTGCTGTTTAGAAACAACTTTGTATATGTCGGTGAAATGGTATTTAGCCTACTTACATCACCATGGTCAGATAACCTGCAAACCACATTCGTGTTTATGGTGCATATCTCAAAATGTGGCCCATGGTGAGGAGCTAAATTAAATCACTGGTTCCACTCCCATTCATAGCTTATAGGTGGCGTTCAGTGAACCACAGCTAATTCTGCCCCCTCACTCAGTAAGTTTTTTAACAAATCATGGGAGGATGGGGTGGTACCTGAGGACTGGAGGAAGGCGGATGTGATTCCCCTTCACAAAAGTGGGACCAAGACAGAGGCAGGAAACTACAGACCTGTCAGTTTGACCTCTGTGGTAGGGAAAGTGATGGAATCACTTCTGAAGGAAAGAATTGTTGAGTACCTAGAGGCCAGTGGGGCACAGGACCCAAGGCAGCATGGGTTCACAGCGGAAAGGTCATGTCAGACGAATCTAATTGATTTCTTTGACTGGGTGACCAAAGTAGTGGACCAGGGAGGGGCTGTGGACATGGCCTACCTAGACTTTAGCAAGGCATTTGACACAGTCCCACACAAAAGATTAGTAGTCAAATTAACCAGCCTGGGAGTGGGTCCCAAGGTGGTAGCCTGGGTAAAACATTGGCTGAACAATAGGACATAGAAGGTAATTGTGAATGGTGTCCACTCTGAAGAGAGGGGAGTTACTAGTGGGGTATCACAGGGTTCGGTACTGGGTCCAGTCCTTTTTATTGTCTTTATAAGTGACATTGCAGAGGAACTGGAAGGGAAAGTATGCCTCTTTGCAGATGACACAAAGATCTGCAACAGGGTTGATGCACAAGGAGGCGTGGAAAGGATGAGAAGGAACTTGGCAAGGTTGGAGGAAAGGTCAGAAGTATGGCAGTTTGGATTCAATGCAAAGAAGTGCAAAGTAATGCTCCTGGGAAACAAAAACCCAGGGGAAGATTACACAATAGGGGGTGGGTAGGTAGTAACAACAACAAAAATGGAAAGAGACCTAGGGGTAATCATATCAAATGATCTTAAGGTTGGCAAGCAATGCGAGAAGGCATTAGGAAGGTCTGGGGGGATACTGGGATGTATAGGGTGAGGTATTACCAGCAGAAAACAGGAAGTTGTTATCCCCCTGTACAGACAGTTGGTGAGACCCCATCTGGAGTACTGCGTCCAGTTCTGGAGACCCCATCTCCTCAAGGACATAGACAGGATGGAGGCAGTTCAAAGGAGGGCATCTAAAATGGTGCAGGGTCTGCAAGAGAAGCCATACAAGGAAAGACTAAAGGAGCTTAATATGTATACCCTTGAGGAAAGGAGGAAGGGGGGACAAGATAGAAATGTTTAAGTACCTCAGTGGAATCAACAAAATCCAAGAGGGTAGCATCTTTCAGAAAAAGAGATATGCAAGAACAAGGGGACACAATTTGAAGATAATGGGGGGACGGCTCAGGGGCAATGTGAGGAAGTATTTTTTCACAGAGAGGGTGGTGGATGCATGGAACAGCCTTCCTGAGGAGGTTGTGGGGTCTAAAACTGTGGGAGAATTCGAGAATGCATGGGACAGACATAAGGCAATTTTTGTGGGGGGGTAGGAAGAAGTAGGCTGTTGGTTAAATAGGATCTGCAGTTTATCCTATAGGTAGGGAAATGGGCAGAATAGGTGGGCGAAGCGGTCCTTATCTGCCGACAAAGTCTATGTTTCTAAGTTCTGCTGTTTTGAATCAAGAATAAATAATGATGTGCAATTTTATCAACAGCAGAGAGCCTGTGCCTTCTAGTGGGAACCCTTATGAAAACATAAAATATGTGTTATTTACACATAATTCAGCTTATACATTTCTTAATATTAATTTCTGTATAACTTCCAGCAGTCAGCCCTATCAGTGAGTTTCTGTGTCATTGCTTATTATCAGTAAGTTAGTTCTGAGGTAGGAACTCACAGATGTGTAAATGGGAACTTCCTACATCTCTGCAGTCTAAGGAACTAAAAGGGAATACAAAATGGTACTACAGCAGGCACTCCCACAGGAAACAAGGATATAATTATACTATCTCAAAAAGTAAGGAAATTAATTGCAAAAAAAAACCCTTTGTTAATACACTAGTTAGGGTTGAAACAACAAAAGTAGGGAAACGTGGTGTTTGGATTTGCACCCTTAACATTCCACCACCGCCACCACCACCTCCACCACCACCAGAAATCAACAGAAAAACATTAGTTTCACCTCTCCTGTGTCTTCGCTAATCAGGCATGGATTGTGCATTAGAGTTGTAAGCCCTGACGTTCACCCCATTCTCGTATACTTTACACATCTCAGCTGCTTTCGTGACACCACATTTCCATACTTTTGCTGCTTCAACTCTTACTAATGTGATAATTTTTTTTTCGTAGAGTATTCAGTACTTGTGTGATCAGGTCTGGATTCCAGATAGAACTGAACTCATTTTCACTTATTTGTTCCATTTTCTTGGCTGTCTGTAATAAACATAGTAGTTCTTTTCTGAAAATCAATGGTAGGATTGCCATTCAGTTTTCTGTAATCTCATTCATTACCCAGCATTTCAATAATACTATTAACAGTAATCTGTAGTCAGAAGGACAATGTTACCCCCTTTATCTGCAGATTTAATTACTACATTTGGGAGATTCTGTAATTCTTCCATTGACTTCACAAGCCTGTGATACTGTACTGCAAATTTTATTGTGGTGGTGCTTCTTTTACATGGGTCTGTTAATAGACTGAGTTAGCACACCATGAAGTGGAACGATTTTATTGTCCTCTTCTGGTTGACTGAGGAACCTAATTGTCCTCCTGAATGTTGGGTGGGTGCATTTGATACTCTCCTGCCCTGAGGCATGACATATATCCATTTATCCAATGCTTGGGAGAATATTTTGTGGCAAATATTAATGATAGTTTTGTGAACTCTGGACCTAGAGTGAGAATAATGTAGAACAGGTTATATTTGATGTAAAATAATTATAGCTAAATTTGCCTAAGTGATAAATGTGCTAAAATAAAATGGTGCTAATTGGCCAAAATTGCACATTTTCAATGGGCATACATTAGGAGACAATAGCAGAGCATGAAATTAAATTTGCACAATTGTGGCTGATTCGTGCCATGCGCTAAATATATCTTGCCTGAGAGTAAACAGTTCTACAGTATTTTTCCTAGAGTGAAAATATCGAAAATATTCTCACTCTAAGTCCCAAGGAACAAAAATAATCTCATTGTACATTCTGATTGGTGGGAGCCAACAGTGCAAGAAGCACAGTTCTAATTCAGAACTGAATTTTTCACTTGCATGCTGGCTTTCACTCACTGATTTCATTCTGTGCCAGCCTTACTCATGCCACTTTTGTTTTTTATCCCATTCAAACATTTTTATTCCCTGTCCCAAAAATAACATGTCAAACATACTTTTTTTTAACTAAAACAAACCAGGACTAAATCATTTGTGTGATATCTTAGTTAAAGTGTAGCTGCTATTGCTGTCACAAGAAAAATGGCATCTCAGACTACCTACCGAATCCCAACTTCCATTCCGATCTCCAGCTTCCTGATAGTCCTGCTGAGATCCAGCATCCCCTGAGTGGCTTCTCCAAATGCCATATCCACTTGCAAGAAACGGTCACTCATTCTCTTAATTTGTAGCAACCTGAAACTTCCTAAAGTGCTGATGTGTTAACACACACATAGCGTCACATAAGTCATGCTCCACTCAGCCATCTGAAATGAGTAAAGCAGTTCTTAAAATAAAAAAATGCTAACACTTTATTTTAAAACAAAACAAACAAAGCAAAATATGAAACAAGCATTGGATAAATTGGATATGCTGTGGCCCCAGGAAAAAATATCATTGATTTTTCACTCATGCAAATTGACCTTTGGCATCACTCATGGCTCTGCCATTTGTGAAATCAAAGGTCAAACAGCACTTGAGAAAAATAACATCAATATTTTTCCTGTGGATATATATATATATATTTATAGAAATAAGGTATATGACATGGTCTGACTGAAAATATCATCTGTATCTTCATGAGAGGCTAATGTTGCTATGATATCTCACGAGAGGAAAAACCACTCAACATATATCTTAATATCCTTGGCCTTGAATGATGATAAATATGATATTTTCAGTCAGGCCATGTCATGTTCAATTTATACAGACATATGTGTTGGGGGAAAACATGACTGGGAATGTGTAAAAAAAAGAGCTTGTGACTTTGAAATGTGTGACAAACTTTTGCCTCCTTTCACAGTTTCAGGGCTTTCTGAAATTTACAACTACTTTCTATTTACTCACTGAGCCCATTCACTTTACATTATAGACAGTACATAATGAAAAAGTTTGATGTACACTTCTTTTGTTTTTGCTTGTTTTAAGGCATCTGTTTGTCAAAAAAGTGAAAAAAATAATTTTTTTGTTTTTTTGCTCACTGTAAAAACATCTAAAATGTATCTATAAATGAAACATTTCTTATTTTGTAGATATTTTTGTGCTGAACAGCTTTCATGCTCACAGTATCATGCTATCATTGCTCTTTTTAGAGTTATTTGCATTTGTACATCAAAAAAGTTACAAACAAACTGAATGTTTTGCAATTTTTTGCTGATTATAAAAAATCTAAAAGGTAATAATAAATGAAACACCACTCATGTTGTAAATATTTTTCTGCTGAACAATGTTCATGCTCACAGTACCATACTAAAGTTGTTCGCATCTGTTCATCGAAAAAAGTGAAAATAAGTACAGTCCAAAAATATAAACTGGACTGCCAGACATAGCTTAGAACCACACCAGACCTTACCAAACTGTTACCCTCTCTTCCAAACAAGCCATATGAACAGCCCACCCCATTTGTTGATGATATTGCGCAGGAGCTCAAAGTATCATAAAAAGCCTCTGTGGTGAAGGAGCTGTTGTAATTGCTCAGGTTGTGCTGTTGGCGGCAACAGGTGTTGTTAAGTCCAGTAACCCTCAGCTGTTGGTTCAGAATGGTGGCAGTATAAATTTCACAAAACAGTGGACCTGGCAGTTCCCGAACAGGAAGGAGTACTGCAAGAAAAAGGAAACTAAGGCTGGCAGAAAAACACCTTATAATTATCCTACTGTCAAACAAAATGTTCTATACTGTATCAGTAAAGCTAGGCAGGAGGCTATACCCACAACTTTGCTATTAACATTGATGAAACTGAACTTAATCTAGTTTCATGCTCACAGTGGACAATGGCCGAGAGAGGGGTAAAACAAGTAGAAGTCACATGGGGTAGGTAACAAGCATTAGGTTTCCTTGGTATTGGGGTGTACAGTATCAGGACAGTTCTTACCACCACAAGTGATTTAGACAGGAAAATTCATAGGAAAATCCCCTGGATGCCACCCAGCCTATAGCTTCCCTCCCAAGTGAGCCATAACACACAGTGAGAACCACTGGGCCAACAGTGACACAATATTACAGTTCATTCAAAGCTTTCGTGTATCTTACATTGACTCAGTGAAATTTAACAATGATTTCTCTAGTGAGCAACAGTCCCTCCTGATAATGGACCTTTTTTTGACCCCATACAACACAGCCAGTACTTGAAAAACTTGAGGAGCTAAAAATAATCAAAATTTTCATCGCTGCTGCGTGCACCAATCTGTTACAACCACTGGACCTGGCAATAAATAAAACCCAAAAAGACTTTATGAAAAACCAATCTGCAGAGTGGTACACTGACCAAATCCACAAACAGACCACTCAGGGAACATGTACTGCCAATGTCACAGTAGACCGCAGAATGACGACCCTGAAAATGAAACATGCATTCTGGTCAGAAACCTCCTTTAACCAGCTAAAACTAAGAACTGAGGACTGTGTTTCTGGATTTAGGCAAGCTGGAATACTGGCAGCTCACACTAACTCCCTGAACGCAAGTCAGTAACTGATTTTTTAATGTGAAATTGATCACTGACACAACATATTTTTATGTTGTTTGCTTGCTGAGGTTAGTGCTCAGAATGTAGCGTAACAGTGGCTTTTATATATTTTTTCTGTGTACTTTTGAGTTTTCTGTGATGCAATATTCAGAGCAATATAAAGTTTCTGAATAGTTCTATAGCAATTAGCATTTAGCAGGCAAGAAAGCGGTTCCTAAACCATGTGGGTTTCCTAACTGGAATCCTAAAGAATTAACTGCCTTTGAATTTTTTTAAAACTGTGTGTGCATTTGAGTTTTCTGTGCTGCAGTGTTCCAATACAGTAAATGCCAGATAAATTTTCTGAATAGTCACATTCAAACACAGGTTCCACATTCCTGTTTCACATTTAGCAGGTATGAAAGCAGTTCTTAAACAGCATGGGTTTCCAAACTGGCATTAGTTAATTTCACCGCAATGTTATTTTCACAGAACCCCATCTTCCCATGAATAAAGTGAAAATACTATTGCTGTGAAACTAACCAGTTCTACAGTATCTTTTCTACTCATATTGTAAATAGCTAAAGCTACTGAACTATAAGTTTAAATCAATGATGTATTCTAGTTGCCCACATTCAAAATGTTAAATTGATATGTTGAACATGAAAATAATGCACAAGTTATATGAGCTTCATGAAAGTGCAAATAAAAGTAGAAGTAAGAATAGCAAAAATTTGGTAGAAAAAAAAAATGGTGTAATGTTTATTGCTTGTAGTCCTACAGCAGATAACAACACTACCCAGCAATGCCATCCTAGTCACTATGGATGTGGAAGCACTCTATGCAAATATACTTTGTGCAGATGGTTTATCAGCATGCAAAACATTCCTTGAACATAGCCATCAACCTATCTTATAAAATGGGAAGGGTAAATCCTAAATCCTGATTGGCTGCTACCTGTACATTAGGGCTGCCTAATGCATACTTAAAAACAAGTGCAGACAATCTGGACACAGGAAAAATGAAAACATAAGTCCACATTTAAAACCTTGAGAAAGGTTAAGAATGTTAGTGACCACCATTTTGTTTAGTTTGAACTGTTCAAATTACTCACGTAATAGGACACAAAAACATGTACAGGACACTTTCCCTGTAGAAAAAAGTTATTTTCAACATGTTTTTTTTTGCCAGTCATCAGCTGCCATTTCAGCACATGAGCAACACTTTCCTCCCACCCACCTGCTGGATCACTCACTGCTGCGGCCTATTCACACACTTTCTCATTTTGCCTCTTGTTCAGTGTCTGTCAGCTCACCTGCCGATCACACTACAGACCATATCTCTGGCACACTTCTTCCTCTGAGCAAGAATCCTCCCCCCCCCCAGCAGTCGTGAATCGCAGTCTTGAGTTAACTCTTTAGGTTGTCAGGCGCACACGATGTGTAAAGTCACTGTCAACTAGTTTGACTCTCGTGGAGGTGAACACACTGCTTAAATGGTCACCGGCAACTCCTTCAAGTCTCATCTCTTGCCTCCCCCCACCCAATCCTTGCTTTTCAGTCCACACTTCAAATTTGAGTCCTTCTTCCAAGTTTAATCATTCATTTTACTAAGGGAAAAAATAGCGAGTGGTTTCCCGACTCTCCTGATCCCTCACTGTTCCAAACAGCACATGCTCACCCATCTGTTTTCGCTTTAACCGCTTCCACGAGTCTCTGCCCTGGTTCTCTGTTGCTCTCCTGCTGTCTCCAGACAATATGCACTGTGACCTGCTCAAAGTACAATCTAAAAGAAAAAAAGAGAAATAAACTAATAATTAGCCCTTTCTCTGTATGGCCATCTTTCTTCTCTGTGAAAGCATCGGCTCAACCTCACTCACTCCCTCCCTCCCTGCTGCTTTGCTAGCACTGGTGCTCGAAGTTAAACAAAAACTAACAAGAACAAATAAAAAAAGTCCTTGCCTTAAGTGAGTGGAGGAGGCAAATATTACAAAATATCTGCGATCTTTGGGATGGGGGGTGTACATAAGCTCATTATTCTAAACACATAAAAAATCATTACTATGGAGGCCATCTAAGGGCAGATGCCCTAAGTGAAAAAATGCAGATGTTGAAGGCGGAAGAACTATTTTATGTCAAATAACAAGAAAGATGTTACTTGCTTACTATTTAAACTTCATAGTTTTAATTTAAACAAATATGTAAACTAAAGAGGCCCATTTTATAAGCACAATAAGACACTCTGGGAGTGTGCATTAGACAGTTCTAATGCACATGGGCAGAAGCTGAAGGCACTCGGCCTGCGGCCTTGTGCCTTACTACACCTCTGGCCGTGCGTTACAACTGTCTAATGCACTCCCCATTGTGTCTTATTGCTCACATAGAAATAGTATAGAACTTATCAAAATGGAATACTTAAATGAAACAATTAATTTCTTAGACACCACCATTACACTGAAATGAGGTAAAATGCACATGTCAAGTTTAAATAAAAAACACAGACTGCTTCAGCTGCCTTCACTGCTCCAGCTTCCATCCTCACTACACAAACAAGGAAGTATCTATAGCAACGCTCTCTGGTACCAAATGATCTGCTCTGAAGAGAAAGACCATGACAATAACCTGGATACACTATGCAGTGACTTTGCAAAACAAAAATATCCCCCATGCACAATTGAAAAACAAATTGCATGGGGCACTCAAGTACCACTACAGAACCTCTTAGCATACAAAGAAAAAGAACACATAATTTGTTACCATGGGTTGCCACACACAACCTCTCCCTTACCATTATTTGGACTATCTTGAGAGACTTACTGCCCATTCTAAATGATGACCATTAACTACCTAAAGTTTTCCCTGAACCACTAGTGCTGGTATTTAGACATCCTCCAGACCTACAGCAGAAACATGGCAGCGCCAAGTTATGTAAAACTAACACTGAGGAACCAGGTACAAGAAAGTTGCTCAAGTCATAGAAATATACATTTGTTGCCAGAAAAGGACCTCTTGGCCCACCCAGTCTGCCCAGATGGTCCCTGCCTCATCTGTTTCCACAGACCCAAAGTGCTCTCTGGTAAGGGGTGGTCGAAACTGCTATTTTCCACTCCTATGGAACTTCCACGGAAATTAAGGGACTTTCATAAAAGTTTCTGAACTTCCAGATGTGGCAGAGTGGAAAACTTCCTCGAAAGTTACCAGGCAAAATTTTGCCTAGAAATGAAGTAAATAAGCCCTGGTGGCTAGTGGTCCCACCCCCACCTGTCCCACATGTAAAAAATGATCCCTGGTGACTAGTGGTCCCTCCCCTCCACCAGGTAATCTGCCCGCCGCGAAATGTACAGTAACCCCCCCCCACACACACACACACACACATCCCTATCTCCACTGTCCTGTTAAAAAAAAAACTCTGGTGGTCTAGTGGTTTTTTTTTTTTTTTAATTTAAACCCCTTCCCAATTCCCAGTCCCAAATCCTTGGTGATCTAGTGCCCCCCACCCAGCATCCCTGGCAGCCAGGTGTCCCATGCCATAAACCTCAGCAGTGGTGGACCAGCACAGCCCTCCTCTCTTTCCTCCACAGTGGGCCATCAACTGAGCTGTCATGAATGAGCATACAAACAGCTGAGTCAGTGGGCTGACCGTGGAGGAGAGAGGAGGGCTGTGCTGGTCCGCCACTGCCTGGGTTTATGATGGGGGTGGGAGAGTGGAGTTATGGGACACCTGGCTGCTGGCGAGGCTGGGTGGGGGGCACTGGATCACCAGGGAATGGAATTTGGGACTGTGGATCAGGACAGGGTTTAAATAAAAAAAAAAAAACACTAGACCACCAGAGATTTTTTTTAACAGGACAGTGGAGATAAGGATTCGGGGGGGTTACTGTACATTTTGCGGCGGGTGGGTTACCGGCTGAAGGGGAGGGACCACTAGCCACCAGGGATAATTTTTTACATGTAGGGCGGTTGAGGGAGGGACCACTACACTAGCCACCAGGGCTTTTTGGGGGGAAATTTGACAATTAAGAGTGGTGATCATGGGTAGAAGTTCCACAGAAGTCCGGAAATCAATTTCTGAACATCTGCAGAAGTGAAAGTCAGACTTTTGTTTGAATTCCACCTGCGGAAGATTGTTTTCACCCACCCCTTGTCTCCGGTGACCCTCCTTCCTCCCAGTCTATTTACAAATATTCCTGTATGCTAATACAATACATGCGTGAAGTCCCCTACTGTTTTTGCCTCCAACACATTTGCTGGCAGTCTGTTCCAGGAGCCTACCACTCTTTTATTGTAGTATCTCTTCTTCATATCCCTCTTAAATTCCTCCCTGCCCCCAAGCTTCATCACATGCCCTCCAGTCCTGGTGTTGTTCTTCATTCGAAAGAGACTCTCCTCTTGCACCCTGTTCACTCCTAAAAGGTATTTGTAGGTCTCTATCATGTCCCCTCTTGCTCTCCTCTCCTTCAGATATCCTCTAGATGCACAGCAGGAACAAGACAGTAGCAATTAACACTGAGGAGCCAGGTACAAGTAATAGAAACAGAATTTGTTGGCATAAAAAGATTGCTTGGCTCACCCAGTTTGTCCAGATGGTCCCTGCCTTGTCTGTCTCCACAGACCCTAACTCATCTCTGGTGACCCACAACAGTACCGTTTATTCCATCACTAGGTGGCTCTCTCTATCCACCAGATGGCTAAAAGCCTTTTCATGTACTCCCTTAAAGTTCTATGGGACAATATGCCACCTTACATTATGGCATTGTTTTACAGATCCACCTGGCCAAATGGGTTGAGAAATTGTAATGTTATCCTCTGGGAAATATCAAGGTTCCTCTCTCACTGTAGAAAAGCTGTACTCAGCTGGTTTATACCTACTCTTTAGAATAAGCTACAGCTCACCTTAAAATGAAGAGTTTTGCCTAGCATTACTGCCCTTAAAAAATTTCCTGAACACCCATTGTGCCGATGTGCGCAGTTGCTGACATCACCATAACCTTACGCAAGACTGTCTTTATAGTGAAAAATCTGCATGTACTACCTTCTATTAATATGTATTAATGTTGTATTAATGCCATTCTTATGCTCATGTCCTGTTCAAGACCTTGCCTTGCCTTTTCTTTACCCTATATAATCTCTGTATTCATGTTTTTGTTGGCTTACTAATTTGTATCTGTACATATATCCACCTGAATTTACAATATTTTTCTTGTTCTAACCACAACCTCCTTGTAAATGAGTATCACTCAACAGAGCCCTTTCCTGGTAAAATAAATAACTACAAATACAAAATAAAATTTGGCTGCTCAATTGCATTTTTCAACCCTTTTGGGACATAAAACATGAGTCTCTGGTGACATCCCCATCATATACCTCTTTTGATGAGGTCCTGTACCTGCTATAATAATGAAGTCTAGCCGGGTCATTTTAATATTAATTTGTACCCCCTGTTTTCTGAAAATTTCTCTCACTTTTTGGATCCCGATACTGCATCCTGTGCTTGCTTCTCTTTCAAGTCTCGTGATTAATGCAAATATGTTCTACTTATGTTGTTTAAATTGTATCTAGTTGTTACCTACTGTCCTGGGTCTTGTAACCTGACCCATGTTTCTTTTTGTTAAAACTGCACTTTTTTGTGCTGTTATGTAATTTTATCCCCATGTACCCTTTCCCCGGGTCACACCTGGAAACAAGTCTCGGCTCATTGGTGCCTTTCACGGTTATCAACTTTTAAACAAATAAATTGATGGTATCCCTAGAAATTTAGGGCAAGCAATTTTCTTCAAAAAATGTGTTTTTAAATTTGCTGGAGCAACTAATTTGCACTTGCAAATATTTTAAAAGGTTATGCTTATGCAGTTCAGTAATTGTACTGTTAGCAGTTACGTTGGTACAGTTTGCAGTCATGCCTGCCACCTAGTGGTGAAAGAGGGCTTTAGGCTTGAGAGCAATAGATACTAGCTAAATGCAACTCTTAACTTGGGAAGCAGTTGAGCCTCATATAGGGAGACGTGAATTGTGGAGGCAGTACGCATTCTGCAGATAGGCTAGCACTGAGAGAATTTGGCCATTGGCAAAGTTGGCTCAGGGTCACTTCAGTGCCTTTTTCTTTGGTTGACTTTGTGAATTGGGGATAACAAATTTAGTTCACAATGCAGAATTGTTGTCCTGGAGGTAAAACAGACTACAAATAGTGGTGTATAATAAGCCTTGAGAGCAACAGTGCATACTTACCATTCGATCTTCCTTGTGGCAGGTGGTGTTGATGTGGCAGTATTGGAGATTGCAGTGGTTGGAGTGTACCTGGACTCTGCTGCCAACTGCTGGCTGTAGCCCACTGACTCTACTGACTGTCACATTCAGCAATAAGGCATTAACAGTATGTGTGTTACTATGGGATAAGGGCATGCCTTGGAAATGAGGTGAGAGGCAATGCCTTGTATCTTACACCAAGAAGTGCTGTTATCCCACAGCTATGCACACACTGGAATGCCTTATTGGAAATATATAAGGGCTCCTTTGATTTTTGTTTTAAAATTGTAGCAATCAGCAGGGGCACTGGAAAATCATGGGTGTGAATTCAGTGCATTTTCCACGATTTTGTACTCTTTCCATGACTCCACCATGATATTGCCTGCTCTGGAGATGTCTGGTGGTGGTCTGCATCGCAACAGTGAAAAATCTGTGGTTCTTTTAGTTTTGCCAGATTGTGCTGCCATCCAGTGCTTGCCTAACTGCAGCCCCTCACCAGTAACACTGTTCCGCCCCCTGTGATGTCATAATGGGGGCGGAATGCCTAAACATCCAGTCGCGGGATCCCGGTGCTTAAAGCACAGTTGCGCTGTTTTGTGCGCTTTGTCTGCTTTGTTCCTCCCCTCCAGTCTGCCTAAGCCTGTTCAATGCAGTGGACTGTGAGGGGGGGAAGTAACATCCACCTGATTATTGGGAGCTAGCCAGTGAGTGAGTAAGTGATGTCTAATTCACAGTACCAAGATTGGCGAGAGCGACCTGCGATCTCCGACCCTCGACCTGAGACCTGTGACCTGGGATCTGGGATCTTGGACCTGTAACCAGCACGACCAGCGAGGAATCCAAAAAAAGACGAACGAGAAGCTGCAGCTAAATCAGGGCGCATTAATCGGACAGTCCACCCCCCCACCTGAAGTCCTCAGCAGAGAACAAGAACACCATGGGAGCAACGAGAGTTAAAGGAGGTGCATTTGCACTTCAGGTCCACACTTGGCAGTGAAAGGACTTGGGGGGACTTGTCTTCAAAATAAATAAATTGTGAGCTGTCCTGCTTGCTTTCACTTCTTGCCTGTGTTGACACCTGCTGCCTGCATTCTGCCATCTGAGGAGTGAGGACAACAGAAATCCTGCCCAGAAGGCTTTCTCTGGTTCCCAAAGTGCCAACCTGCATCTAAGGTAAGTTACTGCTGGCTAGTTTGGGATGGATGGCGGTGGGGAGGGCACATGCTGGCATTGTTGGCAAGCAAAGTGTATATGCTGTCTTTGAATATGCTGCATTTTCTGGTGTTCTGAAGTGCTGTTTGTTTAAACATGTTTGCCAATCTCCCAAGGCCAACCCTTGCTGCTCCAACATGCCAGAAATTGCTCTGTGCAAGCCTGTTCGTCCACCAGTCCAGCAGGTTCTCGCCTCTGGTGATGGTGGGCATGGGGCGGATGTGCAGACTGGCTTAGAACAATTTTTTTCTCCATGTGTACCAGTCTACTAGGTCCATGCCATGCTCCTGTTGTCTGGCGTTGGTGGTCGATGGAGGGACGGGACTGGCCCATGTGCAGAAAAAAATTGTTCTGGCCTTGGGTGATGGTGGGCATGGGGCAGACGTGCAGACTGGCCCAGAACAATTTTTTTCTGCATGTGTACCAGTTCACCAGGTCTGTGCTAAGCTCCAGTCACTTGCTGTTGATGGTCGGTGGAGAGTCGGGTCTGGCGGACTGGCCCCATGCATAAAAAAAAATGTTCTGGCCTCGGGTGATGGTGGGCATGGGGCGAGCGTGCAGGCTGGCCCAGAACAATTTTTTTCTGCATGCGTACCAGTCTGCCAGGTCTGTGCCAAGCTCCAGTCACTTGTTGTTGATGGTCGGTGGAGGGTCAGGCCTGGTGGACTGGCCCACATGCAGAAAAAGAATTGTTCTGGGCCAGCCTGCACGTCCACCCCATGCCCACCATCACCCTAGACCAGAACAATTCTATGTTTAAGAGCTCTAATTTTCTGTGTGCATTATTTAATTTCTGTAAAATTGTACTACTAATTTAATTGTTATGTGATTGTGCGATCCTTCATGTACTGTGCGCTGTTTCATGTGGTCCGTCATTGATAGTCGGGACGGACCCCACAGACTGGTACACATGTTGGAAAACAAACTGTTCTGTGCCTCTTGTCTTGCCTCTACTTCCCTCCCTCTATCTATCCATCAGCAGTGGCCAGAAGAATTTGTTTTCCAACATGTATACCAGTCTGGGGACAGTCCAGACCATCAACGACAGATTTCTTGGTGTAGGATAGAAGGTATGTGCCTATTGTGGAAGTGGTAAATAAAACAACATACTAAGCTTTCATGTGTGTGTGTATATATATTTATTTAATTTTAATACAAAGGGAGAGCAATACACTAATTACATAATTTCATATATATAAATATATATATATATATATATATATATACATAAAAATGAAGTAGTATTCAAACATTAAAAATTCGTCCTCAAAAAAAAATCATCAATGTACATTTCCAGTCGAGCTCGCAAGCATGTCCGCACCACAAGCAAAGCGTCCACAGTTCTCACGGGAAAAAGCCAAAGCACACCATGTTTCGTATTGTATCCAAGCCAAGGATCATGTAAAGATCTATCCAGAAGATCTTTATGAGGATGGAGGCCACTTGTTCTGCCGATTTTGCTGCCACACGATCGACTTTCTCTGGAAGCGTACCACTGACATCCATATGAAGTCGCAGAGACACCTGGACTGGAAAGCAGAAACAAAGAGAAGAAATTAAGGTAAAAGCACTGTTCTATTCCTTTATTAACTTTGTGTTTATTGCTTTTTACTGTTTTCCCCAGCCCACACACTCATCCTTGTGGAGGGATGCACTGCGGGACACTCCCTACTACTAGCTGTCCCTCTACCCAGAGTCTTGTCCATTCTCCACCCCCATGCTCAGGCTTACCCCCCCTGGGCTGGGCTGCTGAGGGGACTAACCACTCCCTAACAGACATTGTAGACAAGACCAGGATTACGCCCCAGGTCAGGGCCAAGACAGTGGGACCCTGCCATGGGGCATTGGTGTTAGGGGGTGGAGGAACGAGTCGAGCCATCATGTTGGGGGCTGGTATTTTGTTTTTTTTCCTGGGGACATGGACGTTCAATGATGTCCAGCATCTGCCCTGCCCCCCTGAACATTCAGGCATCTGTCGCTGCAGTACTACCAGCCTCTGCCAGGGTCCATCATGCACCGTACACAGCCCCCTCCCTCCCCTCGGAGAAGGATATCATTCCTCTGGACACTCCATCCTTCTCCCTCTGGCTGGCCCTCCACCCCGGGTCTGTTCCCAAATCTGGGTCGCTGACGTCATAAGCAGAAATCCAACCGCTGCACCAGTGGGCTGGCCAGGATGTGCAATCCTGCTTACCCCCCCCCCGACATCAGAGTTTCCTGAACCTGGGCTGCTGGCATGGCCTGAGGTAAGACAAGATGCCTTGGCCCTCTGTGCCACCAGGCTGGCTCAAACTGTTCTGTTCCACCTGCTTAGTATTTTGTTTTTCTTTACGTGCTGGTTTTGGAATGCTAGACTAGTGACTATGTGCAAACTGCATAAAAATGCTATCTAAATTATGTTTTTTGTGTCTTCCAGGTGCTTCCAGTCGTCAGCGACACCAAGCTCTCACAACATGTCTTGCCAGAGCAATGGCGTCCTCATTAGAATGAAAGGAGTTTGTGCTGGACTTTATTCAATGTCTGACACGAGCAGATATTCCTCTGGAAAAGGCTCCAGGTTTTCAAGAGTTTCTTCAGAAATACACCAAACAAGGAGGAACACTTCCCAGACCAGCACATCTGCACAGGACGTATCTGCAAGAACTACGCCCACAACATGAAGCTAACATAAAGAAAGAAGTGGAGGATCCCAACGTTTTTATCTTTCTGGATGAAACCACAGACTCCTGTGGATGCAGCGTGTTAGCAGTTTTGGCTCAGCCTTTGAGTAAAGTTGGAAAACAGCCCATTCTGTTTGGTGTGGAGTTTCTGCAGTGTGTTAACCATTCAACAATATCACAGGCTCTACTGAGAGTTTTAAATGCCAACTCTGTGAACTTCAACAAAGTACTTGCAGTTGTTTCAGACAGTGCAAGTTACATGCACAAAGCATTTGGTTCTGTTCTCTCTGGAGTACTACCGAACACTGTGCATGTGACCTGTGTGGCACATCTTCTCAATCTTATTCTGGAAATCTGGGCAGACACCTTACAAGATCTGAACAGTGTGGTAGCACTTGATAAGAAGGTGTTTTGTCAGAGCCCAATGCACCGCCACCAGTTCCTGTCTTTTATGGAGCTGAAAGATAATGTGACTACAAAGATGCCGGTATATTCGGTCCTGACAAGATGGTGCTCGTGGGTCAATGCTGTGGACTATTTAGCTGAATACATGTCCATCATTGCTGAATTTCTACAAAGTGAAACGTTTGGTGCAGCGACCCTCAAAAGGCTGAAGGACCTGCTGAAGGACAAATTAACAGAGTTAATGACGCAAGCAACATTTGTCAAAGAACATTCAGTAGAGTTGGTTAGACTGATCAAAGAGCTACAGTCCAACTCCAAGCCACATGGGCACAACATTTATTCAAAATTTCAAACTGTTCATTTCTTTTTAGACTTTTGCACAACAGCTGGTGCTCAGAGGTACAGGCCCCAGACTGTGGAATGGTTATCCAGATGCCAAGTACAGGAACATGAGGCCTGTACCACTCTTTTTCAGACGCTGATGCTGCAGAGCAGTGAGAAAATGACAAACATTGTAAGCCACCACCCCTCCTTGAACATTTTTGAAGCAGCAAGTGTCTTCGATCCCCAGCAGCTACCAACAGTGGAGAAGAATAAAACTGATTACGTTGAACTGATCCCTGGACTGCTCAAGGTCTCAAACATGGAATGGCATGCATACATGGCTGTGGCCCAGACAATTCCATTGGACTTCAACCTGTCAGAATAGTGGGAGGCACAGCATGTTGAACTGCCAGAACTCACTGCTGTTGCCAAGCAATACATCTGGCTTCCAGTGAGCACAGCTGATGTAGAACGAACATTTTCAGTGTACTCAGACCTGCTGAAGGACAACCGATGGACTTTAACAAAGGACAATGTAAAACTACTTTAATGTTGAAGTACAATAAAAATATATAGAGATTTTTAGAGTGGTTTCTGAGTGGCACTGAAAGGAGATTGTGTATGAGTGTACATAAGGAATAAGATTGCAGTATCCACAATTTGTAGGAAATTGATATTTAAAATGTTTTAATTATCTATATTGCTGGCCTTTATAGTCTAGATATATTGTTAAATAAAGTTTGGGCATTGTTAGAAAATTGATATTCTGATTTATTTTCAGTGATGTAATTGATTGCTATATATAGTTTTCATTAAAGTTTGGTTATTTTGCATTATGTCTTATTTTTTTTGGTGTTGTACTAAAAATTATCTATCTAGAAACTACACAAATAGGATGTCAAGGGCCCCGCAATTTCCTCGCAATAAATCTGAAAATTCCCCGCAATTTGGCCATGATTTTTCCGCAATTTTCCAGTGCCCCTGGCAATGAGGTTCAGAAAGTTAAGTATTTCTGAGCTGTGCTAGTGTGCTGGAATAAAACCTGGTCATGTGATCACATCTGACTAGTCACAGGTTTTGGTTTCTCTTACCCATTTTACAACTACATATAATGCAGTGCAAAAAAAAAATAAAAACTGCATTTAGGTATCAGAGCAAAAGCACTGTCTCAAAAGTAGCGAAATGCTATGCTAGAGTACAAAAGTTGCCTAAATCTTGGCAAATGTGAGGTGTGGTGTTCCTTAGCCTTTAGGCCTCTTCACACTGCCTGATTTACATCATTGTAAGAGGTGCAGATGAGTTGGATTGGTACAGGTCAGACAGTGTGAACATGATGGGGAACATTGCAGGTAGCCACAATGCGCTCTGAGGTGGTGCACTGATCTGGGTTTGTGTACTGATGTAGGCATTTTTTGATGGCATGTAATCACGCTGATCTGCCTGCGTTGGTACACACCAGTGACATACCACAATGTGCTATGCTATCCCCCTTCCTAATAGCTATGAACCCCGATTCCCTTCCCATTTGGTTTTGCTCCCCAATTCCATCCTCTACTACCCTACCACCCTCCAGCCCCGATTTACTTCCTGTTAGGTTTTGCCCCCTCACTCCAACCCTCAGCTGCCATCCCACCCTTTGACCCCGACTGACATTCCCATTCTGTTTCTGTCAAAGCACCTCTCCTCTCCAGCTAGAGGAAATGCTGCTGAAATGCCAGAAGAGAGAGACTGCTGTACAGAGCACTGTAAACAGCTGCTGTGTAAACACACGGCAGCAGCGGTGCAAACAGAGGAGAGGGTAAGCAGTGCAGAGTACAGTGCACTGCTTACCCTCATGTAAATGTGCCATTTGATTAGGTGTTTGAAGCAGCATTAGCATTATCCTAACTTCAGTATATCTATTCAAGGCTCAGGAGGTACTCACACAGCAGTGCTTTCAGAGTGGGTGCTTAAGATAGGGTAATGCCAATAACATTGCTTTGAACAAGCATGAAATGTATGACCCATAGAGTTAAAGCTAACCTGTATGTGTAACCCCCTCCCAAGCTGGTGGTTTTCATTTATATAGTCCTCAGGGTCTCCCCTCCCGAGCACCACCAATGGCCACTGGACTTCCCATTTCATTTGATCTCTATTCTGGGACTTTAGCAGCTGCGGTGACCAGGTGAGCAGGCTGAATGAATAGAGGATGTTTTCAGAGGGGCAGTACATTTGAATGCACAGCACTAGCATGCTCGTATATCACGACCCTGTTGCCAGATGGAGAAAGCAGGGATCAGGAAGGCAGCACACACCAGAGTATTTCCTAGCCTCAGGGCAGACAGGGGGAGCTGGGGATTAACATAACTAGCACCTTAGGGTGCTTAAGCAGGCAGCTAAAAGCTGAATATAAATATGATGGCACCCATGTTGTTCAACCCCTGACCCCAAGGACTTCTTTAATATGGGCCAGGGAAGAAGCTGCAACCCATTATTAAGTCATGTGGTTTTGCAGTCAGTACAGAAACAGACAACTACCAGCAGAAGTCTTTATTAACTATTCAGTCTGCCCCATGAGGTTCTGCATGCACCCTAGGGAATCATATCTCACCTTCTCAATCCCCTACCTCCCAGTACCAGTTGTAATATATAGAAGTGTACTTTATGAGTTTGTCCTGACGGGGCTGCTGTTGTAAAGAGACAGGCAGGAAGTGCATATGTTTAGTTTCACTTATGAGGTTGAATAAAAGCATTGTTGGAGTTCAGTTGCATATGTACGGTATGTGATGTAATGAGGTGAATTAGCATACACAATTTGAGTATGCTGTGCTGCTGCGCATGCACTAAGCTCTATATCAAAGCCTTTATTTGGCTGGCAGTTGCCTGCACTTTTGCAGTGTTATATCTGTACTATACCAGTGCTATACAGTACAGTAAACTAACTAGAGCACTCCACTTACGTGTCTGCATGATTATTACATGGTGTCAGAATGGAAAGCCTGCAGGCTCCCACCACTCTCAGTCTGCATGGAAATGTTTCTGAGAATTGGAGAAGATTCAAGGGGCAATTTGAGATTTTCTTGGTTGCCAGTGGAATCGCTGAGAAGTCCCAGAAGATCCAGGCCATGACCCTTTTGCATGTAGCAGGCCTTGATGCGTTGGAGTTGTACAGCACTTTCCTATGGGAAAGGGAGAAAAATAAGAAGAAATTGGAAAAAATTATGGGATAATATGAGAGGTATTGTAACCCGAGAAAGAATGTGACTTATGAGAGACACCTGTTCAATATTAGGAGCCAGAATCTGGGTGAGTTCATTGATTCATATGTAACTGAACTGAGGCTAAAAGTTAAATCTTGTGAATCTGGAAACTTAACTGAATCACTGAGCTAGAAATAGAATTGTATGTGACATACAGAGTGAGCATGTGAGATACAAACTGTTGAGAGAAGTGGACTTCATGCTAGATAAGGCCATAGATATATGCAGAGCTGCTGAACAGAGTGAAACACAAATGAAGTGATTAAATGAAAATACTCAGGAAGAAAGATCAGTGCAAGCAGTAGCTGTACAGGAAGAGACAGCAAAAACAGGTGCCAATGTGAGCAAAGAGAGTTATGTATTTCGAGTAGTGATGGGCGAAGAGGCCCCAATTTGCTCTGCGAAGTGATTCGTGGAATGAAGGTGAATTAACAGAGTGCTCCGCAACGTGAAGCGGAGTACCTCGCGTTATAATGGGTAACGCAAAGTCCACTGAAAACAATGACTTCACGTTACTCCATCTTCCCAAACCACTGCTCCACCAATTCTTAAGGTGAAGTACATTGAAAACAATGTACTTCGCCTCATTTCACCTTGTTTTTAAGTTCCAAAGGCGAATTTTGCAGAAGCCTAGACATAGGAACGTCACTACAAGGAGATCCAGTTCCCATCTACTACATATCCCACAATGTCGCACAACCCAAGGACAAAGATCATTCGCCTATTTAGCATCTAACTGGCTCAGCTCTCTTGGCAGCAACATAGCGACCGCTCCAACACTCACCCTCTTCAAGTCCAAGCTGCGCCTCTCACTGCTTGTACCCTGCGATTGCCCATCTTAACATTTCCACCCTTTCCAGCTGCAAATGCCCCAGCACCCAGCACTTACAATCAGTCTTTGCACCCCTATCACCTTACCTGTCATATTCCCTTGACAAGACCCCCGGGCTGCTCTGTCTCTCACCTTTGCCCACCTCCCCCACCATATCTCCACTCCTGGCCCTGCTCCAACCACCTCCCGTACTCCCCCTTACCCCTACCTCCTTCCCCTCGATCTCCTACCTCACTTCCCCACCACCCACCCACCCTTCCCTTGTCTTGCTCATAGCTTATGTCTTTGTACTGGTTAGTACTTGTCTGTAGGTCAATGACTATATGTTTGTAACTAAAAATGATGACTGTTGCACGTGCTGACGTGGAACCTTTGTAAAAGAGCTTCGACTCAAAGGTATTGTAATCCTAGATTGAAATAAATAAAAATTAAAAAAAAAAGATTCATGGGATTTCAGGTCACATGGGCTCTAGATTGTTCTGCACAGCCTCAGTTTGGGGTAGTGTGTGTAGGAAGCTGTAGGAGACAATCTGCTCTGAGAGCTCTCTGTGATTCAAACCTTCTAAAAACTGTTAAAAAAGCCTTTTTGAGCCTTTTTTTGCTGAAACTTTAGTTCATCAATTATAGGAAACCCTCCTGTGTTCATATTATTGAGCGTTTATTGTTTGTGTATGGATTTTGAATGTTAATGTATAACCCTCAGTCTGTGTACTGAGAGACAGTGGAAGTGTACTTTGGGGAAGGGGTGGATCTGTGGTGTGGGTAGATTAACTTGGAGAAAAAGACAGTGCTTTCTGTTTTGGTGATTTTTTTTTGTATAACTGGGTTAATGTACACACAGTAATATTTTCAATATTTCTTGCCTTTTTTTGTTGATTGTTGTGGTGCAGCAGTGCATAATTTTAGTGTGTTTAAAATATGTGGTTCTATTACTGAAGTTTTCAATTTGCTGTGCATTACTTACTGTGTGTGTGAGTATGTGTGTGATGTGTGTCATCAAATCAGACACATTTTATTGTGCCACATAATAATTTCAGCAATGTGAACCTGATATGCACTGCAGCTGTATGATTTTTGTACTTCTTTGTGGTAGATTTACTGGTACTAGTACTAGTCCTAGTACTAGTACTAGTGACTGTTACTGTCGCAGTGCATAATTTTAGTTTGTTTAAAATATGTGGTTATATTATTAAAGGTTTCAATTTGCTATGCATTACTTAGTGTGAGTGTGAGTATATGGGTGGCGCGTGTCATCAAATCAGACACCTTTTATTGTGCCACATAATAATTTCAGCAATGTGAAGCTGCTATCCACTGCAGCTGTGTAATTTTTGTACTTCTTTGTGGTATCTTTACTGGTACCAGTACTAGTGGCCCGTCCCAACCGGCAAAGGTATTCTTTTCCAAATTTGAATTTCTGATGGTGAGCACTGGATAAGTGTTGTGCCTTTGTGTCTGCGTCTCTTCAGTGCACAGTGCAGTCTTAATCTGTCTGTCCATTTGCATCTCTTTAGGGCCCAATCTCCATCTGTAACTTAAGTCGCAGCTGTTTCTTTGGCTTCTCTTCAGAGTACTGGACAGGTGTGGTGCTTAATTCTGCATGAACATGGTACTCATTAATATGCATTTGTAAGTCAGGACCATCATCACGAGTCACTTGTGATACAAGTCACGTTCTTCATCATCACGGTCACAAATGCAGTCAAAAATCACGATTCACGATCACGTTACGAATCACAACATTAATTTTTTTTCTAGTACTTGGATGTATTGTAAGCCTGTTTTTAGTATGTCTCCAGGCTTCACCATCCCACCATTGTACTCATTGATACGTGTTTTTAAGTCTGGGAGTTTTAAGCTACAGCTCATCGGGGAAGTACCGCCATAGGCATTCACATTCCCAATACAGTTTCATACTGGTTATCTCACACCATCGACACTGAATCACATTCTTCATTATCACAGTCACAAATGCAGTCACAAATCAGGATTCGTGATCACGTCATGAATCACAACATTCATTTTTTTTAATAGTTACTTGGTTGTATTGTAAGCCTGTTTTGTATTACTGCTCCATGCTTCACCACCCCACCATTGTACTCATTAATGTTAGTTTTTAAGTCTGGGAGTTTTGTGACACACCTCATCGGGGCCCAGGGAAGTACAGCCATAGGCATTCACGTTTCTTCATCATCACGGTCACAGATGTAGTCACAAACCACGATTTACAAACACATCACGAATCACAACATTAATTTTTTTTTCAATAGTTACTTGGATGTATTGTAAGCCTGTTTTTAGTATCTCTCCATGCTTCACCACCCCACCATTGTACTCATTAATGGTTTTTTTATGTCAGGGAGTTGGACAGAGTCTGCAGTACATACACAGACTGGAAAGAAGACTGACTGCACACATGCAGTTCAGCACAGTATACTTGCACTGCTCAGAATACAAAGTGTCACACATATGGATTGACAACAGAAAAAGGGCATACTTACATGCAAGGGTCGGGGATGGTGGAGGAATACATTTTATAACACAGCATGGAAGGTGTGGGGGGCACATGGTGTGAGGAAGAAAACTAATGTGGGATCCCATGGTGATCCAGCAGTTCCAGCATGGACATAATTTGCAACTGATGTCCCTCTATGTGATCCAGCCGCTGCTCCACAGCACTCACCCTCTCACTGTTCTCCTCAACAGAGCTCCAGAGAACTGCCAAGTCAGCCTGTGTTACACACAGTTCTCTGGGGTCCACACGTTCTACAGACTGACCTGCTGGTGGTGGTGGTGGTGGTGGTGCTGGGGGAGCAGCAGGTGCTGCTGTTGCCCTCCTCTTCTTAGGGATGCCACAATGTACAGCTGCACCTTCTGCCACACAATGGCCAGCAGGTGCAGGCAAGGTCCATTCTGTGGCAGCCTGCCACTCCAACTGCTGGTGATTCATCATATGGGTGTGCTGGCCCCCAGTCCCCAGATGAGTCCCCAAGGGGCCACGGCGCACCTCCACCTCATGTAGGTGGCACTTGACCACACTGCTGTCCCCCCAACATAGTCAAAAAACTGCCAAACAACGAAGGTGCGAGGAGGACCAGGTACAGGTAGGGGATGGCCAGAAGAACTGGCAGCCGGTTGGTCACAGTGCTGAACAGGGATGGGATCCACACCTGGGCCTGGGGGAACAGGCACATCCTGCTCCAGAGGACCTGGTGCTGGGCTTGGTGGTGGTGATGGTGGTTCAACTGCCTCAGAGTCAGGACAGGAGGCAGTGCTGGTCCTGCTTCCAGGGGGGGATAACACTCACAAGTTTTGAGCAGATCAACAGGAATGGGCACCAATGTCCTCCACACATGTGCATGGTACGATGCTTACCACTACCATGCTTTCTCAGAGTTGCTCCCACCCCAGACATTCCCTCACCCTGGTCCATCTCTCCTACTGAGCTCCCTCAGTCCGAGCAATCACTACTCACACTGTCACGCAACACACACACAGTCACACAGACACAGACAAACAACTAACTACTTATAAAGGTAAGAAAAATAAAATTTACAGAATGAACAAATTAAGTAAAAAAGTGTACAGAAAAGACAAAAAAATGTAGCTTTTAAAAAAGCTGTTGGGTCTAAATCAATGTTTAAATCTCCTCCTCGCTCTGATCTCAAAGTATCAGCAGTCACAAAACACACTACTCTCTCTCCTTCTGCACAGGAGAAAGTAAAAGTGTCTGCTTGTATGACTCACTTTCTTCCTGCCTGGCTAAAGAGCATGTGACTTACAGTACTGTAAGCCATGTGATGTGTGTGGGGGGGGGGCTGCCAAATCTGAAACACCAAGTGGATCACTCAGAATTATAATGAGGAATGCAAAGTCCATTAAAAACAATGACTTCGCCTTACCTCACATTGCCATTCCGACTTAACGTGAAGTGGTAATGACAAGGCGGAGTGAACACTTTGCATTGCCCACTTTGCATAGCGGAGTGGCAACGCGAAGTGCCCACTTCGCGTTCACTTTGCCGGTGGAATTTAAATTCACTGCATCTCTAATCTTGAATGAATAAAGTCAAATGTGAAACATGTGGGCATGAGTATGAGATAAATAAATGCCCGGCGTCTGGACAGTTTTGTAGACTGTGCTACAGAAAAAGTAATTTTGCTTGAGTATGTCATGTGGTCGAATGCAGTGAGACACATGTTGTTAGAGAAGAAGATGCCCAGGAGAAATAAAGAATTTTTAATATTGAGACTGTAACTATCCATAAGCCAGAGACTGATTGGAAAGTAAATCTGAACATAAACAGGAAAATGGTGTTGTTCAAATTAGACACTGGAGCACAGTGTAATGTGATGCCTTTTCAGATGTATAAAACACTATCTAGAGAA
Organism: Neoceratodus forsteri; assembly: GCA_016271365.2. NCBI lineage: Eukaryota > Metazoa > Chordata > Ceratodontiformes > Ceratodontidae > Neoceratodus > Neoceratodus forsteri. The sequence continues at coordinate 1,087,878,372 of CM028132.1, read as the reverse complement.
GCTATTCAAAGGTCGATGGCCAGATTGGTTTCCTATTTAAGGGCATAAACCTGATGTGAAAGGCAAAGAAATGTTGCTAACATACTAACATACTATTTGCCAGCAGATTAGGCCTTATGGTCTATCGAGTCTGCTCGAACCTAGATCCTTAGTTGGGTGCCGAGACCCTCCCATCCCTTGTGCTCCAGAAACCCCTATCATCCATCCCCACCCCCCCCGGGACAGGCCATCATCTGATACATCCACTTTCTGTGTCTGTCCCACCCTCTGTTAAAGCCCTCCACTGCAGATCTCTGAACCAGCTCACCAGGCAGAGCATTCCAAGGGTCCACCACCCTCTCAGTGAAAAACCTCCTCCTCTTTTCCCCCCTCACCCTTCCACCTTCCAACTTCAAACCATGCCCTCTGGTGATGCCTCCCTGCTTTAGTTTAAAGATGCCCTCCATGTTTACCCTATTTATGCCCTTGAGGTACTTGAAGACCTCAATCATGTTCCCCCTTTCTCTCCACTCCTCCAATGAAAACAGGCAGAGCTCCTCAAGTCTGTCCTTGTAAGTCAAATCCCCTAGCCCTCGTATCATCTTTGTTGCCCTCCTCTGTACCCTCTCCAGAAGCTGTATGTCCCTCTTCAAGTGTGGTCTCCAGTACTGTACACAGTACTCAAGGTGTGGTCTAACCAGTCCATTGTACAGCGGCAGAATCACTTCCTTGCTCCTAGAGGTGATCCCCTACGATGCATCCCAACATCCTGTTTGCCTTGCTAGCTGCTCTCCTGCACTGCTCAGAGTTATTCATACATGTATCCACCATGACCCTAGGTCTTTTTCCCTGTTGAGGCTTCAAGCCTCCCCCTCCCAGGGTGTACCTGTGTTTAGGGTTTCCCCGACCAAGATGCAACACCTTGCACTTGGTGATATTGAAATTAATTTCCATGTGTGAGCCCAGCTTTCCAGGGTGTCCAGGTCCCCTTGCAGGGCCAACCTCCCCTCTTCTCCCTCAACTACTGCTCTCATCTTGGAGTCATCAGCGAAGAGACTCATTTCACACCCTATACCATCCCTGATGTCTGATATGTATGCATTAAACAGGATTGGACCCAGGACCGAGCCCTGTGGTACCCCACTACCAACCTCTGTAGGGTTCGAGAGCTCCCCACAGACCACTACTCTCTGAGTGCGTCCAGCTATCCAGTTTTCAATCCATCTGACCATCAAAGGGCCTACTCTAACCCCATCAGTTTCTCCACCAGACCATTGTGGGGACAGAGTCAACACGCCTTGCTGAAGTCAAGAATAATACATCCACAGGCTTACCCCTGTCCAGTTCTGATGTTACCCATTCATAGAACTCCACAAGGTTGGTTTGACATGATCTACCTGGCACAAACCCATGCTGCCGACTATCCAGACCTCCCACCTCCTCCAAGTAAACCCCCAATCGTTCCTTTAGTATACTCTCCATTAATTTTCCCACCACCGAGGTTAAACTGATGGGTCTATAGTTACCTGGTACTTCCCTCGACCCCCCTTCATGGATTGGTACCACATGTGCCTCTCGCCAATCCCTAGGTACCGTCCCTGTCTCAAGTGACTGCTCTGCGCCAGGTGCAGCCAGTATGTCCGCCAATTCCCATAGTACTCGGATGAATGCCATCCGTCCCAGAGATTGTCTTTCTTTAGGGCCTTGAGGGCAACCCACCTTTTGGCGGGATGGCATCATCCGTCCCTCCACCTTACTGGTCTTTTATCCTTATCCAGATGTGACACCCTGGGGTACCTTTCCTCCTTTTGCTCCATTTCTGTTGCTCCCCTGATCCCACTCCCTGCCGCTTCTATCGCCTTTGTGCCTTGCTTTGTAGATATCCCATCGCCCTCCCTAGTGAACACAGAGGCAAAGTACTTGTTAAATACCTCTGCCTGGTCCCTCGCCTCTTCCACCCACCCTCCTTCTGATCTCAATCTGCTGAGATGGCCCTTAGTTTTTCTCCACTCCCCAATGTACCGGAAGAACCCCTTTTCCCCTCCATGTATCCCCTGTGCTAGCCGTTGCTCTTTACTGGACTTTGCTCCCCTCACCATATGGGTGACTTTTCTAGATGCAAGCTGGTACATTTCCTTATCCCTATCCCCTCTTGTTGTTTTATATTTTTTGTAAGCCGCCTTCTTTTCTCTGACTGCTACCTGGACCTCACTGGACCACCAGCATGGTTTATGTGACCTTGCTCCCTTACGTTTCAACTTAGCGCAGATCCTGACTGCCTCATGAAGTCCTCGTTTTATGACCTCCCATCTCCTTTCCACACTTGTCGTTGAGGTAATCCCTTCAAGTGATCCTTGAGAATATTTCCATGCCCATAAAGTCTGCCCCCTGAAGTCCACTGCCAGTGTCCTAGATCTCACCCCCTACTCCAATGCTTATTTGAAACCAGACAGTATTGTGGTCACTCCCAGTCAGGGGGTCCTGTACAACCATGTCCCTTACCAGATCCCCATCTGCCAGAACCACATCCAGGACATGCTCCTCCCTTGTGGGCTCCATCACATGCTGTGTTAAGAACACATCCTGGAAGCCATCCAGCAGCCTCTGCTCCTTGGCCACCTTAGAGGACATGGTTCCCCAGTTTGTACCTGGCATATTAAGGTCCCTCATCAACACCACTCTTTCCCCTTTTGGACCACACTGGGCAATGATGTTGTCCAGCAAACCATCCTCTAGAACATCACTCATCCCGGGGGGCCTATATGCTACTCCCAGCTTGACCTTATCGCCTGCTGGGGATCGTGAAGGTGACCCATAAGGCTCCATGTTTCCTCTGCCTCTTCTACCATAGCAATTTCTTATGTCATCTCTAATGAACATAGCCACCCACCCCTCTGCCCTCCTTTCTATCCTTCCTAAGCATAGTGTACCCTCAGCATTTAGGTCCCAGTCATGGTTTTTGTTGGCTCACGCTTCCGTGACTGCCGCCACATCCACCCCCCGAACAGCATGGCCTGGAACTCTGGCAACTTGTTTCCCAAGCTCCTGGCATTTACTAACACTAACCCCCACCCCTTATCCCTGATCCACCTTGTCGAACCCCACCCAGATTCCTTATACTTCCATCCTCCCCCTGAAACCTCCACCTCCAGTCTGTTTCCCCCCTCCCCCCCTTGGGCTTGAAGACTACTCCCCTCATCTGGAGGGGAGGGCTTCTGGTCAGCCCCTCCTTATCCCTTCCCCCCTTACAAGTTTAAACCCCACCTTTCTTGTATGTAGTCAGCCATCCCCTGTTTAAGGACTTCCTTCCCTAATGGGGCAAGATGAAACCTGTCCTTGGCATATAGTCCTTATCCTCCCAAACTCCATTCCAGTTCCTAACACCCCAACCCATTCTCTTCACCCCATTCCTGAGCAGTCATTAACTCTGTGAGTTCATTTTTTTCTCCACTGAGGCCTTTGGTACTGGCAATATCTCGAAAAGGAAATGTTGCATCCATTATCCCGACAGACTCTGGCAAGTTCTTGGAACCTTGCTTGGATTTCCAAATGCTATTTCCTCTAGATCATTAGTTCCCAAATGCACCAGGAAATCCGGTTTCTCCACACTCCCAACCATTTCCATACACCATGAACTTTGCTCTGTGCACTGTCAGCCCAGAGATACTACTACCTTCACCTGGCTATGGCATCCACCCCCCTGTCCCTCCCAATGGATACCCTTAATCATCGAGTCTCCCAGTAACAGAACCTTAACACTGCCATCATCCTTATGGTTACCTCCACTATGCCCTCTCAGCCCCCCACCCCACTTTATTCATGATCGCAATTTCATGGGAGTCTTCCTGCCTTATTTGAGACCCCCTTGTCACCCTCCCCTTTCTGCCTCCCTTGCTATTTTGCCCACTTAACTCAAACCCCCTCTGAATAGGTGTCACCTTTAACCCTCTCTTATCTGAACCATTTAGCCTGGCCCTGATGGTTTCCCCTTCCCCAGCACCACCATCCCCCCCCCCTTGTAATAGTAACATGTTTTAAGAAAAAGTACTGTTTGTTACCATTTCAAGTGTTGGGTCTGTCTGCTTGTCTGGAAATGAAACTCACAGAGAAGCTGTTTTCAGTAAATGCTGCAAGTGGAAGTGCAGGGGGAACCACAGAAGAAATACTGGCTTAGAGGGTGAACACCACATTAAAATAGATAAGACAGTTAGCCCTGTGATCCATACTCTTAGAAAAATGCCTTCTGCATTACAAGATAAAATGAAAACTAAACTAGAGAACATGAAGAGAATGGGGGTTATTGAAAATGTGGAGAAACCCACGAGCTGGGACAACTTGATGGTGGTTATAGAGAAACCAAACAATGTAAGAATTAGCATAGATCACAGAGATCTTAACAGAGCAATTATAAGAGAACATCACCTGATGAAAACAGTAGAAGAGGTTGCAGCTAAGCTAGTAGGGGCTAAAGTATTCACAGTGCTAGATGCTGGACAGGCCTTTTGGCAGATTAAACTGGATGGGCCCAGCTCTGATCTAATGACTTTTAATACACCCTTTGTGTGGTACCAGTTCAAGCATCTCCCCTTTGGGATTTGCTCAGCACCAGATGTCTTCCAAAAGAAAATTTCACATATTTTGTGAGGCTCAAGGGCACTGAAGTTATTGTGGGTGACATGCTAGTATGGGAAGCAATGCACAAGAGCACAATGAGAGGTTGAGAAATGTTTTACAAAGAGCCAGAGAGAAGCATTTGTCTTTAAACCTAAAAAAAATCCAAACTCAGAATGTCAGAGACCCAATATATTGGACAAAAGTCAAGTAAAGATGGACTATTGGCAGACCCAGAGAAGATATAAGTAATAATCCAGATGCATTTTCCCCAAAATAAAACTGACTTACAGAGATTTATGGGCATTGGAAACTACCTGGCAAAATTCATTCCAAACCTATCAACTGTAAACAAACCATTGGGAGAGCTGCTAGAGAAAAAGGTAGCATGGCACTGGGAGGGCTGCCACCAACAGGCCTTTCAAGAACTGAAAACAGTTGTCACAAACCCCCCCTGTACTGGCCTACTATGACCTGAAAAAAACTGTTGAATTATCGGTAGTTGCATCTTCAGAAGGGCTGGGTGCATGTTTGTTGCAAGAAGGCATCCAAATCACTTAACAAAGCTGAGAGACATTATGCACAAACTGAGAACGAAATGCTGGCAATTGTGTTTGGCTGCTCAAAATTCCACCAATACATTTATGGCAGACCAAGGGTCCATGTTGAATCAGACCATGAGCCCCAAGAGAGCCTTTTGAAAAAAACACTGGCCCCAGACCCACCAAGGATTCAACGCACGATGCTAAAACTGCAAAGGTATGATTTGTGAGTACAGTACAAAGTGGGAAAAGAACTTCACATACAGTAGCAGATGCCCTGAGTAGGGACACGGGAGAATATTCTGTGCCAGAAACTGAGCTAGACAAGTATGAGGTTTGCACAGTGGACTACATGCCTATTAGTGATGAGAAACTGCAATTTATTCACCAAGAAACTGACAAGGATTCAGCACTGGTCAAACTGAGAGACACTGTTTTGAATGCGTGGCTTCATGAGAAAGCATTAGTGTACTCTGAGATAAGGCAGTGCTGGCTATTCAGAGATGAAATCTCAACAGAAGATGGACTTTTGCTAAAGGGAAAGAGACTGATAGTCCCCACATCATTGAGACCAGACATGTTAGCCAGATTGTACTGCAGCCGCTTGGGCACTGAAAAATGCAAGTGCAGGATCAGAGACCTCTTTTTCTGGCCAAGGACGAACAGTCAAATTTGTGGCATGGTTGCCAAGTGTGGTATATGCAACTGTGAACTCTAGGTGGTGCTATCCCAAGGGATACTACCGCTGCCTGCGTGACCAGATGCAGGTTGAGGGGCCTGGGTACTAGAAATGGGTGCCTCCACCTGGAGGGTTAGTGCTAACGTAGCTGACCTGGGTACAGCCCTCCAGGATATTGTCACCACCCCTCTTTTTCCTTTAGTGGCCTAAATGGTTCTCAGAATACACAATTGCAATTTACACCTGACAACAGTTTTAACCCCACACTTATTGCACTTACCACCAGGGCTGGTTCAGCTGGCTCGGCCCTGGAGACCCCCCCCTGTAAAATAAGATTAACATACTAACATACTAAAATGCCAGCAGAATAGGCCTAATGGCCTTTCATGCCTGCTCGTTTGGTCAGCACCCACCCTGGGAGCTGACCTTGCTGCCCCCATCGCCCTCTCTGGCTTCTCCCTTCCAAGTCCCGGATATTCCCGCTGCACAGGACATTGCTTCGAGAACCCTTCCCCTGTACCTGTCCCACCCTCTCTTGAACCCCTCCACCATCTCTGCCTCCACCAGCCCCTTGGGCAGCGCATTCCATGGGTCCACCACCCTCTCAGTGAAGTAGCACCTCCTCCTTTCTCCCCTGAACCTCCCCCCTCCAGCTTCCACCCATGCCCTCTAGTTGTCCCCCCTCCTTCCTTCAGAGCACCCTGACTGCTCCTCCCTTATTTAACCCCTTCATGTACTTGAAGACCTCTATGATGTCCCCCCGGTCCCTTCTCTCTTCCAATGTGTACATATTGAGCTCTTTGAGCCTCTCCCCATAGGTCCTGTCCCCCAAGCCCCAGATTATTTTGGTTGCCCTCCTTTGGACCCTCTCCAGGAGTTCAACGTCCCTCTTTAAGTGTAGCCTCCAAAACTGCATGCAGTACTAGAGGTGTGGCCTCACCAAGGAGTTATACAGGGGTAGTATCACTTCCCTCCTTCTGGAGGTGATCCCCGTAGCGATGCATCAAAGCATCCTGTTGGCTTTGGCTGCTGCCCTGCTACAAGTCTCACAGTTGTTCATCTTGACATCCACCACCACCACCCCCAGGTCCCTCTCAGCCACTTGAGACTTGTAGCATTCCCCCCCCCCCCGGGTGTACTCTTGGCCCCGGTTTCTGGCTCCCAGATGCAGTACCTTGCATTTTCCTGCATTAAACCTCAGCTTCCACTTTCTAGATCACCTTTCCAGAGCCTCTAGGTCCCCCTGTAGGGCCACCCTCCCCTCCTCCCCATCCACCACCACCCCCAGTTTTGAGTCATCCACAAAGAGACTCATCTTTCTCCTGATACTCTTCCTTATTTCAGAGACTTAGGCATTGAATAGGAGGGGCCCAAGGACTGATCCCTGAGGGACCCTACTAATGACAACAACCAACAGCATTTCAATGCTGTTTACACAGAGGTACACCACAACCAGTTTCAATGTAAAAAGATTTAGATCTGATTTATTTAATGGGGCACTAACAAGGAAGGGACAGAATCTGGTGGTTGATTCAAGATCTGAAAGATTCAGGTTATAAGGCATGTACCTTTAAGGTCCCTGTATCACAGTCAGGCACACTCTGGGTACCCAGTTGGAACTACGGCTAGCCTAAAGCATTAACCGGGGTAGGCCGGTGTTCCAGCTGGTTGGGGCCCTGTGATGGAAAGGAAACATGCATGCACTTTAACCCACAATTTGTAATCCAGAGCCGGATGGCTCAGTCCCAAAATGATTAGCAACAACAGTTAAATCAGTTGACACACTTTGATTTGAGCTTAGTTGCAGGGAGCTACCCTGATGTTTACTCACACTACTTGGTACAGGATGCAGGATTGATGAAATGGAGACCTCAGGATGAAGTGCTGGATTACCAGGAGAAACAGGGTTCACACGAAGCACCATGGTGCTGATCTTGTTCGTTATTGTTGAACAGGGAGAAGAATCCCCAGGCGGGTCTCTCATTGGTTGTTTCTCTGCGGCATGAGTGGCTGTCTAGGCCAAAGTGGCAAGGCCCAGACCGGGTGAACAGTTCAAAGACAGTCCAGTAAATTCTGAATACAGCTTCCAGTAAGTGTGACACATTCAAGTAGTGGGGAACCAAATTGCGACCCACTATCAGAATTCAACACACTTATAGTGAAAGAAAGGTAAATACTACAGTTCGGATGACAGTCCAGTTGCAATTCACAGTGTCTCTGTGCAAACCGTACATTCAGCGGCAGTCTCAAGTTCTGATAGGCCAATCGCACCAAGGCAAATCTTCGGTCCACTTCAGGAGGATTCAGTTTGTCACAAATCAGGATCTGATAGCAAAAGCTGCAAATTTGGAAGAAGTCCGTTATCAGGCTCAAGGTCTCTTCATTTATGAAGATGGAAGCAGGCAGGCCAAACACAGCCTTCCTGCTGATTTGCCCTGTGCACCACGCAGGAGCAGCTGCTCGAATCACTGGAGCTGTTCACTCTTTCAGCTCTAACTCCAGACTGACTCACTGCTGCAGGCAGCTTGGGACTTTCCCAAAGATCCAAAAGGTTTGCTTCATTGATTCATCTGTCTGTCACAGTTAGAGCTCCCTCTCCAGGTCCATTTAGGTACCCAAGGGCAAAAACTACAATTCCTACAGAACTTCACTACTACAAGACCCCTTCGGACAGACTCTATTTTAGGGTCCCCAAAGCTACTGATTGGTCCAAACTAGCAGTTCAGAACCAAGACAGTGGTGATTAACAGAAATGTCCATGCTGCAAAGGAAGGCAAGTTAGACAAACTACAATATTATTATTATTGCAGATAATCAGTAAACAGTCACAGATTCTTGTAGGGCTCCCTCTGCGCAATTAGCAATGGTAGAATGGAGCGATAATACAGCAGCCCGGGCAGAACTCGAGCCTGAAACTACTCGGCCACTACCCAGATTAACAATACTCTACAAAATAGGCAACTCTTAAAGAGACAGGCACGGAGGCTTACAGGGCACTCGCATGCAGACACTTTTAAATAGCTAGGATACAGAATGCTAGCCTAGTAGTGGGTATTTAGGCAAGTCCAAGGAAGACTTTGGGGAACTCCCATTTGTAGGGGGATTACACAACCAATTCAGGAAAACACAATCTAGAGAGCCACTGCACAGCCACATGAGATACCAGATAGACCTTGGCTAAAGGTTGGGGCTGAGCTATTTGAATTTGAAAGAGAAAGTTATCTAGCAATGGTCAATTACTGCTCTAAATACATTGAGATTTCCAAGTTGCAAAACACAACAAGCAAAATGGTGACTAACCGTATTTAATCACAATGTGAAGACATGGTATTCCAGAAATTCTTGCCATGGATAATGGGCCGCAGTTTGCCTGCAATGAGTTCAGAGACTTTCAAAGAAAATTTGAGTTCAAACATGTGGTATCTTCTCCAAAACACCCCCAGAGTAAAGGGATGATAGAGCAAGCCATTCAAACAATAAGGAGACTGTTTAAAAAGACAGAAAGAGACCATCAAGACCATTGTTTAACACTCTTAAAAGCTGAGAAATACACCATTGGAGGGGATGGGATCACCAGCACAGCTACTTATGGGCCACTGAACCAGAACTTTGATGCCTACCAGAGCTGAGCTACATAAACCAAATGTGCCAGAAGTTGATGTGTGAGGTAAACTGTGAGAAAACCAAGAAAAACTGCAATCCTATTACAATTTGCATGCCAGACCACTCCCAGCTTTGCAGCCATGACAGCCTGTTTATTTGCGAATACCTGAGAATACCTGGACCCCTGCAATTGTGGAATGGCATGCTGAAAAACCATGATTGTTTGTGGTCCAAGCAAATGGGAAATTGTATCGGAGAAACAGGAGAGATCTCTTGCCAACCGCAGAGCCGTGCCACTGCTATAGCCCACAAAAATCCTACACCTGAAGAGAGAAACGGAGGAGTGAGCAGGATGACATGATGGAGGATGATAGGATCCCAGAGGTGCCTGTAGTGGAAGACCCACCACAAGTTATGCTGAGGCAGTCACAGAGCAAGCCTGTGGGGTTGGGCCTGCCCCCAAACATTCGTGACCTATTGCCTGGCAGCTGTATCCCGAGAGTTAGCCGAGTCAATGTATGGGAGAGCCAAAGGCCTGCCTGGCATTGTGTTTACATAGACTCGCAAAAACTTTGAACTGCATAGAACTTTATTTTATGTTTGTGGGGGGCAGTTCAATTTGAAAAGGGAGATGTAATGAGGTGAATTAGCATATGCGATTTACGTATGCTGTGCTACTGCACATGCGCTAAGCTCTATATAAAAGCTCTTGTTTGGCTGGCAGTAGCCTGTGCTTTTGCAGTGTTATATCTGTGCTATACCAGCACTATACAGTACAGTAAACTAACCAGACCACTCCACTTACATGTCTATGTGATTGTTACATGTGTGTGCCCATTATTCAGTCTTAATAGTGAACCAAAGAAACACTACATGGTGTCAGAAGTTGGCAGCATGGCTAGGACATGGAGATTTGGTTTGTGCTGAACTGTGCAGTTTTCCAGCTCCTTTTGTTTCAAGTCACAGTTTACAGTGGTACAGCTCAGTGTTGAAAGATGGAACATTTTCTACCACCAGAGATCCCGTGCCTTGAAGGCAACTTGAGAGGAGTGGTGCCGATAGGAATAGCATTTCTAAGTCTATCTGACAGCATCAGGAGCAGTGGACAACCCAGAAGAAACATGAGTAACCACATTTTTGCAGTCTGTTGGGCCTGAGACTCTGGGCATTTTTAATTGCTTTAGTTTTAGGGAAGGGGAAGACAGCAAGAAGCTGGACACAATACAGGCAAACTTTGTGGAGCACTGCAACCCCTCTAAGAGCACAGAGTATGAAAGGTTTCAATTTTGGGAAAGACAACAGAGACAATAGAAAACATTTGAGCAATACCTTAATGTGATTAAGTCAGTGGCAAAGAACTGCACGTTTGGGGCTGTGGCTCATGAGCAAATGAGAGATAAAATTGTGTTTTGGATACGTGAAGTATGCATTAAAGAAAGAATGGTGCGGAACACTGATCTCATGCTGAACAAAGCTGAAGAGATCGGCAAGGCAGCGGAAGTGACCAAAGCACAGATGCATGCCATAGCTGGGGCTTATGCAGGTGAAAAGACAGTACTAGTCCCGAAGAAGGAGAAACACAGAGTAGCCCTACAGCAAGCATGGGGATGAAAAGGTAGTGCCAGACGAAACCCTCAGACGTGGAGGTAGCAGAGTATATCAGATGAGGGTTTAAGCATGCTCCACAAAACAGCTCATTATTTAGAGAACCTTATCATTCATGTAAGCAGAGGGAACACTATGTCAAAATGTGTAAGGCAAATTTAGAAGTTCTCCAAGTAACGGTACAAGAGAACTTTGACCCAGCAGGGACAGACAGCTTATGTATTGGAAAAATAGCTGCGCAGAAGGCTGCACTGAGGCCTGTGGTAGATGACATGTGATATACCAAGGTGGTACTGAAGGCGTTCGAGTCTGTTTTAAACTAGACAAAGGTGAACAAGCCAATGTGCAGCCTACATCAATCCTCAGCCAGTTACCAGCTCCAGTGCAAATGCAAGAGTCCACAACAATGCTAACATCATATGGAGATGCAAAGATTAAAGAGCAACTGTATACCCTATTTTATATTTATCCCTCCCCAGTTACTGTGAGACCAGTATCCATTTCTGAGCATTATACATGTGTTTTTTTTTTTTATCAAAGCAGCAGCCTTTTTCTTTTAATAAAAACTTTTAAAAGTGTCCTCCCTACCTCTCCTCTGTAGTGTACTCTCCGGCTGTTGTGGTGCATTGTTATGGTCGTGCCGCGTGTGGCACATTGCATGAGTTGCAAATCATAGTACGAAGCAGCATGTGTATGCTACAAGAGGCACATTCAGTTGGGGCAAAGCATGTTTGACAGCACAGTGTTTCAATCAGTTGTTCAAAACTGTCATCATGTATTTTATGTGGTGTAAAAGAGGTTTCAATTGTGTGGCAGTATTTTGTTTTGTAATAAAATGTATATCAGTTTCCCCTGTTTTGTGAGTGTGCCATTATTCATACTGTCAATGAATTCAACACATAACTGTCAATACAGCTAGTTTCCCTAATGTCATTTCTGTCCCTTTCAGTGTTCTGGGTGCTTCGCTATGATGTGAGATCTGAATAAAAAGTACTTTGTGTGTGTTTTTATTTTACAGTCGAAATATCAACCACATTTATAAAGCACCATCTGTATCACATGACTACATGACCTATTATCTAAATAAAAGCTGCATATTTAATTAACTATTTCTACCTACATAATAATTATTGTACATCAATGTTCATATCATGTGATGTATTTGAAAATGATAATGTGAACAGATGCACTGTATTGTGATATATTTTACATTTGGTTTCATACTTCCTGTTTCATGCATTCTTTCCTGTCACTTTGGAAGGGAAACTAGCAGTTATTGCTATTTGGTACCTGTAGTGATTGATCTGCATTTATTCTATTTTGCAGTGGTTCCTTATATTTCAGAAATGATTATAACTTGTGTTGCTGCTGGGCGTAGCAATATACACAAATGTGGGGTTAGATTGTTTCATTTTCTTAAGTCTCCCCAGCTTTGCAAGATGTGGACAGATTAAGTGAAATGGATGCGGGACAAATGGGCTGGACTTACAAAATATATTTTTTTATGTAGCGCTCATTTTGAATTAGACTGCTTTGAGACTCAGTACATTCTGATGCCTGAATTTAATATTCCTGAACGTAAACACCTCAAAAAAGATGCCATTTTGACCATCTTTCCATGACCATCTGACCTCAGTCTGAAAAGAAAAACAGCATGCAACACTTCACTAATACCCAAAAAATCAAAACATGGAGCATATGAGAAATGTGAACGTGCCCGGTAAGTTGCTGGATAATTGTTCTGAATACTTCTCTTTTATTTATTTTTATTTATAATCATCCATTTAGTCACACTTGCCACCTCTACTTTGTGCCCCTACCCATTCAGTTGGCATGCCTCTGCTTACAACAAGCCACTGCTGTGTGCTAGTTAGCAGCATTCACCACTGCTACCCCCCCACCACCACCACCGTAAGGTGATCTGTTTTATGGACCACAATCCTTCTACACCAGTGTCATGCTACTACCAAGTGTCTTTCTTTCTGTAATTGTTGTCAATGTTGTGGTGCAAGGCTATATAAACAATACTATCTGGGCTACTGTGCACAACCAGATTGTGCAGCCATGGAGTAGTTCTTGTTCCTTTCTACCTCGTCAGCGAAGCCTACAAGGTCTCACAGAATCAGAACCCATTGGTGGCAGCACTGACTGGTAGGGCAAAGCCGGCCAGCTAGTATGTTATGTAGTATATGGAGACCCCTTTCAAAAATGACCTCACAATACCTGAAATAAGTGTCATAGACAGTATGAATTGTTTTTTGGATCATTTATTAAAATGTAAATGAAAGGGTTCAAAGTGTTGCCGGTCACAATATTGACTGTTGGAATACTGTCAGGTGTGCTTGCAGTATTTGTCACGTTCAACAAACTGCTGTCTCGTGCATTCCGAAAACCAGCCAGAATGATGTTATACCACAGAGTGGTGTTACTGCATTATAACAATGTTGTACTGTGGTGTTACAACATTTTGGCAGTGAAGAATTTTGGTATGTAACAAGGGGGCTTCATACACTATGTAGACCATGGGCAGATCAATGCTGTGTGTCTGTGTTCAAAACCATGACAGAAATCAGGCGCATCCATCGGATGATGCCCAGCTGTGTTGCTGCATTATCTGTACAGTCTGGTAGTGTCCCACTTTGACTCACCACAAAACGGATTCTGCTGTATGGCTACCCCCGCATCCACACCCTGTGCTGTCTGCTATTACACAATGCCACCATGGGTAAATGAGTAACTTGTTTGCTGATTGTTTATGTGCATGCATTGCAGTATCCCACTAGTAGTAAATAATTACTTTTTAAGGTGTCCGTGGATATGATTTCTGCTGAGAATCAATTAATGCCAGTTCTTGTTCTGATGCAATCATTGTACTGCTTTCAACTCTTCTAATATGTAATTGCATTGACTGCTTTTTAGGTGATACAAAGTATTTTGGCAGAGAACCTGGTGCCTTCCTCTTTGGCTGCAATGTGCACAGACATTGATGCATCCACTCAAGACGTTGATGTCTGTGATGTTGCCAATCCAATTCTGATGAAACATGCACAGCACCATACTGTTACCCAGATTTTGCTGTTATATCTGCTTTACATCTTCAGGTGTGTATTATGTTTACTTCTGCTGGATACCACACTGCAGGCTACATATCTTGTGGTACTCTGATGTAATTGTGACCTAAAGGTTGCCAATCAATGTATGTGGTCATCATCACCTTAGTAGTGCACAACAGCATGGAGGCATTTCTTAAAGTAAGGACAGTGGGGCATGTAGAAGCAATATGAGGTCAGTACCATCTGCAAACCCAATTTAGAGCTGGTTTATTCTGCTGCTTAACAAAGGAAGTCAATCAGTGATGTGACGTGGATGTTGCATACCTTGATTTCAGCCACTCCTTTGAGAACATCTCTCATAGGACTCTGATAAACAAGCTTCATAGGCTTGGCATGGTGGACAGTGTTGTAACATGTTTTACAAATGGGTTAACAGACAGGAGGCAGAGGATGGTAGTAAATGGGGTGCAGTATAGGAATAGGGGGTGTCCAGTGTAGTGCCTCAGCGATCATTCCTGGTGCCAGACATGTTGAATGTCTACATAAGTGTCATTGTAGATTGACTGTAGCGAAGTATATGCCTGTTTTCAGATTACACCAAAATCTGTAACAGAGTTGATATCCTCAGATGTAGTTGATAAAATGATGCTAGACATATTTAAGCTTGAAACAGGGCGGTGGCCTAGCAACTGAACTGTAACTCCCAGCAGTGCAAACTTATGCACCTTTGAAACAGAAACCCTGTTGAAACCATAATCACCCCCGATCCTAATCACAACACCCATCCCCCCTCTCTTTTCACCTTAATCTTCATTACATCATGCCTTAAATCCTTAAATCTTTCAAGTGTTGCACTTATGGTCTACAATTTGAATAATTGCCTGTACTGTTATCCTCATTATCTTGTCTACTTCTCGTAACCATGTATCACCTGACTATATGTATTGTATTTTTTTTATTTTATTTATTTTTTGATGACCGGGTAGGTGCGCTAGACATGAAAGTGACTATTTTCAGGCACGACCCGGGAGGTCGACAACATAGAGAGATAACAGTTACATAGAATACAGTCAGGAGATGTGCAATACATTGCAAACATAAAGTGAGACAAAGTTAGGACAAATAAAGGTACAAGGCACGAATGGTGTAAAAATTATACAATTGGAAATAAGGGCCCAAGTGTAGATTATCATAGTAATAACACAAGATATGAAGTACAAAAAGAAGAAATATACCAGCGGAGGCATCATTATGACATACTGAAAGTGAAAGGGTGTTGATTTGGAAGGGGGCAGGGAGAGAGAATAGGTTTAAAGGAGGCTGAATGAGCAGGGTGCCATCTCACACCATAGAAGATGTTACCAAGGGCAGCCAGGGCAGAGTAAATCTAGATCTATGGAGGGTTGAAGCAGGTACATTGGGCACAAGCAGTAAGGAGGAAGTGGTGCCTTTTCTTAAAAGTGGCATGATTAGGTGCAAGGCGGACATCTAGGGGCAGCGAGTTCCAGTAGGAGGGACCTACATGCGAGAAACCTGATTTCCCTTTGGTAGTTCTACATCTGGGATTGCAAATCAAGGAAAGGTCAGTAGATCGGAGACTGTAGGAAATGGGTTGAGGGATCAGCAGGGAGGCTAGGTAGGTGGGCATACTAGATCGAAGTACACTGTCCAGTAGGTTTCCAAGAGAGAGGAGACGTTGTGCAATAGGAGAAGGCCAGTTTAGGTCAGAGTACAGCAAGCAGTGATGTTTTAGTCTGGAGGAAGCAGAGGCATAGCGGCATATATTGTTGTAGGTAGTGTCCCACCTATGAAGATTGGCTTTAGACGTATTTGTATAGATTATGGATCCATAAGAAAGTGATGGAAGTAGGATTCCTCTAGCAATGGCAGTCCTAGCAGTGGGGGTAAGAGTATAGCTTGTGTTGTAGGCTGAGCCCAGTTTGGCATTTACAGCCTTATAGGTGGAGGTAATATGGGCATCATAGGTGAGGGATTCATCAAGTAAGAAGCCCAGATATTTAAAAGAAGTTACCATCTCCAGTGGGGAGCTGTCAGCCCAGGTGACCTGAAAAGATTTACGGTGCTGTTTTAATTTAATAGAGGATCCAAAGAGCATGGCCTTAGTCTTTCCAACATTTAGAACAAGCTTATTTTTGGTGATCCAGGATTGAATATTTTGTAGGTCCATAGAGAGCTTGTGATTAATAGAGTGGATATTATCTGAGCTAGTGTAAAGGACAAGGTCATCAGCATAAAGTAATGATGAACAGGAGGATACCACTTGAGGAATGTTGTTAATAAAAATCGAGAAAAGCAGGAGTCCGAGGATAGAACCATGTGGTACACCAACATTGATGATTGCTTTTTCTGAGGTGGCCGAGTTGAATTTCACAGTTTGATACCTGTTTGATAGGTAGCTATGGAACCAATTTACAACTTTGGGCGAGAAACCCAGGGAGTGGAGATTGGCAAGCAGAAGAGGGTGGTTAACTAGATCGAAGGCTTTTGTCAGATCTATAAAAACTGCCCCAGTTAGATGACCCTGGTCCATAGCTTGAAGAATATCATTTGTCAGCTGTAGTAGAGCAATTTGAGTACTGTGGCCTTTTCTAAAGCCATGTTGGTTAGAGTGCAGGAGGTTATACTTTGTAAGGTGTTCTGAGATCTGAGCTGAGATGAGCTTCTCAAGGACTTTATTTATTGTTGACAATATTGCTATTGGTCTATAGTTGACTATATCTTTTTTGTCACCTTTTTTGAATACTGGTGTGATTCTAGCTAGTTTCCATATCTCGGGCACCATGCCTTCACTCAGGGACAGGTTGAATATACAGGCCAGAGGTCCGGAGATGAAAGGTGCCGCAAGCTTGAGGAGTCTAGGTTCAAGTCGGTCAGATCTGACAGCAGTACTGTCCGATATAGAATTTAGATGTTTGAGGACATCATTTTTCTATATAGCTTTAAAGTAGAAAGTGGGGATCTGTGAAGTTACTTTTGGGTAGGAGGATCCAGGTGTTAGGTTAGTGGAGGAGAGAGTGCTTGTGTAGCTCGAGAGGTCAGAGAAGTAAGAGTTAAAAGCATTAGCAATTGTGCCTGAGTCATTGCAATGGAGACCTTTCAATATCATGTCATTATTTAGTGGTCTTTGATTAGAGCCGAGGAAAGTCTTGACATGAGACCAAAATTTCTTGGGGTCGCCAGCAGCATCCAGAAGAAGGCCTTTGCAGTACTGGCTTTTTGAAAGTCTTATTTGTGTTTTGTATTTTGATCGCTGTTCTCTATAGTTGTCATAATCTGCTGGGAGCCCAGATATTTTAAACTTTCTCCAGCATTTGTCCCTGTTTTTGAGGGCTGTGTGGAGGTCTTTGTGCAGCCATCTAGTTTGTTTACCATGGATGCACCGAGTGACGACTGGGGTATGTTTGTCTTGAAGGAGTACAACCCTGCTCAGGAAGGCATGCAGGGCAGTTTCAGTACTAGTAGAATGGAAGATAGGGGACCAGTCAGTGTGAGACGCATCATATAGGAAATTACCTTGATTTAAGTTAACATAATTTTTGAAGCATATATAGTTTTGGTGGGATGTGGAGTTTGTGGACGTGCTCCATATGTAAAAGACAGGGGAGTGGTCACTGATATTGTCCGGCATCGTACCAAATTTAGCAATTCTATCCACACAATTTGTTAAGACCCAGTCAATAAGAGTGCTGGAGTCAGTGTTGATTGACATCCTTGTGTAATCAGCAATGATTTGGTGCAAATTGTAGCTCTGCACCTGGGATTGAAGTGTGTCCTGAGATTTGCCAAGCCAGTTTAGATTTATATCGCCGAAAATGATGAGTTCACTTTTCCCCGCGTATGCAGCTGTTTTAACTAGCAAATCAGCTAGGCCTTGTGTTCCACTATTAGGTGGATTGTAGGCACAGACAATGTGGAGTTTCTTATCTCCTAGTCTGAGTACAACATGGATATAGTCACACAAGGAGTTTTCATTGTCTGTTATCATAGTCATATTTAAGTTGCTTTTGTAATAGATTGTGACACCCCCACCGCGCTTAGGAGGTGGTCTGTCACATCTAAGAAGGGAGTAGTTTGGGAGCATAAACCGGTTCATGCAATTATCCAGGCTGTATGTGGGTGATGATGTGCGATATGGCCACCACCACACATTCAGTCACTTCACAACCAGGCTAGCATTGCTTGTAAAGAGCTTTGGAATACTGTGTATGAAAAGCGCTATATAAATGTTGATTCTTCTTCTTGTTCTTCTTCTTCTTCTGCTTGTCAATGCTTTCTGTGATGAGAAGTCCCCCTCCACCAGCACTACCCTTTGTTGCCTTCCCTTTAGCCACTTTGTGATCCATTTCAACATTTTTTGTCTCACCCCCACATATTCCATTTTCTCCACCAACCTCCTATGTAGCACTGAATCAAAGGCCTTGCTGAAGTCTAAATACAGGACATCCATGGCATGGCCCTTATCCAGTTCCCGCGTCACCCTGTCGTACTACTATACGTGGTTTGTCTGGCCAGATCTGCCCACTACAAAGCTGTGCTGTTGACCATCCTGGAGTCCATTTTCATACAAGAAGCTCACTAGCTTCTGTTTTAGGATGGTCTCCATGAGCTTTCCCATGATCGATGTGAGGCTCACTGGCCTATAGTTTCCTGGTTAATCCTTTGGGCTTCATTTGTGGATGGGCGCCACATGGGCCATTCTCCAGTCCTGTGGTACACATCCCGTGTCCAGGGAGGTATTGAACAGGTCAGTCAGTGGCCCCGCCTGGACCTGTGCCAACTACCTTAGTACCCTAGGGTCAATGCCATCAGGTCCAGGTGCTTTGTCCACCCTTAATGCCCAAAAAAACATCTAGTACCCTGCTCTCTGTAATCCCTACATCTGTCATCCCCTCCCACACCCTACCCCCCCCGCCTGGGGTATCTTCCCCCCTTCTCCTGCGTGAATACAGAGCAGAAGTATTCATTCAGTGCCTCTGCCTGCTGCACCCGTTTCTCCACCCCAGCCTTTTTAATCCTCATCAGCTGATCATTGCTGTTCTTCCCTCTGTGATATAACTGAACAAGTCTTTTTGTCCACTTTTGGTTCCCTGAGCCAGTCTCAGCTCCCTGTATGCCTTGGTTGCCCTGACCAGTCTGGTAACCTCCCTGGACTTCTCCATGTACTTATCCTTAAACATTCCATAACCTCCTTTGTCAGCCAACTGTCTTTCTTTGCCCTTCCCTTCTTGCTTTTCTTCCAAGTGCAAGAATACATAGCATACGCCAACCTTTCCTTTAAGATGTCCCATCTCGGGGGGAGGGGGCCTGGCTAGCTTGACAAGCATGGCGGTCACTTGGTAGAACAGCTCCCCGGGGCAAAGTCCTATAGTATCCCTTTTCAGATGTTCTAGCAATTTGTAGTTATATTTTTACCAATAATCCTTCTCCCGTGAGCAGATGGCATCTGGTAAACTGAAAGATAAACAGGCAAAGCTGCAGTTTAGGGCTAGAAATTGATTGAAAAATAGTGAGAGTGAACCACGCGGTTCTGGGCCTCCATCCCTGAGCACAGGCATAGAAAGCACTCTGGCTGTCACTGAATTGATGTAGCTAACTAAATCCCTTGCAGAAGTCCCTGACACACTACTGCAAATGCAACAGGACATGAAGTCTGGATTCAGCAACTTGAATACTCAATTTGCCCACCTGCAATCCGTAGTCACCGGCCTTACAGAAACCTCCACCACGCATACTTCGCAAATTTGTGAGTTGGAAAAGTGGGTGAGCAATATGGAAGACTCATACACTGGGGTAAACATGGAGAGGAATGGCTTGCTGTCTACCATCGCAGAGCTTCGGGAGTGTCTCAATGACCAGGAGAATCGCTCCCGATGCTCCAACCTTCGTGTCATCGGACTACCTGAGGGGACTGAGGGGAGGAACTCCAATGTGGAAATTCACAGGTGGTTGGTAAAACATCTCGACCTCCTGGAGGAGGCACTGAGTTTTGAAATTGAACGTGCCCACCATGTAGGCCCACCGTTTAACCCTGGGGACTGACCCCGACATTGCCTAATCAAGTATCTGAGGTATGGTGATAAAGAAACTGTGTTGGGGAAGGCTAAATCACAGGGTCCCGTCAGCTTTGAGAACACTAAAGTCTATATATTTCAAGACTTCAGCCGAGATCTGCAGACCAAGCACCAAAAATTCAATCAAGTCAAGAATAGGCTTTACCAGCTTGACTGGAAATTTTCTTTCTCTTATCCGGCTACGAGTGGACAGGCCGGGACAAAACCCTTGTTATTTTACTTGCCATAAAGCTGCTGAATGGATCGAGGAGGAGGAGACCAGGAGGGAGAGTGCAGCCTGCTGCAGAATAAGGTACTTGAATATGTTTTGCCTGAGTGCTGTTGTTTAAAATGCAGGTCCTATGCTTATAGCACTGTTTACTTAGCCTGTTGATTTTTCCCTGGTGCTCTAATTTCCCCCTCGGCTACTGTGAGGCACGTTGAGATGGTGGCTGGTTTTGGGAGCCTACAAGGATAGGTGCCTGGTAAATGATTGTTTTCCCGCACCCCTGACCGAGTCTGGAGACCTGGGTACCAGCGGGGAGTACATGCTGTGGGCGTGGCCTCTCTAGATTTCAGAGGAGGGCTGTGAATATGCTAGCTATGCTTACTTGCACGGTATGCTGGAATGGGGGGGGGAGTTCGAGGAGCTTGTGCACTGCGTTGAAAGACCAGGTGAAGGTTATGCTCTCTTGCGCTACCTGCATTGACTGCCTGGACTTTGTATTGGTTCGGGGTAAACAGGAGCTCTGGCTGGTGGCTAGTAGTGCTTCCATGGGACTTAAGGGAAGCTCCCTATAACTTGGACTGCTGGCAAGCGAGCCTCATTCCATTATCAGCTCATCTGGGATATTGATGGGGATATTATGGATTGCCTGAGCTAGTTACTGTGCTACATATATGAGCCCGACTGTGCCTGGGGGCACAGGTAGCAGCGGACTGGATGTTTGTCCACCACGTGGGTGTTTAATCATCATCAGTCTTTGGCACCACAAAGGGAAATTTAAAAACATAAGGTGGGCTTTGCAGATACTTTAAGACCTGCAGACATTAGTTTATGTTTTGTTGAACTCCTATTCTATCAGCGCTGATGTTTTAGTTCTAACATTGCAATCTCTAGCTGTTTTCTTATATAACCACAGTAAGTGTTTAGCCAATTTATTGATTTACAGTTTACAGCTGTTCATTTTACTGTTTTTTATGATGTTTCATTTGTCAGGATTGTTGCCCACCAAGTATGATAATTGTTATGGGCAAGACGTTCTACCCTTGCCTTCTGTTTGTAGTGGGAATTCTGGTGGGTCTTTACTAGTGGGGGGCATGGTCCTGTTTGGACCATGCTTGGGGAATCTTGTTCAATCTGTTAGGGGGGAGGTGGGATCTTTGTGGGGGGTGGAGATGCTACCTAAAAAGCTCTATATATTGTTACCACATTGGTCCAGAAGGAAGGGAGGTGTATTGCCACTGCTGTACCTAATTTTGCTGTCCCTGGTATGGGCTTTGCGGGGCCCCCATTTGGGCTAACTCAGCCTTTTCAATTGGATTGGGGTAATTGTTGGGGTTTGGTTGGGGGAATATATTTTCAATATCTGTTGAGGAAGGTGGGGGTAAATGGGGGAAAATATGTGGATATATGCTTACTATGTGGCAGATGTAAACCTGATTGGAGATGGTTTTGGCATGATGGGGGATGACCTTAGATGTATATCTTGGAATATCAACAGTCTCAAATCCATTATAAAAGGGAAGAGGACCACTGCAAAGATCCATAGACACAAAGGCTCTATTGTACTATTGCAAGAAACATACTTCTCCCTCACTGAGTCACAAAAAACTGTGGATTTTATGGGGAGCACTTGGGTTTCCTCCACATTTTCCTCTAAAGCTCGTGGAGCCTCTATTTGGCTTCCTGGGGGTCTCCAGTCCAGCTCTTGGACAAGCTGGTGGACAATTTTGGCTATTACGCATTGGCAAGGGTCCATGTCCCGGGTAGGGGTGTCCTGTTGATTGGTTCCATCTATGCCCCAAACGTGGAGAATCCGTTTCTTTCAGAAATTGGCCCTAGATATGGCCAGCTGGGAGGGGCCATGGATTTTGTGGGGGACTACAATTGTGTCCAGAACACGGTGTTGGATAGGTCAAGGAGAACCCTTCTGCCTCAATCTCATAATGCAAAAGCCTTAACAGCATTACAGTCCGACCTGGACCTTGTTGATGCGTGGCGGCACTTATATCCCTCAGGGAGGGAATATAGTTTTTACTCCCATGCCTGTAACTCTTATGCATGCATAGACAGATTGCTTACTTCCAGCACTTTGCTGGTGGACATGAGGGGGCAGGGTATTTTCCTATTTTCGTGTCGGCATTGCACCATATCACTATGCAGGACATTGGGGCCCCAGCTGGATCTAGAGCCTGGAAGTTGGATCCTTTACTTTAGAAAAGCCAGGATTATCTTACCTTCATGGGCAAGAGCTTGCAGGAATTACTGGACTTTAACCACCCCAGGGATACCTTCATTCTACATGTTGGGAAGCCTTGAAGGCCTATGTTAGAGGGCAGACTATCTTTTTTGCCTCGCATGCTAGGGGGAATGAAACCAAAGAACTAGAGTCTCTTAGACAGAAAATTGCTGACTATGAAAGGGCACACATGTTAAACCCTACAGCAGCCTTACATAATATAGTTCAAAAGTTGAAATGGAGGTTTAATGCCCTTTCTAGTGTGCAGTTATAGAGAACCATCCTCTTATCCAACTCAGGAGCTTATTTTGATGGGGACAGAGCAGGGAAATATCTCGTCTGGCAGCTGAAATGAAGGGAAGCAGCTAAAACAATTACACAGGTTCAAGATGTACAAGGTGATATGGTGCAGGGCTCCGAGGCAATAGGTAATACTTTTGGTGCGTTTTACAAGTCCCTATATACCTCTGATTGTGATCCATCCCGAGAGGATTATGATCATTTTTTGGATGGTCTACCCCTAAATACGATCAGTGAGAAAGAGACCGCGAGACTGGATGAACCCTCAACTAAACAGGAGATCCAAATGGCAATGAGGGCTTTAAAAAGTGGGAAGGCCCCGGGGCCTGATGGCCTTCCTATTGACTTTCATAAAGTTTTTGAGAGCCAACTCCTGGACCCATTGTTCAAAGCGGTGAGAGAGGGTTTGGCATTGGGAGAGTTATCCCTATCCACACGGTCTGCAACAATCACAGTATTGCCTAAGCCAGGTAAAGATGTGAACCAATGTGCCTCTTATAGGCCAATCTCACTCCTCACTGCAGATTATAAAATTGTGGCAAAAGCCCTTGTGTCTCGCCTAGAGGCGGTGCTCCCAGATGTAATTCACCCGGACCAATCTGACTTTGTTAAGGGCCACATGGGTAAACACAATATCCGACGTACGCTTAATATTATATTTTGCTGGGCTCGTACTAAAAGAACTCATGGTGCAGCAGTAGCGGTTCTAGATGCTGAGAAAGCTTTTGACCGTGTGGAGTGGGGGTATCTGTTTTACACTTTGGGCAGACTGGGGATAGGCCCATCTTTTTGTTCTTGGGTCCAAGCTCTATACCAAGGCTCTATGGCACAAGTCCTGGTTAATGGAGAATTGTCTAACCTCTTTAACTTGAGCAGGTGTACCCACCAGGGATACCCTCTGCCTCCGTTACTTTATGTCCTGGCATTGGAACCCCTAGGGGCTGTCTTAAGAGCACACTGGTGGGTCAGAGTTTTTTTTGGGGGGGCAGGGAACACAAAATCGCTATGTACACAGACAATCAGTTACTTTATTTACAGCACCCTTCTGAGGACCTGCCTGAGGTCCATAAGTTAATGCAGTCATTTGGTGCCATCTTGGGGCATAAGGTTAATTGGTCTAAGAGTGAGCTGATGCCAGTGGGCTCATTAGAGCATGCCCAGCTCATAGCCCAATTAGGTGGTCTCCAATTAGTACATCATCTAAAATACTTGGGAGTATTGATCTCTCCATCCATGGGAACCTTGTATAAATTG
This sequence comes from Neoceratodus forsteri, assembly GCA_016271365.2. Lineage (NCBI taxonomy): Eukaryota > Metazoa > Chordata > Ceratodontiformes > Ceratodontidae > Neoceratodus > Neoceratodus forsteri. Next base: position 1,087,854,213 of record CM028132.1, on the reverse strand, counting down.
AACCTGAAACCTCTACTGGCTGGGATAGCTGATGATTGTGAGAGATGGGCAACATTACCCATCTCCCTTTTGTGGAGAGTTGGGGTCATTAAAATGACTATATTACTAAAACTTCATCTTTACCAGGCCCTTCCTATTAGAATACCACAAACCCACTTTAGGCAACTGGATGCTCTTATACATAAATTCCTGTGGCGGGGGTCGAGCTAAAATTTCCAGAGCTGTATTGCAAGAGATACCAGAGAAAGAAGGAGCTGGATTACCAAATTTTAAAATCTATTACTGGGCCGCCCAACTGGCCTTTCTTCCCACTGTAACCTCAGGGTCAGACTGCCCATGGGTTGAATTGGAGGAGGATATGTTGCAGGGCAACCTCAGCAATGATACATTTGTTGGATTTTTACAAGACCTGGGAGAGGTGCCTTTGAGCATTCCCTTTACTGCAAACACTATGCATGCCTGGGTATGGGCGCATAAAAGTATAGGCCACATGGGGGGGTAACTCTCCAAATCTTAGCTTACTCCGCTTTATTCAGTCTGGCAGGAACTGTATTGCAATGATGGTTCAGCGATTATGGGTGTGGAGGAAGAGGGGTCACCTCGTGGTCAACCAATTATTTGAAGGGGGCTCTTGAAAAGTTTCGCACAAATCTGTAAAGAGTGGAAGATACACGTGGGGGATTTCTTTTTATACCTGACAATTCGCCAGAGGTGTGGAACCACCCTCACCACTGTGAATGGGTGGATTGAGCCCTCCCTTATTGAGAAGCAGGTGTTCCACCCTCAATCTGCGAGTAAGCCTATGTCTATATATTACTGGATGCTCCACAGTTCTACCCCACCTGAGAAAACATCTAGTTGGATAAAATGGACTGGGGACCTTTTGCTATCCCTAAGCCAGAAATCATGGTCTTTGGCCTGCATTCATTATCTGCAGTGTTCACACAGTAACAAACTGCGGCAAATACAGTTGTTTTTCTTACACAGGGCCTACATGACCCCTCTGCGCCTGCACAAATTGGATGCCACTAAATCACATCAATGTCCTAAGTGTGCAGCTGACAGGGTGGACTTCATCCACCTGGCGCTTGTGTGCCCTAAAGTGGCACCCTTTTGGCAGTTAATGCATAATATAATGGCCAATGTTCTGGGTTATAGCCCATCTAAATCCCCCGTGGAATTATTACTTGGGGCAGACCATTCCCACTGGGGCCACCGCACATCGCATCCCCTTTGGTCTATTGCACTTATTAATGCTAGGAGAACCATTGCACAACTGTGGATGTCGCCAGCTCCTCCCTCAGTTACCAGATGAGTGAAAAATGTGAAATCTTGCATGATATTGGAAAGGGCAGAACTGAGTGCTCAGGGTAAGGTAGCTTAGTTTTGGAACATTTGGAGTTCTTGGTTGTCGGCAGTTGAAGATGGGCTTATACCGGACTGAAGTACATATGGCATATTGAGCCATGGTGTGGGTCTGGTCACTGGAGGAGAATACTGGTGCTAACTTTTATGGTACTAATTCTATAGCCTTGTATGTACGACTCAATATACCTTCATATGCTGTTCCTCATATATACTTGCTCTTCACTTAGCATACTGTAAGTTGAATATGGTATCTGCAGAGCGTTCTTTGGTCTGTTAACAAACCTATGTACACGTCAATACTGTACAGCCTACAGCCTTTGTGTAATCTGGCTGTATTGTGAGCTTATCCACATTCTTAGTAAAAATATTTTACAAAAAAAAAATGTCCCATTTCTGGTCTGCATCCTTGTGTGGTTGCATACCTTCCTGGTGCCTGCCCAAAATTTCTCCCATCTTCTTAAAGTCCACCCCCCTAAACTCAATCACACTTGTACCAATGCCCCATTTCTCTCCCCATGTTTGGCGTGAACCACACTGAATGGTGGTCATTCCCAGCCAGTACTTCCTCCAATTCCAGATTCCTTACATCTTCCTCATTATCCAGTACAAGGTCCAGAGTCTTTTCTAACTGAGTTAGCCCCTGGACCAGCTGTGTCAGGAAGCTGTCTTGAAATGCTTCTAACAGGACTCACTCCCTTGCACTCATGGTGGATGGGGTACCCCACTCCACCACCGGTAGGTTGCCGTCCCCCACCACCACTGTGCTCCCCTTCTGGCAGACCCTCCTAATTTGTTCATCTAATTCCCTACCCAGGTCACTACCCTGATCTGGTGGCCTGTACATCCCCCCCCTCGATCCTTTGTGTCCTATTCTTTGCATCTTGGAACTGCATCCATAGTGCTTTTGTTCTTCCCTCCTCCCCTTCCTCCCTTATGCACTTTATCCCCTCCCTTAGATAGATCGCCAGTCCCCTCCCCCATTCCCCTTAGCCCTATCCTTTCAGAATAACCGGAACCCCGTGATCATCATATCCAAGTCCTGGTACTGGGTGACCCACATTTTCACGATGGCCGCAATGTCCACCCCCTCCACCACCAAGAGAGCCTGTAACTCCGCTGTTGTATTCCTTAGGCTTCTTGCATTAAGTGAGACCACCTTCCAGTCTGTCTCCTCCCTGTTCCTGACCCTATTCTTCCCCCCACTTTATCCCTCCCTCCCTGTGCCGCTTCCCCACTGCACTTACCCATAACTAGGTCAGTGAGCTTGCTACACTCCCCTTTCTGGATCCTTTTCCTATCATCGGCCCGATCGCTACCACCCCCTCCTACTTTAAATTTATCTTTTTTGATATATACCCCTCTACCCATTTTACTACTTCCTTCCCCATCTGGCTCAAATATAACCTGTTCCCTGTGTATAGGTCACTATTGCCCTTGGTCCTGCCCCAGTCTGAAACTAATTCATAATGCCTGGTATGGCACCAGTCCCTCAGCCACTCACCAAACTCATCCATTCCTTTTTTCCTCACTGTACTCACACTTGGTACTGGGATGTGATGAAGTTCTTCTTCACACAGAGGGTGGTGGATGTATTTTGGGATCTGCATGAGGAGGAGGTGTGAGCGACCATTCTGAATGTATTCTAGCATGTCTTGGACATACATAGGGAACATCTGATAAAGTATCCCCTATGTGCATTGTTTATGCACTTCAGGTAATTTAGTTTCTATATTGTCCCACATGCTGTATCCTATCCTGCAGTTAGTACATATTGATGTCTGTCTCTTATTGTGTCATCATAATTTATACTCTGCAATCCATGTTCCATGTTTTGCTCCCTTTTCTGTGCTGTCTACACCATGTTTATGGTCTTGCGCCTCTTCGTGTACAGTATGTCAGCATACATTCTATGCAAATAAGTCCAAAGTATTGCACAGTGATAACAAAAACAGAGGGGAAGAGTGCATAATTGGGTGTGAGTTAGTAACACCAAAAAAAAATGGAATGGATATTGGTATATTCTTACCATACGATGTAATGGTAGGCCACCAATGAGAGAGCAGTAACAAGGTATGAGCTGATACTGGGATGCATAGGGTGAGCCATCGACAGTAGAAACCTGGAAGTTGTTATCCTTCTGTATAGCTAGTTTGTGACACCCCATCTTGAGTACTGCATTCAGTTCTGGAGACAACATCTCTGCAAGTCCGGAGAAATTATGTAGGCTGTGTATAATAGGTATACAAAAATAGTGTTTTGTCTGCACCCCAAGACACAATAAGATACAGTACAGTATACAGTCGAGGAAAGGAGGGAACCAATGTACATGATCCAAACTTTCCATCATATCCAGTAAAGCAACAAAGTCCATCCGGGTAGAATGTTTCTTACAAATAAATGTTCATGAACAAGTGTGCACAAAAAGAAGCTACAGTGCGGATGGCTCAGTGCATGGAACATACACAAGGCAATTCTGTTGCGGTGGTCTTCTGGAGTCTTCTGTACTTTTTTAACTAACTTCCACTTATCCACTAGGTATTCCAATTGGCATACTTGGTAGTCCAATGTGTCCTTTTGTGCCATCCCATTCTATGGGCGACGTTTTCAAACTGGTCAAACATGGATAGCCAGTGGATGATGCATGCATCTTCGAATTATCATGCACATGCATGATATGTTCCTTCTGCATATGTGCCTAACAGATCAAGTCAGCGGTACATCATAAGATCTGATTGGAGCAAATCTGCAATTTTCCCACACAGAATGCAAATGTCATCATTGTTCAATTCAGTTCCAACTCAACTGCTTATCATCTCATCATACATTGCTACACACCTCAGTTGCAGTTGCTGAGCTATACTTTGGCTGCCCTGCACAGCCACACGCAACATTTGACCAAGTTGTCCTTCAGCCCTTGTGGGACTTTCCTCTTTACATGACTCCAGTTACAGCCTTTGTTGCACTTCATCCAGTGTGACCTGTCAAACATCCATATATGCTGTAAGACTTCAAATGCAGGCCACTGTCATGCCATGCATGTGCCCATACCAGGTAGTGTGTGCATCTGCCACTGTTCTGTGCAGCCATGGGTTTGTGACATGACCCGGCCATTATTTGTGCCCACTGTTGTTTGTTGCCTGCAGCACTGCCAACTGTGCCTTCTTTTCCAAGTAACTGCCATGACCACCCTGTGCTGTGGCTCATCAATGTCACTCTGTTTCTCGGCCCTATTACATCTGTCTACCAGATTCCACATGGGTGCTTGCCCTTGCAGTTTCCGTGATATTACCTCCCCCATGCCACTTCTTGCCACACAGGTACTTCCTCCTGGTGTGTTTTGTGCCACACAGCATGTTTTGTGTGCATGGTGTCCTGCGCACCTACCCACTTGATAGCCTCTGATGTGGTCCCCACTCTCCTCACCACCATCATTATCTCCACTAGCACTACTGCTGCCCTGTCCATATTCCCAGCACTACCTTTGTTGTACCTCAATGTAACAACACAACCAGCAGTGCAGATAACACTTCAATAGAAAGGTGTTTTGGATGTACATATCCAAATGCACTCAGAATACACTCGGCATAATCAGAAACACTGCTCAGTGGACCGTTTGTATTGATAGCAACTGCATTCTGCTACCACAGTGGTGATCACAATGCCTGCTATCCTGGTAGCTTGGTATTGGTAGATTGTACTTAGGACTACTTACTGTAGTCTGATCACAGTTGGTAGCATATTGGTAGATGCTCCTTAAGATGCTCTGACCATTTGCTCCGAAAATAGAGATGAGCATAACATCCATGGTCAAGGCACCTCCCAAAGTGAAGAATACATTTGAGTGTCTCTGCCATTTAGCTGGACATGCACGGAACATCTACTGTATGATAATTGGCTATTGAATTTTGGAGCATCTCTTGAGATGCTCTGGACCATCTTGCATGGACGGTAGCATATATTTTCCAAATGCAGCCCAATGTTTTTAGGAAATCATCAGACCTGGTGTGACCAGCATTCATCATGTGGCATCCAAGTTTATTTTTTAGATGTTTTATGTTTCAGCTTTGTTGTATGTGTTGTGGCACAGTTCACTGATCTAACCTCCATGCTATCATATCTGTCCTTACACACCATCTGCCTTTATCCATAATGTACGTGCATATGCATATGATTTTTTTAGACTGATGTTTTCATTCTGATGTACATCTTGGCATTCTACTCACATGCTCAGTTGTGTGACAGTTACACTTTTATGAACATTGTGTTTCAGGTCCACACACCTATTGAGGAGGTACCTGGAATTGCTCCAAGTAACATCAATGATGTTGGTATCCAGTGCAGACCTCAAAATCTATGCATAGGAGTCCAGACAAGGCAATTGTTCCTTCCAAAGAAAAAAGTAAAGAAAACACTACACGCGGTAAAACCAAAAACTCAAAAGAGAACCATTGGTAAACATATCTCAATTCACATCTATTTTGTCAGATGATGCTTGTATAAGCAGTTCCTTTATGTGCTTCTTGCTGACATATTATTTATCCTACTGATAATGACACTGCAGTAGTCCTATGTCCTGTCTGTTTGTCATGTAGTAGTAGTACTGTACCATTTCCTTCCTTTTTTTTCAAGGTACACAAACACTGGATTGTGAAGAGCAATGTACCATGGATGCCACACCAACCGGAACTGCATCAACTGCTGTGCAGTGCAATTTCCTTACTAGTGTGATCTCACAAATTCATTCAACTCCACAAAAAGTACTGGACTCCAGCTTTGTCTCCAATGTCTCTGAAGTACTATAAGAGAGTTTCGTTGACGAAGACTTGAAAGACCCTCAACTATCAACCATCTGATGTTGATATCACAGACTGTGACATATTGGTGTCACCGTGTCACTGAAATTGCTGATGCACCAATCTCATGTTTTGTAATGTTCTGGTATTGGTGACAATATTACTGATCATGTATTTCTTTCTGCAGTGTTCAGGGTGACTTTTCCAAGTTCAAGGACTGAAAATTCATAGTGTTTGAAGCTAATCTGCTCAATCTTTTTGAATTGTGCCATAAGTGTCACTCCATAAATGTGACCAATCACACAAGCAAAACTACAAGGCCACACATCTTGATGCAAACTTGACCCAGGTCATCACTGAGGTCACAAGACACAACCAAAAAACAGGTAACCACTCCATCCTTGACTGGATTCTTGCCTCCAAGCCTGCCAAGATACAAATGACTGGCACAATGTCAGATGCCCTAAGCGATCACTCACCCACTTTCTGCACCTGGAAAAATCGGCCTCCCAGGATTCCGCCCAAGCTCATAATGGCCAGGGATTTCTCTGGATTCTCTGCTGAGGCCTTCCAGAGCTCCTTAAGAAATACTAACTGGTCACTGATAAGACTCCTAGGCAGTACTGATGATGCAGTTCAGTACTTCCAGCGCACGTTCTCTGCGGTGGCCAACATACATGCCCCAATTAGGAGATGATGAACAAAGAGCCATTGCCACAAATGGATTTCACGTGAGCTAAAATCACTGATGATAGCCAGAGACAAAGCATGAAAAAAGGCAAGGAGATCTGCTAGCCCTACAGACTTCACTGCCTATAGATCACTGTGGAACAAATGCCAAAAAATCTCCAAATCTGCCAAAAGGGACTACATAAAATCGCTTCGGCGGTGAACACTATCTGACCCAAAGTCCTTCTGGACAAGCATCAACTCCCTGCTAAAAGGTACAAAAACACCCCAGCAGGGTAACATAATCTGTAATGACATAACACTTATGGATGGAGGGGAGGCTGCCTCAGCCTTCAATCGCTTCTTTACAGATCTGGGGGTGCTCAGATCCAGCCCCCCACATAGCTTCCTGGGCCTCCGGCCACTGAATCCCAGGATTCTCTGACTGCCCATTTTCACCTGCGGACAGTGCGAGCCAAAGAAATGCTGCCCTCCTACAATCCTTAAAACACAACGGATCACCAGGACCTGGCGGACTGGACCCTATGCTACTAAGGGCTGCTGCCCTAGCCATTGCACTACCTGTAACCCTGTTAGTAAACAGATCCCTGCAGGAAGGAACAGTTCCACTAACATGGAAACAGGCCCATGTAGTCCCAATCCACAAGGGCGGAGCAGGGGAACTGATAGGCCACTATAGACCCATCTCCATCCTATGTCACCTCGCAAAGATCCAGGAGTGGCTAGTGTATGGCCAACTAAGAGACTACCTGGATTACTGGCCCCCTCACAACATGACTTTAGACAAAAGCATGGGACCGACACTGCCCTCATTAAATTTACTTCTGTTGTCGTGGCTGCCTGGGACAAGGGTACCCCCACTGGGGCCATGTTCGTTGACCTCTCCAAAGCCTGGTAGATCACCTGCTCCTACTAACAAAGCTTAGCTAACTTGGACTTGATCAGCGCTCCCTCAACTGTTTTTGTAATTACCTCACTGACCACTCTTAACAGGTCAGGTGGAGAGGGGTCACCTCCGAACCCCTACCTTTAACTGAGGGGGTTCCACAGGGCTCTATCTTAGGCCCACTTTTGTTCTCCCTATTCATAAATGACCTCTATGGCCATTGTGGGGGCAGCTCCATAGTACAGTATGCTGATGATGCAGTACTGTACAGAATGGGAGTCCACCCATCTGACCTAGGACCCATGCTCCAAGCAGACTTCACCAAGGCAGAGGCTTGGCTAGTTGAGAATCGCTTGGTCCTTAACCCCATCCAGACAAAGGCGATGCTGTTCGGGCCAAAATCTCTGGGTCCCTCCAGGGCCCATCTTCTGCCACTCGCTACCATATCTGGCTCCAAAATAGAGGTAGTACAATCTGTCAGATACCTTGGCCTCAAATTAGATCAGGGGCTCACATTGAAGCCCCTTTTGGACCTGGTAATAAAAAACATCCACCAAAAACTGGGCCTCCTCTATCATCTAAGCCACAGCATGATACCAGAGACTAGACTGGCAGTCTCACAAAGCATCCTTCTCCCAACCTTAACCTACGCAGCCCCCATCATACTCGACATTACTAAAATGGACCACAGCAGATTACTGATGTTATACCATAAAATTGCTCGCTTTGCTTCCAAATCCCACCCGAGGACCCACCACTGTTATGCCCTCACAGCCCTCAACTGGCTACCCCTGAACAACAGGCTCCAGTACCCCCTTTTAAGCTGGACCAACAAGCTCCTCGATGCCCAACCTTTGGCAGGTCTGATCAGACTACTTGCCCCAAAGCGGACCAGACAATCACTCCGTTCCTCAAACAAAAAACTACTGGAAATTCCCATGGCCTGCTCTGTCACAAGGAGTAAATCCTTTACTCACCTAGCCCCTGAATCATGGAACAATCTCCCCAGCCACCTTCAGGAGGCAATCACCCTAGCCATATTTCAAGTCCCTGCCCCTGTACCAATGGCTAGTCAACCACACCTTGCGTCAATTTGTGTTAGTACAAAATTGTTCCTCTATAAGGGTAATGACTAATGACTGCATAAGCTGGTACTCTATCCTACATGGAACTTCTTGTGTGCATTTAAAGCACTTACCACCCCCCACATCTATCTGCCGTCACTGCTGTACTCTGTATTGTAATGTATTTACTGCCCTCTTCTACAGAAACAGTATACTGTCCTTATAACCCTGTATTATATGTACTACACTGTTCTGTTGTATTCATTAATGTAATGTACCACCTGTATTAGATGTACTACACTGTTCTGCTGTATTCAACAATGTAATGTACTTCCTGCCCTCTTCCACAAAAACTGTAAAACTGTATGCTGTCTTTGTAATCCTGTACAATATATCCAACACTGTATTACCTGACTGTATGTGCAAAATTATATGTAACTAACTCCGGGTCACCCCTGAAAAAAGGGACCTTCAGGGCCCAGAGGGCTTACCTGGTTAACAAAATTGAATAAATAAATAAATATGAACTCGGCACCATGATTGTTATTAAACAATCGTGTTTGGAGGCCGGCCCAGTGGTGTAGAGGGTTGAGGCGCTGGCGCCTTACCTTCGACCACGCCAGCGACCCGGGTTCGGGAACGGACCCCGGGCACCATGGGTTGGCAGGGGGGGATAGGATAGAGCATCTGGAGGGACTGCTCTCCTATCCTGGGGTGGGTTTGGGGAACGCATCACCCGGCAGCAGTCCCCAGTGGAGAATGGAGGCACTATGCGAGTGATGCAGTGAAGGGGACCCAGAAAAAGTGGAAATGCCACTTGGTGGCAACCGGATGACGGCTCTCCATCCCTCTATACCTCTGGTGCTTTCTGCGAGCCTCCTTCCTCAGCAGCATCCCCTGGGCCCTATCGAGTAGTGAGCTGGAATCCCCCTCCTGGTGCCTTCCCCCTCGGAGGAGGGGGACCAACCTGGCGAAGGTTTACATCTGGAATATCCTGGGGAATGGCTGCGATCTGAGGATCAGAGAGCTTGGGTAGGGCTAGCGGGGGATTGGGAAGGACTTGTTGGAGCCCGAAGTAGTGGGGGTCACCAGGAGAGAAGAGAGGCATAAACAGATAAAGAAAAAAAAAAAACCTTGTTTGGACTGTATGAGTCTAAATACCTGGCGCAGTCAACCACTGATTGGAGACACTTTGGCAAGGAACCTACCACTGTCAGCTGCAATACTGTTCACAGGGTCATTTGCAAGGAAGAATCTACAACTACTTAAGCAGTTGAACTGTGCTGGTCTCTGCGAAACAACATTCTATAGACACCAGCATCTACATCTCTTTCCGGCCATAAGTAAAGTATGGAACTGGCATCAAGAGCAGTTGTTTGCTGAAATAAAGTTGTCAGATGACCGTATCGTTGTTGGTGGAGATGGATGGATGCATGAACAGTCCAGGACACTCTGCCAAGTATGGCAGTTATGAGCTTGTTGATCTGACGTGCAATAAAGTCCTGACAGTTCAACTCGTGCAGGTAAGATACTCTGATAGTTGTGCATTCATATTAATGGATCACATATTACATGTGTATCATACAGATGACAGACAGTGTCTTACTTAAGATTAATTTATCATTCATGTTTACGTCTTTCAGAGTAATGAGGTAGATGGCTCCAACCATATGGAGCTCGAGGGACTAAAAAGAGCCATAAATTTACTGGAGGAGAATGGGATATACGTTTCCCGAATTGTGACCGATCGCCATCCATCAACTAATATGTGGATATGAGGATCTTTGCCAACTGCTGAGCATAAGTTTGATATCTGGCATATTGTTAAAGGTAAATTTAAAGCATAGCACTATTCAGCTTTGTTGAAGCATGCCTGATGCTTATGTTGAAGCTCATAATACTGCCATGCCTTTGCTGTTGTGATCTTCTGTGTTATTGCCATGAAGTAACATTCCTAAATTTCCCATAAGGTTGAAGAAGGTGACGACCGTAGCATTCAAAACAAAGGACTGTGATTTATTGATGGCATGGCAGAACAGCATAATCAATCATCTGCATTGGTCATACATCTCTACAGCGGGCAGCAACAAAGACTTGGTGGTGGAGAAGTGGATGTCCATTTGTAACCACATGCAAGATATACATGAGGGCCATGGTGAATTATTTCCAAACTGTATGCATGCCGATCTGAACCAGGAAGAGCGAATCAAAGTATGGCTCACACCAGGTAACACAGTTAGAGATGTGCTAAATTAGAAAATTTTGTTCCACAAAATATTTCGCAAAATTCATGTGACATGTGAAATTCCGTGGGCGAAATGAGAAATTTGACCGGTAAAATGTGAAATTTCACCTGTGAAATTGCAAAATTTGGGTGACATTTGGGCAAAATTTGGCAAAATTGCACATTTCGAGGCAAAATTTTGTGTTTCATGAGTGAAATTGTTCAATTTCACACCCGGCGATTTCATCAGGGAAATCTAATTTCGCAACATCTCTAAACACAGTGGTATCACATGAGTTAAATTTACAGTACTGGGTGCTAATTGCAAAATTGTATTATTTGAGTGATGGTGGTTGAAGGAGTCTTCTGCTTTCAGTGGGTTTTTGGTGCTTTATGGTGATTTGAGAGTTTTTTATGTTGTGTTTTGATTCAGCTGGGACAATGCGTTTGGGACAGATGCCCTTAAGGCGCAGCTACTCGTATGTTTAGCTATGGGACCTGCGTCCATTTCAGCTTCCATAAATTACACTTGAGGGGCATCACAGGTGTACAGCTTTGGATATATCACGTAGGGGGTGTTTTCATTTATGGTTGTATTCCAGTGGCGATGGGGTGGATTTTGGTGGTGAGGCCAAGTAGACCCCCTTTTTAAAAGTGATAAGTTGAGATGGTGTTGCCATTGTCACTTCCCATACCCAAGGGCTCCACGATATATTGTGGGCATTTGGCTGCTTAGGCTGCCTCACCTCATCCTCTGTTGACATGGCTTGCATCACGGATGCCTGGCTGGATGACAATGCTGCCTACATTTGGTAGGCAGCAGCGTCAGCCGGGTACTCGGTGATACACAACCCCAGGTCGGATCGCATGAGTGTAGTGCTGGCCATTTATTTAAAATATAAACTGACCCTCAAGATGCTGGCTTTTGGACTGGCACTGTTCTTTGAATGTGTGGCCAACCAAGGTGGCGTTTGTGCGGTCTTCAGGGTAATCCTTCTCTATCATCCACCGGGATTAGATGATGACTTTTTGCATTTTGTAGAAGACCTCATTGCTCACCATGGTTTGGACTCCTCACAGGTTGTTGATTCTGTGGGACTTCAATGCTTGGTTTGACGGTGTGCTCTCAGATTGAGTGAACAATCTTCTTAGGAGTCTGGAGGGCCTGTGCCTGACAGCAAACATAACCAGTGCGATGCACTGGGGTGGCCACATGTTGAATTTAGTTTTTTCTGCTACTTTGTACGTGAATGACCTCATAGTAGATCCTGTGACTTTGTTCGATCACAGCAGCATGGGGTTCATGTTTAGTGTACTCCCACAGATGGTTCCAAACCTGTGTAGATGGTTTATTAATGGGTGTTAAAAGGACTTTCCTCTACAGGTCTATCGTTGCTGCTTCACTGATCTAGTGTTTGTGCACCTTGTGCTTTTGGGATGCTGGAAGCTGTGGTAGCCTATAATGTGGCTTATGCCACAGCCTTCCACTTAATCGGCCTGTTCATGGTCTGTATGGTGCTGCTGTGGTACATTGTCAGGTGATACAAACTTGGTTTTGACAGCGATGTATATGACACCACAGCTGTACTTGTCATGTGTGCACAATACACCGGTGTCACCCTCTGTATTTTACTGGTGCGTAGGGTGGTGAAAAGGTTTGCTCATATCACCACGGTCCTCTGCAAATGGGAATGGCTGCCAGTCACATGGAGGATTGTCTTCAAGATAGGGCCCCTGTCCTATAAAATGCACAAAAGTGTACCTTTCTATCTTCCAGTTCTTCTTGTACCCTACCAACAGTCCTAGGCACTCCATTATGAGGGTGGGGCCTCCTTAAAGTTCCCAGGGTTTGGTTGCAGCATTCTGTGGACCGATCATTCTCTATTGCTGTTCCTACCCTGTGGAACTTAGGCTTCCTTGGTATAAGCCCTTCGAAAGGGTCTGAAGACATATGTCTTGCACCAAGCTTTTATTGATTGCTAGATGATGTGTATTCATAGTCGAACTCTGTGTATGTATGTTGGGTTCGATATGAAGAATCATATAGTGTTTATATTTTGAAGCACCAATAGTCTGTTGAATATTGTGCCTTATTTTAAAATACAATATGTATCTCTAAATCTGTGTATCTGTCTGCCTGCCTGTCTGTCTGTCGATCTATCTGTCCATCCATCCATCCATCCATCCATCCATCTGTCTGTCTGTCTATCTATCTATCTATCTATCTATTATTCATAATAATTTATTGATCGGCATATGCCATTTCATATTCAAAAATGTTTTGTGATAAGAAATTACAAGATGTAAGTAAAAATAATAGTACATGATACAAAGCCGGATAAAAAGTTCAGGATACACATTTCTTAAACTTTAAAAATAGAGATACATTACCAGGTTATTATAAGTACATTCTAAATGTGGAAGGGGTATATTAATTGTATAATGTTTATACAAAGTTTTCAGGATTCCAGCAGTTCAGTTTTAGTGTGTTTACATTTCTTTATCATGTCCTTATTTACCCAATCAACTGCTACTTTTATTCAGAGCAAGGTCCCATGTTTAAATCCGGGGAAATAATTCCCAGTCTTTTTTCCTGGATCTTACCTATGGCAGTTAAATAAAGTGCCAAATTTGTGAGAATGTCAGTATTTTCTGCATTAAATAGTAAATCCAATAAATATCTATCAGGAATATTGCAGTTCATTAAATGTTTGCCAAGTAATTTTGCCCTGGGTTCATCATACCATGGACAACACACAGTTACATGCCTTAAGACCTCAATTTCAAGAAGGAGACAGTTCCACAGAACAGAGATTACTTGGTTTTTCTTGTGTCTGGCCAAAAGAATGTTGCTTGCAAAAGCTTCAAATCTGAAACTAGTGAGAATTTCTCTGTGGTCCTTATTTGTAACAAATTTAAGGTATGGTTTTAAGTTATGTTCTACCGTGTTATTTACCAACCAAGGTGATATTTTTATATTTTTCGATTCATGTAGGTCCCACTGGCTAGAAAGTTTATATGTTTGTTTTTGTTATATAAGAGGTATATTTAGTACTACTGCTTATATTTTGTTCATACCAGTTTTTAAGATATATTAATCCGTTCAGTTTCAGAAGCATTTCAGTTTTGAAGAGCAATGTATTTCTGTTAAGTTGTATTAATTTCTCCTTTTCTCTTATACACAGTTTGGTTAATAGATCAATTATATCTGTTTTGGTCTTGACCCAATAGTTAATTAATTTTGCTTGTATCATATGTTCCAAACTTGGTTGTCCAATCTATGACCTAACCAATATATGTGATGTACCAGTGGGTATTCGTAAACATTTTTTATAAGCACTGTTTTGTACTCCTTCTAATTTTGTAGTATTAGCTACTCCCCAGACTTTAGCTGAGTACAGTTTTTGCGTTGTGACTTTTGCATGTAAAGTTTTGAGTAAAGGGACTATCGAGTAACCACCATATAAATGATTAAAATGTTCCAAAGCCATTAAAGTGTTTTTAGTTTTCTTATAAAGATAATTTATGTGTTTATTCCATTTAACGTTACTTGAGAACCACACTCCAAGATACTGGTACTCTTTCACAAATTGTATTTTTTTATTAAGTAGAATGCTCCTATATCTTTTTTATTACCAAAAACTGCTACCTGTGTTTTTCATATGTTAGGTTGTAGATTCTTTTCAGAACACATTTTTCCCATTACATGCAAAGCTCTTTGCAGCCCAGGCCTGCTAGTTGATATTAATGTGAGGTTATCCACATATGCTAGTATTGGAATCTTTTTACAACCAATCTTTGGAGAGTAATGTTCATTCTCCCCAATTGCCTTCAGTATATCATCTATGTAAATATTAAATAAGACTGGAGCTAGAATGCAGCCCTGCCTCACACCTGGATTGGTGTTCATTTTCCCTGTCAAGTCAGCTTGTTTTGTATACTTTATTTGTACCCAAGTAGTTGTATACAGTCTTATAATTCCGCTGATTAAATTTAGTTCAATACCTAATTCCTTCATTCTATCCCACAATATTTGTCTCTTAACAGAGTCAAACACAGCAGAAAAGTCTACATATGCAACAAATAGAGGCTGCTTTCTAATACTGCAATATTTTTCTATAAGGTGGTTTAAGAGGAAAATTTGGGTTATTGTACTTTTGTGTTTTGTAAATCTAGCCTGCAAGTGTGATAATGCTTGAGTCTGATCCATCCAGGTAATTAGTCTATCCCAGCTGGACTTTGGCAAAAAGCTTAGCAAGATTATCCAGGAGGCTAACTGGTCTGTAGTTCCTTGGGTCCTGGTTTGAACCTTTCTTAAATATTGGTAGTATATAACTTCCTTGCCAGGTTGAAGGAAACCAGGCATGCATAATTAATTTATTAAAAAGATCTATAAGTATGTTAGCCAACCAGTTCACATTCAATTTACAGAAATATATGAAAAAGTTATTGGGACCTGGGGATTTATTTTTTTAAAGCTACTGATGGCATTAGTTAGTTCATCTATTGTGAACCATTTAAAATTTCCATCAATCTCCAGCTGTTCCTGGCAATTTTGTGTTTTGTCATCCCAATATACTTCGGCTAAAAAGTCTACTCATTTGTCTTGGGTAATATAGATATCCAACCTTGTTTTAGTGGTTTTCATGCCAGTAGCTACCAAAAACCAAAACATTTGATCATCTTTGTTTCTAACTGCATTATACATGATTTCCCAAAGTTGTTGTTGATGTTCAAGTTTCTTTAAATTAACATGTATTTTATATTCTCTCCTAAACTGATTAAGTAGATTGAGATTTTGTTTAGTGGGTTCTTTTTTAGTAATTCGTAACTGCTTATTTAGTTTTTTCTTTTCTTGTTTGCAGTGTTTATAAAACCAGTTTTCATATTTGTAAGTTAAACCAGTTTTATCATTCCTTGAGTTTAGTGGTTTAGTATGATTATTGTACAAGTGAATCATCATGTTGTATATTTTATCCAGTTCTGTTTCAGATTCTAATACTGATTCCATTTCCAATATAAACTGCACAGAAATATGATCAAGAGAAGCTTCTGTAATTTTATCCCATCGTATTCTATTATTTCTATATTCTATAACCTCATCTTGTTTCCGTATTATTGGGGTATCTATTGTTCTAATTAGGATAACTGGCATATGGTCACTTTCCATCCTTTGAATGATTTTTAGATTGATATATTTTCCAAAATCATACACTGAACATGTTACATAACCAACATTAGAAGACTTCCTTGTGCTTATCTGAGTTGTCCTCCCATCCTGATCTGAGGGAAGGTGCCCTTTAAGTATTACCAGTTGAAGTGTTTCCAAAATATTTATCAATTGTAGATGTCTATCATTAGTTTTTTTAATCCATTGTACGTCTAGATGGTATCCCTAAATTTATTATAATTTCTTCAGGTTCATATTACAGTTTAAATCTGCAGATTTAATATTGAGATCATCCATGATCAATATTTCTGTGCTTCGAGTATTAGTAATCAGGGCTTTAATGTCATTTATTAGTGTATTTGTCAGTGCTGTATCATGCAAAAATGTATTAATCGGAGGGATATAAATTTTACCCAGCAGTAGAGTTTGATCCCACATTTTAACCAAAAGAAGTAAATAATTAGTTTTAATAATAGTTTCCATTACTTGTATATATTCAGTTGTTTTTACATATGTTATTAACACCCCCCCCCCCCATGTAACGTCTCAATTTCTTTAGTTTTTGCCCAGGTATTTGTACTTTAATATAACCATTCAAATCTATTTTTTCAATTATTTCTGCTTTGTGCCAAGTCTCCTGTAGCATTATAACATCATTTTGATTAAGAAACTTTTAAAACTTAGTATCAACAAATTTTGTAGTGATTCCTATAATATTCCAAGAAATAATGGCTAGATATTCACTTTATGTTTTTAAATATTCAATATTGGAACTGTTGGATGGAGTATCTCACTTAAGAGATAAACATGGGACATTGCTCTCCACATTATATTTATTATCTGTGAGTCAGTCATTATGATCCTTCAGTATTTCAAATCCATTTACCACATCAATATTATATCATTAGATGTACTGAAACTGGAAACAGATCTCTGTAAGTCATTCATGTTCTGACAGTGGATCCCTACGTTGTCAATTATTACACTTTTCCATAAGATTTGTTCTACTAAAATTTTGTTGTTTAAGACCAAATCAATCTGATTCCCTTCATCCCTATTCTTATACACTCTGTACACTTCAACAATATCATCTTCATAGAACTCTACCCCCAAGCACATTAGCAAACAGTTGTGTTATTAGTTGTTTAAACTTTATTTTAGGTTCGTATCCAAGAGAGTTAACCCCAAAGGTGGTTCAACTTATGTCTGGCAAAACTGACTGATAACTATCCAATAGTGTAATATCTTGAATTGAATGGACTGTTGTTATTTTTTTGATCAGTTTTTCTTCTGTAGTAATTCCACTATTTATAATTTTTGATAGTGGCACAGGATAGTCCAGGCTTAGTTTAACTTTATTCAAATGCTTAGAGTTTCTCCAGACATACTCTGCCACTCTTTCATATTTAAAAAAAAAGGATTAAATCATTCCCCAAGCAGTCCTTGGCTCTAGAAGCTTTAATAATGCCATTATCCAGGATATCTAATTGTAGCCATTCCCTGCAAATCAAATATGCTAATATCAGAATAACTTGCTCATTCTCAGTTTCATCCATTGTAACCCCTCTTAGTAGTAGGACAGTATGTTCTGAATCTAATTGTTCTGTTTTTTGCTGTTGTTGAACCTGTAAATGAGTTTATCTTTTTTTTTTTTGTGGTACAGTATTAGCTTTCTTTCTGTCCTTTTTCCTCTCTCCTTTTATAGGGTCTCCTTTGTTTTTCTCTGTACTCTTACACTGAGTTACTTCATTTGTTTTAGAGTAAGTTTTCTCATTTACCTTTACTAGTGTGAGAGTTTCAGCTACCTTCCCTTTTGTTTTATTATTTTCCTCCCTTTCTTGTATAGGGCTAGGCTGATCCTTTTGGTTTGTTTTTTCTTCCCTTTTGCCTATTTGGTTGTCTTTTTTTTCCTTTTTATATATGTTGTTACTACCTTGCTGTTCAGTCTGTTTGCTAGCTTGTTCAGCTGGATCCTTTTTATCTGATTCCTTAATTCCTTAATTAAAGCTGTTTGTTTTTCCAGCATATTTTTATTATAGGCAATTTCTCCCCTTAACTGTAGGAGCTCATTCTTCATTAAAATAATCTGTTCCATTATTGCTATATTTGCCACATGTGGATCATTTAAAACTTGTATGCAACCTATTTCCAGAAAGGGACAATATGCATGTTGTTGTGGGCATTGTGATGCCTGAACCTCATTATGTGTATGTGTCTTTTGGGAACTGTTTTTATGTTCAACTTGTACAATATCCTTCATGCCTGTTATAGTTTCCTGAAGTTATTGTCTAATTTCTCTACTTTCCTGCTGTCTGCTTGTATTGAGTTTGTATAAACGTGTAATATCCTTCTTGGGGCTGAAATCTGGAAACTGCTGAAAGCTATCATTAGAATGTTTTGATTCCACAGTTATTATTGCTACCAGGGAAGATTCCTGGGCTAGTTTGTCTTGTCCAGAATCGGTTATTGAATCATCCACAGTGACTGACTCATCTCTGTTAGTATATATTAATTTAGGAGATCATTCCAAGGAATCATATTTTAAGCCTTCAGCAGTTCCCTTTATATGGTGAATGATTTTTATTTCTATTTATATCTGAACTTAAGATAGGTGTAGATGTGTCCTTAATATATGCATCTTTTTTCCACAGTAATTCCAAATGTTTTGTAATTAAAGTGTGTCCATTTATTCTAGTGGGGTTCTCCTTTTTCTTTTTATCTTTTTGACACTGACGTAGCTTCCCTTCTTGCTATCTATCCTCACTAATATTTCCTTTCTGCTTCTTGCTTAATCTCTGATTTCCCTTTTTAGTTTGCATATTCTTATTTG
Source organism: Neoceratodus forsteri (assembly GCA_016271365.2). Taxonomy (NCBI): domain Eukaryota; kingdom Metazoa; phylum Chordata; order Ceratodontiformes; family Ceratodontidae; genus Neoceratodus; species Neoceratodus forsteri. The sequence goes on along the minus strand of CM028132.1, from coordinate 1,087,835,188 downwards.
TTCCTTTATTGACCACATTGCTCTCTGAGTTTTGTGGTGCCATAGTCTCTTTTGTTTCAACACCGCCACCTTTCTCGCTTCTTGTTTTCATGTTTAGGGTTAATTAACCAATCAGTTTAGCAATCTAATTAGCAAGCCAATAAATTTAAAAGCTTGAGGGCTGTTAAACTGCTACACTAATTGCAAGAAAATTAGCAGTGAGGAACAAATGGGTTAAAAAGCAATTATCCAGTAAAAGTAAAAAGAAATAATGACATTTACAGTACCAGTATACAGTTAAAGAATAATAATAATCCCCTCAATGCTTATCTGTTACAATATGGGGATATAGCTGCAATCAACAATTCTATAAACATAGATCAAATATGAAACAATATCCTATATGGCTAAATTTAAACAAGTAAGGTCCATTAGTTTTGTTTTAAAGTCAGCTTCATGTCCTATAGGTACATGAGGAAAGAAACCCTTCTGGCCCTCAGGAGCTATGGGCACTATTCTTTGTTCAGTTTATCAGACCTCAGAATGAACAGAGAAATAAGAAGGAATTCTGACTGAAGTCTCACAGTTTAATTGTTAATATGAAATAAAGTTTCTAAAGGAAAATTTTTGAAAACCAAAAGTCGAGGACCAGTAAGTTCAGCTTACCATACCGTGCTTGGTGCAATAAGGTATTGTCCTGGAGTGCTTACGTAGTTGCTTGGTTTTATAGGCACACTGTTCTGTCTGTTACTTTAAATGCCTGGTAGAATTCAGTTCAAATTTGCTCTGTTTCAGTTCAACAGCTTTCCTAGTCCCATGTGGACCAGCCACAGCTGATATGTAAGGAAAGCAGAACCTTATAACCCAGATGTAAGGCACTGAAATAGGCAAAAAGATAACATCTGTAGCTTATAATAGTATCAGTGCTTGCCCAAAGTTCCCTGCATCTATACTAAAAGTACAGCAAACAAAAGGAAGGTCAAAAGCTCATGCCCAGCTTTACCCATAACAGAAGTACAGCAGTGATACAAGGTAAAACAAATAACAGGCCTGTAGGAATTCTGCTGTAAGTTAGTTAAAAAAATAACTTACTTTTCCCAGTGAGAGTATAAAAATTAAAGCTGACAACCAGGAGAGGTGTTTGAATCCAATTTGAGGGTCGAGCTATAGACTTTACACAGTATGGTGTGATGCGTAGCCATCTACACTTACACAGTTACACCATGTCTGAAAACCAAGAAACAGTGAAATGGATCGGTCCTATACGTGACTGAACTGCTAACTCGAGTGTCGGTATACAATTCAGCAGTTTCAGCAGGACAGTGCAGATTCTTTAGATGAAGTGCCCAAAAAAGCTAGCAAATACTATACCAGCAGCACACTTGGCTCTCAGGTTTTCATCTACAACAGATGGCTACTACTACTGCGTGTTACTATGTGCTCACCTGAAGAGCGTTTATGTGCAAAGTGCTCACATGATCTAGATTTGCATAAGGTGCAAAAATAAAATCAAGTGTGTATTGTTTTAAGTAAAAAATATAGTTTAAATTAGAAATATTATTATAATAAACAACCCCCACAATAGGATAAAGCCCACAATGATGCGTTATAGAAAAAAACACCCGCATAATAGAAGCTGATAATAGCACACACCAGAGTCATGGATAAGCTTTTTATATATTAAGCCGTGTGAGAGAAAAAGAAATATGAACTTTAGTTAAAACAAAGAACGTTAAAAACAAGGGAAAAAGCACCAAAATGGAACAGCAGCTGCTCACATAAAATGTATCTGAAAATAAAGATGTTTAAGCATACTAGAAGAGCTAATAGTTTGGTAAAACAAAAACCAAAAAACAAAAACAACTCCCCCCAAAATACATCCAATTTTGGAATTTAAAATATAACATTATATAGTATGCCCCTTTAAGCAAATAGTCAGGATGAGACTATGAACTGTGACTGTAGAGTGTGAAGCTGCACAAAATCCATTCTAAATGGCACTTTCTTCTTGAAGCCAAAACCTTTCCGAAGGGCTCTCAGTCTTGGTCCACTTTGGGAATAACCTGGACACCACCATAGCTTTGACCATGGACTTAACCTACTTTTCCCTTCTCCTTTTAAAAAAAAGACATAGTCTTAGTCTCCTTGTTTCTCTGCTTTACTCCAAAAGGCCAGAGAGCACATAGTGAGATACGTCTCTCATGCAGCTCACCAGCAACTGGCTCATCTCTCTATCTATCTATCTATCTATCTATCTATCTATCTATCTATCTGTCTGTCTGTCTGTCTATCTATATATCGTGTGTCTGTATGTGTGTCTGTCTGTCTATCTATCTGTCTGTCTGTCTGCCTGCCTGTCTGTCTATCTATCTATCTATCTATCTATCTATCTATCTATCTATCTATCTATCTATCTATCTATCTGTCTTTCTATCCATCCATCCATCCATCCATCCATCCATCCATCTATCTATCTATCTATCTATCTATCTATCTATCTATCTATCTATCTATCTATCTAGTTATTGATCTAGCTATGTACCCTGGAACTTATCTTCTCTTACCAATTTCAGTTTCTGAAATGTTGCTTTTCAAATGTTTCTATGCTGTTTTACTGTGATCTTTCACCATTTATAACTATCAAAGGAAGCAAAGCAGCAATCAAAATTGAGGAAATTGCATGCAGGAAAAGGTTGCTGGAAGACATCTCCCGTACAGTATGTCACCTGATGTGCAAACAAGTTCAACTGAGGGGTACCACAGTGTTCTCCTACAGTTTGCATTGAAGCACTCAGCATTCAGTTACTATGGCATGAAAAGTCAGTAAGATGCTGTATTAAACTGGCTATTGCAGGTGTTAGGTGGGTACACCATGTTACCCAGGCACAGGTTGCATCGTACTTGCCATATACCATCAAACAGGTGATGGGAAGTAAGTATTGCAGGAAGTCTAACACTCCATCATCAACCTGGTTGTAGAGTAACACCAGATTTATAATTGTGGGGCACTTCATCTGCTAGCTTGCCAATGAAGTCTCACACAGTGGTCAAAGCTATGCCAAACTGATGAGTTGATTGTTCTGCCACAGGCTGTTTGCTCTGTTAAATATGATCATGGACATGCATTGTATGTCATCTCCCATCTTGGCATGTAGAATACCAATTTTGTGGTGGTACAAGGCAGTATGTCAGATCATCATGTGCCTTTATTAATACATATTATAACAAGGGAACAGCAGCAGCGGGAAGATGATTGGTATGTTCCTGGAACCTGACCATGCATTAATGTACGATATACATACAGTTGATGTGAGGAGGTGCCAGGAGAAATCACTGTGCTGAGCCAGCTCTGGTTTGCTGCTCTGATGGAGCAAACATCAACAGCAGCCATTTCTTTTCTGGTGGCTAAGAGAGCCCTGCTGTGGCTGTCCCTGTACCCATGTACAACTTCCCACCCACCCTCCCCCACACAGGCCTCTGTGCTGCATTGTCCCAAAGTGCGCTGTTGCTTCAGTTTATGTGTTCCAGAGTGCACAGTGAACCAGAGAGACAGAGTGATAGGAAGAGGGAGTCATTGTCCAGCAGTCTGAAGGTACCCCTTCCCCCTCCGTTACCCTCCGGGACAGACAAATGGAGCACAGTGCACATCCCCGTTTGAGCTTCATGTCACCCCAAGACCTGGAGTACCAACCTCACATCCCCTCCGCTGCCCCACCACCCCATGCCAAACAACACAGTGCTTGTCACAGTAGTAATTATTGCAATGGCCTTGTGTGCGCTCCTGCCAATTTGATTGTTCACAATCACTGATGTTGCAGGTGGGCAAGCTGTAGCAGGGGGAGTGAGTGTCTCTTCTCTCTCTCTCTCTCTCTCTGCATTGCCTGTGCCTTGTGGATCAGTCTACAGTCTGTCGGGGAACAAAGTGCAGAATTTCTCTATACTGCAGAGAGAGAGACACACACACACAGATACACCGGCGGCAGTTGTGCAACATTGAGTCTCTGTCCCTTCCGGTTCTGCTCTTGCTCTGTGTTTGTTTCTCTCTCTGGCACAAGGCATGGATGGCACAATTCAACACTAACCTCCTGAGACACATGAGCTCACAGCAGTATTCCTCAGATACATTTCCTTATTTTTTTTGCATGTCTGTAGTGGACAGACTGTGTCTGGAAGATGCTGCTGAATAACTGCGCGAGAAACGAGACACACACACACAGTCTCTCTCGCTCTCTGTCTGTTACTACATGGATGACACAGTTCAACACTGACTTCCACAGACATGTAGAGATCACAGCATTGTTCGTGTGATACATGTACCTTTTTTTTGAAAGTGTATAGGATGAAAACTGCATGGCGAGTTGCTTGTGTTCTGTTCGGTGCTGGGTGTTTACAAATTCAACAGTGCCAGCACAACATACATATGCAATTCAGCACTGTCAGCACCACAGTAGTTGTGGTGGTGGCAGAATGCGTAAAAAAGTTTCTATATTTTCATAACTTAATAATGTTTCCCTTGTGTTTTTTTCCACTCTGGTGACAGCCCATGTTATAAGCGCAATAACCCACTCAATGGTGTGTGGTTATTGGGTATTATCAACACCCCGGGTGCAGTGAGGACACTTAGACTGCAGCCTCATGCCTCACAATGCACCTGTGGTATTGATTAATCCCCAGTAACCGCATACCCTGGACTGGGTTATTGATTACGTGCTAAATACTGTAATAGAAGTGGTTCCTCACTTGTAAGTAACAGTTAGATAATAATGCCCCAAGAAAGCACTGTTTGCATTGTTGTTGTTTTTAATTTCTTTGCATGTGCCTCACACAGGTATTTTGTTTCCAAGCATTTGCAGGCTCATGTTAGCCGCACTACATTTTAATGAGAACTGTGCACGACAGAGTGCCACAATCAAGGATGGAACCGAGTGATACAGAGTTTGCAACCACAAGCATAAGAAGGAAGGATTTGCCATTTGTAAAATTCCAGTTGAATTATCATAGTATTTTTCACCACACAAACTCCTCTGGAAGGTCGTTCAATGCATCTGTGCTCTGTATGTGAAACAATACTTCATCATATTGCCCCTGTGTCGGCTCCCCTCTATCTTCAAATTGTTCCCTCTTGTTCTTGCACTTCTCTTTTTCAGAAAGATGATCCCTTCTTGTACTTTGTGGCTTAACATGAGTTATTTGACAGTTTCAATCATGTCACCCCCTCTCCCTCCTTTCCATGGTAGTATACATATTAAGCTCCTTTAATCTGTTTTCGTATGGCTTCTAGTGCAAAACCTGACCCATTTCTTTTTTCCTACTCTGGACTGCCTCCATCCTGTCTATGTCCTTGTGGAAATCGATGCCTTCCATCATTTCCTTGTCCACTTACTCATCCTGAGATGTGGGTCTGTATACAACCTACGTACAGATTGTGGTGTCATTTCATGTCTTCATGGTATGGTATGGTTTTCCCTCCATGCCCTGTAAAATGTGTGTCACCCTACACTGCAGAACATCAAGCAGTTAAATGTCCTTCTTCACATATGGACATGAGAACCGCATGCAGTACTCCAAGCGCACACCTAGAAATTACCTGTGGAGGTGCTCTTCATGGACAAGAATCCATTTGCAGTACACCACAGCATCATGTTAGCCTTTGCTGCAGCTTTACGGCATTGAGCCAACACCTCTGCCATTTCCCCTACCACCGTTAGGTGAATACTATCAGAACCTGGTGCCTTGTGAACCCTTACTGTCTTCTGACCATCCAGTACTCTACTCTCCTCAATGACTCTGTCCTCCCCATCCCCCAAGCCCACCTCCACAGTCCATGCAGGTAGTGGACAACACTTATCTTGCATGAAACCTGTGCAAAACTGTTTGGGCAGTGCTTACACTTATTCTGCTCACTTTGACACCGACTCTCCACCACTACTTATACATATTATGTGATCCCTGCACTTTATGTTACCATGCTGTATCAAAAAAATGCTTTCTCCATGTGCTAACTGTAGCTTTCTGTAGCCTGTTTCCCTCACCGTATGGTAACATACTTGGACCAAGTTGCTTATGTCTCCCTTTCCTCTCGCCTCCAAGTCCTCTTGAATGTCAGTAATGTATCCCGCATTGCCTTCACCACCTCCATAACTTTGCTGTTAATCCTGCATGGCTTCTTGTCTGCATCTGTAGAGCAGCATGTAATGCCTCCAGGAGCACCACCTCCTTGGCACCTGCAGTGGCAGTGGATCTCCAATCCATCCACGGCAGATTGAAGTCCACCACAATAAACACACTGTCCTTTGTGAATACCCTCCCAATCTGTTCTGCTAACTCCTTGTCAAGCTCCTTGGACTGGGCAGGTGGTCTGTACACCAACCAAAGTCTAAAACTGATACACTTGTATTCCCAGTGCTGCATCCATTGCACCTCAGTCCTCCCTTCCTCCCCTGTGAGTCCTGTCATCCAGCCAGATTTTTACCCAGTTAAACAACTTTGGACCTCCTCTGTGGCTGTTTAGGGTATGACTGTTATAAATTACTTGATGAAGTATAGGTATGTAATGCCAGTAACAACATGACATTTCATAATGCAGTTCGGTGTCTTGTTTGCTGTTGATTGCACTTTTCAGAACTGAGCAGAGTATTTCAAATCCTCAATTATAACAACTCCCAAATGCCTTTCCATACTACAGTTGGTTCCAAACAGAACTCCTCCAAACTGGTAGCTTATCCTTTGGTTCAATGCTCTGCAAGGTTACTTTTACAAACAGTCATGCTCCTCAGTGAGGTGATACGATAACCACTACTACCATATTCTGTTGTCCACCATGGCACTCATATAGTCATTGTATCCATAATGCCTTCTGAGATGTCTGCTGTACTGGTACAAGTAACTTGCTCGTTTTTGTGTATCGCAGTGAAAAAGTATGTTTTTATCACAATAACACACCGAGAGGTGAGTTTCAATTACTGAATCAATAACTGAACAGCGTATGAGGTGGCAGTCAGACTGAACCAGCTGTACTCTGAACATACATAGGGTGTTTATTCATGCAGTTATTGCGCATTAGTCAACACACATAGTGATTTGAGTCCACTCACAATGTTTACTCACATTTTCACAATGTGCATTTATTAATCACCAGCAATGTTGTCCATGGTCGTTGATTATTGCTCACTAAGTCTTCTATGTCATGTGTTGTCACTGAAATGCATTGAGATTGTTATGTCATCAACAGATTATGTGGATCAGCTCATGGAGGAGGTACAAAAAGTGATAGTGGAAGGTGGTACACAGTTGGAAACTTTGTTGGTTGATGAACATATACTATCCAGGCAGACATAGCCACTGCCTCTTTCTGCTAATTTCCAAAAAGTACAGAAGGAAGAAACAATTTGTCTGCACTGCTCACGTTTTGCCAAAACAATCTAGGCCAACTGGACAATAATGGTGACACATATATGGTTTTGTACAGGACCAGTCGTGAATCTTATAACCAGTGATCACCAAATTGTTTGGGTTAATCTAGCAGTTATTGGACAGTACTTAATTAAACTACAAAGTGTGATATAACTGTTACTTTGGTAATAAATGATTGGACTGTAGATTGGAATCCAGATACTGAATGTGTCCTTCATTGACTGTACTGCAACATTTTTGGCCCACCTTTTCATCATGGCATATGATCAACCCATTACATTTGTAAATAGTCATGCATTCCCCTGAGGCACCTCTGCAATGTTGAGTATACGAACATACCAAATGTGAAGCAGATAAAGGCCTCATGTCGTCAGAGTGTACTGTACTGGGCAGGTAACATTACTTATTCTGCATCTGACCATCACTCCCCTCTCCTCCTGTGACACTCCACCTTATCATGTCCTATACTATTTGGGCTAAGGTCGCAATGCTTCATCCTGTACTACAGTGAGTAATATTGAAATGGTGACATGTCACTCCTGTGACCATTATTCAGGCTTACCACAGTCCATCCTCAATCTGTACACCCAGTGTATAGCATTCTCCCGATTGCACATCTTGGTGTCATCTACAAACATGCTAACCATTCCCTTCTCAGAGTCCACCATCAGCGTTTCCTACCACCGTTATATATAGATTTGATAGTCCTTCTCCTTTCTAGTGGTGGACTGCCTAACTTCACACCACGTGCCATTCACTGCAGCACAGGAGGTCGCATGGCCTGGACCACGCTATGCCACACCACCCAAATACATTCTGCCTACTTTGCTGATGGCCATAGGTCTAGACTTTAGAAAGCAACCTGTGATTCAAAGTACTGTGTCCATCAGATTTGCCATGATGGATGTTAGGTTTACTCATCTGTAGTTCCCTGGTTCTTGTTTTCTGCTAACTGTACTGCACTTATAATGATGCATGGTACCATTTGCTTGGCCATTGACTCACCCTGTGACTGTGGCCTTTATACATCAAACGTGAGGATAGCATTTGTATTTCCTGTGTGCATGTTGACCCATAGTTTATGACGTACTCCATGTTTACAATGCTGTTTGTTACTTATGATTTTTCTGTATTACCTTCTTGGATAAAGTCCTATTCCAGGTGTACCATCACTGTACATACTGTGGGTTGTGTACTATGACACTTTGACATGTTAGTCATTATACTTTCTTTTGAACCTCCCTGTTTATTGAAGCTGATAGTGAAAGTATGTGAATTTCAGCTACATTCATGAATGCTGTCCATAAGGAAGCCACAATTGGAGCAGTTTTGCAGCACTATGCAGCATGTGTACATAAAGTGGCAGTGTTACAAATTGGATAGTAATTACTGCATGATAAATAATATATATAATTTTTTATATATATAAACTGCCAAACACTTAGTTACTGCACTAGTTATGGTTCATTTCATGCCTTTGAAAGTATGGAAATGTTCTGTTAGGGTTCACAACCCTACCACTCCATCCAACCGTACCACCCCATTCCCACCCCTGCACCCTCTACACCCTAACAGACTTTGGGGTCTGCCTTGGACTCATCAGCCATAATGCTCACTCCATTCCATGAGTGCATAACTTTTTATCCTGTCATTTATCCCAAAATGTATGTTGTATGTGTGTGTGTGTGTGTGTGTGTATATATATATATATATATATATATATATAATTTATTTATTTATTTATTAAATTTTGGTGACCAGGTAGGCCCACTGAGCCCCTATGGTCCCTTTTTCAGGGGTGATCTGGAATTAGTTACAGAAAGTAAGAAGCATATGGCTAATACAGTACAAGAAAGAGCAGGCCACAATTGATACAGTCAAGACATTTCATAGGAGTGCTGTAGCAATACAGTACATAAAAGGCAGGCCAAAGTTCATTACAGTAAAGATATTTCACAATTGTGTGACAGATAGTTCCAAGTCAGAGAGTCCATAGAGTTGTAGAATTGGTTCCACTCACTGTAGGCACGTTCTGTGCTTGTGCCCATATGGACTAGATCTCTAGGCTGGGATGGGGTTAGTAGGAGGAAGAGCAAGTGGGGGCAAAGTTACTTCTTTGGGTTGATGAGAGAAGACTACAGTATGGCTGTGGGAACAGGCAAGACTAATATTTGGGTTAGTGATGCCACTAGTAAGATTGTTTTACTGAGCTCAGGTGAAGGAGCAGGTGCTCTTGCCTAGCTGAAGCTCACGGAGTCCTTTGTGAAAGGACCCAGGGAGGTAGCCCTCTGAAAGTGGTCAGGGAGCTTATTCCACAGTGCAGGAGCTGCATGAGTGAAGGATTTGCTGCCAACTTCAATCCTTACCCAAGGAACTTCCAGGAGACATTGCCCAGAGGCGCGTAGTTGCCTGCCAGAGCACTTTGGTGCTAGTAGGCCAGCTAGGGCTGCTGCAGGGTAGTCGTCAAGGAGTTTGAATGTGTTGCATAATAGGGGGTACTGCAGCTGGAAGCAGAAAGATGGCTAGTTCAGAAAGGCAAATGCTTCACAGTGATGTTGCTTTGGGTAGGACACCGTGGCAAAGTGCGCTATTTTATTGTAAAGTGTTTGCAGCCTGTTATGCTCCTGTTTTGCGATGCTCTGAGTCACTGATGCAGCATAAGTCAGGGTTGGGAGAAGGATCCTTTTTGCTATGAAGATACTTGTCTCAGGGATCAGTTGGGCATTCAAGTAATAGAGTAGTCCTAGTTTTTGGTGTATATTTCTAGTCACTTGATCTACATGTGGTTTTAGTGTGAGGCATTGGTCTATCATCAAGCCTAAGTATTTAAAGGACTTGACTACCCCTATAGGCGTGCCAGACAAGGAGACCAAGGGGAGAAGGGGGGTCCTGTCATTACCTAGGGTTCTCAGCCCAATTAGCATAGCTTTAGATTTTTTGCCATTTAAGACCAGTCTGTTTTCTTTGAGCCATGATTCTAGTGACATGAAGTCCAACTGTAGTTGAGGATCCCAGTCAGCATGATTAGATGAGATTCTATAAATAACAGCATCATCAGCATACTGGACCACCGAGCTACCTCCACAGTGCATATTCAGGTCATTCACAAAGAGAACAGGAGGGGGCCCAGTATTGATCCATGTGGTACCCCCTCCTTGAGGGGAGGTGCCTCTTAGGTAGTCCCTCTCCATTTAACCTGCTGTGACTGGTTGGTCAGGTAGTTACGGAACCAGGTTAAGGAGTGGTGATCAAGGCTGAGATTACTCAGCTTGTTATGCAGGAGCTGTGGTCTACTAGATCAAAGGCCTTGGTCAGGTCTATGAAGATTGCCTCGGTAGGGGTACTGCCACCTAAGGCCTTAAGGACATCAGTGAAGAGACTGATGAGTGCCGTGTCAGTCCCGTGTGCTTATCTAAACCCATGCTAGGTATCCACTAGCAGTTGATTTGCCTCCAGGTAGTCTTGGAGTTGGCGGTAGACCAGCATTTACTGTATTTTTGAGAGGATGCATAAGAGGGATATGGGCCTGTAGTATCCTAAAGGCTCCCTAGGGCCTCCCTTGTGGACTGGTACAACATAAGCCTGCTTCCACGTGTTGGGTACTGTTCCTTGCAGCATGGACCTGTTGATGAGCCATGTGACTGGCAGTACAATGGCTGGGGTGACTGCTTTAAGTAACCTTGGGTCAAGGCTGTCCAGCCCAGCTGAGCCTTTAGCTTTAATGGACTTTAGAAGGAGGAAGTACTTCTTTTGGTCATACTATCCATAGGTGAAAGAGTGGGACCGATAAACTCAGGTTCTCGGGGCTAGGTTGGTCATGGGTACTGGGGGGAGGCTTGCCTTGTATTCTTCAAGATCAGTGAAGAACTAGTTAAAGGTGGTAGCGACTTCTTAAGCATTGCTGAGAGTTTGACCATTGCAGTCTATATGGCCTTGGGTTGGTTAATCACTACTTTTTATCAAGGTGTTGATGTGTGACCAGAAGGCCCTAAGGTCAAACAGGTTAGCCTGTTGTAGTTCTTGACATAGTGCTGCTTTGGGTCCTTTGCAATGCATTTGCACTGATTCCTGAGGGTCCTGTAAGTTACAAGAACCTCAGAGAGGGCTGACTTCTTGTGTTTTTTCCAGGTCTTGTCCCATTTTATCATTATGGATTTTAACTCGGGAGTGGTCCATGTGCATCAGCGACCTTTTTTCTGTTTCTTTATTGGGGCATGGAGGTTGGCTGCAAAAATGGAGGAGTTTTTGAAGTACTCCAGGGCTTCATCTAGGCTTGGGAGAAACCAAGCTGGGGTCCAGTCCATGTTGCCCAGGTGTTCCTGGAAGGACACTGCAGAGAACTTACAGTAGTTTCTGGCTATGAGGAGTCATGGCTGACCCCTGGGCACCCTGTTCTTCCAAACACAGAAGATTGGAGAGTGGTCACTCAAGGTGTCCGCCATGGTTCCAGCCACTTCAATGTTTGAAGGAATAGAGGACAGTACCCAGCTGAGGGTTGAATGGTTCCCAGTTCTGGCATTGTGCCTAGTAGTGTCAGAGATGACCTAGGAAAGATTGGTGTCCTGGAGTGTAGCCTTGAGGGCTAGCTCAGCATCAGGTGCCCATTTCGGGTTAAAGTTGCCAAGTATTAACAGCTCGGAGGGAGTGTTCTCAGCCACTGCCTTGGCTAGTGTCTCTATGGCCTGGGGAGGGTTGTACAGGCAGCCCACCATTAGGTGTCTGGTGAGGCCAAGGGTGATCCTGACGAATATTGACTTACACCTGGTGTGGTCATGGTTGGAGAGGGTGGTTAGTGATGCATATATTTTGTGTAAACAGTGTTGCTTTACAATATTGAGTACTGCATCATTTTATTCATGCTGTGCATTTGAAAAAAATTCATATGGCCAGGTGATGCAAAGTCAAGCACATGTAGAAGTATGATGGTACTTCAAGTCCTCTCCATGTACGCTGTATATAAATAAACTATACCACACTGATGACAGTGAGGTAGTGAAAATACAAGGTTCATGTTTAGTGCTCCCTGGTAATCCAATAAAGCCACCTGACACCAGATGTTGTTTTAAATTAGTTGTAATTTATTAATACCCAAATAAGCCCCAACAATTTTACCTCTAACATGATTAATTCTAAACAGCTGATGTGTTTTTACCACCAGGGCTGCAGCTGTACAGAAAAAATGAAGCAAAATTGTTCCCTTTTTCTGGGGGTCCAGCATCTATAGCAGCCATGTGGTTATTCCTCTTGGACACACAGGACATACAGTCTGCCTGATACTTATACAGTGACAAGAAATGCAAACAAAGGATGTTTTCAGATACTCTGACCATAAAAGGCAGGAGAATAGGGTTATTAGACAAGGGTTCGGAAGTACATGGGCCAAAAAAAAATACCTCTGTCATAAAATACATTTGACACTTTGTTGAGACAGGAGAGTTCTGTTTATCATCATCTTTGGATGGTCAAGGGATTTACATTATTAAAAATAACATGCTTTAGGAAACAAGCACAAAAACAAGGCTTTTACTCTATTTAAAATAAATTGCTTAGAACTGCAAAAATAAGCCTTTTAGTACAAAGCGCCTTTTAGTAGATAGTGGCCAAAGCAAGTATATAATTATTTCTTATCAGCTTTTTGTTATACACATTCTTAAACACAAGCAATCATGTGATAAGGAACTGTACCAGCCAAGGCCGGACAGGAGTTACTTGAATCCGTTACATGTTATGTTGACCATGACCTTTTAGGTTACAGAAAGACATGTTTTGTACAAAGTATTTCTGCTTAGCAGATCAAAGCTAATTTTGCTTAAAACATCTGTTCCTAATCATTACTTATAATCATTTACAGGGCCTCAACTACCTAGTAAACCTGAGCACCCACATACATATTAATTCACATGGTGGTATCATTATCATTTACATGGTTTCAACAATTACCTTTTAAACACCCTTGCACTTACAAGGCATATTAATTTATATGGTGGTATCATTTAGTTATTCACTAGCCACCTGCAGCCCGTTACTAGCCACTTACTGCCTCTGCAAGCCTTTTTACACCTTCTCTATCTTCTCAACCTTTTGATTAACCAACTATATATATAAATGTTGTTGTTGGTAAACTTGTATAAAACTTCTGTCACTGGTCACTTTCAACAATCCCCATCTTGAAGGTAAGGGGGAACCTGTGGGGAACCCCGAACCTTCACAAATACTTTGATTAATATGTTTAGTATAACTAAGTATTTGTTAACTTACTCTGTTAATTGCATGCTAATACTTTTACCTTACATAAATTTTAAGCTATCTTAATGCAAGCTACAATTTTTAAAGTTAGAAAATAGTTTATAATTGATTACATGAAAATACTTTTTAAAACTAGTTGCCAGCATACAGACAGTAAATGTAACTATGAAAGGAATCATGTTCTGGAGTTGGTACAGGGGTAATCACAGAATGAGCAAAAATGGAATGGTACATTTGTGACAAAACAGAAACTAGGCATGTCAACACCACAAGTGATATGTATAAAAGACAGTGAACATTTGATATCACATAATAGTGCAGAAAACTGTTGAACAGAATGTACAACAAAACAAAACATAATAGCTTGTATCAACAAAACAAATTCATTGAATCCACTTGGAGAGCAGATAAGTTAGATGTTGCCTATCTGTTGAGGTGTGGCACACCCTTGGAGCCTGATTGAATAATCTGTTAATAATATCTCTTAACAGATACTGTAAGTCATTACAAAATGTGTATGACCAGTTTAGAAAGTTCATTCAAGTAACAGTCCAAGAAATTAACAGTCCATAAAGTTCATATAAGTAACCACAAGTTGACATAGTTACAGTACAGGTGAAATGTCATTTGCAGAAAGACAGCAACTTGACAAAGAACATGGAGCTATGCAGACAGTTATTTAAAAACAAAACACTAGCATAGTAAGAAAGTCACTGTTCAGGCTATGGGTTGCTGGATAACTGAATTTGAAAAGGTCTTGTCAGGGGGCACATTAGATTGCATACCAAGTCCTTCTAATGGAGTAGCCACACACACACTGGCATGGCATTTGTGTTGTTGAGGATGATCATACCATTGCACAAAGATTATCAGTCCATAAAAAAGTATTAACAGTTCACAATAAAATGATTAAGAACACAATCCATAACAGATCAATACATTCCTATAAAGTACCAGCCAGGTTTAGAAAAAGCAGCAGTGATGAAAATGGGTGTCTTGCTTGAAGATCAATTGAAGAAAAATCTTCTTGCTGAAGTTAGGGGATTGCCCCTACCCCAGACTTAGCCTCATAGTAAGCAGACACAATAAGCTTGATTGTAGAGTCTGAATTGGCTGGACCTTTTTCAGTTGATTTAAAGTTCTACAAATAGGTGTAATTTGGCTGAAAACATTACACTTGCAGAAGTAATAATATTCTGTTTCATATAGTAGTCCTTATATGGAACAAGTCAGGCACAAAGATGGTGATGACATTAAAGCTGTGGCAATTGTTTTCTTTTCAGGAAAAAAGATGAAGGTTTTTGCAGCTTAGATGCAAGTGTTACTGCTGTTGTATGTGGAGATGTTATGTGTGCCACACCATGGAAACCCGCAAACTTGCAAAGTGTGTTAGAAACTGAGTTAAGAACACATAAATAATCTGTTAAACCAATGATCTTTCTGTTTTGTAAAGAATGGTGTGACAGAACCTAAATTTCTGACAATTGTGGAAAAAGAAAGAAAAAATGGGACATTGACTGCACACCTGGGGGAGCAAGTCGATGTCCAATAATACCATTTGACCATCTGTGAATCTGTGACAATGTTATGGTTACACCCTGCTTTCAAACCGAAGAAGAGGCTATGACAGTGATGAACATGATTTCCTTGTCTATGTGTTGCCAGCAGGCCTGAGACCTGTGTTATAAAATCTTGTAATATTATAATAACACACTTTCAATATATAATTTATGGCAATAAGCCTGTTACACTATGTAATAGTGGGACATATATATATATATATATATATATATATATATATATATATATATATATATATATATATATATATATTGTTAGCCTATGCCAACTAATAATAGTGCCTATTGCACCTGTGACAAGTGAATGGGTCTACCATGGAACCTTGAAGCATAGGTTCTGGAGCAGAATTTAAATTCTGCCATATTATTATTGCTAAGATTTAAAATCACAAAAACCTGCATAGAGTGCACTTTATTTTCCAGGGGTACATGGGAGTGATGAGACAAACAGAGCATTCATTTGTCTGGGGTTTTGCTTGGAACATAGTGTAGGGGTGGGTCAGCAATGCTGGCCCCAGTGTCTAGGTTTGGTTATGGGAATTAAAAACATTCATAAATATGGAGCAGTTTTCTCAATACACACTTGATAAAGTGTAGCAAGATGTACAGTATATCAAAACATTATAAAGTAAATATAAAACATAAGCATTTTTGCAATAGAACAATGTCAGTATTGAGCATAATGCATAAAATACAATTTAAACAACAGAACAACTGTAGACTGCAAGTTTAGTTCGGAGTCCAGGAATCTTAGAGCATTGTGACTTTACTTGTTGAACATAACCATGGAATAGGGTGCAGAAGGCGAGGCACAGTTTAAATTTGTAAGTTACAGTCCTTGGACAAAATTACTTAGTTGTGGTTGAAATAATTATTTGAGCAATCCTCCATTCTGTTTTTGTTAACTTGAAAGGCTTTTACAGGGAATGCAATGATTTAGAACTTTGAAATTATAAAAACTTGTTTGTGCTTATAGAAGGCAGATGATTGCATCCATTGCTATAAGGATAAGAAACCTGAAAAGACAATCAAAAGAATGAATACGTGGAAATACATACACAATCCCCCCTCCAGCTTGACTGATTATTTGCTGAGGGCAGAAGCTCTTGTACCAATGATAGGTGTGAGATTTAACTGTTTGCAGTAGAAAAAGCAGAGGGACTGAGCTGGGTTATACTGTTAAAATACATTGGGTCTTTTCCATACCTGTAAATAAGAAATAGTTATTAACAAACACACATTTTCTTTTATTTACCCCTATAGGAAGAAAGTGGCTAACCTTGCAACCTCTATGGGTGTTGCACTGAAAGGAAGGGCATTATGGTCCCCCCCTTTGAGCGCCTAATGTAGAAGAAGAGGCATCTTGAATACTGCAGCAATAAAAAAGGTTAGCTATGGATGGTGACATGGATATTGAACCAGAAATGGTCTGGCAATGTTAGTAGCCAGTCATGCAGCACATCAAAAAGGTGTGTACAGGATAAATGGTGATTGGGTGGCCCCATTGAAGTCCCCACCAAGCTCACTTTTAAATTATAACAGAATTATGTTTCAATTAGTTTAGTAAGTTTCATACCTTACTAGAAGATGGGAAACTTTCTTTTCCCTAGAAGAAAGAAAGAAAGAAAGAAAAGAAAAGAAAAAAAAAAAACACAATCCTAAAAATAAAATAGGATTATTTTGATAGGATGAAAGAAGCCAAGCATCCCTGGGTTCCCTTATCCAAAGCATGACAAAATGTGAGCTGAGTTCATAAAAGCTCTGGATTGATGGCAATATCGTACGTACGTATCTCTTAGAATGCATTTTCAAAAGAACAAAAATGATCACACATAAAAACAAAAGTAATTGTTTATAACTGTAAATGATAAACTCTCTCAAAAACAGCTGTAATATTTATTTTTAACAGTATACTGTTTATATAAAAAAAGTAAAAAAAAAAATACGGGGGTGATGAGTTACCCCCTTCTCTTAAGCACCTTGCCTAGTAGGGTAATCACGTGATATTGTTTAGGAACAAAGAAGTTGTGCTACAACCAAACCTTTGTGGAGGAAGGCCTTGAGCATTAGTTGTATTGGCTGCAAGTGCAGAAAAAAAATGTCTGTCCTTTTTGCTTGGACAGAGTGCAAATACTATATACAAAAATAATATGGTAGGGTTCACCCTTGGTGTGCTTCCATGAAAACATACATTTTGTGTACTAATTGGTGCTTTAGGTAGGAAACACACATCAAGTTTGAACTGGTAGTAACATAAAATGTTGAAACACAAGAAGGTCAAGTAAAATGCAAAAGGTTACACACTGTACATGCAAGGGTCGCTCAAACCTGGCTATTTGTGTAGTGTCCTTGAACACTACTGGTATTAAAGTATTTTTTAATAATGAAAAAAGCACAAAATAAAGCTGCTGGCTAAGACAGTACACACACACACACACACACACACACACACACACAAAGTGCTTAAAACAAAATAAGACTCACATTATTTGACACCATTTTGCTGAGGTAATGCCCATAGTTTCATTAGAAAACTGTAAGTGTTTTAGATATGTACTGCCTACTGCCTATCTTGTAACACACTACAACTACTTAAACCAACAAATTTATATATCTCCATGCCACATCCTTTCAAAATAAAACTTTTCAAACACCTTCTAACTACTTTATAAAATGAAACTTCCTTATTTCCGTTTATTTGAAGCCAAACAAGATCTTATTTGAAAATACAGCACAGCACACCATCTGTAAGTGAAGACACATCTAAGAGACCATGATTACACACTTTGGTGCCTAGCCAAAATATGGCACTCAACCATTGTGAAATCATTGTGACGAACATTTTACTTCTCTTTATCAAAAAGTTTCTGGTTTTAACTAGAAGTATGATAAAGCCATTCATAGCTGTTAACACTTTACATCTTCACCTAGCATCTGCTTGGCACATTGTCTGCTAACTGCAAATCTTTTTACACATTGCAATCTATGACATCATATCTCTTTGCCCTCAGACTGACTTACTCCATGAAAGTCCTTCACTGACTGACCCTATCTAGGCAGAACATATCTCTTAAAAAACTAATTAAAACAGTCAGATATGAGGCAAAAAAGCTTGTTTTTTTTCTTTACTATAACATACTCTGCTCTGAAGGCGGCCAATGTTTTCTTCAGAGCAACCTAGACAACAGCACATAATTACAGAACACAGATATACACTGGAAAATGAGACAGAGAGAGAGCATTACCTTGTTCAGTGTGTATATTGCAAAAAATGAAACAGACAGACAACAATTAAAAAAAACTTTTAAAACAAAATACACGGACTTAACCTGTGCCACGGTATTTTAATTCTTCTGTCCTGATTCACTGGTCTGATCCAGAAGAATGACCACAAAATCTTCATGATAACCTCCAAGTGCTACAGCTATTAACCCTTTCAAAGGTTTCCTTTGGGCCATTTCAGTAACCTGCCAAATCAAGTATTTTCTCAGACATCTGGTTTGCAGTTCAACAATAAAATCTGTAGCAGTACTAGGTACTAGGTTGAAATTCAACTGGTGGAGGTCCCCAGTACCTGGGTTTGGGATCAAATGTTTCAGCCACAATAGGAGGAAAGGGAACTTGAAATTGATACAGAAAACTTAAAGCTGCACAGATAGTGAACATGGGGGGGGGGGGATTTTTCAAATCAACCTGTCTGTAGTCACACCTACTGTGTATGCATCCACAGTGGTTTGTTTTTCTTTTTCTAAATGTTTATCTACCATCACTTGATCAGCCACTGCTTTTGAGGCAGCCCGAAACTGTGAAAGCCAGCATCAGCTTTAACAGTGTATACTTTCACTGACCTGCTATCTAGCAGGCACAAATTTCAAGGGCATTGTCCCTTGTTTGTTTGAGAGACTTTTCCTTAATACATCTCTCCACATATCCCCAAACGTGGGGTCCTCAGACCCCCACATACATATGCATTACCCTTACCCAGCTTTTAGCTGCTCCGTAGACCTTTTCCTGTAGGTTCAATTCCACTCAAACACTCAGAGTCTATTAGACTCTTTTACCCAGCCCCACAGGTAGGTTATGACCCTTACCTATGCAGACCCTATTTAGAGTAAACACTAGGCTTTACTGGTTTTACCAAGACCAGAACCAAAACCACCTCCTGGCTGGCTCAGCCAATTTGTAAATAAATAAAACTATACCACACTGATGACAGTGAGGTAGTAAAAATACAAAGTTTGGGGTTAGTGGTCCCTGGTAATCCAATAAAGCCAACTGACACCAGATGTTGTTTTAAATTAGTTGCAATTTATTAATACCCAAATAAGTCCTAACAATTTTACCTCTAACATGATTAATTCTAAACAGCTGATGTGTTTTTACCACCAGGGCTACAGTTGTACAGAAAAAAATGAAGCAAAATTGCTCCCTTTTTCTGGGTATCCAGCATCTATAGCAGTTGTGTGGCTATTCCTCTTGTGCACACAGGATATATAGTCTGTCTGATACTTATACAGTGACAAGTAATGCAAAATAGAGGACATTTTCTGATACTCTGACAATAAAAGGCAAGAGAGTAGGGTTATGAGACATGGGTTCAGAAGTACATTGGCCCAAAAAAAACAGTACCTCAGACATAAGATACATTTGACACTTTGCTGAGACAGGGGAGTTCTGTTTATCATCATCTTTGGATGGTCAAGGGATTTACATTGTTAAAAATAACATTCTTTAGGAAACAAGGACCAAAAAAAGGCTTTTACTCTATTTAAAATAAATTGCTTAGAACTGAAAAAAAAAGCCTTTTAGTACAAAGCGCCTTTTAGTAGATAGTGGCCAAAGCAAGGATATCATTTTTTTCTTATCAGCTTTTTGTTATACATATTCTTAAGCACAAGCAGTCATGTGATGAGGAACTGTACCAGCCAAGGCCAGACATGAGTTACTTGAATCCACTGCATGTTATGTTGACCATGACTTTTTAGGTTACAGAAAGACATGTTTTATACAAAGTATTTCTGCTTAGCAGATCAAAGCTAATTTTGCATAAAACATCTCTTCCTAATCATTACTTATTCTACAAGTATCTTTTACAGGGTCTCAACTACCTGGCAAACCTGGGCACCCACATACATATTAATTCACATGGTGGTATCATTATCATTTACATGGTTTCTACAATTGCCTTTTAAACACTCTTGCACTTACAAGGCATATTAATTTATATGGTGGTATCATTTATTCACTAGCCACTTGCAGCCCTTTACTAGCCACTTGCAGTCTCTGCAAGCCTTTTTACACCTTTTCTATCTTCTCAACCTTTTGGTTAACCAACTATATATATATATATATATATATATATATATATATATATATATATATATGTTGTTGTTGGTAAACTTGTATAAAACTTTTGTCACTGGTCACTTTCAACAGCGCTGTAACCAATGACACACTTTGGAAGTATTTTGCATTGCTACATTTCAAAGCTTGTTTTACTCAGCCGCTCATGCCAGTATGAAACACAATGACCATGTGGTGTGCATTACTGACCCAATTAACCCATGGTGTGTTGTTTGTTATAATGCATGCAAAGAGCACTTGAAATACAATCACACATAGGAATGTGCTGCACTGCACATCACCACACCATAGGAATCATTTTCAAATGCACAATAGACGCAACATTGAGTAACAAACACAATACTTGACTCTTCTGTTGCCTTGTGGTACAGATAAATGCCTGATTGATAAGCACCCCTAGTTGTAACAATAACACTGCCATGTAAATGTGTAACTAACATAAAGCTGCCACTAAGTTACCTTGTGTAAACATTGCTTACAAGACAATAGTCTGATATTCCTATGTGATACTGATAGAAACGAAAGGCAGTTATATAACCAAGAATATGTTCTTTATTGCAATGTCAAGATGGTATTTTTTTGACACAGTGTACAGTATATGTGACACTTTGACTTTACTTATCTGTGAAACCACACATTAAAATGTTATGCTTTTCATTTTGGACACTAAAATGTTGTTTCTGCTTCTGATTGCTACATGTACATTTGAGGTAAAGCTGAATTTAATTAAAAAAAATACCACTGTACACAAGCAAATGGGAAAGACAGTTACATATTAATACTTGTTGATCAAAGATAAACTGACAGTTTTTAAATCAGAAATCAACATAGTTTATTTGTGGCATTATAAAATACTTGTTTCTGACACTTTCAGCGTAAAAGAGAGGCACTTAGGTACAAGTGAATATAACTGATTGGCGCGTTTTTGATAGCCTGATCCAAAAATAGCATCACCTCATTACACATAGAAAAGATTACTTAACAGTTTGCAAGCCATGGCCGCTTTGTGCTTCTGATTGTGACACCATGTACAGTTGCTTTAAAACTTAACAAGTACTTAACAAGTACTAAACAGCAGTGATGCCATATTTGCCAGACAATGCCTGTTTCTTGTTATAATTTTGAACTGCACATTAGCTGTACAACTCAGGTGTACACAAGCTTAGCAGTGTATTAAAGCCAATTTGAAACACAACAGTGTGATATTACTATGTGCTGGTGATCACATAGAAATGCACTCTTTCAAATGAAATAATATATGTTGATTCATTGCTGGCCTTAGCAAATATGTCTTTGTGACACTTGCAATGTAAGAAAGGTGCCCCACAGTAAAAACACATATAAGTGCTTTGTTGATCCCCACATACCAAAAATACCACAACCTCAGTTCAACATGGTGTGCAGTAACACAATAGAACATCACAATGAATTTGTTTGTGTGCAAGCCAAGGGTGGTTTATGCTTCTAACTGTAACATGTACAGTTGCTGTTAAACTAAATGTAAGTACTAAATAGCTCTGTAGACATGCTTGCCAGCCAAGGCCGGTTTCTGACAATCACTTTGTGAAATGTCACGTATCTGTACCATTGAAGCGAATAATAAATTCACACTGTATACAAGTTATTTTGAAAAACAACAGTCTGATATTTGTACATGCTGTTCATCACATAGAAAGTTACTTTATAAAAATCATACATATATGGTTTTAGTGGTGGAATGTGTCCAAGGATATCAAAGGGATCTGTGCCTCGTTGATGTGCATACCCAGATGTGGTATCCTTTTAGTTAATAAACTTGGACAGTAACTAGATGAAACATTACAATGCATTTCATTTGGAAAATGCAAGGGGTGATTATGCTTATTTGTGGGAAAACGTACAATGGCTGACAAGCAGAAGAAAAGTCACAAATAAAAAAAACAGAACATTCATACTAACTGTCACACCAACAACTGTCTGATTGAAGAAATACTTATACTGCAGTATATCAATGAATGTTATGCCAATGGCAAGAAGGTATTAAATATCCTTTGTAAACAACTGGTGCGCACTGTCATGTTTCAAGCTATACAAAAATATATATGATTGTTGACCTGCTACATTGTTGAGGACTATTAAAAATTCCATGTGGTGCAGCCCAGTACAAAACTTTTAGAAATAAACATCTGTACTGGTGGAAAAAGATTGCACCAAACTGGACCTAGCAACAGGCCACCAAGCAGTTACCTGAAGCGCTGTTCAGTAATGCCACACAACGAAGGGGGTGTGTGCACTGCATTAACTTGTATGGTGTTGACTTTTCAAAAGGTTTTAGTAGTACTTACAGTTACGATATCAAAAAATCAACGGGACTGCAGGAGTACCAGTCCAAGTTACTGTGCCGGTTTTGCGGTTTCTGTCAATTGGAACTAAAAATACAGCTAAAAGCTATAGAAAATTCACAGCTATGAAAGTACATGTAGTGCACAGACAGCACTCATCTTCTTAAATCACAAAACATGCCTGTGGATGACTGCAAGAGGGTGTGTCGGCATGTTCTGGAAGTGGATGGGTTTTTCACGGGGTACACTTTAGGATCGGTAACATGTTTGTGATTGACCGAAAACAATGTCATTCTTAGTATTCCACAACAGTTTTGTGAACAGCATGGAATTATTACTAATAATCAACAGTGGAGCAGGGCAACTATCATATGTTTTGGTGGTGACAGACAAATGACAGTGCGTAGCTGCTTTTTCAGATCACCTGTAAGCAACTGACTATGCATGTATAACATCACTAATCATGGGATACATGCAGGTAAACAATACTGATAATAACGTTACAAACTGGATGCAGATATGTTTGTACGAACAGTATGAAGAAACATTTAAACAATAAGCTTTGTTAGGCTGAGAGTGTACGCTTGCATCTTCGTTGGTGCCCATTCATTTACAGACCCTTTTTTAACTAACAAAACAAAAACAGTCCAAAATGGAGATGCGTTGCTTGAAACGCGCACTCTTCATTCCCAATCAGCATACCAGAAGCCAGTGTACTCCTGAGATGGGGAAAGTGTCTCTGATCTTGGAAACAGCTCAGGCTGGCAGGATCACACAAACTTTGCATCCCAACCATTCCTAGCACCATCGTGCGAGTTGCCAATAAGCAATGTAGTGATACTTCCTGAAAAAATAAGTTGAAAAATTAGTAGTTATGCAGTGTTCATACTGTTTTAAACACCATTACTGCTACATTGCAAGTGTTTCAAAAGGCTTTCAACAGTTTGCACCATGCAGCATGTGAATGTGGTGAAATGTGTGACTCATTTGAGAAATGAAAAATGGCAGAAGGTAGTATTAACATCCACACAGTAACAATACATTGAGGTACACGTGGTGCAATTCCTATTCACTGTCTTTATGAGAGACATTGCGTCATGGCTCGAGGGGAAGGTTGTGATGTTTACAGATGTAATCATAAACATAAACAGTGTCGATACACCTGCAGTTCATTGAATAATTATACCCCAAAAAAGCAGAAATAGATCTGAAGATGTTATGCGGTGTCACTACACAAATAAAAAGCAACTACATGTGTGATCATGCACATGGTTAGGAAAAGGTGTGATAAAGCAAAGATTTGAAGAAGGGATGTTGAAGGCTCACTGTGATCAGTTAACGCTGTTAAAATGTGGTGTCAATTAGAACTGATTAAAAGTAAAAGTAAAAGGAATGAAAGTTGGTGGGGGGGGGGGATGCCAGATGTTGTAGTCTATAGAAGGAGGAATCTCCAGACATATCAGTAATATAAATGTACTATTTATACTGTTGAAAACAATGGTGAGGCATCACTTTTACCACACGTTAAATAGAATAATAGATGGATAATTGTGTATCACAAGGCAGTAATACCATCAAGAGGTTTTGGGGACATGGAACCTTGAGAGTGAAGCTAGAGAGGTCCTATAGTTCCCAAAACCTCGAGATGGTATTACTGTCTTGTAAAACACTTATCTTTCCATTATTTTTTGTAATATATGGAGCCATTGATAATACTACAGTTGGAGATGACCTTCGAACTGTAGTATTACCAGCAAAAACAATAGTATTATCTCTATTCAGGATAGTATTATTGAGAGTAGTAATGTATTACTGGGACATTTTTGTATACCTTAGTATAGTATTATTGAGGCTTTTCCATATATTACATGTTAATGTACTAATTCAAAAACATGTGATGGTCACATAACATCACAGGGTATACACATAAACATATAATTGAAAGAAGTTAATTTTCTGAGACAGTCTGCCGGATGGACTTCCACATGGGTGTTGTTAGCACTCAATGTAGCTTGAGTAAAACATGCATGGGATAGCAATAAAGTCCACATACAGATGAGACAATGGACCTTTCAAATGCAGTGGTGTACATTTTCACTAAAATTAATATTATTTATAGTACTTTCTCAGTAATTTAAGTTAACTGACAGGACAGAAAGGTACACACAAACACACACACACACACACACACCCCAACCAACCGAGACACACAAGCATAACACATAATGCACACAGCAACACACAAACATAAACATACTCACACACAAAAATACACATACACCTAATTATGCAGGCATGCACACATCCTGCTACAGTTAAAACATTATAAAATATGTACACCTACATGCCAAAACATGACAAGAAATTGTCATATATTGTATATTACAGGTTGCAGTTTGAAAACAGCAACCTGCAGGCATTGTACTCGTTTGTATAATAAAATCACATAACTGCAGCTGGATTAAACATGTAATGCTCCACACACAGTGGGCAGTCTGCAAGCTGAAAAGCAAGGTGAGCATGGCATGGGTGCATTGATATTCAACTGCTTGCTGTCCACTGCTGAGGGAGTGTAATGTGGGATTGTATTACTATGGGGTTATGTTCACTGGTGACAACGGAAATTGACGTTGAGCAGAGCACCTAATAGTATATCATTCAGACCAGCATCCTAGCAACACAGTTATAATTGCTAAAAGTGGGCGAATGACCCCTACAACACATGGCATCACATAGTGCACGCACAATCCATTAAGTGGCACACATGTACTTACAATGGATGATCCATGGTCTACGCCCTGGTTGGGGGAACATGATGACACTGCATATGTAGGCCTGCTCTGGTCATGGTACGCGCAACAAGCAAAGCCAGAGGGGAAAGTACTGGGAAGTAATAAAACATAGTCATGTTTTGGGGGTTTGTTCTTTGTATCCATCATAATGTTAATCTGGCATCAAAAGAATGTGGACATCTATCACCCACAACCGCAAATGCAACATTACACCATAAACTAACTGCAACCCTCGTTGGCACCAGGTAAAGTGGCAACATCCATAAAGGACATGCGTGGTGCTCTTCACGTTTACACATTCCAATTGCACATCACAAGAATACAAGGCAGGTGCCCAACTACATGCCCAGGACCAAGAGAGGGAATCGTACAATGTATGCAATGAAATCCATCACTGCTATCCGTACACCCTTGGTCATGCTGCAGAACTATGGTTAATGGCTAGGGGTGGGTGAAAGTTGTTTTTTCTGCCATAGCAGAACTTTCACGAAATTTTGCAATATTAAATGAAATTTCCAAACTCCCGCCAGTGGCATAGCGGAAATCTTACGATATATTTGGGGAGAAATTTAGTGGAACTTCCGATCACCTAGATGGCAGGTGATGAACAAAGAAAAAAGCAGACTGCCCTGTGGTGCCCCTGTCCAGTGCTGTGCCCCAGTCATGCCAGAAATATAAAATACATGCCTGGTGGATAGTGGTCCCTCATTCCACCTGATAACCCACCTGAAATTAACAAAAAAACTGACCAAATCAGCCGTAATCACTGGTGGGTAGTGGTCACTCCCCCCCATCCATCACCCCGCACTGCCCCACAAAGACATTTAAAAAAAAAAGACCCTGTAAGTCATGTTGGCTAGTGTTACCTACACCCACCAATTCACCCACCCGACAACATCATGTTAACAACTCACACAAAGCCAATTCCCATCTCCAATAGTGACTGAGAGAATATAATCAAAATAAACATTTTTCTCCCTGGTGGTCTAGTGACCCTCATTACCCCCAAGTAAATCAAACATTTATTCCAAAATTAAATACATGGTTGTCTATTGTATCCCCACACCCACACCCTGCAGGCAATGTCACTCCAGTCCCACATCGCTCCACCCCCATCCAAAATCAAAGCGGGCCACTGACACAGACCACCTCACTCCAACGCAGTCGGCAGCACACTGATATGATTAATGAATAAGCGTGCACACAAACTCATTCATTCA
Organism: Neoceratodus forsteri; assembly: GCA_016271365.2. NCBI lineage: Eukaryota > Metazoa > Chordata > Ceratodontiformes > Ceratodontidae > Neoceratodus > Neoceratodus forsteri. The sequence goes on along the minus strand of CM028132.1, from coordinate 1,087,808,273 downwards.
TAATATCAGTGTGCTGCCGAGCATGGAGGACGGTGTCCTTCATGGCAGGATGCAGAGGAGAGAGGTGGGCTATGATGATGGCCTGCTTGGGTTTGGGATGGGGGAGCAGCGTGCAACTGGATTGACATTACATGCAGGGTGGTGGGATACAGTAGACAACCAGGCATTTAATTTGGGAATACAGTAAATGTTTGATTAACTTGGGGTTAGGGTGAGAGGATCAGCAGACCACCAGGGAGAAATAGTTTATTTAGATTTTATTTCCTTAGTCACCAGAGGGACGTTAGGATGGGGTTTGGGGGAGGTGTTGACATGATGTAGTAAGGTCAGTGATTGGGTGGGGGAGGTAACACTAGCAATCATGACTTACAGGGCTTTTTTTTTTAAATATCATTGTTGGGCAGTGCAGGAGGATGGATGGGTGGAGGGACCGCTGGACACCAGGGATTACGAGGTATTCGGGCACATTTTTTTATTAATTATGGGTGAGTTATCAGGTAGGGAGAGGGACCACTAGCCACCAGGGATTACCAGTGATTTGGGAAGCTATTCTCATTTATTACAGGGGAGGCTGAATTTACACGAAAGTTCGGAAAAGGATTTCCAAACTTTTGTGCAAGTGAGAGTATGACTTTCGGTTAATTTCAGCCAGCTAAAGTAGTTTTTTGCAGAGCAATATTGATGGCATGCTGAGCAACTGCCTTCACTTGGAAATGCCTAGCAGACAGCATTCTCAGCAGAACAAATACAAAATTATAACACTTACTTATGTACATCCTGGACCTCTGGATGACCGTGTTCCTGCCTGAATTGATAGTATGCAGTTTTGAGCACTGGAATTCTTACGCATGCATCTTGAAAGCCATAGTGGTCCACAATACATCCCTCTTGAAGTCCATACTCTGCAGACTTATTAACCAGTTCATTGATTTCTTTGCAGCATCTGTATTCACACTCTGTGGGCATTATAATAAAATGTCTGCACATACACCTATAAAACAGAAATGGAAAGGTAATGAGTAACACCATACTAGAAAAATACATAACATGAATACAATACACCAGCAGCACAACACACACACACACACACACACACCAGTATCACACAGAACTACCTTACTTCCAGTGCCGGAAATAAAAATGTCTATAGCATGCTAAGCACCACCCCTCAAGCCCGGGTATGAATCCCATACCGTCAGTCACAGAGTCACACATGTCACTCACTTCACATTCTGACTCCTCTGTCACACAACACACCCTATCTTACAGTGAATGAGGTGGCAAGGCCTCAAGCACAATGGCACCCCCACCACAAGGACAGGTAAGCATCCCACACCCACAAGACAGAGACTAAAACATGTTTGTGACTTTACAGTCTGACTACTCTCTCACACCTTACACCCTTCTGTACAGTGCATGAGGTGGCAAGCATGCAGCCATAGTAGGCCTGCCCAGACCCCAAGGGTAGGTAAGCATCTGATAACTGACAGACACAGACTCAAACATGTCATCAACTTCACTGTCTAACGTACCTATTACAACTCAAGCCATTCATTGCAGCACAGGAGGAAGCAAGTCCACAACCACACTACGGCATCACCACCACCGAAGCATGTATACACATCCTACACCCAATACACACAAACTCCCACATCTAACTCCACTCTAACAGTCAACACATTCACTTCAAGTGCATGTTGTCACCAGACTCAACCACACTAGGACTCCCCCCATCCACAGGTAAACATCAAACACACAACAGACACAGACAGGTCATTGACTAGACTGTCTGACTTGCCTCTCACAACCCATGCCCTTCATTGCAGCACAGGAGGTTGCAAGGCCTCAGCCACGGTATGCCACCAGAACCACAACCAAAGGTATGCATCTAATAACACATGCACACAGAGTCACACATGTCACCAATTGGACTATCTAACTTTGCTGGCACACCACACGCCCTTCATTACAACACAGATTGCATGACCTGGAACACACCTGTCACCATACAGACCCAAAGTTCAACATGTGACATACTGGATAGTATGACTCCACTGTCACACAACACATCATTCATTACAGCACAGGATGTCACACAGTATGGGACATGACTGCAACCACCAAAGCCAAGGTTACGCATCCAACACCACAAAGACATAGACTGAAACATGTCATGCACTGGACAGTACGAGCACCCTTGAACACATCACAACCTTCATTCCAGCACAGGAGGGCGCACAGCCTGGAACACACCTGTGGCCCCCACTCCCAAGCACGGGTACATATCCGACACCATACAGATGCACAATGAAACATGTCATGGACTGGACAGTAGGACTACAGTGTCAAACACCACACCATTCATTCAACCATAGTAACAAGGCTGCCCACCCCCAAGCACGGATACGCATCCCGCACCAGACAGAAATGGAGTGAAGCATGTCACGGACTGGACAGTATGACTACACTCTCACCCAGCACACCCTTCAATACAGCACAGGAGTTCACACAGCCTAAAATATAGCTGCCCATCTTCCCCAGGCCCAGGTGTGCATCCCACACCGTACAGACACAGATTGAAACATGTTAGGGAATTGATAGTATGGCCTGGACCATGCTATGCCACCATCAACCAAAGCACAGGTATGGATCACACACAAGATACACACAGACTCACACATGTCACCTACTTGACAGTCTCACACCTCACACCATGACTTCAAGTACATGAGGTTGCAAGGACTCAACCACACTACGCACCCCACACAAGACAAGGTAAGCATCCAAACAGACACAGACTTAAACATGTCACTGACTTTACCATCTGAATTCCCTGGCACACAACACGCCATTCATTCCAATATGGCCTGGTCGAGGACATCTACCATTGCAGCACTGGATGTTGCAAAGCCTAAACCATGCTATGCCACACCACCCCAAGCATGGGTAAGCATCCAACACCAGATACACAAACAGTCACACAGGTAACAAACGTGAGAATATGAATCAACTATAACACCGCCCTTCATTCCACTTCATGAGGCATCAACCATACTAACCCCCCCACAACAAGCCCAGGTAAGCATCTCATTTGGTACCACAAGGGTGAATTTTATTGCAAATAAAGCCATGCATTCCAAGACATTCACAGGGACACCTTACTGTTGCCATATGGTGTATTATACACCATTGTACATCATACATTATAACACTGCATACAACAGCATCATATTCTCCCAAGAGAGAAACCAGTGATGCAGAAAAAATGAATAATTTAAAAACTGTATTACCCTGCTTTACCATGAATTAAAAAACTAAATGCTGGCCATAAAATTATAAGTCTGCACAGTGCAAGGAAAGCTGATGTGGTGGTGGTGGTGGTCATATCTTCATATTCACCCAAGAGAGACAACAGTGAGATAAAATGAATTAATCATTCAAGAACTGTCTTAGCTTTTGGTTTAGCATGAATTATAAACAGAAGCATGGTCATAAAATAATAAATCTACTCAGTGCAAGCAGCAAGGATGTGGGAGTGGGTGTGATCACTCACAGAACATTGATGGAGAGGGAAAGCTGTCGTGATGCCATAACAGTAAATTACACTAGGTTCTTTTGAAATTTAAGCAATAGCACAAGGAAACATTACATGGTGGACCACAATTTTCAGTCAACACCATGAAAACATCAACAGTACTGTACCAGGTCATGGCCTAATCCTCCATGCGGCCACCAAAATTGCTCTGCGATCCCCTGGAAATGTCCATGGTATTGGGCACAGGATGGTCAACTTCAGGTTCAAATTGATATGGAAGAGCTTTGAGGACTTAACTGTCATCCTGGACTTCCCCAGATTCCTCCGCTGAGTCCTCAGATTCGTGAAATAATGCTGCAAGACTTTCTTCAATGTCGTGGATATCCAGTGCCTCCACTAAAAAGACTGCATTCACAGATTTCACAAGAGGATGTGGCTCATACTAATGTGTCACACGTAAGATGCGAGAACGAGCATGGGGGGGAGAAAAGTAACAATGAGTGAGGAGAAAAAAGCAGGTAATGACAACTTTGAATAAATTTATATGCAGCACATATGAGGAGTCAGAAAATAATGGACACACTGCTGGAAACAATGCAAACAGTTTTATTTTGTGCATTAATATTAAATATATTGCAAAAGTTGCCCTTTAAACCAAAGAGGATGTTAGTGGTGAAGTGCAACACTGCAAAAGAAGTGCAAACCCTTATATTTTATGTGACTAAGGCAGAGGGTACCCCTCTTTTGGGAAAGCAGCTTGCAAGTCCCTACATTTGTAGCCAGGGTTGATGAAATTCAGTGACCGCAGCCACTTAATAAAGAGACAGTGCTTAGTGAATTTGCAAATGTATTCCAGGGAATTGGTCAGTTTGAGGGAGAATGTCATATCTATACAGACCCAACCAATGATACACATGTACATGAAAATCCCATACGGATTGTAGCACACAGACTGTAGCACACAGTGAAGGAACTGGAAGCAAATCATCTGCAAAGTAGATACTCCAACTGAGTAGGTTGGCAGATTGGTTGTGACTGAGAAAAAATGGAACTGTTTGGGTATGCCTGGACTCCAGGGAAATGAACATAGCAATAGGGTGACAGCATTACCATATCCTTAACCCAGAGGAGGTACAGTGGTGACTGGCAGGCATGCTCTTTTTCACCATATTGGATGAGAAAGATGGATACTAGCAGGTTACTGTACCATCATCTTATCTGTGTACATTCAGCATGTCATGGATTCAATATTGTTCTGTCAAATGCCCTTTGGGATTAAATCATCACACAAAGTATTCCAGCGCAAGAATCAAGAGCATTTTGGCAATATTCCAGGAGTGTTTGTGATAGCTGCTGACATCATCATTTTAGCAGCAACTGAACATGAGGCAAGTTCTGAACACTGCAAGAAATGGAAATGTCATGTTTAACAAAGATTAACTACAGTTTCGAGTATCACAGGTATCACATGTGTAGCCCAGGCACCATGTGCCAATGGGCTACTGCCCCGACCTGTTGCTGTATGTACAGGTTAAGGGTCCAGGGTCCTGCTACAGTGACAATTGTGGGTTCTTTCCCAAAGTTATATATAATAGAAAGGTGCCTCCACCCAGAGTAAGCTGTAAGTGGGTCAAGTGACTGATTGGTACAGCCCCCTGGAATACTGTACCTCCAAACCTCCCCGACCAGCCACCCTGCACACGGAAGTCCCCACAAACTTTCCCCATCAAATACCATAAGACAGTCAAAAGGCAAACTACAATAAACCTCTGCTGACCCAGCAATTTCAACACGTTAACTCACAGCTTTATTTTAGGGGTGAAGGTTAGAATAGGGGATACCTGAAAGAAGAAGAGCTGCGGAATGAAAGAATAGTTAGTAACGGAGTGATAAACAACAACATAAGGGCCCAAGGACCAGTCTAACCCCCAGCTGCCCACCCCCCATTGGTATTAGTTTCATCCTAGGATGTCCATGGGGTACTCACTTGGTGCAGGCCTGGATGTTGCCATGGGCTGGCCAGCTGTTGGGGCCCTAGAAGGTTGAGAAAATGTTTAAATTTGGAATTATACACCCCTGTTTCAGAATCCAAGAAACAGATCCTGGGTACTCACGATCTGTAGACCTCAACAACGGTTGGCGTAACCATTTCCAGCTATCCTGGAGTGTGGTGGTCCACTTAATTCGTGAAGGAATAGGTAGAAGTGGGGGGCAGTCTTAGTTACCCTGGCAGGCTGGATCATGCTTGAAGATGTTGCAGCTTGTCCCCCTGAATGAAGGTCTGGCCTCTTGTCACCTTCAGCTGCTTCTGGCCCATTGCAGAGTTCAATGGCAGGTCCACACCAGCCCCAGAAGACCAGACCTGTGAGTGGCTCCACAGCCTGGCTCCCCACAAGGATCATAGGTGCCCTAGCACCCCAGCAAGTGCCATGTTACCTCCTGAGACAGTGGGTCCCACTTGGAAGGGGTTAACTAGTTCCCTCCCTGGCTCTGGGTGAGGGCTTCCTAGCAGTAGATGCCCTCTACAGTCCCTGCACTGAGGTGGTAACTAGGCAGTGCTTCCAATTAAAACAGCAGTACTGGTTTGCCAAATGGATGCTAGCATTCCTATTTTCACTCAGACTACAGAACTCTGCAGGGGAGGTCCAAGACTAATCCAACCCCTGTTCAATTCAGTGTTTGCAGCTCAAACTGTCCATGAAAGGTTCTTTTCAGCTTCAGCTGGTACACAGCTCTCAGCCACTCAGCTCAGTCCACACAGCAAAATCACAGAACCTGGCTAGCACCCTGACAAGAGATGATTTGCATCTTCAGAATCACTTTCAGAGTCCCAGCCTATAAGTCAAGTGCTTTGCAGCAACTGATTAACTTCCAAAATGAGACAACACAGAGCTGGCAGCACAATCAGATTACTAGTGCAGGGTCTCTGCAACTGATATTTTCTCCAGTTAAAGCAGCACAATTCACAGTACCTGAAGAGTTTCGGAATCCAGTCCAGACTCTCACTCTCCTTCTCCTTTAACTCTCTTTCCACAGCACAATCCATAGCTGAGACCTGAGAAAGTCCTCTCACAGTCCAGTTCCTCTCACACTGAATCCTCCTGGCTCTAGAAGAGCCCTGGAACAGACTGAACCAAAACCAAAAGTCCGTTTTTTTTTTTCAGAAATCCAGCCTCCTGATTGGCTGTTCAAGCCAATCAATCATCAATATCCATAGGAATCAGTTTTCTCTGATTGTTTATTGGAGCATGATTTAGGCACCTGAATTTAGGAAACTCCCTCTCCCAGAGGTCCTTTGGCTCAGTTTTGGGCACCTAGTAAGATGATTGGCTGCTGGATGGGGTTAAAGTATCATCAATATATCAGCCCCAATCCAGCTTGGTGCAGTCGAACTCAGCTCCCCAACTTTAAGTGTTTGATGCAGCTGGGAGATAACTCTTTTATTTACAATTTCCCCACAGTAATATACTGTAGCCCCAACTGTGCCCTCTTAAGCGATGCCACTTCTGTATATACATTTGCCCCACACACTTTTGCAGTCGCCAAAATACAGTCCCCAGGTGGCAAGCAGCTCCCTCATCACTATTACTGGGGGGCTTATTAATATGCATGAGTCCCACTGTTAGCCCTGCTTCCAAAATTTACTTTCAGCCCCTAAAACAGGCATCTGCGTTGCATTGTTCTGGTCACCGGTCCCCGTAAAACTGAAGAGGGCACTGGGACCTCTGAGAAACTTCCCGGCCGACCGCAAAACCAGCGGTTGACAAGATCAAGCACACCTTCATGCATGTGTGTTCGCTGCAACCTCCGAGGAGCAAAATAAACCAGTGGTACCGATCGTGCTTTAAGTTTCAGGCCTGAAATGGGCAAAGCAACCACTTGGATTTCTAGGGAACAGGGAGCAGATGGGGACAGCAGGGAAAATGGAAAATGAAGGGTCCATGCAGGTAAGCCCTCAAAGGGGGGTTACACTCCCCCTCCATGAATGCTTGGCTTCCACGCCAAGCCTAAGGGTATAGTACTATAACAGGTGAACATTAACACATTATAACATTTCTAACTGTACACCTGAATTTTATCTATTATATCATAACCATTTTTAGAACATTAAAACATTCAAAGACATTATGTATATTTCAGTAAATACAGTTCCCATTATGAGACCCAGGCCATATGAAGAGTGACACCCATGGGTTTAGTACTGAAACCCCACATAGTACACTTTTCCCTCAACCCTCCTAGGTACCCTTTCACCTCCCATTCCTCTTCCTGGTCACCTTTCCCTCAGTCCTAGGGGGTTTAGCATCAACAGGACACATATCCACTTCTGTGGGACCTAGGAGCAATACACACTCCATTGTGTATTAAGAACAAAGGCAAATTAGTGGGGATTTCAGGGGCATCATAAGTTAGCTTGAGGATGGACTGAACTGTCCTTCCTGACCTCCTTGAGGTCATGAACCCCTGGACCAGTAACCACCTCTTGCTCAGAGGCAGAGCCCTCTTTACTGTCTCTGGCATCTTTCCCTGTTTCTCCCTCAGCTGTTGGGGCAGAGCTTTCCAGTGTCCCCACATCCTCACCCACTTGTCTAAGGAGACAGTCCTGTGGCCCTTCAGAAGACACAGTCAGACCAGTGTTCAGTTCCAATTTGAGCCCTCCAAAAGGTGCTTCTACTTCCTCTCCTTCCTGTTCATCAGGACTATCCTGTGGCCATTCAGAGGATCCAAACTGTCTAGTATTCAAGTCCTCGGTGAATCCTCCAAAAGGCATCTCTGCAGGGGAGCTACTCCAGTACCACTCACAAGGCTCAGCAAGACTAGCATTCAAGTCCAGAGTGGTTCCCCTGAGAGGCAGAGAGGAGTAGCCTCCCCATCTCCACCCTATTTCCTGGGTACAGGCATGTTGACTAACATCAGGGATGATCTCTGAAATAGTTTGGCTAACTCTGGGGTAGGGTAAAAACTTTGGGGGTTACAATCTCCTTGTCCCTTGGTCTCATCATCTGTACTTTCTCCATCTGAGACCCCCACCCTGGGCAGCAGCTCGAGTAGTGGGGAGGAAGGAGGATCTTCCATGGGGCTCTCTGTGTCTACTATTCGATCACCAATGGGCAGCAGATGGTTCTGATGTATGACTTTGTGCCCTCGAGTCTCTCCATCAGGCCGAATTTTATACACCGGAAGGCCTTCCAACTTCTCCAGAATGACATACGGCGTGCTTCCCCATCTGTTAGTGATCTCGTGCTTTCCTGGTATGCCCAGATGTCATAACAATACTCTATCACCAGCCTCCAAATCCTGAACTTGTACCTTTTTGTCATATGGGTCTTTTTTAGTTTGGTTTCTCCTGGTGGCCATTTCTGAAGCAAGGCAATAGGCATCATCCAGTTGCTGTTTTAACTTCCTCACATGCTGCAAATAGTACCCTGCCCCAGTTACCATCAGTGGAGACTCCAAAACAAAGATCCACAGGCAACTGGGCTTCCCTCCCAAACATAAGTTGGTATGGAGAGAACACTGTAGCATCATTCTGGGTGCAGTTGTAGGAGTGGACCAGGACACTCACTAGTTGACTCCAAGTGTGCTTGTCTCAGGGATCTAAGGTGCCCAGCATGTCTAACAAGGTCCAATTTAATCTCTTGGGCTGGGGGTCACCTTGGGGATGATATGGGGTGGTCTGAGACTTTTGGATGCCCCACAGTGACAAGAGTTCCTTGATAAGTGGACTCTCAAAGTCATGGCCCTGGTCTGAATGGATCCACTGGTGGTCTCCATATTGCACAAATAATTTTTCCACTGATACTTTGGCCACTGTAGAAGCTCACTAGTCCTTGGTGGGGTAAGCTTGGGCATCTCTCGTAAAATTATTAGTGGCCACCAGTATGTTTGAGATGTTATTTATTATTTTTGAAAAGGTTTCACCAGGAAAGACAACATGAGCTGTTAACAGCTCATTTCCAGAAGCATCCTGGGGAAGGGGTTACATAAGTGGGGGGAACAAAAAAAGAAAAACAAAGACAGGCAATATAAAAACAGTATAGCATACAAACAATACATTACTAGCTTGGACAAGGAACAGGGACTAAACCATAGTATTATTAAGGTGAAATAACACAGTGTTAGAATACCGTAGGCACAGGATTATAATGGGTAACAAGAAAGGTGTAGACCCTAATGGAGTATACCTTACAGTGCTAGATAAGGCTGGCAGAGTATAGGGGATACCAAGTATTAAGTAGGCAGGTAGGATGGGAGTGTGAAACAAGGGGAGTGGGAAGGAGATGAAGGAGAGTGCAAGGGAAGAGGAGCGTGAAACAAGGGAAGAGGGAGTGGAGAGAAAGGAGAGGGGAGGGGAGAGAAGGAGGAGGAGGCATGGTAAGCTTGGAAGTTACACACCCTCAAGATGCTGAGAACCCTGTGGGGGGATGGATCCAGACAGGAAGGGCAGTGGAAGAGGTGGGTGGAGGAGGCAATTCAAGCCAGGGGATACGCCCCTTTAGGATACTGAGAACCCTGCAAGGGGGTATGAACCCAGACAGGAAGGAAGTGAAACAGAGGGGAGAGGGCAGGGGAAAGGGGGGAGAAGGCAACACAAGTTAGGGGGTTATACCCCTTCAGGATGTTGAGAACCCTGTAAGGGGATTTGAACCCGGACAGGAAGGAAGTGAGGGAGAGGGGAGAGGGCAGGGGAGAGAGGAGGGGGGAAGAAGGCAAGGTAAGCCGGGGAGTTACACCCTTTCAGGATGCTGAGAACTCTACAAAGGATTATAAACCCAGACAGGAAGGATGTGTGTGAGAGAGAGGGGCGAGGGAAGGGAAAGAGGAGTGGGGGTGAGAGAAGACAAGGCAAGCCGGGAGGCTATAACACCTTCAGGATGCTGGGAACCCTGCAAGGGGGGTATGAACCTGGACAGGAAGGAAGTGAGAAAGAGGGGAGAGGGCAAGACAAGGGGAGGGAGAGAGAAGGCAAGGCAAGCCTGGGGTTTACACACCTACAGGGTGCTGAGAACCCTGCAAGGGGTATGTACCGGACATGAAGGAAGTGACAGAAAAGGGACAGGGCAGGGGAAAGAGGGGGGTGAGAAAAGGCAAGGCAAGGCAAGTCAGGGAAGTACACCCCAAGGAAGGCAGTAAGAGAGAGAGGAGAGGCATGGGAAGGGGGGCTGGCAAGGCAAGCCTGAGAAAATGATACCCCTTAGGATTCTGAGAACCCTGTGAGGGGGGACTATACCTGGAAAGGAAGGAAGAAAAAGAGAGAGGGAGGGAGGAAGGAAGAGAGAGAGAAGGAGGAGGAAGGGGGTACAGTGGGGAGAGGGGTGGTGGAGGCTGCTTTCAGAGAAACTGGAAGAATATGGGTGTGGGGCAGGTGGTGATGTTGGGATTGGGAAAAGGGGGTAGGTAGGGATGGGGTTAGTTGCAGGTGCAACTGTAAACAGTGTGCTTCCGAAGGAGATGGGCTAGCGAATGGCAAGATTAGTGAGCAAATTTCAAGAGGGAGAATTCCAGATATTGAGGAATGTGAGAAGAAAGCGGCATAACCTGATGAGGTGTGCTGTGGGGGAGGCAAGGATGAGTGGAATGAGGGAATAGAAGGGAGGGATAGGAGGCAGGGTAAGTATGGGGGGAGAAATCTGAGCCAGAACTTCCTGACTAGGCTGGTGCTGTGTAGAAGTCGTCTGGCATTAAGGGAGGGAAAGGAGAGCAAGGTATAAAGGTTGCAGTGGTGTGTAAGTGGAGGGTACATAGATACATAGACACATAGACAGTGTCGGCAGATAACGGCCTATGGCCCACCCAGTCTGCCCATTTGAGCTTTTAAGTTCAGTTTATGTTTTCCTAGAAGTCTGTTGTCCCTTACCCCTGACCTCCAGAATTCCTTTATGTCTATCCCATGCATTCTTAAATCCCGTGATTGTTTCACCCCCCACCACTTCCTCTGGCAGGGTGTTCCACTTGTCCACCACCCGTTCTGTGAAGAAATTCTTCCTCATGTTTTCTCTGAATCGTCCTCCCTCCAACTTCATCCCATGCTCTCTAGTCCTGGAACATCTTTTTCGCTTAAAAATAGTGTATTCCTGCACCCTATTCCTCCCTGTAAGATAACTTGTATGTCTCTATCATATCCCCTCTCCCTCCTCTCCTCCAGGGACTACATGTTCAGTTCCTTCAACCTGTCTTCATAGGACTTGTGATGCAATCCATGCACCATCTTTGTTGCCCTCCTCTGAACCTTCTCTACCTGTCTATGTCCTTACGTAGGTATGGTCTCCAGAACTGTACACTGTACTCCAGGTGGGGCCTCACTAGTGTCTTGTACAGGGAATTATGACCTCCTTTTCCTGCTGGTGATGCCCCTGCCTATACATCCCAGTATCCTATTTGTTTTACCTGCTGCCTTGTCACACTGTTTCCCTACCTTGAGGTCATCATATATGATAACCCCAAGATTCCTTTTCTGCTTGGTGCATGCTATATCCTCACCCCCCAACTGATATATTGTGCCAGGGTTTTTGTGCCCCATATGCATTATCTTGCACTTCCTTGCATTGAATTTCAACTGCCAAACCCCTGACCATTCTTCAAGTTTCTGCAGGTCCCTTCTCATTCTGTCTACACCCTCTGGTGTGTCTACTCTGTTACAGAGCTTTGTGTCATCAGCGAACAGTGAAATTCTGTCTTCTAGGTCCCGCGCAATGTCACTGATGAAGATGTTGAACAGGACCAGTCCCAGCACTGATCCCTGTGGTACCCCACTGGTCACTCTTCCCTCTGTGGAGTGACAGCCATTTACCACCACCCTCTGTGTCCTGCCACCCAGCCAGTAACCTACCCACCATACTACTGTCCTGCCCACACCCATATTCCCCAGTTTGTGTAATAGTCTTCTATGTGGCACAGTGTCAAAGGCCTTGCTGAAGTCCAGATAGGCCATGTCCACTGCCCTCCCCTGATCCACCTCCCTAGTCACCCAGTCACAAAATTCAACTAGGTTGGTCTGACATGACCTCCCCCTGGTGAAACCATGCTACCTTGGGTCCTGTAGTCCATTGACATCCAGATGTTCCACCAATCTCTCCTTCAGTAGTGCTTCCATGATCTTCCCCACTACTGAGGTGAGGCTGAATGGTCTGTAGTTCCCTGCTTCCTCTTTGTTCCCACTTTTGTATAAGGGGACTACATCTGCTGTCCTCCAGTCTTTGGGTACCTCCCTGTTTACAGTGATCGGCTAAACAGGAGGCCAGAGGTTCAGCCACCACCTCTCTTAGTTCTTTAAGGACCCTAAGGCACCCATCTGGCCCCATTGCTTTATCAACTCTTATTACATCCAGTTCCTTCAGGACCCTTTCTCATGTAAAGGGACTTGTGTCCATTCTGCACCATTCTCACCCTTACTCTCCTTCAGACCAATTACCCTCCTCTTCTCAGTAAAGACCGAGCAGAAATACCTGTTCAATATGTCTGCTTTACTGTTGTCATCCTCCACGCTGCCCCCATCTCCCCTTCGGTCTCACTATCCCTCCCTTTGTTTTCTTTTTTTCACTTATGTACCTGTAAAGGTTTTGTCCCTTCTACCCACTGATTTTGCAATGTGTTCTTCTGTCTGAGCTTTGGCTTCCTTACTGACCTCCTGCCTCCCTTTGCTTCTCCTGGTACTTCTCCCTATCCCTTCTGCCTGTGTCTTTTGTATTGCCTGAATGCAATCTTTTGGCTAGCTTTCTTTGATACCTCTTTGGAAAACTATAATGGTCTCCTCTTCCTTTTCCTCTTGCTAACCTGCTTAATGCATAATTCTGTTGTTCTTGTAATCCTCATTTTAAATACTGCCCACTGTTCCTCAACCCCTGACTCCTGTCCCATTCCCCTTAATGCCTCTTTCAAGTATCTCCCCATTTTCTCAAAGTCTGCCCCCTTAAAATCCAGGATACATGTTTTTATGTGGTTTGGTTTGGCTCTTTCTGTGATTTCAAACCACAATGACTGGTGGTCACTGTTCCCCAGGTGCTCCCCCACTGTTACCTCCATCACACTGTCCCTGTTTGTGAGCACAAGGTCCAGTATTGCCTTCTGCCGAGTTGGTTCCATGACCAGTTGCTTGAGGAAGGCACCCTGAAGGGAGTCCAGGATAAATCTGCTCCTAGTTGATGCTGCTGCTGGGCTGCTCCAGTCCACGTCTGGAATATTGAAGTCTCCAACCAGTACCACCTCACCCTTGTCTGCCATCCTTTGGATGGCTAGCATCAGCTCCCTATCTGTTTCTTCCTCCTGGGCTGGTGGTCTATAGACCACACCTGTGCGGATGGCTGGCCCCATTTTCCTTTCCAGCTTAACCCACAGTGTCTCTCCCCCATTTTGTTCCTCCTGGATCTCTGTGGCCCTTATGTCATTTTTCACATACAGTGCCACTCCTCCTCCCTTACCGCCCTGTCTCTTCTGAATATATTGTAGCCAGGTATGGCCATCTCCCAGTTGTGATTATCATTACACCAGGTTTCAGTGATGGCCACAATGTCCAGGTCTGACTGCACCATGACAGCCTCCAGATCTTCCATCTTGTTGCAAAGGTTCCTGACATTTTCACACATGGCTTTCCATGATTTGACCTCCCTAGACTGTTTCACTGTTCTACTCCAACCCCTTCCTTGGTTGTTCTTTATCCCTGGTTCTCCTTGCTGTCTGCCCTTCTGCTGAATTTTGCCCCTTTTCTGCCTATCCACCTCTTGGGCACTAATCTCCATCTTTTGCACACTGCTTTGCAGAGATAGCCACTCCTCTGGTTCACTGGTTCCACTGCTAGCTGTGGGGGGTGAGCAAGTAGGTACCCTTCTTGCTGGCCTGCCACCCCCCCTCCCTTGCTAGTTTAAATGCTTGTCAATGTAGCATTTAAACATCATTGAGTGCTTGGATTCCCCTCCAGGATGGATGCAGGCTGTCAGGCTTGAACAAACCTCCATCCCTCCAGGTGGGTCCCCAGTCACCAATGAATCCAAACCCTTCCTCCACAGCACCAGTTCTTCAACCATGAGTTAAAGTTCCTGGTGCATGCACTCCTATGCTCTCCTTGCCTCTCACAGGAAGTACTTCTGAGAAGTGACAGAAGTAGCTACTTGCTTGAGACCCTCCCAATTTCCTAAACTCTTCCTGAACTTCCTTTGGCTCCCCATTTGCCAGGTCATTAGTACCTAGGTGGATAATGACATCCAGCTCACCCTCCGTCTTGCCTTCCCAGTGATCCCCAGGATCTTCCTTCCATCCCTCCATGCCGTGGCACCTGGTAGGCACCTCACCTCCCTGTCCTCCCCCTCCTGTGTTCCTAGCTGGATCCCTCTTATGATGGAGTCCCCCACCAGGATTCACTTCCTCCTCCTCTGGGGTCCACGTTTTCCCCGCTGAGGTCACCTCCTCGGCTAACCTCCACATCCTTTCCTTCCACTTCTCTGGGTACCTCTATTTGGTTGTCCTCATTTGCCAGTGTGGCATATGAGTTCTTGAGTGGAATAGAATCTGGGATGTGCCTCTGCCTGACCACTCTAACCCTCCCTGAGCCCACTGTCATCCAAGTGCTCCTCATTCTCGGCATCCTTTGAGGCAGTTGCATTGGACTGGGTGGTCTCTGGATTGGGGTGATGGTACTCCTGACTCAGTTTACTTCTGCTCTGAGTCTGGCTACCTCATCCTGCAGTCCAGAGAGATGCATGCAGATAGGGCAGCACCTCAGTGTCCAGAAGGTCTGCCTGAATATGGCTGCCCCACAGCCACTGCATTGCACCACACCCCACATTATACTGCAAATATACTGCTATTCCACTACTTGTCTGCTACTGAATCTCTCCTAGTTCCCTTTTTATTAATTTACTGTCCTAAAAATCCTGCCACTGATCCTCAGATAATTTTCTTTAAAAAAAAAAAGAAAAGAATTCCCCCTTATGCCCCTCCTACTTCACACCTTTTACTATACCCTGTGTTTAGCTCCTGTCAATCATATTTAACAGGGCATATAATTAAGAGTTAGGGGAAGGGGAGGGAGGGGGGTGAAAATTTGCAGCAATTAAAGACAGCACAGAATTACACCACCACTACGTTTTAAATTTTCAACAGCCCAAAAACAATTCTAAGTAAAGACAACAAAGAAAGTACATTGTCACTAAAAGCCCACAATCTAAGTTTAAAAGAAAAATAGGAATTACTAGTTACTCTAAAGCACTGAATTGAATATGTTTCCTTCTTTCCCCTTCTGGCTTCTTCTGAGAAATAAAACTCACTTGCTACCTCAACTTTGACTAAGCCCCACCTCCAGTTATCATGTAGCTGAGGTCAGAGGCCAGACAATTAACACCCCTCACCCAACTACAGGGCAGTCAGACAAGCCAAGATAAAATTTGCAGCAATTAAAGACAGCACAGAATTACACCACCACTACGTTTTAAATTTTCAACAGCCCAAAAACAATTCTAAGTAAAGACAACAAAGAAAGTACAGTGTCACTAAAAGCTCACAATCTAAGTTTAAAAGAAAATAGGAATTACCAGTTACTCTAAAGCACTGAATTGAATAAGTTTCCTTCCTTCCCCTTCTGGCTTCTTCTGAGAGGGTAACCCAGTATGAAGCAACAGAAGGAATTGAAGAGGATATCCAGTCTGGAGAGGGTGGATTTAGTAGCAGAACAGTAGACTATGTCCCCGATATCAAGGATGGGGAGAATCATCTTTTGGATGATTTCTCTCCTGGCTTGCAGTGGCAGGCATCTGTAGTGCCTGTACAGAGCTGGGAGCTTAGGGAGTAGTTTTTTGTGGATAGCATCAACGTGAGCCCCAAGTCAAGGGACTTGTCTAGCCATAACCAAAGGTACTTAAAGGTGGGAACATCATCCAATACAGCACCAGAGAGGATGTTGAAGGTAGGGGTGGTGACAAGTCTGGACAGCTTTTGTTTGGAGTCAAAGGTCATGGAGACAGTTTTTTTTGATGTTCATGGAGAGCTGGTTAGCATTGAACCAGCGCTGGACGTTGTTAAAGTCCTGCTGAAGGCCAGTGGCCACTTCAGAAGGGAAAGTTCTGGGAGAGAATAAGACCATGTTGTCTGCATACATGTGGATGCATGAGGAAATGCAGGCATTAGGAAGATCATTTAGGAAGATGGAAAACAGTATTGGTCCGAGTACTGTACCTTGGGGGACACCAGTGTTGATGGGGAGGGGAGGGGAGATAGCATTACCAATTTTAATCGACTGTGTTCAACCTATGAGGTAGGACTGGAAGTGGCTGATACAGAGAGGCCGGCTGATGACAGCTTGCTCAGGAGAAGGGAGTGGGAGACAGTATCAAAGGCTTTGGCCAGGTCAACAAAGATGGCAGAAGTGATGCATCCCTGATCCATACCTGTGAGTATATAGTCAGTGAACTGAAGGAGGGAGGTGGTGGTAGAGTGATCTTTATGGAATCCAGACTGGAAAGGGGTGAAAAAGGAGGCAGAGTCAAGGAAGGAGGAGAGTTGCTCCAGGTCCAGGTGTGCGCTTAATTAACTCATTGCCTCCTAGAAATGCCAGTAGGCATCAGCAAATCTAACTACAATGTGTCCCAGAACACCTACAGAAGTCACCTACAGACTTCCTGTGTGCCCTAGAAACGTCTGGAGAAGTCACTCACATGTTTTAATATTACTTGCCAGCCAAAATTGATTAGAATTGACTGCATAGTACCATTAGAAGGGTAATGTTGTGCTGAACAACTTTGCCACTGAAACTTTGTGTGTATCATGTTCACTTTAGGAGTTATTCATATTTGTTTATGACATTTTGTCCATCTAGAACCACCTAAACTCTTTGAAGAAAACACTTATTCTGGGTATCTCAGCCAGTATAAAACAAAAAATGAACTTGAGTACAGTTGATTGCATAGAACCATTGGAAAGGCAATTTTGTGTGCAACAACTTTGCTACTGATACGTTGTGTGTATCATGTATACTTTAGGAGTTATATGCATTTGTTTATGGTATGGTGTATATGGTTCAGATTTGTCCCTCAAACCTCACCAATACACCTTGACTCAAATGGGGAAAATTTATGTTTAATACTACAGAAATAGCTGTTTGTTTTATAAACAAATTATTAAAATTACATATAATGTCTGGATGCTTAATTTGGTGTTGATATGTTACATATTTCCCAACAAAAAAAGGTTTATGATGCATTTTTTAGTGGAAAAAATGTTTTGTTTTGCTGTTTCAACCTGCACAGAAATAAAACTAAAGTACCTGCTGTTCCTTGCATACCACCATTGGAAAGGTTATTTCATGTTGAACAATTTTGCCACTCATACTTTGTGTGTAACACTTATGGCTTTTATGCTATTAGCATTTGTTTGCGGCATGCCAATTGTGGCTTGATTTTGCTTAGAAAGACCTAGGATTCACTGTTAACAGTATACAGGAGACAAGTGCTGTAACTTCAGAGAGCTTCTGTGGAGGCAATGAGTTAGCCAGAGTGAGGAGTAAAGAGATTGGATGGAAATTGCCAGGGTTGGAGGGATCACCATCTTTAGGATGGGGTATAATGGTAGCTAACTTCCAGGCATAGGGACTGATGCATGTAAGAAGGATAGGTTCAGAAGAGTAGACAGAGGCTGAGCAATAGAGCAGACTGAGAAGTGAAGTTTGGGATCAGGCCATCAGGGCTTTTTCCCTTGCAAGGGTTCAGGGCCATTAAAACATGCAGGATGTCCTTTTGTGGTACAGGCTTGAAGGAGAATTGCGAGGCGGGTTGGTTAAGACTGTGAGGTGGGTGGGAAGGAACATGTAGGGTCACTGGTCAGAAGGGGGAAGAGGAGAGACAAGGAGGGAGGAGACACAGGAAGTGGAATAGTTGTTGAATTCAGCTGCCATGGAGGGGGGGTCATGTAATGTGCAGCAACCAACTTTTAGGGCAGGTGAAGGGGAATGGGCAGGTGAGAAAAATAGGGCATGGATAACCTTCCAGAATTTGGAAGGGTTGTTGATGTTTTCTTGGAAGAAGACTTGAATGTACTCAGCTGTGTCATGCCAAATGGCTTTGGTGCATGCGATGCAGAGCGTGTGGTAGCGTTGAGGGTCATGGGGAGAGCCAGAAGTTTTGAAAGCTGCCCAGGCTTGGTCTCTAGCACACTGGCATGTGACGAGTTTGGTGGAGACCCAGGGGAGGTGATTCCCATTGACACTTGTATTTCTGAAAGGCACATGCCGGTCCCAGACATTGAGAAACTGTGAGCTGAAATAGCTCAATGCAGTATTGACAGAGGTGGCAGTGGTGCTAGGTGACCAATCTATGTTGGACAGGTTGTTATGGAGGGAGGACAGATCCGGGGAGCAGAAGGAACAAAAGTTGAGAATGACAGAGTGTTGTGTGAACCTGCCTCCAGCGTGAGGAAGACGATACATAACAATTCCATGGGACCTCTGGTTTGAACGTTAACTAAGGGTGCCGCCTTTTGGGGAAGTGCTTTCCTCTGTATACATCTGCAGTTTTTGTAATAGTTCTCCACATCTGCACCCATCTTTGGTCAGTAGAACTTGCTCTTGACTAATTCCAGTGTACGCTCAGCACCTAGCTGTCCCATATAATTGTGTAATCTCTTTAACACAGTCTTTATATGCCACTCTGGTAACACCAGTTGTTCATAGGGTGCCCCCTGCTGGTCTTGCATCTCCCGATTGAGCAGTCCCTTCTTTAACCACAGTTTAGGCCACTCTTGTAACAGAAGCCAGGCAAGGGGATAAATGGTGTCCATTTGAGTCCGGTCCCCACTGTGTTGAAGCACTCTAATTATCTCCCCCGTGACAGGACTAGCTCTCTGTTCTCTTCTCAAGTCCTGGGTGGTAAGTTGTGGGAGGGGTCTCATGCCCAAAGCAGCCAGATGGCAATAGGCAACTCGGAGACAACTTCCCAAAGCTCCCATGCATTCCATCAGGTGTGGAGTATCCTCTACTAAGAAGATTTCTCCGCCAGCGGGCTTTTTACATAGGGCTTTCATTGGTTGCTCCGACATTTTCGCCTAGCTATAGTGCTCACTGGGGTAAGTCAGTGGACATCTTGACAGGGCATTGGCATCTGCATGATTCAGACTGGGATGATACTCCACACTGTAGTCATAGGTGGACAAAGATGACAGCCACCTAATGACCAGCTGCATCCAATTTAGCCGTGATCGGCACATAGGTAAGGGGATAGTTGTCTATCTTCATGGTGATCTTGGCACTGTACAAGCAGTCATGGAACTAGTCCACAATAGCTCACTTCAATGCCAAAAACTCCGGCTTGTGGACAGGGAACCTCTGCTCTGATAATTTCAGGCACTGGCTTGCGAAAGTGACTGGGTGCAAGCCCTTCAAGTACTCTTGATATAACACTGTTCCTAGGCCACTAAAACTGGCATCGGTATGGAGGGCGTAGGATTTCTGTGGATCTGCATATGCAATCACTGGGGCATGTGTCAAACAGTAGATGATATCTTCAAATGCCAGGTCACACTCCTCATCCCACCGGGAGCCAAAGGGTTCTGATGGTTGAAAGTAGCTGGTTTGATTAGCTTGGGCCCCATGCAAAGTGGCTCTCTTGCTGTTGTTGGTGGGTGGATAACCCTGTAGCAGATTTAGAAGGGGCCAAACTACCAGGATGTAATCCTTCTTGAGTCTCCGATAGTATCCACAGAAACCAATCAGACTCCAGGGCTTTGGCCAAGTGGTGAGGGCTTTGATCTTACTGAGGTTGGTCTGGATGCCCTGCACAGAAACTATGTGTCCAATGTATTTAACTAGTCTGAAAGAATTGACACTTATCAATTGACAATTTCAGTCCAAACTTCTTCAGGCAATCCAACACTTTGAGCTACCAGGCCTCATGTTCTTCTAGGGTCTTCCCAAATACAATAATGTCATCTAGGTAGACCACACATTCCAGCAAGTTCATATTACCCACAGCCTTCTCCATTAGGCCCTGAAAGGTGGCGTAACACCTGAGAACCCTTGTGGCATCCTGAAAAACTCGTAAAATCTGAGGGGACAGATAAAGACCATCTTCTCCTGGTCCTGGGGGGCCATGGGGATCTGATAATAACAACTCCACTAGATCCAGGACTGAGAACCACTGGCTACCATTTAAACAGTCCAAGGCATCCTGTACTGTGGATATAGTGTACTGGTCTGACATAGTCCATTTGTTTAATGTACAATAATCAACACTCATTTGGATGGCCCTGCTCTTTTTCTTCACTGCAAAAATAGGGGAGGCATATGGGATCCTCCATTCTCGAATGATCCTGGCAGCCATCATCTCCTGAAGGTGCTGCCGGACATCATCGATGTCAACTGGGGAAGCTACCTGAATTTTTCCTGGAATGGCCTCTTGTCAGTAAGATATATGTGATGCTGTTCTCTGCTCACACACCCCACATTCCAGTCATGTAGAGAAAACACCTTTGCCCGGGGGACCAACTTCTCTTGCACTCTCTTTTTCCAGTCCTCCAGGATGGGGGAGTCATTCAAGTTAAATAATCCAGGATCCATTCTTGGGGAGGCCCCTCCATTCACTGCAGTGGGTTGCACTGCCATATTGGCACAGTAAACTCTTGCCAAAGTCTATCCTCTCCACACCAGTACAATAACCTTTCAGACATAAGCATGTGCTCTGGCTGGCAGAAGACTGGGCTTCACCAACAGTCCCACCAGCAACCCATATTCCTCCGGGGTGTCCAACATCAGCAATTGATCTGTCACATCTTTCTTCAGCCTCACTACTCACATTCAGAGTTTTGGTGGTAGCACAATTTCATCCACATCTCTTCTCCATATGATTCCTATAGAGTCGTCCGGCTCTTTGACAGGGGCTTCCCCTTCCTTCTGTAAGCCTCTTTAACCAGGGGGTGAAGTGGTAACACTCTATTGTCCCTCTTGGCCTCTTGAGCTTGGCAGAGTTGGGCCAGACATCCAAACATATGAGCATTCATACCCACTAGCACAGGCACTCCATCGTAGATTATAGACGCGGGGCACATCAAAGCCAGGGTCTCTATGGCCTCCCCTACTCTGGTAACTTTAGTTGGGAATAATAATAATAATAATATTTATTTATATTACGTCTTTCTGAAATCAAGGTGCATTACATTAAAATAACATCATATTAAAACATCATAAAAACATTAAAATCAACAGTATCAGTCCATGTCAATACCATCCCCGAATGCCTTTTTCCATAGAAAGGACTTCAGTCCTTGTTTAAAACCCCCCACAGTCATGCACTCTCTAATACAACGGGGTAGAGAATTCCAGAGGGTCGGCGCCGCGAACATAAAAGCTCGGGAGCCAGAAGATTTTAAAACTACCCTCGGAATCTCTAGCAACCCCTCGTTGGCTGAGTGTAGCGGTCGCTCCAGAAGGTAAGGAACCAGAAGCTCTTTCAAGTAGTCAGGGCCCAAGTCGTGTAGGGCTTTATATGTCAGTAAACTGACTTTAAAGGTGATCCACCACTGAACTGGCAGCCAGTGCAGATCCCGCAGCTCTGATGTAATGTGGGAAGAACGAGGAAGCCCCATTAACAACCGGGCTGCTGAGTTCAAGTTCAAGCTACACCCCATGGTCTATGGTGTAAAATGCTGCTGACAGATCCAATAGGACCAAAATGGACCATTTTTTCTGGTCTCTCACCATCAAGAGATCATTGAGCACCCGAACCAGTGCAGTCTCGGTGCTATGCCTCTTTCGAAAACCTGATTGAAGAGGGTTGTAGATGTTATGGATGGTCAGATGGTCATCCAGCTGGGCAGCCACCACTTTCTCAATTACCTTCCCCACAAAGGGAAGGTTCGAGATAGGTCTGTAGTTGGTGAGGGAGTCTGGTTCCAGAGAAGCCTTCTTCAGCACTGGTGTCACCACTGCTTCCTTCAGGGAACAGGGATATTCACCAGAGTCTAAGGAGCACCAGACTATCCTAGCTAGAACCGGGATGATAACCTCCCCACAGCCCATGATCAGGGCCGTGGGGCCGGGATCTAAACTACAGCATGTGATGCGCATACCCTGGACAATCCTCATGCCATCTTCGATTTCCGGCCTTTTGAAGGAACTTCAGGAAAACGGAGGGATTGCGACCGCAGGCTGGTCCCCCGCAATTCCCATAGAGAGTGCTGCGAACATCTCGGCCCTGATGTCATCCACCTTATCTGCAAAGAGCCGAGCAAGCTCCTCACACTGCATTTGTGAAAAGGCTCGATGAACCTGTAGACAGGCTGGGTTGCACAGCCTGTCTACGGTTCGAAAAGAGCTGGGCCGGTCGGTTCTGTGCAGCAGCAATTTCTCCGGACAGGAATACTGCCTTCTTATGAGTAATTGCTGGCTAATAGAATTGATAATGCTCTAGGAGTCTAAGATGGCTGGCATCTAAGCCGGATTACCGCCAGCACCTCTCCAACCTGTGTCCTAATCGCTGCATCTCCCTCAAGTCCCCATCAAACCATGGGGACCAAGGGTGAAGGGAGAGAGGGCGCACACGGGTGGGAGCAATAGAATCCAGTGCAGAGGTAATGGCCTTATTATAGGCCAGAACCAGAACTTCAGGATTCGAGCTCATCACAGGAAATTCTGATAGATCAAGTACCGCAGTTAGGCCATCGGGAGTCACATCCCATAAAGAGCGGTACTTGACCATCTCCACAGGGGGTTGACCTATGCAGAGGGGTGCGAAAATTGAATCTCACAGTGTGATGATCAGACCATCCAACAGGTTGCACCCCCACATCGGAGGCCTCCATCCCCAGGAGGAAGACCAGGTCAAGGGAATGGCCATGTTTATGAGTGGCAGAGGTAACCACCTGTGAGAGGCCCAATGAATACATCAATAGGAGGAAATGCTGTCCAAATTGCGAGAGTTCGTCGTCGATCCAGGCATTAAAGTAACACCATCAACCTGGGCGACTCAAACACCAGGATGACGATGAAGTCTGCCACTTCCTTAAGGAATAGCTTCTCGTCTCCGGGTAGACGATAGACAAGAGCCATCCTATAGCCCCCACCTGCCACTATGACATTTGAATGATCTGGTCTCCTCAACTGGGACACTAATGAGATCCAATTCGGTCTTGAAACAGACCGCAACCCCCCCCACCCCAGTGATCCAATCTTGGGCGGTGTATCACCGAATACCTGGCTGGAACTGCTGCCTCCAGTGCGGGGCCAGCATTACCATCCAGCCAGGTTTCGGTGATGCAAGTCAGGTCCGCTGTACCCACCAAGTCTGCAACAATGGCAGTCTTGTTCACAACGGACCTGGCATTGCATAACATAGAATTCTTGGGATGCTCCAACCACCTGCCCACCATTTATAGAGGTGGTGCCCTTGGGTATGGTGACCAGACAGGAAAGCCCACGTTCTGCACTCCATTTCACCCCAGTGCGTCTTCTAGACTTAACCACTCCGATGCGAGCGCCCCCCTCATCCATCCTCCATTGTTCATATCCCCTGCCCTTCCCCAACCTCCTGCGGGCAATTCCCAAGGCCCTGCAGCATTGGTAAACAGAAAAAAGCAACGGAGGGAAAAGAAGGGGCAGAGGGCATGAAGGGCGGAGGATGAATAGCGCATGACCGGAGGGGTGGGATAGCAATATATATTACAATCCACTAACATGGAACAATGACACTAACTTCTAATCTCCCTGTAGTAGAAATAAAATTCAAATCAAAACACAAATTTAAAGAATTAAATTAAAATAACTGGAAAAAAAACTAAACAATAAAAAAAAACATCAACAAACTCAGACCTAATTAACACAGATTAATCATCGTTCATCATAAAAAACCTACGTTAAAGAAAATTAAAAAACAATGAATAACTAATCATAGTTATCTCTAAATCAATACATCAATAATAATCCTAATAACTTATCAATAACTAAAAATAAAAAATAAGTGAAAAATAACAACACTCAGTTCATAAAAGTTCGGATAATAGTTTTTGGACCGTGAAGCTCCCACCTCCTATGGCCAAATTGTCCATTTATAGACCCACGGCCTCTCACTCCTAGGGTCCAACAGCTGAAATAGCACAGTTTAAAACTAAATCAAATTTACAGGGGCACTCTACCAAAATTCAATCCTCCCAAGGGCTCTCACCACCTTGGTGAAGTAAATACAGGCAGGTGACCCTCAGGAATAAGATAGTAAGCTGCAGTAGGAAGATCCAGGTTCCGTTTAATAAAACAACATAGTACCAAGGTTCAAAACCCTTCATGGGCTCCCACCACCATGAAAGAGCAAACACTGGACAGTATCCTTAGAAAAAAAACAACCGGGATCGTCTTCACCACCAGTTGGGAAGGCCATCCATACCTTGAAATAGCAGAGGTAGGGTATGACTTTTGTTTTCACTAAGTCCCCATATGTGCAGTCCCTCCAGTGGTTGTAATTCAACATCTGGCATGTGCTGATCGTACCAGGATTTGAAAATAACGGTGACTTGGGAACCGCTATCAAGAACAGCCTGGGTGGAAATTCCATTGATGGTAATAGTGGTCTCAGTCGATGGTCTCACTAGTTTGCACGTATCCAACTGGAGCCAATGTGGAGGCTCTGGTGGCTGAGGCTCTAACGTGAGCCATGGAGCTGGATCTGCCAGGGGCCCCCCAATGTGCTCCTTTACTGGACACTTCCGTAGTTCCCTGATTCTGGGTCAAGTTTGCAGGAGTCCTGTCTCTAACAGGGTTACGGTTCAGCAGCATTCTACATCCCTTCCTTATATGGCCCTCACCCCCACACCTATGACAAATAATGGCCTCCTGAGGCTGTGGTCTGTCTGGCGCTGCAGGGCTGGTACTTGACACTCCCACTGGGGTGCTCTGTGCCGTGGGGCCACACTCCACAACCCTGTCACTGCCCTGGGCCATAACCATCACCCCCCTAGCCTAGTTCGGCTACTCTCCAGGCCAACTCATCCATTTGGACCCTAAGGCCAACCTCAGAGGGGGGGCACTTGCATAGGGAGCCTGGAACCATAAGTCAAGGGGCCTAGGGGTCATCCCATTCACCCCTTGTGGATCACCTAATCCCGGGTTCACTGTCAATTTGGCCGAAGTGACCACATCCTTATACTCCTTCAATAGGGTCCTCAATTCCTGTATGTCACCTGAGGGCACTTCCCTTCCTACCTGAGCAGCGGCCATAGTAGCTCTCCATGTGCCCATTGCTCTTCCTCAACTTCTCTGACTTCTCTCACTAATACCCAGTAAGGGGGGGATCACTCTTCCTATCAGGTAGATAAAGTTGTAACATTAGCAGGGGGAATGGCAGGCAGCTTTTACCACATGTTCTAACCTCACCTGGTTTAGATCCTGAACTGCCAATCCCACTTTCCTAAACACCCTCTGCAAGGCCCTCTTCACCTGAATGAGGAAAGCAGACAAAGGTTGCCCCTCCCACTGGCATGCGGGACTCTGGGCTACCAACTACGCTCTCCAGAGCAGTCAGGTATACCTGGGTGGAGACATCAGGGACTGTGGATGTCCTCTAAGGTGGGACCATGGAGGGTCTCAGCTAGACGCTTCCGTTTCTTGACCTTGGAACATTGCCAATCCCGCATCAATGGGGGTGGCACAATCCACCCAGGCCTCCAAGTCATCCTCACTATTCATAGTAGGCTTAACTCCAGAGAACTTTCTTAGTTTATGGTAGGAATCAAAAGCTATGGGCACCTGACATGGCTGGGGTCTCTCTGTCTTGGCCTACTGGGCCATAATGTCATACGTTTAATAGCGTATGACATTATAGCTAACCCGATACAGCGCTGTCCATGACAGCGAATGGTGCAATACTACATCTACTGCTGTAAGCAGTATTGCACCATTCACACAATCCCAGGCGCTGTGTCTGGGACCGGGTTTGATTCCCGGTCCCAGACATTTTATTTTTTTCACAAAATTGTGCACTCCTGAAGTAAACCCCCACCCTGGAGTTGAGAATCCTTAGTGGGGTGCAGCCCTCACAACGGGGTGGGGGCAGAGTCCCCACAGAAAAAAGACTTATGCTGCATGGTAAAATCGTGCTGTATTGGCAGCGCGATTTTGCCATGCGGCATCATTTCTTGCAATATTATGACCCCGTGCCATGTCTTGGGAGGTTTCTGGGTGGGCCCCACTCCCTGTCCCCCCTTCACAGGGAAATGACACTAAAAGAGGTGACAATGAGCAGAGCTTCAGACAGCCCCTCCACCACCAGTGCCTCACTTTCCATCAACATGGTCAATGTATCTTAAGTTGAGTCCAGCATTTTCCCTTGTACCTTCACTATTCCCAATCTAGATACGGTGGACACATATTTTTCTAAGTCCCCCTCATCCACCTCTTGGGGTACTCCCAGCACAAGAAAGGGATTCTGAGAGTCCTTCATCATACTCATACTCCATTCCACCAGCCTCACTTTGTCCATTTCTGTGGGCCTGAACCAGGGTCGGGGTGGAATGCACTTGGGTGCCAGAGACCCTACAGGGGTCTCGCCATTCGAGTTCTCCATGGCAGGCATGACTGATGAACAGGAGATCTCAGTGATGCCTCCAAAATATGTAGCCCAGGCACCATGTGCCAATGGGCTACTACCCCTGCCTGTTGCCCATGCATAGGTTAAGGGTCCTGCATCCTGCTATGGTGACAATTAAGGGTTCTTTCCCAAAGTTATAGATAATAGTGTGGTGCCTCCACCCAGGGTAAGTTGTAAGTAGGTCAGATAACTGATTGGCACAGCCCCCTGGGATACTGCACCTACTCACCTCCCCGACCAGCAACTTTGCATACAGACTTCCCTACAACCTTTCCCCACCAAATACCATAAGGCAGTCAAAAGGATCTGTAGGAAAGGATAGTGCAATACATGGAATCCATAGGAACACAGATTAATGGAGCTCAATATGTATACCCTAGAGCAAAGGAGGGAGAGAGGTGATATGCCCGAAACATTCAAACACCTTAAGGGCATTAGGTGGCTATGTTGGGGAGGTGTCTTTATTTATCCACTGGACCACCAGGGCTATGTTGGGGGGGGTGTTTATTTCTGACATCCCGCGATCGGGATTTTCGGTCCACTGGACCACCAGGGCTATGTTCAGGGTTGGGGTGTGTGTTTATTTCTGACATCCCGTGATCGGGATTTTCGTCCACTGGACCACCAGGGCTATGTTCGGGTGTTTATTTCTGACATCCCACGATCGGGATTTTCGTCCACTGGACCACCAGGGCTGTGTTGGGAGACATATTGCTGCCCGCGATCGGGCCAGTGGGGGGTGGTGGTGGGATTTTACAGTCTTCTGCCAGCGATCGGGCTGCAGTGGGGGCACAGGGAGTGGGTTGGGGGCCAGCCACAGGTGGCAGCTGCTGAGTTGCACCCTGCAATGCAGCAGCCTTTTTTTTTTTGGCTCAAAGTTGTGCAGGCGCAGGTTGGGGGTTGCGCTTGCACAACTCTGCATAGCCCGGCTGAATATCGGGCTGTGCAGTTTATGCATGGTTCTTCCCCCTCCAGTTCAGCATGCATTCATTTGCATTGCGCTGTTGCTCAGCATGTTTTCTGTGGTGCAACTGCCTCCTGCTGAATATCACAGAATGGAGCAAGTTCGGACTTGCGCAGGCGCAACTCTATTGCGCATGGCGCAACCCTTTTGAATATCTGGCCCCTAGTGTGCAAAGTCCAACAGAAAACTGTCAGAACCCATACCGAGTCTGCATCCCACTGCTATAACTGTGGCAGGAATTATCCTCATGAAGGTAGCTACCCAGCAAAGGGCCAAAAGTGTCGTAAGCGTGGCAGGAGTAATCATGTTGCTGTTATGTGCCACTCCACACAAACTGCACCTCATCAGTAGTGACTCTGTAAAAGTAATGCAGTCCAAGAGTCAGCAATAAAATGAGCTATGCAGAACAAGAAGAGCAATCAGAAGATTATTTGTTTGTGAGTCATAGTCCACATAGATCCGTTTTCCATTTAGGCACAAATTTTTCTTGGCCCAAGCCTTTCTCATAAGATCCTCCTTCATGGGAAACTTATGTCATTACTATAGACCTTGGTGGAGCATCTGGTGATAATGTGGTGCACGTTTTCCATTTCAGTATTATAGTCTGGCGGTATATTGAGCTCTTGTTGCAACCGGGAAATTATAAAACCATTTAAATTCAGTTGGTCACAGTTTTCAGGGAATCCAGGTTTTTCTTGCCCCCCCCCCGGATCTCTGCATCTTCTGCTCTGTCAGTGAGATCTCTCTCCTGCAAAGGTATAGCAGGGTATGGCACACGCTGGTCACTTCATCCCAGATCTCCCTGACACCTGTTTCAACTGCCGTGTTGTGCTGCTATAATTTTCTGAACTCCCTGCAGATCTCTGTCATATTGTCATCAATTCTCTGATGCATTTTTAGAATTGTTGCTGAGCTGGATTTGTCGAAGGCCAGTCCTGTGACTGAATTAGGATCTTTCTCTTCTGTCCTGGAGCCGACCATGCAGTCTGACGCTCGCATGGGTGATTTCTCGATCTCCTTGTTCTTCCTGTCATTTTGTACTGCATACTCCACTGGGATCATGGTTTCAATGCAGATTTCTGTGGCCCCATGGTGCCTTTTGGATTTCCAGCTAGTTTTAAGGGGATTTGAAGCTCTTTAAGGTTGGATGGATTGCAGTTCTCCTGAAGAGTAAGATGGAGCTCAAGGGGGAGCCGCCATGCCGAGTCAAGCTAGAACCATAAGTCTCACACTACTTTTTTAAGACTCCTGGGGAAATCCTATCTGGAGCACCTGGATCAAACATAGAAACATAGAATTTGTTGGCAAATTAGGACCACTTGGCCCATCCAGTCTTCCCATTTCCCTACCTAATAGATGAGCTGCAGATCCTAGTTAACCAACAGCCTACTTCTTCCTACCCCCCCCAGAATTGTCTTATGACTGTCCCATGCATTCTTGAATTACACCACTGTTTTTTCACTCCACAACCTCCTCCGGAAGGCCGTTTCATGCATCCACAACCCTCTCTGTGAAAAAATACTTCCTTACATTACCTCTGAGCCACCCCCCATCTTCAAATTGTGCCCTCTTGTTCTTGCACACTTCTTTTTCTGAAAGATGCTACCCTCTTGGACTTTGTTGATTCCCTTGAGGTACAGGCCTTTGTAGGGAAGTTAACTTAAGTACCCATGGAAGGCAACTAAGCAAGTAGCCTATAGGGCAATAGGTAGGTCAGGAATCCAGGAGCGTGGTACTGGGGGATGTGGGGAGTAGAGGGGGACAGGTAAGAAGAGGGAAGCAACACATGTGGAGCAGCCATCTTTAGGGAGGTCCTCTGGAGATGCAGGTGTTGCTCTGTGTGCAATAGAATTGAGTCACTTTCTGCAAAACTTTCCGCCATAAAGGCAGAACATAGCCATCTCTGGAGCAAGTCTGAGTGAGGGCTGGTGCAGGAAGTCACTTCTCCTTTTCCCAAATACACCTTAGGTCCAGTTGGGGGGATGGACTGTAGTTGGCAAGGACGGGAAAAGGGAGAAGGTTTACTTGGCAGTGGGGGGGCCCTGGGGTGGTAACAGTGAGCCCTGTGCAACTCGTTAGGACCAGTACCTCCAAGGTGCAGAATGGAACTTGTTACCTCCCAGGTTACCAGGCCTCTCTCTAGCAAGATGCCTGAGATGAGCTCAGAGTCCCAGGGGAAGGGGAGGATTTGCAAAATATTAATAAGAGGGACTTCAGTGTTAGGGGGATGAAGAAAGTAGTGGGTACAGAAGACCAGGGAGGTAGCATTTTCCAGGGCCTTACAGGGGTACCGGCTAAAAGGAAAACACACAGAGTAGATAGAATAGTCAGGGCGATGGGGGAGGGAAGGGATCAATATCATTGTCCACCTAGGGACAACTGACCTAGCTAGCAGGCTCTTGAGGAAATGATTAATAGTGTTAGGAAGTTAAGAGGGAAACTCGAACTAGCAGCAACCTCAGAAGCCTTCTCTGAGGTCCTGCTAGTTTGGACTGGATGAGAACAGAGGCTTTTGCTGATCACCAGATAAGAGTAGGGACTGCCAAACCAAGTAGGGAAATGGGAAGACTAGGTGGGCTGCATGGTCCTTATCTGCTGACAGATTCTGTGTTTCTATGGTTCACTTGCTTCAACACCTGATTGAAGGAGCAATGCGGGAAGTTCGCTTTGGGTATATGGGAGATTCAGAACAGTCTTAGAGGGATAAAAAGTAGTACAAACAGGATGATCTACATCTCTCAGAAGAGGGGACCAGGATGCTAGGGTGCAGGTTTACAGAGCACATCAAGGTTCTTTCAAATGAGCAGATGGTGGGAAGATCAGTTACTTGTAGGTGTAACTACTTGAATGAGGGAGGCAGGGATAGCTTCCTCCCTGAACTAGTAGATGGGGAGGACAACAAAGAGTAAGCATAGTGGAGACAATTAAAGGGTAACAGAACAAGTTGTAACGCTGGAGCTATGGAGAATTCAGGGAAGGGTGCAGGCACTGTGGAAGATGGACCAAGGAAGGGGCAACTGGAATAATGGGAGACAAAAAGCCAGGACTGAGGAAAGCAACTGACATGGAGAGTTATGTGTGCTAATGCCAGAAGCTGGGTAACAAAACCAGTGACCTGCAGGCAGTGATAAAAGAAACACTCTTTGAGTTGGTGGCAATCATGGAGACATAAGCTATGAAGTACCATGACTTCAATATGACCATTCCAGGGCTGACATTGCTTAGGAGGTATAGGGAGTGTGAAAAGGGAAAGGGATGGCAAATTATTATTATTATTTTTTTTTATTTTAGTCTTTGGTAACCTGGTAAGGCCCACTAGGCACAAGTGCCTGTTTTCAGGGGCGACCTGGGAGCACTCGGTGGTTGAGTGACTTGCTCAGACTCAGAGTCATACAGTATGCAAGTGGAGGTTGTGAGAATCAAACTCAGGTCTGCTCTGCTGGATGTACCAAGCTCATTCACACCTCGTTCCTCTAACCTCTAGGCTATACACACAAGGGAGGGTGTGAAAGTCATGGACAGTGAAGAAGGCAAGTCCATAGAGATAGTGTGGGTTCAGGTAATCACAAATGGGTGGGTGGAGAACATAAGGACTGGAGTGATATGTAGATGTCCATCACAGAACAAGTGGTCTGACAGGAAACTAGAGGACTGAAAAGTATTTATTTATTTACACTTTGGTAACTGGGAAAGGCACACTGAGCCAGGGCTCGTTTACAGGTGCAAGCGAGGGCTCGTTTACAGGTGTGACCAGGGAGAAGGGGATAACAGGAGGAAACAATATACAAAAAAAGAAATGTTGCATAATAAACGACATATAATAATACAGTCAGAGTACAATATACAGTAGTGCAACCCGGGGGAAGGGGATAGCAGGAGGAACAATATACAAAAAAGAAAATGTTGCATAAGAAACGACATATAATCATACAGTCAGAGTACATACAGTAGTGCAGTTCATAAATACAACTGTGCAGTAACAAGAGAGTATTACAAGATAACAAAACAGTAAGGATACTACCAGAGTGCAAATTCTGAAGTGCAGTTCATAAAATAAAACTGTGCAAAATGCAGTTTATGTAGGCTAGAACAGAACTGAAGAAAAGGTCAAGGTGTCTGATTTGCTAGGGTTAGAAAAGTAAAACTGGGAGAGGCTAGGGGCAGTGGCATGAGGCTGCCAATTCACTGTGGAGCAGGCGCTTGGAAGCCAGGAGCGAGGTGGTTAGCTGGAGAGTAGATGAGAGGTGGTTCCACGGAGATGGTAGATGGAAGGGGAGAGCAGCCTGACCTGCCATGCAATGAGGGTGAAAAAGAGAGAAAGAGCGAGTTGCCCTGGAGTGGGGGAGAGGGCTGGCTGGGGATCAGGGATAGAAAGTGATGAGTAGAGGGAGCAGTGGTGAGTGTGGAATGGGTATTCAGTGGTAAAATGGCTAAAGGAATTAAGGAGGGTGTTAAATCTGTCAAGGGAAGAGGTGGGGGCAGTGCCGTAGACAATGTCCGCATAGCCCAGCATGGGGAGGATGGTTTTAGTGACTAATTCTCGACGTACTAAAAGGGAAAGGCAATTCTTATTATGGTTGATTACACCTAGTTTTGGGTGGAGCTTGGCATGCAATGTGTTGATATGGACTGAAAAATCTAGTTTGTTGTCTAGCCATATGCTGAGGCACTTGTATGCAGAACACTTTTCAAGGGGGGAACTTTCACGGGTGGAAAAGACAGTGGGGGACAGGATGGTTGAGAGTTTCTGCCTTGACCCAAAGGTCATGGAGACAGTTTTCTTTATATTTACTTGCAGGTTGTTTGCCTGGAACCAGTTTAGCATGCTGTTGAAATCACTTTGAAGGGGGTCTTCACATCAGGGGGTAAGAATCCTGTAGTATAGATGATTGTGTCATCTGTGTACATGCGGATTTGTGTGTGCAAGCAAACTGAGGGGAGATTATTACTAAATAGGGAGAATAAGATGGGGCCAAGGATGGGATCCTTGGTGGACTCCAGCAAGGATTGGGAGGGAAGAAGATAGGGTGGAGTCTACCTGAACAGACTGGCACCAGTTTGTTAGGTAGGAGCTGAACCTTTTTCTACTGGGGTACCTGTGTGCAGCTTGCGGAACAGGAGGGGGTGGCACACAGCGTCGAATGCTTTTCCAAATCAATAAAAGATGGCAGCAGTGATGTGACCCTGATCCATGTCAGAAAGAATGGTGTCTGTGACACACAGTAAGGAGGAAGTGGTTGAGTGATTCTTCCTGAAACTGGCTTAAAGCGGGGAGAGGGTGTTGGAGGTGGTGAGGAATTCTGAGACCCTAGCGTAGACTAGTGATTCTTGAAGCTTTGCAAGGAAGGGGAGGAGGGAGAGGGCTGATAGTTCCCCGGGCTGGATGGATCTCCGCCATTGTGGAGGGAAATGACCTTAGTAGTTTTCCAAGCCAGGGGGACTTTTCCTGAGGAGAGAGAGATTTAACAGGTGAGTGAGGGGGAGAGCAATTGCGGGGCTGGAAATACAAATAGTCTGAGGTTCAATGCCACCAGGGCTGTTTATGTCTGGGTTTAGAGACAGTGGGGGGGGGCAGGGTCAGAGAGGGACGTAGCAGAGATGTTGTGGGTAGTGCAAGAGAAAAAGTACTTGATTAAGGTGTCTGCCATGGATGCAGAGTCAGTCACCACAGAGCCATCTAATGAAAGGACTGGGGTTGAAGATTGGATTGAGGGATCAATGAGAGAGTAGATGGTCTTCCAGAAATTTTGAGGAGAGCCTTGGGCAGAGTGGAGGAGATTCTTGAAGTAATTAGCTTTGGCTAAGCGTGTGGCCTTTGTGCATTTATTTCTTAAAGACTTACATGACTGGAGGTCGACCGGGGTCAGTGGACTTATTGGAGGCCCATGCTTGGTCACGTAGTTTGCACTGGCCAATTAAGATGGCATTTATCCAGGGGTGGTGGATGCATTTTACACATGCTTTTTTCAGGGGAGCATGAGCGTTACATACTCTGGGGAGGACACTGGTAAAAGCACTGAGAGCTGAATCTACATTTGAGGCTGAAAACACTTGGGACCAGTTAGCAGTAAACAAGTCAAGTAGAAGGGCATTGTTGTCAAGTGCCCTGAGGGAGCGGTGCCATATGTATTTTGGGAGTGCATGGGGGAGACGCACCTTCCTGATGCAGTAAGTCAGGCAATGATTGCTAAATATATTTGGGATGATGCCAGAGGTGATAACATGGTGGGATGAGAGGAGAGTACCCAGTCAAGTAAGGAGTGGTTAGATGAGCGAGTGTTAAGCCATGTTGGTTCCTTTATCAGCTGGGTGAGAGTCAGTAGTTCTATATTGTGCAGAGTAGACTTGGAGGTTGGGGAGAACCAGTATAGATTGAAGTCCCCATGCAGGATTAACTCCCTGGAAGAGGTGTGTGTGTGGTGATGGAGAAGATGCATGTGAACAAAGAGGCCGAGGAGAGTCTAGGGAGGCATACAGCACCCCAATGTATAAGGGGATGGTACTAGGGATAGCAAGCTTGACTATAATAAACTCATGGGAGGAGGTGAGGGACTCTTGCAGGGAGATAGAGCATGAGAAGGACTGGTGGATATAAAGGGTTACCCCACCTCCCCATTTTCTTCTGTCTTCATGGAAAAGGCTGTAATCCAGGAAGGTGAGGTGGGAGTCCAGTACCTCAGAGGACAACCAAGTCTCGGAGATGCAGAGTGTGTCAGGGGAATGCTGAGTTGTTTTGTTAGCTTCGACTTATGCTGATTTCTTGTCCTGATGTGTGAGTGCTTTTTAAACCAGTTTTGCTATATTTTTGTAGTCAAAGTCACGACTTGGCACGCAGTGTATTGGCAACTGCACAATGGGACTATACCTTTTGGATTTACCTAGCAGCAAGATCTTTGTTCGAATGAGGCTTTCATCAAGACTTACTCCATGTGTGGTGAGACTGTTACTGGTTCCTAACCAGAACACTGCTTTTATTGTTGCTTTCATGTTGTACTGTATTTATGTAATAAAGGTAATTTATATTTGAGAAGTTTTCAAAGATCCCTGTCATTACATAAAGTTTAGTGCTGACCCCTTTGAACACAGTTCTCACTGTTTTCATTTAGTTTTGGGGATTTAAAACTACTCCAATCTAAAAATAATTATTTATTTATTTGCTTTTGGTAACCGGGTGAATGCACTAGGCATAGAAATGCCTATTTTCAGTCACGACCCAGGAGAGAGACAATGTGAAATACAAAATGCACATACATGTGACGCAGCACATGGGATAGGTATAGAAAAGCAACATAACACTAAACAATTGACTCAGAGAGTAAATCATACTGGAAAGGTAGAGACAAAATTCCAGTATGAGGCAAAACAGGAATAACATTTAGGTCAAAATACATAAACTTTTGTCAAAACAGAAAGTAAAACAGGCATTGCAAATAAAGGTTACACACAGCAAAGTACAATAAGTGCTAAAATCTGTGGATGTAATGAGAGAGGGAGGGAGGAGAGGAGAGGAGAGAGTGGAGGGGAGGGGAATACAAGTGAGTGGTGAGAGAAATAGAACGAGAGAAAAGTTATATAGAGAGGCGGGGAAGTAGTGTACAAGAGGAAGGTTATTTCTGAAAGAAGGGGTGGGGAGAAGAGAGTGGTCTATGGTGGATTTAAACAGCAATGCAGGAGGTAGCAAAAGGTGGAGCCATTAAGGATAGCTACTGGACTTTAACCTGGGTGAGAGAGGCAGGGTAAGAAGTAGGCTAGGCAAATTATTTGTGTCAGAGCAGTGTGGTAATTGAATGTACTATAAGAAACTGCAGAGTCAGATGCATCTGTTATGGATTTTACATATGGGATGTACCATGTGAAAAACTCCACTGGGGGCAATGATGGGGCATACCATGTAGCAGAACAGTTGGGGTGTAGAAGTTGACAGATTGGTGTCTGCAACCGCACCTGTTCAAATATTAAGAACAGTAAAGCATGGGGAGATGCTGTTAATATGTGATGTCAGCATGCCAGATATGAACTGGAGTTCCCCAACAGCAGTAAATGGTTTCAATCAGCTGCTGGTAGAGGTGTTGCAGGAAGTTATACTGACCCAAAAGATGGTAGGATTCCAACTGTAGTGATAAAAATTTGGGTGTTCAAGAGCTGTGGCAGATTTGTAAACACTGACACCATTCAGAAAAGGTTTAGAACTTTTATTGTGACATAATAAGACAAGCATTTGTCAATGCTGAACGTTCACCATTGGACTATTGCTGTTGTACTGGGTCTTGCTTGTACACATTTTTACTATATATTTACCCAGGAGAGAGCAGATGAGATGCAATATCTAATTTTCAGTGGTGTCCTGCTTTGACACATTGCTCGGTTGTAATTTTCCAGGATAGGGCAGCTATGAGGCAATATCTATTGTTAAGAGGGCTCTCACATTTTGACCCCAAATGTCCAACAGCCTTTTTATGTCTTGAAGTTATGATCAAGAGTAAATTTTAAAATCACATCTAAAAGGTGATTGCCAGCAACTGTGGAAATAAGTCTAAAGGGATTTGAAAAATAAACCTGCCATGTTCAGGAGGTGGGTAACAGGGATATGTTGAACATTGGGGCCAAAATCTGCAAAAAATAAAGTTATGCATAAATGTTGGAACAATTAATTTCCTCATAGCCTATTTGATTTTTCACATTTTTACACCAAATTTTCAATATAGTCTTTTCATGACCACTCCTTCTGAGCATGATAGGTGTAATTTATAAAACAATGGCTGAAATGTCATTTTGTGCTACAAGTGTTAAAACACATTTTGGGTAGGATCAGAGAAATGACAGCTGTCACATTCATGAGGTGGTATAAAAAATGGCTATGTTGAAATGTTGGGGTCAAAATAAAGAAAAGTACCTCAAGCGTGCATTGAAAAATTGCAATGTAAATTCATAACTTTGTTGTTTTCTCATATTTTTACCCCAGATTTTCAACATAGCCTTTTTAGGACCCCACAAAGCCTTGTTATGAGCCCACCTCATGAACAAATGTGGAGAACATTTTCAAATCCCATCCAAAAAAGTGATTTTACCCCACAAGTGTGAAAACACATTTTGGCCAGGATTTGAAAAATGACAGCTGTCGCATTCATGAGGTGCTGTGAAGAAATGGCTATGTTGAAAATTTGTAGTCAAAATATTGAAAACTACCAAAGTTACAAGCCTGCATTCATAAATTTCAATGTAGGCTTATAACGTTGTGTTTTTTTAATATTTGCACTCCAGATTTTCAACAGACAGTAGTCCTCTTATACCACACCTCATGAACAAGGGTGGAGAAAATTTTCAACTCCTACCTAAAAGGTGATTTTGCACAGTGACCACAAAATCACCTTTCAGGACGCAAAAAACACATTTTCACCTGGATTTGTAAAAGGACAGCTGTCACATTCATGAGGTGATATGAAGAAATGGCTATTTTGAAAATCTGGGGTCAAAATATTTAAAACTACCACAGTTATGAGCCTGCAGTTGCAAATTTCAATGTAAACTAATAAAGTTGTTGTTTTTTAATATTTTTACCCCAAATTTTCAACATAGCCTTCTCATGACCCCTCCTCATGAACAAGGGCAGAGAACATTTTCAACCCCTGCCTCAAAGGTGATTTCATGCAGTGACCACAAAACCATCTTTTGGGACAGACTTGCCTAATTTCACTGCCGTTGTTAATGAGGTGGTGTCCCAAAAAAGGCATGTTGAAATGTTGGGGCAGAAATATTTAAAAACTGACCAAGTTATGCCACTAAGTTCAAAACCAGATTGAAATACCTTGAACCGCATATCTGATTTCCTCAGTTCATGGTCCAGTGTTGAAGAGTGAAGACATGTTTGCAGTCGAGAGAGGATTATGGTGTTGGACAACTGGTGGGGAAGTAAGGGCTTAGGGGTGTGTGGAGTGGTGGGTGCTGAGCTGGAAGGTCAGGTGGAAGGACTAATGGTGGTGGTAGCAACAGATATAGATGAACTATTTATTTTTTATAGTGTATGTTAAAAAAAAACTACTAGGGATGGTTTAATTTCAAGTGGTGACACTTGGGGATTGGGCACCCCCAGTGTCAGTGTTATGTGTGTGTGTGGGGGGAGTTTGTGGGGTGATGGGTGCTGAGTGGGAGGGTTGGGTAGGGGGACCAATGGAGGTGGGAGCAACAGACATCAGTGGATGTTTCTCTTTTTACAGCGTATATTTAATAAAAACAATACTAGGGGCTTTCTTTGTTCGTTGCAACACTGGGATATTAGGCACCCCAGTGTTGGTGTTATGTTTAGGGATAGGGTCTGAGAGGGAGGGTCGGGTGGGAGGACTAATGGTGGCAGCAACAGACATCGATGGATGGGTTTTTTACAGGATATATAAAAAAAACTATGAGGGACAGTTTTCCCCTTATTTCAGGTGGAAACACTGGGTATTGCAAATCCCCAATGTCAGTGTTATGTTTGTGTGTGTGTGTGTGTGTGTGTGTGTGTGTGGTGGAGGGATGCTGAGTGGGAAGGTCAGGTGGGGGACCAATAATGGCGGCGGCAGCAACAGACATCAAAGTATGGTTTTCTTTGTCACAGGGTGTAATTCAACCTCAGCAAGCTGATCATCACAGATCGGATGTGCTTGTTGGGGGTTCTATGTCATAACAGCTACTGTCAAAAGGTGATCACTTTTACGGCGACGTCATATCACTGAAAATCAATTTCGGTGATGTGCCCCCCCCGGCACACAGCAAAAGGGCACCGGGGACTTACAATTTTAAATGTTATGCACTCCCCCTTACTATAGGATTCTCAGCTCCAGGGGGGTGCATGTTGGTGGGGTACAAATCCATGAAAAAAAAAAATTGGGGCCGGGTGCAACAAAATGTACCTGTGCCCAGACCCAAACCCAGCACCTTGTGAGCTCCAGCTCTGAACCCACCCACCACACCACACCATGGTGGCAGCTCGGCAACTCATTGTGGCACCACCCCTCAAAAGCCCTCCCTCTCCTCCTACCCCTCGCTGAGCGTGCTCGCCCCCCCCACGCATGTGTCTATATATAGTGACATCCTGTCGCTATATGCGAAAACCCCTGCCATCCGGTTGTCCTCCTTGGTACGTAGCCCTGATGAGATGCACCGCAATTGAGTCACCGTTTTTGTCTGTGCTCAATCGCTGTCACCCATGTCACGGGCTACCCTTGTTGGGCAGCGTAGCTCAAAGGAAAGAGCCGACCCATGATTGGGTAGGCTTTCTCCATTGAACTACATGATGTTTCCGCCCAGCAAGTCAGACCAGTGTCATGATCAGCCTGGCTGATGATTGTTGTGACACTGATGAGCTCCTTGCAGACCACTCTGCATTGGACTGAAAGTGTCACATCCCTCAAAAGCCACTCTCCTAACAAAATGTTCACTGCGCATGCACGCATAGCGAACATAAAAGATGAGTAACTTACAGACAGACTGACTAAGCACTCCAAATACAAGGTCACAGGGAGGCTGGATCAAGCAGCTGCTGTTGTCCTTTTTTTCCTTTTTGAGCTATCTAGCTAGGTAAAGGTTCAAGCCAACATGTATATATTTTTGGCTGGGCTACCTTAGGCAACTCAAGAACAAACTGCTGAAACCATTATTTCTATATTTAGTCATACGTAGCTGTGCGGGCTAATACATCTACAAAAACAAGCATTTGTCAATACTGAATGTTTCCTTGCATGGTTTATGTGACAGGGGTGTATTGCGTTAGTTGAACTTCTGGTGGGAGGAAAAGCCTGCCTGAATTATGTTTTGACAAGCTGTCATATTTTGGACAGCATTTGAATACAGAAGTTTGGTTAATAAGAAGGCTATGTTGAAAATGTGGGGTGCATTGCTGGCCCAGTGGCACTGAGGGTTGAGGCACTGGATGACACACCTCACGCCATACTGGTGACCTGTGTTCGGGAGCGAGCACAGGCCACTGGGAGTCAGCAGGGGAGGAGGAGAAGGATCAAGCATTCCAGGGACAGCTCTCCTTCTCTGGGGAAGGGGGGCAACCAGTTGTCAGTGCACGCCTGGCCCGTAATGGTGGCTGGGGGCTGGCACATCGATGCTGCAGACGTCAAATCAGAGGCGGTGAAGATGCCTGATGGGGTGCATGGCACGGTCGCTGGTTT
Organism: Neoceratodus forsteri; assembly: GCA_016271365.2. Lineage (NCBI taxonomy): Eukaryota > Metazoa > Chordata > Ceratodontiformes > Ceratodontidae > Neoceratodus > Neoceratodus forsteri. The sequence goes on along the minus strand of CM028132.1, from coordinate 1,087,768,070 downwards.
ACTTGCATGCTCCGCCCCTGAAGGGGAGAAACCAGGAGGAAAAAAGCTCACAGCAGATGATGGAGGGAACTTGCAGGTCCCACTCCTGAATAGCCACAGCGCCTGTGGCAGAACATCTGATAACCCCGGCGGAGGGATGCCTTTCCTATCTTCTTCTTTTTCCTACTAAAATATGTCATGCAACAATATCTTCCTATATTATACTTTACCTTTTTTCACCTCAGCGTAGGTTGGCCACCCACATCAGTCTTTTCTATTTCTTACTATATCTTTTTCCTACTGCCTTTATTTCTAGTTTCTGTATATACATCCCTCACCAAGAACTCCCCAAAATAATGCACCTGGCTATGGCCAGCTGGCAAGAATGAAATAAGGTGCATTTATGGCGTGTAATACCAAAATATATAAATTGCCTTTATGTACATAAAGTGCTGGTTGAATAAAGTGCATTTTTTGAAATAAAGTACATAAAGTGCATTTTGTGCATATAATGAGTTTAAAGTGCTGCAATGCTTAATTCAGTTTATAAGCTAAGGTGCCATTCTATGTATATATGGTGCAGGAGCACTGAATTTAAGGTGCCAGAGAAATATAAAGGTGCTTACCAAGTCTAAGCAGAGCCCCATAGCAGAGCGGCTAGATAATGATTATTTTAGCAGGCTGCTGCTCTGCTACAACATAGAAATCAAATGATTTAAAGGGACAGGAACGTTTTTATGTATGGAAATGCTTTACAGATAGAGTAGCCCTCAGAAAAAGGAGAGGGCTGCAAGATAAACTAAACACAATAAATAAATTAAACAAATTAAAGAATAAAGAAACACTGCAGGTCTCTAAAAAAGCCCTATTATGTATAGAGCCCTGAGACATAAATTAAAGCGATAGTGTCCATATACTATAACAATACAGCACATGTATAAATTGAAATACATGTTTTCACTGTTTGCATATAAAGGAAATAGGTGCTGACCTGTTAGCAAGACCTCAGGAAAAGGGATTTCCTATAGGGGGACAGTGGCCTCTAGAGGGCTGTATTTATACTCTGTGAGCTAAAAACTCATTATCTAATAGAGGAGGAGTTTCCCTATTTAGGGGCCATTCTAGAACTAATTGGATGTTATGAGAGGGACTTTCCCATAACATAGACACATAGAAGTTGATGGCAGATTAGGATTGCAAGGCCCATCCAGTCTGCCCATAAGTGGGAGGGCTATATGAGCCCTCCTAAAACACCAAGAGTCAGATTAGCTGCATAGCCAGTCTCACTTACCTGAAGGAAGGTAAGCAGAAGGACCTGTGCCTGAACAGGAATTTATCTCTATCAGCAGGAAAGCCGATCAATTGTTGTGAGATACCTGAAGTAAGGTGAAATAGCTTTAAGCTATTGTTTTCTTGTTCTGTTTTATTTATATGTATTTATTTGTTCTATTTTTGTATAAAATAAAACACACTGCGGGTGTGTTGTACCCTATTACTGTGTCCAGTGTTATCTTTATACTCATGTACCTGTGATAGCACCGAGCCCTGTACTGGATTCGGTCTTGGTGGAGGTGGGCCCCCAGCTGACCCCGCTGAGGGTGGGTTAAGCACTGGGGGTTGCTGGTCAACGTTGTCTGGTGAATGTTGGGGAATGAGGCTGGACTCCCCTCCAGATAGAGAGGGTCGTGGAGGAGGGGTATAAATTGAAAAAAAATGTTGGGTACAAATATTTAAGATTTCTACAGTCACGCGCATGCTTACCAAAATTGCAATGAATGGCCATAACTTTGTCATTTTTTCATATGTTGACCCCAAATGTTGAACATAGTCTTCTTATCACTGCACCTCATGAATCCTGTAGGCAAACATTTTCATAATCATGGGAAAATGACATTCCACTCCACAGGTATGAAAACACATTATGGGCAGGATGTGAAACATGACAGCTGTACTATTCATGAGGCGGTGTGGTAAAATGGCCATATTGAAAATTTGGAGTGAAAATATTGAAAATGACTAAAGTTACGTGTGTGTAGAAATGTTTGAAGGACTGGGTGTAACTCTGCCATTTTTGGAGTTGTTTCACCCAATTTTCAACATGGCTTTTTGGGACACCATCTCATGAAGATTGCCACTATCATTTTGTTCACTCATTTCGAAAGGTGATTTCGCACAGGAACAACGCCATTCTGTGCCACAGGTAAGAGAACACATTTTGGGCAGGATGTAAAACATGACAGCTGTAATGTTCATGAGGAGGTGTGAAAAAATGGCAATGTTGAAAATCTAGAGTGAAAATATTAAAAATTACAAAGTTACGAGCGTGCATAGAAACTACGCAACACATGCTCATAACACAGTCATTTCAGGAATTTTTTGCACCAGATTTTCAACATGGGCTTTTTGGGACCTCTTCTCATGAACACTGGCACTGTCATTTCATTAATCGGTCCTGAAAGGTGATTCCATTTAGCAACCACAAAATCACCTTTCTGGACCGAGTAATGAAATGACAGTGACAGTGTTCATGAGGTGGAGTCCCAAGAACCACATGTAGAAAATTTAGGGTCAAAACTCCTAAATATGGCTTAGATTTCAACATAAGTTGAAAACCCATTTGACAGTCATTATACAGCACTTACCTTGATTCCTCAGTTCACAATTTGGATTTGAAGAGTGCAGATGTGTCCCGGTCCTCAGAAGATCGCACCTGCTGAACTCAGAGGGTAAGTATGGGGTAAGGGGAGGGTGCAGGGAGGAGGGTATGCAGAGGAAGGGTCAAGATGGGAGAGGGGTACAGGGGAGATGATGAAGGACCATTTTCTTTTTTACAGGTTTTAAAAAAACATCAGGGGACAGTTTTCTTTTTTTAACAGGGAAAAAAATGTTTATTTCTGGACACTGGGAGTGGACTCCCCAGTGTCAGGAGGGAGTTTATATAATGCTGACATGGAGATTGGGCACCCTGATGTTGGCACAGGGAATGGAGGGAGTGAGGCAGACAGCACACAGTGGAAGGGAGCGGAAGGGATAATTTGGATGCTGGGGGAACAGAGGGCGCAGGGCAGGCAGCATGCAGTGGAAGGGAGCGGGAGGGATCACTTAGATGCTGGGGGAACAAAGCGGTGGGGCAGGCAGCATGCAGTAGGAGGGAGTGGGAGGGTTTCATTGCATGATGCTGAGTGCAGGGAATGGAGGGAGCAGGGCGGACAGCATTATGTAAATGAAAGGAATGAAGTGCTTTCATTGGAGCGCTTCATTCCTATCAAGTGTGACTGCTTCCCAGCTGTGATATTCCAACCACCGTCACTCTCTGCTTGTGTGGTCATTGGTCTGTCAGGGTTGAGCCCACTGTAGAGTACTCTGCATTGGACTCATCCCTGACACACTTCTCAAATATTATTCTACCACAAGTTGTTTCTTGTGAAAGCACAAGGAAACATAACCTAAGCAAAGGCCGTAACAATAATCCCTTTATCAGATGTTCAGGCAGTCATGTACTCAGTGGTTAGTTATTTTACAGACTTTATCACAGTAATTTTCCAAGTGGCAGAGGCTATTGAAATTGTTATTATTTTTGTTAACAACCCTCTTCTTCAGAGCCTTCAGGCAGAATCCAAAGTAATATATATATGTACATATTTACATATATACAAGTAAATGCAACAAAGCAGGTCCAGCAATAATTTCCATTATGAGCCAAAGATTGATTTTCATAAGTTTTCAAGTAGGCATACAGTAGTATGACAAGTGTCCACAATACAGTAGGCACATTATCAATTTTCATTGCAGTCTACAAGTAGCTAGTATCATATCATTACACAACCTTGACATACTCCTCATGTACAGGGATAGTTTAAGGGAGATCATGCCCAGGGCCCAGTGTTTTCTGTGAATCTGCAGTTGCAGAAGTGGCCGCAGAAATCTAGGCTGACCAGAGAAATCAGTGCTTGCCGCAGAAATCAGGAAAACCGGCCACTCAGCCACAGAAATGCTAGCTATGCTATGCAATCACACAAGGCAAGGGCATAGCTATTGATGTGTTAAGTATGCCATGGCACACATGCCCATTAGAAGGGGCAGCAAACTGATGCTATTACAAAGCTGAAAAGCTAGTGGCTGCATGGCATCTTGACTCATGCTGGCTCCTGTTACATAACTCCTTCCAGCCAGTATCATGTGTGTGTGGGTGGGGCGGGGGGCGCGACTGATGCAATAGTAGCAGAGCTTGATTATGTCCACGGCAGTTATGATTTGCTGCTGTATGGGTGCGAGCAGCTCAGCCATGTTAATTTGTCATTATGAGACTGCTCATGGTGCATGCTGAATCCTTGGAAGATGAATTTGGAAGGAAGAACTGGAAGGCAAGCTGTAGTCAAGAAGTGAGAAGATTCAGTGGTGCCCATGGAGGTGGAACTAATCTCAGTGTGGTGACAGGTATCGGAGGAGGAGCTGATTGCAGAAACATTGGTCTGGCAGCAGACTGAGCAGATGACTCAGTCCCCAGTGATGGATATCTATTACAGTTTTGATCTGTGGGCTGCAGTTCTGTACCTGCAAGTGTGAGAGTAATTTCTTAGAAAATCTGAACCTGCAGCCTAAGTGGCAGCATCAAGCTCAGTTCTTAAGGAGGGTCAAGTTGCCCAGCTGCAGCAGAGTTGGGGACCAGGGTATACTAGAACTGGAGCAAACAGGTGTGGAAAACAATTGGAATGGAGAGTTTGATTGCTGCTATATGTAAGTGAGATGAGGGTCACTGACTGAAGAACACCACCACCCCCCTGAGTTGTGAGCAGAAGAGAACATGCTAACCAAGGTTACTCCAGCTTAATAAGAATGACTTGATGGCATTTTTTACTGTGTCCCCCAAAAGACAAGCATTTGTCAATGCCGAATATTGGCTTGCTGGCATTGGCATTGGTAGTGCAGGAGTTAGAGAGATGCATAATAGGAATGGCAGTGAAGTATTGAACTGATGCCAACCCACCCCCACCCTGCAGAGACTGACAGGCATTGGTGTGTCCCTTTCAGTGTTTGGTAGTGAAGTGCGGGAAAACATTTTGGGCAGGATGTGAAAAATGACAGCTGTACAGTTCATAAGGAGGTGTAAAAAAATGCCACTGCTGAAAATGTGGCATGTAAATATAGCAAATTTGCGAAGTTACAAGGGTGCGTGAGAAATATGCAACGCATGCTTGCAACACTGCCATTTTATGGGCGGTCGGCACCAAATTTTCAACATAGGCATTTTAGCACCTCTGCTCATGTACAGTGTCACTGTTATTTCCTCAAAGTGTCCCAAGAAGTGATTTCACACAGTGACCACGTTATTCTGAACCGGAAGCGCGGAAACACATTTTGGGCAGGATATGTGAAATGACGGCTATACTGTTCATCAAGAGGTGTGGAAAAATGGCAATGGTGAAAATCCAGAATAAAATATCACAAATGCACGACAGTACAAGCGTGCATGCAATCTGTCAATGCACGCTCATAACACAGTCATTTTATGGAGTTTCATCACCAAATTTTCAACATAGGCATTTTAGGACCTCTGCTCATGAACTGTGTCACTGTCATTTTCATATTCTGGCACAAACACTGATTTCCCACAGCGACTGCACTATTGTGCGCCGGAAGTGCGGAAACAGATTTTGGGCAGGATGTGGAAAATGACAGCTGTACTGTTCACAGGGAAGTATACAAAAATGACAATGCTGAAAATCCGGCATTAAAATATTGCGAATGTGCGAAGTTACGAGCCTGCGTAGCAATTGCACAATGCACTCTCATAAAACAGGCATTTGTTGGATTTTTTTCACCAAATTTGGAACATAGGCTTTTTGAGAGGCCACCTCATGAACACTGGCACTGTCATTTCATTAATGGGTCCCGAAAGGTGATTTTGCGCAGTGACTGCGAAATCACCTTTTGAGGCCAATTAACGCCATGACAGGGATAGAATTCATGAGGAGGGGCCCCAAAAACCACATGTTGAAAATTTGGTGCCAAAATTCCAACAAATGCCTGAGATATGCAGCAAAGTTGAAAAAACCCTATTCATTCCATTATACAGCTTACCAGCATTTCCTCATTTCACAGTCGGCTTTGAAGAGTGCAGACGTGTTCCCGGCCAACCGAAGATCGTCGCGTCAGACTCCGGAGGTAAGTATGGGGTGGGGGTGTGTGGGGAGGCAGGGTGCGCGTGGGAGGGTGCGGGTGGGGGCAGGAGACTATGAGGGACCATTTATTGTTACAGGTAATTTAAAAATTACATTGCGCGTGACAGTTTTTTTTCTGGGAACTTGGCACCCTGGGTGGGCTCCAGCGGCCACCTAACTGTTTTTTGGGGGTACTGCAGCCGACGGGGATTGGGCACCCCATCGGCAGACAATGGGGTGAAGTTATGCCGCCAGTGATTGGGGCACCCCATCGCACAATGACAGCCGAGAGGGGAGAGGCAAGAGCTGGTGATTGGGCACCCCTGGCATATAAGAAATGCGGAAGGGGGCTGATTTATGCCGATAGGAGTGGCCCCATCGCACACAATGAAAGCGGGAGGGGGGAGGCAAGAACCGGGGATTGGGCACCCCCTCGGCATAGGGAAATGAGGGGGTGCTCTATGCTGATGTGGAATGGGCCCCCATCGACAAATTTTCCGGCCACAGAAAGCAGGCTGGGGGACTGGGCACCCCAAAGTTGGCAGTTAGGCGGCTGCCCGCCATGCTGCTAATGTGGCAGCAAGTAGGAAGGGTCCGCTGTGTCTGACGAGCTTTGCTCGGATTGCAGTGGACCTTTCCTTAGATGTGCTTGCCACATTAGCATGCATGGTGTGGCGCAGGCATGCAGGCTGATTGGGGAATGAGGAATACAGCTACTGATGCGTACCCTGCATTCGCCCAACAGTGGCCGCGCCCCCAAATCTGCACTGTCCCAAGATGTTGACTTGCGCGCAAGCGCGGCAAGCCAACATAAAAAATCAGGAGTCAACAAATCCTATAGACACTGCACGTTACACCCTCCTTCACTATTATAGGAAGACAATTCCCCCCACCCCAAAACACAATTTGTACACTGCGCTAACATGTTTGTTGCAAGGCAGTTGAGTATTCTAGTTTACAAAAATAATAATTTAAAAGAACATTAATCAAAATCAGAAAAAAATGGCCTTCAAGTTGGAGTCTCTCTTTATATCTGCTAACTGTAAATATAAACCAGAAGAAATCCAAGCAGGTTTTGCCTTCTGTGTAGTTTTAGCTAAGTGTGTATGTCCTCCTCTGATTATAACCTAGGAGAACAGCAAAGGCCACCAATTTCTAGAAGAACAGATGAGCCTTCAAATTCGGGTTGGGAGGGAAAATTCATTAAAAGAGAACACTGATGCCTGTTGCTGTTCCAGGTTTGGGTTACTGCTGTTTAATATTTGTGATAAGAAGACTACATACTGTTAAATGACCTGCTGTTCCACTTTCAGTGTAGCAGAGTGGTTGCATGAAGGCAGTCAAAGGGTTAACTAAGACTTAATCCCTTTGAAGGTATGCTGTTTAGCCACAATTTATCTGCCGCAGAATAGCCACAGAATCAGCAATTGTTCTGCTGTAGAAAGTATGAGGTCCTGCCACAGAATGTAGGACCACTTTGCCGCAGTAAACTCGGGGCCCTGATCATGCCACAGGACCTGCTAGGAAACAATGATCACCTACTCAGGTGGTTTACCATCATATCAGAAGCTTAGAGGAAGAAGTCGCAGACAAATGTCCTGGGGCCAGATTTTTAAAAGGTGGCATAGGGCTTCCATCAAGCTCTATACCGCCACACTTAGGTTTTGGCAGTGCACTGAACCCTTTCACTGCCACTGCGCCCAGTTTTACAATCTCAGGCGCAGTTGCAATGGTTCGTAGGATTTACAGCAGCTTATGCCACATATCTGGGTCAAGCTCTGTGAAGAAGGTCCTCAGGAGTGCCGCAAGGTAGACCACAAAAAGTTGGTCTAGCTTGCGGCAATTGCTTCATGGGATAGAAAATCCAGATTGCTGACGGGTAAATGCTGCAAGCTCCATGTGCCATATATACAGAGCACCAGAGGCATGCGGCATTCACAATCTTTGGAAAATCTGGCCTCTGGACTTCAGGAGGTGGGACCCTGACAGGATGAAAGAGTTATTGCAGGAGAAGCTAGAATGTGTAGGGGGAGTAAAAAAGAGATTGGAATTTATAAATGATATAATATTGGATTTTATGAATCACTGTGTCTGACCGATATAGACAGAAACCACAATGGTTGACGCTGGGAGGTAGAAGAGGTTGTTTCTACAGTACATGCACTTGCTCCCTGCCAATCAAACAACATCTGGCTGAGGTGGTGTGTGAAGGGTCTGTGCAAGTTGTTGACTGCAGAGCTGCCTGCAGACAAGGAAGTTTAGTGAATCAAGGGCTAATGGGTGGGGGTGGTGGGTGCTTAGTGGAAAGGTGAGGGATGGGGGTGTGGTGTATGACTGGGGATCAGACAGGAGGGGGTACCACTGGACTACCAAAAAGTTTTCTATTCAATTGAGGATTTGGGCAGTAGACCACTAGACTACTAGGTGTAAGCCCCCCCAATGTGGTTTATAGTTCTTCAAGAGGGCTAGGATATCCTATATGCCCTGGGAGGACTGAGTCAGCTTGTCTGACTGCCACTGTGGGGGAGGGTAGGAGCCAGATTTGGGATATAAAGGAGACAGGGTTTTGGCAGGAGATGGAGGATGAGGAAGAGAGAGGAGGATGGGCTTCCAGGGAAACATCCGGGAAGTTTTGACCTGAGTGGTGGATAGCCAAGAAAAGCCTAGATAGTGGCAGTGGCCATGTATAAAGGCACCCCTGCAGGGAGGGAGCCCCTCCTCATAATGAGACAAAGTGCCAGACAAAATAGTTGGAGGTCATTCTGGGAGCCCACGTATGGGCAAATCCGCTTTCTGGAGATGTGAAGTGATAAGCACTACCTGCGTCTTGGCTGTTACCAGTGGACTATGAGCTGGATGTAAAATTACAGTTGAGAGGAGCGACCGTCTGATGTGCGGTTTGGGCTGCATGTCAGAGACTCTGAGTATGTACCTGTGTGGGGCTGTCAAATGCCCCTGATTAATTTCAGTTGTGCTCAGGAAGGAGGGACCCAGTGAAAGTGCTTCTTCACAAAGTCAAATAGGGAACTATGTTAAGCCCAGTGAGAATTACTCACTAAATGTGCTTCTTCACGAAACCGAATAGTGAACTATGAGAAACCCTGCAAGGTGAATGGAGACGTGGGGATCAACTCTGTGATGGCCAAGATTATAAACTGTGCTGGCTGATACTAAACTTCTAGGGATGTAAGATCTCTTTAAATAAAGCATCCTATGTTTGAAGTTATCCGTGTGGTTGGACATCAAGTTTATTATATCTCCAAGTTGCTACGCCATTTTGATTCCATAGCCTAACCAGCCCTGCGTGGACTAGTGGACACCCAGAGTTCAACCCCAGCTCAGGTATGTTCTGGATTTGCTATTTTCTGAATGTGAGACCCCTCCCAGGTGAGCATAACATAAGTAGTATGCCCCTAAACATGCTAGAAGGGGACCCTTACACAGGGGAATTCCCAACATTATCTTAGGGATTGGTGATGGGGATCACTCAACTATAAGGGCCCAGTAAGGTACGGTATTATCTCTGGGAATGGAGATACTACTAGACTACCTGGGATAATTATGACATTATCTCAGGGATGGGTGGCCACTAGCCTACCAAGGACTGCTTAACTAGGGATCTGGTGAGGGTTGAGCAATGGACATGGCTCTGCAAATTGCCTCTGTGTATTCGTGTGTGGGGGCATTGTACAGAGCTGATAATGGCCATATATGGAAATGTACAGTACATGGACATGCAAAGGGACTCTTAGCACCTGGCATGCCATATGGGGTTATTAGCATGCTGGCCACTTAATATGGCTACCAGGAGCAAAGGTACTACCCTGTTTGGAAGTGCTATCTTTCTTTGCTCCTGGGAGCCTGTTGCCAGCAGGGAGCTGTGTTACTGCTGAGCATATGCACTCTGCGCAGCACTTGTACAGCCCCGTATTTATACAGGCAGTGTATACCGGACAGGGTGCACTGCCTGTATGAATGTGGCACTTTGATGGCCATGGGTTATTATGCACTTTCTGCATATTTGGTCTACAAAATATCCCAGATAATGCAATACTTTACTGTGTTTTTCAAAACAGCATCACACATGTTGTCATGGGAACCACTATGTCATAAACAAAGGCACTATGATGTTAGTTGGGGTAAGTCAGCTGCTTTTTATACACACATCTTAGACAGGCAATCAAAATGTGGTATAAACCCTTAAAGGTAGAAGAAGTGCATTCCGTAGGAAATTGTAATAGCTAAAACATTCTGTTTATGAAAGTGCATGCAGCAGTATCCAGACACAGAGTACCATCTGGTGGAGAAATGTGTGGTTGCAACATGTAAAGAACAAGAGACCACAGTCTAACTGCTGACTAACAGAAAGTTTTCTTTAAACTGAGTGGTTAGATTTACTCTACATTGATTTCAGCAAGGCAGTCAACCCAGTGCCACATGGAAGGTTGTTGATGAAGCTACAGGATCTAGGTGTGATGAAAGGCATAGTTAGATGGGTGTGTAGTTAGTTAGAGGGGAGGCAGCAGAGGATAGTGGTAAATGGAGTAAAATCAAGGGGCAGAGAGGATACAAGTGGTGTGCCACAGGATTCAGTCCTGAGTTCAATCATTTTCAATGTGTTCATCAGCAATACAGAAGAAGAATTCAGGGCAAGATGTGTCTCTTAATCTCAGTGGTAGGGTAGAGAGCGAGAAGGGGGTAAGGGAGTTGCAGAGAGACCTACAAAGGTTGGAGTGGTGATCCAAGAACCCCAGAACTGAATACTGAATTGGAGGGGTTAATCTGGACATTACTACTGAGGAAAGGGATCTAAAGGTCACCACAAGTCACTCCCTTATACAATCTTGTAATTTTAACAAGGCGTACAGTAAGACAACCAGGATGTTGGTGTGTACAGTATAGGGGATTTGACAGCAGCAGAAAGGCTGTATTACTATCACTCTATAGAGCACTGATAATGCTACCCCTGGGAATCTGTGCTCAGTTTTGGAGCCCTCACTTGAGGAAAGACAGGGACAGGCTATAGACACTGCAGCACAGAGTAACAAAAATGATTTGGGGCCTGCAGGACTGATCATACAAGGATCTGCTGGTATACTGTGATGTGCTCGACCGCAATTAAGCGACACCCGAAAGGTCGACTCAATTGTGGCACATGGCACAGCGGCCACTGGGCAGCTACAGTGACTGGATGGGGTGGGTTGGTGACCGCAGTGACAGGAAGTCGCTATAGGCATGTGCACGGGGGTGGGTGGGAGCGAGCACGCTACAGGTACACGCACGGGGGGAAGCAAGCATGCTCGGCGAGGGGTGGGAGAAGATTTGATGGGCGCTGCTGCAGTAGGCTGCTGAGCTGGCCCCATGGTGTAGCGGGTCAGCTCGTGGCTTTGGAGGCTAGGGTGCTGAGTTTGGGTCCGGGCGCAGGTTCATTTTGTTGCGCCCAGCCCCAATTGTTTTTTTACATTTGGCCCCTTCCCAACATGCACCCCCCTGGAGTTGAGAATCCTTAAGTAGGGGGTTGGGGGGGCACATAAATGTAAAGAATGCAAGTTTCTGGTGCTATTTTGTTGCGTGCCGGGGAGTCAGAGCACCAAAATTTATTTTCAGCGCTCTGACTTTCGCCGTAATGGCAATCGCCCTTAGGCAGTCACCATTATCACATAGAACCAGATCTGCTTAGGGCACTAAATATGTACTTACTAGAGGCCAGAAGGGAGAAGGACTGTATAACAGGAACTGGGAGGAACTATTCAACAGGAATTGTGAATCTAGAATCTAGAACATGGGACATAAGTGGCAAGCAAGTAGACAGGAAATTCAGGAGGGATGTGAGGATGTTCTTTTTTAGGGAGAGAGTGGTTGAGCCATGGAACAGCCTGCCAGCTGAGGTGTCATAGAATCATAGAAACTTGGTAGTAGAAAAGGACCAAATCGGCCCATCTAGTCTGCCCTTTAACCCCACTTACTCATCCCCCTTCCCCCTGCCCCCACTTCTCATCCCCATATGTCTGTCCCATGCCCTCTTGAATCCCTCCACCATTTCAGCCCCCACCATCTCCTCTGGCAGTTTGTTCCAGGCCTCCACCACCCTCTCCATGAAGAAACGCCCCCTCACATTGCCTCTGTATCTTCCTCCCTGCAGTCTTAGTCTATCCCCTCTAGTTATAGCCCCCTTATTCCTTTTAGGTAAACACCCCTCCTTTACTTTGTTGATCCCCTTCACATACGTAAAACTTTCAGTCATGTCCCCTGTCTGCCTTCTAGTTGCCAGAGTATACAGATCCAGTTCCGTACACCTCTGCTCGCATGTCTTCCCCTACATACCTTGCACCATCCTGGTTGCCCTTCTCTGAACCCTCTCCATCCCGTGTATGTCCTTTTGTAGGTGCGGTCTCCAGAAATGAACTCTGTACACCAGGTGCGGCCTCACCATGGCTTTGTAGAGTGGCATCAGTACCTCCCTTCTTCTGCTAGTAATGCCCCTGCTAATGCATGCCAGCATTCCAGTGGTCTTACCCACTGCCTTGCTACATTGGTTATCTACCTTAAGTTTGCTTGATACTATAATCACCAGATCCCTCCCCTGCTCTGTTTCTTTGATGCCCTCCCCTCCAAGGGTGTATCTTGTTTATGGATTTCTATGCCCCAAGTGCATTACATCACACTTTTTGGCATTGAATTTCAGTTGCCAAGTCTTAGATCACCCCTCAAGAATCTTCAGATCCTGCCTCATGTCCTCCACCCCCTGGGGTGTCCACCCTATTGCAGATTTTCATATCATCAGCAAATAGGCACACCCTCCCCCTTAGTTCTTCTGCTATAGCAATGATGTAAATATTAAAAAGTAGGGGTCCCAGTATTGACCTTTGGGGCACCCCACTCATCACACCCCCCAACCTGGAGTGCACCCCATTTACCAGAACTCTATGGCTACTGCCTGCCAACCAGTTTTCCACCCACTTGGTTATTTTCCCACCCACCCCTACACTTTCCAGCTTACTCACCAGCCTTCTGTGAGGGACACTGTTGAAAACCTTACTGAAGTCCAGATAGACCACGTCCACAGCCCCTCCCTGATTGACCACCTATGTTACCCAACCGAAGAACTCAAACAAGTTCATCTGGCATGACCTCCCCTTCGTGAAGCCATGCTGTCTGTCATCATGCAAGCCACAATCCTCCAGGTATTCCACCACCCTCTCCTTTATCAGTGCCTCCATTACCTTCCCTAACACAGAGGTGAGGCTGACCGGGTGATAGTTCTCCGTCACCTTCTTACTGTCCCCCTTGTGCAGTGGCACCATGTCCATCCTCTTCCAGTCCCCTGGCACCCTCTCCAAATCCAGAGACAAGTTGAATAGCCTCATCAGTGGGGTAGCCAACTTCTTTCTCAGTTCCCAGAATATCCTTGGGTGCAATCCATCTGACCCCATTGCCTTGTCCAACTTCAACCTGCCTAGTTCCTTCCTAACTCTTTCTACACTGAAGGGGCTCAGATCCACCCTTTTGTCTTCCCTCCCTCCCCTAAGCTTGGGTCCCCTGCCCTCTTCCTCGTCTGTACTGTAAATACTGAGCAAAAGTACTTATTCAGCACCTCTGCCTTTTCACAGTCCCCTTCCAGTTGTATTCCTCCCTTCCCCCTCAGCCATGCAATCCCCTGCCTTACCTTCCTTCTTTCCCCACATATATAAAAAATGTTTTGTCTCCCCCTTTCGTCTGCTTAGCTATTCTCTCCTTAGTATCCACGTTTGCTCTAATAATCTTATGCCCTCCTAGTCTCTTCTTTTCCTTATAAGTCTCTCTATCCTCCTCTCTTTGTGTCCTTATATTTTCTGAAAGCCCTTCTCCTTCTCCTCCTCCTGTCCCTGACTGCTCACACCATCTCCCTTGTAAACCAAAGTGGTCTCCTCCTTTCTTGTTCTTCCTTACCTTCTTTACGCACATTTCCATGACTTTCAGTACACCTCTTCTAATAGTTTTCATAACTCCTCCACTTACCCTATATTTTCTGTTCCAGCTATTGCTCCCCTCACTATCCTCATCCTGTTGAAGTCCATGCTCCTGAAGTCCATAACAGTTGTGCCAGTCCAGTTTGACTCCCTCCCTCCCTGACCTTACCCTGAACCTTACAGTCCTGTGATCACTGGTGCCCAGTCCATCTCCCACCTCTACCTCCTCCACACTCTTCCTGTTTGTGAGGACTATGTCCAGCAGGTTGTTTCCACTTGTTGGTTCCCTAACCAGCTGCTGCAATTATTCACCCTGTAGCACCACTAATATCTCCCTGCTCCTAGCTGATGCTGCATCTGGGATGGCCCTGTCCACATCTGGGAGGTTTAGATCCCCCACCAGGAGAAGGCCCGCTATGAGGGCCATCCATGTCACTGCCTGTGTAAGCTGTCTATCCCCTTCTTCCCCTGTATATAGGAGGTCTGTGTTATGTGTAGTACAGCTTTAAGAAATGTTAGACAATGCAGTTTTAAGAAATATACTTCCTGTGAGCCTGTGAATCTTCCTGTGTGTGTTGAGATAATTTTTCCCCCTTGTGTCTGAGCTGAATAGAAATAAACAAAGAAGGCCTAAATTTCTGTGGTGCATGTTTTCCTTATTACCAAGACTCTGATGTATTTAAGGTACTTATTTTTGGCCACCAAATACAACAAACTGGTGACAAGGATAGTGAAAATGTTCATAGCTCCAGCTTACTGTATTGCAGCATTTTGTGACTTTCTGCATTGGAGGCAAGTAAGCAACTTGGAACCATGCTATATCATGGAAACATCAGCCAGCTTTGAGATTTTTACAGGAACAGACTGGGATACATGGTCCAGATGGTTTGATTAGTGGTTATTACTTAATCCTACCATACAATCTGCAAATCTTGAACAGGGTAAGTTTATTCAAGCTGCTTTTTGTACTTTCTTGGGGAGTAAAACCTTTAAACTTTTATGCAGTCTGTGTGCACCAGACCGACGGGAGGATTTGTCATATCAAGAGCTAAAGGCTGAATTGAATGCACAATGCAGTTTAACAACTTTCCCAAGGGCTGAATGTTATAAATTTTACAGTTACCAGCAAAAACCAGGTCAGTCATTACAATCTTATTTGACTGAGATCAAATGCTTAGCTCTTACGTGTGAGTGGAGCAGGGAGCATCTTGAATCTAATTTAGCTGAAAAGTTTGTTATGGGGTTGAATAAGGAACATTGTGTTCAGCAATTACTCTCTGTAAGTGTCAAGAAATCTGCTGATGAACTTATACAGATGGCACTAATGTAGAAGGATGTAGAAAATGAAGCACATGCTAAGATGAACACTAAAAATGAGGTACAAGTAACTACAGTAAACCCAAATTGAAACAGCTCAAACCTAAGTCTAAAACACTGTTTCCAAAGAAAAATACAACCACTCCACCCAAACTGAATAACCAGTACAAATGTGCATCATGGGGGTCTTCTTCAGCATAGCAGGGACCAGTGCAAATTCAGAGAAGTTCAGCATCATGCCTGTAAATGTCAGGGTCATATGGCTAAGATTTGCAGAAGCAGGAGAACTGCAGTGATCAGTTCAGAGAGCAGATACAGTGCAGTGGTTTCTATTGCAGCACAAATGCAGACTAAAGATTTTCCTCTTTTCTATGTGTTACTTCAATTGCCACAACTGAGGCATCAGTTGCGTTTAATGGTAGACTCTGTTTTCCCAATTACTTTTATTAACCATCAAACATGGTCTGATCTGGATAAGCCCCCATTGTCTCCTTGTAATAAGTTGCTGCGTGCATTTGAAGGGCAATCAATTCAGCCGCTGGGCTCATTTACCTTTTTAGTACGTAGGACTGATTCTCCTAGTATACCTTTAACTTTTCTGGTTTCGTAAAAAGGGTGTCCACATTTTGGGCAGAGATGCTCAGGTTCTTCTAAACATTCTTACAGATCCAGCAGATTTTGGCCTACTTGCTGCTGTCCAGATACCACAAAGCAGTAACTCACCTAAGCTTGGGGAAATTTTAGACATGTATCCAGAGCTGTGGAAAGGCCTGGGATGTTGCACAGCAGCTAAAACCAAGCTAGTTACAAAACCTAATGCAGTCCCTAAGTTTTGTAAACCACAGAAACTTCCTTTTGCCTTAAAACCAGTGGTTGGGGCACAATTGGACCGACCGGAAAAAGCAGGTGTGCTGGAAAAGGTTTCAAGTTCAGATTGGGCTACTCCAACTGTGGTGGTATCTAAATCAGGTGGTAAGGTTTGAATATGTGGAGATTTTAAGGTAACACTTAATCCAGTACTTAGCACAGATGTATTTCCTTTACCCTTACCTGAGGAACTTTTCATAGACTGAATGGTGGTGTGGGGTTCTCTAAACTGGACCTCACTGATGCATACCTTCAAGTGGAGTTGCATACAGAGGGTGGGATATTCAAAGGGGTTGCACATGGTGCAACAGTGTTACACCATGCACAACCCACTGATGTGCCCTGGTGTGATATTCAGAGGGGTTTGTTGTGCTGTGCAATTCCTGATGCATCGTGGTGCGCCAGTAATGTATGTGGCACAAGTGCGGGGGGCGTGCCCATGCATATGTGGCACATCCCGCTATTCAGCCCGGGATGTGCTGTGCATATGCAGGCACAAACCCGCCTTGCACTGCACAGAGGGGTGCAAAGATGTGCCTGTAAAAAGCAGGAATATTTTGGGGGACACCCACAGGTGGGCTGCCGTATTGCTGGGCGCCTGCTATGGGTGGTCACCCAACCTCCCCAGACACAGGCTGGGCATTGTGCCCCCCCCACCCAATCATGGATATTGAAAAATAATATCCCTGGTGGTCCAGTGGACCCTTCCCCATCGTCCAGTCATGGGCATAATGAAAATAAATCCCTGGTGGTTCAGTGGACCTGCTCCCCTGCCTGATCACAGGCATACATTGAAATTGAATTCCACAGTGGTCCAGTAGACCCGATCCCCTGCCCAATAGTGGGCATATGAATAGATAAATTCCCTGGTGGTCCAGCGGTACCCCATCCCACCACCCACTGAGACCCGCCACCCAGTCCCCCAATCAGCGATGGGCGGCAACTCCCCACACAAGCTGCCTGGCCACCCACTGACTGACAGAGTACAGTACGTCTGTACACCTATTGGTCCACTTCATGGCCAATGGGCGTGTAGACCATACTATACTACACAGTCCTATAATGTGAGTACATTCACAGTTCGGGATGTGTAGTACAGTATGGTCTGCTCGCCTATTGGCTCCACGAGGACCAATAGGTGTACAGCCGCACTGTACACCATCAGTCGGCAGGCAGCCAGGTGGCTTGCGGATGGGGAGCTGCTGCCCACTGCTGACCGGGGCTGGGTGGCAGGTCTCAGTGGGCGGGGTGGGTACCAATACCAAATACCAGGGAATTTATTTATTCATATGCCCACTATCAGGCAGGGATCGGGTCCACTGGACCACCAGGGAATTTATTTATTCATATGCGCGTGATTGGGCAGGGAGAAGGTCCACTGAATTACCAGGGATGTATTCTTATTACGCCTGCGATCGGGTGATGGGGTGCGTTGCCTGCTGAGGGGCAGGGGGCGTCAGTCCCTGACGGCTGCAGCCTGGCAGGACACTAGGCTCAAGTCACCAGGGATCAGTGCATCGCATGCAAATAGGGCCATAATGACATGCAAATGACCCCATTTGTGCCTTGCATGCATTATGCCCTCATTTGCATGCCCAGTGCTGAATAACCTGGTTGCTGCGCCTAGCGCAATCGCACTTGCACTGGCGCATCCCCCTGCTCATCACCTGCCACTTGCACTGGCGCAGTGCCACTGCACCGTGCACAGTGCGGGCACCCCCAGTGCCATATTCAATGGTGCTGAGCCATGGCGCAGCACCGCTGAATATCACCTGGACTATGCCCTGGCTCAACTCAGTTGTGCTGCACCCAGGCTTGCACCCCTGCCTGGCGCAGTCTGAATATCCCACTCAGACTCTCAGAAACTGGTAGTGATTAATACACACCAAGAACTGTAGAAGTACAAATGGTTATGTTTTGGCCTTAGTTCCGTGCCTGCTATTTTTCAAAAAGTGATTGAGCAAACGGTGGGTGATATACCAGGTGTTGCTTGTTATTTGGATGACATCATTGTCATGGGCAAGGCAGAAGCAGAACATTTACCTAACTTACAAACGACTTTAGAGAGATTGCAACAGAGTGGATTCAGATTCAGGAGATAAAATGCCACATACTTAGGTCACACTATTGACAAAGATGGAATTCTTCCAAATGATGAAAAGGTGGAAGCCATTGTGCACGTGCCTGAACCACAGAATGTTTCAGAGTTGCACTAATTCTTGGGAATGGTGTACTACTATGACCATTTCATACTTGGCTTAGCCACTAAATATGCTATCCTAAATGAACTGTTACACAAGGGTACTCCGTGGAAGTGGACCAAGGGCCACAGTAAGGAAGTTCAAGCCATCAAGCTCTCTAACTGATGTGAATAATTTCATTATGACCCTAACTTACCTATCACATTGGCCTGTGATGCTAGTCCTCTGGGTATAGGAGCTGTCCTTTTCCATACAGATCCAGAAGGAGTGGAGAACCCGATAGCCCATGCTTCATGCAAACTCACTACAGCTGAAAGGAATTATGCCCAGATTCAGAAGGAAGCATTAGCAGTTGTGTTTGGAGTTCAGAAATGTCGTCAATACTTACTAGGTCGCAAGTTTCACCTGAAGACTGATGACAAGCCATTAGTGACAATTTTCAGTCCAGAAAAAGGAATTCCAGAGACAGCTGCTAGCTGACTTCAGTGATGGGCATTAATTGTGTCTGCCTATAATTTTGAGGTCACATACCGACCAACTGATCAGCATGGAAATGCGGATGACTTGTCGAGGTTACCAATATCTAGAGAAATGGAGTTCGATATGGGACTTAAAGAGGAGCCATTAGTATGCCAGGTGGGGCCAGACAATTTTTCCAGTGCAATTCAAAGATATGGAGGACTGTACTGTTGTGTGTGCAATGGAGCTACAACAGTTAGGTCAGCTTCCAGTACTAGCCAAGGACATTTCAAAAGCAACTAGTCAAGATGTAATTTTGAAACAAGTGTATCAGTATACACTTGATGGTTGGTCACAAGGCACTACTTGTTCAGCTGAACTACAACCTTACTATACAAAGATACAGCAATTGTCCTTTGCTGAGGGGTGTCTTCTATGGGGATCGTGTGTCATAGTAGCCCAATGTTATCACTCAAATGTGTCAACTCTTGCACGCAGGCCATCTAGGCATTGCTAAAATCAAATCCCTGGCCAGGCTTCATGTATGGTGGCCTTTCATTGACTGAGACACATGCCAGGTTGTGCAAAGATGTGAAGGTCATGCTGTATTGATAGGAAATCTGACAAGAGCTCCAGTTCACCATACTTATTTTCAGCCACCAAATACAACAGTCTGTATACCACCCCCATCTGCTAGGTGGTAGATGACAAGACCATTGATGGCTTCAGATGTGGTTGGGACAAAGTTAGGTGTTTACTAGTCACCCAGCAAGTCAGAAAACATATGGACACGTAGCATGGCATAACCCCATATTGATACTAGATCCCCAATGTAGGATAGGGTATCACAGGCAGACTAAATGGACCATGGTCTTTTTCTGCCATCAGTTTCTATGTTTCTATGTTAGAGCTGAAATCACTAAGACTATGGAAACGAGGATCGATCTCAGAGTCTGGCACCTACCTATAAGTCTGTTTATGGAAGACGTCCTCCCACAAGCTGAGAGGAGGATATTACATTGGTGACAAGGGTGGGACCCCAGTTGTAGAGGAACAGACACAGGAAAAAGGAAAGACTGTAGTGTGTACAGAATCAGTAACCAGATGCAGACTGTCATTGGGTGGGGGGGGGGTTGTGATTGCAACATGTTAAGAACAAGACCTCAGTCTAACTGCTTGGCTAGCATGAAGCTTCCTTTCAGCTGAATGGCTAGAGCTGCTACCTCTGAGACAAGGGATGCAAGGATGGATCGCAAGATCAGGCACGTACTGTACCTGTAATTCAGTTTACCGAAGATGTCCTCCCCAGCAGTTGGGGAAAGGACATTACACGTGCTAAAGTTCCGAGTTGCTGTTTATGGGCAAATCCTGTTATAAACTTGTCAACTCTTGCTGACGCATACTTACTCTGTCAGGAACAGGCTCTCTGTTATGAGCATTTGGTTATTAATCGTTTAGTATGCATTGACTATCCTTCTTTGTCACTATTAGTTTATGTGGAGGCTCTTTTAGGGGCCAGCATTTTGGACTACCTATTTTGGGATTGGAAACTTACTGTCACTAGGGCTCTGGGCATCTGCCTGATATTTGTGGAAAATTAGTGGACATTGTAAAGCTCAGCTAATTGATTATACTAGTTTGGTTATACTCGTCACTTGATATCTATAGTACAGTGTATGTACTGTAGGCAGTAACACAGAACAGGGTATGTGCTACTTGTGAGATAATTCACTCCTCAGCTGTGTGCTAAGGCTCAAGGCCACAGGCCAAGTGCTCCTTTTACCACACTTAATTAGTGCTTATACCTCCTCTCATAAGTAACACTCTGGAGTGTGTTATTGCACGTATGTTATTGCATGTACGAAATGGCCTAGTATTATACTGTACCTTTTAGCATAAAAGACATAGCACTATGCATCTGATCTAGGTCCCTTCAGTCACTAAACAAAGAAGCTATGCTGAGCAACATGGCTGGATGTGACTGGACCTCCTGCTCACTGCCCCAGGCATTGATATGGCCCTGTCCTTCTTCCACTCAGTATTTACTTCAGTCTGGGACAAGCATGTCTCCATCAGGAAATCCTTGGTTAAAGATCTAGTGTACTGCCTGGAATTAATTGCACTAGGTCTGAACATAGCAGACCGCAATGCCATCAGCAACAGCATGGCAAAAATGTTGTCACTTTTGTGCCCCCCCCCCGCACCCACTATACTAAAAAAGATTTTCCCTCGGGGGGAGGGAGCAGATCATGGGACAAGTTAAAATTTAAGGGGCTGTGGAATACTGTTTCCTCGGCCCCTTGTAAAAAAATCTAAGTCCCTGTGTTAGCAAAATGGTAGGAGATCTGGAATGGAACCCTGGTCTCCACTGCTTCACAGCTGAGTTGCTCCATGCCCCAGCCCTCCACGCCACAGGAGCAGCTCAGCCAGTACCTGGTCTTCTGCTGCCCTTGTTCTATGGCAGCATCATGGACAGCGACCGACTTGGGGAACACATATCGCAAGCGCTATAAATCCCCGCTCGCTGTCCGTGGTTGCACTAGACGGAGTAGAGCTCTCTTGAGCGATACTATTAATGTAGCACGAATCTAACCAGGTGCCGAATTAATAGTTAAGTAACAGTAACTTACAGATGTAGTCAGCTATCACTTCTTATATCTGAAGTATTTTTTTTTTCTGTTTGGTAATTAGAAGATTTACAACCTGGTAGTACTGGGGTGATGTGTGGAGCTGCACTCTATCTGGTGGCTAAGAAAAAGTCAGTTCTGTTCCTCCCACTACATCATGAACGCTGAGACCACAATGACTGTGACATTACTAGTAACCAAGGGGAACCATTTCTCACTACCACATTATTCTCTTTCAAATGAAGCAGCAGGGATTGGCTCTTCTTGCTTACTAGTGTTGTCACAATTTCTTGTATTTTGATTGGTAACTTGTGACAGTCACT
The DNA here is from genome assembly GCA_016271365.2 of Neoceratodus forsteri. Taxonomy (NCBI): domain Eukaryota; kingdom Metazoa; phylum Chordata; order Ceratodontiformes; family Ceratodontidae; genus Neoceratodus; species Neoceratodus forsteri. The sequence continues at coordinate 1,087,746,187 of CM028132.1, read as the reverse complement.
ACTCAGCCTGCAAGGGTTGTGGTGCCCCAGTGGGTTTGGTCACATTTCTGATGATGTAGTGGGAATAACAGAACTGACTTTTTTTAGCCTCCAGACAGAATGCGGCTTCACATATCAGCCCAGTACTACCAGGTGGAAAATCTTCTAATTAGCAAACAGAAAAGAAAAATTACATCAGATATAAGAAGTGATAGCTGACTACATCTGAAAAGTACTATCAATTTCGGGCAGTACACTAGCTGATTAAATCTTCTCACCACCCTTGGATCACCTTCGATGTCATCGACTTATGCAAGATCTGTGACCAAGCCTGAGCAAAGTATAAAATTATAATCCCTCTCTGTTGGACCTCTTCCCCTACTGAGTGCTTAGGAACTCATGCACTAAGGCTTTCTGTACTGCCAAGTCCCTTTAGTTCAAGGCCAACCTCCAGAATAATCTTAATCCCCCAACCAAATTCTGGAAGCTGATTTGCTCCCTTTTTAACTCTCCAGACTAGTCATCTGCCCCTGTACTCATGGTTAATGGATCACTAGTGTCTGACCCTCCTTCTGTGGCTGCTCACTTTGTGGACAGGTGTGGGTCCTTAGGATAACATAATAGGCAGACTCAGGATTCAGTGCATAAAAAACAGCTTGCTGAATACCTGGCATTTATCATTTTATAGTTGCATCATAAAATAGAAGAAAATACATACAGAAATCATAAAATAAAGCAGAGTTTTATTTTTTGAGTTAGTTCACTCAAAAAAAAATTAAAATAGAAAAGACCACTACTTTGCTTCAACAGGGTCGCAAGGCTTTTCCTCAGCCCAGCCAGTAATAGCTATTGTGAGCTCACACCACTTGGAGGTCTTTCTCCTACCTTCGTCAGCTGCCTACTGACTCCCTGTCTCTCTTTATGCCCCTAGTGGTGGGCTTTTATAATTTTTTTTGGGTGACATCACATACAGGTGATCCACCCACATTATGCCCCTTTAACTAAAAGTTATCCCTCTGAGGCTCATAACCCGGCCTATACAAAAACCAAAGGGTTATTTCTAAACCTCTGTTAAACAGGGTTCATGACAACATAGAAATAATAAATGTTTTGTAATGTTGGCCAGATTAACATCAACAGGAACTTAATTACGTCTAGCTCCTCCTCTTGGCAGTGACCCTCACATTTTATTTCATCATAAAAACAGGCCATTAGAGGCTGCTGTCTCCCTATAGGGCTCATTCAGTTTCACTTCCCCCTACAAGTAAGCTCTTCAATGTAATAGCTTGCCCATTACCCTTTTATTACGTAGTTCAACAGTAACAAAGAATAGTCTTGATATAGAACATTGGTCAGGATTTTCTGAGTTGGCCAGGGAAATTGGAAACTGAGGGCACGCTCCTCATTTCCCTTCTGCTGCCAGCTCAGCAAGCTTTCCAAAACAGAAGGGGATAATTATTGTAATTTTTTAGACCTATACCCCTTCTATTTCCACATTGACCTGCACAATTTTACATTATTTTAACACCTAAAAGTGCTACTTTTCTGGAGGCTCCCATTTTTAAGGAGCACCTTTCCAAACCTCCTTTTTATGACTGCAGTAGGCAGAGCCTGCAGACATTTTGCATGTACAAAAGGAGTGATGTCATGTTTTCTGTCCGTGGAACAGACTGAAGGTGTAAATAGTCTCCTCTGCCTTACCCTCCTCCAAGAAATGTTTCCCGCTCTCAAATAAATACACTTTCATGTTCATCAATGGTTGCAGGGTACTATTTTCTTTCTTAAATGGCTGGTACAAGAACTGGAACCTGAGTAGTGGGAGGCAGCATTGTTTTTTCTTTTAGGGGGAAGATCCACCCCACCTCCACCTCTACCTGAGAAGCTCCTAAAGATCCACCCCCACCTTTTTTATTCATGTGGGAGGGGCATGAGGTGGCTCTATCATGTTGAAACAAGACTCACTAGTTTGGGATCTGGACCAAGGAACAGAACAAGTCTGTGAAGTCCCTGCATTTTGTTAAGGACTAGGAGAACAGAAGATCCTTCATGCATTCAAACTGACTTAAAAACCCTTGGAAAAAATGATTATCAGAGCCACCTGGTGTCTCAAAAGGAAAGGGTAAGTAAGAAGTGTCTGAAACTACAGCTCCCTGGTTGAAAGAGCCACATGTATTTGTTAAACATTTATGTACTAAAAACAAAGTTCAGTTTTTGGGATTAACAATATTTGTTTACCATATTCAATATATATATAGTTTGTCTTTTTAGTAGTTTGAAAACTTTGTAAAAACTTTGAAAGCATTGGTGTTAGTAATGCATTTAAAAATACATTTTTTAATTGTCTTTACAGTTAATCATGCAGGTTCATGTGAGGGCACATTTTTTGGGGAGGGGCTCAAATTATTTCAATCATGGGCACAATACTTGGCAAACACAGCCTTTGATGAAGTGTATTTTTTCTTTTAAGTTTGAGAAGTGGAATTGCCTTGCACATGTTAAAAATACCAGCTGCAATTAACAACTACTTATAGAAATAAAAGGCTGTTTTTTTTTGGTTGTTTTTTTCCTACTTGCTTTTTTCCTGGCTCAGTTTATATCAGTGAAAAGAAAGACTGGAACAACTATCAGAGCTGCCACCCACCCCCTGGACATGCCATTTATCACTCATTTAAAACAACACAAATGTAGTTTCACATTTTTACCATGAGGGAAGCAAGAAGATGAACCAGCATGGTTAACAAATGCATTCACTGACACCTGTGAATGAATGGGAAGGGGTTGTACTCCTTGAAACCTGTTTTTAATTTTTTTTATTGCATCTTGTCCCAGGCAATCTTCCCAGAGTTCAGTTTGCTCTGTTGTTTAATATCTCTAGTGGAGGCCAGTGTCGTGTGGCATTTTTTGTTTCAAATTAACCACAGACATCATGGCAGCCAAAGGAAACACACTTTGAGTCTTAGGGTATGTACAGTATAATTAATACATTTTGATATGTATACTCTTTCCATTCATGTTATTGCTAGACATACTGCAGCTAGCTTGGCTTGAGGAAGGGTGAACATGGTCAGGACCCTTTAGCAATTGAGATGCATATGCTGCAAATAAATCCAGATGTGCTAACTGCCTGCTGAATAAGGAAGGGTTGCAGGAACCCAAGGAATGAATACGGGGGGGGGGGTGTTGATGGTCATCAAAATGTAAAGGGATTTTGGGGTAATCATAATGTCAGTGGCTCAGTAGGTAGCACACTTACCTCTGAGGCCAGGAGATCAGAGGACTGTGGGTTCAGTTACCACATCTGGCACTTGGGTTAATATCCCAATACTGACACTGTAGTGCAACATGAGGGGGGTGCTGCACTTCTGAGGTGCAATCTTTTGGATGAGACATTAAACCAAGGTCCCATCTGCCTGGATTGGTGGTAGTTCAGGTGGATGATAAAGATCCCATGGCACTTATCGAACAAAAGTAGGGGAATTTTTTATTGTGTTCCAAACATTACATACACAATATAAAACAATTTATATCCATTTCCACATTTTACCATACCAAATTAACTATCCCCATTTAAATTTATATATATATATTTTTTTAAACTAATCAATCAAAGTTTCAAAACTTCCCAATAAGACTTCCATTTTACCTTAGAAATTGTACAATTTTCTATGAACATTAGTTTCTTAAGTCAGATTCTACAATCATAATCAAATTACTAGGTTTTATGTACTGTTGTTGTAAAACCAGCCTACATCTACTAATCCATAACCAATAAAGACATAACATGTATTACCTGTAAAGAACTAAGCTTTTCTCCGCTATTCCTTTTATAAAAAAAACCATAATACAGACCCTCCTTTGTTGGTGGGATTGTTAACTTTCCCTTCCACCTTTCTTTAAGGACATCCCAAAATTGGCCTGCATACCAACACTCATAATACAAATGGTCAATTGTTTCCAATTGCATAACACATTTATCCCTTGGACAATATCTGTCCTGTGAAGATTTATATTTTTGATTGTTACGCACGTTAATTTTATTATGTACACCCAACCATAAAGTGTCCCACATCTGTTCTGGGATACGGGCATTTGTCAAATAATTACCTAAACCTTGGGACACTACCTCTGATAAGTTTTTAAATGGGGCTTCTGAAAAAAAGGAACCCACAATAAAACTATACATCCCTTTTCTATTCAAATTCCTGACCAACGACCAGCTTATATCCCATTTTATGATCTTTCCAAAAACCGACTTCCATTCTTTTTGCAGAGGAGGTCTTCTTTTGTTCCAATGTACAAAGCATCCCTCCTCCCATTCTTTCAAGATACCTCTTAAGTGAGAGGCTATAAAACTTACCCAAATTTGAGGAATGTTCCGCACTATTGGGACCACATTCCTATACAAAAAAATAGTAAAAAAAAACACAATAGAATTTACCATCCCCAAACCTCCTTCCTTAATCTCTAAATATAATGTGTTTCTTTTAATGGGGTTCAGTCGGCTACCCCATATACCACAGAAAAAACACCTCATCAAGGATGTTTCCAATTTTTGGGGTACGGGAAAAATATTACTTACAAACAAAAATAGGAACAAGATAAGTTTTAATTAAATAAATCCTTTTCTTTTTAGCTAATCTTTGTTTATTCCACACTGACACTTTTAAATTGGCTTCTTTTAAAAGCTTCCTGCCAGTTATCCCATCACTATTTTCCTCCAAAAATATCCCCAGTATTTTACATGGCATTTGCTCAATTTTAAATCTCCCTACCTTAACCTGAGATCCTGATACTCCGGAAATGGATACACATTTCGTTTTATCCTCATTAATTTTAGCTCCCATAATTTTCCCAATATTTTAAATAAATCATATGCTATTTCTATAGCCTCCCATTTGGTAATATTAAACAGACATCATCTGCATAGGCCACTAATTTTGTGAAATTAGTGCCCTGTGTACTATGGGACTTATTAAAGGATCTACATATGATCCTTATAATTGGGTCTAAAGCAAAAATATATAAAGTAGGGCTTAGAGGACATCCCTGTCTCACTCCCTTCAACACCACCTGAGGTTTCCCTTTCCACCAATTCTCAAAAGGAATAACTGTAGCAAGAGAATAGCATAACTGTATCCAGTTCACAAAAAGAGTGGGTATTCCATAAGCTTTCAAACATTCCCATAAATAGTCATGTAACACTTCATCAAAAGCTTTTGATTGATCTATACTGACCAAGTACCCCTCTGATTTATCTATGGTAAACCTACCTGCACACATAATTTCTCTAATTAAAATTAAAACATCAGTCAAATGTCTACCTGGTACTGCACAATATTGTTGTGCATGTATACATTTTGGTGTCAATAAAGACAGTCTATTCCCCAGAAGTTTAGAAAATATTTTAAAATCTACATTCAAAAGAGTTAAAGGTCTCCAATTCTTAATTTCTGTTTTATCTCCTTTTTTAAAAAGGAAAATAAGCAGACCCTCATACATCTGGGTAGGAAGTATCATGTCTTCCAAAAAAGAATTATAAACTTTCAAAAATTCTTTTGGCATTAACTCCCATAAAATTTTATACATTTCACCTGGTAACCCATCTAAACCAGGTGCAGTATTCTTTTTTAATGTGGATATTACTTTATTCATTTCTTCCTCAGAAAAATCCTCTAGCATTTTATTTCTATCTCTAGAATTTATTTTAGGTATGCTTGCAGCTTCCAATATCTGTGGTATAAACTCGAGGGTGGCTCTGCCTTCCCAAAGTGTTCAGCACATGATCATTTAGAAAGTCCATTATCCCTTTATTATCCGTTACCATACTCCCTTCCTTTGTCCAGAACCCTGAAAATAGCCGTTTATTTGATCTAATTTGACATGCTAAAAGGGTTTACTTGCATAGATTTCCCACTGTCCCAAACTTTTGTTCTCGATTCAAAGATCTCATTCGATCATATTGTAAGTGTGCCATCTGGGTCTTAATTTGGTTTATTTCTCTGTTAAATCAGCCCCACCTTCATGTTGGGAGGATAATAATTGTTGTAATGTTTTTCAGCTTCATATAATCTCTATTGCTCTGACCTGCCCTTACCCTACTTTTATATTGGAAATATCCAATTAAGCATTTTTTTAAAGAACCCCACCAACTCCCTAAATCCTCATATAAACCCATAGTTGAAATTAGATCTTTTATTATGATACTTATGTCTAGTATAACCAAAGGCTCCTTTAAAACTAAAGTATTTAGTTTCCAAATTCCTGGCCCATACTCTCTACTTTGATAGTTATTTACTTTAATCCCTATTAATATATGGTCTGATGTTTCTATGGGTATATAAATTAGCCCATCAATTCGTAATTAATCGAGTACAAATATAAAATCAATTCAGGAAGTCAATTTCCCTTTAAAAAAGGTGGGTCTATTTAATCTTTTCCCCTCCTTATTTGTATCTTTAAATCCTGCTTGAGATAAAATAGAAATTAAGCAATTCTTATCACAATACTGCTTCCCTTGTTTCTTCTTTTGTTCAAAATTGATGTTAAAATCCCCTCCAAAAATCACCACCCCTCTTTTATATAAGAAAGGACGGATTTTGTACAGAAGTTCTACTCTTGCTGACTTCACCTGAGGTCCATATACATTAATTATAATGGCATGGTCTATTTTAATTTCCACATCTATCATCATTACTCTACCTGGTCTGATTTCCACCATCCGAACTAGTTTAACTTCAAAGTATTAAAACAGATCCCTAAACCGCAGCATAAATCTTCTCCTAACGACCAGAAGGATCACTCCCACCTCCATTGATTCTTTGCTTCCTCCATCTCTTTTAAGGTGTACAAACGAGTATCTTGTAGTAAATATACATCATGTTTCATTGATGCCAGTATACTAAAAGTAGTCATACGTCTAATATATGATCTAATACTATTCACATTAATAGAAACCAATGTCAGAGAGGAAGGCACTTCTATGGAGGTGGTTTTGGAGGTTTATTGCTGGATCTAGTTACTCTTTTAATTGTCTCCAAAGCTTTTTGTTTAACAAGACGCATAGCAGCAGGTTTAGAAACTCCCACCCCAGAGTCATTAAAATTTTGATCTAAAATAGGAGAGCTTTCTTCCATTTGCTCTCCCAACTTCCAATATAGAAAACCTATTTAATAAAGGCAAAGGGGACTTAGAAGAATCTCTAACATTAGATTTATCTCCCGTAACACCTTCCCCCTGCTGAGTATTTCCTTTTGAATTAACAGAAACTTGCAATTCATTACCTGACTGTTTCGTAGAACGAATAGGGGACCCATAAGGAGTTACAAAGGGAGAGGACATTTCTTCATTACCTAACATCATACTTGATTCCAATGAGCTTTCTTGGGGTATCAAAACATCATTCCCTTCCGCCCTTGTTCTTAGGCTAGTCCTTCTTATAGTCCTGTTACCCCCCCTTCCCCTTCCTCTTGACTTCTCTCTTCCCCTTATTCCTGGCTCGCTATCCTCTATTTCAGTTTGGGATTTGCGAGCTTGCATCAACAGATGTTCCTGATCCGAAGTTTCATTATTTTCCACATGCCTCCATGCACATTCTGCAAAAATATGATCATTTTCATTACATAAACTACACACAGGAGGACTTGTACATTCTGACATTAAGTGTCCTAACATTCCACAATGAAAACAACAAACTTGTTTACAGGCTGTATTCAAATGGGATAGTGAGCCATACTTGAAACAGCTTTTAGGTTGTCCTGCATAGAATACGATCCCTCTGTCCCTCCCCAGGTAAAAAGAGCTAGGCAGATGTTGTATGCCTTCCGCATCCTGGATTAATCTAACCCGAAAGGTCCACCCACCAGTCCAAAACCCGTTCGAGTCTAGAATTGATCGAGGTTTATCTTGAACAAAACACCTCTTTTCCAACCAAAACATAATGTCTGCTATGTTCACCCCTTCGTTCCGAAATAAAATTGTCACCGTTTTCACTGTTGGTTTAGTTATTGGAATTGCCTGGAAGTCTTCCCATTTCTCTGCATTTTGTAAATTATAATAAAGCCTCCAAAATTTATCCAGTGATATTCCTGTACAAAAGCTTATGTCGTAATAGCGATCCCTTGAAGGGTGTATTAACGCATAGACTTCACTAGGTGAAAAGGACATAGAGTCAATTAATAAATTTTTCCCTACCCAAATATGGTCAGGGGATATTGCACATTGTCCAGTATACCTCAGTCTTACCAGGAATCTTCTTTTAGCTGATTCTACTGGTTTCTTAAAAAGTTTGGCATAAGTTTTCACTGGTTCTTCTTCCGCTTGTCTCTTATTCGCTGATATAATATTTCCTTCTTCTTGCAAAGGTCGCAACAATTCTTCTCGAAGTTGTGAGTTTCAAACCGACTTCCGATGTAGTAAGGCGTAACTCAAATCCATTTGGTCGACTGCTGTACTTGTTCCTGAACCCTCCCTGGCGTCTTGCGTATCTAAAATAACATTCACCTCCATTTGAGTGTGCGCATCCTCATTTAGTTTTTTTTGACACTCTGAATTTAGATGGGACCCTTCTGAATTTTCTTCATTTTGCACTTCTATAAATAAAACATTACTAGTCCCCGGTATTGGAATTAAAGGGTCCAGGATCCATTTATTGCCATCCCACATCCAACCTGCTTGTAACAGCGCATCTCCAGGTGTCCACAGCTCAGGGGGTTTAAGTTCTCCCACTTTGTATTAGTCCAAGCTTTTTCCTAATACTAGATTTTCCACCTCCATTTCCAACTTGCTGTTCAAAGCGTTTGCCTCCTCATAATTGACTTACGGAGACCGTTTCCTTTTATTTCTTTCAACTTCCAGCTTTTGCTGGCAGGATTGATAGTCTTCCTCAGCCATTGAAATTAAGTCCAATAAATATTTTTTTTCTTTTTAACTCTTCTGTTAAATCTATTTCTTCTTTCCTTCTGTGTCCACATTATCTTTATCTAAATTAGAATTTTCCTTACTTATTTTATTTGTCTCCATTTCTTGACTTTGCAAATCTTTTTCCTTCTGCAACATTTTCCACACAAGTTGGAGCTTCGTACTCACAACCTTCCTCCTCAAGCTCCTCCGACTGACTGAGCTCCTCCATCTCCACCAGCGGACAGCACTACTCTTGAAAAGAGTAGGGGAATTTCCCCGGTGTCCTGGACAAATTTCTCTCATTCATTAAAATACCACCAACAGCTTAATCTGGTTCAATTTCAGTTACTTACCATCTGTATCCCCCCTCCCCCCAGTCACCCCTAAAAAAGGGACTTCTAGGCCCAGTGGGCTTACTGAGTCAACAAAATTCAATAAATAAATAAATATTGAATGACCTAAAGGTGGCTAAACAATGTACCAAAGCTGTGAGGAGAGCCAGTGGAATGCTGTGGTGCATAGGGAGAGGTATTACCAGCAAAAGGAAGGAGGTGGTGATGCCACTGTGTAGATCACTGTTGAGGCCTCATTTGGAATATGGTGTCTGGTTCTGGAAGCAGCATTTCTGTCATGCTACTTTAAATCACAAATGGGTTCAATGGTTCTGTTTTAGATTTCTGTCCTTTTCCCCTACTTCTCCCACTGGCTAGCCTTATGGAATACAACCAGAACATATATTGGCTAGTATAATGAATGCACCTACACAACATGCTTCTCAGTCTGCAGCACTATCTTTTTAAAATGCTAACTTCTTGCTGAAAATATGGCATAATTTTTCTATACATGTTATTGTTAGACATACTGTAGCTATATTGGCTTGAGGAAGGGTGAATATAGAAACATAGAAACATAGAATTTGATGACAAATAAGGACCTCTTGGCCCACCCAGTCTGCCCATTTCCCTACCTACTGGATAAGCTGCAGATCCTAGTTAACCAGCAGCCTACTTCTTCCTACCCCCACCCCCAAGAATTGCCTTATGACTGTCCCATGCATGCTTGAATTCCACCACTGTTTTTGACTCCACAACCTCCTCCGGAAGGCCGTTCCATGCATCCACAACCCTCTCTGTGAAAAAATACTTCCTTAAATTACCTCTGAGCCACCCCCCATCTTCAAATTGTGCCCCCTTGTTCTTGCATACCTCTTTTTTTGAAAGATGCTACCCTCTTGGACTTTGTTGATTCCCTTGAGGTACTTGAAAGTTTCTATCATGTCCCCCCTCTCCCTCCTTTCCTCGAGGCTATACATATTAAGCGCCTTAAGTCTGTCTTCATATGTCTTCCGGTGCAGACCCTGCACCATTTTAGTTGCCCTCCTCTGGACAGCTTCCATCCTGTCTATGTCTTTGTGGAGATTGGGTCTCCAGAACTGCATGCAGTACTCCAGATGGGGTCTCACCAGATGTCTGTACAGAGGGATAACAACATGGTCAGGACCCTTTAGCAACTGAGATGCATATGCAGCAAATAAGTCCTGATGTGCTAACTTATCCTATAACTGTTAAGTGTCACAGTTTGCATTTACTTCTTGAAATGGTTACTTTTGCATTTATGTTTTTTTTAAATATTTAATATTTTGACCATGTGGTTATGTCATGGACCACAACCGATATCCAGCCTAACCCCTGCCCCCGTGCTCCAACTTGCATAGAAAATAATGCTTGTAGAGAAATCTAATCATTTTGCTGCTGTGTTCTGGCATGTCCTTCTGTGTGTGTGTGTGTGTGTGTGTGTGTGTGTGCTTGTGTTACTAAAGCAAGAAATGTACAGCTGTCATTTTTTACATCCTGTTCAAAAAGTGTTTTTGCACCTGTGGTGCCAAATGGCACAGTCGCTGTGCAAAATCTCCTTTCAGCTAATGAACTGATAGTGTCACTGTTCATGTGGCAGGCCACAAAAAACACATGTTGAAAACTTGGAGTGAAAATACCATGAAACGCCCAGGGCATTAAGGTTTCTGACCATAACACCCTGCATTGTAGAGCCAGACAGGCATCGGGGTGTTACTTGGGATTTTCAACAGCAATGTTCACTCCATTCCACCCCCAACCCCACCCTGCAGCCAGTGGCAGGTATCAAAGCGTGCCTTCGACTCTTCAGCCCCAATGTTCACTCCATTTTCTTATACTGTACCCATTTCAGCATATTTCCTTATGGAATGGGGTGAGTGTAAAGTCTGAAAACCCCAAGGCACACCTCGACTCTTGTCTGTGTCTGCAGGGTAGGGTGAGGTGAAATGGTGTGAGCGTTATGGGCAATGACCCAAAGGCACACCCCAATGCCTGTCCATGTTTGCGGGGTGGAGGTAGGGTTGACATCACTTCAGTACTTCAATGCCTTTCCTATCTGCCTGTCTGTCTGTGTGTGTGTCTCTCTCTCTATCTATATGTCTATGTAATTATCTATCTTTCTATTAATTGCATGTATCGCTATGTTTACCTATTTCTAAAACAAACCTGCATATCACATTTGTCTGTACTCTGAGCATGTGCTTATTAAACTGTGCATATTTGTACTCCACTCCTGTGTAAACCTCATACTTTCCTAATACTCCCATTATCACAAGCATAACTGTCTTGCACTTATCAAAAGCAACCCCCTCTGAAAGTTAATATCACATTTTCTCTAACAGTCCATCGGGGGTCTATGTGAGCGATCACCGTTATCACACAGTCAGAGTGCTGAAAACATTTTCGGCACTCTGACAACCCCGGCGCACAGAACAGCGGCACCAGGACAGTTTTTTAATGCTTTCTGTGGGGCTCATGCCTCCATCCCCTGTGGGGTTCGCTTTCCTGCACCCCCACATAAGGATTCCCTTAGCTCTGGGGGTGCATGTCGGGGGGTGAAAGCATTAAAAAGGTTTGGGCCAGGCACAACTTAAATCGCACCAGCGCCCGGACCCAAACCCTGTACCTCACCCACCCCAACCACTAGCCAACCCTGGACGCCATGACACAGCTCGGCCATCCACTGCAGCACCAACCCCTCCGCCCATCCCAGCCCACGCTCACCATGCTCGCCCCCCCCACGCGTGTACACATAGCGACATCCTGTCACCCAGTTCACCCACCCCCTCATCCAGTCGTCCTGCCCTCCCATCACCGTGAGGGATTGCGCCTGGAAGGAGCCGCAGTTACGGATGGCACCCTTCCTCATGCAGCCACCTCACGGGATACCATCCATCATCATTACACCTGACTTCCTGACATCAACACATTGCTTAACTATAACTTACATCACCTCATGGACAAAAACCTTGTTTCTCTTAAAAAATAAAAATAAATACAAAAATAAAAAAAATGTGTAAATAATCCCAAGGCTGAACATATGCCAGCCATTACTTTTTCATGTACTGCCACCTTCTGTACCATCATGGGGATTTGCATGTTTCCGTTGATGCTTTGCATTATTAGGATATGCGCAATTGTGTTTTCTTTAAAATTTGGCTGTCTGGCCAGTATCATCTGGGATAACACATACATCAGTGGCATTTGCTCTGGGGTTCTTTTGTAACTATCCTATTCCTTCCATTAAAATGTACACCTCCATATATTTTCCTAATAATGTGTATGCCTTCCTTAGAACAGAAACTAAAACAAATCTTACTACTTACAAATTATTGTGCTGTTTCTCCATACCTCCTTAACAATTCCACACAACTTCACTAACTTCATTATGCAGCCGTGGAGGATCTGACCAGATTTTGTTTTATTTGCTGACAGCTGAAATGTCAGCCCATTGGCTTCACTTTTCAATCTGGCCCCTTTTCAAAGGGGCCAGTTCTTATTACAATAGGCAACCCTCTAAAAGGTTTCCGAGAGGAAGCCTGTGCTCAAGTGCTTGAGGAGCATTCTCTTTTTATTAGGTTAGTTTTGCCCTGAGCACATCCCAGGCAGGACAGGCGACTGCCCTAATCTTAACTGAAAGTGCAGCCCCATTCTTTTTAAGAGCGGTGGCTGAAATGTACTAACATTTCTTTCAGCTACCCATTCCTCTTTGGTGCTGCTATAAAGCAGTTCTCATAGGGAACTTTTGTAGCTCCTTTACTTTTTCTCATTTTACTTGCCAGTGTTTAGTTTAAATTTATTTATTTATTTATTTTATTTATTTATTAGATCATCGGTTTACAGACCTTTGAGTCAAAGACTCATTTACAAAGGCACCTCATCAAGAGAGCAATACATCACATCAAACAAAACAGTATAGTACATAATGCTTAGATTACAAAAGCAACCAGTGTTACAGGCATTCATTGGTGGTACAGGCTTGGTAATATTAGGTCACAGTAGTCATAATATAAGTACATGAGTACCACATCAGGTAGCGGCCAGAGGTATTTTATTACATTAGTCAGCAGATGTTGCCTGAGACCCCAGGCATATACAGCAAAAGCAGACAGGGCAGACCCAGCCTAGGGGTGAGGGTAAAGGGCAGGTGGGGAATTATGTGCAGTTGCAGCAGCGAGTGCTTGTCAGATGGCTTCTGAGGGAGACCTTGAAAGGACCAAGCTTAGTGGAGTCAGCTGTGTTGGCTGGGAGGGAATTGAACCAGAAGGGAGCCCAATAGCAAAAGGATCTCTGGGCCATAGAGGTCCTTACCCAGGGGACAAAAAGGGAGGTTTTGACAGTGCTGCAAGTGGAGACTATGGGGGGGGGGGCATGCTGCAGGGAGGTGGTGACCCCAGGGGGGGAGAGTCCTAGCAGGGTCTTTTTTACAAGAATACAGGTTTGGAAGCAGAGTCTTTCTTCAAGGTTGAGCAAGTTGGTGGTGGAGTACAGCAGGCACGTATGGGTGCACCTAGGGGCTCTCAGCATTAGCCTGCAGGCCTTGTTTATAGAGAGCTGGATTCTTGCAAGTGCAATGTTGTCAGCTGCAGCATGGATGGGCGGCCCAAAGTCGATTAGCGACAGGACAGAGGAGGAGATTGCCAATCTAAGGGCCTCTTTTGGTAGGCAGTCCCTATGGCGGTATAACAGTCTAATCCTGACATTGATGGCAGCAGAAAGAGCATTGATATGGGAATGGAAGGAGTTCCAAATCAAAGGTAATGCCCAGATACTTGTAGGAAGAAACCTGCTCAATGGGGTTTAGTTTGCTAGGCAGTATCACAAGAGGTGCACCACTGGCTTTGCTTTGGCTATGCGAGAAGAGCATAGCTTTGGTCTTTTTTTAGGTTCAGGATTATCCTTTGAGATGTGAACCGATGTTCAGCTCTATCAAAAGTTTGTTGGAGGGCAGCCTGGAGTGTTTTGGGGTTGGGGTTGGGGTCAGAGACGAAGAGCACAGCATCATCCGCATAAAGGAGGATCTTACTTGGGCAGGCTGAGTGGAGGGAGTTGAAGTAGAGACTGAAAAGGAGAGGGCCTAAAATGGAGCCATGGGGAATCCCAGAGTGGACAGATCATGTGTCAGATAGGGTGCTATTGATTTTTACCCAGTGAGTTCTGGCAGAGAGGTAGTTGGTGAACCATGCAAGTGGGCCAGGGGAGAAACCAAGACATCTGAGGGACTCAATGAACATGGCACCTGCAGGACTTCTGGCATTAAGAGCAGAGTGCAGGAAGTTGGAGAATTCAAATAGCGTGGTTGTGGTGCTCTGACCTACATGAAAGCCATGCTGTTCAGGGCACAGGATATTGTGCATGGCCAGGTATTCTGCAAGCTGGTTGGCAACTACTTTTTCAAGGGCCTTAGAGAGTGGGGGGGAGGATGGAGATAGGTCGATAGTTACCTAGGGTCGCTCAATCACCACTCTTTAGGATGGGAGTGATGATGGCGGTTTTCCATGTGCTGGGTAAATGCCTCAGGCTCAGGCAAAGAAAGCGGTTGAGCAGCTCTGTAAGTAGGACCAGAAAAGCATCCAATGTCATACAAAGTAGCCTAGTGTCCAGTAGGTTTGTGCCGGGGTTGTTACTAATAACAGCTTTTTGCAGAAGGGGTCTAGCCTTCAGCGGGGAGATGGTATGTAGATAGAAAGGAGGTCACTGGAGAGTGGGCAAGGGTGCTACTGGGATGGGGTCAAAGAAGTTACTGGGCAGGATTGAACTCAGGTCTGAGAAAGTGTGGCTTAAGCAGTCAGCAATGCCAAAGGGTCAGAGCAGACAGTTCCATTAAATGAGAGTTGAGAAAGGTGTGGGGAGTGGGATTTCCCATTCAGCTCCTTTACATTATCCCAAACGTTTCTAGCTGACCCCCAGGAGGAGACAAGATCGGATTGGTAGTACTGGGCTTTGGCCTGTCAAATGGCCCAAATACACTTATTGCGCTTGGCATTGTACACTTGCCTATCAGCTGGCTTGCCAGATTCCACGGCAATGTTCCATAGGTTGTCTATCATTTAAAGTTTTTGAAGGAGTGAAGGGGTAACCTAGGGCGTGTTTTGCTTTTTGGTGCAATTTCTAGCAAAGGGTGCATAGAGGTCACAGGCAGTGTTAAAAGTGCGAGTGAAAAATTCCAATGCCTCATCTATGGAAGGTGCAAGCCTGATTGGGGACCAATCTAATTGTGAGAGGTACAGTTTAAGGTGACGCAGACCGCCTGGGAGTAGGCGATGCTGCTGGTTGGTTTGTGGTGCAGGTTTGCTGTTGGTAGCAGACCAAGAGAATACGACTGAAAGTGGTCACTAAGTGAGTTGGGAAGTACACTGATATCAAGCACCCTCTGGGGGCAGTTGATAATGGTGATATCCAGGAGGGTGCTGGAGCCAGTAGAGGGGTTGAATCTAGTTGGGATGGTGAAAAGCTGAGACATGTCAAGGGCAGCAAAAATATCTCTGGTTTGGGAGGCCATGGTAGAGAGCCAGTTGTTATTCAGGTCAACAATTATCTGGGCAATTTTGGGCTATAGGCCAGAGAGGTAGTCAGCAAGTGCCTGAATGGTGAGGTCTTGCTTTCTTGGGGGGAATATAGGCAATGATGAGAAAGAGTGGGCCCTTCCCAGGGCTGGGGGAGATTTTTTGCCTGAGGGCTTGCTTCCCCTTATCAAGCTTGGGTGGTGAAAGTGCATGTCCAAGGAGGGAGTCACACTTGTAGACAGCACAACCACCTCCACGCTTACCCACCCAATCTTCCCTGAAAATGGTGTAACCAGGGAGGGAGACGAAGGAGTCAGGGGTGGATTTGGATAACCAGGTTTCGACGAGTGTGGCAATGTCTGGTTGGAGCTCAGTAACCCAGCATTGGAATGCAGCAGCCTTCTTAAGGAGGCTGCAGATATTCACAGAAGCTATGCAGAGTCCATGATCCTGGGCAGGCTTGTTCGTAAATCAAGGCGGTATGCACTGATTATAATCCTGTAAAACATTTATTCGTTATCTGAAGGCAGAAGTAGAATTGTTTTATATACTAGAGATGTCCTTGTCACTTGTTTTATTTTGTATAGCGGGGTGGCTACACCCAAAGTAAAAGTCACTGCTGTCCTGAGAGAGAGAGAGAGAGAGAGAGAGAGAAAGAGAGAGAGGAGCAAGTGTTCTCCTATTTCTTTTTCATACAATATCACTCTCCTCTCCCCCCAATCATCCCTATGGAGGAACTTTTCAGCAAAACTAAGTACATTTCTGATGCTCTGCTTGACTCCTGGGCTGGCTGTATTCCTTTACTTTCCTGAAGCCAGTTAGCCAGGAGTCATCTGCTTTCATTTCTTGAAACAGGGGCACCCTATGGGAGCAATTTTCTTCCACCCACAAAAGCGGGGCACTGAACGGTTCCAACTCTTGTTCCTATGGGAGCATTTCAGTACAGACCACTATGGGGAATAATTTGGCTTAATTAATTTTTTTAAACTTGTGGCAAAAGCAGCCAATGACAATACAGCCAGGCCGCATCATAGGGAAGGGCAAGCCACAAGCGGCAAGAATCAAAGCCACATTTTTAAATCTCTACAGTGGCATGTTTTAGCTTAACAAGCTCAGCGACTTCAGGCAAACAATACCGCTACTTACTATCTTATTTTATATATTAGTACAGCTTCTTACTGTACAACATTTATTTTTACTGAGCAGCTTGTGGCAATACAGGTAAAATAACTGCTGCTTCATTTTTGTTTTTACCACTCTGCCTATATTAACTTCATTAACTAAGGAATAACCCTTCTATCCATATTCTGTAATTTATAAACCAGCTGTACATAACATTAACTTTTGTTATTCCATAATGAAATCAATATTTGTCTTTATTTAATTATGTTGACTTCAGGTATGCATCCTCTTAAGGTCTGTACATAAATCCTTGTTATGAGCCTTTGGCATTATATAATTGTACAACTTGCATATCAGTTACACACTTGGCACTTTAATCATTTCTCTCTGTACGGGGGGGGTGGGGTTAAACTTAAAAAGGGGTCACCCTGTCACACACTTCAATGGGTTTTTTACCTCTTGTGCTCTCTCTTCCCTCCCATCTCATGCCTCCACTCCTCTTTCCCTTCTCTTCCCTCCCCTCCTCCTTGTCTCACCCCCACTGAGGTTTGATTTCCCCTGTCACTTTGCAGAAGACCCTGTTCACCCTTTTCTCACTCAACCCTTCCAAATCTAATCCAGATGGCTTGTACCCTAAACTTCTCCATCTGTCAGCTTCTGTCATCACTTCCCTCTAACTTACTTCCTAAATCTCTCCTTCACCGTTTGCACTTCCCCTCAGTTTTGGAAGATTATCAAGGTTCTCCCCTTGGGTGATCCCTCCAATTCTGGCAACTTCTGCTTGTATCTCCCTCCTTCTCCCTGTTGTCGTGAAGCTGCAGGAGAAAATAGTCTACTCATGGCTTGCAAACTTCCTACACTCCTCCAACTTCCTCTTCCCTTCCCTGTCTTCTCTATGCTGGGGGGCACACTGCTTGATATACTGTAGTCCCAGCTTTTAAGTACATTAGAGTGTGGCTAGATAGCAAGCTTGACTTCTCTGCCCACATTGATGCTGTTCATGCCAAACTCTGCCCAAAACATGGTGCTCAATACCTCAATAAGGACTGCCTTTCTCCCCAGGACTGCTGGGAGGTTTTCACCAAAGTTATTCTCCTGGTTTTCAGCTATGTAGATGTGGATTATGGCACAACCCCTCCACTTCCCTTGCCAGATTGGACACCCTCTGCAATGCCTTTTGCCACTTTACTACCAACTCACCCTCTTGTACTCACCACTGCTGCCTTTACTCCTTCCTATCCATCCTCCCTCTCCCTTCATGTCACCAGTACCACTGTGCTTCCCTCATCTCTAAATATTGGTTTGGGTCCCTCCTTCATACTATCCAGTCTCCTGTCCCCATCCCCTCCTTCTACTCCCTGTTCTCAAGAGACCCATATATGTTCTTCCTTCCCTCCCCACACTCCTCTGCTGGGAAATCTGTTTTCTCATACTGCCTCCCTTCCCCTCTGGAACCAGCTACCCTCCTCCATCCATCTCTCCCCCTCTTTTCACTCAATTATATAACAGCTAAAACTCCTCCCGCCTCCTCCTTGCTCCTGCCAACCCTCTTCGTGGACACTTCCTTACTCTTGCCTGGCTTTTGACCACCACTTACACCCCTACCCTTGACCTTATAGTTCTTGCAATGTCATCAAAGTTTATCAATCTGTTTTGACTCTTACTTTCATCACCAGCTCAGCCTTCCATCATTCTGGCACTATGCACACTGAGTTTGCCCAACTTGTACAGATGATTTGTATGCTCATTCAATTGTCCTCCATATGCAGTGTTTTGCCATTTTGTCTGTATTGCACTCAACTTATGCTCTTTATGTCATCCTCATTGTAACCACATCACCTGAATGGCTGTAGTTTGTTTGTAATTGTGCTATTCCCTTTTCTCTTCCCTTGGGTTGCACCTGGAAATGAGCCTCGGCTCGGTGTGTTTCTTCCGGTTACCAATTTTAAATAAATAAACTATGTGAGTATGTACTGCATAGGCATGGCAGATTACCTGGTTTGTCCAGTCAGACAGCAGTATTTATGTGGCCAGCATGACCCTTTCTATAAGCTGTAACAAGGACTGTAAGACTATCATGCAATGTCTTATCTGTAATGTACTATACTTTATGATGTTCTCTTATAAGTGTTTGCTGTATTACTTTGTTGTGTCACAAATGCAATAGAAAAAAATGAAAAGTAGTTACTCTCCAGTCATGGTGGTGCTGGGGATAATGCCTTGTGCTATAATATTGGGACCCAAGTGTGTGTCTTGAGCTTAACTCATATCCCAGCTAAAGCCATGGACCTGGGAGACTAGGATGCCTACTCTGTCACTTAAATGACTCCCTTAGCTGGATTCAGATAGGCTTCATGTAGTGGGTGACCACATGTTCTGATTTCCAGTTAGCCTAGTTTGGGTGCAGCAAGGGGACAATCCAATGAACATGAGGTTAGAGGATTTACAATGTGGAAATAATTGCACAGAAATCACATTAGGATAATTCCAGCAGAACTGCTTATGCACCAAGAATACATTGGCAGTCCTAGAATTTCCATCCCAGATATCAGCCCCTGGGGAATGACAAGGAGTTACAGAGTTACACTCCTGCGTTGGGGTTGGGGAGCACTGCAAGGATATCAGTATGAAAGTAGTGTCTTGATAATAACATGTGGAACTCATCTATGTTGGGGTGGGAATACAAGCTGTGGTCCGGCTGATGAGCTGGAAACTGAAGGATAAATATATTATTTTAAAATAAAATACAAAATCACACATGCCCACACAATGCAAAGCATCATGGGCTGCATATGCAAATCACCACAGAATGTTATGCTGGTCCAACTTTAAGCAGAATTGCATGGTGCGGAAAGGCCTCTCATACAGTTTGCAAAGGGTGCTAACAGAAGACATAGACACGTGTTTCGTCCTACCAGGACTCATCAGTATGCCTCGTCTGTTTGACACCCCAGTGGAATGGACCAGCTACCCTAAGACAGTGTGCCTTGGATATGTTGTGGTGAACCCATTAAAATAAAAAAACATTTAAAAGACAAAGAACCTCTGTGCACAAACACTGAGGCAAGGGTTACCCCAAAGGGCATTTGGCTGGGAAGCCAAGTTTCAAGAAAATACAAAATCACACATGCCCACACAATGCAAAGCATCATGGGCTGCATATGCAAATCACCACAGAATATTATGCTGGTCCAACTTTAAACAGAATTACATGGAGCCGAAAGGTCTCTCACACAGTTTTTAAAATGACTTACTGTATTTTTCAGGAAAAACAATTTTATTTAAAAGAACCCTATCCCAAGGGCTCAGGGTGCTTTACATAAGAAAACTAACTTTAAATCAGAGTAAATACAGTAAAACAAAACATTTATAATAAATACATGTGCAAATA
Source organism: Neoceratodus forsteri (assembly GCA_016271365.2). Taxonomy (NCBI): domain Eukaryota; kingdom Metazoa; phylum Chordata; order Ceratodontiformes; family Ceratodontidae; genus Neoceratodus; species Neoceratodus forsteri. Next base: position 1,087,725,938 of record CM028132.1, on the reverse strand, counting down.
AACTGATAAAACTTAGCAGATAAAATCCCAGCCCCTTTCTAAAACACCTCCACCTTGGGGGAAATGCATCAGATGCAAAGGAGGGATTTCAAATACTGTAGCTGGGGCCACCAATGAGAAAGTCCTATCACCCAATTGCTTTTAAGAGGATTTCAGGCAGCCAAAAATAACCCCTCAGTGTGGTGAAGTAAGTGACCAAGAGTGTACTATACCAGGAGATCTTTTAGGTAACCTGGACCCAGACCATGTAGGGTCTTGTATGTTAACAATAAAATCCTAAAGATTGTTTTTCAAATAATCAGCAACCAGTGCAACTGCTGTCACACAGGCATGATACACTGTCTTGAGGATGTTCCAGAGATCAGTCTGTATACGTCATTTTGCACGAGCTGAAGGTGGTGCAATAACATCCCAGTTAGCCCTAGGTAAAGTGTATTATGGTAGTCAAGTCTTGTGGTCACAAAGGCATGTACCAGAGTTGCCAGGTCCTCCCAGATTCTCCTAGGGCTTAATCCAGGAGATGTTCTGAAAATGGAAAAATCCACTGTGGACCGTAATTGACTCATGATGTTCAAGAGTTCAACCTGAGTCCACAGCTGACTCCCAGATTTTTGATGTATCCACAGCAGTGGAAACCACATAATTTAAAGATGGCTGTCTTTTGTCACAGGTTTAACATGCTGACTCACAAGAGCCTGTTTCTACCAGCAACAATTTAATTTCGGTAGGCTTGAGTCACAGCCAGCTAGAGGCCATAGAAACATAGAAACATAGAAACATAGAAGCTGACGGCAGATAAGGACCGCAAGGCCCATCCAGTCTGCCCATTTCTTTTTTCTACCTTATAAATGTGCCATCAGCCTTTGCTCTGTCAGTGGCCTATCTATTCATAGTCATTTGTATTGCTACCTTATGCCTATCCCATGCCTGTTTGAAGCCCTGCACTGTATTCATAGCCACCACTTCTTGTGGTAAGCCATTCCATGCATCCACCACCCTTTCTGTGAAAAAGAATTTCCTCACATTCCCCCTTAATTGGCCCCCTCTAATCTCATGCTGTGTCCTCTTGTCCTGCTATTTTTCTTATATTTAAACATGTTAGCCTCTTTCACCTTGTTAATGCCCTTAAGGTGTTTGAATGCCTCGATCATATCACCTCTCTCCCTCCTTTGCTCAAGGGTATACATATTGAGCTCTGTTAATCTGTCCTCATATGTCTTCTGATGCAGTCCCTGCACCATTTTGGTTGCCCTTCTCTGGACTGCCTCAATTTGGTTACTGTCCTTGTGAAGGTGTGGCCTCCAATACTGCACGCAGTACTCCAGATGGGGCCTAACCAGTGTCTTGTAAAGAGGGATTATTACCTCCCTCTTATGACTTGTGATACGCCTACTGATACACCCTAACACCCCCCTAGCCTTACCTACTGCTTTAGAGGTCTGCTTGGATGATTTCAGGTCATCAGTGATGATGATGCCCAAGCCTCTTTCTTCCTTTGTGACTGCTAGCAACTCCCCTCCCAGCCTATAGGTGGCTTCAGGGTTTCTCTTCCCTATGTGCATGATCTTGCACTTCTTTGCATTAAATCCCAGTTGCCACTCTTCTGACCATTTTGCTAGTTTATCCAGATCTCTTCTCATTCTGCCCACCCATCTGGCTCATCTACTCTGTTGCAGATCTTGATGTCATCTGCTAACAGACAAGCCTTACCCTCTAGTCCATCTGCAAGGTCACTAATGAAGATGTTGAAGAGGACTGGCCCCAGGACTGATCCCTGAGGTACCTCACTTGTGACTTGCATCTCTTCTGACTGTATACCATTTACCACCACTCTCTGTTTTCTGCCCACAACCAGTTTGCAACCCAGTTGACCAACTTCTGACCCACCCCGAGCCTACCAACTTATTTATCAATCTTCTATGTGGAACAGTGTCAAAAGCTTTTGCTGAAGTCAAGGTAGGCGACATCAACTGCTCCCCCTTGGTCCACCACTCTGGTTACCCAGTCAAAGAAATCCATGAGATTAGTTTGACAGGACCTTCCTTTTGTAAACCCATGCTGTCTTGGATCCTGTGCCCCTATGGATTCCAGGTGTTGCACTATCCTTTCCTTAAGGAGTGCCTCCATAATCTTGCCCACTACTGAGGTAAGACTGACTGGTCTGTAGTTCCCCGCCTCCTCCCTGCTACTACTCTTGTGAAGCGGGGTCACATGAGCCCTTCTCCAGTCTTCTGGGACCTCTCCTGTGCTCAGAGACTCACTAAACAGTTCTGCTAATGGCTCTGCTAGTTCCACCTTTAGCTCCTTAAGTACCCTGGGATGTATGCCATCAGGTCCCATTGCCTTATCCACCCTGATCTTAGCAAGCTCTTGTAGGACCCTTTCTTTTGTGAAGGGAGTAGTGCTCACCTCCCTCCCCCCTGTGTCCATGATGCTGAGCTGTGGGCCCTGCCCTACCTTCTCTTCAGTAAATACTGAGCAAAAGTATCTATTTAGGATAGATGCCTTTACAGGTCCTCCTCCTCACATGCTTCCTTTTCTCCATTAAAGCTTATACCCTCTCTGGACTTTCTCCTTTCACTAATGTATCTATAGAAAGTCTTGTCACCTTCTTTTACTGTTCGTGCTAGTTTTTCCTCAGTTTGGGACTTTGCCTGCCTTACTGCCTTCCCTGCTTCCCTTAGGGCAGTTTGGTATGCCTCCCTATCTTCATCCCGTTGTGTTCCCTTCCAATCAGCAATTTCTTGAAGGCATTGTTCCAGCACAGAAACTCCATTTTGCATTTGGCATAAAAGATGGGTGCAGCGGAGTATCATCTGTACAGCAGCGAAAACTCACACCATACTGTCTACTGACCTACACAAAGGCAACATGAACAGCATAGAGGACTGAACAGATCCCTAAGTAACCTAACAGATAACAAAAGCAGACCATAATGAAAAAGAACCTATCACCATCTGCTGCTCTGTCAGACAGGTATGACTTAAACCAATTCAAGGTTTTCTGGTACGAACCCCTTTTTCCGCAAGGTGTTTCATCAAAAAGCCATGGTCCACAGTGTCAAATGCAAATGAGAGGTCAAGAAAACTAACAATAGAGTGCTCTCCCTTATTTCTTAAAAGGAACAGGTCATCGAACACCTTGACAAGCACAATTTCTATGCTGTGGCAAGGCCTGAGACCCATCTGGAATGGCTCGTAGATACTAAAATTCTCTCTTTTTTTTTAAGTAAGTTTATTTTATAATTTCAACCATAAAAATAAAAAAAACCAACAGATAAAAAACAAACAAATGATATATTACAGCTACATACAAAAGCGAGTGCACAAGCAAAAAAATGAATGACAAGGGGTCTTAATGTCACAGCCAAAACCGCATAAAACAACAATGCCGCAGGAAAAATGGTGTGCACTGAAATAAGGTTGATACAAAATGCCAACCACAAGAGAAATAGTGCACACCATAATACCACTATCTTTGTTTTTGAGAGGGGCTCCACCCTCCACACCCCAGACTAAATATAACTAACTCCAGGGGGTGGAGGTGGACTTGAGGGATGGAGTGAAACACCACAGAGGGGAAATTAGATTTTTTGTTAAAAAAAGCAGCAACACTTTGGGACCTGGGGGGATCTGAACCACAGCCCCAGGTCCTTTACACATTCATCGGTGCTGGTGCCCTAGCCACTCCTCCACTGGAGCGGCTCAACCAGGCACCACACCGGCAGTCTCCTTCATACTTCCACATGATCATGTACAGTGGCAGTGGTAGTGGTTATTCCCATATGCTGTGAACCCCCTGTCACCATATACACATTAGCGCTTCCTGCAGCACAGTTTTTCATGTGCTGTTTCGGCAGCACTATAGTCACCCGGTACCAAAATTAACATTTGCCAACCAAGTAATCCAAAACAATAGGAAGGACAGTACTACAAAAAAAACCCCCAGAAAATCCCACATATAATAATAAATAAACAAGACAATTTCCCAAAAACAAAATAAACTCAAAGGAGCATTAACATAATCATCACCGTACTGACACTGCATGAAGCATATGAAATTTAGGCCATCTTTTCTCGTAAGTGTGAATTCTGTTGTGGGAACTGGCTGTAAGCTTCTCCACACAGAGATAAACTAAGACTTCATTAAGCAACTCCGCATGAGTTAAATGGTGTTGATCTTTCCAAAATATCTTAAAAATAATCTTTTCACTGCCATAGATATTAATACAATATGGTATTTCTGTTCCTCAGCAGAGACCATCCTGAGATCACCAACAATGCAAATTTCAGGTGGAAATATTCTTGGAGACCCAGAAGTGGGTTCGACCTTGCTTTGATCTCTAACCAAAGGTGATGGACAAAGGGACATTACCATAAAATGTGCAATAATGTACCCTCCTCAGACCCACATCTAATGCGCAATGCAATTAAGGCTCCTCTGATGTCAACATACCGGGGTACACAGTTTACAGAAGGGACAGGGAGGGGAAAAGAGGAGGTGGAGTAGCTCTATACATAAGGGAAGGGATCAAAGCTACAGAACTAAAAAGTAAAGGGGGAGGACAAGAAGCACTCTGGGTCACCTTGGAGACAGGGAATGGCATCACAATCCTGACAGGGGTTGTATACAGACCCCCATCTTAAGGGAAGGAAATGGACAAGAAAATTATAGAGGGCATTCTCAAAATGGTTGAAAAGGAGATACTGTTGATGGGGGAGCTGAATATGCCAGATGTTAACTGGATGACATGTACTGCAGCCACATCCAAGAGCAGGGTCATTCTCGATGCCCTGCAGGGGGCAGGCCTTAGACAGCTAGTGTTGGAACCCACTCGGAAGGAAGCAATACTAGACCTGGTACTCTCAAATGGAGAGAGGATCACAGATTTAGAAGTCAGTAGACATCCGGGAACAAGTGACCACTGCACAGCGTGCTTCACAATAAGCACAACCATGGAGACAGGCCATACAAAAACAAGCATACTGGACTTTAGAAGGGCTGACTTTAGCAAAATGGGTGAATACCTGAGGAATACACTAGCAAATGGCCGAAAAGGAGGGGTGGAAGAACAATGGAGAAAACTCAAAACTGCCATCATAGAGGCAACAAGCCTTTGTGTGAAACAGATAAAGAAAACAAAGCGGAGTAAAAAACCACTATGGTTCTCAAAAGAGGTGACAAGGAAGGTTAAGGAGAAAAAGGCTGCATTCAAAAAGTATAAGGCATCACAGAAGGACCACAACAGAGAACTGTATCAATTAAAGCAGAAAGAAGTGGGGAAGGCAGTCAGAATAGCAAAAGCCCAAACTGAGGGAAAAATAGCCAAGTCAGTTAAGAAGGGGGATAAAACCTTTTATAGGTACATTAGGGAGCATAGACAGGTTAAGGGAGGAATAGTGAAGATTAATAAGGGAGAGGGGAGGTGGGCAGAGGGAGACAGTGAAAAGGCAGAGATACTGAATAAATACTTTTGCTCAGTATTCACAAAGAAGATGAGAAGGAGTTACCTAAACCAGACAATAGAAGCACTCTGGTTAGGGGGGTTGACACCAGTCCATTTACAGAAGAAAGAGTCCTGAAAGAACTCCTAAAACTCAAGGTGGACAAAGCAATGGGGCCTGATGGAATTCACCCCAGAATCCTAAAAGAAATAAGGGAGGACCTAGTGACACCACTGACCACACTTTTTAACAAATCATGGGAGAATGGGGTGGTACCTGAGGACTGGAGGAGGGCAGATGTGATTCCCCTGCACAAAAGTGGGAGCAAGGCAGAAGCAGGAAACTACAGACCTGTAAATTTGACCTCAGTGGCAGGGAAAATGATGGAATCACTTCTGAAAGAAATAATTGTTGAGTACTTAGAGGCCAGTGGGGCACAGAACCCAAAGCAGCATGGATTTACAGCAGGAAGGTCATGTCAGACAAATCTAATAGATTTCTTTGACTGGGTAACCAAAGTAATAGGCCAGGGAGGGGCTGTGGATATGGCCTACCTAGACTTTAGCAAGGCATTTGACACAGTCCCACACAAAAGATTAATAATCAAGTTAGCCAGCCTGGGAGTGGGTCCCAGGGTGGTAGCCTGGGTTGCAAACTGGCTGCACAACAGGACACAGAAGGTAATAGTGAGTGGAACACATTCCGAAGAAAGGGGGGTCACTAGTGGAGTACCTCAGAGCTCAGTACTGGGTCCAGTCCTCTTTAACATCTTTATAGGTGACATTGCAGAGGGTCTGGAGGGCAAGGTATGCCTCTCTGCAGATGATACAAAGATCTGTAACAGAGCTGATACACAAGGGGGGTAGAAAGGATGAGAAGGAACTTGGCAAGGGTGGAGGAATGGTCAGACATATGGCAACTTAGATTCAATGCAAAGAAGTGCAAAGTAATGCACCTGGGAAACAAAAACCCAGGAGAAGAGTACACAATAGCAGGGGAGGTACTAACAACAACAAAAATGGAACGGGACTTGGGGGTAGTCATATCAGGTGATCTAGAGGTGGGTAAGCAATGTGAGAAGTCAGTATGGAGAGCCAGGGGGATACTGGGATGCATAGGAAGGGGCATCATAAGTAGAAAAAGGGAAGTGGTTATCCCTCTGTACAGACAGTTGGTGAGACCCCATCTGAGTACTGTGTGCAGTTTGGAGACCTCATCTACGCAAGGACATAGACAGGATGGAAGCAGTCCAGAGGAGGGCAACTAAAATGGTGCAGGGTCTGCATCAGAAATCATATGAGAGACTGAGAGAGTTTAATATGTATACCCTTGATGAAAGGAGGGACAGAGGGACATGATAGAAACGTTCAAGTACCTCAAGGGAATCAACAAAGTCCAGGAGGGTAGCATCTTTCAGAAAAAGAGATGTGTAAGAACAAGGGACACAATTTAAAGATAGAGTGGGGCGGCTCAGGGGTAATGTGAGGAAATCTTTTTTCATGGAGAGAGTGGTGGATGCATGGAACTGCCTTCCTGGGGAGGTTGTTGGGGCTAAAACAGTGGGGGAATTCAAACATGCATGGGACAGACACAAGGCAATTGTAGTGGGGGTGGCAGGAAGTAGGCTGTTGATTAACTAGAATCTGCAGCTTATCCAGTAGGTAGGGAAATGGGTAGACTGGGTGGGCCAAGTGGTCCTTATCTGCCATCAAAGTCTCTGTTTCTATGTTTCCTCTGATTTTAACCAACTTTTGAGGGGTATGTTATAAAATGTGCAAAATAAAAAACTGAGTAAAACATAGTCTATCCTGGGTAATATAAGTAAAAAAGATATTCCCCAAGCTTAGACCAGTTCAACCCAATTTCTGGAAAAACATTTTGCCAGCATCCACATTAGGGTTCAGAATTTCTAAATTGTTCAGTTTGGAGGGCCTGATATAATTCGGAATTAATATGTGGGAGAAATACCAATGATTGTAAGGTAGAAAAAAGGGTGTCCTTTGTTACCAGCCGGGGAGGTGATTCCATATTTTGTGAAACAGCATGCATAAGTTGAAAATATTTGAATACCATGTTATCAGTTAGGGTAGATCATTCCTTAGCCTGAACAAACAGAATAAAACATCCTTTACAGAGCAAAGCAGAGAGGGAGATAGTGTCAATATTCAGTAGCCATCCTGGGGAAATAGGTTTAGATAGACAGATAGATAGATAGATAGATAGATAGATAGATAGATAGATAGATAGATAGATACTTTATTTATAAAGTACCCCTTCCCGGAGGTTCAGAGCACTGTACAATTTCTTAAAAACAACATCATCAAAATAACTTCCAACAATCACATTGTACAGTAGGTAAAACAAAATCACAATATACTGTATCTATCTACCATAAAACAAAACAGTCAGTAGAATATAAGCGTTCATTAACTATATAAATCATATGCTTGACTAAATAAAAGTCTTTAGCCCTTTCTTTTTTAGCTATAAAAGTGTTTATTGAGTTTTCGGCACAAATCTAGTACAACATAGGTAAATATGTCCAAATGTGACAATTCCAAAATATACACTAAAGGTAAAGTGAAACATATATGATAAAAAGGTAGGTAGGTAACAGAAAGTAATAACATCATGACTAGTAAAAGGAGCATGATAACCAGTGTACAAATAAGGAAAAAGGCAATCAGTCCAAGAGTTATTGGTACAGTTAAAGTAAATATACCAGACACCACTTATTCAATGTCTAAAGCTATGCGACTCATGTCAGAAAACAAAACAAAAAAAAAATTAATAATAAGTAACCAATTCATAAAAAGAGGGGAGCAAGAGATGGGGAAGAGGTAGAGGAGAAAGCACAGAAAAAGTATGGTAGCGAAGTACCAAACGGGGTGGAGTAAGGTATGCAAAGTCAAAAATCGGGGGATAAGGGCCATTATAGGTTTAGACCAGGACCAGAGCAGTATACTAATTACTTCAACCATTGGGAGGCTGTTGAAGGAGGGCAGCTAGGGGGAAATTTATTGATAAAGGGTTACCAAATCCTTTGGTACACAGACATTTTACCCAGTATATGAAAAGTTTTTCACAATGGGCTATGAGAGTTATGAGATTGAACCACTCTTCATAAGTTGGGGAGGTAGGGTCTCTCCAGTGCTGCAGAAGTACACGCTTGGCTGCTATCAAGACACAGTTTAGCCAGAACAGCTGAAATTTGGTCAAAGATAAATTAGTTCGAGAGAAACCCAGAAGTGCCAAACAAGGGTCCTGTATACCTAGGTTTGGGATGTCAAGGGAACAGGTTGCCCAAATCCTGGTCCAAAAGTGATCGATATCTGGAAACAAGCAAAGGATATGAGTCAGAGATGCTTGAGGTGATGAGCATCTCCAACAATCACTGTTATCTAACAAGCCATGCCGGTACAACCATAGGGGGTTCCTGTAAGCTCGATGTAAAACCTTAATCTAGTGCAGGAGGAGGGTTAGCCTGAAGCCAAAAAGATTTCAACTTTGCTATCAAATATTGAGGGCTAGTCAGGGTAGCAATCCAGTGATCCGAAGGATATAAAGCAGGAAGGACCAAAGTCTTAATGATTCTCTGCTTAAGAAGGGCACAAATTTGTAGGTAATGCCAAAACTGGGAACAAGGTAAGTTAAATTTGGATTGCAGAGCTGCAAAAGGAAAAAAGCAGCCCATCATAGAGTCAAAAAGATCACGAACAATAGTGATGCCTCTCTCCTCCCAGTCCCTCCAGTGAATAGTTGGAGTAGGATTACATCAAAGAGGTCTCATAGGAGATATCTCATCTTCCCAACCCAGCTTGCCAAAGAAGCAAATCCAAGTATGCCTCATGTAGCAAGCACAGGGAGAGATGCTTATACGAAGGGACCAGTCAGGAAACATTAAAGCCTGGGGAGAAGAGAGATTGCATTGTGTTAGTTCCACCATGACTCATCTAGGCAAAGTGGGGGTCAAATGAGGGGAGCAACATAACAATACCTGCCGAAGAGTAGATAGGTCATGAAACTATTTCATGTCTGGAAGGCCTAAACTTCTGTCTCTCCAGGGGCACTGCAAAGTTTTCAGTCTTATTTTTTTGGGTTTCCCATCCCAAATAAAGGCAGACAGCCTAGATGAGAGATTCTTGGAAAAGTGCCCTGGAAGGGCTAAGGGTAAATTTGCCAATGTATACTGTTATTTGGGAAGGGTTACCAGTTTCAGAGCATTAACACGGCCCCATAGAGAGAGGGTTAGGTGTTTCCTACATGAGATATCAGTAGTGGTGGGTGAAGTGGCCCCAATTCGCTCTGCGAAGTGATCCACGGAGTGAAGGCGAATTCGCGGAGTGCTCCACAATGTGAAGCGAAGTACTTCGTGTTACAAATGGGTGACGCTAAGTCCATTGAAAACAATGACTTCGCGTTACTCCGCCTTCCCAAACCACTACTTCACCAATTATTAAGGCGAAGTACATTGAAAACAACGTACTTCGCCTTACTTCACCTTGTTTTTAAGCTCCATAGGCAAATTTTGCAGTGTTTCATGGGATTTCAGGTCACATGGGCTCTAGATTGTTCTGCACAGCCTCAGTTTTGGGTAGTGTGTGTAGGAAGCTGTAGGAGACAATTTGCTCTGAGAGCTCTCTGCAATTCATACCTTCAAAAAACTGTTAAAAAAGCCTTTTTGAGTCATTTTTTTTTTCTGAAACTTTAGTTCATCGATTATAGGAAACCCTCCTGTGCTCATATCATCGAGCGTTTTTTGTTTGTGTATGGATTTTGAATGTTAATGTACAAAATTCAGTCTGTGTACTGAGAGACAGTGGAAGTGTGCTTTGGGGAAGGGGTGTATCTGTGGTGTAGGTAGATTAACTTGGAGAAAAAGACAGTGCTTTCTGTTTTGGTGATATTTTTCTTGTTTAACTGTGTTAATGTACACACAGTAATATTTTCAATATTTCTTGCCATTTTTTTGCTGATTGTTGTGGTGCAGCAGTGCATAATTTTAGTTTGTTTAAAATATGTGGTTATACTACTGTAGTTTTCAATTTGCTATGCATTACTTAGTGTGTGTGTGAGTATGTGCGTGACACGTGTTATCAAATCAGACACCTTTTATTGTGCCACATAATAATTTCAGCAATGTGAAGTTGCTATCCACTGCAGCTGTGTTATTTTTGTACTTCTTTGTGGTATCTTTACTGGTACTAGTACTAGTGACTGTTTCTGCAGCAGTACAGTACACTGCACCCCCCCCCGCGCGGCCCGCCCCAACCGGTAAAGGTATTCTTTTCCAGATTTGAATTTTTGATGGTGAGCACTGGTTAGGTGCTGTGCCTTTGTGTCTGCATCTCTTCAGTGCACAGCGTAATCTTAATCTGTTTGTGCATTTGCATCTCTTTAGGGCCAAATCTCCATCTGTAATTTAAGTCACAGTTGTTTCTTTGGCTTCCCTTCAGAGTACTGGACAGGTGTGGTGCTTAATTCTGCATGAACATTGTACTCATTAATATGCGTTTTTAAGTCAGGACCATCATCATGAGTCACTCGTGATACAAATCATGTTCTTCATCATCACAGTCACAAATGCAGTCACAAATCATGATTTACGATCATTGACGTTATGAATCGCATTAATTTTTTTTCTAGTTACTTGGATGTATTGTAAGCCTGTTTTGTAGTATCTCTCCAGGCTTCACCACCCCACCATTGTGCTCATTGATACGTGTTTTTAAGTCTGGAAGTTTTAAGCTACAGCTCATCAGGGAAGTACAGCTGTAGGCGGTAAGCATTCACATTTCTTCATCATCACGGTCACCAATGCAGTCACAAATCACGATTCACGATCATTCGTGTTACGAATCACAACATAAATTTTTTTTCTAGTTACTTGGATGTATTGTAAGCCTGTTTTGTAGTATCTCTCCAGGCTTCACCACCCCACCATTGTACTCATTGATACGTGTTTTTAAGTCTGGGAGTTTTAGGCTACAGTTCATCGAGGTCTGGGGAAGTACAGTCATAGGCATTCACATTTCTTCATCATCATGGTCACAAATGCAGTCACAAATCACGATTTACGATCACGTCATGAATCACAACATAAATTTTTTTTAATAGTTACTTGGATGTATTGTAAGCCTGCTGGTCATGGTGCTGAACAGGGATGGGATCCACACCTGGGCCTGGGGGAACGGGCACATTCTGCTCCAGAGGACCTGGTGCTGGACTTGGTGACTTGGTGGTGGTGGTTCAACTGCCTAAGAGTCAGGACAGGAGGCAGTGCTGGTCCTGCTTCATGGGGGGGGCACTCACAAGTTTTGAGTGGTCCAACAGGAATGGGCTCCCATGCCCTCCACACATGCACGCGGTACGATGCTGACCACTGCCACGCTCTCCCAGAGCTGTCCTGTCCCAGATATTCCCTCACCCTGGTCCATCTCTCCTACTGAGCTCCCTCAGTCCGAGCAATCACTACTCACACTGTCACACAACACACACACACACAGTCACATGGACACAGACAAACAACTAACTACTTATAAAGGTAAGAAAAATAAAATTTACAGAAAGAACAAATTAAGTAAAAAAGAGTACAGAAAAGACAAAAAAAAAGCTGTTGGGTCTAAATCAAAGTTTAAATCTGCTCCTCGCTCTGATCTAAAAGTATCAGCAGTCACAAAACATATTATTCTCTCTCCGTCTGCACAGGAGAAAGTAAAAGTGTCTGCTTGAATGACACTTTCTTCCTGCCTAGCTAAAGAGCATGTGACTTACAGTACTGTAAGCCATGTGACGTGTGGGAGGGCTGCCAAATCTGAAACACCAAGTGGATCACTTAGAATCCTAATGAGGAACGCGAAGTCCATTAAAAACAAAGATTCCGTCTTACTTCGCATTGTCATTCAGACTACTTGAAGTGGTAATGACAAGGCGAAGTGAGCACTTTGCATTGCCTACTCTGCATAGCGGAGTGGCAACGCGAAGTGCCCACTTCACGTGCACTTCGCCAGCGAATTTTAAATTCGCTGCATCTCTAGATATCAGCATCTGGAACATCTATCATCTCCTGAACATTAGTTGATAAGGTTGCAGCTAAAGTTGATTTAAGGACAATACCCAAACAGATAACTCCCTCAGGTGCCTATTTGTAAGGAAGAGCAGAGCATGATTCCTTCGTATAGGCATCATTAAGAGGCAACAACTGGGACTTAGCACTGTTAAATTTATATCCAGACAGTGAGAAATACTGTGAAATGATCTCTTGCAATGCAGGGAGGGAAGTAGAAAGATTGGACAAATAAAGCATAAAATCATCTGCAAAAAGCGAAATCTTATTCAAGCAATCACACACTTTTATCCCTGGAAAATGGGGGTCAGCTCTAAGCTTAATGGCCAGAGGCTCCACAGCTAAGAGAAAGAAGAAGGGAGGGAGAGGGCATCCCTGCCTAGTACCCATCTGAATTTCATTTTATTTTATTTATTTATTTAGTGATTTGGAAAAGACCTTTGAGCGCAAGCTGTTTTACAAAGGTTCCATGTCATAGGTTGCAAAACAAAGAACAATAGGAGAAAGTAAAGGTACATTACAATGAACGATACAGCTTGGATTCAGAATTTACAGAATAACTCAAAACCTAGGTACAAGTTAAAATAACAAGAAAAACACTTTATGAGGGTGAGGAAGGGGGAATAAGCAGCCACAGAGTGCCTTGTCAGTAGTTCAGAGGGACGAGGACAGCTAGCAGTGGGGTGAAGAAAGGAGGTAAGAGAAAGAGGTATGTAATGCAGTGAAGGTTGGGAGAAGAAGGGCAATAAGGTATAGGGATAAATGGTAGGGGGGGAGGCTGAGCGGAGAAGACATGCTAGAGTAAATGATGGGGTGTGAGGGGCCATGGTCAGGCAGCCTGCATTGGTAGTGACTGTTAGGTAAACTCACAGGACTGTGAGTTGGGGGAGGGGGGTGGAGGGGTAGTGGATGCCAAAGGAGCATGATGCAGACTGATTGCTGAGGCAAGTCATGAGAGGGGACAGAGGAAGGGGGTACCTGAGGTCTGCCTAGTGCTTGCTGGGGGGGCAGAGAGAGCAGGTGTGGCTGAACTCAGGGGTAGGTGCACTTAGAGAGTGTTATTATGTGCTGTTTGAGGTCAGTTTTGAATTGTGCCAGACAATTGGTGGCCAAGAGGTGCCCAGGGAATTCATTCATCCACAGGGGGGTCCAGTAGGCAAATGCACGTTGCCCATGTGAGGTGCGATGGAAGGGGATAGCCAAGGCCCCTCTAGTCCTCCCTTTGGTGACCTGTAATGAGTTGGCCACCTTGATCAAATTGCCTACATAAGGTGGTGTTTTACCTAATAAAGCTTTCTTCCCTAGGATGCAAGTCTGGAATTTGACCCTGTTTCTTAATGACAGCCAATTTGTGCATTCATACAGAGGAAGGAGGAAATACAGGGACAGAACAGAGTTGGTAAGAACAGCTGCTTTGGGAGGTTTGTACAGAAGCTGGATTAAGGAAATAAATGATGGAGGGAAACAAAACAAAACCAAGCCATAGCATCAAATAAATACCCTCACTCCACCCTGTGAAAAGCATTTTCAGCATCAAAAGACAGGGTGGTGGTGGGCTGGGTAAGTGAGTTGGCTTCCCAGATTAGATCTAGAGTCCGCTGAAGATTGATGGATCCCAGCCTCCCAGGAACAAATCCCACCTGACCTGGATGAATCAAAAAGGGAATAACAGGCGCAAGAAGTTTGGCCAAAACTTTTGCAAAAATGTTTGTGTCGACATTAAGTAAAGAAATAGATCGAAACTGGGAGCATAAAATACTTTTTCTGTCATTCTTAGGAATAAGAGTAATAATTACCTCCGAAAAGATTAGAGGAAGGGCTCCAGTCTCCCATGCTTCATTAAATACAAGATCTTGTCTTGGGGCCAATAGATCTAAGTAAGTTACATAAAATTCAGAGGGAAAACCATCCGGACCAGGCGATTTGCCAGTTGCCATACTCTGGATAGCTTGCACAACCTCAGATACTTGGATAGGAGCAGTGAGGGTGTCCATAAAATGGTCAGGGACTTGTGGAAGGTGTAGGCCAGCACAGAATGAAAAGAACTGGGTAAGGGTAGAGGTCACTTCCAAGGAGTAGAAGGACTTATAATATTCCTGAAAAGCATTATTTATAGCCATAGGTGCAGTCAGCTGAGCACCAGAGGAGTCTACAATTAGGGAGATGTGTTTCACCATAAAGTGGGTGTGGAGCCTCAAAGCTAAGTTTCCCGGGAAACTCTCTGGCCTCCCAGTATTTTTGCTTCAATTTATAATGCACATACAGTACTCAGTTCCATGTTGTAGGAGATCATCAGTATCTGTCTTTAACTGGGCATGATAGGTTCTTAGTGGGAGCTGCCAGGAGGACATTGCCCTAAAGATATTTCTACTGCTTTCAACTTGGCTTCCTGAGCTTTAAGAGTGGAGTCCCTGGATCTATTATGGTCTTTAGCCCTTTCTTAAAGGTTTCCACTGAGGGTGCCTCCCTCAAATAACTTGGCAGTGAATTACACAGGGTTGGTATGGCAACGGAGAAAGCTCAATCTCCCAACTGCTGCAGCCTAGCCCTGGGGACCACCAGGAGGCATACCTCGGCAGAACAGAGAGCGTGAACTGAGTAAAGAGGAACCAGGAGGTCTTGCAGGTAGTCTTGTCCCCAGCTGTGCAGGGCTTTGTAGGTCAGTAATGTGACCTTAAAGACAATCCTCCACCTTATCGGCAGCCAGTGCAGTCCGCAGAGAACAGGTGTAATATGATCAAATCTTGATATACCTGTTAGCAACCTGGCTGCTGCATTCTGCGCCAGATGCAGACAGTGGAGATTGCCTCCAGATAGCGCCAGGTACAGAGCATTGCAGTAATCCAACCTAGATGTGATGAAGGCATGTATTAGGGTGACAAGATTATCAGTTGGTATCAGGGCCTGCATCCGAGCAATGTTCCTAAGATGGTAAAAGTCACTTTGGATGATGACCGACACCTGAGCATCAAGTGTCAGATTATCATCAAGTACCACACCCAGATCACTGACCCAAATAGAGGGGGTCAAGGGAACATCTCCCAGTCTCAAACCAGGGTCATTCCCCAACCTTCCTCCATCCTGCCGATGACCAGGCTCCACCACCAATACCTCTATCTTGTCTGGGTTGAGTCATAGCCAGTTTTGATTCATCCAGCTCTGGATCTCAGCCAGGCAGGTGTTAAACACAGAGGCCGCCATCTGACTTCCAGGTGAACAGGACAAGTATAGCTGGGTATCATCAGCATAACAATGAAAACCCAGCCCAGTCCATACCACCTAATAATGTCTCCTAAAGGCAACATACACCATGAATAACAGAGGCAAGAAACAGTTTGGGGGTCTGGTCAGAAACTGTTAGGGTATATGGGGCCTGGATCACTAATGTGCCTTTTGAAGGTTTGTTGAAAAAAATGTTAATCCATTCAAAAGTTATAGAACTTTAGAGTTTCCCATTATAGTCTATGGGAAAATATATATGTACAGCTCGAAATCACTTTGTGCTTTCACGAAGCACTTTTTACTGCCGCATATGGGTTCAGTAGAGTCGTGCTGCTGCTATCTTGTTTTCAGATAGCGACGGGTAACAAAACGTGTAATTCAAAAAATACTTCCCCTTGGTAAACACCAACAGTTGTGTTTACTTCATCGGGGCCCGAGGAACACAATCCTGGCATTATTTTTTTTAAAAGTGTTCAGAAATATGTTTTTTTTGCATTCGGGCATTGGTAGTGCTGCAAATTTGTGGCACCTCTTTTGTGAAACTGCCACAAATTGTGACAGTTTTCATGTAACTGACAGCAATGCTGCACAAAAACTGCCACAAATGTGTGGCAATTGTCGTGAAATCTGCTGCAAATTTGGGCACTACTTCTATGGAAAATTATCATCAGCTCCTGCAAAAAATGTAAAAAACAGTTCTGGCCATTTAAAAAAAGCACACCAGAATCAGATTCCTTGACCCCAGTTTAGGTAAACACCTGTTGGCATTTACCTAAAAAAAAAACACTTTTTTCCCCATTTCAGAGAGTTTAAGGAGAAGGGGGCCGAGGAATGTTAATTAATACAAAATATATTTTGCCATCAGCGGGGTGACCAATCTTACTGTCGGCACTGTAAATCCACCCCTGCCACTGTGGGACACTGGGGACCCCACTCCCAGTGTCCCTAAAAATGTTTTCATGAATTTGCTAACAGCGGGTGCCCAATTCCCCCGTTGGCAATATAAGCCCCCTACCACTGTGGAACACTGGAGAGCCCACTCCCAGCGTCCTGAAACATGTTTGTTTGTATATTTGCTGGCAGGGGGGTGCCCATTCCCCCTGTCGGCACTATTATCCCCCCTTCAGTGTGGGACACTGGGGAGCCCACTCCCAGTGTCCCCATATATTATGTACTGCCCCCCCAGCAGTGTGAAACACTGGGGAGCTCACCCCAGTGTCCTGAAACATGTTTGTTTGTATATTTGCTGGCAGGGGGGTGCCCATTCCCCCTGTCGGCACTATTATCCCCTTCAGTGTGGGACACTGGGGATCCCACCCCAGTGTCCCCATATTATGTACTGCCCCAGCAGTGTGTGAAACACTGGGGAGCTCACCCCCAGCGTCCTGAAACATGTTTGTTTGTATATTTGCTGGCAGGGGTGCCCATTCCCCTGTCGGCACTATTATCCCCCTTCAGTGTGGGACACTGGGAACCCTCCCAGTGTCCCCATATGTTATGCTGCCCCCAGCAGTGTGAAACACAGGGAGCTCACCCCAGTGTCCCCAAACATTGTAAAAATGAACCCTAGAAAAAATGTTCCCCTATATCTTTTTCCTCCTGTAAAAAAGAAAATGGTCCTTCATCACCTCCCCCAGCCTCCTCCCATATCCTGATCCTGACCCTCCCACTGAGCACCCATCACCCCACCCCCCTTGCCCTATACTTACCAATGGAGGTCAGTGGCTGTCATCTTCTGTGGACCGGGACACATCTGCACTCTTCAAAGTCGAACCATAAACTGAAGAATCAAGGTAAGTGCCATAAAATGGCTGTCAGTGGTGTTTTGAACTTATGTTGATATCTCAGCCATTTTAAGTAATTTTTCCATCCAATTTTCAACATGGGCTTTTTGGGACCCCACCTCATGAATACTGTCATAGTTGTTTTATTAATCAGACCAGTAAGGTGAATTCACAGACTTTGCATTAAATCATCTTTCTGGACCCAGTAATGAAGTGACAGTGCCAGTGTTCATGAGATGGGATCCCAAAAGAGCCCATGTTGAAAATTCGGTGCAAAAATACAAAAAAATGTCTGAGTTATGCACGGTTGTTAAAATTTGTCTACGCACCCTCTTAACTTTGACAATTTTGTATGTTTTTGCTCCAAATTTTCAAAACTGCCATTTTTTAATACCACCTCATGAAGTGTAAAACTGTCATTTTTCACATCTGGCCCAAAATGCGTTTTCATACCTGTGGTGCGAAATGGAGACTGCACAAAATCACCTTTCTGGATTGAATAATGAAATGATAGTGGCAGTGTTCATGAGGTGTGGTCCCAAAAAGGCCATGTTGACAGTTTAGTGAATAAAATCCTAAAAACACCTGAGTTATGTGAGTCCGTTGAATTTATTCTACACACGTGCATAACTTTGGTACTTTTCAATATTTTTTTTATTCTTTGGTAACCAGGTAAGGCCCATTAGGCACGCGTGCCTGTTTTCAGAGGCGACCTGAGAGCACTGGGCGGTTAAGTCACTTGCTCAGAGTAGCACAGTATGCAAGTGGAGGTTGTAAGAATCAAACCCAAGTCTGGTCTGCTGGATGTACCAAGCTCATTCACAGCTCATTACTCTAATCTCTGGGCTATACTGCCAGCCCAAATATTGTGCTGCCAAATTTTCAACATAGCCAGTTTTTCACACCACATCATGAACAGTACAGCTGTAATTTTTCACATTCTGCCCCTAATGTGTTTTCACACCTGTGGCTCAGAATGGCGTTACAGTTACGCATAATTGCATTTTGCCTTGTATTTCACAATTTATCTGCACTGGGGTACATGAGGTGGGGTAATAAGATGGTTTTGCTGATAATTTGGTCACTGTTATTTGACACATGGAAGCACAGGGCCCAGATAGCCCTGTGCTTCCACACCTACATACATATGCCCATCTGCAGAGGGATTGGAGCACAGGGTCCGAAGAGCCCTGCACTCCCACAGTAAAATAAGGATACTATTATACTATATCAAGAAGGAAGGAAATTCACTACAAAAAACTCTGTTAATGATCAGTTAGGGTTCCTATTACAGTGACAAAAGTATGGAAATTCAGTGTTAGGGTTCCCAACCCTACCACCCCATCCTCTACATACCAACTGGCAACAGGGTGTACCTTGGGGCTATTGGGCCTAAGTCTCACCCCATTCTCCTATACTATTCCATCTCAACTTCCTTACACATCAAATGGGGTGAGAGTTAGGCCTGATGACCCCAAGGCACACCCCGACACCTGTTGGTATATGGAGTGTGTGGGGTTGGGGTGGTAGGGTTGGGAACCCTAACACCAAATTTCCAGATGTTTGTTGCTGTAATAGGAACCCTAACTGATGCATTGATGGAGTTTTTTGCAATGAACATATATACAGTGGGCTGGATATTCAAAAGGGTTGCGCCATGCGCAATAGGATTGCGCCAGCGCAAGTGCGAAAATGCGCTATGCTGCGATATTCAGCAGGTGGCAGTTGCGCCACTGAAAACATGCTGAGCAGCAGCGCAATGATAATGAAGGCATGTGCAACCTAAGGGGGAGGAACCATGTATAAATGGTGCAGTGCGATGTTCAAAGGCTTGCGCAATGCGCAACAGTGGAGCAAGCGGAAGTTGCGCACTTGCGGAAATGAGCCAATATAAAAAGGAGCAAGGAAGATGCACAAGAATGCTACAGGGAAGCCACATGAGGCAGAGGGAGAGGCAGGGACAGAGAAAGTGGCAGAAGGAGGGCAGGCAAGGGAAATACCACAGCAGAACAGAGGCACAGGCAAGGTGTGTGGTGACACACAGACAGAGGCCAGCACAGATAGGTGTACCCGGTGCAGGGGAGGTAGCAGTCAGGACAGTGGGGGTAACAAAGCAACAGCTGCTGGGGGGAATGCAAGCCAGGGACATGGCCAATGCCACATTCAACATGGATGCCGTAATGAGGGGGGTGAGAAGGCATGCGGCAAGGGGACGTGGCCGTGGGAGGGCCCATCGGCGGTATGCCCCCAACAGGCAGTACTGAGCCCGTACCAGCTTTGAGCCATATACAGATACCAAGATTGTGGGCTGGTACCGCCTCAACAGGGCAATACTGCGGCGGCTCTGTGAGCTGTGCAGTGATGTGATGCAGGCACCCACATGACGGAGTCATGCTCTGTCAGTGGAGACAAAGGTAACTGCCTGCATGTGCTTGTTCACCACGGGTACCTTCCAGAGACCAACAGGGGACACCACAGGCATAACATAGTCGGCCACGTCACTCATCCTCACCCAATTCCTCAGCGCACTGCTGCCACATGCTGCGGAGTACATCCATTTCCCCAGCACTGCGGCGGAGCGCACAGCAAACATACAGGAGTTCCACAGGGTAGCACGTATGCCTGGCATGCTAGGGGTGATAGACTGCACCCATGTGGCCATACGCACACCATCTGGTGAGGAGGGGGCCACCTACATGAACTGAAAGGGCTTCTCCAGTGTCAACTGCCAGGTGGTGTGTGATGCCAGTGGGCGCATCATCAATGTCTGTGCCACGCACCCTGGGGGAGCACATGATTCATACATCTGGCACCATTCAGCACTGTGCCACCAATTTGAGAGTGGGGACATCCCCACAGGTCATCTAGTGGGTGAGTATGTAAATAGAATTGACATATCGTGGGCATGGGGGGGGATGGCCAGAGGTGCCATCGGTGTGGGCCACAGGGCCTGGGACAGTCTGAAGCTGAACACAACACTAACCACCACTCTCTGCAGACAGGTGACAGTGGATGCCCTCCCGTCCCTGGCTGCTCACACCACTACCGGCCCGGCCCCATCGCCTTCACAATGAAGACTGCACGCCACCACATGCAATGTCATCGGCCGGGTGTTGGGATGCTGAAGAGCACATTTCCATTGCCTGGACACCTCTGGCGGTGCCCTACAGTATAGCCCCTCAAAGGCCTGTGGGGTATTCCTGGCCTGTTGCATCCTGGACAACATGGCCAAAGACTGTGGGATAGCCATACAGGTCGAAGAGGGGGACAGCGATGGGGACGATGGAGACGCTGGTGACGATCGGGATGGGCAGCCCCCCCTTGGCTGACAGGACCCCCGACTGATCCGGCTGGCACAGTTGCACCGGGACACCATCACAGAGGAGCACTTCAGCCAACCCAGGTAAGTCATGCTGCCATGCGCAACCACCAGTGGTTAGGGCACAACCCACAGACATGCATGGAAACACACCAGGGGTGCATGCTGGCAAGGGATGTGGCAGGGCACAGAAGCACACACACATAACCAGGGAGGGGTGAACAGTAACACGCCACATGGATGGACACACACACACACACACACACACACAAAATAGGCACAAAACATGCACAGGGGTCAGGTGCAAAACTGAGCCAGAACGCCAACACTAGCAACACACATGTCCACAGGCTACCACGTCTACTGACTGTCCATGTGTGTGTGTCAGATGCTGGGCACCATCGCACTTTGGTGTACAGTGCAATGCAGGCATCATCATGCACACATACCTGTGGACAGCAGCCGGAAGGGTGTGCAGGTGGACCGTGTGTTCGCGTGCAGGGCTGGGCACCCACCCATGCACTGCCCACCGAAACACACAATGCACACAGGGCAGCACCAGACAGAGCCAGCGCTGGGAGACAGGTCAGTCTTGCGGCACAGTGCCACGTCCACCTCGGATGCGTGGACGGCCCCGCCGAGACCTACCAGCACTGGCAGGCTGACCACGGGCCTCATGGGGTGGCACTGATGGTCCACCAGGGGTTCCACTGTGCAAACGCGACCATGCCCGCACAGGGATCTGCAGCACACTGAACAGTCCTGCACCAGGAGTGCTCGGGATGCCCACAGCTGAACCTGGCGTCGACAGGGTGGGTGTCACACGACTTCAGGAATGGGGAGTGGACAGCGCACTGCATGGTGTGAGCGATGCATGAGCACCTGACTGTGTGCCCATTGTGGCCATGACAGCAATTAATGGCTGTGCAAGCCTGTCAATGGCAGCGGTCACATCCTCCCCGCAAATGGTCAATCTGAGACACAATCCTATCGATGTCCCTGCTGCGTTGCTTCTCGGCCCACTCCAGGGCCACACACAGTGCCTCCACAGACATTGCAAGCCGCATCTGCTGCTGGACTGATACCTGCAGTAGGTGGGTGTGCTCGTCAAAGAGGTCGGCTACCTCCTCAGCATCCCGTCCCTCAGGGTGTGCAAGTGCCTGGCGTTCAGCACCCCTTGTGGGTGGGTGCTGCACACCAGGACCAGGTATGGGCATGTCCACAGGCGGTGCACAGACGCCACTGCTGAACCCTGAACCCCCAGTCCCGGTGTCCGAATGCTGCTGCAGCCCCCTCTGCCTGCTGTGCCCAAGGGATCAGTTGTGCCGCCGCTGTGTCCACAATACTCCCACTATCCTGACCAGCTACTGGTGCTGCCCCACTGGTGCTGACAGGCACAGCCTGGGACTGTGCTGACACACTGGCACACAGGCGCCACCAGCCACAGCCATGGGCGCGGGCTGACCTGCTGTGTGTCCATTCCATGGCACACACATGTCACTGCCCATTATGGTTGTGTCTTCATCAGTGGTGCAGGTCTCTGCCCTAGCCACAGCCACAGCATGCTGGCATCCCTGGATGCCAGAACACTGAGACACAGGAAGGGCTTCCCCCACACCTGTCTCAACATCATCAGTGTGGCCAGCCAGGTGGATCCACTGTTGCAATGCTCCACGTATACCTGTGGAGGTGGATGGTCCCTCCTCCAACTCCAGCTGACTGTCCGCAGTCGACAGACCTACCACCGCTGACCCATGCAAACGCGCAGGACCTGTAAGGGAAAGCAGAGTCGCGTTACTGTGTGTGACCTACCCTGCCCCCCCATAGACAGACCATGACTTACCATGCAGTGATGGGCCACCACCCATCTGGAAGCCACCTCCCGGAACACCCTCTATGGCACTGCAGTGCATGCTTGCAGCAAGCCTGTTCTCTGCTGGTGTGAGCTGCACCACCTCCGGCTGTTCCCCGCCTGTTGCAGCACGTGCCGTCCTGGTGGCAGCCACCTTCCCCTTCACCCTCCTCCTGTCAGTACCCATCTTCTTCTTACACTACTGCATGGAGCACTGGTGGCTGCCATGCAGGTTGACGGCACGTGCCACCTCCTCCCATGCAGCAGCACGGGCCTGAGGGGTGCCCCGCC
This sequence comes from Neoceratodus forsteri, assembly GCA_016271365.2. Taxonomy (NCBI): domain Eukaryota; kingdom Metazoa; phylum Chordata; order Ceratodontiformes; family Ceratodontidae; genus Neoceratodus; species Neoceratodus forsteri. Next base: position 1,087,702,960 of record CM028132.1, on the reverse strand, counting down.
GTGCACTGAGCAGTGGCTCCTGATCCAGGTAGGCCTTGAAGAGTGCCTCGGTCTCAGCCTTTGTGAAGTTGGGCCTCCTCTTCCGCCCACCATCGTTGTCCTCCTCACCCAGACCTTGCTCGGTCATTATTCAGCCTGTAAGGATGACAGTGGTTACCTGTGACTGTGCAGTACAAAGCACGTCCCTGATTCCACAGTCCAGACCCCCACACAGCATGCAACTCACCAATAAAGCGCAGTAACCGAATATGGCCACTGCAGAACATTGTCGCAGTTTTATAGCGCAATGCATGCAAATTAGGTGAGGAGCAACTTTAATGAGATGCAAATCACATTGCTGCACCATTGAATGGCTGATCGAATGATTAGCATATGCTGGCTGAATATCACGCTCTTGCGCTTCGCGCAATTATGTTGAATGTGCTGAGCCAATGGCACAGTTCCATGGCATGTGTAATACACTGCACTGCACATGCCCACATTGCTTACGCAGTCGTATGCTGCACTGATGATGTGCTGTGCACAGTAGGCACGGCCACCATTGTGCCAGTGGTACTATGGCAAAGGTCAGTACATGGCGCTGTGGCAATGGGCCTTCATAGGTGCAATGACACAACTGCGCGATAGTGCACTGTGGCACTGGCACACAGGCAGCCAATCACACTACACGCATTGTCGTCCGATGGCGCTGTGCGTGGCCTTGCGCCAGGGACCCTTGACCCTGTGTCCGACCTTTGCCCCCTTGGCGCCATGCATCAGGCATCGGTGCACCTCTATCGTGCTGTTCGGTAACAGCGCGATAGGGAATGGCAGCGCTGTACCACGCAGCATCTGCACGTGGGGTACTGCACTGCATAGCACCATATTGCCTACTATCGCATTGGCAATGGCTCGGAGAAGGGCTGCTCCCTGGTCTGCAATACAGCTGGCAAACCTGGTGGCCACAGTGGAGCCACATCATGGGCATCTCTTTGGGGAGGTCCCCCTGGATAGGCCTAGGTCCCAGGTGTGGAGTGAGGTGGCCACAGCTCTAGAGGCGGTGACTGGCAGGGGCAAGATGGGGGAGCAGTGCAGGCACCGATATTCAGACCTGATGAGGAGGGAGCCTGAGTTACTGGCCAGACTACGGTCACGTGCCAGGAGGAGCACGGTACCACGACCAGGTAGGGGTTCCGTCAACACACTGTTTTCGTCCATATGTGTCACATTGTTGTTTGTGTCCAGCACATAGGGGAGGGACTGTATGGGTTAGCCCATGGCGGTGTTCACAGGGTGTGGGGTGGGTGAGTCTGGCTGGGTGGGGGGGCACACTCCTTGGGGCAGGGGGACTTTGCTTCGGGACTGCACTGATGTTCTTCTCTGCTTTTTGTCCCCCAGGCCCGAAAGAGTTACGCCGTTTGAGAGCGGAGCTCAGGGCGGTGGAAGACAAAGCCAGGCAGGCCAGGGGTCCACAACGGCCACCCGACTGACCCAATGAGGGTGAGTGACAGACATCCATTCTTAATATTGCATGCTGTGTGGCAAAGTGGGCAGCGGGGCATGGCCACCATTCAATGACATCACTGCCATGCACGCCACTGGTTACAGTCAACATTGTCCAGTGGCAATGCATGTCTAGGTGTGCATCACTGGTGGTGCATGCATGCACCAGGTGCATGGCTGTGCCACTGCCTTTGCACCACATAGCCATGTCACTAGACAGCCACGGTGGTGCTGTGTGTGACTTGACTGGTGGGTTTGTTCAGCATTCAGCATGGCTGTATGCACCTGGGTGGGCAGGTCCTGTGGACGTGATCACTGCGGCCGGTCACACACCATCACAGTGGTATGTCCCATGGCCATATGCCATGCACAGTGGGCGGGCTGTCTGGGGTTGTGCATTCACACCTATTGAGTGTGCTCCCTTTTCCTAGGTCTGAGACATCTCAGGGAGATGAGGGATGCCATGAGGGAGCTCCTCGATCTGGCCCGGGAGTCTGTGGTGATACTTCGGAGGCTGGACACATCAGGAGTACTGCGGCGACACAGGGCAAGGCGGACCCAGAGCCAGGAACAGCAGACGCGCTGAAGGTCCCTTGGTCCCTGACTCCCCCCCCGGACCCACCCTCACACCCCACCTATCCCATCCCATTTGTCCACCCCTTCCCTCTGCCCACCCACACCTTGTTTGTGTCCCCCACCCCAAGCTTGTAAATAGTTATTGTTATTGTACATAGTTGAGTTTTATATTTTTACAATACACTTGAATTTTATATGAATACCGTGGTGGTCTCTGATTTGCAGTGGGCTATAGGTGCTCGACTGCAGTGGTGTGCATGGCATCATGGGTGGTGCAGTCATGGGTATGTGTGTGTGTGTCCGTGTGGAGGTGACTATGGTGTAGGGGTAGATATCAGTCAGTGACTGTGGTGTGTGTGTTGTTTCCCGTGCACTGGATGACTGTGTGCAGTGGTCCATGGTGTGTGATCTGTGTCCATGGTGCACCCATTGGCCCGTCCATGGCCTATGCAGCTGACACACATGCCTGTCTGTGACCTGCATGATCTGCTGACATGTCGGTGGTAGCATTCCCTGCAGGGCAGACACTGTACCCGTCACTTTGCTGGGTTGTCCATGTCACTGGTGTGGTGCATGCTTCCACGCACCACTGTGGGTGTCTGTGCTGGCTGTTGTGGCCAGTGGTGGGCCGGGGTATGTTACTGGGATACTGTGCGGTGCGCTGTACCACTGGAGGAGGTGTCCCTTACACGACCATCCAATCTGGGGTCTCTCTTGTGCCAATGCATGGTCGGTCTCTCAGCAGTACATTGGGGGACTGTGCATGGTGGCACTTTGTCTGCCGTTGTTGCATTGCCGTGTGCTGCAGCCTGCTGATGGGTGCTCATGGTGGGGCTGGCTTGCATGGTTCTGTGGTGCACAGGGTTGCATTGCCACTGTGGGGGGTGGTGGCATGCATAGGGATTCCTGCAGTGCTGGTCACTGCTCATGGGGGGTTATCTAGGGGTCACGGTGCAGGGTGTGCTGTGCACTGGGAGGGATGGTATGGCACAGGGTGGTCCACCCTCCTTGTGTGCCAGTCACTGCTTGCCGGTAGGTGTGATAGGGCACCATGGCCAGGCTGTGGGTTGGTTGCTTGACTCCATGGAGCAGTGGTTATTCCAGCCCTCCCCTGGTTGTGATGTGCTTGGGGTATTGGGGGACAATGTCTGTTCTGCTGTGTGTTCCTGTGCCCATCTGTGGCATGGGTGGTGGGCCCCTGCCTCCCTGGTTGTACAGTTACATTGCTCTGCAGCTGTGGGGCTCCCTGCTTGTGCTATGGCACCTCTGGACTGCTCAACTGGGCATCCCTTGTTGCGCCATAGCGCATCATATCTGCTCAGCTTCCCCTCCCTTGTTGCGCTATGGCGCTGGTTGTGCGATATTCAGACATTGGCTGTGGGTGCAATTTGGCTTGCTCCTGTTTTGAATATCGCGTCTGTTGTGCATGGGCGCAATAGACTTGCGCTTGCTCCTGCTATTGCACACATTTTGAGCACAGTTTGAATATCTGGGCTAGTATATAAATATATATATATATGGCTTAAGCTTGGTGCTTATTCTTCTTGCTGTCAGCAGTTCCAGCACCTCTAGCTGATTCACTGGTTCACTAGTAATTTTAAGTTATTTTATGAGATATTTTTGCCAGTTAAAACTGAGAGAAACAATGCATATTTAGAACATAGGATAGTAACAACACATCACTGAATATAATTAACAGTGAAAAAACAATATAGAGTACAGGGATACAAGTTACAGAATTCCTTTTTTTTTGTGCCAGCAACACAGCATGGCAAGTCACTGTGTCTACCCCATTTTATGAAGGCCTACAAAAAATGGCACATCAGATTTAAAAATCCATATTTACATTATGGTATTTACATCCATTTTTAATAATACACAGTAAGATCTAGGCAACATCTAAATTAATGCACTGAAAATAATATTAAAATTGCTGTAAATGTTGTAAGGGACAGACTGACTACTCTTGATCAGAATAACTCTTAGGGATATGATGGTATTCACCCACGAGTAGCAAGAGAATTGGCTGATGTGTTAGTTGCACTCTTGACAGAAATATTTCAAAAATCCTTGAAGAAAGTAGAGGTAGTGGAGGCATGGAGAAAAGCAAATGTTTTGCCACTGTATAAGAAGGGTAATAGGAGAGATGCTCAAAACACCTATAGACCTGTGAGTCTTACATCTGTGCTTGGAAAGATTATGGAGGGCATTATTAAAGAGCTTATCTTGGACACCATAGAAAGGGCAGGCATGACAGATAATGCACAACAAGGTCGCTCATGCCAAACAAATCTTTTGGAGTTCTGGGATAAGGTGAGCAAGGCCCTGGATAAAGATCATTCAGTAGATGTAATGTTCTATGATTTACCGAAAGCTTTCATTAAAATACCTCATGGAAAAATAATAGATGAACTGATTAGATTTGGAATATCTGGACAAATAACTAAATGGATTGAGGCCTGGTTAACGGTAGAAAACAGAGAGTTTACATTAGAGGCATTTTCTGAGGGTGGACTTCAATGACGAGTGGAGTGCCTCATGGATCCGTTTTAGGACCATATCTGTTTAACATCTACATATCCAGTATGAGTAGTGGGTGTGACTTATGGGAAGCAAAATTTGCTGATGATATGAGAATGGGGACAGATGTTAATGAAGATACACACAGGATGCAAGAAGCTTTGGAGAATATAGGAAAATGGGTATCAGAACAAGGGTTAGAACTTAAACAAATGTGTAGTCATGCATCTTGGAAGGCACAATAATAATATTAAATATAAACTAAATGACATACTTAAGGGAAGTTTCTGAGGAAAGGGATTTGGGAGTGTTAGTGGACTACAAACTAACCTTTAAAAGACATAGTAGCCATATTATTAAAAAAAATAACATTCTAAGCTGTATTAGTAGGCACATTAGCAGAAGGAGGAGAGAAGTGATAATTCCATTGTATATAGCCCTTGTTAGACCTCATTTTGACTATTGTGCGCAGTTTTAGGCACCTAGCAGTAAAACTGAGATAAAATCACTGGAAAAGGTACAGAGAAGAGCAACTAGGATGATACATGATTCACGGAATCTTAATTATGAGGTCAGATAAGAAAATTTTAAAATGTTCACATTGAAATTTCGTAGACTGAGGGGGGACTTGTTACTGTTTAAGGCGATGACAAACGTGGATTTGTGGGACATTTTAGGGTTGGAGATGAGTAATCATGTACTGTATATAACACCAGATCACATTTGCTACAGTTGTCTGGAGAACCATGTAAGACTAACAAGAGAAAGTATTGGTTCAGTCAGAGAGTGGTCTCTGTTTGGAACTCACTCCCTGAAGAGATCATAGGCAGTAGAACCATGGCAGAGTTCCAAACAAAATTGAATGCTTACTGTAGATCTGTGTGTTTAACAGGGTATAACAACTAGGTTAACAGCGGGCTCAATGGACAATAGTCTATTTTGCCCTATATAATCCAATGAATCCTATGAAAATCCGATGAATCCTATTATTACATTATTTTATATATACAAAACTAGATGCAGAACATAAATAGAATAGAAAATCGAATCTCTTGTATTTAAACAAAATCATTACAAACATCAGAGTGTTTCAGAGTATCCTTTATGGAAAGCTAGTTAATGACATTTCTGTTATCATATTTATCCTGTAGATGGCAGTATCAGTCTTATAACTGAAAGAATTAGATGGTGTTTTGAACATTTGCTGTATTAAGTATAGCGTTGAAATATAACTTGGATGCAAACAGATCACATATGTGGCAATGCATAATAAGACAGCATTTTCTACTCTAAGAATAATCAATCACAGAAACACTTTTTTGGTGGCAAAGAGCAAAAGACAAACTCAGCTTCTGGTCTCTTTTTTATTAATTTCAGAATTTTATACACTGAGATAGTTTTGTTTTGGTGAAACACCTATATTATAGTACCAGAGGGTATCAGGGAAACAATAACAGTAGCAGCAACAGGGATATTAAATCAGAAGCAATATCTGCAGAATTAAATGTATACAACTTAAGTAGCTTTGTGACACAGTAAATAAATCCATTATTTTCTTATTTCTTAAGATTTTTATTTTTGTGTGTGAATTTAGTGCTCATGAAAGGTGCTGGATTAACAGCACTGGAAACTGAGGCCCTCTGTTTATCCACATGGCAGGTACAGCATGGGTGTTCACAGTGCAAGCTTTCCCATTCTGCCCCATCAATGTGCCTCAACCCTGTCATGAAGGAATCATTACACAGATAAGAGTTTAGTTCTGAGTCCATGCGCATTCAGTCCTTGGCCTCTAAATGTGAGACTGCTAACAAGGGTGTCAATTAGTGCCAATTGTACCAGTGGTTTTGTGATGTGGACACCTGCCCACTGGGAAGGGGACTGAGACCACCATGCCTCATTTAACATAGGCCACTGAAAAGACCTCAGGAGATAATGGCTTTCGGTCACTACCAACTTGGGCTGCATTTGAACCAGTGACCTAAAGGTGAAAGGCTCCTTAAATCACTACCAATCCACTGAGCCATCCATTATTTTCAATGGCTAAGGAGCCGTCATGGAAATAAATACATTTTTCCATAATAGTTCTTTTTTTTTTTACTTGGATAAGTCATCTATTTCCTTAGCTGTCAATCAGCTTGACTGACAGCTCAAACCAATCAGACACTTACTAGCCCAAATATTTCAACCAGTACTGGCACTGTATTCAAAATGAAAACCGTTTTCCCACTGCCATCTTTTTTCACCCATTTCCTTCTTTCTCTACCCCGTTCTATTTTAATATATGTATATATATATATATATATATATATATTTTCAACCCATACGTTTTATTGATAGAAATGTCATGGGTTACAACATACAGCTCATTACAGGAAGTAGCACTGAAAAGCATAGAGCAAGGTGCATGTTCCACTTCTTATTCTGCATTAAAACTTGTCTGAGTCTCTATCGCCTGATGGTTCTGTGTAGTAACTAGTTACTTTCTTTTCTTTAGGTTTGGACTTTTGATCACAGATTCCGACTTTGTTGTGCCTTTTCTGTTCCAACCAAATCATTAGAACTGCAAAAAGTCCATTATTTTGCTTTTATCTATTGCTGAGCTGTGGTTCTTTTGTGTATGTTGTACGTGCCCCTTTGTTGTGCAATCAATTAATGAAATGTAACTCACTTAGCTTAATATTGTAATTAACAAACTCACTTAAGTGTTCAATTTAATATGACTCTTTCATTTCATAATGAGTCAGGAAACTAAGATATGGCTTCATCTTTAGCACATAAGGTTCTTTTATCCTAGGAGCTGTTCCACTACTGAGATGTTTGCTGTCTCTGCCCTGTAGCGAAAGGAAGAGAGCCACCTGGTGTAAACTTTATCTTGCTGCAGTCATAACAAGGCAGTAATAGATTCTATACTTTTAATTTTGTGGATGTTATTGAGCCATTGAGTCAGCTGTGGACAGGTACTTATGAGCCATTGTTGTGTCATGGCTTTTCCATCCTGCCACAGCTATTAAAATAACAAGGAATACTTATTTTGTTAGACTCTAGCCCCTCTAAGAGTTAGGCCTAAGATCACATTTTCAAAAGTTGGAGTGAAAAGCAACTCCAACATCTTTTTTATGGCTTCTGTAACTTCCAACAAAAAATGGTCGTATCTCCGGGTAGTCCCAGAAAATGTGGATTTGAGTCACTCAACCCCCACAGCCCCTCCAACATCTGTCGGACACCCCGGTCCCATAGTGTTGAGATACCACAGGAGTTATACACTAGCTTGCAGTTATTTTCCATCTGAATTCTCTCCAAGACAGACAGGTTGTTGTCAAATGAACCCCCATGCCAAATTTTGGACCAGCATTCTAGTAGGAGCTGGGTGTTTACCTCCTCTTTCCATTTGTCCTGAAATTGTTCCATGGCCTGTTTGCCCTCTTCCCCAACAGAAATGCATACACTTGGGACATAAATCCCCTCAGACTGGGCAGACGTGCTTTAGTCCACAGAGATTCTACCTCTTGAGGGAGGGCCAATTGTAAATCTGTTGTCTCTGGCCCCTTTAAAATATAATCCCTGCATTACAGCTATTTGTGGAATTCGTTTTGAGACAGCTGAAATTCAAGCAATAGTTGTAAACTTTTAATGAGGTTCCCCACAGTAAGAAATTGAATCAGGGTCAACAGGCCTTTCCTTGCCCAGATCTAAAATCTGCAGTCCCATCTGGCTGGGAGGAACTGTGTTAACCATTGCAAGGGGATTCTGTTCCACATTAGCAGTGGAGCATTCCATTTCTTTTTAATTTGTAGCAAGATTTGCATACTGCATCTGGTTCACACTTGCCAATGTTGCCTCTGTACAGTCACACAAGGGTGAACTCATTGAGGTTTGGAAATATGTGCTGTTTGTTCTAAGTCTGACCAGGCATTTTCCTCTGAGTTGCTAATCATCTCTAATATGTGCACCAGCTAGGCAGATTCATAATACTGTGGGAAGCTAGGTAACCCCATACTCTCCTTACTTTTCTTTTATATCAGCACAGACCAATGTATCCTAGGTTTTCTGACCTCCCAGATAAATGTAGAGGGACCCTTTTTTTGACCTGGCCAAGGCCTTTGATTCAGTCTGCTACAGCCTTCTCACAAAACTCGAGGCAGTGGGTTTAGCCCCCCTCACAGTCCAGTGGTTCAATTCCTACCTATGCAACAGGCTCCAATCTGTCAGAGTGGCGAACTCCTCCTCCTCCACCCCTCCCTATACGCATGGGTGATTAATCCTCCGCCCCATCCTCTTTTCATTATTCATAAACGACCTCCCCTCTGTATGCTATAATTCCCACATGCATATGTATGTGAATAACACAATACTTTTTGACTTCGAACCAGTTTTAGTAGATGTCCAGTCTAATCTCCAAAGAGATTTCCACAACATGCAGACATGGTCCAGTCCAATCAACTGAAAATAAATACCTCCAAAACAGCATCTATGATGTTTGGGTCCACGCAGAAAGTATCCAGAGCCCCCTCCACTCATCACCTCCCTGGATGGAACACTACTAGACTCTGTTACAACATATAAATACCTTGGCGTGTGGCTGGACCCCCACTTGAATTTCTCGACCCACTTAGTGGCCGTCACCTCAGAATTATGCCCCAAGCTCAGTATACTTTATCGAAACAGACTTCCTCCCTCCCTCTGCCAGTCAGTCGAGAAATACAGTACTAACAAAGATGATCACACCCATCTTCAACTATGCAGATGTGGTTTATAGCACTGCCCCTGCCACATCCTTATCCAGACTTGACACCCTTCTAAATGCATTCTGCCACTTCGTCACAAATTCTCCCTTCAGAAAACACCACTGTTCCTTACACGTCTCTTATGGTATTGCACCCTTATCCCACCATCTCTACAGCCACGCTATTGCATTTATATCCAAGTACTGTTTTACCTGCTGCCTCCCTACCTGTCTGAGAGTCTTTCCCCTGCTAACCTATCCCCATACAGCCAACGGTCCAAAGATTCATGCTCTTTCTTGCTGCCCTAACCATCCTCATCTGTTGGCAAATCTGCTTTTTCCTACAGGCTCCCCTTCCTGTGGAACAAATTCTCCCCTCCCCTAAGAAACTCCCCCTCACATAACAATATTAAACAGCAACTTCATTTACTACCACCACCCACTTGCTCCTGCCACACAACTAACCAAACTAGGCTGTAGACCACGGTGGGCCAATAGACATTGTCTACCTCTACTTCAGCAAAGCCTTTGACACAGTCCCACATAAAAGACTGGTCAGCAAGCTAGGCAGCCTGGGGGTGGGACACAAATTGATGAACTGGATTGGCAACTGGTTAAAGGACAGAAAAAAAGAGCAGTGATAAATGGAGCCCAATCAGAGGAAAGGGAGGTGACCAGTGGGGTACCTCAGGGGTCAGTACTGGGGACAGTCCTCTTCAGTATCTTCATCGGTGACATAGCAGACAGGCTGGAGCAAAAGGTTTGCATGTTTGCGGATGACACCAACATCTGCAACAGGGTTGTGGAAAGGATGAGAAGAGACCTGGAACAGTTGGAGAGATGGTCAAGGGCATGGTAGCTAAGGTTTAATGCAAAGAAATGTAAAATCATGCATGTGGGGAGCAGAAACCTTGGAGCGTCCCAGATGGGAGGGGAGCTGCTGTCAGTAACTAAAGAGGAGAGCAAGTTGGGGGTCATAATCACAGATTACTTGAAAGCTGCTAGACAGACTGCCAAGGTGGTGGGAAAGGCCAGTGGGATATTGGGATGTATTGGAAGAGGAATCACAAGCAGAAGGAGGGAGGTAATGGTTCTACTGTACAAGACCCTGGTGAGACCTCACCTTGAATACTGTGTACAGATCTGGAGACCACACCTTCGAAAGGAAATTGACAAAATAGAGATGGTGCAGAAGAGGGTGACCAAAATGGTGAACAGATTACATCACAAGTGTTATGAGGAGAGAGAGTGAGGGACCTACATTTGTAAATGCTGGAACAGAGGAGGGAGAGAGGTGATGTGATAGAAACATTCAAGTACCTCAAGGGCATAAACAAGGTGGAAGGGGACAACAAATTTCAGCTCAACAGTAGAGCCTGGACAAGAGGACATGACATGAGATTGAAGGGTGGCCACATGAGAGGAAATATTAAGAAGTTATTTTTCATGGAAAGGGTGGTGGATGCATGGAATAGCCTGCCCCAGGACGTGATGGCAGCCCGTACTGTGGTGGGTTTTAAACATGCATAGGACAGAAAAAAGGAATAATAGAGGTACTGTAGAAAGAAAAAGCAAAGCCAATGACCAATAGGGGTTACTGGTCGCTTTGTGAGCAAGTGTAAATGGTCAGACTGGATGGACCTGGCGGTCCTTATCTGCTGACAGAATCTATGAATCTATAAATACAACACTGAACTCAGCTGCAATTCTCTTAATTATCCATATGATTGCTATTGAATATATATTGCCATGAAACATTGCCGCTGTATTAATTCCATTGCATTTTGTAAATACTGTATCATGCTGTACTATTTTGTGAATTGTGTATGTTTTGCACTTGTCATTAATCATCATGTGTCTTGATTTAATTTTGTGCATTGTAACTATACTTATTACTGTACAATTTATCTATGTATACCAGTGTCCTTTCCTCCGGGTTACACCTGGAAATGAGCCTTGGCTCAGTGTGCCTTTCCCGGTTACGAAATGTTTAAATAAAATAAATAAATAAAATTAAAAAGTTCCTTCAAATCTTTCTGGGGTATGGGAATAGGTAGGGTTGAATATAAGAAGAGAAATGTTGGCAGTACATTTATTTTGACTGTTTCCTGTCTGTCTGAGAATGTTAGAGGTAGTGAACTCCATCTATTTAAATTAGCGATTTAAGAGCACCATAGTTTAGGTTGTATAGTTTACTGAGGTGGGTGGGAATCTGAATGCATAGGTGGTGTACCTTGTCTTTTACTGAAGGGGATGTCAGGCTTCAACTGTGCAGAGACATGACCAAAATTATGTAGTGTGCCTAACAGGGTAGGCACTGACTGTTGGGGATTCCTCATATAAATCAGGGCTTTATTTACATACAGAGATATCCTGTTGTCAAAACCATTTACTTTGATGCTGTGAAAGGCTTCTGCCTGTCTCACAGCCATGGCCAGAGGCTCCATCCTAACAGCAAAAAGGTGTGGGGGGGGGTGTCAGGGGGCAGCCCTACCTAGTTCCCCACACACTCTTGAAATCTTCTGATATATATATATATTTTTTTTTATTTAGTTTTTGTTGACTGGGTAAATGCACTAGACAAATCCTGCCTTTTTTCAGGCACTACCCAGAGGAGGGGGGATACAGATGAATGCCAACTGACCTTGAACCAGATTAAGCTGTTGGTGGTATTTTTAGTGAATGAGGGAAATTTGGCTCTGACACCGGGGCAAATTCGCCTGCTCTTTTCGATAAGTGCCATGGGATCTTTAACATCCGCCTGAACTACCACCAATCCAAGCAGATGGGACCTCGGTTTAACATCTCATCCGAAAGACGGCACCTCAGAAGTACAGCACCCCTCTCATGCTGCACTACAGTGTCAGTACTGAGATATTAACCCAAGTGCCAGATGTGGGAACTGAACCCACAGCCCTCTGATCTCCCGGCCTCAGAGGCGAGTGTGCTACCTACTGAGCCACTGACACTGCTATTGTATTTTTGTACCATTGATTTTAAGTTTTCCCATGGGATGGGCCTACAGCATCACCACTCAGGACATGAAGCCTTGTCTGAAACCCATAGCACGCATAACCTTTTGTAAATATGTCCAATTTAAGCATTCAAACACTTTTAAGCATCCAGGAATAATGCTAATTGTGGCTGTTCTATAGTGAGAGATAATGTTAAGCAGGCGTCTGATGTTATTATGCAAATGTTTTTGAGGGATAAAGCCTGTTCAGTCTAGATGTAGGAGGTGTCCCAGGCATTCTATAATTCTGTTGGCAAGGAGTTTGGTGAAAAGCTTCATGTCCTGGTTTAATAGGGATATTGGCCTGTAGGTCTCAGAGGTGTTTCAGCCCTTACCCAGCATAGGAAAGACAGTCACAGTGGCTTCCTGCCAGGTGTCAAGAGTTTTACTTTCTACAAGACAAGCAATAAAACCTTTTTTTGAGGATCAGGATGAATACATAGAAACATAGAAAGTGAAGGCAGAAAAGGACCACCAGGCCCACCCAGTCTGCCCAGTATGCCTAGCCAGCTACTAGGACTTTTGCTATTTCCTACTGCCCCCCCCATGCCTAAAGACCTTTATATCTCTCCCACACTCTCTTGAATCCCCCCACAGTTCCTGCCCCCACCACCTCCTCTGGGAGTCTGCTCCAGTTATCCACCACCCTCTCTGTGAAATAGAACTTTCTAATGTTTCCTCTGAACCTTCCCCCCACTATCTGCTTATAGTGCCGCCTTGTTCTCGATTGCTCCTTAAGCTGAAAGATGTCACCTACTGGCACTCTGTTATACCCTTGATATATTTGAAGGTCTCAACAATGTCCCCCCTCTCCCTCCTCCATTCCAGGGAGTACATGTTCAGCTCCTTCAGCCGTTCCTCATATGACAATTGCCTCAGGCCCTTCACCATTTTTGTCATCCTCCTCTGGATGCGCTCCACTCTTTCCACATCCTTCTTGAGGTATGACCTCCAGAACTGGACCCCATACTCAAGATGTAGCCTGACAAGCTGCCTGTACAAGGGCATTAAGACCTCACTCTTCCTACTAATTATTCCCCTACCGATACAATCCAGCATCCTATTGGCCCTTGCCACCACTTTCTCACACTACCTTGACACCTACAGGTCCCTTGAAATGATTATACCAAGGTCCCTTTCTAGCTCGGTAACTTCTAGGGCATGCCCCCCAATCCTGTATTCGGCACCCTGTTTTTTCTTGCTGAAGTGCATGATCTTGCACTTCTTTGTATTAAAGGACAATTGCCAATCCTTGGACCATTCCTCCAGTCTCTCCATATCCCTGCACATACTCTCAACCCCCTCAGGCATATCCTCCCTATGACAGATCTTCGTGTCATCCACGAACAGACACATTCTTCCCTCCAGCCCCTCCGCTGTGTCCCCTATGAATATATAAAATAGTAGTGGCCCCAGCACCGACCTCTGAGACACCCCACTGGTGACCATACCCTCCTTTGAAGGTACTTGTCTAAAAGCTTTATAAAAGCCATCCAGCCCAGGTACTTTGCCTCATTTAGGGTTCAAAATGACTTTTGTAATTTATTCGTTGGTAATGGGTGCTTCTGAACCCTCAATGACTTCTAGTATTAGGGACTCTGGGTGAAGGCCCCTCAGCAAGGTCGCTGTACTGTCCCTCACTGTTTCCAGTGTCTGTGGTTCAGCATATAGCCCCCTTATAAAACTCTTTGAAAAAGTGTGCAATTTTATTTGGCATGACCGAGTACTTGGTGGGGTCTTGCCTGTCCTACGTGCTGTGAACTGTCCTTTTTTCTTCAACCCAGAGACCAATAATTTTGTTTCCTTCCCTCACTTCATAATACATATGGTTTGCATATGTAAGACAGTCCTCTGCTTGCCTTTCTACGGATTCCTTGGGCTGCTGCCAAGCCTTGGTTAGAGCAGTCAGCAATCTGTTCAGTGGCAGATTCAGGTATTTACAGAACAGATGGCACAAAAAACAAATGTCTCTATGGAGGTCCAGTGGCATGCTCGCTGGGCAATTTTGAAAATGTAATGTGTGAAATTGTGCCTTTTGGTACATTTTAAGCCCACATTCAGGAGCAAAGTGTGGCTTACCCCTCAATCTTCCAGTTGCCTTTCCATTACAGAGCAGCAGCAAACAGTAATGGCTACCTTACAGGGATGAGAGAGAAGCTGTGGGAGATGACTGGTTATTCTACTAGAGCACAGAAACATAGACAGCAATGGTAGAAAAAGACCAACTGTGCATCCAGTCTGCATATGGTTCCCTATCTAACCCCTGGATCTAATGTCACCCAGGGTCCTAGTCTTCCCCATCCCTGCCTATTTATTAATATTCCCCTATGTCTATCCCACGCATGCTGGAAGTCTCCCACTGTGTGTCCCTCCATCACTTTCAGCGACAGTCTGTTCCAGGCATCTACAACCCTTTCAGTGACAACAGTATTTCATCATCTCTTTCTTAAACTCCCCCCCCCCCACTTTATTGCTTGCCCCCAGGTCCTGGTGCTACTTTCAAAAGGTAATAACATTTGACTGCTACTTTTGGACTAACAGCTCTTCAACGAGCAGCTCTACACAGTGTTACTTGAATATGCAGGTACTGGAGTCACCGTCTCTGGCAGGCTGGGTCGTGACTAGTTCATTAATCGAAGGGCTTCTGACAGAATGGAAGGAACTGAATAGGAAACAACTATTTTTAAAATGAGTGCTGAAGAGCTAAACAGACTGAAGAGGACTATGAGAGATGCTCCAGTTGCCAAAGCTGACGGAAACTGGCACACAGAGTGGGGCATCAGAAAAGCTTGACAGTAGAAAAGTAGCAGTGACAGGAATGTATTTTTAAGTAAATAAAATGTTATACCTCTTCTCATTCCCACTTGCAGCTAACAAGGCATTTGTGGACAGAGCAGAGAAACAGAGCTGGAGCTGACTTTCATCCCACTGATTGGGGGTCTAAGAAATGAGCTGCAGCAGCCCGGCACATTTCCTCTTCGGCAGCCCTGATATCTGAGCAGTGCTTGCCGACTTCTACAAGCACTAAAACTCAAATCTCTCCACCAGGTCAAGCCTTGTAGTAGCAAAGGTGGGCCAGGGGGAATCTGTCTCAGAAACTTTTCAAATACATGATCCGGGATCCCCATGTCCCCCAGAGTGAACCCACCACCAGCTTGCTGTCTTCCACTCAGTAGCATCCCGTTCACTTTGTCACAGGCTAGCCAGTAGGCTAGAAGACTTTTTTGGCTTAGACACAGTTGAGCCACCACAGCAGCACCAGTCAGTAACAACAGCCAAAAATTGAACCCTCCCCCAGACCTGGCCACCTGCTGCCCTGCTCATCAACTACAGTCTGCCACTCACTCATTGACTTGACCTGCCCTGCCCACTCACATCACTCTTTAGTCTGTTGACTTCACTCACTGTCCTGGATGTCTTATGGCTGCCCAAATGATAAGTAATATGAGCTCCACAGTAGGCTGCCATACAAAGCAACCACTTTCTGTCATTGTTTCCTCTCTCCCCACCTCCTCAGCAGACAGCATAAGTGAATGACATCTGATCCACCCAACCAGAGCATATTGGCAGTAAATTAATTACAGGAAATGTCTGATGACTCCCTTTTCCACCTGCAAAAACCATTTAAGTGACAGTCCCCAAACTGTCAGCAGTTGCAGTACCACACACTATGATCATACCTCTCAACTGTCCCTGATTATGAGGGACATCCCTCATTTAACCCCTCAAAAGTGCTCTGTCCCTCATCTGACACTCGTGGAAAAGGTGTGACCCGCTCAGAGAATGTGCTGTGAATTTAGACATTAAAGCAATGTAGAGAAAAAAAACTACAAATATGTTGCATATGATACCTTTTATTGGACTAACAAAATTATTTTTAAGACTAACTTTCGAGAGATAAATCTCTCTTCCTCAGGTCAAAGTGAAAATGGCTGAGCAATATGACAGATAGCAGTATGACAGCTATAAAGGTTGGATGTGGATTCAAAACCTAGACTAGCAGTTTACAGATCTTGCTTTGATATGTAAACTACTAGTCTAGGTTTTGAATCCACATCCAACCTTTATATCTGTCATACTGCTCAGCTGTTTTCACTTTGACATGAGGAAGAGAGTTTTATCTCTCGAAAGCTAGTCTTAAAAATAATTTTGTTAGTCCAATACAAGGTATCATGTACAACATATTTGTTTTGTATTTCTCTACATTGTTGACTGGACTAACATGGCTACCACATTTCTTTTTTTACAGACATTAAAGCAGAAATTCATAATATGCTAAGATGCTAAATCAAAAATAAACTTTGTACAGATAAACACAATAGTTTCCACCGTGTTCTGAGCTTGAATATCCATGTTTGATGATGTGTCCCTCATTATCAGGGTCAGTGACCCTCATTGTCCCTCATTTTGAGTGTCTGTGTCCCTCATTTCAGTGACAAAAGGTTGAGAGGTATGACTATGAGATAGTCTCTGAATAGAAGCCAGAAACAGTGCTCACGAAAAACCTGCCTTTATTTTTATATAAGTTGTTACAAATAAAGCTTAACCCTGTACCAAAGGATTAAAGAGCACCAATCCTGCTCATTTCAGTTTATTTCCCAAAACCCCCCACCTGTTGCTTACCTGCACCAGAGTTTAAAAGTGTTGATGTTTTGAATTTTTTTGATACTTTATTAAGGGAAAGGTATCGTAAATGAGAACGGATTGACCGATTCTTTCCTTGTCCTGGTCCTAATGTAGTCCAGTTCTACCCCCCCCACCCCTGCCACCACCGTGCTCTGACATTTTATGTCATTGGAGTTTGTAAATCATGTTCTCCACTGCTATGAATTGGAATGTCTTTTAAAATATATATTTTTGCATTTTAGAGGGTCACTGAGGTCATATCAGTGCCACCAATAAACTAACAAGCACTTTCTTAGTTGATCATGGCTGATATGCCCCCCCCCGTGACCCATTAAAATATATACTGTATAAAAAAAATGTCCCCATTGCTAGCAATGGAGCACTCCCCCGGGCTGTACAAAGTCCGATGTTACAAAATGTTGGAGCGAGGGGCAACATGGGGGCAGAACTTGACTACACTGAGACAAGGAAGGGGAAGGGACTGGGTGGCCAACTCTCATTTACGATCCCTTCTCCTTCACAAAATATCAAAAAATGTTTTTAAAAA
The DNA here is from genome assembly GCA_016271365.2 of Neoceratodus forsteri. NCBI lineage: Eukaryota > Metazoa > Chordata > Ceratodontiformes > Ceratodontidae > Neoceratodus > Neoceratodus forsteri. Next base: position 1,087,685,473 of record CM028132.1, on the reverse strand, counting down.
CACTAACAGTTAAATTTTGGTGCTGGTAAACTACCGCTGGTGGGCTTTGGGAAAGAACTGAAACAGGTGCTTGTTAAGGCTCCAATGAAAAGCTGACTTATGATGTTTCTGAGCTGCATGGTGCTGTGTTAGGAAGAGTGTGGTAAAATGCCCCTGACATCCATGATACTTAAGTACTAACTTTAGTTCCCACCTATTCTCTGTGTAAATAATGTGAGCCTATAGCTTAGTGGTTAGATTACTGGGATGGTATTCCAAGGAATGGGTTCAATTCCCAGTAAGTCACATTATTTTAGGGGCTAGCAGAATAGCCTAGAAGGTAGAGTAATGAGTTGCGAATGAGCTTGGTACATGTAGCAGACCTGTGTGTAACTCTAAGCAAGTCACTTAACCTCCCCAGCGCTTCTGGGTCACCCCTGAAAACAGGCACTTGTGCCTAAACGTGGGCCTTACCTGGTTACCAAAGAATTACAAAAAAATAAAGAATGGCATCACTGTCACTTTCAGACTCCTATAGAAGCCTCAAGATTTGCTATATTGATTTCTACACTTGGCTCCTCTCAATGACTGAACAATCCAGAAATGTCCAACAGTGTCCCACCACCCTCCACAATCCTAGACAGTGGGGCCTGTGCAACAGTTACTGCTGAGACAGCTGCCTCTCCTGATTCACCTGGAGCTCACCATCCACACACACCTGCTTAAAGGTGTGCCGAAGGGAAACTGACATGTTTACATCTTTAGCTGTGCCATGATTTCTGACCTTTTACCTGGAATTGTATGACGCTGAAGTTGAACTATTTAGGAAGAACTGCAGCATCTTTGAAATCCTGAGGGGGTGGAGCAGTTTGATGTCAGCACAGGGCACAGCTAGTGGTCTGACAACACCCCAAGGGAAAAAGAATGTGGCCATTCCAGTTCACACTAGTCTTGATAGCATCTAAAATACATCATCAGAGACAATGTAAGAGATTAAGGTATGTCAGTAGAGGCTGGGGTGGCAGATTACAATGCATGTTCCTTGTGAAGTGCTTAGTACTGAGTTGTATGACAAGAAGCTATGGTTAAAGCATCATACCACTGTTGAATTGTGCAGGAGGACTGGCCAACAAGTGCAGCAGCAGCATACCTCTCAACTGTCCCTGATTTTCAGGGACGTCCCTGATTTTGCCTCAAAATTTTACTCTGCCCCTCCTAAAAATTGTGTTTCTGTGACCAAGCAGTGGGGTTATAAGTACAAAATAATATCAAACATAAAAGTTACAGACTTGTTCTTCCTTAGAAAATGCATTTTACACTAAACCTCTTATTCGTCCAGCTTTCTGAGTGGATATCATCAATTTTGAAGATGTGTCCCTGATTTTGGTCCTTTGTCCCTGATTTTTTCAAGCTTTGTCCCTGATTTATGAGGCAGGATGTTGAGAGGTATGAGCAGCAGTGGTTACGCTCACTATGCTGGTGACCCGAGTTCAAGAATGAGCTTAAGTCATCAGAGTTCGACTGAAGGGAGGAGGACTGGGCATCCAAGGGACAGCTGTCTCTGGGATGAGAGGTGGCAATGTGCTCTGTACCACACCTGCCACCTGACTGAAACGGAGTAGCAGAAGAGCAGGAGTCACTTACACATGGACGGGGAGATGTTATCTGACATCAGCACAATTACACATCCACATGTGTATGAGGCATGATGTATCTCTACAGCATCCCAGGGGAGTAGTAAAACAGGTGGGAAAACACCCTTCCAGGCAGTATGATCTGGCATTTGATACAGTGCTCACATTTCAAAGTGGGTGCTGAAAAAATAAATAGAAAGCCAATAAGCACAAAATTCAGCACTCCAGACTCAGAAAAAATTCAATGAGAAAATGTTTTATTTAGAAAAAGTTCAGTTACTTACATGTCTTTGTAGTGACAAAATCACAGAACAATATAAACACACAGTGTAGAGAAAATATTTTAGCTCTCACACATGCTTCAAGCCTCTGCACTTTGGGGTCTGAACCCCTTTCTTAAGAGTATGATCTGGCAACCCTTGGACTCCACACTAGTACTGACCTCTAGCACTGACCCTTCACGTAGGTCCAGCACAAATGGTGGGGTAGGTCCTGGAGAAAGTAGTTGATGGGGCTGGGGGAACCAGCAAAAGGGGGCAAACCAGGGCAACCAGGAGTAAAATACACATGATTGAAAAAAAGAAACAGGGTAGGGGAATTGGGGGTACAGCATGTGAGCCAGACTATTCCTTTACATCTATGCTGGATAATGAAGTATGCATGGAATGTAGGGGTCCTGGGGGGGTTAGGGCCAGGGGAGGACACATGGTGGTTGCATGGTCGATTGGCAATGCCGACATACTCTGCAGTGACTCTACTCCTGGGGTCTTGTTCTGTCCTCTCTCCACCCTCTTTTCTGGGTCAGCTCTCTGCATGAATGATCTAGATTAACTGCCATCATTTTTGGCTCATACTGTTGTCACTTTTCTCCAGGCATCTCACCTGCAATGAAGCCCCTGACCAGCCCATCAACTTCACCTGAAATCAACTGGATTTTGCCCTGAGAGGACACAGATCCCAATGGAGAGAAGCAGGTTCTGGACCACAGCTGGCTGGCTGAGTGTGCATGAGGTGGGGACAGTTTCCTCAGCTCAGGACAACCGCAGGAGCCACTATGTCTTTTGGAGTCAGATGGTCTTATAACACTGCAGTGCGAATATCCATTCTTCTTGTAGACTTGTGCTACTCCTCAGTTTGCTGCCTGCCCTGTGGTCCATTAATGGCTACAGAAACCAGTTGACTCGATGACATGACTAACTGAAAATGAAAGTGGCAATTGTAATATATCTTGGTACCCTCACAGAGACTCAGTTACAATTTGTATGTTCAGTGACCATCTTTATTTTTCCTCAGAGATAGTGGTCACACATCAATGGACATACACAAAGAAAAGCCCACTGGGCATGACAGAAACTTATACCTTAGATAGGACTACAAATATCCATATGCATAAACTACAGCCCTAATGGTGTTCCTTAGACTTCCTAATATATATATATATATATATATATATATATATATATATATATATATACACACACACACACACATACATACCCCCATAATGCAAAGCATCATGGGCTGTATATGCAAATCACCACAGAATATTATGCTGGTTCAACTTTAAGCAGAAATACATGGTGCTGCTTCAAGTTGAACCAGCATAATATTCTGTGGTGATTTGCATATACAGCCCATGGTGCTTTATATTATGGGTGTGTGTGTGATTTTGTATTTCTTTGAAACTTGGCTTCCCAGTCAATGCCCTTTGGGGTAACTCTTGCCTCAGTTCTTGCACACTAAGGTTCTTTGTCTATATATATATATATATATATATGTTTATGCAACAGGCGTCAGGATAAAAACAGGAACATAACAGCATTTATTTAACACACTGTACAAATAAATGACCATGACATAATCACTATGAGAATAACTCCAAGTTATCCACATAATTATTTCATCATCACTCGTTTATCCTCATAGTGATTACATCATTTCTAGCCATAGCCGAACATCTTCCACATCACACACCATACCAATGCACCCCAAATTACACACCTGTACAGCACACGTACCCCACATAAACCATTAATTAAACCCATGAAAACCTTGTGCATACTAAACCCCCAGCTCGAGCTGCTACACAGACCACTTTACACGACAGTGCGAACTCACGCTACCGCCGGCATAAACTACAAAGCCATATCACCTCAAACTCTTTAAAACATGGCAAACAATAACTACGGAATGACAAACTTCGAACTAGAAATAGAATAAATAATGATACAACTCAAAAACGATCCTGACCCACAGGAAGACCCATCTGGAATGAACACCATTCAGCCAACAACATCCACAGCACTTCTACCAGTGAACGAAGACAAAAACCCTCAGCCTGGCACAAGAGCTTCCACATCAGCCACTAGCATCTACACAAACGTCATCAACCAGGAAGATATAGACCTCTATATTGAAAAAGCCCAGAATATCAACACAGCAAAAAAACAAAACAAATGGATACTAAAATGTTCACCAATTACCTCTGCAAAACCTTTGGAAAACAACGCCATCTTCAGGACATTCCTTCTGCTCAACTAAATAGCTACTTCTGCCACTATTTCATCAACTGCTCTAAAAAGGATGGCACAGACTATGAACCTCTCACTTTAAGAGCAACATTTCAAAGTGTTGAAAGCTACACAAAAAACAAAGAATACGGCAATTCCCTCTCCACATCACCAGCTTTTGAAAAGGCACGTCAAGTACTGCTCTCCAAACAAAAAAACTTAAAAAGCCAGGGCAAAGGTTCCAAACCAAAAGCAGCAGACGAACTCACAGACTCCATCATAGAGAAACTCTACGAACAACAACTACTAGGACCCTACACCCTCGAATCACTCCTCAACACTATGTGGCTCACAATAAGTATGTATTTTGGTGTAAGGGGCAATACCGAGATGCTCAATCTCAAATGGGGAGACATAATAGTAAAAACTGATGAAAACTGCCAAACATACATACAGCTAGACCAGGAAAGGCAAACCAAAACCCGCACTGAGCAATTCCTAAGGACTGTTGAAAAGTAAAACAAAAGCCTACCAGCTCACCAGCAACCCCACAAATGCCCAGTACAAAACTACCTCATTTACAAAAGCAAAGACCACACAGTACTTTTTGATGACTCCCCATTCTTTCTAGCAACAAACTTCCACGCTAAAGAAGGCTCACCCAATGCCTGGTACAAAATCCAGCCAGTAGGAATACACAAACTGGCATCAATAGTTAAAGCAATGATAGCAAAATCTCTATTGAGACAGACAAAAAGCTAACCAACCATTCCGCTGAAATCACCTTATTCAAAACTGACAGACAGTGGAATCCTCCAACAGACATAGTACAGATTTCTGGACATAAGCAGCTCCAAAGTTTAAACGAGTACTCCAAAATAAATGAAGACAAGCTTTTGTCAATGCCGAACGTTCGCTTGCAGGTATTTGCAGTGGTATTTGGCACTTGGACATGGCTTAAAAAAATCAGTGACAAAGAAATACAAGCATTTGTCAATGCCGAATGTTGCTTGCTTCTATGTGCTGTTTAGGTATTTGGAAGTCATTGGAGTGCAAATATTGAAAATTCGCGAACTTACGAGCGTGCATAGGAACTGCGCAACGCACGCTTGTAAAACAGTCATTTTTAGGAATTTTTTCACCAAATTTTCAACATAGCCATTTTAAGACCTCTGCTCATGAACAGTGTCACTGTGATTTTCTTAATGTGTCCCATACATTGATTTTGCACACCGACTGCGCCATTGTGCGCTACATGGGCAGAAACACGTTTTGGGCAGGATGAAAATGACAGCTGTACTGCTCATGAGAAGGTGTGGTAAAATGGCAATGTTGAAAATCTGGAGTGAAAATATTGAAAATTAGAACGCATTTGCAGGCAGTGAGAACTGCACAACGACGCTTGTAAAACAGTCATTTTAGGAATTTTTTCACTAAATTTTCAACATAGCCATTTTGAGACCTCTGCTCATGAACAGTGTCACTGTGATTTTTTAATGTGTCCCATACATTGATTTTCAGATAATCGACTGCGCCATTGTGCGCTACATGGGCGGAAACACTTTTGGGTGAGATGTGAAAATGACAGCTGTACTGCTCATAGAAGGTGTGGTAAAATGGCAATGTTGAAAATCTGGGTGGAAATATTGTAACTCAAGAAACCCACGAGTTGTTTAGAACCGCGTTAGCCTTATCAGAAACAGTAATTTTTAGGAGTTCTTTTCACCAACTTTCAACATAGCCACTTTAAGACCCTCTGCTAATGAACAGTGTCATGGTGATTTTCTTAATGTCCCATACATTGATTTCACATAAATCAACTGCGCCATTGTGCTTACATGGGGAAACAAGTTTTGGGCAGGATGTGAAAAATGACAGCTGTACTGCTCATAAGAAGGTGTGGTAAAATGGCAATGTTGAAAATCTGGAGGAAAATATTGGAATTATGAACTTACGAGCCCGCGAGGAACCGCGCAACGCACGCCAGAACACATATTGATTTTAATCACATGGTTTAATTCTTTCACAATGATGCTCACATGTCGGTGTTTTCAGCCGCCCGTGGTGATTTCGCGCAGTGACCGAGCAGTGACTGCGAAATCACCCTTCGGCCCGACAACACAATGACAGTGACATCATTCATGAGAAGGGTTCCCAAAACCCCATGTTGAAAATTTGGTGCAAAATTCAAAAATGCCTGAGATATGCAATAAAGTTGAAAACCCCTATCTAGCCCATTATACAGCTTACCGGCATTTCCTCAGTTGGTCGGCTTTGAAGAGTGCAGATGTGTTCCCGTCCACGAAGATCATTGCGCCAAGCTCCAGGGTGAGTATGGGGTGAGGGGGTGTGGGAGGCAGGGTGCGCAGGGTGGGTGCGGGTTGTGGGAGGGGGCTGGGAGAAGTGCCGTGGGACCGTTTTCAATTTACAGGTTTAAAAAAAAAAGACGACGGGGACGTTTGCCACGCTAGGGTGGCCAGCATGGCAGAAGGATGGCTGGGGGCCGTGGAGCCGACGGGATTGGGCACCCCCGTCAGCAGACGACGCGGGATGTTTGGCACACTGGGGTGGGCTCCCAGTGTGGCAGCAAAGATTTGGGGGGGGGGCAGCGTGAGCACACAGCGGTGGTTTTCTTTGAAGAGAAGAGAAGACCACCGCTGTCATACACAGCACCATGTCCGATTGGTGCAGGACTGCCACACCTGCTCAATGGAGCAGGGGATTGCAGAGGAGGGGCACACCTCCAAAGTGTCCCATTCTCCCAAGATGTTCCCGACGCGCGTGATGCAACGTAAGAAGCAGAAAACAATCTCTAGCATACTAAGCATCGCGCCAAGCAACCAACAAGTAACTACTCCTATTCCACAGGCACCACTAGCAACAATCCCTGAAAACTACTCTGACATCCTGGGAACCTGCTTTTGCAAGCCCTCCATACAAGCCACGACAATCAATTTCACCATCACTTCACCAAGGTAAGTCAAACCATTCCCACTGTACTCCAAAACGATGCCTCCCCAACCTACCTAACACTTACAACTTCTCCCTCTATTTCCCACAGGCAATAAATATGATTCTTACACCAATATGAGACCTCGAGTACTGGACTCTGACAGTGACACAGATTGGAAACAAGCATTTGTCAATGCCGAATGTTTGCTTGCTGGCATTGGCATTGGTAGTTTAGCAGTTACAGAGCTGCATAATAGGAATGACAGTGAAGTACTGAACTGAAGCCAACCCCACCACCACCCTGCAGATACTGACAGGCACTGTGTGTCTTTGGGTTGTCAGGCATAACGGCCATGCCATTTCACCACACCCTACCCTGCAGACACCGACAAGGGTCACGGTGTGTCTTGGGGTCTTTGGCTCTTATGTTCACCCCATTCCATCAGGAAATACAGTGAGATGGGTACTGTATAGGAGAATAGGGTGAACTTTGGGGCCGAAGAATCCAAGGCATACCTCGATGCCTCTCACTGGCTGCAGGGTATGGGTGGGGGTGGAATGGTATGAACATTACAGGCGACAATCCCAAGTCACACCCCTGATGCCTGTCAGTCTCTACAGGGTGGGGCATTATGGTTGAAACCCTAGCTCTCAGGCGTTCATTAGTATTTTCACTTCAAATTTTCAACATGTTTTTTTGACTTTCACCTCATGAACAGTGGCAATATCAGTTCATTAGCCGAAGCTGATTTGCACAGCGACATCACGCCATTTGGCACCACAGGTATGAAAACACATTTCAAACAGGATGTGAAAATGACAACTGTACTGTTCATGGGGAGGTGTAAAAATGGTAATGTTGAAAATCTGCAGTGAAAATATTAAAAAAATGGTGAAGTCACTGAGGTGGAGAAACTGTGCAACGCACACCTGTAATGTAATTAGTTTGGGTATTTTTTACAGCAGATTGTCAACACAAGCATTTTGAGACCTCTGCTGTCAATTGTGATTTTCTGAATCTGTCCCAAGCAGTGATTTCCCACAGCAACCATGCATTTCTGCGCTGGAAGGGCGAATACACATTTTGGCCATGGTGTGAAAAATGACAGCTGTACTGTTCATAAGGAAGTGTGGAAAATGCCAGTGGTGAATATCTGGACTGAAAATATTACAAATTCATGAACTTACGAGGGTGCATGGAAACTGCGCAATGCTCGCTTGTAACACAGTCATTTTATGGACTTTTGTCACCAAATTTTTAACAGAGCCATTTTGAGACCTCTGCTTATGAACAGTGTCACTGTGATTTTTTTAATCTGTCCCTAACATTGATTTTGCACACCGACTGCTCTATTGTGCGCTACATGTGTGGAAACACATTTTGGGTGAGATGTGAAAAATGACAGCTGTATTGCTCATAAGGAAGTGTGATAAAATGGCAATGTTGAGAATCTGGAGTGAAAATATTAAAAATTCATGAACTTACAAGCTTGCGCGTGGGAACTGCAGCGCACATTCATTAAATTAGTCATTTTAGGAATTATTTCACCAAATTTTCAAAATAGGGTTTTTGGGGCCTACCTCATGAACTGTGACACTGTCGCTTCATGAATCGGTCCTGAAAGGTGGTTCCGCATATGACCATGAAATCACCTTTGGGACACTTACCACCATGACAGTGCCAGAATTCGAGGAGGGTCCCAAAACCCCATGTTGAAAATTTGGTGCCAGAATTCTAAAAAGGCCTGAGATATGCATCAAAGTTGAATAAACTCTATTTATTCCATTATACAGCTTAACAGCATTTCCTCAGTTCGCGGTCGGCTTTGAAGAGTGCAGACTTTTCCCGTCCACGCAAGATCTTCTCGCCGGACTCTGGAGTGTAAGTATGGGGTGAGGTGGGGGTGTGTGGGAGACAGGGTGCACAGATGGTGGGCGCGGTGGGGAGGGGGCAGACAAGCAACGAGCGACCATTTTTTTTTTTTTTCTTTAGGAAGACGATGCGGACTTTTGCCATGCTGGGTGGGCCTCAGCATGGCAGCTGAACTTTTGTTTTGGGGAGGCAGTGGAGCCGATGGGGGATTGGGCACCCAAGTCAGCCATACAGAGGTTTGCCATGCTAGGAGCCTGGAAGTGTGTTTGGGGGGGACCAGCAGACGGACATTTGTCACGCTGGGGTGGGCTCCCAGCGTGGCACCTGGAAGTGTGTTGGGGGGGGAGACGCTGAGCCGACGATGGATTCGGCACCCTCATTGGCCGTAGTTCATTTCAAACTGAATTTATGTTCCAGGAAGAGAAAGCAAAGATGTATACAAGCAGGATTGCCAGCAATATGCTAATCAACTCTATCTTATCGCTGCTCACTGAAGCAGTCTCTCCCTTTCAACTGTACACCACTGCATTTTCAACTGCTGTTATAGAAAGCGGCAGCATTCATTGGTGAACTGTGGCCGCACCTGCAAACACACTGACTGAACTGGAAGACAGGGTGCCACACCTACAAAAACTCGGATGATGGCACTATGTTTCTTGCACATGAGTGCAAGCAAACATAAAAAAAGCATCACATCATTACTAAAGGCCCTACAGGGTAAAGATTGATTCCAACCTAAAGTACTGCAAGCAACAAAAATTCCAAACATTGGCAATGGACATCACAGAAAAGTGAAGACTGAGTCTTAAAGATTCTATTTCACTGCTACAAAAATACCTCCAAACCACAAAAAGTAGCAAAGTAACGAAGTTGGACTATGAAAACCTCACAAGGTGAAGATTAATTCTACCATATTGTTTCTACCATTCAGAAATGTAAATGCTTCTACATCTCTGTTTATCTTCTTTCCCACACCATTCTACTGCCCCTCTACAATTTTCAAACAATAAAAGCGACCTTATTTTTCCCATACCTCTACCTGACCCTACCCCCATACTCTTTTCAGCAATAAATCAATTTCTAGCAAAAAAATAAACAGCATAGCTTTTCAAAAGTGAGCAAAAAGTACTACAATATGTAAATATTTACTGTTTCACAAATTATCACTGGTTGCTATGTAATATTCTACTAGTTTACCTACTTATACACTGCTTAACAAACCCTGTCTTTTCTCCTCAACTGCAAATAAACAATTTGAAACTTCTGTACCTTTTTTCTCCTTGACACCATGGGTTCCCCGAAAAAAAAAAAAATTAAAAGACTGATGCAACTCTTCCTGTCGTATCCAAATGAAACAGTGCCACCCAAAAAAGTAAATAAAATAAATCCAGATACAAAGGGCTCTCCTCGCCATAATCCACTGCAGTAGCCAGCAACTCCACGAATGGATTCTTCATGTCCTACTCCACACTGTGAAAAAAAAATATCCCCTAAAAAAAAAAAAAAACGCAGATGACTCCTCTGAACTCAACGACATGACCGCAAAACACTGACCACCAAATCCAGCATGAATCAGCATCCCTGGCTCCAGAAGAAGAAGAAGAGGCCTTCACATCCTTGATGCTCAACTCCAACTCCATGGTAATCCAAAGTGCCAATGCCTGCCGCCTCGACACCACTCTCCACCACTTCCAGGTCCACATGCTGTTCCTTGCTGAAGCTACCAACTGAACTATGCCACAAACCAATGCCATGCCCTCGCTCCAATAAATACACTCACCCACATAAAACACGCCCACCAATCGGAATGCCAATACCCTTGTCACTCAAACCCAAATGAAACCATGCCCCAACCAATCGCAACACAAAACACCAAACAAACCACGCCCCAAATCAATCACAAAACACACTAACACCTGTCACTCAAACTCCATACACACCAAGCCCACAAACCTTAACTCAACCAATTGGAACACACACACGCCACATCAACTTACCAATCCCAATCCACCAACAACACCCAGTCACAAAATAAGCCCAAATTAATTCCCCATTCAAAACAACTGGCAAGCATGGCATAAGAACACACCACCTCACACCACCATAAATAAGTCCCCACCAAAACTCAACAAAAACACCTCACAGCACCCCCTCAAAAAAAGCCTGTTGCATAAATTTAATATTCGGGGGGCACTTGTCAAATAACTTCTTTATCCCACAAGCGCCCACTGCATATCCTATATACATATATATACAGTATATATATGTTTTTTTTTATCTATAATGGGGTGAGTTGTAAATGTTGGAAATAAAAACATGTATTCTCACTAGAGTGAGATAAATGTTGCTGATGTAGATACTGTGAAAGCTATTTACATTTACACACACAGTCTCTAGGTGAGCAACTGATATTCTCACTCTGGATATGTCACTCTCATTAAAAGATGTACGTGTACTACATTCTCCTAGCAACCAACACAAATGACATTCACCTGTTCAAACACCTATAATCCCCACAAAATACCCTGAGTTTCCCATGCTACTGATTACATCCATCCAAAACAAAAATGCATAATGCATTTCTCAAGTATACAGAGAAAACGTTGAGTAGAAAAGAGTATTTTGCTTGTGCAGAACATGGAGAAATACTTGAAAATTCCTCCTTCACAGTGCAGCAGTAAACCAGAGAAGAGAAATAAATTTAAACTGCAAAAAAATACTAGTTCCATGAACGAGAAAGAAGAAAACTTCCTGAGCTGCTCGCAGTTCGAGCTTGACAAAGAGCCGCTGCTAGATTCAACGGAAATTGCCAACCAGAACACAAATTTTGACACAAAAGACTTTGCCTCTAGTGCTGGTAATACATACAAGATTGACACAACCTTTATAGACAAGTACATTGATCCTTCAGGAAATGACAACACACGAAGAAAAACAGACTGTGATGTGAATAATTTACAAAAGTTTCTCATGGAAAATCTAAGCATTTCAGGATCTAGTGAAAGTCTGCCTCCACATGAGTTAAATACTGTTTTGTGCCATTATTTCATTCATTGTCAAAAAAAAAAGATGGCACTGAATATGAGCCATTAGGCCTATGGCTACGGGCAAAATTTCAGAGTTTCGATGGGCACTTAAAAAAACATGACTACCCAGAATCTCTATCTTCTTCACCTACGCTCCTAAAATGTAGAGAAGTACTAGTCTCAAAACAAAAATAAAAAATGGCAAAGGAAATAAACCTTTGCTACAGATGAACTGACTGACAGCCTAACACACAAACTGTATGAAAAGATATTTTAGGTCCCAGAACTCCACAGTCACTACTAAACGCCATGTGGTTGAATGCAACAAAGTTTTTTGGAATCAGATGAAACACAGAATGCAGAAACTTTAAAATGGGTTGACATAAAATTGTGCAGTGATGAAAAAGGAGATGAGTACATAGAATACTGCCAAGAAAGACAGACCAAAACTAGAAGTGAGACAGATCCCTAGAGGCCAGTGGGGCACAGGACCCAAGGCAGCATGGGTTCACAGCGGGAAGGTCATGTCAGATGAATCTAATTGATTTCTTTGACTGAGTGACCAAAGTAGTAGACCAGGGAGGGGCTGCGGATATGGTCTACCTAGACTTTAGCGAGGCATTTGACACAGTCCCACACAAAGATTAATAATCAAATTAACCAGCAATGGGAGTGGGTCCCAGGGTGATAGCCTAAATAAAACATTGGTTGGACAACAGGACACAGAAGGTAATTGTAAATGGAGTCCAGTCTGAAGAAAGAGGGGTTACTAGTGGTGTACTGCAGGGTTCAGTACTGAGCCCAGTCCTTTTTAATGTCTTTATAATTGACATTGCAAAGGGCCTGGAAGGAAAAGTATGCCTCTTTGCAGATGACACAAAGATCTGCAACAGGGTTGATACAATAGAAGGCGTGGAAAGGATGAGAAGGGACTTGGCAAGGTTGGAGGAATGGTCAGAAGTATGGCAGCTTGGATTCAATGCAAAGAAGTGCAAAATAATGCACCTGGGAAACAAAAACCCAGGGGAAGATTACACAATGGGGGGGGAGGTAGTAACAACAACAAAAATGGAAAGGGACCTGGGGTAATCATATCAGATGACCTTAAGGTTAGCAAGCAATGTGGAAGGCAGTAGGGAGGCTGGGGGATACTGGGATGTGTAGGAGAGACATCACCAACAGAAAACAGGAAGTTGTTATCCCTCTGTACATACAGTTGGTGAGACCCCATCTGGAGTACTGCATCCAGTTCTGGAGACCCCATCTCTGCAAGGACATAGACAGGATGGAGGCAGTCCAGAGGAGGGTAACTAAAATGGTGCAGGGTCTGCAAAAGAAGCCATACAAGGAGAGACTAAAGGAACTTAATATGTATACCCTTGAGGATAGAAGGGAGAGGGGGGGACATGATAGAAACTTTTAAGTACCTCAATGGAATCAACAAAGTCCAAGAGGGTAGCATCTTTCAGAAAAAGAGATGTGCAAGAACAAGGAGACACAATTTGAAGATAGTGGGGGGACGGCTCGGGGCAATGTGAGGAAGTATTTTTTTACAGAGAGGGTGGTGGACACATGGAACAGCCTTCCTGAGGAGGTTGTGGGGTCTAAAACTGTGGTAGAATTCAAGAATGCATGGGACAGATATAAGGCAATTCTTGTGGGGGTAGGAAAATAGGCGTTGGTTAACTAGGATCTGCAACTGGGCCAAGCGGTCCTTATCTGTTGTCAAAGTCTATGTTTCTATGTTTCTATGACACTCGTGATATTAAAGCCCTGTGCATATCCTACTGGAAATCGAAAAGTGCCCAGTAGCTAATTTTATGTTTTACAGTGAGAAATACCTCCAAAATGTAATTATGACTCTGCCCTTTGTCTTTGCCATTAATCAGCAATACAAATGATCATATCCCACCAGCTGGTTTAAAATCCAAGCCCTTGGTATTAATACCATTGCTAATATTCTGAAATCTATGATCCAACATTCTGGAATTGAAACAGACAGGAGGTTAACAAACCATTCCATTTGTAAGCATCTTGTGCAAAAGCTTGTGGATTGTAATGTACCTCCTACTGGTTATACAGGTGTCGGGCCACAAGAAACTTCAGTCATCAAATGACTATTTGAGAATGAATGCAGACAAGCAAAAAACATTTCTAATCTCCCCAGCTATCATAGTGATCCACAGCCATCCATCTCTGCAGCATGCCAAAGTGCACTGGAGAACCAAAAACTCCTGTCATTGTGTAATAACATGCCAGCTTCTTTCAGCAACCCAACCACCTCTGCAGGATGTCAAACTGCAGTACAAACTGATAAATTCCTCTCATTGTCCAAGGGAATGTTGGCTTGCTTCAGCAATGCAACTATATCTGCAAACAACATAACGTTCAATATATACCAGAGTAAGTGCATAACCTTGTTCCACAGTAACACAGTATAGAAATATGTTTCCTATTACAAACCTAAAAGATAAAAACATTTTATTCTCTGATTTTCTTTTCCACAGGTCACCACCAAGACAGCCCTCCTCGGAAGAAATCAAGCAGATTTTCTCAGACAGCGATACAGAATAGAAATGCAGTACCTGAAAAGCAGCAGGCGCTCCAGAAGTCCAATGTCTGAAGCCGCAACAAGTCCATTCACAAGGTAACCAAAAAGTCACAGAAGCACCCCAGCTGAAAAATTAAAAACACATAAAGCATTAATAAAAAGAATAATGACATAACTACAGAAAAGTAAAATAAATAGAGCCCAAACAAAGACGCCACCATCCCAGAACTGTTTCTGACAAGAAAGCCACACCCACTATGATTCCCCAACCAATTGAAATACAATTTCTACTGACATATGCTCAAAGCAACCAATCATACAACACACATTATAACCAACAGAACACATTTCTCCCAGGAATACAAACCACAAACCAATGAAAAAACACAACCACACATCAAGAGCCAATGAAAGATCAGGGGAGAAACTCATTCATAAAAAACGATGGTCCCCATTCACAACACAGCCTCACAACAGCGGAGCAACACACAGACACAAAATAAACCATTCATTTAGGCACAAATTCCTAAGTAACACACACAAATAACCAAATCACAACACTCCTGCCATATTGCATAAATTGAGACATGATGGGCAGTAGTGAGATATAGTAAATATTTCACTCCTGCAGAGTGAGGTATGGATATCTCATGAGTGCCTTCCATACCTTGCTAATGCAGGAGATGAGATATTTTCCATATCCCTCCTGCCCATCATGTATCCCACTATATATATGGGAAACATGATGGATAGGAGTCATAAACCATTAATTAAACCCATGAAAATCCTTGTGCATACTAAACCCCCAGCTCGAGCTGCTACAGACCACTTTACACGACAGTGCGAACTCACGCTACCGCCGGCATAAAACTACAAAGCCATATCACCTCAAACTCTTTAAAACATGGCAAACAATAACTACGGAATGACAAACTTTAACTAGAAATAGAATAAATAATGATACAACTCAAAACGATCCTGACCCACAGGAAGACCCATCTGAATGAACACCATTCAGCCAACAACATCCACAGCACTTCTACCAGTGAACGAAGACAAAAACCCTCAGCCTGGCACAAGAGCTTCCACATCAGCCACTAGCATCTACAAACGTCATCAACCAGGAAGATATGAGACCTCTATATTGAAAAAGCCCAGAATATCAACACAGCAAAAAACAAAACAAATGGATACTAAAATGTTCACAATTACCTCATCAAAACCTTTGGAAAACAACGCCATCTTCAGGACATTCCTTCTGCTCCTAACTAAATAGCTACTTCTGCCACTATTTCATCAACTGCTCTAAAAAGGATGGCACAGACTATGAACCTCTCACTTTAAGAGCAACATTTCAAAGTGTTGAAAGCTACACAAAAAACAAAGAATACGGCAATTCCTCTCCACATCACCAGCTTTTGAAAAGCACGTCAAGTACTGCTCTCCAAACAAAAAAACTTAAAAAGCCAGGGCAAAGGTTCCAAACCAAAAGCAGCAGACGAACTCACAGACTCCATCATAGAGAAACTCTACGAACAACAACTACTAGGACCCTACACCCTCGAATCACTCCTCAACACTATGTGGCTCACAATAAGTATGTATTTTGGTGTAAGGGGCAATACCGAGATGCGCAATCTCAAATGGGGAGACATAATAGTAAAAACTGATGAAAACTGCCAAACATACATACAGCTAGACCAGGAAAGGCAAACCAAAACCCGCACTGGAGCAATTCCTAAGGACTGTTGAAAAGTAAAACAAAAAGCCTACCAGCTCACCAGCAACCCCCACAAATGCCCAGTACAAAACTACCTCATTTACAAAAGCAAAAGACCACAACAGTACCTTTTGGATGACTCCCCATTCTTTCTAGCAACAAACTTCCACGCTAAAGAAGGCTCACCCAATGCCTGGTACAAAATCCAGCCAGTAGGAATACACAAACTGGCATCAATAGTTAAAGCAATGATAGCAAAATCCTCTATTGAGACAGACAAAAAGCTAACCAACCATTCCGTGCGAAATCACCTTATTCAAAAACTGACAGACAGTGGAATCCCTCCAACAGACATAGTACAGATTTCTGGACATAAGCAGCTCCAAAGTTTAAACGAGTACTCCAAAATAAATGAAGACAAGCTTTTGTCAATGCCGAACGTTCGTGCAGGTATTTGCAGTGGTATTTGGCACTTGGACATGGCTTAAAAAAATCAGTGACAAAGAAATACAAGCATTTGTCAATGCCGAATGTTGCTTGCTTCTATGTGCTGTTTAGGTATTTGGAAGTCATTGAGTGCAAATATTGAAAATTCGCGAACTTCTGAGCATGCGTAGGAACTGCGCAACGCACTTGTAAAACAGTCATTTTAGGAATTTTTCACCAAATTTTCAACATAGCCATTTTAAGACCTCTGCTCATGAACAGTATCACTGTGATTTTCTTAATGTGTCCCATACATTGATTTCGCTTTACCGACTGCGCTATTAGTAGCTACATAGGGCAGAAACATGTTTTGGGCAGGATGTGAAAAATGACAGCTGTACTGCTCATGAGAAGGTGTGAGTAAAATGGCAATGTTGAAAATCTGGAGAGAAAATATTGAAAATTCGCAGAACGCATTTGTACGCATGGAAGGCATAACGACGCCTGTAAAACAGTCATTTTAGGAATTTTTTCACCAAATTTTCAACATAGCCATTTTGAGACCTCTGCTCATGAACAGTGTCACTGTGATTTTTTAATGTCCCATACATTGATTTCTACAGATACGCCCATTGTGCGCTACATGAGGCGGAAACACATTTTGGGTGAGATGTGAAAATGACAGCTGTACTGCTCATAAGAAGGTGTGGTAAAATGGCAATGTTGAAAATCTGGAGTGGAAATATTGATACATGAAACCCACGAGCGTGTTAGAACTCGCGCTTAGCGCTGATAAAAACAGTAATTTTTAGGAATTTTTTCACCAAATTTTCAACATAGCCACTTAAAGACCTCTGCTAATGAACAGTGTCATGGTGATTTTCTTAATGTGTCCCATACATTGATTTCACAAATCAACTGCGCCATTGTGCGCTACATGGGCGGAAACAAGTTTTGGGCAGGATGTGAAAAATGACAGCTGTACTGCTCATAAGAAGGTGTGGTAAAATGGCAATGTTGAAAATCTGGAGTGAAAATATTGAAAATTCATGAACTTACGAGCCTGCGTAGGAACTGCGCAACGCACGCTCGTAAAACAGTCATTTTTTGAATTTTTGCACCAAATTTTCAACATGGGGTTTTTGGGACCCCTTCTCATGAATGATGTCACTGTCATGGTGTTATTCAGGCCCAAAGGGTGATTTCGCGCAGTGACTGAGCAGTGACTGCGAAATCACCTCCGGCCGAATAACAATGACAGTGACATCATTCATGAGAAGGTTCCAAAACCCATGTTGAAAATTTGGTGCAAAATTCAAAAATGCCTGAGATATGCAATAAAGTTGAAAACCCCTATCTAGCCCATTATACAGCTTACCGGCATTTCCTCAGTTCGCGGTCGGCTTTGAAGAGTGCAGATGTGTTCCGGTCCACGAAGATCATTGCGCCAAGCTCCAGGGTGAGTATGGGGTGAGGGGGTGTGGGGAGGCAGGGTGCGCAGTGGGTGGGTGCGGGTTGTGGGAGGGGCTGGGAGAAGTGCAGTGGACCGTTTTCAATTTACAGGTTTAAAAAAAAAAAACGACGTGGGACGTTTGCCACGCTAGGTGGGCTCCCAGCATGGCAGAAGGATGGCTGGGGGCCGTGGAGCCGACGGAGTTGGGCACCCCGTCCAGCAACGGCAGCGTGGATGTTTGCACACTGGGGTGGGCCCCAGTGTGGCAGCAAAGATTTGGGGGGGGGGCAGCGTGAGCACACAGCGGTGGTTTTCTTTGAAGAGAAGAGAAGACCACCGCTGTCATACACAGCACCATGTCCGATTGGTGCAGGACTGCCACACCTGCTCAATGGAGCAGGGGATTGCAGAGGAGGGGCACACCTCCAAAGTGTCCCATTCTCCCAAGATGTTCCTTGCGCATGCGTGTAAGCGAACGTAAGAAGCAGAAAACAATCTCTAGCATACTAAGCATCGCGCCAAGCAACCAACAAGTAACTACTCCTATTCCACAGGCACCACTAGCAACAATCCCTGAAAACTACTCTGACATCCTGGGAACCTGCTTTTGCAAGCCCTCCATACAAGCCACGACAATCAATTTCACCATCACTTCACCAAGGTAAGTCAAACCATTCCCACTGTACTCAAAACGATGCCTCCCCAACCTACCTAACACTTACAACTTCTCCCTCTATTTATTGCCACAGGCAAATAAATATGATTCTTACACCAATATGAGACCTCGAGTACTGGACTCTGACAGTGACACAGATTGGAAACAAGCATTTGTCAATGCCGAATGTTTGCTTGCTGGCATTGGCATTGGTAGTTTAGCAGTTACAGAGCTGCATAATAGGAATGACAGTGAAGTACTGAACTGAAGCCAACCCCACCACCACCCTGCAGATACTGACAGGCACTGGGTGTGTCTTTGGGTTGTCAGGCATAACGGCCATGCCATTTCACCACACCCTACCCTGCAGACACCGACAAGGGTCACGGTGTGTCTTGGGGTCTTTGGCTCTTATGTTCACCCCATTCCATCAGGAAATACAGTGAGATGGGTACTGTATAGGAGAATAGGGTGAACTTTGGGCTGAAGAATCCAAGGCATACCTCGATGCCTCTCACTGGCTGCAGGGTATGGGTGGGGGTGGAATGGTATGAACATTACAGGCGACAATCCCAAGTCACACCCTGATGCCTGTCAGTCTCTACAGGGTGAGGCATTATAGTTGGAAACCCTAGCCTCAGGCGTTCATTAGTATTTTTCACTCCAATTTTCAACATGTTTTTTTGTATTTCACCTCATGAACAGTGGCAATATCAGTTCATTAGCAGCTGATTTTGCACAGCGACTACGCCATTTGGCACCACAGGTATGAAAACACATTTCAAACAGGATGTGAAAAATGACAACTGTACTGTTCATGGGGAGGTGTAAAAAATGGTAATGTTGAAAATCTGCAGTGAAAATATTAAAAAAAATGGTGAAGTCACGAGGGTGCGTAGAAACTGTGCAACGCACACCTGTAATGTAATTAGTTTGGGTATTTTTTACAGCAGATTGTCAACACAAGCATTTTGAGACCTCTGCTGTCAATTGTGATTTTCTGAATCTGTCCCAAGCAGTGATTTCCCACAGCAACCATGCATTTCTGCGCTGGAAGGCGAATACACTTTTGGCCATGGTGTGAAAATGACAGCTGTACTGTTCATAAGGAAGTGTGGAAAATGCCAGTGGTGAATATCTGGACTGAAAATATTACAAATTCATGAACTTATTAGGTGCATGGAAACCGCGCAATGCTCGCTTGTAACACAGTCATTTTATGGACTTTGTCACCAAATTTTAACAGAGCCATTTGAGACCTCTGCTTATGAACAGTGTCACTGTGATTTTTTTAATCTGTCCCTAACATTGATTTTGCACACCGACTGCGCTATTGTACGCTACATGTGTGGAAACACATTTTGGGTGAGATGTGAAAAATGACAGCTGTATTGCTCATAAGGAAGTGTGATAAAATGGCAATGTTGAGAATCTGGAGTGAAAATATTAAAAATTCATGAACTTACAAGCTTGCGTAGGAACTGCGCAACGCACATTCGTAAATTAGTCATTTTTGGGAATTATTTCACCAAATTTTCAAAATAGGGTTTTTGGGGGCCTACCTCATGAACTGTGACACTGTCGTTTCATAAATCGGTCCTGAAAGGTGGTTCCGTACAATGACCATGAAATCACCTTTTGGGACAATTAACACCATGACAGTGCCAGAATTCATGAGGAGGGGTCCCAAAAACCCCATGTTGAAAATTTGGTGCCAGAATTCTAAAAAAGGCCTGAGATATGCATCAAAGTTGAATAAACTCTATTTATTCCATTATACAGCTTAACAGCATTTCCTCAGTTCGCGGTCGGCTTTGAAGAGTGCAGACTTTTTCCCGGTCCACCGAAGATCTTCTCGCCGGACTCTGGAGTAAGTATGGGGTGAGGTGGGGGTGTGTGAGGAGACAGGGTGCACAGATGGTGGGCGGGTGGGGGAGGGCAAGACAAGCAACGGCGACCATTTTTTTCTTTAGGAAGACGACGCGGGACTTTTGCCATGCTGGGGTGGGCTCCCAGCATGGCAGCTGGAACTTTTGTTTTGGGGAGGCAGTGGAGCCGATGGGGGATTGGGCACCCAAGTCAGCCATACAGAGGTTTGCCATGCTAGGAGCCTGGAAGTGTGTTTGGGGGGGACCAGCAGACGGACATTTGTCACGCTGGGGTGGGCTCCCAGCGTGGCACCTGGAAGTGTGTTGGGGGAGACGCTGAGCCGACGATGGATTCGGCACCCTCATTGGCGTAGTTCATTTCAAACTGAATTTATGTTCCAGGAAGAGAAAGCAAAGATGTATACAAGCAGGATTGCCAGCAATATGCTAATCAACTCTATCTTATCGCTGCTCACTGAAGCAGTCTCTCCCTTTCAACTGTACACCACTGCATTTTCAACTGCTGTTATAGACAGCGGCAGCATTCATTGGTGAACTGTGGCCGCACCTGCAAACACACTGACTGAACTGGAAGACAGGGTGCCACACCTACAAAAACTCGGATGATGGCACTATGTTTCTTGCACATGAGTGCAAGCAAACATAAAAAAAGCATCACATCATTACTAAAGGCCCTACAGGGTAAAGATTGATTCCAACCTAAAGTACTGCAAGCAACAAAATTCCAAACATTGGCAATGGACATCACAGAAAAGTGAAGACTGAGTCTTAAAGATTCTATTTCACTGCTACAAAATACCTCCAAACCACAAAAGTAGCAAAGTAACGAAGTTGGACTATGAAAACCTCACAAGGTGAAGATTAATTCTACCATATTGTTTCTACCATTCAGAAATGTAAATGCTTCTACATCTCTGTTTATCTTCTTTCCCACCATTCTACTGCCCCTCTACAATTTTCAAACAATAAAAGCGACCTTATTTTTCCATACCTCTACCTGACCCTACCCCCATACTCTTTCAGCAATAAATCAATTTCTAGCAAAAAATAAACAGCATAGCTTTTCAAAAGTGAGCAAAAGTACTACAATATGTAAATATTTACTGTTTCACAAATTATCACTGGTTGCTATGTAATATTCTACTAGTTTACCTACTTATACACTGTTAACAAACCCTGTCTTTTCTCCTCAACTGCAAATAAACAATTTGAAACTTCTGTACCTTTTTCTCCTTGACACCATGGGTTCCCGAAAAAAAAAAAAATTAAAAGACTGATGCAACTCTTCCTGTCG
Organism: Neoceratodus forsteri; assembly: GCA_016271365.2. NCBI lineage: Eukaryota > Metazoa > Chordata > Ceratodontiformes > Ceratodontidae > Neoceratodus > Neoceratodus forsteri. Next base: position 1,087,663,511 of record CM028132.1, on the reverse strand, counting down.
TATCCAAATGAAACAGTGCCACCCAAAAGTAAATAAAATAAATCCAGATACAAAGGGCTCTCCTCGCCATAATCCACTGCAGTAGCCAGCAACTCCACGAATGGATTCTTCATGTCCTACTCCACACTGTGAAAAAAAAATATCCCCTAAAAAAAAAAAAAAACAGATGACTCCTCTGAACTCAACGACATGACCGCAAAACACTGACAACCAAATCCAGCATGAATCAGCATCCTGGCTCCAGAAGAAGAAGAAGAAGGCCGCACAAATCCTTGATGCTCCAACTCCAACTCCATGGTAATCCAAAGTGCCAATGCCTGCCGCTCGACACCACTCTCCACCACTTCCAGGTCCACATGCTGGTTCCTTGCTGAAGCTACCAACTGAACTATGCCACAAACCAATGCCATGCCCTCGTTCCAATAAATACACTCACCCACATAAAACACGCCCCCCCACCAATCGGAATGCCAATACCCTTGTCACTCAAACCCAAATGAAACCATGCCCCAACCAATCGCAACACAAAACACCAAACAAACCACGCCCCAAATCAATCACAAAACACACTAACACCTGTCACTCAAACTCCATACACACCAAGCCCCAAACCTTAACTCAACCAATTGGAACACACACGCCACATCAACTTACCAATCCCAATCCACCAACAACACCCAGTCACAAAATAAGCCCAAATTAATTCCCCATTCAAAACAACTGGCAAGCATGGCATAAGAACACACCACCTCACACCACCATAAATAAGTCCCCACCAAAACTCAACAAAAACACCTCACAGCACCCCCTCAAAAAAAGCCTGTTGCATAAATTTAATATGCGGGGGGCACTTGTCAAATAACTTCTTTATCCCACAAGCGCCCACTGCATATCCTCTATACATATATATACAGTATATATATGTTTTTTTTTATCTATAATGGGGTGAGTTGTAAATGTTGAAATAAAACATGTATTCTCACTAGAGTGAGATAAATGTTGCTGATGTAGATACTGTGAAGCTATTTACATTTACACACACAGTCTCTAGGTGAGCAACTGATATTCTCACTCTGGATATGTCACTCTCATTAAAAGATGTACGTGTACTACATTCTCCTAGCAACCAACACAAATGACATTCACCTGTTCAAACACCTATAATCCCCACAAAATACCCTGAGTTTCCCATGCTACTGATTACATCCATCCAAAACAAAAATGCATAATGCATTTCTCAAGTATACAGAGAAAACGTTGAGTAGAAAAGAGTATTTTGCTTGTGCAGAACATGGAGAAATACTTGAAAATTCCTCCTTCACAGTGCAGCAGTAAACCAGAGAGAGAAATAAATTTAAACTGCAAAAAAATACTAGTTCCATGAGAGAAAGAAGAAAACTTCCTGAGCTGCTCTTGATTCGAGGCTTGACAAAACAGCTGCTAGATTCAACGGAAATTGCCAACCAGAACACAAATTTTGACACAAAAGACTTTGCCTCTAGTGCTGGTAATACATACAAGATTGACACAACCTTTATAGACAAGTACATTGATCCTTCAGGAAATGACAACACACGAAGAAAAACAGACTGTGATGTGAATAATTTACAAAAGTTTCTCATGGAAAATCTAAGCATTTCAGGATCTAGTGAAAGTCTGCCTCCACATGAGTTAAATACTGTTTTGTGCCATTATTTCATTCATTGTCAAAAAAAAAAGATGGCACTGAATATGAGCCATTAGGCCTATGGCTACGGGCAAAATTTCAGAGTTTCGATGGGCACTTAAAAAAACATGACTACCCAGAATCTCTATCTTCTTCACCTACGTTCCTAAAATGTAGAGAAGTACTAGTCTCAAAACAAAAAAATAAAAAATGGCAAAGGAAATAAACCTTTTGCTACAGATGAACTGACTGACAGCCTAACACACAAACTGTATGAAAAAGATATTTTAGGTCCCAGAACTCCACAGTCACTACTAAACGCCATGTGGTTGAATGCAACAAAGTTTTTTGGAATCAGATGAAACACAGAATGCAGAAACTTTAAAATGGGTTGACATAAAATTGTGCAGTGATGAAAAAGGAGATGAGTACATAGAATACTGCCAAGAAAGACAGACCAAAACTAGAAGTGAGACAGATCCCTAGAGGCCAGTGGGGCACAGGACCCAAGGCAGCATGGGTTCACAGCGGGAAGGTCATGTCAGATGAATCTAATTGATTTCTTTGACTGAGTGACCAAAGTAGTAGACCAGGGAGGGGCTGCGGATATGGTCTACCTAGACTTTAGCGAGGCATTTGACACAGTCCCACACAAAAGATTAATAATCAAATTAACCAGCAATGGGAGTGGGTCCCAGGGTGATAGCCTAAATAAAACATTGGTTGGACAACAGGACACAGAAGGTAATTGTAAATGGAGTCCAGTCTGAAGAAAGAGGGGTTACTAGTGGTGTACTGCAGGGTTCAGTACTGAGCCCAGTCCTTTTAATGTCTTTATAATTGACATTGCAAAGGGCCTGGAAGGAAAAGTATGCCTCTTTGCAGATGACACAAAGATCTGCAACAGGGTTGATACAATAGAAGGCGTGGAAAGGATGAGAAGGGACTTGGCAAGGTTGGAGGAATGGTCAGAAGTATGGCAGCTTGGATTCAATGCAAAGAAGTGCAAAATAATGCACCTGGGAAACAAAAACCCAGGGGAAGATTACACAATGGGGAGGTAGTAACAACAACAAAAATGGAAAGGGACCTGGGGGTAATCATATCAGATGACCTTAAGGTTAGCAAGCAATGTGAGAAGGCAGTAGGGAGGGCTGGGGGGATACTGGGATGTGTAGGGAGAGACATCACCAACAGAAAACAGGAAGTTGTTATCCCTCTGTACATACAGTTGGTGAGACCCCATCTGGAGTACTGCATCCAGTTCTGGAGACCCCATCTCTGCAAGGACATAGACAGGATGGGGGCAGTCAGAGGAGGGTAACTAAAATGGTGCAGGGTCTGCAAAGAAGCCATACAAGGAGAGACTAAAGGAACTTAATATGTATACCCTTGAGGATAGAAGGAGAGGGGGGACATGATAGAAACTTTTAAGTACCTCAATGGAATCAACAAAGTCCAAGAGGGTAGCATCTTTCAGAAAAAGAGATGTGCAAGAACAAGGAGACACAATTTGAAGATAGTGGGGACGACTCGGGCAATGTGAGGAAGTATTTTTTCACAGAGAGGGTGGTGGACACATGGAACAGCCTTCCTGAGGAGGTTGTGGGGTCTAAAACTGTGGTAGAATTCAAGAATGCATGGGACAGATATAAGGCAATTCTTGTGGGGGGGGTAGGAAAAATAGGCCGTTGGTTAACTAGGATCTGCAACTGGGCCAAGCGGTCCTTATCTGTTGTCAAAGTCTATGTTTCTATGTTTCTATGACACTCGCATATTAAAGCCCTGTGCATATCCTACTGGAAATCGAAAAAAGTGCCCAGTAGCTAATTTTATGTTTTACAGTGAGAAAATACCTCCAAAATGTAATTATGACTCTGCCCTTTGTCTTTGCCATTAATCAGCAATACAAATGATCATATCCCACCAGCTGGTTTAAAATCCAAGCCCTTGGTATTAATACCATTGCTAATATTCTGAAATCTATGATCCAACATTCTGGAATTGAAACAGACAGGAGGTTAACAAACCATTCCATTTGTAAGCATCTTGTGCAAAAGCTTGTGGATTGTAATGTACCTCCTACAATGGTTATACAGGTGTCGGGCCACAAGAAACTTCAGTCATCAAATGACTATTTGAGAATGAATGCAGACAAGCAAAAAAACATTTCTAATCTCCCCAGCTATCATAGTGATCCACAGCCATCCATCTCTGCAGCATGCCAAAGTGCACTGGAGAACCAAAAACTCCTGTCATTGTGTAATAACATGCCAGCTTCTTTCAGCAACCCAACCACCTCTGCAGGATGTCAAACTGCAGTACAAACTGATAAATTCCTCTCATTGTCCAAGGGAATGTTGGCTTGCTTCAGCAATGCAACTATATCTGCAAACAACATAACGTTCAATATATACCAGAGTAAGTGCATAACCTTGTTCCACAGTAACACAGTATAGAAATATGTTTCCCCTATTACAAACCTAAAAGATAAAAAACATTTATTCTCTGATTTTCTTTTCCACAGGTCACCACCAAGACAGCCCTCCTCGGAAGAAATCGAAGCAGATTTTCTCAGACAGCGATACAGAATAGAAATGCAGTACCTGAAAAGCAGCAGGCGTTCCAGAAGTCCAATGTCTGAAGCCGTCAACAAGTCCATTCACAAGGTAACCAAAAAGTCACAGAAGCACCCCAGCTGAAAAAATAAAAACACATAAAGCATTAATAAAAAGAATAATGACATAACTACAGAAAAGTAAAATAAATAGAGCCCAAACAAAGACGCCACCATCCCAGAACTGTTTCTGACAAGAAAGCCACACCCACTATGATTCCCCAACCAATTGAAATACAATTTCTACTGACATATGCTCAAAGCAACCAATCATACAACACACATTATAACCAACAGAACACATTTCTCCCAGGAATACAAACCACAAACCAATGAAAAAACACAACCACACATCAAGAGCCAATGAAAGATCAGGGGAGAAACTCATTCATAAAAAACGATGGTCCCCATTCACAACACAGCCTCACAACAGCGGAGCAACACACAGACACAAAATAAACCATTCATTTAGGCACAAATTCCTAAGTAACACACACAAATAACCAAATCACAACACTCCTGCCATATTGCATAAATTGAACACATGATGGGCAGTAGTGAGATATGGTAAATATTCTCACTCCTGCAGAGTGAGGTATGGATATCTCATGAGTGCCTTCCATACCTTGCTATGCAGGAGATGAGAATATTTTCCATATCCCACTCCTGCCCATCATGTATCCCACATATATATATGGGAAACATGATGGATAGGAGTGTGATATGGAAAATATTTTCACTCCTACAGAGAGAGCTCTGGATACTCATGAGTAGCTAAGGCATGAGTAAGAGCATCCAGAGGTCAAGATGCAGGAGTGAAAATATTTTCCATAGCACACGGGTGCACAGCATGTGTTTGATTTATACAATAGGGGTTTCCAAAACATTTTATTTTTTTGTTTACTTTATCTTGTGGAATAAATGAAGAAGACATTGGACAAAAAAAGAAACTTCTGCTAAAACAAGCTGAAACACTTATTTGCCATTTAGGATGAAGCAGGCCATATTCATTGGTAGTTGCTGTATTCATGGATGTGAAAGGCTTTGCTCTTTTTTGGCTTCTTGTCAGTATGAAACTGGCTGCTGTTAGCTTGCTTTTGTTCTCTGCAGGAATACAATGTGCTTTTCCAGGGCTAGCAGGTGAGTTGCAGGTGGAACTGATACACTGATTACTTTCCTAGGCTACTGAGTGTTTGGTGGAGTTCCTTCTTGATTGCTGTGTTAGGGAAACCTGCCTAGAGTGATGATATCTACTTCAGCAGAGTCCAGCTGAGTTTTCTGATTGGTCAAGATATGATTAAGAGATCAGGATAGTGATTGTTTTAGGCATGGTTTCAGCCTGACATCAACACAGTGATAATATCAGCCTGTGAGGTAAGCACAGTATGTATAAATGTAAAATATCATCACTCTGTGATAATATTTTTGGTAAAAAAATCACAGTGTGATTTTCTACCAGGATTTACATCACTGTGTGTAAGATACATGGATTTATCCACTACTCATTTGTCTCACTCCTATTGTATAAATAGGGGGGTAAATGATGGGCAGGAGTGTGATATGAGAAATATCTTCATGAGTGAACAGTGACCTCTGGATACTCATGAGTGCCAAAGACATGAGTGAGAGTATCCAGAGGTCACTGTTTACAAGTGAAGATACTTCACATATCACACGATCTGCACATCATGTGTGCGATTTATACAATAGGCTTTTCTAAAGTGGTTCTGTGTTGCTTTCAAACTGTGTGCAAGATAGGGAAAACTTCTTCCACATTCATTGGTTTTGTTTTCTTCTGTAAGGAGAATTTATTTATTCTTCCAGTATAGTTCAGTTGTATCAGAGTATGTGTGTTGCTTTGAGTCTACATGGTTTATTGTATTTAGCAGTCAGTGCTCTTTCTTTTCTTTCTTCTGGTAGGAACTTTAGAGATCTTCTCAGCATATGAGTGTCTGTGAGACTGAATGCAGTAAACCTGTTGTTGGGGCTTCAGGTACTTGAAAGACAGGTGAATTTCATTTGTTTTAATGAGCTGAAACAAGTTGCAGCACTAAGAGAGAGTTAATGGGCTTGTCTGTGACATCACCACAGTGAGAATAAATGCTGGTGAGGTAAGCACAGTATGTATAAACAACATTTATCATCACTGTGTTAGTCTGGGCTTGCATTTATCTCACTGTAGTAGTAATACATGCTTTTATCAGTGAACAATATAGCTCACTCCTATTGTATTAAAAATCGATATATCCATGTCCATACTACCATACATATCCATGTATATACTACACTCCTCCCCCTTAGACAAAAACTAGTCTAAAATACTTCAACATTTCCTAACTTCTGGACCGAAGTAGACTATTCGGAACCCAGAAACAAGTTCAGGGGATTATTCTGCCCCTTGGGTAGAATTTGCCACTAATTAAGTAACAGTACAAGTAAGAGTTCAGTTGCACAGAGGTACAGGTTCAGTACATGACTTTAAAGATCAAGTCTTTGTGATGGTCTTTAGTGCCTAATGGGATGTCTGTGGGCTGGAATAACCGCTGTTGCTGAAACAGGTGTTTCATTATTATTTGGCGCCGGCCCTGGTGGAGCTTCATGGGCAGGAGCAAAGTCCTCTGTGTCACTGTCCTCATCTGGAATGATGTCTTCTGCTGCATTTTCTGGAACCTTGGAATGCAGCATGAGATCCACATGTACGTGAACAAGTCAATGTCCCACATGAACTGCATAAGTCAAAGGTCCACGTATTTCAATCACCACCCTAGGAATCCAAGAAATCTTTGGATATCTACTGTCTTGAACCATCACCAGCTCCCCAGGATGAAAAATTTGTACTGGCTTGGCTGACTTGTCACAACCCTTTTGCTGTTGTAGTTGATGCTTTGCAACAGCATCGGCCAAGTTCGGCTCAAGCAATGATAAATGGGTACAAAGTTGACATTTAAGAAGCAGTTCAGCAGATGTTCACTCTGTGACTGTGTGAGGAGTGTTTCTGTAAGCAAACAGGAAATGAGCCAGCCTTTGAGCTGTAGGTACTTGCTGTGAATGTAATTTATTCCAAGCTTTTTTGAATATCTGTACAGCTCTTTTGGCTGTGTCATTGGATGCTGGATGGTAAGGTGGTGTCAAAATATGTCGGACACCATTCTACTTTAAGAACAGTTTAAAATCATGGGAAGAAAACTGGGGACCATTGCCCAACACTAACTCCTGTGCTAGGCCATAAGAGGCAAAAAGTCATCTCAGAAGGTTTAGTCTTGTCAGTAGTCATGACTTGTGTGGGCAACACTTCCAGCCACTTGGAGTGGATGTCAGCTACTACTAGGAAATTCTGTTTGTCTACTGTGGCATAGTCAACATGGATGTGCTTCCACAGTGTGGTAGCCCAGAACCATGGATGCAGAGGTGTGGTTGATGATTAGCTGCAGACAGCTGCACATGGCACACATTGGTTGACAAGTTGTTGGATATCTTGGTCAGGTCCTGTCCACCAGAGGTATCCTCTGGCCAATGCCTTCATTCGAGAGATTCCAGGATGACCATCATGTAAGTCAGCAAGTAATCTCTTGCAGAACTTTGGAGGTATCACAACTCGAGATCCCCATTAAACACAGCTGTGCTCTGTGGACAACTGGTCCTTCTTATCTTAGAAAGGTCAGAGAGTCGGGTCTCTCGTCAAGTTGGGCCAACCATTTAGGGTGACATCTGGGACTTATGAGAGGACAGGAGCTTGCCATGTCTCTGCTGCGACATCCTGTGAAACAATGGGCAATTCCTCAAGATGTGAAAGACGGAATACTGCCCCATCTTCTTTATTTATTTATTGAAATGTTTCACCAGGAAGGCACACTGAGCGACAAGTCACTCATCTCCCATTGCGACCTGGGGGAAGGGGTACAATAGGAATGAGAAATTAAACATTCAAGTTACAAGATCAACATTAACATACAGTTGTAAGGCAGGTGTTACAGTGTTACAACAGTGTTGCGCATAACAGGTAGAAAGAGTGGACAATAATAAGTGCTGGGTTGATAAGTAAACAAGTGCTTACGTGAAAGAAAAGGGAGAAAGGAGAGGGAGGGGAAGGGGGAAGAGTCTTGTCCCTGGAGCCCCCTTCAGGATGCAAGGAACCCTGGAAGGGGACTGGGGGGACCAGAGAGCAAGGGATAAGGCAGTGCCCCAGAGAGACCCCTTCAGGATGTGAGGAACCCTGCAAGGGGGTTGTGGGGCTAGATAGAAAGGGGGATAAGGCTGTAGGAATTTAAAGAGGGAGGAGAGAGAAGGTGGAGGTGTGACTTAATGCTAGGAGGGGGAATAGGACCTAACCCAAGAGAGAACCCTTCACGATGTGGGGTACCCTGCAAGGGGCTTGGGGAAGGTCAGTAGATAGGGATTAAGAGAATGATAGGATAGGGAGAGAGTGAGAATTGAACCCTTGAGGGGAAGATAATTTGCACCTTTGGAGGGGAAGGGGCCTAATCAATAGTCCATCAGGATGCATTGGACCCTGCTAGTAGTCATGGAACGCCACGATGGTAGCTAGATGAAAATAGGGTAATAGCTTGGCTCAGTCGAGCGCCTTCAGGATGCTGAGAGCCCGTGGGAGGAGGAGTGTGATGGCCAGTTAGAAAGGTAGATGGGGAGAGGAAGGAGAGGAGACAAGACTAGGCACAGTAGCACCCCCTCAGGATGCTGAGAACCCTGCAAGGGGGACTGTGAAGACTAGGGAGAAAAGGTAGATGAGGAGGGGAAAAGGAGGAGAGAAGACAAGCCTAGGCCCAGTAGGACTCCTTCAGGATGCTGAGAACCCTGCAAGGGGACTGTGAAGGCTAGGGAGAAAAGGTGGAATGGGGAAGGGGAAGGAGAGGAGAGGAGACATGCCTAGGCACAGTAGGGCACCTTCAGGATGCTGAGAATCGTGCAAGGGGACTACAAAGGCTAGGGGGACAGGTAGGTGGGGGAGGAGGAGGCAAGGAGACAAGCCTAGACACAGTAGGACCCCTTAAGGATGCTAAGAACCCTGCAAGAGGACTGCAGGTCTATGGAGATAGGAGGGATAGTAGGGGAAGGGAGTAGATGAGAGATACAAGCCCCTATGGGGTAAGAGAGGAACCCATGGAGAGCATTTGGGGTCCCTTACATTCTGTGAGAGATCAAGGGAGGCCAGTAAGGTGGAAGAATTTGGGGGAAGGGGAGGAGAGCTCGAAATTTGGGGGTGGGGGTGTACAGGGTAAAATGAAGGTGACAGTAGAGGGGTAGGGTTTATCCAGGGCTTAGAGGAGGGAATTAGGGAGGGACATGGCAGGTGCAGCTAGGTGGAAGATAAATTTTTTAGGGCAGAGCTGATGGAGTAGGCAGAAGATGAGTGCAGGATTTGAGGGGGGAGGGAATTTCAAATTTTTGGGAGGCGGTGAGAGTAACCAGATTGGCCAGATTGGGTCGATCTGTGGGGGATTACCAAGGTGCAGGATTTGGTTGATCTAAGGGAATGGGAGGATAAAGGGTATTATAAAAGAGTAGGTGAGGTAGGAAGAGAGCTCACCCAACCAGTTCTTGAAGGTGAATTTTGCACAGTGGGAGAGTCACCTATTTGTAAGGGAGGGAAGGATAGGGCATGATAAAGATCACAGTGGTGAGGGCAAGGGGGGGCATCCAGGTTAAAGGGGCAGAAGGAATTGAAGAAGGTGTCCAGTCTGGCCAGGAAGGACTTAGGGGCAGCACCATAGACTGCGTTGCAGTCTTTCTTCTCTGTAGTATTTTTGCATGGCAGTCTCAATAATGCATCTGCATTTGCATGATCGTGAGAACATCTGCATTCGATGCCATGGTCATATGCCAAAATAATCTGGGCCTATTGCTGCATTCTGAGTGCTGTGAGAGTTGGTATTGCAGCTTTTGGCCCCATAATTGCCAGCAGAGGCTTGTGATCTGTTAGCAGAGTGAATTTCCATTCGTACAAGTACTAATGGAACTTCTTGACACTGAATATTATACTCAAAGCTTCTTTCTCTATCTGGGCATATTTTATTTTGCTTGGGGACAAGGTCTTGGAAGTAAAAGTGATTGGGTGTTCCTCCCCAGAAGGCAGCATATGAGAGATGATGGCCCCCACTCCATATGATGACGCATCACATGCTAGCCTCAGCGATTTGGCATGGTCATAGTGCGCTGACCATTTGCTGCTTATAAGATGTTTCTTGTTAGCCTAGAATGCTTCATCACACTGTGGTGACCAATACCAATGAGCTTTTTTCTTTTGCAAGTCATGGATTGGCTGCAACAATGTGGACAATAGGACTAGGAACCATCCATAGTAGTTCAAGAGTCCTAAAAATGATCTTAACTCTTTCACATTTATTGGTGCAGGTGCCTTGACTATAGCATCCACCTTGCTCTCTTTTGAGTGTAGGCCTTGGGCGTTGATCTGGTAACCTAGGTACTCAACATAATTTTGCAGAAACTGGCATTTGGCTAGCTTTACTCTGAGTCAGTACCACTGCAGTCTGGCCAGAACTCATTCCAGGACTGTCAGTTGCTCTTCCACTGTGGGTGCTGTTACCAAGATATCATCCATAAAGCATACTACATGGTTCATTCCATGCAGTATCTGGCCCATTGTGTTCTTGAAAATTGCTGGCACTGTGGAAACTCCATATGCCAAGCAATGATACAGGTAAAGTCCCTTGTGGGTGTTGATGGTTAGATACAGTTCTGACTCTGGTTCCAGTTCCAGCTGCTGGTACGCAAAAGACAATCCAACTTGCTAAAGTACTTGCCACCTAAGAGTGTGGTAAACAAGTCCTCTGCATTGGGTAATGGGTATGGATCTTGCTGTATACAATGGTTCACTGTAACCTTGTAGTCACCACAAAACCTCACTGCTTTGTCTCGTTTTGGTCCCACAACAATAGGGGCAGCCCCATCACTCCTCTCTACTCATGAGATGATACCATGGCTTTTGAAAGGGTCCAGTTCCTTCTCTACCACGTCCCTTAAAGCATAAGGTACTGGTTGAGGCTTGTAGAAAATTGGGGCAGCTCCTAGTTGCACTTGGATCTTTGCCTTGAAATCCCAGATTGTGCCATAACCGTCCTGGAAAATAGGACCATGTTTGTCCAATACTTTCTTTAACGCATCTTGCAGTGCTTTGGTCACAGTATTTAAGCTGAAGATCTTTTCCCAGTTCAATTTGATCTGTGTGAGCCAGTCTCTCCCTAGTAATGCAGGTTTTTCTCCTTGTACCACCACCAGAGGCAAGGTCCACATTCCTCCTATTAGGTGACTGGTACTTCAATCTCCCTTTGCACAGGGATTGGGTCTCCCAAGTAAGACAAGAGTTGAATATACGATGGCTGCAATGGGCACTGCTGAAGTTTCTGTCAGTATATGTACTCTGCCACAAGAGATACTGAGGCTCTGGTGTCTAGCTGCATGCTAACTGGGTTTCCTGCTAGCTCCATTTTGAGGTAAAGTTCTGCTGCTTTTGCCTGTGTTGCATAAACCATGAAGAGGCACAATGTCTCATCTTCTGTTTCAGTGGTTGCAGTGCCATCTGTGACATACGGTGCAGTTACAATCTGTATGGATCTTGCTGTATACAACGGTTCACTGTAACCTTGCTAGCAGAGCGAAAAAGGTGCTATTTTCACTGAAACCAGCCTAATTTCTAATGTTTACTCTGCTAAAATTGACTAAACTGCATAGAAATCTGTGTATTCTGTTAAAAACTGCCTAGAAAAGCTGTCTTTACTTGTTAAAAATTGTCTAGTGTTAAAGTGATTACAGCCCTTTCATTGACTCTGTAACTGCAGCCCAGACTCCCAGGTGCCAAGGAAATCACCCCTATTCACTTGCTAATTTACTTTATCACTGCTTGAGAGACCCTTTGTCCTTCTCCAGCATTAATTGGCCTCTTCTCTCCTTCCCTCTTCATCTGAGACCCTTCTAGGGCTCCCTGCTCAACTGCCGCTTGACCAGCGGCCACCGGGCGGCCGGCGCACCAGAAGCTGAAGCCCGAGACCACAAGCTTGGATCCAAGCCCCAGAGAGGTAATGCAAAGTTGCAAACCAATCAGAGCATGAGCGCCTTTTGCTAGGCTCACTCCGATTGGTCCTTCTACTCCTTCACTCTTTCCCTTGCTAGCGGAGTGAAAAAGGCGCTATTTTCACTGAAACCAGCCTAATTTCTAATGTTTACTCTGCTAAAATTGACTAAACTGCATAGAAATCTGTGTATTCTGTTAAAAACTGCCTAGAAAAGCTGTCTTTACTTGTTAAAAATTGTCTAGTGTTAAAGTGATTACAGCCCTTTCATTGACTCTGTAACTGCAGCCCAGACTCCCAGGTGCCAAGGAAATCACCCCTATTTACTTGCTAATTTACTTTATCACTGCTTGAGAGATCCTTTGTCCTTCTCCAGCATTAATTGGTCTCTTCTCTCCTTCCCTCTTCAGCCGAGACCGTTCTAGGGCTCTCTGCTCAACCGCCGCTCGACCAGCAGCCACCGGGTGGCCGGTGTGCCAGAAGCTGATGCTCGAGACCACAAGCTCGGATCCAAGCCCCAGAGAGGGACAGCAAAGCTGCAAACCAATCAGAGCACGAGCGCCTTTTCCTAGGTTCACTCCGATTGGTCCTTCTACTCCTTCACTCTTTCCTTTGCTAGCAGAGCAAAAAAGGCGCTATTTTCACTGAAACCAGCCTAATTTCTAATGTTTACTCTGCTAAAATTGACTAAACTGCATAGAAATCTGTGTATTCTGTTAAAAACTGCCTAGAAAAGCTGTCTTTACTTGTTAAAAATTGTCTAGTATTAAAGTGCTTACAGCCCTTTCCTTGACTCTGTAACTGCAGCCCATACTCCCAGGCGACAAGAAAATCGCCCCTATTCACTTGCTAATTTACTTTATCACTGCTTGAGAGATCTTTTGTCCTTCTCCAGCATTAATTGGCCTCTTCTCTCCTTCCATCTTCAGCTGAGACCCTTCTAGGACTCCCTGCTCAACTGCCCATTCCGACCAGCGGCCACCGGGCGGTCGGCCTCCAGAAGTCGAATCCGAGACCACAAGCTCAGATCCAAGCCCCAGAGAGGTACGTCAAAGCCGCAAATTTCACCCACCCACCCATCCCTCCCTGTGTGTAATTATATAGACCTGTTAGCACCGCCCACTCCTGTCCCTGATGTATCACTGCCTTCTTCCTCCTCCTAAAACTTTTTGTTAACACTAAGGCTACCACCAGGGTAATTCTGCACCCAGCAGACAGTGAACTATCCGTGTCACTAAATCCCCACCCAACTACCCAACAATTGCAACTATGGCAGCTATGTGGCAACTCTTCCTCCTCACTGCATTGTGTAACATACCCCTTTTTCGCTTAATATCTGAAAAATCTGCCACTAGGGGCAAACCATACCCACTTCCCGCAGACTGTCTGCCCTCCTCAACTCTTCACAACGCATGCTATGCTATGGCTCCTTGCCTGCTGGACCAAGTGGACTACCATTTTTGAAGTGTTACTAGCACATGTTCTTTTACGCCTTCTCCTATACCTCCTACTTCTTCGAAATACCACCAATGGTGCCATTCAGTCAGAGTATTAGCCTCAGTGTCTCTAGGATTGCATAAATTAAAAAACAAAGCCTGGCACCCTGGTTCCTCTTCCATGCCTAGCCGGAAAAAGCTTTGAGCTTTCTGCCTTTCACTAGATTCTCTAAAAAAGCTGTTACTTCTCCTCCTATTCTGTTCTGGCAACGTCAAGCTTAACCCAGGGCCTATAAATAAGCTTACCTCCCCCTTCTGAGTCTGAGTCACTATACCTCAAAGGAATTAACTTTATACACATCAACGTGTCCAGCCTTATGAAAAAACTCACCCTTATCCAGACTTGGACATTTGATACTATGCTAGATGTGCTTGTGATCTCAGAAACCTGGCTACGACCCTCTACACCAAACAATGAGATTAACATACCCAACTACCAGATTTTTAGATGCGATAGGCATTCTAGAGATGGTGGGATCGCCATCTATGTCAAAGACAAATTTATGGCATCAACCGTAGCTCAAACTCACTGACAGTGGGTTTTGAGTGCCTGGGCATCAAAATCGAACTGTCCCCATCATTGGCACTCCGAATCATTGGATGCTATAGATCACCATCCACTGGCTCTCAGCTCCTGTCCTACCTTGCAACTATAATGGACACCAGCCCCTTGGAAACAATTATCCTTGGGGACCTGAATTACGATTGGCTGTCGGATGCTGGTCACCCTCTTAAATCTTTCTGCGACTCCCATGGTTTCACTCTACTCAACGAAGAACCTACCCATATCAACAAGAAAAATCCAGCCAAAAGTACCCTCCTGGATATCCTGCTGGTGCATAAGCCTCAGTCCTTCTCTCATGTTGGAACATTCAACGCGGACATTAGTGATCATCGCCTAGTAGCTGGGGTTTGGGTAGCCCACAAAGTGCCAGCTACGGCTAAATTCACCATCAAAACATCAATCAGATCTTTTGACCCAAAGGCATACTTATTTGACCTAAAAAACTCCCCCTTGTGGCAAAGCTTCTACCTCGCGAAATTGGTGGAAACTGCATACTCTATTCTACACAAAATCATAACCTCAGTCCTGAACCTTCATGCACCTCTGTCAAAAACACACACAAAGGCTAGAAAATGCCGCTGGTTCACTAATGATCTCAAGGCTGTACTACTTTCTAGGGATAAACTCTGGAAAACTGCCCACAAATCTGATAAAGAGACTGGTGCCTCTTTAGAACAGCCAGGAATCACTGCACCAAACTGATTAGGGAGACTAAAGCTAGATTTTACCAAGCAGAATTAAATACTGCATCCAATCATCCCTCCAAATTTTGGGCTACAATAAAAGAACTGTCCGGGTCCACACCTCAAAATGCGCTTCCTACAAAAATTACCTCCGACAATACAGTAATCAATGACAAAAAAGAGATACTGCAGGCATTCAACACACACTTCGCAACAGCAGGTCTTACCTTTGATAGTTCACCTGCATGTAACCTGTGCAACCAGCTTGGCATGACACCCCCAAACGCTAGTTCCATAAGACAGCATTTTCATTTCACCTGTTTCCCTCAAGCAAGTGGAAGACCTACTTCTCCAACTGGATACTAAGAAAAGTGCCGGCGCAGATACACTGGAACCATATTTTTTAAAGATAGCATGTCACGTATTGGCTGTGCCCATTACCCATCTTTTTAACCTGTCCCTAACCCAAGGTACCCTCCCCAAATATGGAAGATTGCACATGTTATCCCACTATTCAAATCTGGAGATCCCAGCGACCTTAATAACTATAGGCCAATTTCTCTCCTGCCTACATTCTCAAAACTCCTGGAAAAAATAGTGAATGGCCAACTGAGATCCTTCATTGACAGAGAAAAATGACTGAACCCCCTGCAATCAGGATTCAGAGCCAACCACAGCACCGTCTCGGCACTAGCCAAAGTAACCAATGACTGGCACCTGGAACTGGAGCAAAAAGAGTCTGTTTGTGCTGTGTTTCTTGACCTAAGCAAAGAATTCGACACAGTCAACCACAACTTGCTCCTCGACTCGCTGAAACTGTTAGGGCTGGACTCTATCTCTCTAAACTGGTTCTGTTAATATTTGACAAACAGATACCAGCAGGTTAAAGTGGATGGGGAACTTTCTGCACCTAAACTCTTACAAAGAGGCGTCCCTCAGGGATCTATATTGGGTCCCCTCCTTTTTGCAGTGTATATCAATAACATTGATGAGGATATCAAGGAGGCAAGTATTCACTTATTCGCGGATGATACAGGACTTTACCTGAGTCGCACTACACCAGAAGAAGCTTGCATCAACCTACAAAAGTCTTCAACCTCCTACAACTCCAACTAATCAATAAAAAATTGTTATTAAATGCCAAGAAAACAAAAGCCATGTTGTTCTCCCCTGCAAACCACACAAGCATTACTGCCCCCCCCCCCAATTACCACGATGCTGGGAGAGCGTCTAGAGTATGTTCTGAAATTCAAATACCTTGGGGTTTGGATCGACTGTAAACTTTCCTTCGCCGACCACCTGGAGGATTTGCTGAAGAAACTAAGACAAAGACTTGGTCTTTTTACAGGTTAAGAAGATTTCTTACTATAGATGCAAAGAAACGGCTAGTACAAGCTATGTTCCTGTCATTAATCAACTGTGCAGACTTCATATATAGCAATTGTACAGCTTCATATCTCGGAAAATTGGATACGCTCTACCACAGAGCCATAAGCTTCATTACCGACTTCCCCTTCTCTACCCACCACTGTGCACTGTATGCAGCCACGGGCTGGACCTCACTTCAATATAGGTGCAACTTGAATGCCGCACTCTGGACACTCAGAGCCATCAGTGACAAACTCCCTCATTACATCACTGAATGTCTGTCCCCGATTGTGACCAGAAACTACACCCTTAGAAGCTGCTCAATGCTTCTGTTACACATACCTAGGGCACTTACATGTTTCGGGAGAGCCACCTTTGGCTTCTCACTTCTATCATTATGGAACAAAACTCAAAAAATGCTAAAGCTGAGGACCCCAGTTAGTATCCATTTGTTCAAAAAAGCTGTATAGTGATGGCATAATGGAAATCTGTAATTGCTTCACTTGACACCAACTAACCACCCTCTCTATTACGGCGGCTCCCCCGATGAAAGTCACCCTTCCTTGTTATCTCGCCTCGAGTATGCCCATTAACCACTCCACGGCTTCTTATGTTGAACTCCAATACCCCATACTATACACTCAGCACTCCTGCAGCATTATTCCCCCTTATGTTGCTGCACTTGGGGACCAATCGATCCTCACCCTCATAATGATCTTTGGCTTCCTTGTTCTCTCACCTTGAGTATGCCCATTAACCACTTCACAGCTTCAGTTGTCGAACTCCCATACCCCATCCTATACGCTCAGCACTCCTGCAGCATTATCCCCCCTTATGTTGCTGCACTTGGGGACCAAACCGATCCTCACCCTCATAATGGTCCTTGGTACACCCAATACCTTCCTCTGCTCCTACCTAAGAACCAACCCAAACCCTGCCTCTACTCCCACATCCCATTCCACTGCGCTCATGACATCTGCAGCCCATTCCTCTATCAGCTGTAGTTGCTGCTACACTCGAGAAAAAATCTGTCCTCGCCCTCCAGGCATTCTCTTTCATTCCGATACCTCACTCTGCTCCAACCTTTAAGACCACCTCATTCCCGACTCTACACTATATATCCCCCTGCTTTATCACGCCTGACATCTTCTACCTGGAGTGTCTACCATCCTCATACACTAATACTCCCACATTTTTACAGTTTTTGGCATGGACCAACTTCAAGTTCAAAACTCAGTACTGCTTGCAGATCTATGTTCAATGTCTCTTACCTGTATATGTGCATTGTTTTTGTAATTGAGTACTCTTATTGATTGTACCATTGCAACTTGACTTTCTGTAGTATTCTTATTTTTATTTTTTTATTTAATGACCGCAGGTCCACATTGTAAATGCTTGCTCAATGGTGTCCGCCTGGATAAATAAAAATATTGATTGATTGATTGATGTACGTTTGCACACTTTCAGTATGTGACCCACTTTTCTACATTTCTCACGTTGAAATTGACATGTGCCTTGTTGGTGGTTACCTCCACATCTGTAACATGGTTTTGACCTTGTGGAAATGCCCTGTTGTGCTGGCTTTTGAAGTGTTTAGGGTTGTTGATAAACAAATAGACTACTTTGTGGTGTGGAATGTCCCTTGGGTGCTGGAGTATGGGTGAACTTGTGAACTCCACTTCTTTGGGGTTCAGAATGTCCCACTAACTCCCTGGTATCCTTCTGAGTGAGCTCCATAGCAAGGGCCTCCTCACGGGCTGTTTTGAAGGTTAAGTCCTTTCCTGACAACAAGCATTTTTGATAGGCTTCTCTTCGCAGACCACAGACAAAGTGATCCTGGAGGACATCCTCCAGAAACTGCCCAAAGTCACAGGTGCTTGCCAGACTCTTCAAAGCAATGATGTAGTCAACAAGAGCTTCCCCTCCTCTTGATTCTGATGATAAAATCTGAAGCGTTCTACAATAAGAATTGACTTGGGCTTGAAATGATAGTCTGTTATTCAGTGTGATGGATTATGGGATTAACATTTACACAGCTACTTCAAATACTGTTCTTAATAAATTGAGGGTTACTTATAATGCTATCCTAAGATTCCTAACTGGATTACCATTTCAGACTCATTCATGTATTTTATACAGAAATTCAGGTAGCTTTTCATTATTTAATAGGTTTTTCTTTAAGTCTTCTTTAGTTTTATTTAAACAAGTCTTGAACTTGACTTCTTCTTTTATATTGTCTTTTGTTCCTAGATTATTAAATTGTTGTGGGACTCATTCCCAAAAAACTGTAGGCCAAAGATCACTGCTGTACACTGCTCCTACTTGTTTTAATTCAATTCCTGATCATATAACAAATCAGCAATCTTTATACAGTTTTAAAAAGTTGTTACAGACTTGACTTTTGAATAATGAAAAGTGAAATTGTTTTCAGGAATAATATTATTCTGTTTTTTTATGACTTTGCTTGTATTTGTGCAACTGTTATTTATGCTGTTTTGTTACTTGTATGTAAAAGTCTGTAAGTTTGTATTTTTTGTAAACTTGTCACATATAAAAACGGGCAGTCATACTCATTATGCCTACAAGTGTAAAATAAAGAAAAAAAATGCAGTGAAAGTGTCTCTCTGAGTTGGGCAGAGTTCACCACTTTGGCAGGTGCAGTCAGATTCTTGAGGAGTTGGTACACTGTAGGCCCCAAAACTGCTAGGAAAACCTTTACCTGTATTACATCAGGAACTGAATTTCCCTCAAACCAGCATTCAAAGCATTCCAAGTAAGAATCAAAGTCCTCTTTTGATTCATCAGACTCTGGTACTCTACCAATTGCAGTCATGGCTGTGCCAAGGTGTTCTGTAGCTGCAGTGTCCACAAAAAAAGTCTTTGTCTTTTATTTTCAAAGGCTTTTAACTATGTGCTGCAGTTTCTCTATTATGCCACAAGAGGCTGCCATTGAGCTGCTTTTACTGCTGTGGTCACGAATCTATGCTGCTGATGTAAGTGCTGACATAATTTACGACTGTTGTTCTTAGGCTTCACATACCAGAAAGGGCTCTGTTTCACACTCTGTAATTCTTTCTCTTCAAACTCAGCAAGTTAAACAGACAGTTCACATTGGTGGAGTTTTTTTGTTACACTTGCTTGATGTCTGAAGTGTATGCAAGAGACAGCAGCAGTCACATTTATGATGTGTACCATAGTCTGGCAGGTAGGGAAAGTTAAGCAAGCTTGTTGAACCCACACGAGGTAGCAGGATTTATAGCAGTTAAAAAAAATGCATTAGCTTACGTAACATTTCTTTCAGTCATCTGAGTTGTATTTCTTTCATCCTCAGTGTAATATATTACCAGTGCAATATATTATATATATCTTGGTGCCCTCACAGAGAGACTCAGTTACAGCTTGTATGTTCAGCAGTCATCTTTAGTCTTCCTCAGAGATAGTGGTCACACATCAGTGGACATACACAAAGAAAAGCCCACTGGGCATGACAGGAACTTATACCGTAGATAGGACTACTGTACAAATATCCATATGCATAAACTACAGCCCTAATGCCATTCCTTCGACTTCCTACCATATATATATATATATATATATATATATATATATATATATCCAAGTCCATATTACCATACATACTGTATCCATGTATATACTACAGCAATAACAGCATCTCTGTATTTCATGCCAAGAGACTACTCATTAGAACAGCACATGCCTGTAATGTAATTCTATTTAGCATAGTTTGAGCTTACAGTGCATCCAGAAATAAGGAACATCAAGACATCAAAGAAAACTACAGGGAGTGGGGTATCCAGCGTACTTGGTAGACTCAGTAGCAGCCCCCACTCATCAGTGACTGCATAGTGCATACAACCCAGGAAGACACGAGAAACAAACCCAGTAACAAACAAAGGGCACCTTGTGACCACCAGCTGGCTAAGTCCATTTCCTTGCCTACCCCCTTTCAATTTTTAAATTTCAGAGCCAGTCAGCTCATCAAAAGGAAGAGAAATGCAGCACCAACAAATTAAACTTCAGAAAGTTATTTTCATGCATAAATCACATTACAGCCATGCAGCTCAGTAGGGTGTGGAAAAGGCAATCTCAAAGGCCCCAACTGGTTTCTCGCACGTGCTCTTCCTCAGGGAGGCATGTTCTCTGTGAGCCTGTGATTTAAATATTATTTACAACTGGTGCAAGTCAAAAAGTTCATCACAACAAATCTCAGTGAAACAATAAAAATTATGCTCGACAACAATTAAGTGCACTCAGTGAAAACTAAAATCAATGTCAATATTTACATCAGGATGCTAGTTCAAAACAACCCTTATGAAAACAATGCCCAGATAATTTCCAGCAACCAATTTAAATGTTATTATACTTCTATGATATAGTAATATCATTATTATATTTTTTATGTAAGAAATAATGAGCTACCAAAATCTATATTAATGCAGGAGGACAAACGGTCAAGTAGCTGATATTGTTTTTATAAAGAAACATAAAACAAAATCTCATCAATGTAGATTCTAAATGACCTATATAGACTAAAAAGAAACAGGTATCATAACTAGCTTCCACACTACTGAATCCAAGGGGGAGGATTCAGAGTAGACGTCTCAGACAAAGGTCCCCGAGGTCTGAGACACAGCAGTCGACTGATACATTTTGAGGCTGACGTACAAGTTTGGGGGGGGGGGGGCAGAGGTGGCACAAGAAGCATTGCAACCCAGAGGCCAGGATACCAACAAAGGGGTGCAATCTGAAACAAGGGGAGAGGCAGGGGCAGGGGCCAGTACAGGAAATGAATATCATTAACTTTTCAAGTATAGAACTTACTGGCCCATAAATGAAAGTCTTGAACAAAGGGCTAATCTTTGTACCTATGGTTATACAGAGACTTTTGGAATTGTTCATAGACATTAAAAAGCTCTCTAGAAAATTGAATTTAAAAGCCTTTTCAAAAAGTTAGCACTAAGTCAGAGGAAGGAACTGAGGACATTGATTACTCACAGGAAAGTACTGTGATGGAAGATGGCCAGGATTGTGCTACTACATTGACCAGCCTGAAACCCCCTTCCACTTTTCTCCCTCCTATGAACCCAATAGTGCAGGTTTTTGAGAGAGGATATAAACAATCTACATGCCAACAAGGATAACCACATCAGAATCACTTCTGAGAGAAAGAATTGTTGAGTACCTAGAGGCCAGAGAGGCACAGGATCCAAGGCAGCAGGGATTCACAGTGGGAAGGTCATGTCAGATGAATCTAATAGATTTCTTTGACTGGGTAAACAAAGTAGCAGACCAGGAAGGGGCTGTGGACAAGGCCTACCTAGACTTTAGCAAGGTATTTGACACAGTCCCACACAAAACATTAATAAACAAATTAGCCAGCCTGGGTGTGGGTCCCAGGGTGGTAGCCTTGGTAAAACATGGGCTGAACAACAGGACACAGCGGGTAATAGTAAACGGAGTCCACTCCGAAGAAAGGGGGGGTTAGTAGCAGGGTACCGCAGGAACAGTACTGTGTCTGGTCCTTTTTTTTTCATTTATTATACTTTTTACCCCCACTGCCTGCGACCTGGCACCGCAGCCTGGTCACAGAGCCTAGCTTCCACCTACACATTAGATCCCACCCCTCGGATACCCCCTGCCTTGCCCCCAGGGTGGAGTGTGGCACTGGTCACCTTAATGGCACTGCACAATGGGACTAGGTCTGAGGGTGGGTTCTGGAGGTTGATGATGGCCAGGGCAGGCTTCATCTAGGGCCACAAGCAGGAAGTGTTTTTTTTTTGGTGCTGTACGTGGGGGGTGGGAATGTGCACTGATGTCCAGCGTCCGTCCTGCCCCTCAGACCACTTTCAAATGCCGGTTGCTGTGGTACCCCCGGCCTCTGCTAGGGGGCTGTCAAGCACCAGACATACACCCTGCCCTCCCTCCGGAGAAGAAGAGCTGTCCCTGGGCTGCTCGATCCTTCTCCCCCCCCCCCCGTCCGGCCCTTCGATGACTTGGGTCCCTTCCAGAACCCAGGTCACCAGCATCACAAGTGGAAATCCAACCACTGCACTGATGGGCTGGTCCTTTTTAATGTCTTTATAAGTGACATCGCGGAGGGACTGGAAGGAAAAGTATGCCTCTTTGCAGATGACTCAAAAATCTGCAACAGGGTTGATACACAAGGTGGAGGTGGAAAGGATGGGAAGGGACTTGGCAAGGTTGGAGGCATGGTCAGAAGTATGGCAGCTTAGATTCAATGCAAAGAAGTGCAAAATATTGTACCTGGGAAACAAAAACCCAGGGGAAGAGTAAACAGTGGTGGGGGGGAGGTATTTCTGAGGTGCCGTCTTTCGGATGAGACGTTAAACCGAGGTCCCATCTGCCTGGATTGGTGGTAGTTCAGGTGGATGTTAAAGATCCCATGACACTTATCGAAAAGAGTAGGGGAATTTCCCCGGTGTCCTGGCCAAATTTCCCTCATTCACTAAAAATACCACCAACAGCTTAATCTGGTTCAAGGTCAGTTGGCATTCATCTGTATCCCCTTCCCCCGGGTCATGCCTGAAAATAGGCAGGATTTGTCTAGTGCACTTACCCGGTCAACAAAAGCTAAATAAATAAATTAACAACAACAAATATGGAACGGGACCTGGGGGAAGTCATAGCAGATGACCAAAAGGCAAGCAAGCAATGTGAGAAGGCAGTAAGGAGGGCTAGGGCAATACTGGGATGCATAGGGAGAGGCATCACCAGTGGAAAACAGGAAGTTGTTATCCCTCTGTACAGACAGTTGGTGATACCCCATCTGGAGTACTGCATCTAGTTCTGGAGACCCCATTTCTGCAAGGACATAGACAGGATGGAGTCAGTCCAGAAGAGGACAACTAAAATGGTGCAGGGTCTGCAACAGAAGCCATATGAGGAGAGACTAAAGGAGCTTAATATGCATACCCTCGAGGATAGGAGGGAGAGGGGGGCACATGATAGATGCTTTCAAGTACCTCAACAGAATCAACAAAGCCCAAGAGCGTATCATCTTTCAGAAAAAAGAGATGTGCAAGAACAAGGGGGCACAATTTTAAGATGGGGGGGGGGACAGCTCAGGAGAAATGTGAGGCAGTATATTTTCACAGACCAGGTGGTGGATGCATGGAATGGCCTTCCTGAGGTGGTCTTGGTGTCAAAAACAGCCGGGAAATTCAAGAATGCATGGGACAGACATAAGGCAATTCTGGTGGTGGGGTAGGAAGAAATAGGCTGTTGGTTAACTAGGATCTGCAGCTTATCCAAAAGATAGGGAAATGGGCAGACTAGGTGGGCCAAGCGGTCCTTATCTGCCATCAAAGTCTATGTTTCTATGTTTCTATCTTCAAGAATATGACCAGAAAGGAGAAAACAGGGCTGGATGAGCCAGTAAATAATGATTCCATTACTATAAAACCAGCAGACAAAGGTGGGTCAGTTGTCATTTTGGACACTGCTAAATATGTGCAGGAGGTCCACTGACAACTTGCTGATCAGAGCTTCTATGTTAAATTAAATCAAGACCCAACATCTAGCTTTAAACGAGATATTGATGAGATGGTGCAAAAAGTTAAAGCTAGTTTGACCTCTGTGGTAGGGAAAATGATAGAATCACTTCTGAGAGAAAGAATTGTTGAGTGCCTGGAGGCCAGTGGGGCACAGGACCCAAGGCAGCATGGATTCACAGTGGGTAGGTCATATCAGATGAATCTAATATATTTCTTTGACTGGGTGACCAAAGCATTAGACCAGGGAGAGGCTATGGACGTGGCCTACCTAGACTTTAGCAAGGCATTTGACACAGTCCCACACAAAAGATTATTAAACAAGTTAGCCAACCTAGGAGTGGGTCCCATGGTGGAACCTGGGTAAAAAATTTGCTGGAAAACAGGGCAAGGAGGGTAATGGTAAATGGTATCTGCTCTGAAGAAAGGGGAGTTACTAGCATTGTACCGGAGGGTTCAGTACTGGGACTGGTCCTCTTTAGTACGAACATACGAATGTGCCAGCAGAAACAGACCACCCGGTCTATCTAAGTCTGCCTGAGTGTGAAGCCAACACCTCTAGTTTGTAGCGGCCTCACCCCCACTCCCCTTTGTCATCCCACTGCCACCCCCACATCCCCCACCCTCACTCGCCCCTGTTCCCTGTCCCATGCCCTTTTGAAGCTGTTCACAGATTTACATGATACCACCCATTCTGTTAGAGCATTCCATTTTGCTACCACCCTCTCTGTGAAATAGTGTCTCCTCATTTCCTTCCTAAATCTTCCCCCCTCTATTCTTAGCTCGTGCCCCCTGGTGACCCTCCTACTCCTTAACTTAAAGACCCCATCCACCCCATCCTTATTGATTCCCCTCAGATACTTGAATGTCTCTATCATGTCCCCCCATCCCTTCTATCCTCCAGGGTGTACATATTTAGGTCTCCCAGCCTGCTGTCATAGTCTCTCCCCTCCATTCCACATATCATCTTTGTTGACCTCCTCTGCACCCCCTCCAGTAGCCTGATGTCACGCTTTAGGTATGGCCTCCAAAACTGCACACAATACTCTAAGTGCAGCCTTACCAGTGACCTGTAGAGGGGAAAGATCACCTCTCTTCACCTGGATGAAACCCCCTCGCTATGCACCCCAGCATTTTGTTTACTTTTGCATCCGCTCTCCTGCACTGGGCAGTGTTGTTCATGGTCCCTGTTATCATTACCCCAGGTCCTTCTCCTCCTCAGTGAACCCCAGCTTAACCCCCCCCAGCCAGTATTCTCCCCTTGGGTTCTTCACCCCAAAGTGTGTAACATTACATTTCTTTGCATTGAACCCCAGCTGCCACCTCTCTGACCACTCCTCTAGCGTAGGTCCCCCTGCAGCTGCTTCCATCCCTCCTCTCCACCCACCACTGCTCCTATTTTGGTGTCGTCAGCGAACAGACTTACCTTGCTCAGCACCCTGTGTGCAATGTCTGCTATGAAGAGCCCAAACAATACTGGCCCCAACACAGAGCCCTGTAGCACCCCATGCATCACCGGCCTTGGAGTTGAGAGCTTCCCTCTCACCACCACCTGTTGCAGCCTGCCACTCAGTCAGCTTGTAATCCAGTTCAGCATTTTGGCCCCGACCCCTACACCAGTTAGCTTCTCCTCGAGCTGCCCATGAGGCACTGAATCGAAGTCCTTGCTGAAGTCCAAGTAAAGAACATCCACCGCATTACCCTTATCCAGCTCACCTGTCACCCAGTCATAATATTGTATGAGGTTGGTTTGATAAGACTTCCCTGAAACAAACCCAAGCTGTCTCACATCCTAGAGGCCATTGTCCTCCAGGTACGACATCAGTCTCATTTCCATGAGTTTGCACACTATGGAGGTGAGACTTACCGGACGATAATTACCCAGTTCATCCCTTGGCCTGCTCTTGTGTAATGGTACTACATGTGCCATCCTCCAGTCCAGTGGCACACATCTCAACTCCAGTGAGGTGCTGGACAGATCTGCCAGCAGCTCTGCCAACACCTCCACCATCTCCCTCAGCACTCTGGGGTGGATACCATCCATCCCTGGTGCCTTGTCTACCTTCAGTGCCCTCAGTCCCTCTAGGACTCTACTTGCCTCAATTCTTCCATCTGTCGCCTTCTCTCCCCTGTCCCCACCCTCCCAGCCCATGCTGGTAGCAGTCCCCCTTTCTTCCATGAACACTGAGCAAAGTATTCATTCAGTGCTTCTGCCTGCTCTTCTCCTTTTACATCCGCTTCACCACTTTTTATCCTCACTATTGTCTCCTTGCACCTCCTTTTCTCCCTGATGTATCTGAAAAAGTCTCGCCCCCCCATTAATTCCCTGTGCTAATCTCAGCTCCCTCTGGGCCTTGGCTTCTCTCACTTTTCTGGTCACCTTCCTGGACCATCTTGCATCTTCCTCCCTGTCCACTTCCTTCCCTGTCCTAAACCTCTGGTGCGCCACTCATTTTGCCTTTACCACCTCCACAACCTCGCTGTTCAACCAGCATGGTTTTCTTGCTCTGTTCCTCTTACTCTGTGCCTTGGTGCAGGCTTCTGTTGCCTCTGTAACCCCTCATTTAATAATATCCCATTTCTGCTCTATGTCCATCTCCTGCCTTATGCCATCTAGTTTCCCTTTCAGTACTTTCTGCATCCTCCCAGGGTCTGCCTCCCTGAAGTTTACCACCCGAGTGACTGATTTCTCTGGCTCCCCCGCACATCGTGATATTAAACCACACTGTTTGGTGAACGCTGTTGGCTAGTGGGTCCTCTACCTTTGTTTACCTAACTGCCTCCCCATTCAACAATACCAGATCTAAAGTGTTCTTTAGCCTAGTAGGTACAGTAACCAACTGTGTCAGGAGACCCTTCTGGATCGCATCCAGGAGCACTTGCTTCCTAACACTGCAGGTGACCGGAATGCTCCAGTCAACCCCCGGCAAGTTGAAATCCCCTACGATGACCACCTTCCCTTTTCTATATACCTTTTTGATTTGTCCCTCTAACTCCCTGTCAAGCTTCTCAGACTGGGACAGCAGCCCATATACCACCCCAAACCTCAATTTCCTACCCCTTGAGTCTAAGAGCTGCAGTCAGATTGCCTCTATTCTCTTTTCTTCTCCCTTGTCCCTTGTGCATTTGATCCCGTCCCTCACATAGACTGCCACCCCCACTCCTTACAGTCCTTCCTGTATAGTATGTATCTTGAGATTGCCAGATCCCAGTCCTGGTGCTCAGTTGCCCACGTTTCTGTGACAGCTGCAATATCCACCCTCCGCACTGCTAAGAGTGTCTGTATCTCAGCAGATTTGTTTCCTAGGCATCTTGCCTTCAGTGAGACCACCCTCCATAATGCCCCCTTCCCTTCACTAGCCTCCATATCCACCCTTCTACGCCCTCCTTTTTTGGCCACCCTGAGTCCTTCCCTGCTAACCTGGGGGGTAGGCTGTGACTCCACTCTATTGGATACCTGCCTATCTGCTTTCCACTTGCCACTCCCCCAACTAGTTTAAATCCACCCTTGTCGCAATATACCTCCCCAGTCCTTGCTTTAATACCTCCTTCCCTTCCCCACTCAGGTGCAGCCTATTCCTTGCAAACAGGTTGTTATTATCCCAAGTACTGCCCCAGCTGCCCACAACCCCATACCCCTTAGTTTGACACCATTCTACCAACCATGTGTTCAACTCTCTAATCCTCTCCTTTCTCACTGTGCTTGTGCAGGGTACTGGGAGCACTACGAAGAAGGCCACAGACATCCCAGTCTCCTCGCACAACCGTCCCACTTCCTCAGTCCTCTCCCTTGTTACCTCATGCACCTTAGGATTGCCTGTCCTGCCATGTCTGTCCTTAATCTTGGTATGAACTCCACCCATATCTGACTGTGCCTTTCCTCCTTGTTGTCCCATCTGATTTCCCTTGAGTATGGAGTCCCCAACACCAGTACACCCTCCTCTCTCCTTGTGCCTGTCGCCACCCCCCCACCCAGGTTCTCATTTTGGATGTCTTCAATGTTTTCAGTGTCTTTATAGGTGACATTGCGGAGGGACTGGAAGGAAAAGTATGCCTTTTTGCAGATGACTCAAAGATCTGCAACAGGGTTGATACAAAAGGGGGGTGGAAAGCATGAGAAAGGACTTGGCAAGGTTGGAGGAATGGTCAAAAGTACGGCAGCTTAGATTCAGTGCAAAGAAGTGCAAAGTAATGCACCTGGGAAGCAAGAAACCAAGGCAAGAGTACACAATGGAGGGGGGTATTAATCAGGGCCCCATGTTTTCTGCAATTCTGTGGTTGTAGAAGTGGCCACAGAAATCAGGGCTGACTGCAGAAATCATTGCTTGCTGCAGAAATCAGGAAAACCAGCCACACAGCTGCAGAAATGCTAGCTATGTTATGCAATCACACAAGGCAAGGGCATAGCTATTGATGTATTAAGTATGCCATGGCACACATGCTCATTAGAAGGAGCAGCAAACTGATGCCATCTGGTACAAAGCCGAAAAGCTAGTGGCTGCATGGCATCTTGACTCGTGCTGGCTGTTGTTACATAACTCCTTCCAGCCAGTATTGTGTGTGTGTGGGGGGGCGGGCAAACTGACACAATAGTAACAGAGCTTGATTATGTCCACAGCAGTTATGATTTGCTGCTGTGTAGGTGTGGGTAGCTCAGCCATGTTAATTTTTCATTATGAGGCTGCTCATGGTGCATGCTGAATCCTTGGAAGATGAATTTGGAAGGAAGAACTGGAAGGTGAGCTGTAGTCAAGAAGTGAGAAGATTCATTGGTGCCTGTGGAGATGGAACTGATCTCAGTGTGGTGACAGGTACTGGAGGAGGAGCTGATTTCAGAAACATAGGGCTGGCAGCAGACTGAGCAGAGGACTGGGTCCCCAGTGGTGGACATCTATTATAGTTTTTATTTGTGGGCTGCAGTTCTTGTACCTGCAAGTGTGAGAGTAGTTTCTTGGCAAATCTGAACCTGTAGCCTAAGTGGCGGCATCAAGCTCAATTCTTAAGGAGGGTCAAGTTGCCCAGCTGCAGCAGAGGTGGGGACCAGGGTATACTAGTACTGGAGCAAGCAGGTATGGAAAAAAATTAGAATGGAGAGTTTGATTGCTGCAATACATAAGTGAAATGAGGGTCACTGACTGAAGAACACCACCACCCCTTGAGCTGTGAGGAGAAGAGAAGATGCTAACCAAGGTTACTCCAGCTTAATAAGAATGACTTACTTGCACTTTTGAGTGTGTCCCTCAAAAGAAAAATTACGAGTCAACAAATCCTACAGACACTGCAAGTTACACCCTCCTTCACTATTATAGGAAGACAATTCCTTCCCCTCCCCCCAAAACACAGATTTGTACACTGCACTCAACATGTTTGTTGCGAGGCAGTTGGAGCATTCCTAGTTTACAAAAATAATAATTTAAAAGAACATTGATCAAAATCAGAAAAAAAATGCCCTTCAAGTTGGAATATCTCTTTATATCTGCTAACTGTAAATATAAGCCAGAAGAAATCCAAGCAGGTTTTGCCTTCTGTGTAGTTTTAGCTAAGTGTGTATGTCCTACTCTGATTATAACCTAGCAGAACAGCAAAGGCCACCAATTTTCAGAAGAACGGATGAGCCTTCAAATTCGGGGTGAGAGGGAAAATTCATTAAAAGAGAACACTGATGCCCATGGCTGTGCCAGGTTTGGGTTATTGCTGTTCAATATTTGTGATAAGAAAACTGCATACTGTTAAATGACCTGCTGTTCCACTTTCAGTGTAGCAGAGTGGTTGCACAAAGGCAGTCAAAGGGTTAACTAAGACTTAATCCCTTTGAAGGTATGCTGTTTAGCCACAATTTATCTGCTGCAGAATAGCCGCAGGATCAGCAGTTGTTTTGCTGCAGAAAGTATAAGGTCCTGCCGCAGAATGTAGGTCCACTTTGCCACAGTAAACACGGGGCCCTGGTATTAATGACAACAAAAATGGAAAGGGATCTGGGAGTAGTCATATCAGATGATCTAAAGGAAAGCAAGCAATGAGAGAAGGCAGTAAGGATGGCTGGGGGATACTGGGATGCATAGGGAGAGGCATCACCAGTAGAAAACAGGTAGTTGCTATCCCTCTGTACAGACAGTTGGTGAGGCACCATCTGGAGTACCACATGCAGTTCCGGAGACCCCATCTCTGCAAGGACATAGACAGGATGGAGGCAGTCCAGAGTAGAGGTGTGCGAAATTAAAATATTTCACCCAGTGAAATATTTCGCATAATCCCCACATTTCGTGAAATATTTTGCAGGTGTGAAATGCAACCCCCCAGCGAAATGCAGAATTTCACCCACAAAATGCTAATTTCACCAACTGTGGGCAAAATTCCGCAATTGAGATGAGCCAGGGGGATGATAATATTAAAAGAAGTGTTTTCTCCACTCCCATCCACCAGTCAAGTCCCCACATCCCTGGAATCTAGTGGTCCCACCCCTGGCCTATCACCAGCCCACAATAAGAAGATTCCCCCCCTCCGCTAAGATTTAGCCCTGTCCCCATCCATAATTTGAACTAACATTAAATTTCCCTCCTGTCTAGTGGTCCCACCCCCCTGGCCGATCGCCTGCCAAATGAAGAATGACACCCACCCCAGATTCAACCCTTCCACTGTTGTCAAGTGCTGCTGCCGCCCACCGGAGCCAACATCATTTATTTATTTATTTTGTTTTTGTTGACCGGGAAAGAGGACTAGATAATTATTTTGCCTATTTTCAGCCTCGTCCCGGGAGGAATACAGATGGTTGCCAACTGAAATTGAACCAGATTTTAAGCTGTTTCTGGTATTTTTAGTGAATGTGGGAAATTTGGCCAGGACATTGGGAAAATTACCCATTCTTTTTGAGAAGTGCCATGGGATCTTTAACTTTCACCTGAACTACCACCAGAACAGGCAGATGGGACCTCGGTTTTTAACATCTCATCCAAAAGACAGCACCTCAGGAGTGCAGCACCCCCCTCATGCTGCACTACGGTGTCAGTATTAGGATTTAATCCAAGTGCCTGGAGTGGGGATAGAACCTGCAGCTTTCTGATCTTCTAGCCTCAGTGGCAAGTGTGCAACCTGCTGAGCCACTGACACAGTGCTTGTAATGTCATTAAAAAAAAAACTTTTCCCTGGTATCTAGTGGACCCCCTACCCTGTCTGGTGGTAATCCAACCCCACCCCACACCCCCCCATCTAGGACCCCACAGCAGGCCACCGGCACAGCCCTCCACTCACCTCCACGGCCAGCAGCCCGACTGAGCTCAATGAATGAGCACATGCTTGTATAAGCACGCGGTCATTCATTGCAGCTCCCAGTCATCTTACAGACCAGTTTTCAGTGGTGTACAGAAGGGGAGGGGGATGCTCCGGTTGCCCGTGGGGCGTGTGGGATGGGGTGAACAGTGCTGTGGACTCCAGAGGGGTACACAATGCCATTCCCCATCCCGCCACCCTGCAGGTGACCAGAACAGACCCTCCCCTTCTCTACCCCCTGAAAACTGGTCTGTATGATGACCGGGAGCTGCAATGAATTAGCACATGCTTGTACAAGCATGTAATCATTCATTCAGCTCAGTCATGCTGCTGGCCATGGAGGTGAGTGGAGGGCTGTACCGGTGGCCCGCTGTAGGGATGGGTCCCAGATGGGGGGGGTGCGGTGTGGGATGGGATTACTACCGGACAGGGTGGGGGGGTTCACTAGACACCAGGGAAAGTTTTTTTTTTAATTACATTACAAATACTGATGTTGGCCCCGGTGGGTGGCAGCACCACTTGACAATGCGGGGAGGGGACGGATGTGAATCTGGAGGGGATCATTCTTCATTTGGCCGGTGTTCAGCAAGGGGAGTGGGACCACTAGACACCAGAGAAATTTAGTTTTAGTTCAAATTATGGATGGGGATGGAGCTGAATCTCAGTGTGGGGGGGGGGATTCTTCTTATTGTGGGCCCATAATCGGCCAGTAATTACCCTTTTTAATTAATCATGGGAGGATGGTGTGGTACCTGAGGACTGGAGGAGGGTAGATGTGATTCACCTTCATAAAAGTGGGACCAAGACAGAGGCAGAAAACTACAGACCTGTCAGTTTGACCTCAGTGGTAGGGAAAATGATGGAATCACTTTTGAAGGAAAGTATTGTTGAGTACCTAGAGGCCAGTGGGACACAGGACCCAAGGCAGCATGGATTCACAGCGGGAAGGTCATGTCAGACAAATCTAATAGATTTCTTTGACTGGGTGACCAAAGTAGTAGACCAGAGAGGGGCTGTGGACAAGGCCTACCCAGACTTTAGCAAGGCATTTGACACAGCCTCACACAAAAGATAGGCAGAGACTAAAAGATGAATAATAACCTCGGCAGCATGTTCATTTTTATAATATTAACCTGGCCTAGCAAAACCAAAGGCAGATGTTGCCACCTAATCAAATCCTGTTCTATTTTGTCAAGGACAGGCAGAAAGTTCAGGGAGTATAATAAACTTTTATCTGGTGAGATCTGTATCCCTAGGTATTTCCTATAGGTTTTATGATATTTATAGAGAGGATGGGCTTGACTTATAGTATCACCCTCTGAAATAACAATGGCCTCAGTTTTTGTCCAGTTGATTGTATAACCTGAGAATTTACCAACAGTTGAGAAAATCTGAAGTAGTCAAAATCCTTTAAGGGGTTACCCAAAAACAGTAAAATATCATCTGCATATAATGACATTTATGACTTCGATTACCCAGCTCTGTATCTTTAATATTAGGATAATTTCTTATTAGTATTGCCAGAGGCTCTATAAAGAGGGCAAATAATAAAGGGGGATAGAGGGCACCCCTGTCTAGTACTCCACTGTAAATTAAAATATTCTGAATGTATATTATTTGTTTTGCAGAGACTTGTGGTGTGCAATATATAAGTTTTATCCAATTCAGGTACTTTCCCTCAATGCGGAAGGCTTGCAGAAGCTGAAATAAATATTCCCAACTGACTCTACCAAAGGCCATCTCAGCATCAAGGGAAAGTGCCACATGATCCTTCTTAAGTGAAGGGTCTAGAAGATTTAATGCTCTCCTAATGTTATAATTCAACCTTCTGCCCATCACAAAGCCATTTTGATCATTATGTACAATACCTGGGACAATACCTACTAGCCAATTGGGAAGAACTCTTGCAAATATTTTATAATCATTGTTTAAATGAGATATAGGCCTATAAGAAGTGCAGACATCTGGTGGTTAATCCTTTTTTAGAAGTAGCATTACAGAAGCCTCATTGAATGTGGGTGGAAAGTCAGTCTGAAACTGAAAACTTTGAAACAAATAACAAAGCAAAGGTACAAGATCTCCTTTAAACGTTTTTATAAAATTCTGCAGAATAGCCATCTGGACATGGATTATTATTTGGCATATTAGTAATTGCATTATATACCTCAACTTCCTTGACTACCTCATTCAATATTAGCCTATCAGTTTCTGATAATTTAAGGAGCTAAATGTTTTTGATATATTCCTGAATTTCCTGTATAGATGCACCACTATCATCCTGATATAGAGCTGAAAAGAAATTTTTAAATTCCTGACTAATCTCCAAAGGATCAAATAAACTATGTCCGTCAACTGCCTTAACCCCTTCTATCCTAGTCTGACTATCCTGAACTTTTAACTGATAGGCCATAAGTTTAGAGGGTGAGTCAGCAAAGAAATAGTAATTTGCCATTGACCTTATACATCTGTCTTTCTGCCTTCCCTTGACACATTCTCTCCAGTCTTTCTCTAAGAAGGATCATATTCAATTTGTCTTCCTCATTCCTGATGCCTCAAACTATATTTCTGCCATGGTCAATTCCTGTTCTAGTCCCTCTATAAAAACTCCTATATTTCCCTCATGCATTAGATTCATATGATATAATACAACCTCTTAAGTAAGCTTTAAGGGATTCCCATAGCACAGTCCAGGAACAGGTACCTGGGGAATTCCACTCCGAAAAGGTCTTAAGTTCCTTTCTTAAAAAGGTGATAAATCGTGAGTCCTGTAGTAATAGATTGTTAAAGGACCATTTTCTAGAAAAGGGATTATTAGTCCTTGAAAAATCAATCTCCACGTAACAAGAAACATGGTCAGATGTAAGAATTGAGTTATACTGAACAAATTTAATTATATAGAGTAAGGAATTAGAGACCAAGAAATAGTCTATTCTTGAAAGGCAGTTGTAAACTTTAGAAAAATAAGAGAATCTCTTCAGTCTCTGGGTACTTTTTTCGGAAAGAGTCTATCAATGCAAGTTCTTGTACATAATTATTAATCAGATCTACAGTTTTCTTTTTTCTTTCCAGAGCCAAATAAGCCCTATCTAATATTGATAACACACCATTAAAATCCCCCCATGATAATGGGAGACTCTAAATTGGAAGCCCTTCAATAAAGGTTAGTGAAAAAAGATAAACCCTCTTTATTTGGACCGTACACATTGAAAAGTGAGATCTTCGTTTGATCAATACTAATAGTAGCATTAGCCCACCTTCCCTCAGGATCCACCTCTGAACTGATTACCCTTGGTTTTAGTTTTTTTTTTATAAAAACTCCCACACCTCTGGCATTTCCTGCATAATTAGTAGAAACAGCAAATGCACAAAAAAGATTAGAGAAGTATACAGTATCCTTTTTCTCAAAATGTGTTTCTTGTAATAAAACATAATCTATGTTTTTATTATTTAGATAGTTTGCTATTTGTCTAAGCTTTATCCTATCCTTGGCTCCATTCAAGTTCCAGACTGCAATTCTAAAGTTAAACATCTATTTAATGAGTGAAAAAAAAAAGTTTTCACCTTTAAAACAGGCAGCAGAACATAGCCACTAGTACCTAACTTTAAGAATAAGTGCATTAGATACCTCTGCTTCCATTTGGACACATCTATACTTTTGTTGTATTGTTTAAAGGGCTGAGGAATGGTTTTCTCCAAAACTAGCCCCCTCCTCTGCCCCCTAGTGTTGTTATTTAACCAGTGTTGTGACTTCCATCCAAATGGTTCCTCTGATACCAGAACAGCCTTAACCCAGCCTAACAGCTTTGCAGATAGCTTACCTTAAGCTTTGTGCCAGATGTAATATCTGCCTGAACTGGCACCCTTCCCCCATCCCTATCCATAACAAACACTTGCCTCTGCCCTTTGGTTTTTGTATTTTATAAATCCCAAACTTTTTTATGAGGAGAGCATTTTATCTAAAGCTTTCATGCCCCCTCTACAAAACAGAGTCACTCTTTTTAGTATTAGAATGCAGAGGAGGCAGTGAAGTCTTTATATTTTTTTGTTTGCAAAAACTCATATACTTCTTGAGGTGTGGAGAAAATAAAAGGTTTTCCATCCAAAAGGACCACTGAGCCCTGAAGGTCCCTTTTTCAGGGGCGACCCAGGATAAAAATACAAGATAAAATACAGTGGAGAAAAACTTTTGATTGCATAGGTTGTTCAAGCATAAGGTGGTTACAGACAGTGGTTACAGACATGGTTATCATCATGACACAGTTTTGCCTTGGTACTACTTGGCATAGTGATATACATGAGGTAGCATTGGTCCCTAGGTGTCTAGATACTAGAGGGAGGTACATAGTCGGCTTACCTTTGGGAAGGTTTGATGCAGAAAAAGGGGATACCTTAAGATCTGTGGCAGTAGCATGCACTTGTAGCCAGTATATGGGACTTGAGCCTGGTGCAGAAGTTCATGAGTGAGGAGGCATCCTGGACCAGGGGGAGCTTGTTCCATAGGCTGGGGGCTTGGCAAGAAAAGGATCTACCGCCAGCATTGGTCCTTACTCTAGGGATTTCTAGTAGTGTTCGTTCTGATGTCCTTAAATTCCTAGGGTTGTGTTTAATGGCTATGGTTCTGGCTATTCTTGGTGGAGCGGGGGTTTTGAGTAGCTTGTAGGCCTGGACAAGCAATGGGTATTGGAGGCGAGCGGCCAATGTGGGCCACCAGAGCTGGGCCAGAGTGTCACAGTGGTGACGTCGTGGGTGGTCTTGGGTAGCGAACTGAGCTGTTTTGTTGTATAGAATTTGCATCCTGGATACCTCTTGCTTTGCCATGCCCCGTATAATCAGGGCTACATAGGTCAGGGTAGGGAGCAGGACACTTGTCACAATGGAGAGCCTGGTCTCAGGGATGAGCTGGTCCCTGAGTCAGTACAAGGTACCGAGTTTGCGATGTAGGGTCCTGGTGACCTGGTCCATGTGGTCCTTGTAGGTGATAGACTGATCCAGAGTTAGGCCTAAGTATTTTAGGGAGGGAACTACATTAATGCTTTTGCCAGAGAGTGTGATTAGGCGGAGGGATGAGGACCTGTCAAGTCCCAGTGATCTTGGCCTGAATATCATTGCCTTGGTTTTGTCTGCATTAAGTACCATTCTGTTCTCACACAGCCATGTCTCTAGGGATGTGAGGTCCTTTTGGAGGAACGGACCAAGAGCGGCCACATCACCCAGGAGTCGGTAGATGACAGTGTCATCAGCATACTGTACAACCGAGCTCTCCCCACAGTAGGTACTTAATTCGTTGGTAAACAGGGAGAATAGGAGGAGGCCTAGTATTGAATCCTGAGGTACTCCCTGTTTTAGAGGTAGTGGCTCTGACATGGTCCCCTTCCATGTGACCCTCTGTGTCCATCCTGATAAATAAATCCCAAACCACTTGAGGGCATGGGGGTCTAGGCCCACACTGTGCAGCTTCTGTAGCAGAAGATTGTGGTCGACAAGGTCAAATGCCTTGGACAGGTCTATAAAGACTGCACCTGTGGGTATCCCTTTCTCCATTGCCCTGAGCACTTCGTCTGAGACGTTAATGAGGGCAGTGTCAGTACCTTGGTTTGGTCTGAATCCATGTTGAGAGGGAGCAAGGAGCTGATGAGCTTCAAAGTAGTCCCAGAGTTGGTTGTAGATTAGCCTTTCTTGCAACTCGGCAAGTGTGCAGAGAAGGGAGATCGGCCTATAGTTGGTTAGTTTTTCCCTGAGTCCACCTTTGTGGATAGGGACTACACTGGCATGTTTCCACTGGTCAGGGACTGCTCCTTCCCTCAGTGATCTGTTAAGGAGCATGGTTAAGGGCCTAGATAAGGAGGTAGCTCCAGCCTTGAGTAGCCAAGGGTTGATCCCATCTGGTCCCCCTGATCCTTTAGGTTTCAATGTCTTTAGGAGGGTTAGGATCTCAGAGCACTTTGTCAGTCTCAGGTGGAAAGAGGGTCGTTCAAAGTGTGTTGCTTCAGCTGAGCTTGGGGCCAAAGTCAGGAAAGATTGGCCGGTCTTGTAGGCCTCCAGATCTGTGAAGTGGTTGTTAAGAGCAGCCGATATTAGAGAAGAGTCAGTAGTGAGCTGACCATTGATCTCCATGGGGCTGGATTCAGTCTTTTTGCTGCCCTTGATCAGTCATTGACGTGATTCCAGAATTGCTTAGGGTTGCCTAAGCTAGTTTTCTGGAGGCGTATGATGTACTCTCTTTCAGCAAGTTTAATGGCTCTCTTGGCTTTGTTTCTTAGGGCTTTGTATTCCACAAGATCTGCCAGGAGGGTGGAGAGCCTGAACTTCTTCCAGGCTTTGTTCCGAGTAGTCATTAGAGCTTTGAGGGATGGAGAGATCCACTTGTAACAGCTGCCTTTCACCCTCAGTCTCTTCATAGGAGTGAAGAGGTTGGCAGCTGTACTTAGTAAGTCCTGAAAGTATTCCAAGGCCTCAGCCAGAGTTGAGAGGAGTGTTATGGGGCTCCAGTCCCGGCTACTTAGGTAGTGATTGAACTTAGGTTTTGATAGAATTTTTTCTTTATCCTGAAAACGCAGGGGTTTAATGTACATGAACAGTGGCTTTCTATCATCCCCCTCTGGGACCAAACACCCTATGGGCTGTATCTAACTCAATTTTTTCCTCTGGGTATTTTAAACTCATAATCAAAGACAATATTTGTTCGCAGTAAATGAAAGGGTTTCCCCTTCAACCCCTTCTGGTAGACTGCCAATTTTTAAGTTTGCTTGCCTTGATCTAGATTTGAGAACTTCCACCTTGTTTTTCAGGGCAAATAATTCCTTCATAACTACTGCTATATCTGCAGATACCTTTGGAAGCTGATATTCTACATTTGAGAGACATTGTTTAAATTGTTCAGTTTTTAAAGATACAGCTTCCAGTTTTTCAGCTATTTCTGTAACTTTTTGATCCAAAGATGTAGTTAATGTAATATTTCCAAAACCTGCCCTCAATTCCTCCAAAATAGTTTGCTGTGAAGAGTCAGAATTAGCCCCCTCATTAACTGTACCCTCCATAATATCTCCACAATGCTGAGAGGGTAGATGATCTGAATTTGGGGGGACGGGAAGAGTCTTCCCAGCCTGTTGTGTAGTGTCTCTTCCATTATTTTTATCTTTTTTATTTAACAAGCCTTCAGTTTTTTCCTGCCTGGGTTGTTTTTCTTGTTTGTCCTGTTTCTCCATATTTTTGGCCGATCTAGTTTTCGGTAATGTAGTCATTTTGTGCAATGGCAGGGAGCTCCTCTTACATACTGGAGATTGTAGATATGTCATAATGGACTGCTTCAAGATCTACCTGAGAGATGCAGACTGGTCTCCCCTTGTCACTTGCCCTGACTCTAACCAGGCTCTGGTATACTTTATTACCATCTTCAATAAAGCCTGCGATTTATTCACACCAGTCAGAACATCCAAAACAAAAGGGGCATCCAATCCTTGACTTAACAGCCCCCTCTTAGAACTAATGAGGAATAGGGACAATCGCTGGCATGTAGCAAGACCTACCATAAAACAGGCAGATTTTACGGCCTACAAGACTGCAAGGAATAAATGCACCTGCTTGATAAGGAAGGCTAAGGCCTCTTACTACAGAAAGGAACTTCAAAAGTGTTGGGGGGAATGGGAAAGCGTTCTGGGAGAATGTAAAGACACTGACTGGGAAAGAATCCAAAGCTCCACCAGATCTAATTGACACCCCTGTGGGCCCTCTCCAGCAACCCAAAGAGTTAACTAATGCCTTTAATCTGGCCATTACAGATCTCAGCTTCATCGTCCCTCCAGAGTTCCTTGTTACTGACCCTAACAGCTGGCT
Organism: Neoceratodus forsteri; assembly: GCA_016271365.2. NCBI lineage: Eukaryota > Metazoa > Chordata > Ceratodontiformes > Ceratodontidae > Neoceratodus > Neoceratodus forsteri. The sequence continues at coordinate 1,087,624,440 of CM028132.1, read as the reverse complement.
CCGAAACCCCGCTACCACTACAAATACCACTCAACCCCAGTTCTACTTCAAAATGATCACGAAGGCAGACACTATTAAATATATGAAGAAGATCCTTGGCAAAACTAGAATGGGTAGTTATTTGCTCGACATGAAGCTTCTCACCATCACCCTAGAAGAGCTTGCCCACCAACTAACACAACTATTTAACATATCCCTTAGTCGAACATATTCTCTGACAAGTTGAAAACTGCCGTCATCACCCTAGTCTTTAAAAGTGGAGACAGGACCAGCATAAGCAACTACCACCCCATATCTATTTTACCACCCCCTCTCAAAAGCCCTAGAGAGAATTGTGTCAGATCATCTCACAGATTACCTCAACAAATATAACCTACTCTGCCCTCAGCAGCATGGGTTCCATAAATCCTACAGCACTATTACTTCACTCACCGACTTTACTTCACACCTATATGACTCCCTGGATGGTGGAAAAATGGTTGGGTCAATCTTTATTGACCTAACCAAAGTGTTTGACACAGTCAGTCATCACATCCTTCTCAACTGCCTCGCAGCCCTTATCCTCCAGACCAATACATTGTCTTGGTTCTCAAGCTAGCTGTCGCACAGGTGCCAGTGTGTTAGGATAAAAGATGTATCTTCTGAACTCAGAATGTTACATTGGGTGTCCCACAAGGAGCAATTTTAGGGCCCTTACTATTCAGTCTCTTTATCAATTCCCTGCCAAGTGTGTGCCCTGTTAAGATGCTACTTTACGCATACCATGTAATGATCTCTGTACCAGGAACACACCTCCATGAAATAACAGCTACCCTTCAAAGTAGCTTTGCCAAACTGGAGTTAAGGCATGCCCCTCAACCTCCTGCCTCATAAATCAGGGACAAGGCTTAAAAAAATCAGGGACAAAGGACCAAAATCAGGGACACATCTTTAAAATTGGTGATATCCACTCCGAAAGCTGCTAATATAAGGGGCTTAGTGTAAAATACATTTTCTAAGGAAGAACAAGTGTGTAACTTTAATGTCTGACATTATTTTGTGCTTACAACCCTCAATGTTTGGTCATGGAAACACAATTTTTAGGAGGGACAGATTAAAATTTTGAGGCAAAATCAGGGACGTCCCTGAAAATCAGGGACAGTTGAGAGGTATGAGTTAAGGTTTGCTCACAACACACCCCTCTTGAACTACAGAAAAACAAAAGCAATGCACTTTACCCTACAAAGCTCAAAAAAGCAGGGTGGCCCACTTACCATACTAAGTAACAAAAGCAAGGTAATAACAAAAGCAGGGTAATCAAACAGGTAACTACCTTTAAATACCTGGGATTATTCCTAGACAACACCCTTTCTTTCAACACCTATATTGACCATGTCATGAAAACAGCCAGCATCAGACTCAGACTTCTTTACCGACATAGAAATGCTATGACCACTGAGGCCCTCAGCCTTGTCACCAAAAGCTCAATGCTGTCCATAGTTGACTATGGACTGACTATCTATAGTGCGGCCACTGAAACTGCTCTCAAAAGGGTTAAACTCCTGCTCAACAAAGCCTGCCGACTTGTTCTAGGAGCTAATCGGTATTCCCACTCTTGCAGTCTCTACTCTGCAACTGGCTGGCTCCAATTACCTCTAAGGTCCCAGTACCAGTCATGTATCATAGGAAAAAAAGCCCTCCTAGGACTGGTCCCAGAATCAGCTTTGAAGCTTTTCCAGTGTAACCCCAACACTAAAACAACCAGAAGCTCTGCTAGAGTGTACTGCATGTACCTTACAAATGAACCTCATTTGCCCAGAGATCCCTCTCCTATCGAGGCCTTCTCTGGATGAACCACCTACCCCTCTCCCTTTTTCACCTTAAGAAACTTGACCAATTCAAAACAAAAACTCCATCGCGTCCTGGTAGAATCCCAAGAGTGCAACTGCTGTGCATAACGATAGGAATTCCATCCCCTGCCCTAGACTTCCAACCCTTACCCCCCACCTTCTTATCCCTCTCACCCCCATGAGTCCTCATCCCCTCCCCTCCACTTGGCTAACACTTCCCCTCAGCTGCCCCATGCATACTGCACTTACAGTATCAGCTTGTTCTCCCTCATCACCATACCCCCTTCTCCTATCCACTAATAACATTTTACAATATGCCTCCTCTGTACCCATGCCAATACTCTTCATACCTCATACCTCCTCCCCTTTTCTTTGACAAAGCCAATTTTGGCTGCCAACTACAAGCAACCTACACTTAGTAACTAAACCTATAGACTAGAGATATTTCTGTAATAAAAGTATTTGTATTTGAGGTCATACTCCACATTTATCTTGCTTGTAAAATAGTCTTGTCACTTGGCTATTGTATGTTCTCATCATATGTTGTAAATTATACTGTTTTGTCTGTCCTTCTACTGACATGGAACCTTTGTAAAACAGCCAATTTGGCTCAAAGGTTGTAATTCTGAAACTGAAATAAATAAATTAATAAATAAATACATATATAAACTGCTGAAACAAAGAACATGGACTTTTACCTGTTGTTTCAGTAGAAGAACAGAGCAACCTTGAAGTCTTGACTTTTAGTTTTGGCAAAATATATGGGAGATTCATGTTCTGATTTACACTACCCTCTATTACTTCTGCTGAGACAAGGGAGTCGATTTGTTCCTGCAGATTTGGAGTTTCCTCAGCATTAGAACTCTGTCCCTTAAACCCGTCCTCTTTTGATAGACTTTCACTATCAGGGGGAGAAGAGAGAGCTTAGAAACACAGAAACATAGACTTTGACAGCAGATAAGGACCTCTTGGCCCACTTAGTCTGCCCATTTCCCTACCTACTAGATAAGCTGCAGATTCTAGTTAACCAAAAGCCTATTTCTTCCTACCCCCAGCAAGAATTGCCTTATGTCTGTCCCATGCATTCTTGAATTCTCCCACAGTTTTAGACCCCACAACCTCCTCAGAAAGGCTATTCCATGCATCCACCACCCTCTCTGTGAAAAAATACTTCCTCACATTGCCCCTGATCCGTCCCCCCTCTATCTTCAAATTGTGTCCCCTTGTTCTTGTACATCTCTTTTTCTGAAAGATGCTACCCTCTTGGACTTTGTTGATTCTACTGAGGTACTTAAAAGCTTCTATCATGTCCCCTTTCCTCAAGGGTATACATATTAAGCTCCTTTAGTCTCTCCTCATACGGCTTCTCTTGCAGACCCTACACCATTTTAGTTGCCCTCCTCTGGACTGCCTCCTTCCTGTCTATGTTCTTGCGGAGCTGGCGTCTTCAGAACTGGACACAGTACTCCAGATGGGGTTTCACCAATTGTCTGTACAGAGGGAAAACAATTTCCTGTTTTCTGCTGGTGCTGCCTTTCCCTATACATCCCAGTATCCCCCCAGCCCTCCCTACTACCTTCTCACATTGCTTGCTAACCTTAGGGTCATCTGATATGATTACCCCCAGGTCACTTTCCATTTTTGTTGTTGTTACTACCTCCCCCTCCATTGTGTAATCTTTGCTGTTTTTTTTTCCCAGGTGCATTATTTTGCGCTTCTTTGCATTGAATCCAAGCTGCCATATTTCTGACCATTCCTCCAACCTTTCCAAGTCCTTTCTCATCCTTTCCACGCCTCCTTGTGTATCAACCCTGTTGCAGATCTTTGTGTCATCTGCAAAGAGGCATACTTTTCCTTCCAGTCCCTCTGCAATGCCACTTATGAAGACATTAAAAAGGACTGGACCCTGTACTGAACCCTACAGTACCCCACTAGTAACCCCTCTTTCTTCAGAGTGGACTCCATTTACAATTACCTTCTGTGTCCTGTTGTCCAGCCAATGTTTTACCCAGGCTATCACCCTGGGATCCACTCCCAGGCTGGTTAATTTGATTATTAATCTTTTGTGTGGGACTGTGTCAAATGCCTTGCTAAAGTCTAGGTAGACCATGTCCACAGCCCCTCCCTGGTCTACTACTTTGGTCACCCAGTCAAAGAAATCAATTAGATTTGTCTGACATGACCTTCCTGCTGTGCACCCATGCTGCCTTGGGTCCTGTGCCCCACTGGCCTCTAGATACTCAACACTTCTTTCCTTCAGAAGTGATTCCATCACTTTCCCTACCACAGAGGTCAAACTGACAGGTCTGTAGTTTCCTGACTCTGTCTTGCTCCCACTTTTGTGAAGGTGAATCACTTCTGCCTTCCTCCAGTCCTCAGGTACCACACCATCCTCCCATGATTTGTTAAAAAGGGTAGTCAGTGGTGTCACTAGTTCTCCCCTTAATTCTTTTAGAATTCTGGGGTGAATTCCGTCAGGCCCCATTGCGTTGTCCACCTTCAGTTTTAGGAGTTCTTTCAGAACCCTTTCTTCTGTGAAAGGAGTGGGATCGACCCCCCTATCCAGAGTGCTTCTGTTAATTGACCTGACGTGGAACCTTTGTAAAAGAGCCCTGGCTCAAAGGTATTGTAATCCTAGACCTAATAAATAAATAAATAACTAACTAAATAAATAAAAATTGGATTAGGCACCTCCCCCTCCTCCTCTTTTGTGAATACTGAGCAGAAATATTCGTTCAGTATCCCTGCTTTTCCACTGTCCCTCCCTGCCCACCCACCATCCTTTCTATTTAGTCTCACTATCCCTCCCTTTGTCTTTCTACACTCCCTGATGTGCCTATAAAATGTTTTATCCTCTGCAGATTGTGGTGCCATTTCCAGTCTCTAAGATGACCCACAGGGCCTCCTCTCCTTTCCTCCCTGTTTACTCTTTGGTTCCATTGCTTTTATCCCTTCCCTTACATAGAGAACTACTCTTCCCCCCTCTTCTACCCTCCCTGCCTCTACTGTAGTTTGTGTACCCTGGTAGGTTAACATCCCAGTCATGGTTCTCTGTGTACCAAGTTTCTGTGACTGCTACAATATCCAGGCATCCCTCTTCCATCAAGGCCACAAGTTCAGGGAGCTTGTTGCCCGGACTATGGGCGTTGGTACTCATTACCCTCCATTTCTTGATGGCCTTACCCCTTTTTGCCCCATCCCTGTCCTTATTGCCTTTGTCATTTTCTCCATTTACCCCAGCCCTTCTCCCTATCAACATCTCTATCTTGGTGTTTACCTCACTTACTACCCTGATTTTTTTTTGGGGGGGGGGTAGGATTTCCCTGCTCCTTGCCAGTGCCTCCCCTCTTGACTAGTTTAAATGCTTGCCAGTGAAGCATAAGGAAGCTTCTAAAAGACAGACTTGAACTAACTCTTGGGGCAGCTCCGCACTCTGATTATTATTATATTTCAGCTCTGAAACCCATTCTCTTTCAAGTGCAGGAGAAGAAGGAGGAGGTTTGATAAAATTAGGGCCTTCCTTCTCTGAGGTCAGCCCTTGTGTTTGCAGGTTTGGGAATGAACTGAGTTGGAAATTTAAACCATGAAAAACCACCTCAGGAGCATACCATGCTTTCTGCATGTTTCCTCCCGATGCTGCAGCAACCACTCCTGTCCTCAAACCCTTCTTGCTTGCCTCCTCCACCAGGGACCCCCCAGGCTCTTGTGGTATACCTGTAGTGTGGAGCACCGGAAAATTGCCAGCTGATGCCTCCATCAAAAGAGCAATAGCCTGGAAGAGCGGTTGGTGACAATCTGTAGTGGATTGCCATCTGTTGCTGCGACGCCCTCTGGAGATTTTTTTTTCTCCTCTCCTCCATGCAGCTTGATATCTCTAGTCCTTCTATACCTTTTAGACATCACCAGCTACATTGCTTGACAGGAAATAGCAGTATCTAAGCAGTTAGAGACTTTACAATTGTACCCAAATGGATAGTAAAATGGAAGGTAGGACGCCGGCTCAGCGTGCACACATAGCTGCTATACTCAGTTCGCCATTGTGCAAGAGCTCCACCTACCTGTGCTGCCTCTGCAATAGTTTCTATTAGTTTTTTGTGTGCTGCCTTGCTCTTCTTCTTTTTAGCTGATACATGACTTATTATGTGGCCTCTGACGACTGCTTTAACCATGCCTCATGCTGTGGCCTTGGGCATACCAGGATCTTGATTCAGCTCAAGTGTCTTTTAGGCTTTGACTAATTTTGGACTGAAAAGTAGGGTCATTAAGCAAAGATGAATTCAGGTGCCAGAGAGATATTTTTTTTCCTGTTGTCTCACCTTGAGCTGAATGAAGACTGGCACATGGTCCGACTGAGAAATGCAGTAAATGTTGGAAGATTTAATTTTATATAAAAGCAGTTTTTTGTGTAAAAAATAAATCAGATCATGAGTATGCTGCATGAGGATGAGAGTAAAGCATCAAGTCCCTCTCCACTATGCATCAGTGCCCATGTGTCAACTAAACCTAGTTCCTCGGCCAATACTTTAAGTACAGTATTTTGGCTGCTACTCTGTTCCCTTTTGCCCTGAGGATCGATCTTCTCTGGGGGACTGTGCACTTTATGATCTGAGCCCCTTGCAATTTCATTTCTTTGCCAAACACTTCTTTGAAGAAAGGGCTAGATCTCTAAATAGGGGATTATACATTTACCAGGTGTATGAGCTCCCCCTGAAGTGTACCAGTTTGAATGATGACTCTACCCTCCATGTCTGTGTCTGAAGAAATAATTTCAAATGGGCAGCCTTGTTTATTCAATACTGCTACGCCAATCTTCTTCTCTCTGGAATGGGTTGCAACCACAACCTGCCCAGCTCAACATCTCCTAAGTTTTAAATGCTCAGATTGTGATAAATGCATCTCCTGTAAAAGTGAGATGTCACTGTTTAGGCATTTTAATTTGGTTAAAATTCTAGTTCGCTTGACAGGCAAGTTCACCCCTTTTATGTTACAGAATACTATGTTGAGTGAACCCATAATTACATCATGCGGGGATCAATCTGTAAATCCTAGTAACCTGTATTCTTGCCAATGCAGTATTCCAGTGCTACTTAATGAGTGCTAACAGCAACCATAAACATTTAACAGACCATGCCAATATAAACCTATGGTACAAAACTTGCAAATATAAACATACCCAGCATCAACTTGCTGAGTTGGAGTGGTGAACATTTCTAAGAAGTTTGCTGGCTTCCTAGGTACCTGTTCCCCTTGGGCACTGTTGTTGCTGTTGGTCTGCCCCAATGCATTACAGAGGGTGCAATCAAACCCTTTGATCTAGCTGGTATTTAGAGCAGGATTGTCTGCCCACTAGTAGGGAAGATGGGTTGTTAAAATCATCACTTATATGAAAGCAGTGGCTGTTAGTCTTACTGCAAGGACACAAATGGGCCCTCCTGACACAACAACCAAGGTTCTTTACTGTAGTGCCTCTGTGTGCCCCCCCCAGAGATGCCAGGACAAGGGCTCACCTAGTGCAATGCAATGACAAGAACCTCCTTGGGAACTGAGGGACCTACACCATAGCTACACTAAAATCCCACATTGGAATTCATCCTTTGCTGGAGCTGCAAATGTATCATGCTGTCTAGCTCTGCTTACACTGCTCACCTTTATTTAAATAAGACTTAAGTTGGAGAGTTCTCCCTTGCCCCATAATATAGGCCTGAGGGAGGGAGCTGGCAGTACCAATGTTCCATCCACTCCAGCCTTACTCTTATTCATACCCTTTTGCTGGTGTACTACATGCACTGCCCTCTGCTAAGTCTATGATGCTTGGCTATGCACATCTGCTCTGTGCTTTTGAGGTTCTGCCCTCATGTGTCTCATGGGCTACGCTTCTCGGTGCACATCAGTAACACGTCATTATAAACCCAGCTGGCTGCCATTGCTTTAACTGAGTGGGAGCAGCCCAGAAAGGAGCATCTGTGACCTCTCTCTGTCACCAGGTCCCTTGTGAGTCCTCTACCACTACGGTTCTAGTCACTTACGTGAACCACTATTGAGGTAGACTTGGGCTCAGGCCATGTTTGTTGTGTCTCTAGATTGTGAATAGGCACACACCCTCCATGGTTACTGAAGGCAGGACATGGCCAGTCTGTGAGGGAGCATGTAATGTGAGATCACCATCAGGTGTAACTTCATGCTATATCAGCCATGCTGGAGTGGAAGAATTTCCCACCTTCAAGATTGTGCTGTTATTCTGACATGGTGGTGTGGAGGGCTGAGGTGCTGGCACCTTACCAGCAGCCATGGTGGTGACCCAGGTTCAGGAATGGACCAGAGTCACTCGTGGGTCAACCAGCTGAGGGAGGACTGAATGGCCCAGGATGGCTCTCCTCCCTTGGGGAGGGTGGACTCTGAGTCTTGCAGCTTGCCTTCCAACAGCACTAGCAGGACCAGCAGATATGGGGGATGCACACTGATGCAGCACACATGTGCATAAATGCACACACATGCACATGCATCACTTACAGATGTCCCAGGGGAGAAAATGGAGAAAAATGCCTCAGCTTGCTTGGCATCCCCCTTATGTGCCGCATGACCCTACATTGCTGGGCACCCACTAATATGGCTCTTTGTAAGTGGTACATCTATGAGATGGGTTGGTGATGGAGCTGGGGAGATGCTGCCAGGACCAGGATGCTGGTGGAGACAAAAAGGAAGAAAAAATATTGTGCTGTTAGTCCGATGACCCCTTCCCCCCCACCACCATGTGCTCAGTGGCACTTGGGTTTCCCACTCATATGTAACTTCCCAGGGAGTCTCTCCAACCATTAATTCTCTTGATAAGTAGCCTAATTACCAGTCATGCTCCTTGTACCATTCATTGTGGGGTGCTACTCGAGACTCCCCCAATAGTTGCCCAGCCATCAACAGTAAGAACACTATTATCCTGAATCTCCCTCAACACCCCCCCCCCCGGGATGCTACACAGTGCACACAGAAAAACACTCACATATCTTCAAGTGAATTGGGAATCTATTTCTGAGTTCAGTCAGTGACTCTTAGTTCAGTATTTAGCAACAGTCACTCAACTCAATTAGTTGGTGTTCTTCTGTCACAGCTTTGGGATTTAACTGTGTAGGTTACAGTCTGTAGAATACTTCAATCTGCAGCAGGCTTTTGGCATTGTGGCACTGATTCTGGGTTTCATCTATGGTCAGTCTCTTTTTAATGCCTGCTATCTCAGAGGCTAGCTGCTTTGGAAGGGTGGCATCTGACTTGACTCACTTTCTATTTCATCTGGCACCCCTCCAAGCTGCTTTTAAAAGTTTAACTTCAAGGTCCTCCATTTGCAAATCTGGCAGTGGGGTTTTCTACTCTTTTAGCAATCGTGCTACTGTACGTCCTGCAATTTAACTCCTGATTCTGGGTATACCTTAAGTTTTGCTGGGTTGTTGAGTTGGGCTTTGATCCCCTTTCTGTTTTTCGTCGCATTCACTACTGATCAAACCAGTTGCCATTTTGCCTGGAATTCCAAGGAAAAACCATGATCAAAAAATAATTCTCTGATTATAGTACTTTACATCCTTGAGTCTCCAGGCTACTGATAGTATAAGTTCTTTCATTTGGAAATACAGCAGCTTTACAATCCAGGATCTCAGGCATTCTTCTAGATTGGAGCTTCTGGGCCCCAAGGAGCAGTGATCTCTTTTCACGTCTAGTAAAATGTCTTCAAGGAGAATTAAGGTAGAGTGGATCACATGTTGAATAAAGTCTATTGGTAAGGTCTACCCTTCCTTGGCCCCTTCTTTAATTCCATTTAAAAGTAGGTTGTTATGCCGTTATCAGTTTTTGGCATCTTCTTGGTGGGCTTGTGTATCGTGGTCTCTCTTTAGAAAGTATAATAATACTCTATCTTGCACTTCCTGGGCCTTCACTATTTCTACCACTTTTACCTCATTGCCTGATACTTTTTTATCTATAATTTTTTAAGTCCATGCGTAAGTCAGCTATCAAAGACTCTGTTTTGTTATCTGATTTTAGAATTTCTTTGTATTTCTCTCACTGTCGTAGTGGGCTGCTGCTCTTCATCTAAGTCTACAGGTTGTAGGTTGACCAATGAAACAGATGGTGATCTGCCTTTGGCGGTGCAGACTGCAAATCCCCCCCCATGCTGGTACGTACCAGGAGTTGCTTGAGTTCATTCTCAGAGCGTTAGATTTTCTCGGTTTTGGCTTTGTCATCTTCAAGGACATCTTCTAATTGATTTAAGATATGTAAATACTGATTTTGCCCCATTTTGAGTATGGATTCCAATCAGTTGCAGAGCTTGGCTGTCAGAGCTTATAGGATCACCTTGTTCCCATACTCATGACATCACCAGAAGTGAGGTATATATATATATATATATATATATATATATATTTATACAATGGGGTGGGAGATTGTGGAGTGTGATAAAATGGAGATATCTTCACTGGAATGTGATAAATAACGATGACATCACCACTGTGATAATAAATGCCATTTATCCATACTGTGCTGATGTTACCACTCACTCACTACAACCTGCATTCTAAATGAAACTGCTCAGGTACTCTGTCTTACTGAAGCCTGCAAGTTACTCAATTAGCATTGCAAAGTATATTCAGCTGTCTGATGTGGTGTTTCTGAAACTCCCAGCCCATTAATGTGCTGCTAACAGCTTCACAGCCTACATTCTAAATGAAACTGCTGAGGTTTGCTGTCTCACTGAAGCCTGCAAGTTACTCAGTTAGCATTGCAAAGTACACTCAGCTGTGTGCTGTGATGTTTCTAAGACTCCCAGCCCATTCAGAAAAACTCACACACACTCACACTACACACAGAAAGATCAAAAAGCACACAGAAAAAATATTTCAAAAGCTCCCACCCCATTGTATAAATAGCACACATGATGTGCAGATCGTGTGGTATGAAAAATATTCTCACTCCTGCAGAGTCAGCTCTGGATACTCTCACTCATGCCTTTGGCACTTGTGAGTATCCAGAGCTCACTCTGCAGGAGTGAGAATATTTTCCATATCACACTCTTGCCCATTATGTATCCTCTATTTACACATATATATATATATATATTTTATTAAAGTCTTGGATTAACACCTTTGAGCAGCTGCTCTTTTCATAGGTTCCATGTCTGTAGGCAAAACAGTACGGTAGCAGACAAATAGGCCATTATGCAGAGCTGGTACAAAGAGTTACAGTATCATGTAAGAAACTTGAAGAACAAACAATAAAATACACTAGCAGTACAGGACAGAAGCAACTGAGGCATTGTACAATGCATGCCAGAGTTAATATTAAGTTACTATGCTAAATTAGACAATAGAGAGTAACAGGTGGTAAAGACTTAACTTTCTTGTGCTCCCAGGTCGCACTTGTAAACAAGCTTTCAGCTTAGTGTGTCTCTCCTGGTTAAAAAAAAAGTGACCTCCCAAAAATCTCCAATAATGTATTTTTCCTGGCTTCAGTGTGGCTGTGTATACAAAGCAAGGGCAGAAGGGTGGCAAAATAAATCTTTGTGACATAAAGAGGGAAGAGGGAAAGAGACTGCAGGGCAGCCCACAATAAATGTGACATCCCAGATATCCCAAATAATTTTTCTTTCTGGCTTCAGTGTGTCTGTGTGTACAATCCAATAACGAATAATGATCATCATCACCTACTGTACGTTCAATCATGATTTCATGTTTTAAAAATAAATACTGTTCAAACAACATACAAGTTAATGTGCCTGCCCAATGCTGCTGGCTGTCGGTGGCCAAGGGGATAATCTGACTGTGAGTTCTAGCAGGCTGAGTGTTTACAGTACAAAACAAGTAAAGCACAAGCACTACACACAAGTGTCATCATCATCACTCATTCCCCATTATTCTTTATTATCATTAGTTTCATAGATTTGCCTAGATGTACAGACAGTTGGTGAGACCCCATCTGGAGTACTGTGTGCAGTTCTGGAGACCCAATCTCCGCAAGGACATAGACAAGATGGAAGCTGTCCAGAGCAGGGCAACTAAAACGGTGCAGGGTCTGCACCAGAAGACATATGAAGAGAGACTAAAGGAGCTTAATATGTATAGCCTCGAGGAAAGGAGGGAGAGGGGGGACATGATAGAAACTTTCAAGTACCTCAAGGGAATCAACAAAGTCCAAGAGGGTAGGATCTTTCAAAAAAAGAGGTGTGCAAGAACAAGGGGATACAATTTGAAGATGGGGGAGTGGCTCAGAGGTAATGTAAGGAAGTATTTTTTCATAGAGAGGGTTGTGGATGCATGGAACAGCCTTCTGGAGGAGGTTGTGGAGTCAAAAACAGTGGTTGAATTCAAGCATGCATGGGGCAACCATAAGGCAATTCTAGGGGGTGGGTGTAGAAAGAAGTAGGCTGCTGGTTAACTAGGATCTGCAGTTTATCCATTAGGTAGGGAAATGGGCAGACTGAGTTGGCCAAGCGGTCCTTATCTGCCGTCAAATTCTATGTTTCCATGTTATGTTTCTATAGTATATTGCGTTACAAACTTACATTACGTTTAAGCATTAACTCACCCCTCATGTGGGATTGTGCTGCGTTTGGCTAATGCACCAGATGTGTCTGCATCTCCAATTCAAATTCTGAGGCACACTTAACAGTTGCTGAATTTGGTCACTTTCACTTAACAGTAAGTATTATAGGAGCCAGTCCGGCAATCTTAGAAGGAAGTGGTGGTGGATTGCTGTGCTGTCGGTGTGCTGTGTACAGTCATGACAGTAAATTTGTCCTCGGTCTGTGTGGGTGGGAGTCGTCAGAAGGACATCACGTTTCACGTTAGAGGGATATTTTGTTCCAAAATGGATCAAAGTGTTGATAAGGCACTTTCTAGTTCTCAGGTAGGCAGTGGCACCTCAAAAGACTGGAATCAGCCTGAAAAGGGAAAATAAAATCAAACCCCAAAAAGGGATTTTTTTCACATGTATTAGGGTTTCGTCTTCCAAGCGAATGCTTGAATCTGAAAAAGGTGAATGCCTCGGATCATCATCAGTCTAAAAAAAAAATTATGTAGTTAAAAAAACTAAAGTTGTGGTGGGTACCACCCACAGAAGCACCCAACGGTATGGAACAATCGCATACTATGCTCTTGCCAGTCCCTCATCCAATTCTGAGGATGAACACGACAAGCGTAATACTGATGATAATAAAGAAAATGAAGAGAATGCTTAGGCAGCTGAAGGTTTACTCAAGGGGATGGAAATTACAGATGAGGAAGGAACAGGCAGAAATGTTTCAGTGGTGGAGGAGGAGGGCAGTGGGAATAAACCAGAACAGGCCCAGGACAAATCCAGGGGGCTGAAAAGATGACAGAGGTGTTGTGCCTTCCTGTGAAAAAAACTAAAAAAATATAATCTTTTATTTGGTTATACTTCTCCATTAGTGCTTCCAATCAGTTGATAGCAATATGTGCTATTTGTAAACGGCCAGTCAGCAGGGGTAAAAAGAAAGGAGCATTGGGAACTTTAACACTGAAAAGGTGCCTAGACAGATGTCATAACATTAGTGAGAAGGTCAGTTGTGAGTCTTGAAGAGAAAGTGATAGTGATAGGTCACTACACTTGGGGGTAACGCCCATAGATGAAAGCAGTGGTAGCTCCCACAGCACTACACCTCCACCACCACTTGTTGCCATTCGAAGGATTCCTCTGACTGTTACTGAAAGTGACCATGTGTTCAGAAGTCCTCCTCCTTCAAAGAGACAGCTTTACCATCTCAGAAACATATAAGCATAAGGCCAAATATGTCTCGACTCACCCTGTTGCTATTACAATAACCACAAAAAGTTCTGAAATAATAGATGCTGATTTGCTACCATATACCGTGGTTGAACATCTAGGACTCAGGCGGCTGCTTGAGTATCTCGAATCTTGACATAGTATACCATCGCGGAAATACTTCTTGGCAACAGGGATTCCTGATCTTAACAATGTCGTATGTAAAAAATTAAGACACGTCATCTGCAGTGCTGTTGAGAGCGTGGTGCATCTCACAACAGATATTGGGACAAGCTGTCAGCCTGAACCCTTCATATCTGTCACAGCCCATTGGGCATGTTTTGATAATTCATGTGGGACTGGGGACAGTGAATCATCGCACTTTGCTGTTCTAAGAATGTTTTATTTTCCATCTGAACATACCTCATACAACATCAGTGAAGAGCTCCAAAAACCAATACAGCAATGGTGCACTTAACAGGGACTGTCAGTTGGCTTTATAGTTGCAGATAATGAGTCCAACATAAGGAAGGCCCTGGAGGGGGGGGGCTTTAGAAACATAGAAACATAGAAGTTGACGGCAGATAAGGAACACAAGGCCCATCCAGTTTGCCCATTTCTTTTTCTACCTTATGAATATGCCATCGGCCTTTGCTCTGTCAATGGCCTATCTATTCATACTCATCCATATTGCTCCCTTATGCCTATCCCATGCCTGTTTGAAGCCCTGCACTGCATTCATATCCACCACTTCCTGAGGTAGGCCATTCCAAGCATCCACCACCCTTTCTGTGGAAAAGAACTTCCTCACATTACCCCTTAATTGGCGTCCCTCTAATCTCATGCTGTGTCGTCTTGTCCTGCTATTTTTCTTATATTGAAACATGTTCAACTATTTAACCTTGTTAATGCCCTTAAGGTGTTTGAATGTTTCAATCATATCACCTCTCTCCCTCCTTCCTTTGCTCTATGGTATACATATTGTGCTCCGTTAATCTGTCCTCATATGTTTTCTGATGTAGTCCCTGCACCATTTTGGTTGCTCTTCTCTGGACTACTCCAATTTGGTTAATGTCCTTGTAAAGGTGCGGCCTCCAGTACTGCACGCATACTCCAGATGGGCCTAACCAGTGTCTTGTAAAGAGGGATTATTACCTCCTTCTTCCGAATTATGATACCCCTGCTAATACACCCAACATCCCCCTAGCCTTACCTACTGCTTTAGTGGTCTGCTTGGATGATTTCAGGTCATCGATGATGATGATGCCCAAGTCTCATTCTTCCCTTGTGACTTCAGACAACTCCTCTCCCAGCCTATAGGTGGCTTCACGGTTTCTCTTCCCTATGTGCACGATCTTGCACTTCTTTGCGTTAAACCCCAGTTGCCACACTTTTGACCATTTTGCTAGTTTATCCAGATCTCTTCTCATTCTGTCCACCTCATCTGGATCATCTACTCTGTTGCAGATCTTGGTGTCATCTGCAAACAGACAAACCTTACCCTTCAGTCCCTCTACAATGTCATTGATGAAGATATTGAAGAGGACTGGCCCCAGGGCTGATCCCTGTGGTACCCCACTTGTGACTTGCATCTCTTCTGATTGTATACCATTTACCACCACTCTGTTTTCTGCCCGCCAACCAGTCTGCCACCCAGTTGACCAACTTCTGACCCCCCTCGAGCCTACCCAGCTTACTAATCAATCTTCTATGTGGAACAGTATCGAAAGCTTTGCTGAAGTCAAGGTAGGTGACATCAACTGCTCCCCCTTGGTCAACCACTCTGGTTACCCAGTCAAAGAAATCTATGAGATTAGTTTGACAGGACCTTCCTTTTGTAAACCCATGCTGTCTTGGATCCTGTGCTCCTATGGTTCCAGGTGTTGCACTATACTTTCCTTAAGGAGTGCCTCCATAATCTTGCCCACTACTGAGGTAAGACTGACTGGTCTGTAATTCCCTGCCTCCCCCCTGCTACCACTCTTGTGGAGCGGGATCACATAAGCCCTTCTCCAGTCTTCTGGGACCTCTCCTGTGCTCAGAGACTCCCTAAACAGTTCTGATAATGGCTTTGCTAGTTCCACCCTTAGCACCTTTAGTACCCTAGGATGTATGCAATCAGGTCCCATTGCCTTGTCCACCCTGAGCTTATTGCGCTCTTGTAGGACCCTTTCTTTTGTGAAGGGACTAGTGCACACCTCCCTGCCCCCGTGTCCATGGTGCTGAGCTGTGGGCCCTGCCTACCTTCTCTTCAGTAAATACTGAGCAGAAGTATCTATTTAGGATAGATGCTTTTACATGGTCCTCCTTCTCACATGCCCCCTTATCCCCTTTGATCTTAGCAATACGCCCTCTGGACTTTCTCCTTTCACTAATGTATAGAAAGTCTTGTCACCTTATTTTACTGTTTGTGCTAGTGTTTCCTCGGTTTGGGCCTTTTCCTGCCTTACTGTCTTCCCTGCTTCCCTTAGGGAAGTTTGGTATGCCTCCCTATCTTCATTCCGCTGCATTCCCTTTTTTTTCCTGAAAGCCAGCCTTTTGGCTCTGACTTTTCTGCTACTGTTTTTGAGAACCAAAGTGGTTTCCTTCTTCTTTTGCACTTCCTTTTCTCTCTAACACAATGGGATGTTGCTTCAAGTTTTGTATCCTTAATGCTTGCCCACTTTGCCTGTACCCCCTCACCTGTATTTCTTTTTGCCAGGGCTAGCTTAACTCTGTTGGCCATCTTATCAAAGTCATCTCCTCTGAAGTCACATATTTTTGCCTTGGAATGGGATGATTTAGTTCTAGTGGCCAAACTGAACCATACCATGTGATGGTCACTGGCCCCCAGGTGATCTTTTACCTGGAGATCTGTGATCCTTTCCCTGTTAGTCATTACTAGATCTAGGATAGCCCTGTCTCTTGTGGGTTGTTGTACCAGTTGTTTGAGGCCTTCCCCCTGCAGGGAATCCACCATGTGTCTAGTTCTGGCAGATGTTCCTACGGGTATTGACCAATCTATATCTGGCATGTTGAAGTCTCCCATTATCAGAACCTCCCTTTTAGTTGTCATGTTTTGTATATCTTTTAACAGTAATGTGTCTATGTCCTCCCCTCTGGTCTGGAGGCCTGTAGACAACTCCAGTTCATATGGCTGTCCCATTTCCTGTTTCCAGGGTGACCCACAGTTCTTCTGGCTCCTTATGTGTATTCTGAATTTCCGTAGCTCTAATATTTTCATTGACATGGAGGGCCACTCCACCCCCTCTTTTTGCACCTTGGTCTCTTCTGAACAGTACATAGCCAGGTACTGAAGTCTTCCAAGTGTGGTTACTGGTAAACCACATATCGTTAATTGCTACTATGTCTAGTTTAGCCTCTGTCATTATTGCCTGCAGGTCTGGGATCTTGTTACCCAGACTGTGAGCATTTGTGTACATGACTTTCCATTGGCCAGATTTCAGTGTGTTAGTTGTTGTGCAAGGTCTGGTGTTTCCCTTGTGCATCGTATGGGGAGTTGGACCTTTTCCCTTACCTGGTGATGCAAATGAACTACAAACATGCTGAACTCCTGTTTGACCACTTACTGAGGGGGGAGGGGTGTTCTTCCCATTCGATGTATGGGGTGCTGCACTCCTCTCCCCATTTGCTAGTTTAAATATTCTGCAAAGACGTCAAAGTTCTGCCCCAATGCACTGACTCCCTCCTTAGTCAGATGCAGTCCATCAAATTTAAGAACTTTCACTCCCAAAACTGTTGCCAGTTCCCTACAAATTTGTGTCCTTTTTCCTGGCACCAGCCCTTGAGCTACATGTTTAGCTCTCCTATCTCCCCTTCTCTGACCTTCCGTCCATCTGCATCCCTCTCCCAGACTGGCAGGATTTCAGAGAAGGAGATGCCGGGACGAAATGGATGATATTTTGTCACCCAGCCTGGTCAGGTGTTCCTTGGTCTCCACAACTGACTGACTGTTGAGATTGTTAGTCCCTATGTGTACCAGGACGCCATTGTTTTCTCCTGCTCCTGCCTCACATCCGTTGCTTTGCTCATTGCTTAAATTTAATAGTTCACGGTTTTCTCGATGATGACAGGGAGATTACGGCTATCATTAGCACTGATAAAAGAATATGTACTCATTTCAGTCACTCAAGCAAAGCACATCACTTGTTTGAAAAAATACAGCAGAAGCACAGTTTACCTTTGCACTGACTGATCCAAGACATTTCTACTCGATGGTATTCGACCTTTAGTATGTTCCAAAGGCTGCTGGTACAAAAGAAAGCTGTCAGGCAGTACACCTTAGAAAATAAAACTGGTGATGCAGACGTCTGTATCTCTCCACCACAGTGGGCCATGCTAGAGTTTCTCACTGTACTGCTCCAGTGATTTGAAGAAATCACCAGGGAGGTTAGTGCAAACACAGCAGCTCTGAGCCAGGTGATACCCCTAATAAAAATTTTAAAATTCAGATTGAATCTGATTAGGGAAAGTTAGAGAAGCAAGACAGTTCCATAATCACACTGGCTGCCAGTGGCACTGACACATGCAGGTTGCCCTCCAGAATACAAGATCTAATGAGATATATGATCAAAAAAGTTGAAGATGACAAACTATGTAAAATGCTTAATACTGATTACTACATTAAAGCAACAATCTTGAACCCACGATACAAATCGAAGCAACTAGTGACTGATGATGATGACACTTGTATCGAGAGAAACAAACAAGAAATAATTGAGGTGCGTACTGTCATGGAACAGAGTACAACAGCAGCACCACATTCAGAATCTTCTTCACAACTCAGCACAGCATTAGGTGGCCCATCCTCTACAGGTGTGGCATTTTCTCCCTCTTCCTCCTCAGCCACTGCAGCCGAATCTTCTTCTTCACCACTAGTCAAACATGATAGCACTGTTCCACAGTCACTTGGTTCAGCCTCATGTCTCTGGAGTCACTAACAATATGTTATTGTAACATCTTCATCTGCCTCTTGTAACACAACCTCAGCACAGACCATTGTTGAAATGTACCTGGCAGAGCTCAATATTAGCTGGAATGTTGATCCTTTGAAATACTAGCAATCCAAACAAAATACATGGCCTGCTTTAGTAAACATTGCAATGAAGTACATGAATTGCCCTCCAACTAGTGTCTGTTCAGAATGATTGTTCAGTTCTGCTGGTAACATCATAACTGACACACAATCCTGTTTGACACCAGAAAATGCTGAGCGCCTCACATTTCTCAAGGTCAACACTCCTCACTTTAATTTCAAATATGATACCTGAATAAAACATCAGTAACTGCTCCGAGCAGGCCCTATGCACAAAACACTTTCAAGAATTTGTGCCTCAGGTGAAAATCTTTTGTGAATAGGGTCTACTACATGAGGCTGCAATTAATTGCAACAAGTCAGGTCAGGACAGGCTAGGCCAGGCCACTATGATCACATGAGCAGCACAGAATAGAAAAAGAAAAATAGCATCAGTGGGTTCAGAGTCCAAATACAGTAAGCAACTGCATTTCATGTCACAAATGTACTTTGTGGAACCAAGTACTAATATCTGATTTGTAAGGTAGGGTACTGCTGTCTACTACTACTACTATCACTTTTTGTCATCACAAGTCACAGTTATGAGTCACGACAACTACTTGTCACTTTTTGTCCTTACTCCAGTACTCCTTACTACTACTACTTGTCACTTTTTTTACCCTCAAAGTGATCCTGACTGTACTGTTTTAATTTTCGTACAGTGCATGCATGGCTTAACAGACACCTGAAAGTTCAGAAACTGAATACTCTTTGTATATTTCTCATGTACCCAATATTTGACTGCAAGTACTTCACAGAAACAAATGAGACTAAATTGAAAATGTGTATGATTTCTTTATTGTTTGTGTGTGTGCGTGGTATGCTAGCCTGGTTGCATCTCACTTACAGCAACTGGGCTGAGATTATTATATTACTATATTTTATTTGTGATCCTTAAATTACTTGGTAGTGGCTGGCAGCAAGCAATTGTGGAACTAGGAAGGATGTCATTGTGTTGTGTGTCATCAGGTCTTCAGTTGGCAGTGGCAAACTTTTTTATGATTGCACTGCACTTGACCGATGCAATGTGCGACTGGCTGCCTGCCTGTGTGGTGTTCACTATGTCTTTCGTTTTTCTTCTTTAAAGATTCAGCATCCATTCCTCAGCATTTTGATCAGATTCAGTAGAAGTAGTTGTAATACTAGAAAACATTACCACTTCTTGGACCAGGTAGTGTACCATATATCACAGTACACTGGGGCATGCAAAGCAGTCGCATCATTCACAATGTTAGGATGAGTGAGCTCTCTTAGTGCTGCTCATTTGATCATTCATATCCATTTCTTTGGCTTGTTTGGCTCTGACTGGAACATCCATCAAAATAATACTCACACAGCACTGTTAATAAAAAAAGAAATCTTAGCTGCCTGGCAGTGCCTCCAGAGCTTGGGGATGCTATGATATACTGTAGGTATTTGCATCTGTCTGTTTGTCTGTTTCTCTCTCTTCGTCTCTCCCATCACGCTCATGTCACAAGCTCAAGCATGGTATGCCACAATTATAGGCCAGCCATGAAGGGGCTAGTAGTGACAGATTGCTTTTTTATTTAGCAGTATTACTTTAATTTTATACATATAATCCATTAAATTATTTCCTTTGGACCTCTGTGTCAAATGTGAGCGACTTCTGCCACTTTTATGCATTTTTTCAAACTTTTTTTAAAATATTGGTCAATAAATCAGAACAAATCAGAACATATTAGGATAAATCAGTAGTTCACCATGTTCCGGTTCGTATTTAATAAGGATCAGAACTTCACCGAGTTCTCCCATCCCTAGCATGTTTATCACAAACAGCATTGAAATTAGAGGACCCGGTTTGTTATAGTTCTGGTACGGGGTTTACAGCAATTGCTGGACCAACAGCACTTAACGGGGGAGTGGTCACTCATAGAGTCAGGGAGGACAGTGATACTGGTTATATGTGCAGGGCGGTTAGAGAACACCAAATCGAGCAAGGTACTAGTCCTAGTTTTATAGTTGAATCTTGTTGGTGTTTCAACCAGCTGGGAGAAATGGATGGCTGATAAGGCATCCTTGACAGAGGACACTGCAGAGGCGAGCCAGTTGATGTTAAAATCACCTAACATCATGATTTCAATATTTAAGCTCAGAGTACTTATATAGTCCATCAGGGTGCATGTGCCAGCTGTAGTCTGCTTAGGCAGAATGTAGAAAGAGAGTACAATAAGTGCCTTATTGTGTGCACCTAGCAGTAGTTTGATGGCTAATATTTGCAAATTGTCACTACCGCTTCGGAGGGGTAGGATATGCCTCTGGAGTGAATTCTTTATGTAGATGACACATTCATCTCCTCGTTTCATTAGATGATCCTGTCTGAATAATGTGCAACCTGGCAGTGAGATGGCTATGTCTGGTGTCTTGAGCAACAGCCAGGATTCTACTATGGAAAGAAAGTCGGGGTTATGCCGAGTAACCCATACATGCAGGCTGTCCAGTTTAGGGAGTAGACTGCAGATATTTATTGATATGAGAGTTAGCCCAGTTGATCTTTGTGACTGAGTATTGGGGTTATGGGTGGACCCAGGTTAGAATATTACCTGTCAGCAGGAGTAGTAGTATACTAGTAGTAGCAGCAGATGTGTAATGTGGTCCAGTAATAGTTATTGTTAAGTGATCACTTTCTTCTACTGGATGTGTGTATACTAACATACTAAAATGCCAGCAGAATAGGCCTAATGGTCTTTCGTGTCTGCTCGTTTGGTCAGCCCCCACCCTGGGTGCTGACCTTGCTGTCCCCCTCGCCTTCTCTGGCTTCTCCCTTCCCAGTTCCGGATATTCTTGCTGCATTGGATTTTGCTTCCTGAACCCTTCCCCTGTACCTGTCCCACCCCCTCCTGAACCCCTCCACTGTCTCTGCCTCCACCAGCCCCCTAGGTAGTGCATTCCATGGCTCTACCACCTCTCAGTGAAGTAGCACCTCCTCCTTTCTCCCCTGAATCTTCCCCCCTCCAGCTTCCACCCATGCCCTCTAGTGGCCCCTCCTCCTTCCTTGAAGCACCCTGACTGTTCCTCCCTATTTACCCTCTTCATGTACCTGAAGACCTCTATCATGTCCCCCGGTCCCTTCTCTCTTCCAAAGTGTACATATTTAGCTCTTGAGCCTCTCCTCATAGGTCCTGTCCCAAGCCCCAAATCATTTTGGTTGCCCTCCTCTGGACCCTCTCCAGGAGGTTAATGTCCCTCTTTAAGTACGGCCTCAAAACTGCATGCAGTACTCCAGGTGCAGCCTCACCAAGCAGTTATACAGAGGAGTATCACTTCCCTCCTTCTGAGGTGATCCCCCTAGCGATGCATCCCAGCATCCTGTTGGCCTTAGCTGCTGCCCTCCTACAAGTCTCAGAGTTGTTCATCTTGACATCCACCACCACCCCAGGTCTCTCTCAGCCATTGAGGCGTGTAGTATTTCCCCCAGGTGTACACTTGGCCTGGGTTTCCTGCCCCCAGGTGGAGTACCTTGCATTTCCCGCGTTAAACCTCAGCTTCCACTTTCTAGACCATCTTCCAGAGCCTCCAGGTCCCCTGCAGGGCCACCCTCCTCTCCTCCCCATCCACCACCGCCCCAGTTTGAGTCATCTGCAAGAGACTCATCTCCTCCTGATTCCTGTCCTTATGTCAGATCGTAGGCGTTGAACAGAAGGGCCCAAGGACTGATCCTGTGGGACCCCACTAATGACCCTCCTTGGGAAGAGACTATCCCACCAACTACGACCCTCTGGGTCCCGGTCCTGGAGCCAATTGCTATCCGTCGGATCATCTGTTTCCACCCCATTTCTCCTAGTTTATCCAACAGGCCCACGTGAGGAACAGAGTCAAATGCCTTGCTGAAGTCTAGAAAGAGGACATCCACTGGTCTACCCAGGTCCAAGGCACTTGTCACCCAGTCATAGAACTCCATGTATCTTATGGGATATTCAGGGGGACCTGTGTGTGATACATATATATATATATATGTATGTACTGTATGGGATATGTAGGGGGGACCTGTGTGATACATGATTTATGTACACTGGTGCTGTTTGGCCTTGGGTAACCTCCCAAGTGGTGTAAGCCATGAGTGAGGTGTCAGAGGTCAGACAACACGTGCATAAACATCATTCATCTACTGCTGTCTCCACATATTTCATTTATACAATAGGAAAGGACCTTGCGCGATAGTTTAGTTTTATTCAGCCAGGCATTCCCAGACACTATCCTTTAGACAATGTTTCTGAGATATTTGCATAACGGCACTTTAAAATTCTGCTGGCAATTTAGACCCTTATTTTAGTGTTTTGATTTTAAGTATTTATTGGAATGTTGATGCTTTATTTATTGTGTTTTAATTGTTTCTGATGTTTTTAACTGTATGGTGCCCAGAGCCTTTGGGATTGGGTGCCTGAAAAATAAAATTTGTCTTGCCTTGCCTAATTTTATAGATTGACATTTTTCTTTATGTGCAGGGACATATTTTGTTAAAAGAACCCACTCCGCTTCTTGAAACTCTCTTGCCGTGACTGTTACCATGGAGGCGGTGTCATGACCTCACACTTAAGTAGCAATTTCCATGCTCATTGGTGGTTGCAGTAGCAGATTAGCAAAATCTCGGCCAACGTGGTGGCTGAGTTTAGCAAAGGAGAGTGAGGTCAGCTTTTGGCAGAGGGTCCAAGTGCTTCTGCCATTCTGTTTTTTTGTTTTGTTTAATTTTGTCTTGCAGTTCATTTAGTGTGTTTGGCGGTGTTCGTGGAGACAGATGAGGCACTGGAGTACCAGATACTGTCAGTGGAGTGAGCGGTACTGGCAGTTGTGGGCAGAGGTCCTCGCAGGATGAGCAGTGTATTTTTGTAATATACAGTACCCAAAAAAGAACAACTGAAAGGGACTAAGGAATGGTGGTGCTGAGGGACCAGCTTTGGAGAGAGAGAGAGAGAGAGAGAGAGAGAGAGAGAGAGAAACTGGAGCAGACCAAAGGAGCATCAGATCCAATGAGCGCCATGGGCGGAGAGACGTCAGAAGAAACTGTTTGCTGTCACAATGGTTATTATTTATTTTTAAGTGCTGTCAAAGAAGGAAACATTTTTACTTGTAGTTCAGGATAGGGAGGGAAATAGCAGTTGATCTGGGAGAGAATTTGCAGCCTGTGGTTCAGTTTGTGACATGCAGTGTGGGAAACGAAGGTACTGTTTGAGGTGAAAGTAGCTCTGGTGGGGAAGGGGGTGGAGAATGTGTGACGTAGAAAGTGTGTACATAAACGGACTGTGACGTAGTAACTGTGTACATGAACAGAATGTATGTGCACAGTTACTCAGATAAACAGATTTATCACACTCCATTTATTTCCACACCTATTTCATCAATACATGTATAGCATTCCAAATTTACATTAACCAGCTCCAACTGGTTTACATTAATAGTACAATTTCAAATCCCATTTCTGAATTCCACAAAATATAAGCAATTCAGCCTAATTCCATGGTATTCCATCAGAAGTTAAACTCCAAAATTCTGAAAGGAAATTATGCCTTTTTAGTAAAATCACAGACTAGTGATAAACAATTTAAATAAACCACAGATTATGTGTTTGAGGTTTATGTAAACTGCGTGTTAGGTTTCTGCAAACTGCGGGAAACTAATCCATGGTTTGCTTAAACTATGAAAAATGAATCTGTGGTTTATGCAAAAAGACTTTAGGGAATCTGTAGTACTGACCGAACAATTCCAAAAACTACTTCACAAGTGAAATTGCCATTCTGCCAGTATTCTGACAGCAGAACCCTGCTCTCCACATAGCTAAGCAAGGCAAGTCCACTTTATTTATATAGCACTCCATCCCCAAAAGGCTCCGAGTGCTGTACAGTTTAAAAAATAGTGAGCATAAAAGCAAGTTATGTTATTAAAATTGTAAAAGAACCCCATAAATAACAAACAGCTAGTTAAATACTTAATTCTTCAATACAACTGGCTGCTGAAACAAAGCAGTTTTTAATCCCCTTTGAATTGCCTTCACTAAGGGGCAGATCACAGGTTAAGGGGAAGGACATTCCAAATTACTGGTGTTGCCACTGAGAAATCCCTATACCCTGATTGTGCTAATTGTGATCTCATAAGCTGAGCTGTTGCCTATGCCCCATATCCTCACTCCCCCAGAGGCCCACTGGCCCAGAAGGACTGCTTGGTGATGGGGGAGGAGGAAGGGAGACAGAGTCAGTCACAAACACAGGTAGCTGACTTCATTGGTGGGAGTGTGGGTGGGGGGGACTCAGAGCCAGTCATGAATAGTGGACAGGCTGAATTGGTGGCACACTGGGGTTAGAGCAGGAGGAAGATAGCAAGGAGTATTTTAATCATAGCGGACTCAGTGATTAGAGGGATGGAGAAGGAGGTGAGCAGAGGGGGAAACAGAAGTGAGATGATCAGATGCCTTCCTGGTGCATTAGCCATCTGGGATATAGAAAAAATAAAAAGGATGGTGGGGGGGGGGTCTGGGGGGAGAGAGAGAGCTGGAGGTGCTTGCACACTTGGGTACCAATGATCTGGAGAAATAGCCTATGGCAGCAGTGAAGCACAACTTTTGAAGGCTGGGGGATGTACTGAATGCACATTCAGCTTCCCTTTCCTTTTCCTAGGTCCTCCGTGTGTGGGGTCAGGACAATGGGAAGGATAGGATGAGAAAGGAGGAGAATGAGGAGTTTAACGGGTGGTTGAAGGGATGGTGTTAGGAGGAGGGGTTCTACTTTTTGGGGGACTGGGGAACGTCTGGAACAGAAGACTCTTGAAGGTTGATGATGTTCATCTAACAAGAAAGGAGACCAGTGCACTTGAGCAGAATTTTTTTTTGTGTGTGTGTGTGAATTTAATGTTCGAGAAAGGTACTGGTTTGACAGCACTGGAAATGGAAGCTCTCTGTTAATCCACATGACAGATACGGCATGTGCAATCACACTGCAAGCTTCCCCACACTGTCCCACCAATGTGCCTCAACCCTGTCATGGCGGGACCACCATGTAGGTGAGAGGATAGTTCAGACTCCACATGCCCATTTAATCCTTAGCCTCTCAAGTGAGACTGCCAACAAGGGTGCAAATTAGTGCCAATTGTATTGGGGGTTTTGTGATGTGGACACCTGCTCACTGGGAACTGGAGTGAGAGCTCCACAACTCATTTCACACAGACCACTGAACATCCCTCAGGTGATAATGGCATTTGGCCACTACTGACCTGGGCTGGATTAGAACCTGTGACCTAGAGGTGAAAATGTCCTTAACCTGCTGCAAATCCACTGAGCCATCCAGTTCCCTACTGGGACAGAAGTTTGATGTCTACATTGGTGAATAGTTAAAGTCACTGCGGGGGAAGCTGAGGCTAGAGGATACTGTGAGAAGGGAGAGAAAGTGGGGAGTCTACCTAATGCTCCCTCTGAATTGGGGGCTAGGAACAATTTGGAGAGAAGCAGCAAGTAAAGAGCTCATAAAAGGTCAAGAGAAGTTGCCAGGAAGGTAGGGCTCACTAAGTCAGCAAAAAAACAGGAAAAAAAAATTAAGGAGGTTAGGGGAGAATGAATGGAGGGGTATAGGGACAATATTAGAAAGCAGTTAGCCATAATGCCAGGAGCTTGGGAAGCAAAATTAGTGAGCTCCAGGCATTGGTGAAAGATGAAGGGTTGGACCTCATAGTTATTACAGAAACACTGGCCACATAGAGTAGCAACAGGGACCTGGTAACCTCAGGTTACACCATGTATAGTTTAGATGGGGGTAAAGCAAAAGGGGAAGGGTAACAATCTATGTCAGCAAAGGCACTGAGGTAGTGGAGGATGGGAGCTTCAGCGTAGGGAATGAGGAAAAAGAATCACTGGGGGTTCAGTTCATGGTTGCATCAGGTACAAAACTATGTGTAGCAGTGGTCTATAGATCATTGGGGCAGAAGGAGGAGGGGACATAGGGAACTAGGGGCAGCAATACAGAGGGGATCATAAAGGGGGGAGGTGGTGGTAATGGGGAATCTGAACCTACCAGACACCGACTGTGGTATTCCAGCACCTAGGAGCCCCAGAAGTCAGGCTTTGCTAGATAAATTGCAGGACTGCCTAGTGGTGCAGCTGGTCAATGAACTCACAAGGCAGGCTGCCATTCTTGATGTGCTGCTCACCATCTCAGAAATGGTAGGCATAGGCAGAATGCAGATTGGGGACCCACTGAAGTCCAGTGACCATAACACCATTTATTTATTTTTACCAGCAGAGACACGCACTAAGCTGAAGCTTGTTTACAGGTGTGACCTGAGAGCACAAGGACGTTAAGTGACTTGCTCAGGGTCACACAACATGCAAGTGGGGGCTGTGGTATTCAAACCCAGGTCTCTAGGTTTGCAGCTCAGAGCCTTAAACCACTGCATTATACTGCCTCCTTGTGGTTCAAGCTAACCCTTGGTACCATTAAGTCCTCATTAAAGGCTGAAGTTCTGGATTTCAGAAGAGCAGACTTTAACCAGATGAGGGAATTATTCCAGGACAGGTACTTTGGAGTGGACAGAACTGCAGGAGTGGAGGAAAGATGGAGAGCAATAAAATAAGCCATTCTTGAAGCAACAAAGTCATGCTTGATGATGGTTACCAAGCAAAAGGAGGCAGTATGGCACAGTGGTTTAAGGATTTGAGCTGCAAATCTGGAGACCTGGGTTTGAATCCCACAGCCCCCAATTGCATACTGTGTGACCCTGAGCAAGTCACTTAACTTCCTTGTGCTCCCAGGTTGCACCTGTAAACAAGCTTTCAGCTCAGTGTGTCTCACCTGGTTAAATAATTGAAAAAAAAAAAGAAACGGGTACAAAAAAACAATATAGTTGTCTGAAAAGGTCAGGAAGGCAATGTGGTAGCCAAAAAGGTCTTTATCAGGTACAAGGAGAAACAGGGGGATGAGTAATGAAGGGAGTACCAAGTAAAAATTAGAAAGGCTAAGAGGGCAGTCAGGCACACAAAAGAAGACGTGGAGCTGCATATTGCAGATGGGGTCAAGGGTAGGGAAACAGTTTTTCAGGTATGTCAGGAAAAAATAAAGACAGGAGGGTCAATTGTTCGGCTAACAGAAGAAGGTAGGGTAATAGAGTAGGACAAATGGAAGGCAGTTGTGCTTAATGACTACTTCTGCTCAGTATTCACAAGGTCGGACAATGGGCCTTTTGCTGGAGAGCAGCATAAAGGCTGCTGAAAGGGGATCCCAGAAATTTGGCAGTAGGTATTTACAAGTGATAATGTCAGAAAAGGGCTTGCAACCCTGAAGACAGATAAGCCCTTGAACCTGGATGAATCCTACATGCTCAAGGAGCTGGCATGAAAATTGGCTGGACCTCAGGTAGGTCTATGCAGTAGCTCAGTTGAAATGGGGTGGGGGGTCTGAAAGACTAGATGTAGCAAATGTTTTTCTCCACATGGGTAAGGACAAAAAACAATTGGCTAACTAGACCTGGAGGTCTCACCTCCATTGTGTGGAAATTGGTAGAGGCACAAGTCACAGTAAACCTAATGGACTACCTTGAGAAAAATGAGCTCCAGGGTAATAAACAGCATGTGTTCATGGCAGGAAGGTCTTGTCAGACCATCCTGATAGTATTTTTTGACTGAGTAACTAGGACAGTGGATAGAGGTCATGCAGTGGATTTACTCTACTTTGACTTCAGCGGTGCAGCATAGAGTAACCAAAATGATTCAGAATCAGCAGGGCAGATCTTATCAGCATTGACTTAGGGCACTGATCATGTACTCACTGGAGATAAGATGAGAGAGGGGAGATATGACAGAGACATTCAGTAAGGAATGACACTACAAGGTGTGGTTTATGGGCTAATAAGAGCACACTCCAGGTGCATAATGAGGCATGAGGAGCTTGAACTTAGTGCCTTTAGCACCGGGGAATAGCTCAGCCCATAAACCACACCTTTTAGTGCCTTATTCTGCTTATAAAATGTTTCCTCCCAAGTAACTAATTAAAAAAAGAACAAAAAACATGGCAAAAAATGTAAACAATATCAGATTTTAATACCTGAAGCAGTAAAAATAGTCCCCCTATTAAGGCACTTTCTGAAGTGTGTGATAGCCAGTACACAGCACACACACACACACACACACACACACCACACACCCTCAGGGTGCCGGCGCTAGTGGGCCCATCATTAGGGCACCAAAAAACACAATTTGCCACCCCCTCCCTGAGGTCCACTCCCTTAAGAGTTAGAATAATTAGTGGGTTTGTGGGAGACAAAGGGGCATAGAACACGATTGGTGAACTTGCTGACTTGCACCCTAATGACGGGCGCACAACTGCTGGTGTGTTCTGAGGGTGGAAACCACACATAGACAGACAGACAGACAGATACTGCTCAGGTTGTCCTTCCCCTTGCCATACATTGTATTACATTAAATCCCCCCACTGGCACACATCCATTTTCATAAAGGGTGTCTTTGCTAGTGAGGAATGCACTCAGCAGCCATTTCATTGAGAGCGAGTGGTTGGTTTAATTTACAGCGAGCATGTCCCTTTCCAGCCACCGTAGTTACTGCTTCTAAGATAGAGGTCAGTATTATCAGGCCACTCGTTCTGCTAAAACATGTATAACTTGAGACTTTTACCTAAATGTTTCAGTTTTCCAAACTGGCATATAAAACTGCCAATGGAGGACGGGTTTGGACTTTTGTTTGGAAGCGGTGTCCTGGTGGTACCCACATCACTCTGTTTAGTAGCAGATGCCTTTGTTTATCACAGCTGCACAGGTTGCTGTTTCATAGTGAAATGTTTTATCCTGAAGTGATTTTCATAACCTAATGCTGTGCAGTTTCATGTGTGTGTTGTTGGAGGCGGGGGACTGTTCTCCATCTCGGCTATGGAGGTCCACATACTTTTGAAATTTGGACATTGGTACAGTCAGGCACAGTGATTTGTGTTGTAAAGCATTCTGACTGGTTGAAGAGAAGCTAGTTGGCACAATACGTCCTGATAAGGACACAGCCACAGCCTCAGCCAATCAGGACACAGAAAACTCCAGACCCATTGTATAAAGTTCCTTAAAGGAATAAACAGAGCAAACTGCCAAGAATTATTTAATAGCAATAGTGAATCTAGAACATGGAGATGTGAATGGAAACTTAGGTTTTATTTACAGCATGGGTGGCTGAGCCCTGGAACAGTCTGCTGACTGAGGTGGTGGGTGCCAAGCACAGCTGGGATAGAGTTAAAGGTTTAGTTACTCAGGGGTAGCAGTAAAACAAGGAACATTGGATCAGATAGTGTAGAAAAATTCTTCAAAAGATAGTAGGTCTCGGGGTATAATAGGGTGTTAAGGTCAGACTGGACGGACTGATAGTCTTCTTATGCTATCATTGTCCATGTTTCCATGTAATCTATAAAGCAGCAGTGCATGACAGCTGTGAATATTTCATCCTATACTTTTGTATTCTATTTTAGATGGCCCCTTGTCTCCTGACTTGTATGATACATATCTTTCCTAGTTCTAAATCCACTTTAGGACTTTTTTTTTACGTTTGAAATAATAAAAGAAGCACACCTTTT
Organism: Neoceratodus forsteri; assembly: GCA_016271365.2. Classification (NCBI taxonomy): domain Eukaryota; kingdom Metazoa; phylum Chordata; order Ceratodontiformes; family Ceratodontidae; genus Neoceratodus; species Neoceratodus forsteri. The sequence goes on along the minus strand of CM028132.1, from coordinate 1,087,594,216 downwards.
ACTATGGCTTGGGCCAGGTTTTCTTCAGTATTCTCAGCTGTTTTTGTACACTTATTGTCCCATAAAATCCAGGAGCATTGTCTACTATATGCTTGTCCATAACAGTCAAAAAGAAAGTGATTTGAAACAATGGGTGTCAAAAACCACAGAGAATACTGAAGAAAACCTGGTCCAAGCCATATTAAAAGGAATGCTCCTTTTATTATTTCAACTATAAAAAAAAAGTGGCAAAGATGACTCAAACTTGAGAAAAAGGATATCATACAAATCTGGAGATTAGGGGTGATCTAAAATAGAATAAGAAAGTATAGGACAAAATTCTTACCGCTGTTATGCTCTGCTGCTTTATTAGAAGGCCTCCCTTAGAAGAGCAAAGGCATCAGTCTAAAGGACACAAGACTAAGTGGAATTTTAAGTAGTAGAGCCTCAGTCCACGTAGGGCTTTAAATGTCAGCAAAGTAACCTTAAAAGTGATGCACCACCAAATAGGCAGCCACTGAAGAACCCATAAGACAGACATGATATGCTTGTAAGGGGGAGTTCCAGTGATCGACATGGCTGTAGCATGTTGGACTAGCTGCAGGTGCTGCATCAATTTACAGACCAACCCTAGGTAGACAGCATTACAGCAGTCAGACACAAAGGTCATGAAGGTATGGACTAGGTTCACCAGATCATCACACCCCAGATAGGGCTTAATCCTGGCAATATTTCTGAATTGGAAGAAACCACCCCTGACTACTGCTACCACTTGATGTTTGAATGGCAGCTTACAGTCAGAGATGACCCCCAGGTTTTTACCCTATCCACATCTGACAATCCACTTCCATTCAAAGATGGATTTATGAATGAAGGGTTGCTCATTACTGACCCATGGGGACCCAATAAATCACTGGAGTGTGCTAGAGACAGCTGGTGGAAGTTGAAGCTGGACTTGTCCTTTTGTTTTTGTTTCTGCATATTATTTTAGGCTTGTTTAAATGTGTTAGGATTTTGTTTGTTCTTTTTAACATTTGATGTATTTTATACTGCAATGTGTTTGCCCTTACCTTATTTTGTTTTGTTTTAAGGGGGTTACTCATCTAAAAAATGCCATAATTGTGGATACTCTAGAGGATAATACGGTGTATTCCTATTCTTTGAGTTTTCCTTGGCTTCATTTGTTTTTTGGGGGGTCCCCTTTTAGTAACAATTCAAGAGCTGGTACTCTAATGGAGAGTATTTCTGTCAGTTCCTCTGCATTATCCTTTCACTGCAACCATTATTTTTTTGCACACATTGGTTGTTCCTCCATTACCTCTGTTCATGCATGCCTGGTTGTATCAATTATCTACCAGATAAACCATAAAAGCAGTGATCACGTAGGATACCTTTTTATGTTTTGCAATACCTCACCGGGATTGCACAAACCATATTGTTCATCTGCCTGTTTGTTGTCTACTTGAAAGTTGACATTAATAAAGTGTTTTTTTGCAAAAAATACTTTTTATTGGACATGATCATTACAATTGATGTTTACAATTAGCACCGGATTTACAATACATACATATCTAAATATATAGAAAAGAGGAATTCAATCTTTACATACAATGCACCTAGGGAAAAATGCTGCATGGGTCCAGTCCTTTATTTCAGTATTGTTTAACCTTCAAACTACCGTAATTCGTTATCTAAAAAATATTGATTATTATACTGTATAAAGTAGATAAAAATAGTTGATTCCACTCCATTTCAGGGAGTTTTACCCCAATTTCTTTTTGTTTCCAATATTTTAGAATCAATCTTTTGATTGCTATTTCATTTGATTTGAATAAAAATCCATAGATTTTCCCAATGGAATTGTTATCATTAGCTTCCATTATTATACTTATGTAATTGAACCAATGTTCTTATTGAAAACCAATTTGTTCCAGTATTTTAAAGGACTGGGCCCACCAATTCTTGTTTCTTTTGCAATCCCAAAACTTGTGAAATGTATCTGCATCTGGTATATTACAAAACCAACAATCCCCTGAGTTTATCATCCCAATTTTTTTAATCTATATAGTGTATAGTAAGCTCTGTTAAGGATTTTTGAATTGGATGGATCTATCTCTTGTCAGTTTGTGTCTGTCTAATTGTGCCATAGCTAACAACCATTGCTGGTCTGTTAGTTGATTATTTGTTTCCTCCTTCCATTTCTTAATCGTATCCTTATAAGATTTTATTGATTCTGTACCAAATTTATCTTTTATCCAGGCATACAATTTTGTTTTTCTCCCTCAGATTTCACTAACCTTTCCAGTTCATCTTTTAATCTTCTATTATTAGGTGCTGTCTCCCACCTGTTGTAATCTTTCCTGTATAAACTGCTAATCTGGTTAAAGTAATATAACCGAGATTGGCTCAATGAGAATTTGTCCCTAAATCTATTTCATGAAAGCTTGGACCCATTGTTATTTAAATCACCCCATTTCTTGATTCCTTTCTGTAACCACACATTATTTTTTAGAACTGTCCCCTGTAGCAAGAAATTGAGATTATCCCATGTATCATTTAGTGGTGATTTTGCTGCTTGCCATTCTGTAGTCTTTAAGAGTTTTTGAATAATTATGCTCAAATTATTAACTATACTATATTTTGATTTTTTTACCTATATTTGAAAGAAATACATTTTCTAATTTTATTTTGTTCCTTCACAACCAAATTTTCCCATTCTAGGTTTGTTTTTTTTAAATGCCCAATTTATAAGTACTTTAAAGGGTACCTAAACAAGCAGTCTTTTAAAATGGCAAACTCCAAAATCTGGCTTCATAGCAAGGTAAAGTTAAAGCTGCTGTTTTCATTTATGCTAAAACTGCATTTATGTAAATAACATAAATGCAGTTTCATAGCTTTTGAAAAATGTAAACATCAGCCTTTCACTTTCAAAAAACAGCCTTGGTTTCTTCCTAAGATGTCTGCCAAGTGTGTTAAGTGATGAGTCATGATGGCATCATCGGAGTCAGACACAGAGATCCATATATATTTCTATAGTGCTAACTAGTTCTTCTTTCCCTCTTTATTTTGAATTGTTGTACCAGAATGATCAACACCGTGTATTACCACGTGGATTATTTTGATTAGTACACATGTTAGGCTATGATTTTATTCATTTTGTTTACTTTAACTTGTGGAAAATGTTTTGCAATCCAGCTGACTTTTTCTTTGACAAACTGCATTATAGTACAACACTTCAAATACCTGATGATCTAGTGGTTATATGATGCACTGAATTTTATTTTTTGTTAACCAGGAGACACACACTAAGCAGAAAGCTTGTTTACAGGTATGACCTGGGAGCACAAGGAAGTTTAATGACTTGCTTAGGGTCACACAGCAAAGTACCGGTCTTGTTCAGTTCCAAAGTTCATGCTGTCTTGTTGATCCACAAATAAGGCTTTCTTTTTCCATGTGAACACCCTGAACCTACCCTGCCTTCTGTTGAACACCCCACCATCCATACCCTGTCCTTAGTACTGCCTGGGGACGCATATGAGCTTGCGGTCTCATGAAGAGAATTATCACACCTCAGATTGTAATCTTGTAACTCAGACAGTTGTGCACAGCTATACTGATGCACATCATCAGCTGGCACTGTTAAGAAATGCCTCCCAAATCACTCTGCACTCCACATTCTCATTGTTTGACTTCTGCTCCCACAGTAAACATTGAGTGGATCACCACTCTTCTGCACAGTGAAGGTAGTATGTACAGTTTCCTGTTGTGTTTTTCTCTCACCTCATTAACCAGCAACTAGATCTTCCTGGAGGGCTAAGCAATAAGCATCATAACCCACCAGAAAAAAACTGCTGTTCATGCCCTCATAAGGGCTGAACTTACAATGGATAACAATATTATTAGCAGGAGAGGCATACTAATACCTTGAGCGAATCCACTTGACTTCCAGTGTCAGTCTACTCCTTCATCTGTGATCTGGAGAACCCCGCAGGACAGTTCCCAGCAATTCTTCTCCAGTACTTTCACGTGCTGTACTCCACAATGTGAGTTGGCTGGCTACCACGCTTCCAAATGTTGAATGAGCTATACACAACTCTCTCAGTACTGTCCTAACAAATGTCATCATCCCCCCTCCACACCCAAGGGTAATCTCCCTACACTGAATTCAAGTAACAGTTTAGGTGCAGCCCTGCCACTCTGAGTATTTATCATCTCTGGCTACTCTCATCCACAGTTAGGTAGTGATCACAATGCTGGCAGCCCCACATTTCAGATCTCACAGTGATCTGCTCAGTGTAGTCATTCATGTCTTCAACTAACCTTAATATAGCTGTACCCTCCTGGAATGGTCTCTTCTGGCTCTCTGTGGCATTCATTCTTCTCACCTGCTTTCCACACCAAAAACTGGTGAGTTCACTACCCTTACGCATCATGAATGTGGCTAGTACAGTCTCCCGCATTATATTTGCATATTAATAATAAACATGATCTGCTGGTGCTGATAGCAGCATGGTACAAGTGGAAAAATAGGCTTTCCTACCCATATAAGATCTAAGCCACCTATGATTAGGCATTATTAAATGACGTGCATAATGATGTGTACACCCATCTTTTAATAGTGCCTAATCAAAGGTAGCCTAGATCTTTTAAGCATAGGAAAGCCCACCATCCCCCTTGTTCCCTGCTGGTATGAGCCTGACTTACTGGAAAGATAAGTTTATATTTGATATGTCAAAATAAAACGGGTATTGTACTACTTGCATTCATGATGCAGAAGGGTGATCAGCCCACCAGTTTTTGGTGTGAGGAGGAATAGTGAAGAATGAATACCAGAGGGGGACTGAGAAGGCCACTCTTGCAAGGTACTGCTATATTCAGGGAAGGGGGAAAACAGAAGGAGAGAAATATGAGCAGATTACTGTGAGAAATAAGATGTGGGGCTGCTAGCATCTTGATCACTACCTGACCCCATTGTCCTGGCCAACATATCCCTTCGCGTAAAAGCAGATCATGCAATTGTCCAAGGCTATGAGTGGATATTATTGTATGAAATGGCTACCACTACATGTTCAGTCACTTCACTACCAGTCAAGCATTACTTGTAAAGCACTTAGGAATACAGTCTCTATGAAAAACTCTATATAAATGCTGATTCTTCTTCATATGATTATTTCCCATGGAAAAAGACGACAAAACAAGCATGTATTTGATTTTCAAGAAGATATGAACTCTAACATTGGACTGCACAAGAACTTTGCTACAATAAAGTGGTGGCTATAGGGAGTGGTGAAGGGTATGGCTGCAACCTCCCCCCCACTTAGTAACGTACTTGCTTGCTGCTGCATTTCACTATGTTGAAGAAGTCTGATTTATTGATTATACAAATGTTTACATTCCAACTATGGATTACATTTGTAGGTTCTGTTAAAAAAGTACTAGAAAAGAATAATAGCAGAAAATATAAAGGTTTAATAAAAATGTTAAAAAGTGCATATTAAGCATGCACACCACCCCAGCACCATCATTGTATCATCCTGGATCCACCATAACCACTAGACCACCAGGTTATTCAAGATTTGTACTGCAGCGTGGTTTGCCACAGAGAAAGTCGATTGGATTTAAACACATTTTTAGCATGTTAAAGTAAACAAAATGAACAGAACCATAGCCTAACATGTGCATTATACAAAAGAATGCACATGGTGTTGACCATTTGAGTGAAACGATTATATACAAAGGGGAAAAAAAGAACTAGTTAGCACTATAGAGAGCTGTATATCTCTCTGGCTTTGGCTCCAATATTGTCATCATAACATAACACATTTGGTGGCCATTTTAGGAAGCAGGTAAGACAGTTTTTTTGAAATTGGAAGGCTGAGTTTACAATTTTCAAATGCTCTAGAACCACATTTAGGTAAATTATATAAATGTAGTTTTAACATTAATGAATACAGCAGCCTTTCCTTTAGTTACCTATGGAGTCAGATTTTTGAATACTTTGTTGCCAAAATGTTGTTTAGGTATCCTTTAACTATATATACGTATGTCCAGTAAGTTATTAAAATGTCTGGGCAGGCTGAGCCTCCCCCCCTTATTTTTTGATAAACGCATTTTTTTCCCCAAGCAATGTGAGGTGTTCTATTACTCCAAATAAATTTAGAAAAGAGTTTATTTATCTTTTTGAACTTCTGAGTTGGGATTGGAAAAATAATGGATTGTAACCTATAAACTAAGGTTGGCACTGCCACCATCTTTATAAGTTGTGTCTTCCCCCATAATGACAGGTGAAACTTATTCTAACCTTACTAACATACTAAAATGCCAGCAGAATAGGCCTAATGGTCTTTTGAGTCTGCTCGATTTTAAACCCCTGCACTGAGGGCCAATTTTTGGTGTCCCCCTTTGGGTTATACTGTCCCCAGTCCCAGATGTTCCACCTGCACTGCACCTGGTCAGATTTACCTTCCCCCTGTACATGTTTCATCCCCTCTTAAACCCATCCACAGTCTCCACCTCGGCCAGCTCCCTGGGCAGCACATTCCATGGCTCCACCACCATTTCAGTGAAATAACACCTCTTCCTCTCCCCTCTGAGCCTGCCCCCTTCCAGCTTACACCCATTTCCCCTCATTGCTGCCTCTTCCTCCTTCCTTTGGAGCACTGTGACTGGGCCCCTATTGATCCCTTTTATGTACTTAAAGGCCTCTATCATGTCCCCCCTGTCCCTCCTCTCCTCCAGGGTGTACATGTCGAGCTTCTTGAGCTTCTCCTCATAGGTCCTCTCCCCAGGCCCAGATAATTTTGGTTGCCCTCCTTTGGACCCTGTCTAGTAGTGTAATGTCCCTCTTTAAATGTGGTCTCCAAAACTGCACACAATACTTGAGGTGTGGCCTAATCCAGCAGTTGTACAGGGGAAGGATCACGTCTGCCTGTCTGGAGGTAATCCCCCTGGCAATGCATCCCAGTATCCTATTTGCCCTTGCCACTGCCCTCCTACATTTCTCTGAGTTGTTCATTTTGACATCTACCACTACCCACAGGTCTCTCTCACTCTCCGTGACATGAATTTTGTCTCCTCCCAGGGTATACCCCTGGCCTGGATTTCTGACTCCCAGGTGCAGAACCTTGCACTTCCCCACATTTAATTTTAGTTTCCATTTTCCTGACCATCTTTCCAGAGCCAGTTTCATTTTAAGGGAATTATAGATGGAATCAAAGTTCAAGTCATACCACTCCATCTTATTGGAGATCAGGATACCTAAATATGTCATTCCCTCTTTTGGAAATTTGGCATGTATTATTTTTTCTAAATTCCTGGGTTTTTAATGTTGAAAACCACCATCTCAGATTTTTATTCATTTATTCTATATCCTGCAATGCCTGAGAAATGTTTTATTAGTTTCATTATTTCTTTCAAACTTTGTTCAGGCTCTTGAATCAAAAACAGTATATCATCCGCATAGGTATTATACTTCATTTCTGAGGATGCCGATTTAATTTCTTTAATATTTTGATTAGCTTGTATTTCTTTTAATAATAACTCCAACCCTATAGCAAATAGGGACAATGATAGAGGGCACCCTTGCCTCACTCCCCCAATGCAATTTGAAAGATTGAGATAAAACACCATTTATTTTTAATTGAGCTGTAGGTTTTTTATAAATAGTTTTTATATAATTTGTAATTTATATAATTTCTTCTGGAAAGTTAAATATTTCCATTGCTTGGAAAATATACTGTATGTCCACTCAAGCATATCGAATGCTTTTGTGGCATCTAAAGAAAGAAACATTGCTTGTGTCCCCAAACTAATAAGATGTTCTGTAATAAACTATATTTTGCATAGACCCTCTTGTATATTTCTATCAGGAATGAATCCCGCCTGATCTTTATACACTAAGTCCTTTAGATGGATCAGTATTTTGTTATTTAGAATCTTTGTGTATATTTTATAATCTATGTTCAAAATCACCATCGGTCAATAGTTCTCTATTTTTGATAGGTCCATTCCCGCTTTTAGGTATTAAAGAGATGTAAGCATTATAAAAGGAATCCGGCAACTGATTCTGGATTTCTATCTGATTGTAACCATGGCCCTATTAATGTTTTGTATGACTCATAAAATTCTAAAGTAAACCCATCTGGGCCTGGACTATTTCTTCTTTTCATAGAATTTATTGTTTCCAAAATTTCTTGTTGTGATATTGGCTCTGTTAATTTTTCCCAATGTTCAGCCTGAATTTTAGTATCACAGAATTTTTTATAATGTAATAACTCCTCCCTTCCAGGATCACAGTCTGAAGTGTACAGTCGGCAATAAAATTCCCCAAACTCTTTTTCTATATCTTCTTGAGATATACCTATCTTACCATCAGTTTTTTTTTTAATCAGAGTTAAGTCTGCTTTCCCTTCCTGTTCCTGGATTCTTTTTGCTAATGTTTTCCCTATTTGTTAACTGTATTGTTTCCAGTTTCTTTTTCTTTGCCCAATCCTGTTTTATCTGGCAAATTTCTGTAGTGTTGATAAATTTTCTTAATTCTGATAGTTCTGTATCCTTATCAACATTCCCCCCTTTAACTTTAAGTTCCAGAGAGCTAAATCTCTCCAACACCTGTTGCTGTCTAATCCTGCTATTTTTATTACTCTAAGAAGTTTCTGAAATAAGCATGCCTCTTAATGTTGCTTTAAAGGCATCCCAGCTGCCTACTATGTTATCCTCCCTGACCATATTCTCCAGCATAAACTGCACGATAGCCCTTTCAATTTTCTCATGTAATGGTTATTCAGTCTCCATATGTTGGATTTCCTAGTTTGGGTATCATCCCATCGAATCTCTGAGGTGACCATGTTGTGGTCTATAATTAACATGGGATGCATAGATGCATACAGTGTCAAACATGAGAAAAGTAGATATCTAGAAATGAAGATGTGGTCCAAGCATGAAAACATCTTATGCCATGCTAAATAAAAAGCAAAATCTCTGATGTTTGGATTAACTCCCTCTACAGATGTACCAGATTATTGTAAACCAAAACAATTTTTAGATGTTTATTTTAATATTTGTTCCAAGCTGAGAACTTTGAAGATTTATCTAATGGCTCAGCTATAAGACAGTTTAAATCTCCTCCAATTATTATATTAAAACAACAAAAACAATACATACATTTTGACAGTTCTGCAAGAAATTGAGAGAACCCTGTAAATGGTGCATATATTGGCCCAGATATTCAAACTGCGCCAGTCTGAGGCGCAAGCCCCTGCGCTGCTCAAAATAGTTGCACAGGGGTGTGGCCGGGGTGATATTCAAAGAGTTGCGCTGTTGAGCAACTCCTTTGAATATCACCCCGCAACCACAGCATGGCAAGATGGCGCAGTGGAACTTCTGCGCTACCGTGTTGCCAGAGTTGAGCATTAGTCCTTGCGGTGGCGCAAGTACCATTGGCGCCATGCGAAATTTCCGATATTCAAAAAGGTGACATGCAAATGGGGCTATAATTTATGCAGGCGCAGAGGGGCCATTGCATCTATTTATGGCCCATTTGCATGCCATTTGCATGTAGGTGCACCGATCCCCGAGGACTTGCTCTGGTCACTCCTGCCGGCAGCAGCCGTCGGGACCGACGACAATGGCCTGATCAATGGCACTGTGTACATGACACCCCCCCACATCTCCCACAGCCCGATCGTGCGAACAACATACGTCGCTCATTGCTGATCTCCCAAGCCCCATCAGCGGCAGAACACTTTATACGTCGCCCCCCATGATATCCTCATGAGCCCCGATCGCCGAAGAACAATGGAGATGCACGCTTTCATATAGATTTCGCGCTGATCGCTGGCGGGTGAACACGCAAGAGAGGCCGCTTCTCGCAGCATTGCGCCGACATCATGGCAGAACACGGCGTCAACACCACAGCCTTAACCACCGCGGGACCTGTGTGACCAGGGATCGCTGGCAGAACTCTGATTAGGCCGATCAATTTCCTCCATTCTGGTGAGCCCGGAGTCATGGTGTTTAACATCGCCATATTGGCGGCGAGCATCCTGGCTTCTCGGCCAGCGCTTCGGTGCCGCAGGATTGGCGGCTGCATGCTCATTGGTGTAGAGTTGTTAATGGTAGTCAGAGTCAGAGATGATAGTTCAGATTTGTGAATGGATTATTCGCTGCCCGACGCAAGCGGCTGTACGCCCGTTTGGCTGTAGTTTGTACTAATGGAAGTGTAGTTGTACTGGATAGTTGTTTGTGGGCGCGGGCGGTGGTGGGTGGGTGGGATGCTGTCGCCGCGTGGGGAGCGGTGGAGGGTGGGGTGTGGGTGGTTGCTCGTATACTGTAGATGTTGGGGTTGCAGTATTCTGCCCGTATCGGTTATTTTACGTCCACCGGGATCACTTGGTGGTTATTTGGGAGTTTGGGAGGGAGGGCATCCTGTCCGCCCTGGCAATTGGGGGTTCATATAGGTTCCATTCTGCTGGGACTGGCTGTGGAGATGTGTGTGGGGTTCAAGCGGATGCAAATGCCCCGCGAATGACCGGGCCGGGAGATGTGGGGGGCCCAGAGACAGCCTGTACTGCCCGCGACTGGCCGTGATGTGTGTGGGGGTCATGCAATGTCAGCATCTGCCGGGGAGATGTGGGGTTTCATATAATCAGCTCCGTACATGACCCGCTGTGGGGTGCTAGGAATTAGTCAGCTGAAGTGTGTTTGCTGTGTTATGCCTGCATTACAGCAGCTCACCCAAAAAATTCTCAATCCTTGATCCTTTTTGGCGTCAGTAGGCGAGGTTATTATGTGCCAACCTTGCAATCTACCAGTCACTGTGTTGCGAGGGCTGCAAGCGCTTGTTCTCCCTCTGTTGAGAGTATTACAGGTCTACTTTCTGTGGCCTTGCCTTCTTTGGCAACCTGCTAGTGAGGAACGTTTCCTGTTGACATCAAGCAATGATTACCTCCTATGACAGCCCCTGCCGCAGGTGGAGTAACCCCTTTGTCATTCGGGAATAAAAGGTCAATAAATCAAAATGCTCAATCTAATTTTTGATTCTACTATACGGCCAAGTGAAACTCTTCTGCCTGCATTGTATTTTTTAATTCTGATATTATTAAATTTTTTTTGTGAGGGTCTCAAATGAGAAAATCTAGCCAGGGTGGCAGCTGCTGTGTTGCGCCTTCTACAGCAGCTCACCTGTGGGTGGCCTCAACTTGATCCTTTTTTGGCCTGGTTGTGCAGGCGCAGGTTGGGGTTGCGCATGCACAACTCTGCACAACCCGACTGAATATCAGGTTGCGCAGGTTATGCATGGTTCCTCCCCCTCCTGTTGAGCATGCATTCATTTGCATTGCTCTTTTGCGCAACCTGTTGCCAGTGGAGCAACTGCCTCCTGCTGAATATCGCAGAATGGCGCAATGTAGGACTTGCGCATGCGCAACCCTGTTGCGCATGGAGCAACCCTTTTGAATATCTGGGGCATTGTACATAATAATAAATCAAAAATGCCTAATCTAATTTTTACCCCTACTATACGGCCATGTAAATCCCCCCCTCTGTCTACTACTGTACCTTTTAAATTCTCTGACATTAATATTAAAACCCCTGCTTTTTTGTAGAGGGTCCCAAATGAGTAGAAAATCTTGCCTACCTTTTTTTTAAGTTTATCCAATTATTTTTGATTCAAATGAACTTCCTGCAGAAAAAATTATATCCAACTTTAGTTTTTTAATCCATGTCAAAATTCTATCTCTTTTAATGGGGGAGTTAAATCTGTTAATTTTCCATGTAGCTATCTTTAATGCAAACAACATGAAAGAATTATAGTATTCTATTTCCCATTCTCCATCCTTGTCACAGCATTCCTACATTGCTTCATATACGTTTCCATCCTTTTCTCCTTGTTGAGACCAGTGAAATAAAAAATTCCAATATAGATCATGTCCTTTTCCCTATTACCCACCACCAATTCCCCTTCCCCACTCTTGTACTGCTATAGACCCCCATCTGGCAGTTAGCAACATACACTCATGAGATGTGGCTAGGTTCCTACCCCGGTCTGCACTTTTCCCTAATCAGTGAAGCTAGTCATTTTCATATGATTGAAAAAGGTCCGGTTATCTAAGTCTAAGGTCCTTTAGTGTTTCTGGTGCCAAGTCAAAGAAAATGATTTGGTTCTTCAGCACTAGTTTAAGTTTTGCAGGCTAGATCACATAAACTTTGATTCCTTTCTTCCATAAAAATCATTGTAGTTTATTGGAAGTTTTTCTTCTCTCCCACAGTTCTCTTGAGTAATCGTTCCTGAAAGAAATCTGTTGGTCCTTATTGTTGAAGTTGGGATTTTTATAATATGATGTCATAATACTGTCTTTGTCTTCTGACATAAGCAGCTTTACAATTAAGGGCCTTGGGTCTGAACCACCCTTGGCCTGGCCCAGCCAGTGTACTCTGTCAATTTCAGGATTCTTCAGATTGTTACCAGACCCGAGAACTTGTTAAAAATATTCATAACAATACTCTTCAGTGGTTGTGTTTCCTCCCAGTCCTGCAATACCCCCAAAACTCTAATATTTTTACATCTTGCTCTGTTCTCCAAGTCATCCATTTTTATTTGGAGATCTGCTTGAGTTTTCTGAAGGTATTTCACTTCTTACTAAAGGTTGGACAGAGTCTTCTAGTTGGGATTGTCGTTGTTCTAGCTCATCCATTTTTTTAGCTCATTGTTCCATTTGAATTTCTATTTTTTGTACTGAGCTTTTCAAAGTCTCAATTACTTCCACCACTGGTTGCAGCCTTTCTACAGAGTCTTGAATTGTTTTAATGTTTCCCAATAATTGTTTTGCCCATTCAGGTGGTGAATAATTTTTTTCTTCAGCAGTTGTTTCTTCTTGCTCCCTCCCCCCATATTCCCTGTAGTGGGGCATGTCTGATCTTCTTCATTAGGAGGGATCGAATCATTGCTTACATTTGTTTCTTGTTCATTTTTATTAAGGGAGCTGTTATTGCTTGACTGTTTCCCTTGCTTATCCTTTTTCTTCTCTATCTCCTTTTTTGGTGGCATTTTCCCATTGGATTGGCCTGCTGGGCTGAGACAATTTTTAAAGGGGATCTGCAGTTGTTTATAGCTTTTTTTAATTGGCTTTGCTTATTGAACAATCACAGATCCTTTCCCACCTGTTCCCAAGCCTTATTTTATTGTTTGTGGTCTGAAACAGCTTACTGAAATGCTTTTTGTCGTTTAGTTTTTCCTCTGCCGACATAAATATGTCATCACAATTGGGACCCAGTATTTTAAACATTCACAGAGCTTCACAACTCCCTTCTGGTTTCGTTCCCCCTCTGCTGTATCTACTCAAAATCTTATAGTTCAGGAAAAAGGAGAGCTTTCATTTATTACATTTTCTGTGGGGCAGGTAACTTCATTCCTTTCCCAGCATATATCACCTGTACTAAAGTTCTCCATCCATTCACATTTATTTCAACTGAAAGCTGGAGGTCTGGTTACCTGACCCGTCATTCTTGGTCTTATCCAAAAACCGCTAATTTGTGTGATGACTATAGTAGCTTCTTAGAAGAAAGAAAGACTTCTACTTGATTCTCTCATGCAAAGCTTGGCGTCCTTGAGAGATCCCCAGTGTGTCCAGTCTTGGCTGACTTGTACTTGCAGATGCTGATATTCTCTACTGAAACAAAGCGCAGAAGAAAAAAGAGCTGGAGCTAAGAAAGTTCAGTCAAAACAACCTTCTGGTAGCTTGGCCTCTTACAGCCCTGTATGTTACAACTGCTGCAATCTTGTCTGCACCAATGAATTCTCTACAAAGCAGCCATCAAATCTCCAAGGCTGTTCACATGGAGTTGGTTGCGCAGGTTGCCAAAACTTCCCTGGTCACCGACATATTTCCCGAATCCTAGTAAGTTAATTCTTGAACCGTATCAGATCCTGAACTCAACGTTCACAACCCCTGTCTCTGCAGATTGAAGCTTGTTTCTACTTCACAATAACCAGATGCCGGTCTTCTTTCTTGCCAAAATTTAAAAGCCTTTCCAATTTACTTAAGCTTTACCGACTTCTTAGAATGCCATCGTCGAGTATGCTGCAATGCTTCTGAGGAAACAAGTTGGCTGTAACGCCTAGATGGCGCCTGGGCACCTCTGCTGATCCTTCAGTTGACATTAGTAAAAAGTTAACAAAAAAAAAGGAAAGTGCATTTCTTTCTTTCAAAAGATAAAAAGGGCATTAATATTGCTTTTTTTATTGACTTCTAGTTAAATTCATCCAAACCCTGGCTCATGTAAAGGATTTTTTTTAATGTGCCTAGACCTAATAATGCAATGAACTTTGCTCTTTTGAACATCCAAAGTCTCCTAGCAAAATAAAATGCTTCCTCAGTATGGGCACAATATCGCAGTTTTGATTATATTGCCCTAATGGAGTCTTGCTTATCTGATAAAATTCCCAAAACCAAAATCCATTTGCCAGAATACAGTGTATTCATATGTGACAGAGATGACTGCAAAGGTAGCGGTTGTCTATTCTATAATAAAAGTAAATACAGAGTAATACTGAATAATTTTAAGAAGGGTATTTCAAGAGACAAATTTTTGTCCATCACAATTCTTAGGCCACTCACAATTTATCATGCTGGGTGTGATTTATGCCCCTTCTGGTAGTCAAGATGTTGGTCTTCAAATATTAAGCCAGTTTAAAAGTACACTTTCTTCTAAATGAGAAGTAATGATTTTCGGTGACCTTAATTTGAATTGTAATGGGAAAAGTTCATCAAGTAATAGTGTTGAGAATCAATCACTCCTCTTTTGCTTCATCAGATAATAGACAGTCAAACAAGTAATAATTATAAAGCAGGTGCCACTACATGAATAGATTTGACTCTGGTTCTAAACCTCATAAAATTCTTCAATCAGGAGTGCTCCCTGTTGATCTTAGTAATCATTGCTCAGTATAATGCTGTTGGAGCTCTAAGAGAAAAAAGTTCCCTCAATCTTTGTTTCTTCACAGAAAGTATGTAATTAAGATGTTACTGGGTTTAGGGAGGCATTGCAAAATATTGATTGGGGTGGCGTAGCACGATTAACTGACATAGAAGAGGCACTCTTTTTTTATTGCTCAGAATTCCCTAGGATATGTAACTTATATTTTGTTGTTTTAAGTTTTAAAAATGTAGGGTTTTGGGGGGTATTTATGTAGTTTTATTTTATTGGGTGTATTGCGACTATTTTAGGGTAGCTATTCATAATATAAGAAAGTTAGAATTTTTTGTTGTGGAGCTTTAGTTTTAGTTTGGTGGTTATTAGCCTGTGTAATGTGTCTGTCTACCCCCCCCAGTCTTATGCTATTTGTCCTCTTCTCTCCTTGCCCTCTGCCCGTTCCCCCCTCTTTGTCCTTTTCTATCTACTAGCACTGTTGTGCGTTGGGTATTGTACATAGGAGGGGGGGTGGTGGTGGATGCGGTGGGGGATGCGGAAATTGGAGGATGAATGAGTGGATCTCCCGCATAGGGCTGGTTAGGCTTAGGAGATGCCCTGGGGTGAAATGGAGCCTTGAATATGGCACTCCATGTCTAGTACCCATACCCAAGGGCACCATCTTTATTGATGGGCAAGTAGCTGGGATGGCTTGAGAACCCTGTTCAACTCGGATGATGTTATGCAATGCCAGATCTATCAAGAATGAAACCGAAATTATTGCGAATTTTGTTGGAACAGCTGATCTGGCTTGCATCACCGAGATCTGGCTGGATGAAAATGCTGGCTCTACTTTGGAAGAGGCAATTCCAGTTGGGTACTCGGTGATACACTGCCCGAGATTGGACCATGGGGGGGTAGCGGTCTGTTTCAAGACCGAGTTGGGCCTCACTGGTGTACCAGTAGAGGAAACTGAATCCTTTGAATGTACTGCAGTAGCTGGTGTGGGCTGCAGCATAACTCTTGTCTACTGTCCACCCGGGGATGAAAAGCAATTTCTGCAGGAAGTGGCAGACTTTGCCATTGACATGGCGTTGGAGTCACCCAGACTGATGGTTCTGGGCAACTTCAGTGCTTGGGTCGATGACGAACTCTCGCCTTTTGGACAGCACTTCCTTTAGCTGATGACATCACTGGTCTTCACACAGATTGTTTCCTCAGCTACCCATAATCATGGTCATTCTTTGGATCTGGTTTTCCTCCTGGGGATTGAGGCTTCTGATTTGGGGTGAAACCTGTTGGTTGGTCTAATCACACCACCATGAGGTTCAATTTTTGCACCCCCCCATAGGTCTGCACCTGTGGAGATGGTCAGTTACTGCCCTTTACGGGATGTGAGCCCTAAAGACCTGGTGGCAGTGATTGATCTCTCGGGGTTCCCTGATGCCAGCTCAGGTCCAGAGCCATTGGTCCTGGCCTATAATAAGGCCATCTCCTCGGCCCTGTACTTGATTTCTCCTGTCCAGGTTTATCCTCTCCCACTTTGTCCTCAGGCCCCTTGGATTGATGGGTCCTTGAGGGAGTTGTGGCATTTAGGACAAAGGTTAGAATGTCGTTGGTGGAAAAACACCCTGGAGGTTGACCATCTTAGTTTGGTGGAGCATTATCAGACCTACCAATCAGTGATCTCCCATAAGAAGGCAGAGTTCCTGTCCAGGGAGATTGCCATTGCTCAGAATTGACCAGCTCAACTCTTCCAGACTGTGACCCAGCCTGTCTGCAGCTCCGTCGAACTTTTTCACAAATGGAGTGTGATGAGCTTGCTCGATTCTTTGCAAATAAGGTGTCTGACATCAGCTCGGAGATCCTCTTGACTAGTTCTATGAGGGACGCTGTTGGTTGGTGCTTGGACACTACACCTCATACTTCCAGGAGTTCCTTTGACCTGCCGGAGTTTGGGGATATTATGCGGATTGCCCAGGGGATGCACCCTATGTGCTGCGGTTTAGATCCTGGCCCAAATTCCCTGATTTTGGGTTGTTGTGATATTATTGGCCTGGTTCTAGCTCAGATTGTCCAGTGCTCCTTGGAATCGGGGGAGTTTCCAAGCTCCCTGAAGGAGGCGGTGGTGACACCCCTTCTGAAGAAAGCTTTGTTGGACCCAGACACTCTAGCTAAATACAGACCTATCTCAAACCTTCCCTTTATAGGAAACGTTATTGAGAAAGTAGTGGCAACTCAATTGGAGGACCACCTGACCATCCATAATGTCTACGAACCTCTCCAGTCTGGTTTCCGGAAGAGGCATAGCACTGAGACTGCTCTGGTTCAGGTGCTCAATGATCTCCTGATTACGAGAGATCAGAGAAACCTTTCCATTCTGGTACTCCTTGATCTCTCCTCAGCTTTTGACTCTGTAGACCATGGGGTGCTACTAGAGTGCCCGAGGTCCATCTGTGGCCTGACAAGTACGGTCCTCAGGTGGTTTACATCTTTCCTAATGGGCAGAATACAGAGAGTTGTGTTGGGGATTTTTTCTTCTGAGTCACTCCCTCTGTCCTGTGGGGTCCCTCAGGGCACGCTGTTGTCCCCCATGTTGTTTGCGGTGTATATGCTACCCCTCAGAGACATTGTAAGATGGTATGGGCTGAGGTTTCACTGCTACACTGATGATACCCAGCTGCACCTGTCTTTTGCCCCGACCAAGTTAGTGCTCTCTCAGTATCTAATAAGTGTCTCACTGAAATCCAGGACTGGATGAATTCGAGCTGGCTAAAGTTGAACACATGAAATACCAAGGTTATGGTGGTAGACCCAGGTCGAAGGATAGAGGGGTTGAGTACTGATCAGCCCTCTGGATTATTTCTGGGGGGCTCTCAGATCCTTACCTCAGAACGGGTGCGCGACCTGGGAGTGGTACTTGATGATGGGCCGACCCTTCGCTTACAGGTGTCAGCAGTCGTCAAGTCTGCCTTTTACCATCTTAGGGACATTGCCAGGGTCAAACACTTTATTACGTCCAGTGATCTGCCTGTGTTGGTCCATGCCTTTGTGACCTCGCACCTTAACTATTGCAGCTCCCTTTACTTAGGGCTTCATGGGGTTGATATCCACCGCTTGCAGCTAGTGCAGAATGCTGCTGCTTGACTGTTGACCGGGGTGTCTCGGAAGTCGCATATTACTCCTGTGCTTTGCGATCTGCACTGGCTAGCGATTCAGTGGCAGATCACCTTTAAGGTAGATTTATTGACCTACAAAGCCCAACATGGACTTGGTCCCGACTACTTGAAAGAGCTTCTGATTCCCTACACCCCTGTGCGATAGCTCTGCTCAGCTGATGAGGGGTTGTTTAAGATTCCGAGGGTAATTTTGAAATCTTCTGGGGCCCATGCATTTATGTTTGTGGCCCCCACCCTCTGGAATTCTCTGCCCCATCAGTTTTGGGAATGTGTGACCCTGGGGGGTTTTAAACAGGCACTTAAAACTTTTTTATGGGATCAGGCCTACCACTGAACTGTTAACATCTGTATTTGTTATTTTATATATTAATGTAATAGTTTTTATGGAATTATGCTTTATTATTGTAAAGCGCCTTGGTACTTGAAAGGCACTTAAAAATAAAGTTCATTATTATTATTATTATTATTATTATTAATTATATACCCCAGTCAGACATATTTGGGTTTTGGGTAAAAGGCAAGAATGGGCAACCCCTGAATAACTCAAGTGCTGTGCCACAGCCGTGCCCAAGGTATGGCAGTGGCACAGTACACAATGATGACAATAAACCGGACAGGTGCCCGATGCATGCTCCTGTGGCACCCTGCATACCCACCAGTGAAAACGGCAGTTGAGATGACATCAAGTTGGGATCCTTGTGTACCCAGAAAGGAATGCATCCAACATGCATATCCAGCAACCAGGAAATGGGACATGCAGCACACGTGTAATGTGCATGTCACACAGCACACTTAACCAGGAAATACACAGGGAAAGAATGACGCAGAATTCCCCCACAGACCACAGTGAAGGTGACCTGCAAAAGTACATGATAGACATGCAGTGCACACCCCAACCTGCCGGCATGACTGAGCCAGACAGCTGACAAGGCACACAATGAGACAGTGTAGCAGGCAGCAGTGCACAGAAATAGTGAGGTCACATATTGCTGTTGGTACAGAAATGCTGGACTGCAGGAAAAGCAGATGCCAGCACAGGAAGGTAAACCAGATAAGCTATACAGTGAGTGGATGCAGTGTGACATGGTAGCATGACTGCCTACGTACCTGCAAAAAGCCCAGGCAGCAGCGGGGGAGGGGGGTGAGGGAGCCAACAACCCTGCTCCACGGCTCAGCATGCAGCACAGAGGCCATGTGCATGTATAGCACACTGAGGTACAGCCCCCTGATAGCTGGGTAGCAGAGGACATGCACAGTGGTTGTCAATCCTGAGTGGAGCATACCGTCCCACAAGCTGACTAAATGCCTCCCCAGACTGGACTGACATGGACACATGGGAAGGAGCCGAGCATCAGACCTGACTGCAGGCAACAGGTGCCCCAACATGCAGACTGAGACCGAGCCTGCACTAAGCAGTCAGCCTGCACACTGCACATCCCACAGCCAGACAGCCCACATGTGTGCACTGCAGTACTGTGGGGCCATGTAAGATGATCCCCACGGGAATACTGTAAGGCACAATATGTAAAGACAGAGCATGCTTGTCTAGTGGATGCCATGTGACACTGTGCCCAGGTGTCCCACAGTAGCCACATTAGGATAAGGTCTGACAACCATGACACAGTAACAACGAGACACAGACACCAGATGTCGTAAAGCACATGCATGTCGCAGTGTGGGGCACATGGTTGAACCCAGAAGTGTCGTGGGATACATAGCCACACTGTGACAGTGATGGTCAGGGGTAGTACCAGGGGACCCAAGGATGTGTCACAGATACAGACAACATACAGTGAGAGGAGTGTGGGGCTAATGCAACATAGCTATGTCCAACATGCCAACACAGACAGCAGAGGCTCAGGCAGGCACTGTCGAAGTGACAAGTATGTGTGACATGTGCGACGGCATCTGTAGGACATACCAATAAGCACACAGGAATGGTGGGGCCTGGAAGATGTGCATGAAGAGGCAGACATACCATGGAGTACAGGAAGGAAACACAGAAGACGAGGATTGTGGTACCATTACACGGCCCCATAACCACTACAGTGCAAAGAACACTCACCAATGTCCATCATGCACTTGCACCAGGAAGGTAACATGGGCATGTGCAGACACTGCAATGGGCCACACTCAAATAGATGTCCCACCACAACCCAAATCCACATACTGCACCAGCCACCAACACCCCAATATGCAGACATTAAGGGTGGGCAGCAACCTGTGCATGGCAGCAGCCACTATGTAGCCCCTGAGTAGAACAATAGGTACACACCCTGTCACAATGACAAAACAGCACCATACACAATGTAACACCCCTCCATGTCACAGACATGGCAGCAAGCACCCACCAGCATGCAATATATCTGGTTGACACTGCGTCCCACCACCCAACCACATGGCCATGGACCACACCACATTCCCATAGCAATACTGCAGCTATGTCTGCCAACAAACACCAGCCACCAACAGGCATAGCACAACCTGCGTTTCCCAGGACCACCCCGAACCATGGGACGGAACAACACCACCCTCACACAGCAATGGAGCAGGCATGTCAGGAAACATCCACAAGCCAGCAGACATGCATGGTACAGCTGCTGTTCCAACCCCCACTGAAGTATCTGACAAGTGAAGCCAACCTACATGGTCACCATAGAACACCCTACATCGCAGCCCACACAGCATGGAGCCATGTTCTGTACTGGCCTCCCCTGTTCCCTGACACACGTTCCACTGGTGCCACCAAGAGCAGCCACTGAGTCACCCGCAAATGGCCTGAGGTCATGTCAGCGTAGACGGTGGACATGAGGGATCACAGGATACAGATCAACCCACCAGGGCCTGCCCCCCACTGTCAAATTCCCCATGCCTGGAAGGTGTGTGCAGCTGTGCATGATGCCAGACATCCACATGCCATGGACGCAGCACTGTACAAGATACCGCATCATACAGCATGTTCCACTAATCACAGACCCCAGGTATAGGTACACCAACATTGCACTGTACACCACACCAGCCCCTGGAGCATAAGGGAGGAGCAGCACAGCTACCAACCCACATGCTGTGGAGCCACTGTGTGACTACACATCACAGCAGAGAGCATGAGATACACCATGTGCCACACCTACAGTAGCAACGTGCATTATGTGATACGTGGGTCACCACCCCTAAGCCCACTGATGCAATCACATGAGAAGCCCTCTACACAGGAAAGGGGTGCAGCAGCTGCACATATCCCTGACTGTGGCCACCAGTACTGCCCACATGTACATAAACATGGGTTCATATCAATGGCACATGCCCAGTGAGGGTGTGAAGTACATGGATAATGCAACAGAACACAAAATCCCATTGTGCATGCCTGCTGCCATCCCACCATGTCAGTGGCTGCCACCCACAGTATGTACAAACATGGGTGCTGAGCCATATGGTACCCACCTTGCAATAGCATTTGTACACATATGTGGGTCACCAATGGGTGTACACACACAAACACATTACACACTGACATGTGGATAGGGTACACAGAGACTGTGCAGTGACCTATACAGGTAACAATGGTGAAAGGAATGACATAGAGTTAGTGCACACTCAAAGAAACCCATAGGCCCACATGTGTGCAAGACCGTATGGAGAGTCAGGCCTGTTAGCATAGTGCGAGTGGAATACCGTTGGACATCGTCCTGTGCAAATGAACGGCATGTCCATACACAGAGAGATGCACACACATGACTGTTGCTCATGGCCATATCCTCTTCCATCACAGATACAGCTGCGAAGGCTGGTGAAGACATGTGTGGCGAATGGGTATACCAACACATACACGCAGAATGTCAGCATGCACCAATTCCCCACTGACCCGGCGCTCAAAGCCAGCTGGATACGTGCAGTGTCTGCTGCATGTCTGGATTGGAATGGTCCCTCGAAATATAGTTGTGTATGCAGTAAACATTTCATGCCTGAGAGTTTTGAGCCCATGTACACCTTACAGGAGGAGCTAGGAGTGAGAACTGGATGTGTCGGTAGATGACTGAAGCCCGATGCCGTGTCAACAGTCTTTGTGTGGGTCTCAGTGTTGTGTAGTCAGACTGATGCAAACCAGGAAACTTGCCAGCCAGATGACATGCCAACAGAGAGTGTGTTTGCACCAGTGCCGTG
Organism: Neoceratodus forsteri; assembly: GCA_016271365.2. Lineage (NCBI taxonomy): Eukaryota > Metazoa > Chordata > Ceratodontiformes > Ceratodontidae > Neoceratodus > Neoceratodus forsteri. Next base: position 1,087,571,990 of record CM028132.1, on the reverse strand, counting down.
CAGCCAGATGGATGCAAACAAGAAACACTGGATGTCTGACATGGTGAGAAAATGCCAGAGACATGAGGTATGTATGACACACAGTACTATTGCCACACCATGATGTAGTCAGATGCATTGTCATGCAGAGCCACAAAACATTATCCACATAATGTGAACGCAGGCATGGGTCATGTCTTGGTAAGGGGGGATAGCACAGGCCATGCCAAACACATAACCAAAAGAACAAATGCACAGAGACTGTAAACATGTTATCCACCATCATACTGTGGTGTAACCAGCAGCAACGACACAGAAGGTGTCTTGTATGGCCCAAACAGGACTGTGCATACCCCAACACCAACACAACAGACAATGTGCAACACAAACAATGTGACTATACGACATCTTGCAGGCAGATAAACAGGGGACCCCACAATATGCAGCTTCCGCAATACACAGATGTGATGTTGTGGTAGTGGAGATCACATTGACAAAGACATGCATGACAGATAGCATCAGTACAGCTGGGTATAAAATAAAATCTGACACACACTAGTGGAAGGCAGTAGCACATGTGGCATGACAGCCGAACCGGGTGTCACATACAACTCCACAACCACATATGATTCATTGCCCCCCCCCCCATCAGCATGTAAATACCACAGTAGCATGAATGGATCAATGATGCTGACAAACAATGCACACTGCCAGCATCATGATGTTTGAAACACACACAACAACCGACACATACATGTGAACTGGAACGATAGGTCACAACACAGCACTGCCAATGACAGATAGGTTGCAGAACTATGTGAGGTCATCATTACCAGTTATGGAATGCACAAACCCCAAACATATGTAATGCTGAGGTGTCCTAACATAGTTAGATGCTGTGCCGCATGTGACATGTGTGTCCCAATGGCCCTGAAGGCACATTAAACATACACTGCAATGGAACAGCATGGCACCACTGTGGCATGTCACATCATACGTGTTCGTACATAACTACCATGATGGAATGACAAAATAAACATAATCATACAGTCAGACAGCATGACAATGTGTGCCACCGCAACATGACCACAGAAACAAGTATAGCATTATGTGTAAGGGGGGGATGTATCCAGTCACTATGTACTGTGTGGTTTGCCCCATAAGTGATGGACATGGACATGCAGGACACCTTTGGCAAGTGACCTTGTAATAAGAGTGCTGCACAGGATGATGAAGAACAGCCACCACAGGAGGAATGCACAGGTGCAGCAATGTAGCAGGATGCATCACCCACCACCACACCAGTGCACAGGTGCAAGTGTCAGCATATGAGCTACTAGTGTACTGGAATAAGTAGATACAGGTCCATGTTCCAGGAACCAACAAGAGTATGTATCACAATGGAGCACAACAGTACCGCCACAACTACCCACAACCCTGTCACTGCAACAGTGACTGCTGTTGTCCCACAAGGGCCGGCCACCGTCAAAATAACATCAACCTGTGTAATATCCAGTTTGACACAACTGTGCTGTTTTGCCCAGTGATGAACTGAACAACCCTGCATAACATAATGAGATTGTTGAATGACTACCCTGTGGTCCTGGACCAACATTATGACAACAGCATCCCTGCAACAGTGTACACCCCCATCTTTAGCTGTCATGCAGCAATGTTCCCCCATGTACAGTGATACGTGTCATTACAGTGTCATGCTACAGGTGATGGAATACACTACAGGCAATGCACATTACCATCAACACATACATTGATGTCAGTGTACAATGACCGCCACGGTGTGGTGTAAACAGTCACAGATACACACCAACAATGCTGTACTGTGATGACTGTTGTGCATCCCATTTTTACAGTTGGCAAGAGGCACGTGCCACATTCCATGAGAACATGTGATGAGCCATGATGTGTGTCGCACAGGGATGCATTGCATAGATCTGTACCCTCTCTGGCACTCTGCCTGGCCACAGATGCAGGTCAAGTCTATGGCCAATGGTGACATGGCACAAGTCTTAAAACTACTGTCATTATACAACAGAAATGAAAGCAAACAAACAGCACATCACTACACACCTGTGCAGAAAACATGTCACCATGTTACATATACTTACTGTGCTGAGGGTAGTAACCTGAGGTAGACACCAGCAAGCAACCCTGGGACCACTGTGGTGTGTAAACTACTACAACTGCAATTTGTCACATGTACAAGTGTTCAGGTTGACCCAATGAAGTACAACAGAGGAATCTAATGTATATTTCTGGACGACAAAGGTCAGGAGGACAGCGATGATGACAGGAATGTTGATAGGAGTGACATTGAGTATGACACTGATGCGCCTGATGACAACAATAATGAATATGTGCCACTATCCACAGACAACTCAGAGACAAGTGATACGTGCATTGATGAAGCTGACAAAGTGCACACAGACACCTCATTTGAAACGCTCCCAGAGGAGACGATGTATACGGAACCTAAATACATCATTTTCTAGTCCAGCCTGATAAGGTTGCTAACCTGGTGCCACTGTCCAAACTGTGGGGAAGTTAAACTCGTATTTGAAAAGAGACTGATTGGAAGTCTGCTAATACTGACCACCAGATGTCAGGCATGCCACAGCACAGCAGTGTGGCATAGTCAACCGTATGCAGGAACAATACCAGCTGGCAATATAATGTTATCTGCAGACGTATTATTTTCTGGACTGACTGCAACAAGGATCACGTGAATGTTGTGATTTGCAGGTATCCACTGTTGCACACCAAGGAAATTTTTTAGGCATCAAAGCACAATACTCCTACCATCAATCACAAAGGTGTGGAGATGCTAGCAGGAGTGGCTGATCGCAGCACTGCAGGCTGGACAACGTGGACCGATATGTGGAGGGGATGGTCGTGCAGACAGTCCAGGCCATTGTGCCAAATATGGCAGATACACACTCATGGAACTGGAGGTGGGCATTGTGCTGGATGTACAGCTGGTTCAGGTATGTATGTACAGTATGCGACTAGACCCAAGTATTGTCCCCCATGGTGTCCATGCTGCTCATATGTATGTCAATGACAGCACCCACAGGAGCTGCCCACGTTGACAATACATGAGTGATATTGGCCATGCCGCTGCCTGTCAATGACATGTGAGCACAGCAGGCACCACCACACAAGGGGGGGTGCTGTGCATGCATGCTTCTGAGTCACGTGGCACAACATGACATGATGTACAGTACATCCATTACCACATGTGTCAGGGGCAATGACATGACTGCTGTGAGATGCTGCACATATCTATTGTCAGTGTACATGTGTGCAAACCTGCTGCACAGTCCACACACCTATGTGGTATTGCAATGTATGTCGATAATGGGGTCCCAAAGACAGGGAAGAATCAATCCCATATGGACACATGATAGGCAGGTGCAGACATGAAGCACCACCATTACACCACAGTGTAACCAACTGACAAGGCTTGGGAGGGTTGGACAGCAGTGAGTGGTATATCGAATAGTCACAACATGTGGCTACCCTCCCTGAAAACACTGTACTAATGCAAATGTTGCCATATCAAGGACACTGTGTCACACACAAGAGAGGTGACAGAAACCACATGTCCCCACACCACATTGATGTCACCCATACCCATGATTACTGGCACTGTGAGGCTGTGCTGTGGAGACCATAGATGTGACACAGTGCCACAGAGTCTGTGTGAGGTCTACAAACCCGAACAGGACAACATGGACCTGACATGGATCCCACCACAATGTCATACTGTGCCTACAATGTGTGCAAAGAGACTGTATCACACAATGCAATGCCCCAATAATGGTCCATGGTGAGGTGACATCGGTACATGCACGTCGGTTGCATCACTATGAATCCAGTGATACGCCCCACAGTATGCCAGTGTCCATGTGTGCAACACATTAGGCAACAGTGACTGTGGCAAACCAGGTGACCACGTCATGTATTCCAAACTGTGTTGTCAGCATTGCCGTGTTATGGTGCATGTTTGACACACTGTGACTGCAATGACCAGAAAGTGCAGTACGGTGTGGCACTCATAGTCTGTCAATCTGCAAATGGGAATACCAAGTGGAATATTGTGCAAATGACTACCAGAATGAAAGAAGGTGGCTTATCAGCAACTATGGTCCCCCCCACGAATGTCAAACAACCAATCACACAATCACATGCACACCCTTAGACGAACAGTGTTCATGTACACTGTATGAATGTTGACCACATTTGGTGGGGGATTTTTGGCATAGTAGATCTGTCAGAAGTCACGGAATGTTGGTACACAATCAAGAGGGCATTGTGACATACAGAAATCACTGTTAGAGGATGTACTGTTGAGGGGAGGGATCCATGTACCATAGGAATCGTGCAGCATCTGACATTGTGCCAGGGTTTACTGTTGAAACCTGTAACCCCCAACAGGCAATGTGGATGCGACATTCCAAGTATACTGTTTGAAGTCCTGGAAAGGGGTATATGTTACAACAATGGCATAGGTAGCAGTACCACCCACAAGTAACATGATGTGTCATCCCTTGCATTCACAGAGCAATGTGTGGTGAGAGCACACACATGGAGTTGGAAGGTCTACAGTAATGTGTGAAGGCACTTACAGAGTGGGATCTAGACATCAACAAGCTAATTACAGATAGGCACTGTCAAGTGTCCAAGTGGGTACGTGAGAACATGTCACACACTGATCACCGTTATGCTGTGTGGCATGTATCCATAGGTAGGTACACATGTCTGATAGTAGGTGTGAAGCACAGGCCACTAGGCTAATGCTTGGGCAACAACACATGGGTGGACTGGAATGAGTGATTTGACTGACCACAGTACATCACCGGGTCATAGGTGAACATAGAATAGACCAGGGTGTCAGGAAGAGCCACAGGCATGCATGCTGTCATTGTGCCCTGTGATCTGTGTCGTGTAATGCAGAGAGCATATCGTGTGGGTATGGCATGGAGTTTCCCGTGATACGTGTAGGGTCACTGTTGCATGCAATGTCATGGACAGTGCTGACACCTCATTGTACAACACTAGTCCCCGTGTGTACAAGAACAGTACCACTGTCCCATCATAGGGTGTACCCTGTCCTATATGAACAACACAGCATTGCTGACCTCTGCTGCACAGTCCACACACACCGACCATGTACTGACTATAGTGTCATTGTTGCATACCCTGTCCTTGGTGTCACAGTCACACAGCATGTGAGTTGCGGTCCAGAGAGTTGTAGTTGTGTCATTGATACGTTAGAGGAACCACACAATGAAGGGCTGCCACCTAGTAATGTGCCTCCACACTACTGTCATGCAGGGATCAAGAAGATGCTGACAACCATCTCCAGTGGTAAGGACTGTGCAGTACTGCAGCCGTGGATCACCTCAGTTAGCAGCCACCTGTACTGGTGCATGGGATCGACACCGGACGGTGATCATCAGACTGTGGTTGACAAGTGGAGATCTGTTGCCGCATGTGTACAGAATATACATTGTCACAACTTCCCTGGGTTTCTGGAATGTGCATATGGCCCATTGATGGAGACAGAGAGGATGAAATGCTGGATCCCAGCATGTAAGTTATACCCCTATACCTTGCATGTGCCAGACTAGTTAGCATGCAGACACTCAGTCTGTACTTGCTACATATACTCACAGATACCTGTGTGTGTGTCATGTTGCGTATTGTCAGGCATGATTGAGTGAGCCTGGGTTACTATTTTGGCACCATTACCCATTTGGCACAGGTCTCCACAACTGGATACAGTGTAGGCACATGTGCTCAGTTGGAAACAGTCATAGCAGACACATAGCATGTATGCCTCCAATGCGAAGTGCCACAATGCACAAGTCGGTACACTGCCACTGCTACGTGTGTAGTGAGGCATGTTAGCAATGCGTGACTGCGAGGCATACACTTCACCTGCACGGGGTTATACATGGTGCACAAGGCACATGTCCTGTAGATCAAATGCCATACAATTACACCAACACTGACCTTGCAGATGTCATTTATTGTCCATGCATCACTAACAGGCCTTCGCAGGACAACTGTTTGTAGAGTCATGTCCCTTGCTGTGCTTGCATGATGATGCTGTAGCTGTCAGGTAAGCAACATGTCCCTCATGGTCCCTGAGAGTCCCTCCCATTGCCACAATTGTATGTTGGGTCATGCCTGTGTATGACACAGGTGTTGCACATGGTTTGCACACAACGCACAGCATGGCATGACCTGGCAGGATCAAACATGTTGGTATTCCAGTCAGAATCAGACACAGTGCCTGTCAGTGGCCATGGTGTGGAATATGCACACCTGCCCACTGTTGCGCAGATAGGACAGTGAGGATAGTAAAGGGTGAGGGATAATACAACTATATACACAGTTGTTGATGGCACTGTATGCAGATCATTGTGAGTACCACAACGCTACATGTGAAAGGTATCTACATTGGTGTAACTAATGTGGTATGGGAGAGACATGCATGATGCCTGTACATGCACCAGTTGTGACAGTCATGATGTTTAACCGCATAATGGTAGGGTGGTACAACAACTCACTGATGATGCCGTATACAGGTCCTTGGTGACTGCTAACAATGAATTTCCATCATGTATGATGTCCATCCCCCTTTTGTAGCCTCAAAGGTGTCCATGGAATTGGAATGCTTGGTCAACAACACATGCCTATGTGGTTACATTGCCAAGATGTCCAGTGGATACCAGACATCAGACCTTGAGGCATACCATGCCCTCCTCATACAGTATGCACCAAAGATAGTTGTGTTCTCATATGACAGAATGAAGTGCTGGTAACGGTTCTCATACATGACACCTGGGGCTGGTGATGGTGTTACCTATGTCCAGAACATAGATTTTATGATGTTGGTTACATCTATTATTGTTTGTTGTACCTGTCAGCTGTAACATGAAGTGCCCACACAGTCCCCACAGTGTCATTTACCATGGCATAACACAGACAACCAGGTGGCACACATGACGACCTCTCGGTACTGCTTGCATCGGTATCTGCCGGTGAGCCATTGCGGCTCCATGTCAAGGGTGCCCCACGGTATCCATGGTCACATGTGTACATGGTTGGGTCTGTGCATGTCATCCACACCACTGGACAGCTGTGTGGCACCCCATGCAGTGTCAGCAACACAGGCCACGGTGTATGCAGATGTTCAGTAGTGGTGTACACATTGTTGTTCCCTACTGCTGCACATGGAGGAGTATTGTGTGACATATGTGTGGGTAGTGTACCCTATCCTGTGGAACAAACATATCATGTGTCTGGCATTGATTAGTACACTGTGTGATGAAGCACTATCTGCCCTGTAACCATACACAGCATATAACTGTGGGTTACACACATGCTGTGACAGGGAACATGACAACACTGTATGCTGGGCCAAACACCTGCACAGGGCATATACCCTATCTGGACACAGGCATTTCACAGCTGGTGACAATTATTACTGCACAATAGTGAATTACACTGTAACATGTTCATGATCTGTCTCAGGTGTGGTGTGTGTCTTCTCACATTACAGGTCACTGATTGCTGCCATGCACTATAATGAAAACTCCTGAAGACAACATACATCAACCAACGATGATGAAAAGTGATACTCCATCCACTACCCCAAATACAAGAAGGGTGGTTACATTGTGCGCAGCATCAGTGTGTCCCCAACCCATGGTAGGTATATGACGGCATGTCAGGGACAGCAGGTCAGGTACCTATGGCATGGCTGTGGTCATTTACTTGTCTACATTTCAGACCCAGTACTGAGATGCCTACTGTCAGTGCACCTGTTGTTGAGTGCATGACTAAACATGGCCATGGTTTGTGGCACTGTAACCATTCTCTGTGATATTTCCCATGATAGCCTTTTTGTGTACTGTAGACCTGGCAAGGCATTGTCACAGCAAGCTAGCTGTGCTCATGCAATCCTGGCCAATGCACCGCTGTAAGCTGTGTTGCTGTTCATGGGCCTGCCCGTGGGATATGGTCAGGTGCACTGTGCCCCTCCCCCCCAACCACAGCCATCCTAGGCAGATAAATACTTGTATAGTCATCTCCTGTAACTATTTACGCTTGTGAATTGATTGCATGATTGTGTGTATGGTTGCATACTTAACTGTCTTTACCAATGATTGTATAGGTAAGGTCTATCTGTCACTGTAATGTATGTTGTTCCTACGGTTCTCACTGACAGTGAGTTATGTCTCAGCTGAGGTACAGATGAATTGTAATGACTAACACCATTACCACCACTGCTACTAGGCTCAGGGACAGCACATCAGTGTAGGGGTAAGGCAAGGGGCCGGTGGATTGGGCAGGTGTACCACACCACAGAGAGGCTGTCCTTTGTGTCTGATGGTGATCACCATCCACCAAACTACACTGGACCAAGAGGGTTGCATCAAAATCTGTGCATCTATTTGCTTGCAACCTAATGGTGAGGTGCATATTGGTGACAGGCCATGCACATGCCTGTATGTCCGCACACATGGCAATATGAATGTTGCCTGCCTAGGACTCATGGACACAAGGTTGACATGACATGGCTACTGCACAATTACAACATGGTATGTGCCACAGTCACACATCTATGTTTCCGGTCATGTAGCGTGTACATGCAATGTGTACATGGCTGTACCGTACACTAGGCTGGACAGAGGTTGTAGTTGGACTGACCACGGCTCCACACCATGGGTGCATGTGATGATGTGTTCATGCCACACCCACCGATGGTGCACACTGCAATGCATACCACTCAAGATGTACCACCCGAAACAGTCCACGTTGTGGCATGGTGTGAACAAGTGTTCTGTGTGTTCCTCATGCCTGTGTGTGTGTTATGCAGTGTTCACTGAGCCACTGGCCAGCTGCATTGTGCATCATGCTGCTATGCACTGTTGTGCTGACATAATTGCCACATATGCCATACTGCACCACATGTTGTTGGGCACAGTCGGGCATTATTGTGACACACGTCATCATTTGCCAGGCAGCCATGTCTGGGGATGTATGATGCACTCTTGGGTTGTGGTCCTCATTCTCAACCATTGTCCTTGTGTTTTCCTCATGCAGGGTATGTGAAGGATCTGTTGGATGAGGAGCTATGTATGTGTGATCGTCCCCCCAGGAGCAGCACACCAGTGTTGCACGGAAACCTGACATATTTTGTGCTGCTTATGAGCACCCAGACAAGAGAGCAGCCGTGGACAAACATATGTCATGATTCAACAAAACATTTGGTTGATGAGGAACCAAAATGACATGGACAGTGCGGAGGAACATTTCACGAACCCGAGCATTGCACACAGAGGGTGTGTGTGAAGGCTAGTAATGTCATATGTGCTGTGCTTCATGAAACAGACCTGTGGGCAGGAAAGAAGCAGACAGAGGACTGCACTTACATAATTTCTCTTTAATTTTATTTCCACTGTCACATATCTGATTTCATTGTAAACTGCTGGGGTGCAATAAACACATTTTTTTTTATCCACCGTCTGTCCCTTGGTACCCTCTACAAGCAGTGCAACGTTGGAGAAATGTTTTGTTACTCTAGGTCAGGATACTGGAACCCAACATATTCCTGTGATTGGAAGGTGTTCCAGATCCAATGCACAGCACAAGATGGCAGTGGCACACGCACATGATGCCCAAGGTAGCCCCAACACCATTGGACCAAATACCTATACACAGTGTAATGGTACTGCCTGTGGGGAGAGATGGGAGTATGAGACATACAGTATGTTATAACACTCATATGCATATTGTTATTGTGTACTACAGACATGCACACTGTTTAGGATGTGTAAGGGCCCAGGGTGATCAGTGGGTGGTGTTGTGCTACCATGCTGTCAAGCAGCAACACCCATGCTCCACTACCAGACATCCCTGACATGGGCCAGAGTGTCTGTGCCTGTCCCTGTGTGCATCACACAATGGCTGTGATGACCACATTTGGTGAGCCATAGCCACTGTGGACCACACCGACATGCCTAGTGTTGTATGGACACTGTGTCATGGAAGGGGGATGAGCAGTGAGCTGTAGGGTGACACTCTTGGGGACATGTGGCCATCTTCAGTCCTGTGGGTGCCTCTGCCTCTTTGCAGATTCATGTCGACTAGTTTGTATGGCCCATGTGCTCAGCCACATTGTGGACGGTACAATGCTTTTGTACTGGGATTACTGGATGTACATGACATTAGGGACCAATGTTCTTCAGGGCCTGAATGACACATGGAACAGGGTAGTGGATGCATGGGATAATCAGTTAGCATGAGAGGGGGCTGGGCATGGGTGACATTACCTGGCTTGTCAGGTGTCAGCATTCACACTGTCATACTAGCAATGCTTGCTAGGTCAACACAATTGTCCTTGCTTTCCCATTTCCCTGTTACTGATTAGCTGATGGTGATACCCAGGTGTTATTCCTCCCCCCCCAAACATTTATTGCTTGCATTGCCACTCCTTACTGTCAGCATAGTCCATTGTTGTCTGACCCATTCCAAATGACATCCAGTGACATGATGTGCTGGTTGCCTGTATCACAGTGGTCCATCAAGGGAGATCACGTAATGCAGGGTTCCTGGTAGCAGCACTGAAGCAGAGCTCCAGCACCTCGCCTCTCTATTGTCTAAATTCTCAATTAATAGCCTAAGGAGACATCGACCAAAAGCTACTTCAGGTCAGTCCTTGAGGTTCAGTGTCAGGCTAGCACTGAAATTAACTTAGTGGCTAGTTCTGCCTACCACGATGGAGGCCGAAATGAAATAGGCCTTGCCCAGGCACACTCCACCAGCCTCGCCGGAGAAAATGCCTAAAAAGCAACAGGCTCAAGGAGCTACTACTGGGAAAGCAACGCCTCCAACTTCAGCTGCAATTCCATTAACGGAGGACCGCTTCTTGCAAGAAATGTTACCATTTAAAGAAACCCTCTCCGATATTTCATCAGAATTGAAGTCCCTCCGTAGTGACCTAAACGGCCTTACAAGGAGGGTGGGAGATACAGAGGCCCATGTGGCTTCGACAGAGAAGTGGAGGGCGAAAGTAGAACCCGAGATAGCGCAGCTGTGTCAACAAATACAGAGGTTACAGCTGAAAACTGAGGATTTGGAAGGCAGGAGCAGAAGGAAGAATATTTTGATCCTCGGGCTACCAGAATCGGAAGAGGGTGCTGATACTGTGGCTTTCCTGCAGAAATTTTTACAGAAGGTAGTAGGCCCTTCCCCGCTAAGCGCCAGCTATCAAATTGAGTGGGCACGACGCTCCCTTAGGCCACGACCCCCACCAGGAGCTCCCCCAAGACCAGTCATTGTGAGGTTCTTGAGCTTCGTGGAGAAGCAGCACATCATCAACAAAATAAAAGAACTTCAGAAAATTATGTGGGAAAATGCCACCCTCAGAATAACGCAGGACTTGCCTCTGGAGACCCGACAGAAGCGGGCCGCTTTTCATGCTACCGTTAAGAAGCTAATAGCTGCTGGTATCCCCTTTCGAATGCTGTACCCGGCCAAGCTCCGTGTTTCAGTCCAGGGCTCCTGGTTCTTGTATGACACGCCTGAACAAGCAGCTTCAGATCTTTCATTGAAATTACCTAGCTTGTTTAAAGAAGGATGAACTCTCCTAAAAAGAACTGTAGTCATTCTGTAGTTAAAGTTTGGGTTCATATGTAATTTGTTTACCTTTTTGGGATTGCTGGTCTCTGGGATGTACTGGGTCTGTCCGGATGGACTTCATGGGTCTCTGTGCTGGTGGGAGGGGGCAGGGCAGAGTCATGGTCAGCGGGGATCCTGGGGATACCTGGGTTCACAATAGGAACCTTCCTTGAAGGGGGCAGTTTCCCAGTGGGACAATAAGCAGGGACTGTTGTGGGTACCCTCTTTATCCTTCCCCCAGTCATCCCGCAGGCACGGTTACTCGCAGGCCTCAGGTTAGTCTCCCCCATTATAATCACTGGCTTAAGGTTTGATTTTTAAGTTTACTACTGAATTAGGTTATGGATAATGATATTAGGGTTAGTGGTAGCCCATATCAGCGGGATGTAAGTCCTATTGGGTTACGCTGATCCTGAGGAAATCTGTTATTCATGTTTAGATAGCTCCTAATAAGAGCTATGTCCCTGTTTCTAACCACAGTTTTCAAGCTATAGTAAGCTTTAGGAGGTTGGGAACGGCCAATTAAAGGATTACAAGGGTGGCAGTGTTTATCTATAAGGGGCACATTAATGGAAATTTGTCTGGGCTTTTCTATAGTCTAGTTTTAGAACGGTTGGGTCCTCCTGATTCAGAATAAAGCCCACTACTTTTAAGGTGCTTTGATATAATGAATGGGGGGTGGTGGGGGGACTCCAGATTGGGGCGACTCGGGAAAGCTGCAGGACGTACTGGCTTGGGGGGGAGATGGCGTCTTGATCATCCTTTATCTAAGTGTCATTCATCTCAATGGCCTCTTAGATCAGTGCTCCACTGTAACTTTTTGTGAGCTTCGAGGGGCAACAACTTATTATTTGGTTTTTATATATGTGGCAAAAGTAACAATCACCATCAGGGATTGGCCAATCACACAGAAGTTATCTTGGCATGTACCTATTCAGATCCAGGATTAGAGGCACATTGTAAATAGTTATGGGGGTTTATTAAGGAGGAGGAAGGGTTGGGGTTTTTGGGTATCTGGGGAATGGATATTTCTACTAAGATTCTTAGTTATTATCCGAATAGAGGACTTAAGGGTATACATGATGCAGGATAGTGCATTTCTCTCTGTTAAGTCAAGTTCATATGTTCCTAACAATGTTATGGGGAGGATCGGGGTGGAGGGGAGGACTTAAGGGCATACATCATACAGGATAGTGCATTTTCTATGTTAAGTCAGGTTTATATGTACCTAACAACGTCCATGGGGAGGATCGGGGCTGGAGTGTGCCTTAAGGGTTGATCTAGGATATGTTGAATTTTTTTAAGGTTGATACCTGAAGTGGGTAGAAACAATGGCTAATAGTCTTATTAAAATAATTACTTGGAATGTCAGAGGAGTAAGAGATGCCTTGAAAAGGTTACAAATACTCAAGCACTGCACCCTTTTAAATGCAGATATTATTCTACTTCAAGAAACTCACCTGACAGGTGCGGAATCATTATGTCTACGTAGACAGGGAATATCCCAGGTTTTTGCAGCAGGGATCTCATCTTCAAGCTGAGGGGTGGCCATTTTACTCAAAAGGAATGTCGCATTCTAGGTAGATATAGCAATCACTGATCCTTCTGGAAGATATGTGCTAATTAAGGGTATCTTAAACAACAATATGGTGGTCTTGGGTTCGATATATGGTCCGGTGGGAAGGGATCCAGACTTCCTGATGAACCTGGCTAACAAGATTGCAATGTTCCTACCCACCCCCTTGATTCTAGGGGGGATTGGAACATTCCCCCAACACAAGATCTGGACAGGACCTATAGGCCACTGAAGCCACTTTCATCCTCGCAGAATGCTTTGAAAGACTTAATAACTTTTGTTAGGGCTGGGTGACCCGTGGCACATCTTAAACCCCACGCATCAGTCATACACATTTTACTCAAATGTCCATCAGACCTGGTCCAGATTAGACTATTTTCTAATTAGTTGTTCCCTTATACCTGGCCTCTGCCAGACTGGTATAGAACCCATAGTGATATTGGACCACGCGGTAACCTGGTTGGCTCTCTCGCTAGATCCCCATACTCAGAGGGAAAAAATCTGGAGACTGAATACCCAGTTGTTAAAGGATGAGTCTTTGATCTCTCACATTAAAGAACTCATTACTACCTTTATGGGACATAATAGGGATTCAGTTCCGAGATGTGACCTCCTCTGGTGTCCCTTGAAGTGCTATCTTCAAGGAGAGTTTATCAAGGCTGCCTCTAGGAGGAAAAGGTTACGGGACTCCAAAGCTTTGTCTTTATTAACCCAGATTAAAGAGAAAGAAAACTCCCTATCCTCCTCTACTCCTTAGGGTACCTTAGAGGAGCTGTTAGCACCGCGTAATGAATACACAGAATTAATAAGAGAAAAAGCGAAATATGCCCTTGTTAAAACCAAAGCTAAATATGCAGACCAGGGCAAAAAAGCTGGGAAGCTGCTCACCTCACGACTGCGTCAGTTAGAAAGCTCCAGTCTAATCCCTTCTATACGGGCCTCCGGATGGCTCTATTAAAATGGAACCTTGAGAGATTGTTCAGGTCTTTGAAAACTTTTACAAGTTATTGTATGGGAAGTGCCTTTCCAATACAAATTCTCAGGATATAGAAACTTACTTAGAGTCTCTAAACCTTCCAGTGTTGGATGATTTATGTCAAGCCTCTTTAATTTCACCAATATCTACCACCGAAATAGAAATGGCCATCAGTAGTCTTACCTTGGACAAAGCACCAGGCCTGGACGGATTCCCATCAAATTTTTATAAAACATTTTCTAAAGAACTAGCTCCCCTTCTGCTTAATTTATATAGCTATATGTTCAAAGCTGACAAATTAGATCCAATCCTTATGGATGCTATGATTATTCTTTTACTCAAACCAGATAAGAACCACTTAGACTCAGCTAGCTATAGGCTGATTTCTTTCTTAAATTGTGACATTAAGATCTTAGCAAAAGTGCTCTCGCTCCAGATAAAAGCACAATGGACCCGACTTCTAAGCCTGGAATAGGTGAGGTTTGTAACAGGATGCTCCTCAGCTGACCACCTTAGGACACTCACACATATCTTTCAAGCGGCCCAATTTTCCCAGTCCCCAATGGCGTTAATTTCACTAGATGCCGAAAAGGCTTTCAACAGGGTGTACTGGGAATTCTTATGGTTAACCTTGCGGAAAATGGGCTATCCCCCTCAATTTATTGCAATGATACAGTCCCTTTATGCCTCCCCGTTGGCCAAGATTTATTACAATGTTTTTTTTTCTGCCAGATTCCCTTTATATACGGGCACTAGACTAGGCTGCCCCCTTTCACCCTTTGTGTTTAACCTCTATCTAGAACCCCTACTCCGGCATATTAAACAGTCTCCCAAATTAGGGGCATCCCTATTCATACTCAGGCCCTCAATCTCTTGGTTTATGCTGATGACATACTTCTCCATTTAGCTCACCTGGCATCTTCATTATAACACATGTTAGAGGCTGTTAACCAATACGGTAAGCTATCCAACTATAAACTAAATATCTCTAAAACTGAAATTTTCCCTCTGAACATTTACACTTTGAAATCGGAATTTAGACATCTAGGTATTAAATGGTCCTCCCAGACACTCAGGTATTTAGGTATCTATTTAGCTAGAGATCCTAATACTGTCCAGAAGCTTAATCTAGATGATCTGGTCGGTATTATCCAACAGGATCTTCTGAGATGGCAGAGTCTACCCCGTTCTTTATGGGCCCGGATAAGTATAATCGAGATGAATATTCTCCCCCATCTTTTTTACCCCTTGAACCTATTAAATCTATGGCTTCCGATCTCTTTTTTCAAACGTTTACATTCCATGATATCAAAATTTATTTGGTTAGCAACACCCCTGTCGTGCCTTTTATAAATTTAGTGTGACTAAAGCCCTGGGTGGACTTTGCCTCCCTAATTTCCTTTTGTATTACTGGGTGAGCCATTTAACTAAACTGGGGAAATGGCTGTCTCAGGAAGATATGGAGTATATTCCCAATTGGCTCCAGATTGAGAATGACCTCTTAAGGTCTAATAACATTAACCTCTCTATGGTTTGTTACCTAACAAAATCATCACTGCCAGAGAGGTTACAAGGCTCGGTAATTAGTATTCTCTAAGAGTTCTTTCACAATGCTGTTCATACCTTAAGATACCCCTTAAAGTTGACACGGGTCAATCAATCCTGCTAAATCCCAACATCAAAATTGGGGGGTCAAGCCCTTCACCTCAATGGCTCCCACAACTACGGGAGGCATGTGTGGAAGACTTATTTTATCAGGACAACCTTCTCTCCTCATCTGAAATCCTCTGCAAGTTTGACATCCCGAGGTTGATGATTTTTAAGGTGTACCAAAGAAGGTATATTATAAGTACCTTGTTTGGGGTTAAACCTCAACCATCGTTAGTCAGACCCTTAATGGCTCAAGTTAGTGAATGCTCCCTAAAGCCACACTCTGTTTCTACAGTATATACCCTTCTCCTGCTATCTACCTGTTCTGACCCTCTTCCTGGTTCTTCAGTCTGGGAGGCTCTACTTCCGGATGTGAACCTTGACTGGGCTTGGACCTGGAAAGACCTCTATATCTACCACTCTCAAGATGGACTTAGACTCACTCAATATCACATATTGAACAATATGTACTATACCCCCATGAGACTGGCTAAATTGGGCAGGATACCAGACACTACCTGCACTAGGTGTGACAGAGAAGAAGGAAACATGGTGCACATATTCTGGCACTGTGAAAAGGTATCCCCACTCCGGCAAGAAATCAGAACCAAACTGGACCCCTGGTTGGGGTTAGAAGACCTTTTCACAATTGAAGTTTGTCTCCTAGGGCAATACGAGGGTATCAATGTTAAGGAGCGTAGATATCACATGGCCCTAATAGCCATCATTGCTAAAAAAACTGGTCCTGAAACACTGGATGGATCAATTAACAATCTCTTATAGTGAATGGTTAAGGGATATACTGAATCTAATTTTTTTGGATCTGAATGACTGATGGCAGGTTTTCGAAATAACATGGCAAGTTTTGATAGGAAATGGGGGAAGTTATATGCATTATATTTGCAGTAAGTGTATGATAACTCAACTGTTCTGATATTTACCTAAGAAAAGTTGACGTCTCTTCTCCTCCTTCAATTAATAAAGTTGGCACACTCCAGGAGGGTGGGTGGAGGGGTGGAGGAGGAAAGGGGTTGGTGGGGTTTGAGGGGACTTAGTCAGTCGACCTATATATAGTTTAGGAGGTTATGACTACCGTTGTGTATGTGTACACATTACCGGGTTTATGTGTAACTGCCTTTTGGTAAAATTAATAAACCTTGAATTTTAGACAGTGGTCCATCAACCTCACCACATCTGTGCATAGACTGTACCTGTGACATGTTGTCTGTGCCCATGTGCAGATGTGGCGGGGGAGTGAGTGTGTTAGGTGTGCGGGCATGGTCTGGTTTTTGGTTGGGGGATGACCTGCACCCACGGCATTACTGTGGCAGAACAGGTCTGTCTGTTCTGTGGGTACGTGTCCACTGCATACAGGTGCCCATCTGCTAGTTGTAATGTCTGTGCTCATTCATCCGCTTTGTGGGCACGAGCGTCCACCTGACACACTCCACCCATGGTGTACTACATACTTGTTTTGTGCAGCCCCAGACACATGACCAATGCAGAACTACATGCACAGCACATGACACACATAGCATGTATGTCAGGCATGCAACACACCTCAGCGCCATGGATGGGTGTCAGTGGTGTTGCACAATGTTGACACATTGATCAGGATGGCAACACGCCATAGGCAGTCCATTGACACACTCGCAGGCACACACTAATGACCGTATGATCATGGAATCATTGAACTGTGATGGCAGAAATGGAATGCCAGGCACACCCAGTCTGTCCAGTCTGCCTAGTTCCGCTCTAGGACCTTGGTGAGCATTCCCCCCCGGGTTCTCTTCCCCATGTGCCTATCCCATGCACTCTTGAGACCCACCAACATACTTTCTGCCACTGCCTCCTCTGGAGGCCCATTTCACTTATCCACCACCCTTTCTGTGAGGATGTGTGTTGCCTTGCTGTTGATGGTGGTGGGATTCACCAGACACGTGTGTCCACAATCTGACACATTCAGGGTACACCTGTACACATAGTCACTGATTGGCAGGACACGTCCCAAATGCTGTCTGTCCAACACATGGCTGTGGGGATAACAACATGGTCAACAGCATGTCATGTGGCATGTGTGACTGCCATCACTACAGTAACAGGCATGAATGGTGTGATAGAATTGAATGTGAGGCATCACTTGGGTATGTGTCAGATGGGACAGCAATGCACACAAGATGGTGTTTACTGGTCATACCCATTCTGATTCTGCCATGAGCCTGACTCCATCATGAGTGTGATACTACCCAGATCACAATGGCGGTGGTATTCTGTGAACTGGGAGATGATGGGCAGACACAATCTTTGTGCCATTTGTATGATGAAGGGAGGACTGTAGTGCACTGTCAGAAATGTGTGGTCACAGCATAGTGATGGGCATGATGACTCTGGTGTTGTGCACTAGTCCAAGTCACCTCTATGCACATTTCCTGGATGGTTGCCCATTCCTACACATGTTGTGCATGATGCTACTACAAGGCTGAACTGTGATCCCCTACCATGCCCTCCCAACCCCTAGGACAATACTTGCCAGCCATTGCACATGGGTTATTCCGACGTGATTGCAGCATGTGTGGCACACAGTCATCAGGTATTGGCGCACAGTTGTGGCATATCCCTGCTGGGTTTGTGTCAACAGATATGTGCTACTCATTGTGGGTTATCACACTGTGTGTGGAGAGACAGTCTCCTGTGTTCCGCAGCATGTGTTTGTGTGTGAATGCTGATAGAGATCAGTTCCCACCATGTCTCCACTGCTGTGTTCTGTGGCCTTGTGTCCCATTCGACCTTGGAGTACCTCAGCCATGCATGTCAGTTTGCTATATCTGTGGATGCCATAGTTGGTGAGGCATGTGTGTTTGCCCACGTCTGGATGCTTTTTTGCTCCAGTTTTGGTTTTGTGTGGTATGATCACATGCAATCAGATATCATTCCTGAGCCACATATGGTTTGAGGAATCATGTAGTGTTACTGTACCAGACATTCCATTTACTCATGCAATGGTTGACCTGGGTAATCCGTGAGGTGGGCGCATGAGGAAAGGCGCCGTCTGTAACAGCGACTTCTTCCCGGTGCAATCCCTCACGGTGATGGGAGGGTAGGGCGACCGGATGAGGGGTGGGTGAACTGGGTGACAGGATGTGGATATGTGTACACACGCATGGGGGGGAGCGAGCATGGTGAACGTGGTCTGGGAGGGGGCAAAGGGGCTGTAGGGGGTGGCGCTGTGGTGGATGGCTAAGCTGCATTGTGGCATCAGGTTGGCTAGTGATTGAGGTGGGTGAGGTACCGTGTTCGGGTCTGGGCGTTGGTGCGATTTTATTGCGCCTGGCCCGAACCTTTATTTTTTTAATGCTTTCACCCCCCCCCCCAACATGCACCCCCTGGAATTGAGAATCCTAAGTGGGGGTGCGAGGGCTGAAGTTCCCCACCAGGGGGATGTAGGGGGGCAGCCCCCCTCCCACAGAAAGCATTAAAAAACTCTCCTGGCGCCATTGTCCCGTGCGATGGGGTTGTCAGAGTGCCGAAAATCTTTTCAGCACTCTGACTGTGTGATAACAGTGATTGTCTTTAGGCATGCGCCATTATCACATAGACCTGTTGACCTGGCATGCCACCATGGTGCTGCCGAAAGGTGAAGTAGGCAGCCTGGAGGATCCAGATGTCCAAGCAGACAGTCACAAATCCTGGGTGTTGCACGATGCAGGTGTGATCTTGTGCACTGTCATGCAGCTCTGCAATCTCCCTGCAACATACAGACTCAGGCGCAGTTGGCATTGGGGAACAGTCGTCATAGGTATACCTACAGAGAGGAATGCAAACATGGTATTGGTCACATGGCATGTGTTTGGAAATGCTTGATGTGTTCCTGAATGGCTCATATATGTGTGCACTGTATATGCAGGTTGGGAGTGGGCAACAGTGATGCAGGACATTACCATATCCCTGTCACCCCACAGGTATTGGGGTCCACTTGCATGTGTATGTGCATGACAGGTGTCATGTCTGGGCTGTGTGTTGCAACTTGTTGCAATGTTCATTAGCAGGCCATGTTAGCAAGGGGCTAACTACACAGGGCATGCACATGTCCTTCTGTGTGCATGTGTGCACATATAACTTGATTGATGTGCTGGTCACATGTCCATGCACTGTTGCATGGCCTGTGGCTTCATTCAGCCACCATAGGGGACTGTATTCATGTGTCAGTACTGGTACATAATGTTGGCTAGTGGCAGTGTATGCAGTGTATCCCCCCCCCCCACCAACATTGCTGTCGGCGGTGACTACACTGAAGCAGATATGTGCGTTAGGGGCAGCCCTTTGCAGGTAGCACTATGTTCTTCACAAGTGTTGGCTCAGCCATTGGGGTGGATGGGGGTGGACTGGAGGGGGGGACACATGGGTTACATTTCTGTATGCTCATGTGCTTCATTTCCTGCAGTATTGGCACTAGATTCCTGTGCTGTCATACATGATGGTCATGATGTTCCTGTCAAGGAAACATACAGTTGTACCTGTTGGTACTGACGACTGATGTCCTGTCTGTGATTGCACACTGTCAGGGGGTTGTGTGTTGGGACAGCAGCCGGGCAAGGTTCATGAGGTGTGGTGACACCACTGGCACATGTGTGCTCATGTAGTCACTGTAGAGTGTGTTGTGTATCACTCATAGGCGTGTGCGGGGGGGGGGCGCTACCCTGGCCCTGGCCCCCCTTGTTAAAATCATCCTCCAAGTAAAATATGATATGAATATATATGCCCCATAGCCCTCCTAGCTTTCTTGGGGATTCTGGCCCCCCTTTTTCACTGGCTCCGTGCACTCCTCTGATATCACTGTCTTGCATGGTGTGCCCTGTTTATCTGTTCACATCACTGGGGGTCATGGACAGGATGTTTGCAGTGCTGACGTCATCATCGGACACAGTGACAGATGTGCACCACATGTTATGTGGGGACAAGATGTCATACATCTGATAACACATCAATGCAACACTTGGGTAATGCATGTAAGGGGACAGTGAACTGGCCCAGGGATGGACACATGCTGCCGGCAGTTTTCAAGGCCCTGTTACCCAGTTATATGTTACATGGTGGACTTGGTTTATGGCATGGGGATGTCTCCATGGAGCCATGGTGAGGTATCTCCTAGAAGGACAGTGTGGTGTATGCTCATCCCCAATGTTGTGCTGGTGGATCTGTGGTGATCCTGCACTGTGCATTGCTCATGCACACGGCAACAATACATTGAGTACTTGGAGCTTGGATGCATCTGTATTCCTGTGTATGTACTCTGTTGGTGTGGATGTGATGCGGACTGTTTTGGCAGATGAGTGCTCAGCTGCCATCACATGTCATGTTGCCATGGTCGTCTGCATGTGTGCATTGGTGCATGGTCAGGGTGCACATGCTTACTGCGGTGTCTTCCACACTACACATGCCTTTCCCAGTGTGACTGTGCATGTAACATCACATGCTTTCCAGTCATTGTTGCCAATTCTGCCTTCGTCTTCCTGCTCATCAGGTACATGCACCGAGTTTGATTACTCAGCATACTCTTTTTTTTTTTACTTTCTATATCTTCTCCCCCTCTCCCCTCTAGCTCTGGTCTCCACAGGAGCACCTAGGAGTCATCCCTCTATGGTCCGCTCCACCTGGACAACCCTCCTTCACCCATGTAGCTGCAGTTTACCCCCCCAGGGCAGGGATGAGGTGGGCCCCAACACCCTGAACTTCTGGTGGCGTTGGTCAGTTGGGTGCCAGGAGGGCGGTCGCAAATCGAGGGCAAGCTCTGGTGTTCCGTCGCCTCCTGAGCTGAAGTGCATTTTTTCCATTTTGAGGAGTGGCTAGCGCCCTGATATCAAGGTGTTGCCACTGACGTCTGCCACTCCCCGCCCCTTCTATATGCTCCAGCACTTGCTGTGCCTCCGGCTTCCACCAGATACCAGCATAATTCACATTAAGCTGTCAAACCAATGAGTTGTTTAAGCATTTTTTAATAAGATAAATAAGTGGTACTTGATCCATCACAAAGTCTTACAAAAATTACTGCCTAACAGTTGGAAGTAAGATTTATATTGCATTGTAACAGAACTGCATATGCATTCCAGATCAGTTACAAAAACATTTTGTAATAAAAGTTGCTCTTGAGCTGGTAAGTATTGAAAAACAACACAATGTGATTTGCTAGTGTATAGCTAACTTTATAATACAATGCAAAACCAACTCATTGACCTGACAGTTTAATGCAGTGTGCACTATACGAGAAACATGAGTAAGTGTGTAGTTGGTTAGGCCAGTAGGTAGGAAGCTATGAGTGGAGATAGTTAAAGGTCTAGCTGAATGCCTGAAATTAAATATTAACTTTTAAAAGTAGCCATCTGTTAGTTTTTATATCTGGAATACTTTTCCTTTTTCCAATTAGGAGATTATCTACCTGATAGCATTACCTGTGATCGGTGTGAAGACTGACATAATTGGTTCTTTTCCCAATTATACCTCATCAGCATTTTGTTCTTACAAATTGTGACATCATGGCTGACCAAGAAGTCACTCACCTGCTGTCAGACTGGTCACTTGTGATGTCACTGTGAGTGAGATCACAATGCTGATGAGGTACAGTATGAAGAGAAATCGAACTAGCAGAAGAAGTATGAATAATAGTATGCTAATATTGACCAGAGGTGAGGTAAATAATGAGAAATAGTAACCCTGAGGGATGGACTTTTGCCTGACAATAGTTATATTGCCTGAAGTCAAAGGCAAAGGGAAATATGACTACTGAAAAGCAGTAATTCATCATGAGGGGTCTATATTGAGGGGATGTAGCTCAGTGGTAGAGCACATGCTTTGCATGTGTGAGGCCCCAGGTTCAATCCCCAGCATCTCCGTATCTCTAGGGGGAGGGTGAAGCTAAGGAAGTCCAATACAAAGGGAACATCTTGGACTGGGGACAGAGAAACCCAAGGGGTTGGGAAGGGGACAGCAAAGTCGGTGCCCAGTATGGGTGCTGACTATCAAGCAGACACAAAAGATCATTAGGCCTATTCTGCTGGCATTTTAGTATGTTAGTATATTTTCCACCTATATCACAACACAACATTGGTCAATATCTGCTTTATTAAACCTTGATTGCATTATGAGAATTACGATGGGCAAGTATTGAAAATACTGTTGGCCAGTTATAATGCTCTATTGCCCAGTTCTAATGAATTATTCCCTGACTCTGATACACTATTGCTTGGTTCTTTGTTTTGAACTGGGCCATAGTTCACAAAACCTTGTAAGTCATGTGAGTGGCTCTGGTCCAATCAAAGACCAATATTTTTTTCAGGTTTATTAAAACTAGATATGACAGCCATCACGTAAAGTACTGTTTTAGCTTCATATAATAATCAATACATTCAGGTAAAACCTTCTAAACAGCAAATGGGAAATAAAAATATTTTTCAGAAATAAAGTATAACAAAACACAAGCATTAAATATAAATAACATTTTATACTATTTTTGCTACTACTCACTCTTTAAATTGCTGAATAAGCTGAAATTGGTGGTCGGATTGGGGACAGGTACAATGGTGACAAAGGTTTTTGTACATCAAGCCTTTGAAGTGCAATATACTACTAGTGTCTTTGATGCTGTTTTGGATGCAAGTCCAGCTGGTTGGGTGAAGCAAAGTCAAATACCTTCTCACCAACAGTTTTACACATCCTTGGAACCTGAAATAGATTCTTTAATTGTGAACATACAAGGCAATGTGGTTGGGAAAATCTGGTAAGGAGGTTTTTTTTTTTTAGGTAGGATGAGTAAAGATCGATACACATGAAATATTCAAGGGCTATATGTAACAAAACAAAGTACATTCCCAGATGTTGCCACATAACCCATTACCATTGTCTAAATTCCAAAAAATTGGATTTTGTTAGCTGTACTGCACAAACTAGATAAAAATCACATTAGCAATAAATTTTGAGACAGCGTACCTTGACATTTAAATACTATAAATCCCCAACATCTTGGCCTAAAGAGTCTCCCATCAGAAATATTTCTGTCTTTACAATAAAAGTGATTGTTTTTTAATGATACATAGATTTTGATGAAGTATGCTATGACATTTTTAAAAAATCCAGATGTTTTTGACTAACGAGCCCTCACTCAGCATGATCAGAGGCTATTCAATAAAAGGGCTTATTTTAGAGATACTTTAAAATACCTAATCATAAGCACAGGCAATCTATTGCCAGCAACTTTAGTTTTTTGCCTAATAGGTGTTCAGTAGCAGTGCATAATATGTGCTTATGGGGCTTATGTAAGGTTGCATGGTCACTACATATAATAAAAAGTACCATAGCTGGAGATGGAAGACATGGAGGTGTTCCTAGTATAAGAACTGTTTTCCTCTACACATACAGATTAAAAGAATTAAAAGGGGGGGGGGGGGGGGGGGACAAAATCATGACACATATATGAAACACCAACATGGAACATAAAGGTAAAGGAGAACTTGTATAATGTATAAACACAGAAACATAGACTTTGACGGCAGATAAGGACTACTTGGCCCACCTAGTCTGCCCATTTCCATACCTACAGGATAAGCTGCAGATCCTAGTTAACCAACAGTCTATTTCTTCTTACAAGTATTGCCTTATGTCTGTCCCATGTATTCATGAATTCTCCCAGAGTTTTAGACCCCACAACCTCCTCAGAAAGGCTGTTCCATGCGTCCACCACCGTCTCTGTGAAAAAAATACTTCCTCACATTGTCCCTGAACCGCACCCCCTCTGTCTTTAAACTGTGTCCCCTTGTTCTTGCACAACTCTTTTTCTGAAAGCTGTTACCCGCTTGGACTTTGTTGATTCCACTGATGTACTTAACAGTTTATATCATATCCCCTCTCTCCCTTCTTTCCTCAAGGGTATACATATTAAGCTCCTTCAGTCTCTCCTCGTTTGGCTTCTCTTGCAGACCCTGCACCATTATAGTTGTCCTCCTCTGGACTGCCTCTATCCTGTCTATGTCCTTGTGGAGATGGGTTCTCCAGAACTGCATGCAGTACTTCAGAGGGGGTCTCACCAACTGTCTGTACAGAGGGATAACAACTTCATGTTTTCTACTGGTGATGCCTCTCCCTACACATCCCAGTATACCCCCAGCCCTCCTTACTGCCTTCTCACATTGCTTGCTAACCTAAAGGTCATCTGATATGATTACCCCCAGGTCCCTTTCCATTTTTGTTGTTGTTACTACCCCTCCCTCCCCATTATGTAATCTTCCCCTTGGTTTTTGTTTCCCAGGTGCTTTATTTTGCATTTCTTTGCATTGAATCCAAGCTGCCATACTTCTGACCATTCCTCCAACCTTGCCAAGTCCCTTCTCATCCTTTCTACGCCTCCTTGTGTATCAACCCTGTTGCAGATCTTTGTGTCATCTGCAAAGAGGCATACTTTTCCTTTCAGTCCCTCTGCATTGTCACTAATAAAGACATTATGAAAGGACTGGATCCAGTACTGAACCTTGCGGTACCCCACTAGTAACCCCTCTTTCTTCAGAATGGACTCCATTTATAATTACCTTCTGTGTCCTGTTGTCCAGCCAACGTTTTAACCAGGCTACCACCCTGGGACCCACTCCCAGGCTGGTTAATTTGACAATTAATCATTTATGTGGGACTGTGTCAGATGCCTTGCTAAAGTCTAGGTAGGCCATGTCCACAGCCCCTCCCTGGTCTACTACCTTGGTCACCCAGTCAAAGAAATCAATTAGATTCTCTGATATGACCTTCCCGCTGTGAACCCATGCTGCCTTGGGTCCCAGCCCCACTGGCCTCTAGGTACTCAATAATTCTTTCCTTCAGAAGTGATTCCATCACTTTCCCTACCACAGAGGTCAAACTGATGGGTCTGTAGTTTTCTGCCTCTGTCTTGGTCTCACTTTTGTGAAGGGGAATCACATCTGCCTTCCTCCAGTCCTCAGGTACCACACCATCCTCCCATGATTTGTTAAAAAGGGTAGTCAGTGGTTTCACTAGTTATCCCCTTAATTATTTTAGAATTCTGGGGTGAATTCCATCAGGCCCCATTGCTTTATCCACCTTCAGTTTTAGGAGTTCTTTCAGAACCCTTTCTTCTGTGAAAAGACTGGGATCGACCCCCCCATCAATTGGGCTTCTGTTAATTGGATTAGGCACCTCCCCCTCCTCCTCTTTTGTGAATACTGAACAGAAATATTCGTTCAGTATCCCTGCTTTTTCACTGTTCCTTTCTGCCCACCCACCATCCATTCTATTCAGCCTCACTATCCCTCCCTTTGTCTTTCTATGCTCCCTGATGTACCTATAAAGGTTTTATCCCCCTTCTTAACCGAGTTGGCTATCTTTTCCTCAGTTTATGCCTTTGCCATTCTGACTTCCGTCCCTGCTTCCTTCTGCCTTAACTGGTACAACTGTCTGTCCTGCTCCTTCTGTGTCTCCTTATACTTCCTGAATGCTATCTTTTTCTCCCTGTCTTTCCTCCTCCACCTCTTTTGAGAACCATAGTGGTTTTTTCTTTCATTTTGATTTGTTTATTTGTTTCACACAAAGGCTTGTTGTCTCTGTGATAGCAGTTTTGTTGTTTCCCCATTGTTCCTTCTAGCCTGTTTGCTAGTGCTTTTCTAAGGCACTCTTCCCATCTTGCCAAAGTCAGCCCTCCTGAAGTCCAGTACCCTCACTTTTGTATGACTTGATTCTGTAGCTGAGTTTATCTTAAACCACACTGTTTGATGGTCACTCGTTCCCAGATGGCTACTCACTTCTGGATCTGAGATCTTCTCACTGTCCCCATTGGAGAGTATGAGGTCTAAAATTTCTTCCTCACGAGTGGGTTCCGAAACTAGCTGTCTGAGATATGCCACCTGTAGGGCATCGAGAATGGCACTGCTCTTAGAGGTGGCTGCAGCAAGTGTGCTCCAGTTAACATCTGGCATATTCAGGTCTCCCATCAACAGTATCTCCCCTTTCTCTGCCATCCTAAGAATGCCTTCTATCATATCCTTGTCCATTCACTCCCCCTGACCTGGGGGTCTGTATACAACCACTGTGTGGATTGTGGTGCCACTTCCAGTCTCCAAGGTGACCCAGAGTGCCTCCTCTCATCCCCGTTTATTCTTTTGTTCAGTTGCTTTTATCCCTTCCTTTACATAGAGAGCTACTCCTCCCCCTCTTCTCCCCTCCCTGTCTCTCCTGTAGGTTACATACCCTGGTATGTTAACATCCCAGTCATGGTTCTCTGTGTACCATGTTTCTGTGACTGCTACGATATCCAGACATCCCTCTGCCATCAAGGCCACCAGTTCAGGGAGCTTGTTGCCCAGACTATGGGCATTGGCACTCATTACTCTCCATTTCCTGATGGCCTTACTCCTTTTTGCCCCATCCCTGTCCTTATTGCCTTTGTCACTTTCTCCAGTTACCTCTGTTCTTCTCCCTATCATCATCTCTATCTTGGTGTTTACCTCACTTACTACCCTGACTTTTGGGGGGGCTAGGATTTCTCTGTTCCTTTCCAGTGCCTTCCCCCTTGGCTAGTTTAAATGCTTGCCAATGAAGCATTTAAACCTATCACCTAGGATCCTGGTTCCCCTCCTGGATAGATGCAGCCCATCATGCCAGTATAGGCCTGCATCACTCCAGGTGGACCCCCAGTCCCCAGTGAAGCCAAATCCCTGAGCTCTGCACCAGTGTTTCAACCACTGATTGAATCCCATGGTGTGGAGCACCCTAGCCTCACCTACGCCACAGACAGACAGCATCTCTGAGAACCGTGCATGCTACTTGTCTAAGGCCCCTCTCCTACTCCACAAACTCTTCCTGCAATGCTCTGATCCCTTTCTTAGCCAGGTCATTTGTCCCTAGGTGGACAATGACATCCAGCTCCCTTCCCTGTGCAGCTGCTCTGGCGATCTTAAGGATATGTCCCTGTCCCTCCAAGCCATGGCACCAGGCAGGCACCTTACCTCTCTGTCCCTTTCCTCCCCCAGTTCTACCTTCCTAACAATGGAGTCTCCCACCAGGAGTTGTTCCCTTTCCCTGTGGGGTCTCATGTCACCCTCCTGTGGGTCTCCCTTGTGGAAACAACCAAGTTACAAGAAAGGTCAACCATACAAAGATGCAACACATCTAAAATAGGAAAAGCTACAAGTTAGACGAAAAGGTCATTTGTATAGATGTGTGCTCTGTTTTTTTCAATTATCTTTTTATTCCCTAACTGATTGCCTCTAGCTCTTACTTCTGCTGCTCCCCAGCACTGCCTGACTGAATCTCATGTGTTTTTCCTACAGTACAGATCTCAGACTACCCCTGCTTGAACCACCCCATGGAAAAGATCCTCCACTGTAAGTGCCAGGGTTGTGGAAAGGCCACAGGCTTGCTTCAGTTTAATGATATAGAGGTAAGGAAATGGGGAGAGATATACTGTGTTACTTGGGTTGTGCAAGACAAAAGTAGGCTGGGTGTCCAAAGTGAGCAAATTATTCCCTGTTTAAGTTTAATAGCAAGTGATTATCCAACTCTGCCTTAAAACTGGTAAATGTTGTTGAGTCTACCAACTTTTGGGGTAATTTATTCCAGGGTCTGACTGCTCATATAGTGAAACAGTTGTCCCTTTTTATGTTGATTGTGCGCATGCGCAAGAAACATGTTGCGGCAGGTTTCTCCAGAAGCAGGTTGTGGAGGTGTGGCACTGTTGTGCCCAATGCCCCCACAGCCTGCAAAGGCTTGTCCCCCATCCCCCAATGCCGTGGCATGCTGCTGCTGATACTAGGTCAGCCAGCGTGCCACAACTTTCTCAAAAAATCAGCCGCTGCAATCAGGGGCCGCCTTGTCATTGCAGTGTCAGCCATCCGCTGCAATGAGGGAGCGACCCATCATTGCAGGGCGGGATGTAGGGTCTCTGATATTGTTTGTGAACATGGCAGTGGCTTGTCGCCATATTCACAAACAATATCTAACCCCCCCATGTTATTTGCCAATCGGGGAGCCCACTCCCCATCGGCATAATGTGACATTCCCCCCATTTAATTGTGTGCCGACAGGTCACCCAATCCCCGTCGGCAGAAAGGAATTCCTCCCCCCTCCTTTTGTTGTTTGCAGATGGGGGTGCCCAATCCCCATCGGCAGAAAGGAATTCCCTCCCCTTTTGTTTTTTGCTGAAGGGGTGCCCAATCCCCGTCGGCATAAACAATTCCACCCTCTTTTGTTGTTTGCCGATGGGGTGCCCAATCCCCCGTCAGCTACAGCTGTCCTCCCAGACTCTGGTGGCATGCTGGGAGCCCATCCCAGTGTGCCACATGCCCCTGTGATGTTGACAGTGGTCCTGCGATGTTTTCTTGCATTTCCTGTACCTGAAAGAATGGAAACGGTCCCTCGTAGTCTCCCCGCCCCCTCCCACAACCCACACCCACCCACTGCGCACCCAGCCTCCCCACACACCCCCTCTCACTCCATACTTACATCTGGAGCTCGGCGCAACAATCTTCGCTGGACCGGGAACACGTCTGCACTCTTCAAAGCCGACCGCGAACTGAGGAAATGCCGGTAAGCTGTATAATGTAATGAATAGAGTTTTTTCAACTTTAGTGCATATCTTAGGCATTTTGGGGAATTTATTCACCAAATTTTCAACATAGGGTTTTGGGACTCCTCCTCATGAATTCTTGAACTGCCATGATGCTTAATTGCCCAAAGGTGGTTTTGTGGTCACTGGCATGGAATCACTCCTTCAAATATTAATGAAATGACAGTGCCAATGTTCATGGAGTTGGGCTCAAAAAGCCTATGTTGCAAATTTGTTGGGAAAATCAAAAATCGATTGTTTTACTTAACGCGGTATTGCGCAGTTGCTATGCACGCCGTAACTGTGGAATTTGCAATATTTTCACGCCAGATTTTCAACATTGGCATTTTGTCACAACTCCTTGTGATCTGTACAGCTGTCATTGTTCACATCCTGGCTGAAATGTGTTCTCGCACTTCCCGCACAGAATAGTGCGGTCGCTGAGGGAAATCAGTGTTCGGGACATATTAAAAAAATGACAATGATACTGTTCATGAGCAGAGGTCCTAAAATGCCTATGTTGAAAATTTGGTAATGATACTCCATAAAATGACTTGGCACCCATGCTCATAACTTCGCGAATTTATAATATTTTCACTCCAGATTTTCAACATTGCCATTTTCCCAGACCTACTTATGAACAGTACAGCTGTCATTTTTACAATCCTGGCCTAAATGTGTTTTCACACTTCCGGAACAGAATAGAGCAGTCGCTGTGGGAAATCACTGTTCGGAACAGATTAAGAAAATGACAATGATACTGTTCATGAGCAGAGGTCTTAAAATGCCTATGTTGAAAATTTGGTGATGATAGCCCATCAATTGACACTGTTGCAAGTGTGCGTTGCACACTTTCCATGCACCCTTGCAACTTCGCAGATTTGTAATATTGTCACACCAGAGTTTCAACAGTGGCATTTTTTCACACCTTCTCATAAGCAGTACAGCTGTCATTTTTCACATCCTGACCGAAATGTGTTTCCACAGTTCCGGCGCAGAATAACGTGGTCACTTTGGGAAACCAGTGTTCAGGGCAGATTAAGAAAATGACAGTGGCACTGTTCATGAAAAGAGGTCTTAAAATCCCTATGTTGAAAATTTGGTGATGTAACTCCATAACATGACTGTGTTACAAGCGTGCGTTGAACTGTTTCCACGCATTCTTGTAACTTCGCAAATTTGTAATATTGTCACGCCACATTTTCAACAGTGGCATTTTTTTCACACATACTTATGAACACTGCAGCTGTCATTTTTCACATCCTGGCTGAAATATGTTTTTACACTCCTGCCGGAGAATAGCGCAGTTACTCTGGGAAATCAGTGCTTGGGACAGATTAAGATCGAAGAGTGAGAGGGGCGAGTGACTGAGCTCAACTGAGCTCTGTCGGAACTGCTGTGGATTTATTTGTGGATAGACAAAGGCCCCAGCACAAGAGCCCAGTATGAAAGGTTAGCCTGCAGCAGTGGGAGAAACAGTACGAGCGAGTGAGACAAGAGGACTTAGTGAGCTCAACGGAGCTCTATCAGGACTGCTACAGATTTCTTTGTGGGCAGAAAAAGGTGCCAATGCAGGCAGGAGCACCGTACAAAAGGGCAGCTTGCAGCGCCAGGACAAACAGAATGAGCACATGAGAGAGAGGGAGACTGAGCGACCTCAACGGAGCTCTGTCAGGACAGCTGCAGATTTCTTTGTGGACAGACAAAGGTGCCAATGCAGCCAGGAGCCCCATACAAAAGCGCAGTCTGCAGCGCCAAGAGAAATAGAACAAGCAAGTGACAGAGTGGTAGTGAGCGAGCTCAACGGAGCTCTGTTGTGACTGCTGTGGATTTCTTTGTGGGCAGAAAATGCGGCAACACAGGCAGGAGCCCAGTACAAAAGGCCAGCTTGCAGCGCCGGCAGAAACAGAATGCGTGACTGACAGAGGGGTGAGCAGGCTCAATGGAGCTGTGTTGGGACTCCTTAGATTTCTTTCTGGCCAGAAAAAGCCGCCAATGCAGGCAGGAGCCCAGTACAAAAGGGCAGCCTGCAGTGCCAGGAGACACAGAACAAGCGAGTGAAGGAGGGGGAGTCAGTGAGCTCAACGGAGCTCTGTTGGGACTGCTGCAGATTTGTTTGTGGGCAGAAAAAGGCAGTAATGCACGCAAGGGCACAGTACAAAAGGGCACCCTGCAGTGGCAGGACAACCAGACTGAGTGAGTGAGCGAGCTCAGCAGAGCTGTATTGTAACTGCTGCAAGCTTCTTTGTGGGCATAAGAAGGCAGCAACGCAGGCAGGAGCCCAGTAGAAAAGGGCAGCCTGCAGCACCGGCAGAACAGAATGAGCGAGTGAGAGAAGGGGAGTGAGCGAGCTCAATGGAGCTTTGTCGGGACTGCAATAACATGACTGTGTTACCAGCGTGCACTGAACTGTTTCCATGCACCCTTGTAACTTCGCAAATTTGTAATACTGTCATGCCACATTTTCAACAGTGGCATTTTTCCACAACTCCTTATGAACACTATAGCTGTCATTTTTCACATCCTGGCTACAGTATGTTTTTGCACTCCTGCCAGACAATAGCATGGTCACTCTGGGAAATCAGTGTTTGGGACAGATTAAGATCGACTGAGTGAGATGGGGGAGTGACTGAGCTCAACTGAGCTCTGTCAGGACTGCTGCGGATGTGTTTGTGGGCAGACAAAGGTCCCAACACAAGAGCCCAGTACAAAAGGGCAGCCTGCAGCACTGGGAGAAACAGAACGAGAGAGCGAGTGAGGGAGGGGAAGTGAGCAAACTCACCGAAGTGCTGTCAGAACTGCTGCAGATTTCTTTGTGGCAGAAAAAGGCATCAATACAGGCAGGGGCCCAGTACAACAGGCCAGCCTGCAGCAGTGGGAGAAACAGTATGAGCGAGCGAGACAAGGGGACTTGGTCTGCTAAACGGAGCTCTATCAGGACTGCTGGGATTTCTTTGTGAGCAGAAAAAGGTGCCAATGCAGGCAGGAGCTCCGTACAAAAGGGCAGCTTGCAGCGCCAGGACAAACAGAATGAGCGAGTGAGAGAAGGGGAGTGAGTGAGCTCAACGGAGCTTTGTCGGGACTGCTGCACATTTCTTTGTGGGCAGAAAAAGGTGCCAACAGAGGCAGGAGCCTAGTACAAAAGGGCAGCCTGCAGTGCCAGGAGAACCAGAATGAGTGAGTGAGACAGGCGGAGTGAGCAACCTCAACGGAGCTCTGTCAGGACAGCTGTGGATTTCTTTGTGGGTAGAAAAAGCCATCAACACAGGCAGGAGCCCAGTACAAAAGGGCAGCCTGCAGCACCAGGAGAAACAGAATGAGCGAGTCAGAGAGGGGGAGTGAGCCACCTCAATGGAGCTCTGTCGGGACAGCTGCGTATTTCTTCTTCAGCAGAACAAGGTGCCAACGCAGGCAGCAGCCCACTACAAAAGAGCAGCCTGCAGCACCGGGACAAACAGACTGAGCCAGTGACAGAGGGCCACTGAGCGAGCTCAACAGACCAACGCAATCAACATTCGGCATTGACAAATGCTTGTTTTGTGTTTACTTTAAGGATTAAGAGTTGTTTATCATGGGACCTTAGGTTGACCATTCTGACACTGAACTCAAAACCACACTGGGATTAGTTCAGGATTGTTTAGGATTTTAAACAACAGGACTAAATCCCCCCTTTTCCTTCTTTCCTTCAGACTGAACAGTCCTGTTGCAGTTAATCTTTCCATATACGTCATGTTGCTCAACCTTGGTATTGACTTGGTTGCCCTTCTCCGAACCCTTTCCACCACTTTGATATCACCTCACAGATATGAGTTCCAAAAAGGGGACCCATAGTTCAAGTAAGGTTGTATATATGTTCAGTATAAGGGTAAGATACAGTGTTCACTTCTAGGAACAAATTATCGCTGTACAGTTTTTAGCAACCAGCTGAATGTTTCTGTTATTTTGCTGCAGTGATCTGAAGCTGACACTCTATTATTAATTATAATACCCAGCTCACATTCTTTATCCACTGCCTGTACTGGTTTGTTACTTAATGTGTAAGGGTACAATTGGATTATTCATACTGAAGTGGAGAACCATACACTTGTCATAGTTAAATGTAATTTTATTTTTTTAGGCCCATGTTTCTATAGTTTTCAGATGGATGACGGATTGGTATTTTGTAATAGTGTCCACCTCACCACACAGTTTGGTGTCATTTGAAAATTTGGATATGGTATTTTTAACGTTATTGTTCATATTGCTTAGAAATAAGCCAAACAAGATGCTGGGGCAGTTGCATAGAGTATGAGTAACATCACATGCCAATCAGAATTTTTTTTTATTGTGACTGCATCACTCCCAGCTGTCTCTGTCACACTGCCAGCAGATTCAAGAAGGAATTGCCTGTGATGGAGGCAGAATGCTGCTTGATGCTGCCTGATCACCCATGATGCCCCATGCTGGCCCTCTTCCATTATAGGAGTTGCAACTGGGTTGTTGTTGGTAGCCTTGAGTACATGGCCATCATCTGGCATTATGTTTACAAGACTCAGAGTGGTTAGGGCCCATTTTCAAGAAAAATGACAAAGGGAGGCTAACACTTGTGACTGACATGATGATGCATATTGATGGTCTAGCTCAAAGAGTGTCAGCTTGTGACCCATCAAGAGTTCAGAAGTCAAATTTCACTTGGAACTGGAAGATGTCAGCTGCCCACTGGACAAGGGGACCCTGTGCCAAAATCTCACTCTCTGTATGTGCTCCTTAAAGTTCTATTAGTGGGACAAGGTATTGTTGGTCTTAGTCTGAGACTGGAGAGGTATTGTCTTATTGTAGTCT
The DNA here is from genome assembly GCA_016271365.2 of Neoceratodus forsteri. Lineage (NCBI taxonomy): Eukaryota > Metazoa > Chordata > Ceratodontiformes > Ceratodontidae > Neoceratodus > Neoceratodus forsteri. The sequence goes on along the minus strand of CM028132.1, from coordinate 1,087,537,682 downwards.
ATCTATTTAAACTGTTTTTATTTTGCATCCCCTAGTGTGGTCAATCCCTTTTAAATTTCATTTTATACTCTGTGATTTGAGTGTAAATATTAAATATTTATATAATTAGTATTCTCTGTGGCTCACAGTGGGTTCAGGTTTATTTTTATACATTGCTAAACAAGTTTTGCCATATTTAAATACTCATACAGAAATGTATATAAATATAGCCAGTCCAGTGGTGCTGAGGACTGAGTTGCTGGATGCCACATCTCACGCTATGCTGGCGACCTGTGCTGGGGAGTGAGCTCAGGTTGCTAGGGGTTGGCAGGGGAGGGAGTGGATTGAGCATCCGACAGACTGCTCGCCTCTCCCTGGGAAGGAGAGAAGGTTGTCCCAATCCTTGGCTGCCTCCTTGTGGAAGTTGGGGGGCAGCACTGGAGTTAGGGAGGTACAGAGCGTGGCAACATGATGCGTGCGCAACTCCATATGTGCACATTCATAGCCGCGAGGGTGGAGGAAAGAAAAATACAGATTTATAAATACAGCAATTACATTTTGCACTTTCACATATTACTTTTTTGCTGTTTCAATCATATAGACTGTTTTTCTGTTCAATGTGCAACTGTCAGCAAGCCAAATATATCTACATCTTTACCAGATGCCAACAGTTTACATAATAACACATCATCCAATCTGATTTCTTTACCCAGACATAGAGGATAAAACTGATGTTTTCTTGACACCTCATGGGTTGTACAATGCAGTACATGTTTCAAAGATGGAAGAGTGACAATTGCACATGAACATTCAAATGGGCATTTGATAAAAAGACTGTGTTAGGTCTCTGGGGTGGCTTGAAAATATGATCTTGATAGGGAAGCTCCATTTTCCCATTTTGTACAGAAAGGTAAGTATTTCTCTCTTCCCCAATCTTTCTTAAATAATCCATTTGTTTAGTAAACTAGACTCATTAATCATTGCTGTACAGTATCTAATTGTTTCTCAGTGCCTCCATTCTACCAGTAACCATTGTTTTACTATGATTCCAGCCTGTAATTTGACACTGTCTCACTGTTTCCCCAGGATTTAATCCTAGCCTCCCAAGATTATACCATAGGTCCTTTAACCAACTGTATTGTGGACAGTCATTAAAATCCAAGCCCAGCTCTTCTCTAATTATTGCTTTTGGTATTCTACAGTCTTGCAAGTGAAGTATTCTACAGAAGTAAGAAAAAGCCCTTTTTAAGCTTAATAACCGCAATGACCAAATCCCAGTTTCACAACTCAGGTGAACCTGAGGAATAAACTACAGAAGGCTTAGGGCTTGATTTCCAAAGCCCTCAGAATGATGCAAGGAGCTTGCATCAATCAGAATTGATGCCAGTGGCTCCTTGCATCACAATTTGTGCCAATCCTGATTTTCAATCGGGTGCTGTGACCCACCTAGGATCCCTTGCCCTGAAGTGTTCCTGTTCCACCGTTGCGCCCAACATGGTGGTGTGTCTGGTTGTAAGGGGGTGTGTGCTACAGTGGGGCTGCAACATCCCATAATTGGGAAGTCTGCAAACCCTGTCATGAACGCAAAAAGGGGCACCACTTAAACATACATAGATGGTGTCGGCAGATAACGGCCTCAAGGCCCACCCAGTCTGCCCTATATTCTTCTTTATGCTAATATGACACTGTAGAGCCTACTCTGCCTCAAGTTCCTCTCCCCTCCCCCCTTTTACTTCCAAGATCCCTATGTGACTATCCCATGCTTTCTTGAATCCTGTAACTGTTTCTGACTCTAGCACCTCTGGCAGTAGGCTGTTCCACTCATCTACCACTCTTTCAGTGAAGAAGTGCTTCCCCACATTTCCCCTGAATCTTCCCCCATCTAATTTCATATTGTGACCTCTCATCCTTGAGCATCTTTTCCTCTGAAAAATCATGCCCTCCTGTACTTTGTTTTTCCTCATGAGGTATTTGTATGTTTCTATCATGCCCCCCATCGTCCAGGGAGTACATGTTCAATTCCCTATGACTTTCCTCATAGGTCTTCAGATGCATTCCCTGTACCATTTTGGTTGCCCTCCTCTGAACCACTTCACCCTAGCTATGCTCATTTGAAGATAGGGCTTCCAGAACTGGACACAGTATTCAACGTGTGGTCTCACCAATTGTCTGTACAAGGGTATTATTATCTTTAGGCAAAAATGTAGTACAGTTTCTGCACTAGCCCTAGTAACAAATGACTGGCTCACTACCCTCGAAAATAAACTTTCTACAGGAGCCAACTTCTTAGATTTAAGTAAAGCCTTTTACACGGTCTACTATTAATCAAACTTAAAGAACATGACTTGAATAGCCCTTCAGTAAGCTGCTTTTCTAGCTACCTTACTGGCAAACTACAATGTATCAAAGCTGACTGGCTCCTATTCTCCCCACTTCCGCTTACAAGAGAGGTTTCCCAAGGCTCCATCCTGGGGCCATTATTATTCACTGTTTACATTAATTTACTAATGCAACAACATTCTAAATTCTAAACTCCACTTCTTTGCAGATGATACTGTGCTGTATACTTCTAAACCCTCCTTATCTGATGCTAGCACTGAGTTGCAGGCTAATTTCGACAGATTACAATGCAACCTCCTCAATTCCAAACTACTGCTAAACTGCAAGAAAACTAATGTACTTTGTCCCATCACAGCCATTAGCACCCCTATGCCAGGAAGCCTCACCAGCTCCTGTTACAACCCTCCTAGAAAACTCACTGTCAAAAAATGTAAGTATCTCAGAATCTGGTTAGATGGTAAGCTGTAATTTGCTGTGCACATTAAATCCCTCACCAAAAAACTAAACATAAGATTGGGATTTTTCTATAGGAATAAATCCCTTTTCCCCGCAGACATCAAAAAAAGGCTAATACAAGCCACCTTTCTTGCCCTGTTGGATTACGTGGACATTATTTACAACATAGCACAGCAGCCAACCTACACAGACTAGACATAATGTATCACTGTGCCTTGCATTTTATAACCAATGCACCTTTTAGAACACATCACTGTGCATTTTACTCAGCAGTGGGTTGGTCATCCCTTGCCACAAGAAGACTGCTTCACACTGGCACCTAGGCCCTCTCAGTTCTACTGAACAAACTCCCACCATATATTACTTCCCTTTATCACCAATCGCGCAGCCACTATGCCCTCAGGAAAAATGACTACATCCTTCTAGACGTCCCCAAATCCCACACTCTCTATGGTAGAGCAGCAATCAGTCACACCATCCCGACCACCTGGAATAAAATACAGGCCTCCCTCAAGCTCTCTGGACTAGTCTCCCTAAACGTTTTAAAATCCTTGTTCAATAAGGCACTAATGGAAACTTGCTAGTGCACTTAGATCTCTGGACTAGTCTCCCTAAACTTTTTAAAATCCTTGTTCAATAAAACAGTTGTGGAAACTTACCATTGCCGCAATGTAGCGAGTGCTCCTAGCCAGAGCAAAGTTAGTACAATATGCACTTGTCTCCAGTTAACCATCCTTTCTTCCTTCCCCCAATATTTGTTTGATTATCAAAATGTATAGTCGTAGTCTGCATTGCTCGCTTAACACAAATGTGTGATTGCTTCCTCAAAATCACTTGTATTGTATGCTACTGAATTGTTGTTCCTGTATGTATCCATATTGTATACCAATTATTGTATCTGTATTGTATGCCAATACTGTGTATTGTACACTGTTGTCTAGTGTTGTTCTAACAGGACGTCCTTGTAAATGAGCATGCTTAATAGAGTTTTCCTGCCAATAAACTTGAAGTTTGAACATGAACCTCCTTCCTTCTACTGCTGTTGCCCCAGCTCATGCATCCCAACATCTGGCTAGCCTTCCCCATTGCCTTGTCACACTGTTTTGCCACCTTTAGGTCGTCTGTAATGATCAACCCCAGATCCCTGTCCTGATCTGTGTCTGTCAGTGCCCCCCCAAGTTTGTATGTTGCCCTCTGGTTTTTGTGCCCCATATGCATTATTTTGCACTTTTTTGTGTTGAAAACCAGCAGCCAATTTCCTGACCATTCTTCCAGCTTTTTGAAATCCACCTTCGTTCTATCCACCCTCCACCACGTGTGTCCACTCTGTTGAAGAGTTTCATGTCATCCGTAAAGAGGCATACCTTTCCCTCCAGTCCTTCAGTAATGTCAATAATAAAGACATTGAAGAGGACTGGGCCCAGTACTGATCCCAGTGGTACCCCACTGGTCACTTTGCCTACTCCAGAGTTGGTCCCATTTACCACCACCCTCTGAGTCCTATTGCTCAGCTAACTCTCTACCCATTTAATAACCTTAGTACCTGCTCCTAGTCTCCTCAGCTTGTTTATCAATCTCCTACGTAGAATGGTGTCAAAAGCCTTGCTAAAATGTAGGTAGGCCAAGTCCACTTCCCCTTCCTGATCCATTTCCTAGGTTACCCAGTCAAAACATTTGATCAGGTTAGTCTGGCATGACCTCTCCCCCGTGAAGCCATGCTGCCTCAGATCCTGAAGCCTATTGGTGACAAGGTATTTACAAATTCTTTCTTTTAACAGTGATTTCAATACCTTACCCCACACTGATGTTAGAATGTCAGGCCAGTAGTTTCCTGCCTCCTTCCTATTTCCACTCTTGTGTATAGGGACCACATCTGCACTTCTCCAGTCCCTCGGCACCAACCCCATTTCAAATGACAGGTTGAACAGGGATGTCAGAGGTGCTGCCAGTTCCTCTCTGTGCTCCCTCAGTGTCAAAGGGTGTGGGTGCAATGATGGACACTGAGACCACAGTAAGGTGGCAAGACTTAATGCTACCAAGCCAAATGGGTCTAGGGCATTGTGCCACTGCATCAACCTTTTCAATTTCTGGTTTGACTTGCCCATTACCTATAATGAAGCCAAGATATTTGGTTTCCTGCAATGCTATACTGCATTTGGATGGACTGATTGTCAAACCCACTTTTGTCAGAGAGTCTAGAACAGCAGTGAGATGTTGTAAATGGGCCTCCCATGTAGGACTGTACCACCACATCTTCTAAATAAGCAGCAATAGGTTCATGTTGATGTAAGTCTGATCCATTAGGCTGAAATGTGAGTAAGTGCCATGTAACCTAAAGGGCATGGTAACGAAATGATACAACCCTATGGGAGTGCTGAATGCTGTCTTCTCTTTAGAGGCCTCATCCAAAGGGATCTGCCAATACCCGTTTGTAAGATCGAATGTGGTGATGCATCTTGCTTTGCCCAGTCTGTCCATAATGTCATCGATCCTTGGCATGGGGTAGGCATCAAATTTGGAGATAGCATTTAGGCATCTAAAATCAAGACAGAGGCATATGCTACCTTCCTTTTTCTCCACCACTACAGTTGGGAATGCCCACTTACTACCAGAGGGTTCTATCACCCCAAGCTCTTGCATTTTTCTCACTTCCTGTATTACCTCCCCTCTCACTTTCTCTGGTAGGCGATAAGGTTTCTGCCTAATAGGGCTATTGATAGTGACCTCTATATGGTGCCTAATGCTATGTACTAACCCAGGCCTAGAGGTAATGGACTGTGAATACTTAGCAAGAAGGAGGTCCAGCTCTGATCTCTGTTGTTCAGTCAGAGTGGTGTTAATGGTTAGAATTAGATCACTCACTTCTCCTTTGCTTTTTAGCCTGTCATAGGCTACCTCCATTTCACTGGTGTGAGTCTCAGGGCAAATAAAATACATGGGGTTTGGTCTTTCCACCCATTTTTTTAGAAGGTTTATATGATATATACCTTTCCTCTGCCTTCTATCAGGTAAGTCGAGCTTGTAGGTAACAGGACCTGTTTGCCTCAAGATGGTATAGGGACCTTGCCACTTTATCATAAGCTTCTCCATAGTAGAAGGAAGTAACAATAGAACCTTATCCCCTACTTGGAATGATTTGATACCTACTCCTTGGTCATAATACCCCTTCTGTACACTTTGTTGGTGCAAATTATGGTGATGTGCCATCTGGATAAACTTCAGCAACATTACACGCAAAGCTATAAGGTAATCAAGGGTGGTACTTGGGTTCTCTTTTGTTCTTTCCTCCCATTGTTCCCTTACAATATCCAGGGGACCCCTTGGATTTCTTTCATATAATAATTTGAAGGGGGAAAATCCTGTGGAGGCTTGTGGTACCTCCCTGTATGCAAATAAAAGGAGCGGTAGGTATACATCCCACCTTTTTCCTTCATCCTCTACATATTTCTTCAACATTCTTTTCAGGGTCTGGTTGAATCACTCAACCAGACCATCTGTCTGAGGATCATAGGGTGTGGTATGTATGGCTTCTACCCCTAATGTCTCATACAGCTGGGCTAACATCCTAGAACAGAAGTTGCTCCCTCTGTCTGTCAGTATTTCCCTGGGTATCCCGACCCGACTGAATAGCTTGATTAACTCATCTGCAACTTTCTCTACTGTCACAGTTCAGAGAGGGATAGCCTCAGGATATTTTGTGCAATAATCACATATTCCCAATATGAGCCTGTTTCCTTTTGAGCTTTTTGGTAAAGGTCCTACTGCATCCATGGTGATGCAGCTAAAAGGAGTGGTAATAAGGGGCAATGGTTGGAGGGAGACCGTATATTTTCGTGTCATAGGAGACACTTTCTGACAATCTGAACAACTCCGAGAGTAGTCAGCTACCTGAGCACGTATACCTGCCCAATAGAATCTTAATAGTAGCCTCTGCAAGCGTCCAGATCTGACCACTAATGGGATTTCATGTGCCAGATGCAGTAGTTTCTCTCTGTACTTACTGGGCACTACTAATTGGTTCTATTTGCTCACCTGTGGTGGGGTGTATGCATCTTCTATATAACAAGTCATCTTTCATGACATAGGATGATTCATTTCCTTTCACTGGTACCCCTACCAACTACATAAATGGTGTCAGGGAACTATCATTCTTTTGTTCTTCACAAAACCCATCAGTTTTAATATCAGACAATACATCACTATCATTTGTCACATTCACAGTTTTAGTGTGTCTCTGAGTCCATTTATACTTTGCTTTCTTCCTTTCTTGTCGAGACTTCGGTGTTTTGCCAGGCTTCCCATACACCTCATCATTGAATGGGAATAGTTGTGCCCATTGTTGTTCCTGTTTAGTCTGGACACAGGTTGTTAGGGCACACACACTTTCTTTGGGATGGATTAAGCAAGAAAAGTCTGGATAATCATGCCCAATAATGTCAGGAACAGGTAAAAGGGGAACCAATCCAACAGTCATGTTACGACTTCTCCCTTGTACCTGTAAATCAAGGTCAGTCACAGGATAATGATGTATGTCCCCATGGATGCAAATTACTGCTGTATGGGACCCCTTTTCACCTGCTTATTGAACCAAATCTGCTCTTACCAGGGTTTTTCTGCTTCCTGAGTCTATAAGCCCAGTAACCTCCCGATTTCCAATCTTGACTGGTGTGACAAATTGTCCGCAATTGGCTAGGGCTAACTGCATGACTGTAACTTTTCTTCGAGGGCAAAATCTAGCTATGTGCAGGGAAAACTGAAGTAAAGTGCCTGCCTGGTGCCATGGCTTGTAGGGACAGGAAGCGCATCCTCAGGATCACGAGAACAGCTGCACGGGAGTCTGAGCTGGATGTCATTGTCCACCTAGGGACAAATGACTTGGCTCAACATGAGATTAGAGCAGTGCAGAAGGACTTTTTAGAATTGGGGAGGGGCCTAAGACAAGTAGCACACACAGTAACCTTCTCAGAGGTGCTGCCTGTAAATGGCATGAGTGAGGCAAGGGCACTTGCACCATGCAGTTTAATGAGTGGTTGAAAAATGTGTGGAGCACAGGGTTTGGCTTCATTGGAGACTGGGGTTCCACCTGGAGGACACCAGCCTATACTGGCAGGATGGTCTGCATCTGTCCAGGAAGGGAACAAGTCTTTTGAGCAATCGGTTTAAATGCTTCATTGGCAAGCTTTTAAACTAGTCAAGGGGAGGCACTGATGAGCAGCAGGAAAATCCCAGCCTCTCCCTACAAAACAGGGTACTAAATGAGAAAAAGACCGAGGTAGAAAGGTCAGTGGGGGATGCTGCAACAGAAAGTAAAGCCATCAAAAAATGGAGAGCAATGAGTACCAATGCACGTAGTCTGAGTAACAAGCTTCCTGAATTAGTGGCCTTGATGGAGGAGGAACATCTGGATATTGTGGCAGTCACAGAAACATGGTTCGCACAAAACCATGACTGGGACATAAACATACCAGGATACACTATCTACAGGAGGGACAGGGAGGGTAAAAGAGGAGGAGGAGGAGTAGCTCTTTACATAAGGGAAGGAATCAAAGTAATAGAACAAAAGAGAAAACAGGGAGGAGAAGAAGCACTGTGGGTAAATTTGGAGACCGGCAATGGCACCACAATCCGCACAGGGCTAGGATACAGATCTCTTCTCAGGGGAGTGAAATGGACAAGGAAATGATAGAAAGTATACTTAGTATGGAAAAAAGGGAGATATTGTTGATGGGTGATCTGAATATGCCAGATGTTAACTGGAGTGCAGTTGCCACAGCCACTTGAAGAGTGGGGTTATTCTAGATGCCCTACAGGGGCATGCCTTAGACAACTAGTATTGGAGCCCACTGAGAGGAGCAATCTTAGACCTGGTTCTCTCAAATGGAGATGAAGAGAGGATCACAGATGTAAAGTGGGTAGCCATCTGGGAACTAGCGACCACTGAACAGTATGGTTCACAATATCACAGCAATAAGTCAAGCCATGCAAAGGCAAAGGTACTGGACTTTAGGAGGGCTGACTTTGCCAAAATGGGTAAGTGCCTAAGGAATGCACTAGCACATGGGCAGGAAGGGGTGGAAGAACAATGGGGAATAATAAAACTGCCATCACAGAGGCAACAAGCCTTTGTGTGAAGCAAATAAACAAAACTAAATGATGTAAAAACCACTATGGTTCTCAAAGGAAGTGGCAGTGAAGGTTCAAGAGAAAAGAAAGCTTCAGGAAGTACAAGGAATCGCAGAAGGAGAGGACAGAGAACTGTATCAGTTAAAGCAAAGAAGCTGGGAAGGCAGTCAGAACAGCAAAGACCCAAACCGAGGAAAAGATAGCCAACTCAGTTAAGAAGGGGATAAAACCTTTATAGGTACATCAGGAGTGAAGGAAGACCAAGGAGGATAGTGAGGCTTAATAAAGGGGAGGGTGGGCAGAGGAGACTGTGAAAAGGCAGAGATACTAAACAAATATTTTGCTCAGTATTTACAAAGGAAGAGGGGTGTACCTAGAACAAACAGTAGAAACACACTGGATACAGAAGTTGATACCAGCCCATTTACAGAAGAAAGGGTTCTGAAAGAACTCTAAAACTGAAGGTGGACAAAGCAATGGGGCCTGATGGGATCATCCCAGAATTCTAAAGAACTAAGGGTAGAATTAGTGACACCACTGACTACCCTGTTTAACAAATCATGGGAGGATGGGTGGTACCCGAGGACTGGAGGAGGGCAGATGTGATTCCCTTCACAAAAGTGGGAGCAAGGCAGAAGCAGGAAACTACAGACCTGTTAGTTTAACCTCAGTGGTAGGAAAATGATGGAATCACTTCTGAAGGAAAGAATTGTCAAGTATCTAGAGGCCAGAGGGCACAGGACCCAAGGCAGCATGGATTCACAGCAGGAAGGTCATGCCAGACAAATCTGATAGATTTCTTTGACTGGGTGACCAAAGTACTAGATCAGGAGGGCTGTGGACATGGCCTACCTAGACTTTAGCAAGGCATTTGACACAGTCCCACACACAAGATTAATATACAAGTTAGCTAGCCTGGGTGGGTCCCAAGATGACAGCCTGGGTAAAAATTGGCTGGAAAATAGGACACAGAGAGTAATAGTAAATGGAGTCCACTCTGATGAAAGGGAGATTACTAGTGGGGTACCGGGGAGGTTCAGTATTAGGACAGTCCTCTTCAATGTCTTTATAGCTTACATTGCAGAGGACTGGAAGAAAAGTATGTCTCTTTGCAGATGACACAAAGATCTGCAACAGAGTTGATGCACAAGGTGGGGTGGAAAGGATGAAAGGGACTTGGCAAGGTTAGAAGAATGGTCAAATGTATGGCAGCTTAGATTCAATGCTAAAGTGCAAGGTAATGCACCTGGAGAAAAACCAGGAAGAGTACACAATGGGGGTGAGATACTAACAACAACAAAATGGAAAGGGATCTGGGGTAGTCATATCAGATGACCTAAAGGTGGGCAAGCAATGTGAGAGGACAGCAATGAGGGCTGGGGGATATTGGGATGCATAGGAGAGGCATCACCAGTAGAAAACAGGAAGTTATTATCCTCTGTACAGACAGCTGGTCAGACCCCATCTGGAGTACTGCGTGCAGTTCTGGAGACCCAGTCTTCAAAGACATAGACAGGATGGAAGCTGTCCAGAGGAGGGCAACTAAAATGGTGCAAGGTCTGCACCAGAAGACATATGAAGAGACTAAAGAAGCTATGTAGAGCCTCGAGGAAAGGAGGGAGAGGGGACATGATGAAACTTTCAAGTACCTCAAGGGAATCAACAAAGTCCAAGAGGGTAGCATCTTTCAAAAAAAGAGGTGCAAGAACAAGGAGCACAATTTGAAGATGGGGGCTGCTCAGAGGTAATTTAAGGGCGGCTTTTCACAGAGAGGGTTGTGGATGCATGGAACGGCCTTCAGGAGGAGGTCGTGGAGTCAAAACAGTGGTGGAATTCAAGCATGCATGGGACAGTCATAAGGCAATTCTAGGGATGGGGTAGGAAAAGTAGGCTGCTGGTTAACTAGGATCTGCAGCTTATCCAGTAGGCAGGAAATGGGCAGACTGGGTGGGCCAAGCGGTCCTTATCTGCCGTCAAATTCTATGTTTCTATGTGCCCCTTCCCCTGGCATTCCCTGCAGATTATGTTGGGGTTATAGGGTCTATTAGCTGGGACAGTTTTAGTACCCCCTTCAGTCACAGATGAAGCAATAGAAGAAGAAACAGGCCTTACCGTGGGTGGGGTTGCACCGGGTCCAGGATGTCCACGTTGACGAATAGGATGAACTGTAAGGTAATCCTTGGCTAGCGTGATGGCTTTTTCTGCAGCATCTGGCCGGTGTTCCTCACCCATACCTGAACATCTGAGGGCAGGATATGAACAAACTGTTTCAGAATGATCATTTCCAGGATATGTTCTATGGTCTTCACCTGGTTGTAGCCATTCTGACACAAATCCTTTAACCCGGTGTAGGCCTCTAGGGGTGTCCACGATATGAAATTTGAAGTCCTAAGCGCTGTCGATAGGTCTCGGGGCTGATGTCATACCTTTGTAGGATGGCTTGTTTAACAGCGTCATAGTTCTCTGCCTGGGTACTGTCCATGTGGCTATATGCCAGCTGGGCTTCCCTAGATAGGTAAGGCACAGCGGATGACCCATTGGGTTCGGGGCCAACCGCAAGCCTGAGCTATTCGCTCAAATGTTGTCATGTATGCCTCGATGTTGTCGGTTGCACCCAATTTAGTCAACTTAATGTCTTTAAGGGTTTCTGCTGGTGGTGGCTTATGTACCCCTATATCTTGAATGGCTCTCAACATTTCATTCCGCTGTGCCTCAGCCCTTTGTTGATCCATCTCTCTTTGCTTATCAATAGCAATTTGTTTTACACATAGCCAACGCAACAGGCTATGTATATCTTCTGGTGAGTCTTCAATGATCTGTTCTAAGGTATCCTTGCCCTCCTTCTTCTCCAGCTCTCCCTCCTTTTTGGCGGTTTTTCTGTCGAACATCTGATCCCAGACCAGGCAAAGGGATCTCTCCATACTTGGCAGCCATAGTCTGTATAAGAACTCCACTGGGCTTACTGAGGGTCTGCTCCATTGTCTCCACCTGCATTCAGTGTCCACTGACTGGAAGGTACCAGTAACACCAGAGCATCCCACTTCCTGACACCAATGTCAAAGGGTGTGGATGCAGTGATGAACACTGAGACCACAGTAAGGTGGCATGGCTTAATGCTACCAAGCCAAATCTTTTATTAAGTAAATAACCAAGTAAAACTTTTGAACTTCACCCTACACCCTTCAGGGTGCCTTCCTCAAGCAACTGGTCATGGAACCAACTCGGCAGAAGGCAATACTGGACCTTGTGCTCACAAACAGGGACAGTGTGATGGGGGTAATAGTGGGGGAGCACCTGGGAAACAATGACCACCAGTCATTGTGGTTTGAAATCACAGAAAGAGCAGAACCAAACCACACAAAAACACGTATCCTGGATTTTAGGGGGCAGACTTTGGGAAAATGGGGAGATACTTGAAAGAGGCATTAAGAGGAATGGGACAGGAATTAGGGTTGAGGAACAGTGGGCAGTATTTAAAATGGGGATTACAAGAACAACAGAATTATGCATTAAGCAGGTTAGCAAGAGGAAAAGGAAGAGGAGACCATTATGGTTTTCCAAAGAGGTAGCAAAGAAAGTGAAAGCCAAAAGATTGCATTCAGGCAATACAAAAAAGACACAGGCAGAAGGGGATGAGGAGAAGTACCAGGAGAAGCAAAGGGAGGCAGGAGGTCAGTAAGGGAAGCCAAAGCTCAGACAGAAGAACACATTGCAAAATCAGTGGTAGAGGGGACAAAACCTTTACAGGTACATAAGTGAAAAAGAAAGACAAAGGGAGGATAGTGAGACTGAAGGGGAGGATGGGGGCGCGTGGAGGATGACAACAGTAAAGCTGACATATTGAACAGATATTTCTGCTCAGTCTTTACTGAGGAAGAGGGGGTAATGGGTCTGAAGGGAGTACAAGGGGTGAGAATGGTGCAGAAATGGACACAAGTCCCTTTACGAGAAAGGGTCCTGAAGGAACTGGAAGTAATAAGAGTTGATTAAGCAATGGGGCCAGATGGGGTGCACCCCAGGGTCCATAAAGAACTAAGAGAGGTGGTGGCTGAACCTCTGGCTATCCTGTTTAGCCGATCACTGGAAACAGGGGAGGTACCCAAAGACTGGAGGACAGCAGATGTAGTCCCCTTATACAAAAGTGGGAACAAAGAGGAAGCAGGGAACTACAGACCAGTCAGCTTCACCTCGGTAGTGGGGAAGATCATGGAAGCACTACTGAAGGAGAGATTGGTGGAACATCTAGTTGTCAATGGACTACAGGACCCAAGGCAGCATGGTTTCACCAGGGGAGGTCATGTCAGACCAACCTCGTTGAATTTTTTGACTGGGTGACTAGGAGGTGGATCGGGAGGGCAGTGGACATGGCCTATCTGGACTTCAGCAAGGCCTTTGACACTGTGCCACATAGAAGACTATTACACAAACTGGGGAATATGGGTGTGGGCAGGACAGTAGTGTGGTGGGTAGGTAACTGGCTGGGTGGCAGGACACAGAGGTGGTGGTAAATGGCTGTCACTCCACAGAGGGAAGAGTGACCAGTGGGGTACCACAGGGATCAGTGCTGGGACCGGTCCTATTCAACATCTTCATCAGTGACATTGCGCAGGACCTAGAAGGCAGAATTTCACTGTTCGCTGATGACACAAAGCTCTGTAACAGAGTAGACACACCAGAGGGTGTAGACAGAATGAGAAGCGACCTGCAGAAACTTGAAGAATGGTCAGGGGTTTGGCAGTTGAAATTCAATGCAAAGAAGTGCAAGATAATGCATATGGGGCACAAAAACCCTGGCACAATATATCAGTTGGGGGGTGAGGATATAGCATGCACCAAGCAAGAAAGGGATCTTGGGGTTGTCATCTCTGATGACCTCAAGGTAGGGAAACAGTGTGACAAGGCAGCAGGTAAAGCAAATAGGATGCTGGGATGTATAGGCAGGGGCATCACCAGCAGGAAAAGGGAGGTCATAATTCCGCTATACAAGACACTAGTGAGGCCCCACCTGGAGTACAGTGTACAGTTCTGGAGACCATACCTACGTAAGGACATAGACAGGGTAGAGAAGGTTCAGAGGAGGGCAACAAAGATGGTGCATGGATTGCATCACAAGTCCTATGAAGACAGGTTGAAGGAACTGAACATGTACTCCCTGGAGGAGAGGAGGGAGAGAGGGGATATGATAGAGACATACAAGTATCTTACAGGGAGGAACAGGGTGCAGGAAAACACTATTTTTAAGCAAAAAAGATGTTCCAGGACTAGAGGGCATGGGATGAAGTTGGAGGGAGGACGATTCAGAGGAAACGTGAGAAAGAATTTCTTCACAGAACAGGTGGTGGACAAGTGGAACACCCTGCCAGAGGAAGTGGTGGGGGCTGAAACAATCACGGGATTTAAGAATGCATGGGATAGACATAAAGGAATTCTGGAGGTCAGGGGTAAGGGGCTACAGACTTCTAGGAAAACAAACTGAACTTACAAGCTCAAATGGGCAGACTGGGTGGGCCATAGGCCCTTATCTGCCGACACTGTCTATGTATCTATGTATCTATGTAACTTGCAACGTCAAAAGAAATACAAAAGATACAAAAAACAAAACAATACTTCAGTCTTCCAAGGACTATTCCAGCAATGAGCTGTCCTGGATTCAAAGAGAGTCTTAGTCTGAAGAGGCACAGACTAACGCTTTGGACCAGCACCTACTGATCCTCCAAAGAAATCTGAATGTTCCACAGGATGAGTTCCCTTTTATACTAGGAACCCATCAGATGACCACATCAGACTCCGCCCCTTTTAAACCCTAAACATATTTTTTTAAATATACCTTTCTTTTGTTAGGTCAAAAGTGTGCACACATTACCTCACATATTTATACATCTAACATATTCCTAGAATTAAAAAGAAGCAAGCCTGAACAATTTTAACATCATTATCTCTGGACTAGCCCCTCCTTCCACTTACACACAGCATAAAAATGGAGTGGAGAGGGATGGCTGGCTCCTAGCAGAACATAGCAGGGATCTTAACAGGACTCAAACAGACTCACCTCTGTTACCAAGCTTGGATTTCTCATTATTTGGGTAAGAACTGCTTACTTCGTGTATTAGAAGTGAGACCAAACACTTGTTACTAAGGCAGGACATTTTTACACATTTTCTCAACATGTTTGAACTTGTGTTTACAATTGTTGTCTGAATTTCTAACTTGAACTAGTAAAGAGGGCAGGGCAAGGCTAGCAAGTAGCACACACAGCAGTTATTACATGGCTCACTCAGCCTCAGTCACAATATATTAATTTACATTATTAAAGAAAATACTTAATGCTGCATTTGTTTGTTTATTAGCATTGCTATGAAAAGCACTGGACTTAGCAGCAAAGCTTTTTTGGATTGGACAACCAACCTAGTCTGTGTGGTCAAAAAAAACAAACTCTTAGTACACTATATCTCATACCTTTTTTCTTTATAGAAGCAAAAGGAATATAAACAAACAGGAAAAACAAAACAAAAGAGCAGCAGACATTCCTGTGCCTCAATAAATAAATATTTTGCTGTGACTGGGTTGCACCAGCATTATTTATGGTTTGTTGCTTTGGGGGTCAAGCACCACAGTTCCACATCTGCAGAAAGACAGTGAAGGATTTAGCAAGAAAGGAGATGTCCCATTCCAGGTGGCCAGTCTGAAATAAGGAACAAGGAATATAGCAGAAAGAAAAAGAATAGCATGGTCACACACATATGCTACTGCAGTAGGCTTCACACTTACAAAGAGAGCAGAATTATGGAAGGGTACTAGTGCTCTCTCACACTCAGTATCCTGGGGTGCACCCCATCTGGCCCCATTGCCTTGTCCACTTTTAGCATCATTAGTTCCCTAAGGACCCTCTCCACTTTAAAATGATTTGTGTCCACTTCGCTGCCTCTAATGCCCCTATCCTCTAACTTTGGCTCACCCCATGCAACCTCCTCTGTGAACACCAAACAGAAGTACTTGTTCAAAAAGTTTACCTGTTGGTAGTCCTCCTCTACACTTCCCCCTGCTTCATCCTTCTGCCTTAGTATCCCTCTCTTTGTCTTTCTCTTTTCACATATGTACCTAAACTGTTTTATGCTCTTTTTTCACTGATTTGGAGACCTTTTCCTCTGTTTGTGCCTTTGCACTCCTAACTGCCTTCCCTGCTTCCTTTTGCTTCTCCTGGTAACGTTTCCTGTCACTCTCCACCTGTGTTTGTTTGTATCTTCCGGCCAGGAGGTGGTTTAAGTGGCTTACATCAGTGGAAGGGGGTCTGACACTGGGCTATGGAATGCATACAGGACATGGGAGATGGTGGTGGTGGTGGTGTCAGGGGGTACAGCTGGGCACTGGTGGACTGCTGCAGCACCCAGATGGGTACATTTGCATTGTATTGGATTAGTCCATGTGTAGTATACATATCATCCGGGGTGGTCTAGCATACCCCCCAACCCCTTTGTCACCCAGAAATATTAATACATCTTCCCTGGTGGCATAGTGGGCTCCCCTTCCCCGATCGCCCCCATTATGTAATCGTATACTGATGGGACAGCGACATCCCCACAGCAAAACCTCCACAGCGAAACACTGACGGCAACGGACATTGCAGCGATGGGTTTTCCACAGCAATGGACTGTGCAACAACGGGGTGTAGGCACATAACTCCATTATCTATGTGATGTGGAGTTAGTTATCTAAAGTAGGGGAGTGCGAGGGGCATAGGGCCCCTGCATGGGGGTGCAGGGGGTGCAGCCCCCCCCGTATTGCTGTTGCCGATCGGTGTTGGGATGCGTCAGTATTGGGGATGTTGACATGCTTGCAGCACTGTTGAGGATATCGCTGTGGGAGAATATCGCTGTGGCATGGAGAGCCTTATGTAATATAACTCCATGCCTGGTGGTGTAGTGGACCCCCTTTCCTTCCCCATCAATATGATGCCATATTCCACAGATGTATCACTTATCCCTCATTCATTGTGGTTGTGCAGGGCTGATTCTGTATGTACAATATGGGCACTAGTTATTGTACATTGTAGCCCTGTACCATTACATGCTGGCATGTATGATATATATACAGATGTAAACACTCCCCGCAGGGTGCCACTTCACTAACATTCTGTCCCAGCTGCCCACCCCAACTCCCCCATGCCTCCTCCTGTGCTCCTTATTCCCCCTGCCTCCCTCCTGGCAGGCTGTTTCACGTTCCAACCATCCCAGCCCCTCTGCTTTGCACCAGGCTGCAGGGGAGCTGGATCCCTGTGGCAGGTCCCGCAAGTGCGCCAGTTGTTTGGCGCAAGCCTGCAGGTGCAGCAACTTTCATTTTTTTGGCACATGGACCCCTGTTTTTACAGAATTGGGCACAAGGTCCCTGATGCACCTGATGTTCACTGCTGCCCTAGATTGCTGCAACTTGTTGTGATCTATAGGCTCTTTGAAAATCTAGCCCACTCTTTCAGTATCTATTTGTCTTGCCAGATCTAACTGTCTGAGTTTAATTATAGTAAGATTCCTACTGGGAAACTTATGACAGATGAAGGTGGTTAGCCCATGATACTGTCCCCCACTACTCAGTAGTAATAATCTGTGATAAATCCTCCACCTATACAACAGTCCAAAGCATGTTTAAATGTGCTTAAGCTAGTTAAACTTATCCCATCACTTTGCAAGGAGTTCCATATGTGGACTACTCTTTGAGTGAAATAAAATTTCATCTTGTTCTGAAATTGCAAACTTTAAGATGTCTAACGTGACCTTTTGGATAGTGCAATTTCTTGATTTCCTGCCCTATTGACCGAAGCATTTCAGTCAGTCGCTATATTATGTTAATTTTCATTTCATTCATTTTTAATTTTATACTTAGCCGATGAGCAAAATGCCCATTTTCACACGTGACAAATACAGGAATAGATGTAATAAAAAAGAATGAATGCAATACATAGAGAATAATGGATATGCAGCTGTGTTTTATGAATTTCTTTTACGCACTTGAGGTGTGTGAGGACCACATACACACACACACACACACACACACACACACACACACACTAGACCCCGGAGTCAGTGGAAAAAACAATTATGACCAACTTACCACACATTATGACTGATTTTTTCAACTAGTTTGACATTCTGACTTCAACTAACTGAAGAAAATCCAACCAATTTTTTCAACTTTCACCATTGTTGAATTTTATTCTGTAGTAGTTTGTCATACTTTTTTAACTTCGTATCTTTTTTTATTAAAATATTGACTATAAAAGTTAATAAAATGTATGGAAATGTCCCCCCAACCCACAAAATCAATGGGACCTTCTGACATCACAAAATGGGGCTGCATGTGCCTCTGTGGGGGCATGTTAGTGGGTTACGGTCAAGAAGCAACTCCGTTTTTAGTATTTGGGATTTAGCAGCATTATAACGTCATAAATGATTAGGAACAAAAGGAATTCTTTATGCCCCTCAACTCTGGAGCAGGTGAGGTATTGCATATGTTGGAGAGAGCAGCAACTAGTCAGCAGCAGCTAAGAAGCTGGCTGCGCTTTAAAATGCAAATACAAAGTGCAGTGAAACAAATCTACACACAGCAGGGAGCCACTAAATCACAATAACCAGTCAAAACAACAACAAAATATACTAAGTCCCTGAAATAACAAGTTGAAGCAGGGCAGTAAAACAGTGTACAGTATAGAAAAAAAAGCAGCAGTAATACTAGAAAGAACTGTGAGTCTAAAATACAGTATAGGTAGGGCCTCTTAAACACACCAGAGAAGCTAGAAGGTACCCTTTTGCAAACAGAGTTAACCATCAATATATGTTAGTTTACTAGTAGTCGTAGAATCTGTGAGACTGAAAACAGTTTACGGGAGGACCCTTGGAAATATCTCTTGTATGGTATACTGGTATGCCACCCTTACGGTGACACCACCCAGCGAAATACATACCTGTCAGCAAAATCAACACTTTGCCGACAGGTCACTGTATTGGTGTGCCTTAGACAGAGGCATGCTGTCTCCAGGTCCTGCACCCCCTGTCCTGAATCAACTCCAACTGGAGTTGAGAATCAAAAGGATATGGGGGCGGGGGGGCAGAGTCCCCCACATGGGGGGTTGGGGGGATAACAGCCCCAATAATTAAAACAGGACTGGGAGACACACAGGAATCATGTAGACCACAACTTGCAGTCGACTTGATTCCTGTCGGCGTAATGCCGGTCGACATAAAGAATGTTGAACCGGCATAGTACAACCAGGTATACCTGAACTCAGCTTTATCCATAGCTTAAATTTAAAGCTTAAAAAAGTCATGCATATTAAAAAAAAAAAAATTCTGACACAGTTTCTGAACTTGTTTTGGCTTTCAGAATGTACACTAATGGTTTTTTTTTTATTTATTTTGTTCATCTTGCCATGAGGACTTTAATATTTAGTCTATCTGATTCTTACAGTGGCAGTCAACAAACATTTTGTCCATTGAACCCGACCAACCATGCTGCATGCTCCGGCCTTCTATGGGTCCAGGAACTCACCAACCAACCAACCACCTGTGCCTGGCCTGCTCCATGACCTTGTGGGGAGTCTGATTTATTCACAATGCCACAGTCAGAGAGATTCCAGCTGAGCTGCCTGCAGTAGATCAATGGTGATCGATTACCTTGGCTTTTCAAGTTCAGTTCCCGTGCCCCCAAGCCCTCAACCAGCCAGACAAGCCAGCCCAGCACGCAGCAGACACACAGACAGACTGAGTAGTCTGTGAGAGACCATCCTCCTCCTTCCTACTGTGCAATGCCCAGCCCTGGGAGCCTTGCATATACATCCAATACAGTACCTTGCTCACTGTAGTAGCCTGTTACCAATTCGTTCAGGTGTTGGGTAATGATTCGGTGGTGGCAGCGGGTGGCTCCATGGCTCAGGCTGCCACTGCTGCTTTACTCTGTGGTGGTGGTGCTGGTGTTTTTTGGAGCTGTGTGCTCCCTCCTTCCAACACGCACATTCGGTTCCCAATCCAGACCCACATCCCCACTCAGGCACTCCACGCAGTGGAACTAGTGCATCTACCACTCCTTCACCTTTCCAACTCTGAAAACCTGACCGAGGCTGAGTGAAAGTTGCCCAATGGGCCTAGCCAATAGGGTCACGGACTGATCCTGACCATGACCAGACCACTGACTTGCTGCCTTCACACAGTTGCTGCTTGACTTTGCTGGAGGACTGACTGGGACCTGCACGGCCACACTCTAGTCTCTCTCCAGGTACTGGACACATCAGGACAGTGGACACAGTTAACTTATTTTTGAATTAATGGCCAAACAACCAAACTTCAGTACAGAAAAATGCTGCTCGCTCTGTTGCCCACACACCAACACTGATGCCTCTTCTCCTGACACTCTCCTCTCCTACCTAGGCACGCCCTCCCCACAATCTCATACAGTCAGTCACAGACACTCTAAAGCTCCTAGCTCCTCCTATCTCTCCTAATTGGTGGATATTTCATGTCCAGGAGCCAGGGGTGCATTTTATTGGCTATAAGGCTGGGAGCTGGAGGTTGAGGACTGTTTGGTATTCGTGGCCCCCCCCCGGGTCCCTACTCCCCGGAAAGAAAAAAAGAGAAAACACACTGCAGTGCACCACAAAAACAAACCTGGATGGGTCACAGAATAGTCAACTACAGTGGATTTCAACTCCACTATTTTATGACTGCAATCCAATGCAATTGCAACTGATTGCAACTGCTTTGAATTGCAACTGACCATTTCAACTGCCGATGACTGCTCCAGGGTCTAACACACACACACAGTTTCCCTTTCTCCCTCGCTCTCTCAGACTTACTTTTTTTGGTTTTTTTCCTTCCTTTGTAAAAGTGTCAGCCATGACTTGTACTGGGTCCATCCTGAATTTTACCTGGAGTTGGTGTCTCCCGATCTGGAGACACGGTAGGATCAACCAGATATTTCTTTTGTATTTGAAAGACAGGATCAACCAGATAAAGAATAAAAAATGAAATAAAGATGGGGAGGGTAGTAAACAAAAGCAGCTGATCAGTAAGCGGAAAACCAAGCTGCCATTTTTGTATTATTGTTCAGCCCACCCACAAGCAGAGAGCCAGCCAATGAACTGGTGTGATACACTTGAGTGACACACAAAGGACACTGGAGGTGAAACACCTTAATAAATCATTTTTGGGTTATTACAGCATTTTGGAGACCCTTGTAAACAGGTTGATAAAGGGGGCCACCACTAATTATACAAACATAAATTTTACAATATACAACACATGCAATTAAGCAGTAAATCCAGGTGCATTTGTTCTTTAAAATGAACCATTGCTTTAACCTGATTTTAAAGGAATTCATTATTGTACAACTAAGAATTTCATCAGGTATGGAATTATAAAAAGTAAGTCAAAGTCAAAGTCAACTTTATTTAAAAAGACGCCCAATCCCGAAGGCTCTGGGCACCGCACATAAACTATACAGTATGTCATACCGTATACATTAAAATTAAAATATCAAACATATAACTTAAACTCCAAAAGCCTGCACAAATAAAAAGGTCTTAAGACGACTCTTAAAGGCCTCTATAGTGGGGGCCTCTCTCACTTCAAGCGGCAACGAGTTCCAAAGAGCTGGAGCAGCAACTCCAAAGGATCGATCCCCTGCTGATTTCAACCTAGCTCTCGGAACTGTGAGGAGGCCACCACCTGAGGAGCGAAGATCCCGGACAGAGGTGGACGGTACCAGGAGATCAGAAAGGTAACCAGGAGTAGGAGCCCTGAATAATAAAGATTTTTGTACTATTGATTTTTTGAAACAACGAATTCTAAAATCATACTCACTTTGTGACCTTATTCCCTAGGCATTAATGACCCTAGGGAACAATGAATATAACTGTTTGTAGTAGCAAACCAAGAATTCTCTTATAAAGCATAGAACCCAATGTTAAATTTCATCTATTTTCTAATGAGAGACAGACTGCTGTATTACACAAAGTACAATGATGAGTTCTCCTTGGAAAGTTAGTCATAAATCTGAGAACATTATTGTATGTTACTTTCAGTTTAATCAAAACTCTGTCTCTGGTTGCAGAAAAGACAGTAAGTCCATAGTACAATACCCTAAGCAGAAGACTATGTGCTAACAGTCTTTGTAATTCAGGTACAAGAAAAGTATGTATTCTGAATAAGAGTTCCAGGGCCAGATATTCAAAACTTTGTGCTGGGCGCAAACTGTTTGTGCAGGGTTAGTGCCAGGTTAGCGCTGGCCTGCTATATTCAAAAGATCAAGTAGCGCGTGCAAACTGCATTAGTGCCGGGCAAAATTATAATGTATGCAAGGGGCAAACTGAGGGGGCATGTACATGAATACAGGCACAATGCTATATTCAGGGAATAGCATCATGCAAAGCGTTTTTGTGCGACTTAGCACAACACTTTGCACGGTGCAAATTACCGCCCAGGAAATGGTAGTGTAAACTATGGGCAAACCAGCTTAGCATGACTTTGTGGCTTTGCGTGACTTTTGAGCACGTTTGTGCTACCCTAACCAGTAAGTATAACACTTAAAAATAAACCAGACAGAGAGGAAACATGTTGCTCACTGATGGCATCCCTATTATGCCATCATCTGCCACCAGTCCCAACCATACCAGGCAGTAAGTGGTAACACAGCTCCCAGTGGACACCGTGGCAGTGCGGCCATACAGCACACACTTGCAGACCACCCTTCGGTGGACACCAACAGATGCCAGCACACACATGCAGCAATGTGGCCATGGAGGGTGTTGAGTGGAGGGTGTACAAGTGGCCAGGCTGCACCACAGACTGGGTGTGGCTACACAAGGCTGGGACAAGCCATGCAGTGCACATGGGCCAGTGTTGGGAATACACCAACACCAGTGTGCCTGTCTATCGGTATGTGCATCCCAAGCCACATACTGCACATTTGTACAGACACCACAGCACACATAGCCAGATGTGTATATGTCACTGTGAGCATCCCATGCCAGTGGTGCAGCATCTGTGGGTCACACAACAGCATAACAGTAATGTCAATTGTCAGTAAACACCTGCAAGTTGGGCCTGTCACTGTGTACAGTGCAGTGGTCATCACTGCCCTACACACCATAGGCATTGCTGTGTCCCTCACACTACTGGCCCCCTTGCTGCTGTAGTATCTGCTGTGCACTGTAGCACAAACTACAGTATGATAATTGCATGCAGCACCACCACTTGTGCCTGTGCTGTGCAGTCCCCAGGGCACAATATTCTATGCTGTACTGTACAAATGTAGCCTGCAGCTACCACCATGCACTGCCTGACTGACCTACAGGTGGAGCTGTGGGCAGACCCAGTCAGCCCCTTTACTTCCAGACTGACCTACAGGTGGAGCTGTGGGACCCTGCAATAGTGGTGGGCAAACTTGTTTTTTGTTTATTTAGATCTAGGATTGCAATTACCTTTGAGCCAAGGCTCTTTTACAAAAGTTCCACGTCAGGAGAGTACATACATGTTAAACATGTTAAGCAAGGGCATACAACATTAAAGAGAGCATACAACCATATTTATCAGTTCAGGTACGGCATCACGGTAAATAGGATACATGAATAACACATACAAGGAATCATTTCAGAAACCTAGAAAAAAATCAGGGAGGAAGGGTGAGAGGATAGGGGGGTGGCAGCCGAAAAAGAGACTAGAGCTGCTCACGGCATTGTCAAAGAACATCAGAGGGGGTGGTTGATCTCAATGGGGAAGGGGGAAGTTAGGGGTGGCAGTCACATGAGCTGGAGGCCATGAGATGATGAAGGAGGCTTAATTTGAATATGCCCAGTGAGGAGGTGGAGGTGAAGTGAGTGCTGAGGGCATTCATCCAGCTGGGTGCACGGTGTGCAAAGGATCTTTGGCCCAGAGTGGTGCGGCATCGGGGGACCTGTAGAAGCTGACGTCCAGACCCTCTGGTGTTATGAGGATTAGTGTTTGTGCACAGGAAGGCTTGGACACTAGGTGGAGTAAGGCCCAAAGTATTTTTTTTCACCATCAAGCAGGTAAGGTACTTTATGCAGTTAGCGAGTTGAATCCATCCCATTTGAGCGTAAAGCTCACATACTGTATATGTGTGAGTCGGTGGGATCTAGCAAGCAGTTGACAGGCCTTGTTTCGGGAGGTCATTATGCGCCTGAGGGCAGTAGTAGTGGCAAAGCCATAGATTATGAGGCCATAGTCTATGATGGAGACCACAGAGCTCTGGATAGCAATCTTCAGTGCTGCCTGGGTAAGATGCTGTCTATTTTGGTAGAGAATTCCAATGCGTGAGTTTACCGCTCTGGCAACACTATCAATGTGAGTCCCATAAGATAGGCAAGGGTCAAGTGAGATGCCAAGGTATTTAAAAGATAACACTTGTTCGAGGGTGTTACCAGCATGTGTATTGATATCAAAGGGGTATCTCCTGTGTTTGTTTTGCGAGTTGCAGAAAGGCATAGATTGTCTTTTTGTGGTTTAGAACCAGTTTATGTTTTGCAAACCAGTTTTCAACTACGGAGAAAGCAAGCTGTAGGTTGTGAAGTAAGGGTTGTGGGTCTTTATGGGGGGGTGAGAAGCACAGCATCATCGGCATAGAGGATAATTTGTTCTGGGTAGGAAAGTGGAAGGGAGTTCAGGAAAAGGGTGAAAAGTAGTGGGCCCAGTATGGATCCCTGAGAGATGCCTGAGCGAACAGGTTAGGAATCAGAGAGTACTCCTGAGATTTTTACTGTGTGTGAGTGCTGGTCCAGGTAGCTGTTAAACCATGCAGTGGAGTCTTGGGAGAGACCACCTTTCAGCAGCTGTTTGGTAAGCAGGCCATGGTGAACAGTGTCAAATGCCTTACTCAAATCGATGAATACAGCTCCACTTAGATGGTCTTTGTCCAACGAGTTGTGAAGGACTCCAATGAATTCCAGGAGGGCTGTTGATGTGCTGTGCCCTTTCCTGAACCCCTGCTGTTGTGCACATAGGATATTATATTTGTCCAGGTAGTCTGTAAGCTGGTCAGCAACAATGCACTTAAGGGCCTTGGGGGGGGGGTAATATAGAGATCGGCCGGTAGTTCCCCTATATGGACTTGTTGCAGCTTTTAAAGACCGGAGTGACGATAGCAGATTTCCATTTGCTTGGGAACTTGACTGAGGCTGAGGGAGAGGTTGAAGATTCTGATGACACTGCATGCAAATCAAATCATAATGAGATGCTAATCTAGATGTTTGCCCACAGACTACCTAAGTAGGCTCATTTGCATGTCACTTTTGAATATAACAAAGTTTTTCCCTGGGCAAACATGATTGCGCCACGCAAACGGCTTAGCTCCATGCTAAACCTGCGCAAATGTGTTTGCGCCATGCAAATGTTTCAGAAACATTGTACATTTTTGCACAATGTAATTTCATATGCACTGCTGCTTGCAGCTTTACTGACTCCACTGTTTTATTAGCACACACACTGGCCACATAGTTCACCTCTACCTTCCTTCACATCACGGTGAACTGGGATTCTGTTGTGGTTTGCACTTCCTGGTTGCTATATTCAGAGCTGTCTTATTCTTAGGCTATTTTTGCACTGCACTCCCAGCCCAATTTGCCCAGCTTCCTTAGCATGCTATATTCAGCAGGTTTAGCACTGGCGCTATCCCTTTTTGAATATAGCGGGCTATTGGTTCTGGGCTAATTTAGCATGCTGGACAGTGCTACTTTAGCCATGGGGCAAAGTTTTGAATATCTGGCCTCCAATCTCTGATGAAAAAATAATTGTTCTTTAGGTTTTGTAGTTGGTTGAATAGTTTAAACTCTATATATAATTTATTATTTTATCTTTATTATAGGTTTTGTTTGTTTAGTATAACATTATTTGCTTATTTAAGATAGGTTTGTCTTGAGTTAAGTTGGTTTTGTTAGATATTGGTTATTTAAGATGTGTTGGATGGCCCTTACGATGGTTAGGTGCTATTCTCCCACTCTGCTCCGGACCCTCCGTCATTTTCACTGTCCCCATCTGTCTGCTGATATCTTTAATAAGTGTCGTGCAGCGGGGATAGCGAGAAGGCACTTGAAGGATGGTTGGACTGGACAGAGTGGAAGATTGGAAAAGAGTGGGCAGATAGGGGTAGTTAGGATGAGGAGACGCCCTGGGGTGAAATGGGATCAGGAGAGAGGTCCTTCCTGCCTGATTCCCATACCCAAGGGCTCCGCAGATTGTGGGCAGGTACTGCGCTCCTTTCCGAAAACCCATCCAACCCGGGCGATGTTATGTAATGCCAAGTCTATTAGGAACAAAACTGCAATTATTGCAGACCTTGTTGCAACATCTGACCTGGCATGTATCACCGAGACCTGGCTGGATGAGAATGCAGGTCCTATATTAGATTCTACTGCTCCGGCTGGGTTCTCGGTGATGCATCGCCCGAGATTGGATCGTAGGGGCGGGGGAGTAGCCATCTTTTTTAGAACTGATCTGAATCTTGTGGATGTGCCAGTGGGTAACACTAGATCCTTTGAGTGTATCCAGGCAGCAGGTGCAGGGTTTAGGATTCTCCTCATCTACCATCCACCCGGTGATGGTGGAGAATTCCTGAAGGAGTTCGCGGACTTCATCATCGACATGGCATTGGAGTCGCCCAGATGGTTAATACTGGGTGACTTCAATGCCTGGGTCGATGATGAACTCTCACACTTTGGAAAGAACTTCCTCCAACTTATGACTATGATGGGCCTGTCACAGGTAGTTACCTCTGCTACCCATATAGGAGGTCACTCATTGGATCTAGTGTTCCTACTGGATTTGGATATCACACATTTGGGGGTGGAATCGAATGTGTGGACAGACCATCACACCATAAGATTCAGCTTTGGGGCACCCCCTAATAGGCCTGCCTCTACGGAGATGGTTCAGTATCGCCCTTTAAGGGGAGTTACCCCAGAGGGTCTAGTAGCGGTACTGGACCTATCAGGTATTTCAGGTGAGAGCACGGGTCCAGGAGACCTTGTTCTTGCCTATAACAAGGCAGTGAGCGAGGCCCTGGACCTAGTTGCTCCTGTCCGTGTTCACCCACTCACTCAGTGCCCTAAGACTCTATGGTTTGATGAGTCTTTGAAGGAACTGAGAAGAGTGAGGCGAAGGCTAGAGAGGGCCTGGCGGAAATCCGGCCTGGATGCTGACAAACTTAGGTTGATGGATCATTATGATACCTATCAATCAGCAATCACCCGTAAGAAGGCAGAATTCCTGTCCAGGGAGATTGCTGCTGCGCGAAACCGACTGGCTCAACTCTTTCCGACTGTAGACAGACTGTGCAATCCACTCTGTCTACAGTCTGGAAGAGATTTTTCACAAATAAAGTGTGATGAGCTTTCTCGATTTTTCACAGATAAGATTGCCGGCATTAGGTCGGATATCGGCCAGGCTCACTCTTTAAGGGTTTGCGGTGATCGGAGAAGGGAAACAAACACCTGTGTCACCTGGTGTGACTTTGGTAGGCCAGAATTCATGGATATTGTGAGGATTGTCCAGACTGTATGTCCAACCAGCTGTAGTTTGGATCCGGGCCCTATGTCACTCTTATTAGGTTGCATAGATACTATCTGCCCAATCCTTGCTGAAATTATCTGGAAATCTTTGGAGCAGGGAGTCTTTACTGATCCCCTAAAGGAGGCGGTCATTCAACCACTCCTAAAAAAGCCTTCACTGAATCCAGATTGTCCAGCTAACTACAGACCTGTCTCTAACCTGCCCTTTGTGGGCAAGGTTATTGAAAAGGTGGTTGCGCTACAACTAGATGACCATCTTACAGATCACAATATCTATGATACTCTTCAATCCAGATTTAGGGAAAGACATAATACTGAGACTGCTCTTGTTCGGGTTCTAAATGATCTCCTGATTGCGAGAGATCGAAAGGCTTGTACTATTCTAGTCCTTCTTGATCTCTCTGCAGCATTTGATACTGTGGACCATGGTGTGCTTTTGGAATGCCTGTGGCTTTATTGCGGTCCGTCTGGTACAGTTCTGCATTGGTTTTGATTTTTCTTCACGGGTCGGAGACAGAGGGTTATCACCGGAATTTATTCCTCTGCTACCATCTTCCTGTCCTGTGGGGTATAGCAGGGTTCCATTTTGGCACCCATGTTGTTCGCTGTTTATATGCTGCCATTGGGAGACATTATTAGGCGATACAGTCTGGGTTTTCACTGCTATGCAGATGATAACCAGCTGTATTTGTACTTTAGTCCTGGACAGGAAGATGCAGTCTCTATACTTAACAGCTGTCTATCCGAGATCAAGGACTGGATGAGTGCTAGCTGGCTGAGGTTAAACCCGGATAAGACTGAGGTGTTGGCGGTGGACCCAGGTCACCTTGAGGTGGGTTGTAGGGCTGGGCTTCCTTCGGGCATATGGATTGATGGTGCCCAGCTCTCAACCTCAGAACGGGTGCGTAATCTGGGTGTTATTATTGATGACAGTTTGACCCTAAAATCGCAAGTGTCATCCATTGTCAAATCTTCCTTTTACCATCTTAGGAATATCACCCGGGTGAAACATCTAGTTCCTCTGGCTGACCTTCCTATACCGGTCCATGCCTTTGTGACCTCTTGCCTTGATTACTGCAATGCCCTATACCTAGGGCTACCGGGGGTTGATATCTGCCGCTTGCAGCTGGTGAAGAATGCAGCAACCAGGCTTTTGACCAGGACATCTAGAAACAGTCATATTACACCTGTGCTGTGCAGACTGCACTGGCTGCCAGTTCAGTGGTGGATCACCTTCAAGGTCGGCTTACTGGCCTATAAAGCCCTACATGAACAGGGACCGCGGTACCTGCAAGATCTCCTCATTCCCTACTGTCCCCCTCGCTCACTCCGATCCACCGATGAGGGATTGCTAGAGATTCCCAGGGTACATTTAAAAACATCTGGGGCATGTGCATTTTCTTACACTGCCCTGACCCTGTGGAATTCTCTGCCTCATCGGATATGTAGCTGCCTGACCGTCAAGAGTTTTAAGTCGGAGTTAAAAACCTATTTATTCCAAAAAGCATATGGAGAGTGATTTTATTGTGATTTTGTGATTTTACTGTGATTTTTATTGTTATTTATTTCTTGTCATAATTTGTAAATCTTAATGTTTGCTAAATTGTGCAGCACTTTGGTTTTGAAAAGCGCTTAAAAAATAAAATGTACTTACTTACTTACTTGCTATGAACCAGACGTACAACATATTTAACATGAGATTCAAAAGTAAAATTATTATCTAAGATAACCCCTAAATATTTAAAACTATCTACAGTTTCAATTGGTTCACCCTTTAAATCAAATATAGCAGACTTGGATTCTCTATTATTTCTTGAACCTGTGAAAATTATGGCCTTAGATTGTTTAGTATTCAGAAGCAAATTTCTAGACAAAAGCCATTCCTGGAAAAAAAACTAAATATTTTTGCACAGCACCCTGTACATCTCCAAGCACAGCACCAGTACTGAAAATAACTGCATCATCTGCGTACAAAATTATCTCACATTTTTCACAAGATTTGGGGACAGAGTTAATAAACAATGTAAACAAAAGAGGACCTAATACTGAGCCCTGTGGTACCCCACATTTAATCAGGTGATCATTGGAGACAATTCAAGCAATTTTTATATGCACCCAATCCCCAAGATAGTTAGAAAATCAATGTATTATGTCACTGAAAAAGTCAAATTCTCTAAGGGTATCAAGAATTGGGCCATGATCCACAAGGTCAAAGGTCTTGGTGATGTCTACAAAGACTGCTGCCACACAGTGCCCTTTATCTAAGGCACTTTGCATGCAGCTGGTGATTCCCTTCAAGACAATTTCAACATTATGACTGGATCTAGATCCATGTTGTGAACAAGTAAGTAAATTATACAGGTCAAGGTGACCCATAACTTGATCAAAAATAATTATTTCTAATATCTTTGAAAGAGGGGCCAGGAGTGAAGTTGGTCGGTAATTAGAAGCAAATTCTTTATTAACTGATTTGTGTATTGGTTTAATAATTAATAATTAACAGAGCATAAGAAAAAAATCCCATAACATAATGAATAGTTACAAATAAAAGCAAGTGGGGAAGTCAGTTATGAGATACCCAATTTCAGAAGCCTAAAATCGATGTTATCTTTGCCAATATTATGACGCGGATTATATTTCAATACATAGTCCAATTCAGGTGTGACACTCTGGGAATAGAATTTAGGATGATCAGTACTGATGTTATTTTTTTTTTTTAGAAACCAATTCCTTACCAGTAGACTGGGCCCTGAACTTATCCAAATCTCCAAAATAGTTGTTAAACATATTGGCTATATCATTCAGTTCAATGACCATTTTAGTTCCATTCAACAAAGAGGTGGCATTCTCTTTAATATCCCTACCTAAAAGGCAATTTAAAGGTTGCCCGGTTTTCCTGGGATCCCCCATAGAGCTAAACTGTTTAGTTGTGAAAAACAGCATCTTGGCCTTTCTAATTTCAGATCTATACCTATTGCAAAATGTTCTATAATTTTGCAGGGTCACTAAATCTCTTTTTATATTGTACTTTTTCCATGATCTGCCTCTCTGTTTCATTAATTCAAATAGCTCAAAGGTTGCCCACTTGTTTTTGCTGGCCCTAATGCTCATTCGTCTCATGGGGGTAATTCTATCAATTACTTGCATAAATAACTGACTGAATTTTTCTAGTAGGCCATCAATATCCCTGATCATCTCTAAACAGGTCCAAT
Organism: Neoceratodus forsteri; assembly: GCA_016271365.2. Classification (NCBI taxonomy): domain Eukaryota; kingdom Metazoa; phylum Chordata; order Ceratodontiformes; family Ceratodontidae; genus Neoceratodus; species Neoceratodus forsteri. The sequence continues at coordinate 1,087,507,010 of CM028132.1, read as the reverse complement.
CAATATCCCTAACAGCAATAGCCATAGTCTCTGAATTGAGATGTTTTAAATTCAGAGAATTTATATACACAGAGTGTGTGTGTGTGTGTGTGTATATATATATATATATAAAATTAAGCAATAATGCATGACAGGGTGTGGTATATCATGGGATATCGTCACGCCTCGGGTGGTTGGGCATGAGACCACAGGCCAAGTGCGTCCAACGACCCAAGAAGTGAAGATATCCCATGATATACCACACTCTAGAGTGCATTATTGCTAATATGAACAGGATTACAAAATTGGTGTAAATAAAAAAAATCTAATATTTAAAAAAATGATTTGTAAGGGATAGTGTAGGAGCACTGTTTCAGAAAATAGTTCTAATTGGGTTGTGGTCAACAGGTGGCGCTGTTGTAGGTAGTGTAGGGACCTCTTCTTCTGTGTTCGCCCCCACCCACTTGAAAAACAAAGTTTGCTGCTGTGTAGTATGTGTGCTTTTTTTTTCACTTTTTGTTGTTTTACTTAGAAACTGTCTAGCACCGTGTACCTTAATTGTTTTACTCATAAACGGCATGTCTACATGCACTGTGGCTCCTCAAGTTTTTATCTCCATTATGATGAGATTTCATCGCAGGTTTAATTTGCCCACAGTGCTACAGCTGTATTTGTGAGGGAAGACTGACAGCTGTTGAGGTGAGGCATCGCTGTCTGTGTTTAGAGAGCTGCCAGTCTGTAGCATGGGAAATATGCTGGCCATTGGAGCTGGAGCTGAAACGTAGAAATGCTCAGCTCGAGCCACCACTTGCTCCATACTGCATATGGTTATGGCACAACCTGCTCAGTAGAGTCAGCACTTTTTTTTTGACGGGTGGGCTGTGTAATGCAGCTATTGTTAAATGGGTCTTTCTTCAGAATGTGGCTATTGGGAGTGTGGATTGGCGTGGCAGTTTTGTGGGGAGCACAGTGATTTGGTGTGCACAGCGGCAGTTTTGTTTCTAAAAAACAGAGTGGTGTTCTGTGTGCCACTCTTGGAGTCAGTTTGCATGTTGTAAGTGAGTGGGTTGCTTTGTTTTTCTGCTGCTCATATTCAGGTCTGACGGCTCCTCCCTGTAGGTAGGTGTTCTGATGAAGTAAGGGATATGGGGAACATGGCAGTCAGACGAGTTCATTTCCCTTAAGAAGGCTGATGGCTGGAGGTTTTCTGAAGCCCTGATGATATAGCTCGATGTCATCACGGCTTCAAAAACATCTCAGCCAATCAGCGACATCCATTTACGTTCCCCAGTTCATAAATATATATATAAAATGAGGGTGTACCAATGGATCTAGCAGTCCATTCAAAACAGAGTGGACAGTGGTCACTAATAGAACCTGCAAGTACTATGGCAGAGTGGTAGAGGGGGTTTATATCAGTAGAAGAATGGATAGAGTTTTGTTTCCTTTTTAGAAATGCTAAAAGAGTTACACAAAGTTGTGGAAGCATTCATTTTAGGAACTAATCAAACACAGAGCTAATCAAACATAGAAAACTATAGATGCATTAAGATAGGGAAGACTCTGAAAACATCCAGGTAGGAAGTTAATCAAACACAGCTGCAGTCAATGTTAATTAGGAGCAGCATCTAAAGCCCACCTAGGCAACACAGGAGAGAGATCAAGAGAGAAACCTGGGGAATGCTGGAAGCTGAGCTGCAAAGGGCAAGTTCAAGCTAAAGAGACCTTTGGAAAGGACTGTGAAGTTTGTAAGTGGATTATGTTAACTACCTGGATGCTGGGAACCAAAGTAGCTAGTAACCAGAGGTAGTGAGGGAATTGTTGTGTTTAGTTAGACCTCCGGACGGGAGTAGTTTTTTTTTTTTTCTATGTTGCTAAAGGGGCTGTGACCCCAGTTATTTGGAAACAATGCTGCCTTAAATAAACTGCATTATTGTACTTGACCTTGGACTGAGTACTGTATGTCTCCTTGGATACACCTATACCATCCCTTCCAGAGAACTAACAGAGGTCACCTTACCACAGTACCCCAGACTTAATAACTTTAATGGGATGAGTGACCACTACCCATTCTAGCATGGAGCCCCTACAAGTTTTATGATTATGCCTAGTGGTATTAATAATTTAAAAAAGATCCTTGACATCTCTGGATTGGTCATGCCACCATATGAGATTAAAATGACTCTGTAAAATCCATTCCCTATTAAGGGGTAATTTGCTTTTGACGTCAGTTACCAATTGCAATCCCCTTTTTATGTCTGTTGGAGGAATATAAACTCAACTAATAATACTGTGTTCCTCTGATCTTGAAAGTAGACCTATGGATGTCAGATCACAGCCTGAAGAACCTGATGAAAAATGTTATTCTTGAGCTTTAAATTTTGATGCAACATAAATCACAGAACCATCTCCCCTCTTCCCTAACCTATTCATGTCTAAATGTATTATACCCATGTAATGCAATTCTTGTATTATCTATCTTATTATTTAACCATATTTCAAACAGTGCTGTTATGTCAAAATTATGAAGTTCCATCCATACTTCAAATTGGATCTACAACTCCAGAGTGACAAAGATTTTGTTGACTGATGTTACATTGAAACCTTTATGTCAACTGCATTTGTGGTAAGCATAAAGGTAGTCACTGCGTCCCATGTTTTCTTCAGGAGTTTTGCGCCCCGAACCCCCCAAGCAGGGGTCTATGCTCCCCGCACCCTCCAATTAAACTAATCAACTCCAAGTGGGAGCTGATTAGGGGAGGGGGTGCAAGACCCCCAGAAAATGGTGCCAGAGTCCAGTGCCAACACTACAGAGACCTGGCGCTGTTGTCACTGTCGACTTGTCACTGTGGGGGGTGTATATCTTCAAATAGATCCCATTTTGCAAGGTGAATCTGAATATTTAATTGAACAATTCTAAGCATTGGAATTCTAAATGAAGTACAGTTAATTTCAAAGGACAAGGGAAAACTGGATAACTAATTCATACTGGGGACCAGGGTAGGCATGTACTGACCCTGAATTAAAAGCAATAAAACTAAATAGTGTCTTGTTATACCAGTACCTCTACTTTTTTGTTATTAATTTTACAATGATACAATCCCTACCTGTACAAACATTTTTATATCCTATGTAATTAAATAACAACCCCCTTAAAAACCAACTTGCCAATCATTTTCTAATCTAAGGGATTTTCTACTTAAAGATCCAGACTATTAAATTCAGTATCTCTCATTGTCACTTGTACCCTATTTTTATCCAAGGACCACCTATTAAATACTTTCTTCTGTTTACAATACTGCTGTTGAGTAGTATAGGGTATTACTAACAAACTAAATATAAATACTTGTAAAACATATTTAAAATTTGAGCAACAAAACTGCAACTTAAAATTAAACAAAAACTATAAATCTGAGCTATTAGTTAAAATAAATATTAAACAAGTCTCACTTTAATCCCAGTAAAAAGGTTTACCCTAAAATCACACCCTAATAAACAGGCTTCATCTGACTAAATTACACAGATTTTGGCAGATACAATGCAAAATATGATAACCCTTAATTATGATAACCCTTAATCAAAATACTAATACGACTAAGACAATATGAAATACTGACCACCAAGTATAGCCCAGTGTATTAATCAATGATGAAATTTTGTATTCAAGTGGTGCTTGCGACACTTGCGCGAGTGCCGCACAGGTGGCATGGGATTATATGCTACAAAGCCCCACCCTTATGATGCTCCTGGCTGCCAGCTTGCCTCTGTGCCCCCTGCCTGCCACAGAGTACAGTCCTAGTCTCCAGAAACATGGAAACACCTGCAAGCTGTGTAACATAAAATTGTAGCAGCAGACTCTGTGAAGGAATACCAGATGGATGTGCTGGTCTGGTGAACATTGACTGTCTTCCATAGAGTCAATAGGCACAGGCTTATATGCTACAAAGCCCTGCTCCTTATGATGCTCCTGTCTGCTAGCTCTCCCCTGAGCCTCCTGCCTGCCACAGAGCACAGTTCTGGTCTCCGAAAGCAGAGAAACACCTGCAAGCTGTGTTAAAATAAAATTCTGGCAGCAGTCTCTGTGATAGAATGTTGACTGGATGTGCTGGTCTGGTAAACATGGCTGTCTTTCATGGAATTTGCTGGCATGGGTTTTTATGCTACAAATCCCCACCCCTCATGATGCTCCTGGCCCCTGGCTCACCCCCGATGCTCCTGCCTGTGACAGAGCACTGTCCTGGTTTCCAAAAGAAGGGAACACCTGCAAGGTGTGTAACATAAAATTGTAGCAGCAATCTCTGTGATGGAATACTGTCTGGATGTGCTGGTCCAGTAAATGTTGGTTGTCGTCCATGGAGTTGGGCAGAAGGGGCTATTATGCTACAAAGCCTCACCCCTTGTGACACTCCTGTGTCTTCTGGCCACTGGCTCACCCCCACACCCCCTGCTTGCCATAGAGCACAGTCCTGGTCTCCAAAAGCAGGTAAAAACCTGCAAGTTATGTAACATATAATTGTAGTAGCAGCCTCTGTGATGGAATGCTGGCTGGATGTGCGGGTCTGGTAAATGCTGGCTATTGTAACATTGACAGTAATTAGTTTATTATATGCCTTGCTATATTAATATTTTTAGATGGAAGATCCCAAAGATTAAGTAAATCTATGTCATTCAATATATTCATCATAAATGATAGCCAATGAGTATTTTTCATTGACTTTTTATGAGAATAATTTGTTCCGGACATACCAAAAAAGGTAGTCTTGTGTGGTCCCTAATTCTAATGTTTAACCAGTAACCGATTATTCTAGAACATTAATTGTCAAACTTTGCCACAGTGAGTCTCCCCAAAGTAATAGAAAAGATCTTGCACCCCCCAACATAAATATGGAAACCATCTTGTGCTTCCTCATAGAAAATAACTTTGCACAGTATATTAAGAATAACTGCAGCTGACAGTGTATCCTAGAGGTTAGAGTAAAAAGCTGTGAATAAGCTGGAATGAGCTTGATACATCTAGCAGGCCTAGGTTTGTTTCCCACAACTTTCACGTGCATGCTGTGTGGTTCTGAACAAGTCACTTAACCTCCCCAGAGGTCCTGGGTCACCCCTGAAAACAGACATTTGTTCCTAGTGGGCCTTACTTGGTTACCAAAAGAATAACAAATAACTGAAATGCCATTGAGTAGTTGTCCCAGTTTATTCTCATTTTATTTAACTTATTGTTCTCCCCTTGTGTTACAACCTGAACACCTGGGGTTATCTAACTCACTTATTCCTTTTGACTCTTAGACCCTTGTTACTACTCACTGCAATACCTCCATGGGTCAGACTGCGTTATCAGCCTGTTTCTATTCCATTTGGACTTTTCCTACTTCTTACACCTCTTCTTCACTCACCCCCCCACTCTTAAGCACCTTCTTAGAGACTGTTTTGTTCCATTCTGCTCCTACTCCTAGTGCACCTTTAGTTAGCTATTGTATTTGTATTGTGTCTAGTGGGTTGTTACCTCTCACAGTGTGCACTTTGTTACTATTTGTTTGCACGATTGTGCATTTTAAATTGTATTCACTCCATATTCCTTTCTCCTGGGTTGTGCCCTGAAATGGGACTTGACACAGTATGCCTTTTATGGTCACCAAATTGTAAATAAATGAAGATCTGGAAATGAGTCTTTGCGCAGTGTGCCTTTCCAGCTCACAATTTTGTACATAGCTAACTAAATTTACCTGTAATTATCCACTTTCAGAGGGCCTCATCCCATCACACAAAACTCAAAATGTAAATACATATATTTTTAGGCTTCCTTGACCCTCCCCTGGAACAGGTTGGGGCCTCCCCAAGGAGGCTGACCTCACCATTTGAGAAACATTGACTCAACTAATGTTCGGTTCCCATGGGCCTAAAGATAAGACTTTAGTTATACCTTTGTTAATGATCAATTTTGATTTTTCACATAGTTCTGAGAGTCTATTTAATTTCCTTTGCAGACCATTTAAGGTAGGAGTAGAAGTGCCAAATCATCTGCATCAGTAAGAAAAGAATCTTTATCCCATTAGCAGCAAGCAAGCAACATTCGTCATTATCAAGGGAGGTCAGGATTTCATGTATGGGTTAAGAGCTGATTGGCTGGATGAACTCCCACACAGGGAGGTGATCAAAAAACTCAGGGTGACTGGCCTCAATGAAATACTAGCTAAACTGTATGCAGCAGCTTAAAACTCAATGTGCCGTGTAATTTGGATTTGATGGTTGCTTGATTTTGTATAAATATCTTGCTATATGTTGGTGGCATGCTCCCTTAGCTGTCATCCTGGCTACCACCACAAGTGATGTACTTGTACATGTTTTGCATTGTTTTTTCCTGCTTTGGAATTCTTTTCTTGTATTGTGACTTTATTGTTCATGTATATGCACTTATTGCTGTCACTTTGTTATTGCTGTTTCACTCCCAGCTGTATCCCTTTCCCCGGGTCACACTTGAAAACAAGCATCAGTTCATTGTCCCTATGCCAGTCCTCAAATTGTAAATAAATAAACAAATGGGTTGAGGGTGGTTGACTAGATGAACTCAGAGGATCACACTTAAGGAGTATATTTTCTCTAGGCTAACATGGCAAGTGGTGCCATCAGGGATCTGTGCTGGGACCAGATCTTTTTCAGATTTCTTTCTTTTTTTATTTGTAAAATCTGTTTATTAGTTTGAATTGACCATTTCTGAAAAACACATAACAGAACAGATGCAAGATATGCATACATGAACTATAACTTATAGTAGTAGAGTGGTTACTGGCATGGTAGCTGGGTTTCAATGCAAATAAAATGCAAACTCATGCACTTGGTGCACAAAAACCTATAGGCTAAACATAAAATGGGTGAAGGTATTGACTGTCACCAAACAGGAAAGAAATCTGGAAGTAAACATATCTAAATGACCTCAAGGTCACAAAGCAGTATGACAAGGCAGTTGGTAAGGTCAGTGGGATATTGGAGTGCATAAGGAGGAGTATCATCAGTAGAAGGAGGGTGGTGGTGTTGCCACTTATAAGTTGTAGGTGAGACCCCACCTGGAGTGCTGCGTACAGTTCTACGAAGCACATCTCAGGGAAGACGTAGACAGATTGAAGGCAGCCCAGAGAAGGGCAACTAAAATGTTGCAGGGTCTGCATCAGAAGTCCTATGAGGAGATTGAAAGACCTCAATATGTACACTCTGGAACAGAGAGAGGGGATATGATAGAGACTTATAAATACCTCATGGGGAACATAAAGTACAGGAGGGAAGAATTATTTAGTAGAAAAGATGCATTAGACTCTGGAGACATGCAATGAAGCTGGAATGGTGTAAATTCCAGGGAGGCAGTATAGAGCAGTGGTTTAAGGCTCTGAGCTGCAAATCTGGAGACCTGGGTTTGCATCCCATAGCCCCCACCTGCATATTGTGTGACCTTGAGCAAGTCACGTAACTTCCCTGTGCTCCCAGGTTGCACCTGTAAACAAGCTTTCAGCTTAGTGTGTCTCACCTGGTTAAAAAAAAATCAAGATAAATATGAAGAAGTACCTCTTCACTGAAAGAGTGATGGATGCCTGGAGCAGCTTTCCAGAGGAGGTGGTGGGGAAAATACAGTAGTGGGTTTTAAACATGCATGGGATAGGCATAAGGGAATCTTAGTAGAAAGGAAGGTGTGGGGAGGGAGCCAGAAAAATGTAGTGTTTTTGCAGAATAGGCATGGAAAAAAACAAATAGACTGGGTGGGCTAAACAGTCCCTAACTGCCATTAAATTCTATGTTTCTATGCAGGATCTGTCATAACTATGGGGCTAAGTGTAAAGGGTAGCTCCAAAAATTTGCAATAAATTCAAAACCAGGAAACCTGGTCAATACTCAAGCAAAGTCAACTAAATTACAAACCTCAGTATAATCTCAGCCTTAGAAAATGGATGGGGGATGTTGCTAAGTATAGATATAAGTAAGGTAATACACATAAGCAAAAGAAAAACACAAATATAATTACTTTAATGATTAAAAAGCAAATGAGGAAAATAAGAAAAAGAACTGGGAATAGTGGTTACTAGCACATTTACTTGCAGTGCGCATTGTGCTGCCATTGCTAGCAAAGCAAGCAAAATCCTATATTGTGTATGTTAACACAATTACATACGAAAGCAAGGCAGTTATAATACCACTGTACAGGAACTTGACGAAACCACATCTTGACTATGACTTACAATTCTGGTCAGCAATTCTGGCAAAGGACAAAAAAACATGGAGAATGTTTTCAGGGTGGTTACAAAACCTGTCTGGGGGCTGGAGAACATAACTTATGAGAGCTGACAACCACACTTAAAAATTATTTCACTGAAGTTATGATCATGGATCATAACTATAATAGTAGAGCACATCCACTTCAGATAAAAACAGATAGATTTCGCTCAAATAAAAGGAAGCACTGGTTGACAGTAAAAACACCTAGGATATGGAATAAACTGCCAATACAAATAATTGTTAGCAGTAATATTGAAATCTTTAAAAAAGATTTAGATAATTTCCTAATAAAGAATAGGATAGTGGGATACTCCTGAATTTTGGCGAGCATATGGACTTTGTCTTTTAAAAGCTCTGTATAACTATGAAACCTATGAAGCCAAAAAGAGCTACAGACAATATGCTTCAAATCTTTGCCATTGTCAATGAATATTAACCTAATGACAGCAACTGGTACTTAACTGTGAACAAAAGATCAGTTTACTAGGGGGCGCTCAAAACTAATAAAATCTGCAAATTTCAAAACAAATAAGTGTAAGCATTTCTGCACTCAGATAATTGTGTGTACGTGGAATAGCCTTCCACAGCCAATTATCGATTCCAACAATAAAATGACCACCAAAACCAGATTTGCCACCATAATTATGTCTAGATACAAACTGAATAGAATACACCACTGAGAAAGGGGGGGGGGCAGTCCATAAATTCCTCTTGGTCACCTTCTGCCTCTGATTCCCTAACAAACTCCAGTTAACCCTATTTATAAATCAATTAAACAAAATAAACACCAATAGACAACCTTGTTTCGCATCAGTACTGTCTGGAAATGATTAATAGCAACTGGTACTAAACTGAGAAAAAAATATAAATTTACTAGGGGGTACTCAAAACAAATAAAACTTTAAAACTTCAAAACAAAATAAGCTAAGCATTTCTTCACTCAGGAAATTGTGGGTACGCAGTACACCAGTCCTGAGTGGCACAAATTGCAAGTTATGCCCGCGACTTGCAACATGCACGATTCCAAAGAACATTTATGCCACAACCCACAACCACTATGCCAAATGCAAGTTATGACACAGTTACGCCAAAGAAACCATGTGCCACTGCGTATTGCAGCTCGCGATATGCGTAATGCACCAGTACAATGGAAATGCTATTCCAGAACAGGATGTATAAGTACATATGCCAAAAGAGGTTGACATAAGTTAGACCAAGGAATAGCTGGTCTAACCAGAGCACAGGCTATATAACCTCCACCCCCCACATAGTCAGACAGCAGACAGCAGTGTAGTGAGACACACAGCAATGTCAGCAATAGGAGCTCTACTGGGCATTATGATAGTGGAGCACTGGGAGAGCAAGTATGCCAGGTGCAGAGGGAGGACCCAGGGGACCAAGCCACATTGCCCAACAATGGTACCAAGGCCACCAGTGCAGAGAGTAAGATGCCCTCACAAAACCTTTGAGGACCTGACTGAGCAGCAGTGCCTAGCATGCTATAGGCTCAACAAGAGCTGCATCAGGGAGCTATGCTAGGACCTGCGTGTGGACCTACGCAGCACCTGCAACAGGGGCCACCCACTGCCACTGGAGGTGTGCGTGAGTGCAGCTCTGTGATTTCTCACCACTGGCACTTTCCAAATGTCCACAGAGGACACAGTGGGCATTTCCCAGCCTGAGGCATCCAAATACCTGAGGAAGTTCCTCGTGGCCCTAATAGGGTGCTCCACACAACACATCAGCTTCCTGTGGGATGCCCAACAGCAGCACTAGGTGAAACAGGGGTTCAATAATGTGGTGCAGTTCCCCCGTATGTTAGGTGCCATCGACTGCACACACATAGCCATCAGGGCCTTAAGTGAGGATGGGAACGCATACATAAATAGGAAGGGGTACCACTCGATGACTATCCAGGTGATCTGCAACAGTGGATGTCACATCCTAGATGTGGTGGCCAAGTACCCTGGATCCTTCAATGACTCCCATATTTACAGGAACTGTGACTACAGGAAGCCTTTGAGAGAGGGGACATCACTGGAGGATGGCTTGTAGGTATGTACCGGGGGAATGACAACTGCAAAGGTGTGCAAGTGGCATTGTGTGTGCAAGTGGCAGACAGTGTGTGCGGGTGTTAGGGGATACAGTGGCACAACAGGGGCACAGTGGTGGACAGGCACTGTAGTGGGCAGAGGTGATGGCCATGCAGACACGTAACATGCCACACAAGGGATGCAAGCAGGGGCAAGACACACACACTGTGCAACACACAGGGGCCTGGGATGGCCACATAATGCCAAGGGAAGACCATGCAGTGCATGGACACCACCAGGGATGTGCATGTGACTGAGGGTGCACGCCTGCATGTGTGTACATTGGATATAGAAGTGTGTTCCATGCAGAGGATAGTGGGATGATGATGAGAGGTCTGCACACAGCAACATGCATCTAACCTCTCCTCCTCCAACAGGTGACAGTGGATATCCCCAGATGCCATGGCTGATGATACCTGTGAGGATACCCCAGACAGTGGCCAAGGAGAGGTACAACAAGGTCCACAGCAGCATGAGAGGGGTCATCTAGCTCACCTTTGGGCTACTGAAGTCCCAATTCTTATGCCTTGATACCTCGGGGGTGCACTCCAGTACAGCCGTGTGATGGCCTGCAGGATTGTGCTCTCCTGCTGCATCCTCCACCACATCGCCCTGGCATACCGTGTACCTATGCCCAACAGCGACCAGGAGGAAGGTGAACCACAGGAGGTTGACGGAGAGCCGGATGGCATGGCAGGACACATGGCACATGGTGGTGTAACAGTGGGACACCATGCAAGACAGGAGCTGATTTGGAAGTTCTTCTTATGCAGCACATGGCCACCACCACCACCACCCTTCCACACCACCAACAACGTGGTGGCACCTGCAGCAGTACAGGAGACACAGTATGGTGCAATGCAGCCTGACCATCAGCAAGGCACCCATGGCACCATTGACGAGCCACAGGAGGATGGGATACTGCCTGCCAGGTGCCATGCGACACATGTGGCAGCACTGAAGCTGGAACAGTGCCGATGCATGTCATATAGCGTCTGGTAGGCATGACAGTGACTGAGTGAAAGCACCCTAGGCAATGCACAGAGAACCACAGCACACATGGACCACGGACATGCAGACACAGGTGGGTGCGGACACACACGGGACAGAGGCACACCATGGCGATGATGGCACTGCCAGGCACAATGCACCCGCCCTGGCCACTGATGCATGTTAACAGTGCAACCAAATGGGGACAAGGTAGCACAGGCCTCCAGACATATGGTGCTATGTCACACCACTGTGTTGTGCCTCCAGTGCCACCCACAGGGCCAACCATGCCCCTGGGTGGAAGGGTGCCATACTGTGTAGCAGGGTTGTTGATCAGGAGACAATTAGCTAGCAGACATCAAAATCAGTGCATAAAAAATGCCAGGCTGGCATTTATCATTTTATTATGTGTAGCAAAATGATAATTATTCAGAACAGAAAATAAGAAAATTGTCATTAAGTCAATAACATCAATGCTGTCTAGGGTGTAGACACAAGTCTTCTAAACTTAAGGTCTTGCACCTCTCACAATCAGTTCTAGATGGACGCCTTATCTAATAAATCCACCCTAGTGGTAGGCTTATATATGTTTTTATCAATGACATCCCTGTCATGTGACATCAATTCATTTCCAACTTAGTACATTTTTGAGTTTCTAGGCTCACAACTTGCTCCTATACACAGTACAAAAAATTGCTTTTAAGCCTTATTACTTTAATAACTATTTCTTTCCAGCATCTTTATTACACACCATAATCCTGGTTAGAAAGTGACTCTAAATGCTTGATTATCTTTTTAATTACTGTAAGCTCCTCCCTCAATCAATAATTAAAGCAGCTAGAATCTGTATAAATATAGGCCTCTAGGGACTTCTGCTACCTTATAGCAACAGATTGAGTGCAGAAGAAGAGCTTGTGCAGCTGACACCCTATCCTGCTGCAGAGAAGGCTGCAGCTTGTCAGGCCACCAAACAGTATCTTTTCTCTCTCTTTTTAACCCTCTGCAGGACTGTTTGCACACCAGCAAATTAACCTGAGGTAAGCTATTGACCCAGTATTTTGCTACCTGCTAACAGAGCATCTAATAATACTTTATCTTAGTAATATCCCACTTATGTTATCTTTGTATTTCTAGCAAGGCAGCACAGGATGCATAATAAACTAAAGGGAAAGGGAATGCTGCTTACTGGTTTATTTAATTCTGGCCTCATTTAACTAGCCAATAAGTAAAACACATATTGTCACTTGAGTTTGTTTATAACTGCAAGGTTCCCTTACGTGAAACTTTTTACCTGGACCCAGAAGGAAGAGAAGTTGAAAGAGGCTTTAGACAATGAAAGGGGGGGGGGGGGCTGATTAGAGGTGGCCTGCCTCCAATTAAGAAAGGGATAGCTGCACTAGAAAGGAAGATAGAGGTTGCAACCATAGAAAACCGACAATACAGATGGGTCCTTACTCAGTGGCTCCCTTTCTATAATTTATTATTACTGCAATTAAAGGCACAGATGCATTTTATATTTCTTACTTTCTTTGTACAGAAAGCACTATTCTGGTACTTTAACCATATCATTTAACATATCCCTGCACTTTATTAGCTAGCACTTTTAATCTTTAACTGTTTTTAAAGCACTCCAGTACTTTCATCTATTCCTTCCATGCACTTTATACAACATAGGCATAAGGCAGGTTAATGGGGGGGGCAAGGAAAGACCTACATCTCTCCCTATCGGAGCACCTCACCAATGACAGGGGTTACCTGGTCACATACTGGCACAGGGCCACCACACAGGCATGACACACATGGTGTAAAGGGACATGAACTAGACCAAGCACATGGCACCACTGACCACCCAGAGTGCCATGCGGTCATGTTCACCAGTGTGTGCTCAATTCCATGCGATAGATGGCTGGCACACGTGAATGATGTGCAGGGTGGGGATGCACCTGATACAGGACTGCACTGCAACAGGTGAGACCACACATGCACAGGCACATGCAGCCAAGGATGGAGATGCTGAGCCAAGGATACACAAAAAAACAGTTTATTAAACAAACATATGTACACTACAAAATCACAATGGGGAAAAACAGCCAACAATCAACACCCAGCACAACCCCCCCGCCCTCCGCCCCAGAGTCCAACCCTATGTACATACCTACCCCAGCCCCTGACATGCCCCCACCCCACAGTCAACTGCGGCACAGGCCTACTGGTCCTACAGCACCATCAGCAGCATGCCGAGGGAACCATGCAGCCAGCCAATGTCCTACATTTTGGCGGTGACAATCCATACAAGCTCCTGGTCCCTGTCCACCAGCTACCCTGGGAACAGTGCAGTCATCCTCTGCTGCCAAGCACTGTCCTGAGGTCCCTGATGTCCGGTGGGCAGGTGTTCCACCACTGCATGCCCACCCTGGCATGGTGGGCATGCATCAATGGTACTGGTCCCTGTGTCAGGACCCTCCACTGGTGGCATACCCTTTTTGACTGGCCCTTCCTGCGGCAGGGCTGCCGACAGCCTTTGCTGGAGCACATGGCCCAGTGTCTCCTTCACCATGGGGCCCTCCATGCGTGGTGGTGCTGCACAGGTTGCGGCATTTGCAGAGTTGCCAGCACATCATGAATCCACCACCTTCCCTGCCACCGGGTCGTCCTGGGCCACATCCTCCCTGTCCTCCTCCTCAGACTTCGAGTCCACCAATGGCCATGCTACACGTCAACGGCGGTGGATGAAGCATTGGTACTCCTCTGTGTCCTGTGCCATTTGGTCCATCACCACCCTCAGCAGGGCACAGTGCCTTGGGGCAAGGCTGCTCCTCCCACCTGCAAGGCAGAACAGGTGTTGATCACTGCCAGACTGGGACACATCTCATGCATGTATACCCATGCATGTGTGCCATGGCACATCATGCAAGGGGTGCCAGACACACATACACACACACACACTGCCTACCCAGGGTGTACTGTGGCAGGCACACCGGCAGTGCGCAGCAGCCACAGGTGCCGCAGGTGTGCATAGCGACACCTGGGCCGCAGGGTGGGGCATGCCAGTATGCAGCTGCACACATGTGCCTGGCTGGGTAGCATATGCCCCCCTGCTGCTACAGTGGCATGACCAGTACAACGCATGGACTGCACATTGCACTTACCTGATCTCCAATGGCCCTGCAACTACTGCTGTGGGTGGCCACGGCTGTCCACCACTGCTGGCTGCCCTTGCTGTCCTGCTCCACTGGGCCCTGCACCTGTGGGGAAAGGGGACAAAGTTAATTCTGCACACCACCACTGGGCATAGCACATATAGCCAGTATGTGTGAGTACATGCACCATGTAGTAGGACCCACCTGCACCACCACCATGGCCGGTCCACATGTCCCTAGCACACCTCTTGACCATGTCCACCATGCGGTGTAGGATCAGTGGGTCATGGCTCGCCAGGTCCTGCCACCTGTGTTGGAGCTGTCTTGTGGTGTGGGACACACCACTAAGCTCACTGAGGCATGCCCTGATGGCCCGCCATGCCCTCTCCCTTTCGACGGGGTGTGGTTCCTGCAGGATGGGGGCAGTAGTGTGGTGCATCACTGCTGCACCAGGTTGACCATCTGGGCCATCTCAACAGCCATAAAGCTGGGTGCATGCCCGCTCAGCCTGGACAAATCCCTGCATGCCATGACTTGTTTAGTGTGCACCTCTGTCCCGCAGTCCGTTGGCCTGACCTGCACCATGCAGCTGCGACCTGCAAACATAAATGAACAACATGAGATGACCTGACAGTGCTCCACTCCCAGTATGGTCCGAGATACCACTACATGGTAGGGGCATAGCCAGACACTGGTACCACAGGCACCAGGACCATGTAATGCACCCCAGGGGCACTTGACATGCACCCTGTGCAACGCATGTCATCGGTTGCTGAAACATTCCCCCATGCATGGGTGTCTGGGTCACTTGCATTGCCTCCATGATACCAACACGATGGCCCATGGCCTGGTAGGCCATATTTGCCCACTGGTGTCATGGCCATCCTCCATGTCCACCCCTCCCGTACCTATTGTTCTCCAGTATGACAGTTGGGTGCTGCCGCTCCACTGGTATGGTGGCATGGACACTGGCTGCATTCTGGGGCCCCTCTGCATCTCTAATCCCTGTATCACCATACACCATGATGTCTATGGGGTATGGCTGCCTCCACCCCTGCTACATGCTGCAGCCACCTATGTCACCCTGACAATGCTACCCTACAAGGCATGATAGATGTTGATGAACCTCTGTAGCCACAACATGCAGCACTACCCCAGCTGTTCTGGGGTACACATGTGTGGTACTTGTTCTGTGCTCTGTCACTGTGCATCTCCATGTGAGGCCCAATGGTACAGGCTGCACATGTCCCTATCAGTCCCCACCTGCTGTACACAGTGTAGCCCCCAGGCCCCATGGTCACTGTATTGCACTACTATAGGCCTGTTGCAGTGCTGGACGTATTGCCCAGCCCACACCTTATCCCCAAACCTCTCGACCCCTCAGCATTATATTCATAGCAGTGACCTTCAACTCTCACAGCAGATGGCCAGAATGTATAGCACGTTATTATTTTAAACACTAATGTGTCTAGAAATAGTGGGACCCATGTAGTTCATGATGGGGAATGTCTGCCACCATAGTTCAATTATCTAATTGTTTGTGTGTCCTGTAATAGATGAAGCATAATTAGGAATTTCAGTACACCTATGCAGAGTAAGGGTATATTGGAGGGTGCAATCCATAGCATGTGAAATTCATAGCAGGTGAGAGCTATGCTAATCCTTGTCCTGCTGTTGTTGCTGGTGTCCTAGAGTGGCCTTCCTTCAGTGTTTTGCCTCCCTGTAGCCCTCTACCAGTGCTGCTAGGCCTCTGCTGTCACCTGCATGCACGCTGTATGACTTCTAGTCATGGGCGCACTTTGCACATGGCACCTGTACATGTGACACATGGGGCCTACAGGTGCAGTGCACATGTGGCATGTGTATACACAGGTCACATTTGCGCACTACGCAGATGCATGCTGTAGTTGCAGCCTACACACATGAGGCCTATGTTTCAGATGTGCATGTGCGACATGGGCCATGCACCTTACTCAGGCAATGGTTGTATGCTACATGCATCATGTCCTATCACAGCAGTGGGAATACTGAGGCAACACAGATGTTTAGTGTACAATGTTTACTTAGATTTGTTGTGGTATGGTGCAGTGCTTCAGTACAACATTGCAACCCTCAAACACACATACCCACACCCAGTGACTGATCACAGCAGACACACCCCAGTCGTGCTGTACAATGACTCCCACACACCTGCACACAGTACACATACATACACACATACACACACACCCCACACAAACCCCACATGTCACACCACTGCCCTCCCCTAGTGCCACGCTGCGTTATGCTCACCACCCCACTGTAGCACAGTCACATGTACGGCTGCAGCAGCAGCTATGTCCACTTTCGCTTCATGGCTGTACCATCTTGTGCAGCTCCCTGTGTCACCAGCTCTGCCACCCCATGGCACCACTGGGCCCACTCTACCCTGGTAGCATGGCTGCAAGTCCCCCACTGTACAGAAGTCCCTGAGGTACCACTCCCTTCCAACACTTCCTTCACCTCCCTGTGGTGGCAGTTGCTGGTCCTGGAACTGTAGCTTGACCCTGTGTTGGAGGTACGCCAGCTTCCGCAGCCTGCACCTGAGTTGCCACCTCTGCTGTGCCCTGACCTGCTGTGTAAGTAGGTGGTACCACACCTTGTCTTCAGCTTATCCTGTGACTGGCTGCCATTGCAGCATGCCCCACGTCCATGGTGGCAGGTGCCATTGTTGTTGGCGGTGGTGTTGCCGCCAGAGGTGCCACTGGTAGTGTTGGTGGTGGCTATGGAAGTTGTTGTGTTGCTGGTGGTGCTGCAGGTGGTGGTGGTGGTGGTGGCAGGTGGTGGTGGTGGTGGTGGTGGTGGCACCAGTTACTGTGGTGCTGGTGGTGCTGCAGGTGGTGGTGGTGGTGGTTGGGGATGTGGTGCTGGTGGTGCTGCTGGTGGTGTTGGGATTGTCGCTGCTGGTGGGGGTTGTGGTGCCGGTGTTTGTGGCTGTTGCCCCATGTGTGTCATCTGTGTGGCGGTGTCCCTCGTCTGTTGCTTGCACTGCCTGACAGTCAGTGCACATTGTAGTGCTGTGGCCAGTATGTCCACCTGCCTGGACTACTGTGCCACAGACCCCTCCATGGCCATGGCCAACTGGGTTAGTGCCTGTGCCTGGACACAGGCCTGGGAGGCAGCCATGGAGTCCATAAGTCTCCCCATGACTGCCTCTGTGGTGTGTGACCCTGTTTCCATTGCACCTATGAGGGTGCCCATGTGCTTCTCCATGGCTGTGTGGTATGCATCGATGCCGAGTCGGATGCAGCCCAGCAACTCCAACTGCTCCTCGTATGTGGTCAAGAGGGTCTGGCAAAACTCAGCATAGTCTGTGGGTGTGTTCGTGTGGCCCTCCTGCACGGACTGCAATGCCTCATCCAGGGTTGCCTCCAGCCTGTCGTAGGAGGTCAAGCTTAAGTCCAGGGAAATGTCTATGCTTCCAACCCTGAACATCAAAAAGGTCCAGTCCCTCCTTCTCCTCCTACAGGGGTCCTGCCACTGCCTGCTGCTTCCCCACAACTGGTATTGGGGCTGGGTCTTGCTGTGCCATGTCCATGCTGCCAGGGTTATCTGTCACGGTGGCCTGTTGTGTGGTCGGCTGCACCCTGCCCTGCTCCTGCTCACTGCCTGTGCCTCTGCTGTCCTCTGCACCTGTGTCCACTGCTGCTGTGTCTGTGGGGGTGGACAACAGTGGATCAGTGCTACTCCGCCATGTCATGCCCTCTGCACATGCCAACATTCCCAGTCCTGCAGTGCTGCCCCATGCACAGGGGGCAACACTGGTCATCCACTTACCTGTCCTTGTGGCCATCAGTGAGTCCAGGTCCGCATCTCCATGGACACTGTGCTGGCTCAGGAACACCAGTATCCTCTCCTCATGGGAACTGAGGGGTCTCTCCTCCTGTTGCCCACCACCTGTGGGCAATGCCTGCTGCCTATTATAGGCCTCCTTTGCATGGCACTTGAGGTCATTTACCTGCTTCTGCAGGTCATGTACAATATGCTTTGTGATGGCCACCACATTAACCTTTTTGGCCACTATCTCCCATGCCTCCTTGCGCTTATGGTTCAGGTCACGTTCCCCACCCTTGCCCATTAGTAGGTCTGCCTGGGACTCAAGTTCCTCGAGGAGAACATCTGTCTCCTCATTTGTGAACTTTTTTCTCCATTTTGTCACACTTTCCACCTCTGCACTGCTTCCTGCCATCATTCTCGCATGCATAGCTCCTACGCCATGTCTTCGACTTGCGCACTTTTCTATGGTCATCAGGTTGTGACATGCACAACTGCTATGCCCACTATTGTGGGTTGCATCATGTGTTGCGGATGTAACTTGTGACATGAATAATTCAGCTGTTCTACGTCATAACTGGCATTTGTCTTGGAACAGGTTGTAGCTTACATGTCACAAGGGTTTGGTCATAACTTTACACAGTGGCACAGCTTGCACCGTGCTCTATTCGCTCTCTTGGGATTGGGGCCCTTAATTTTGATGGATATAAATTAAATAGACGATATACTGAGAGTGTGTGTGTGTGTGTGTGTGTGTGTGTGTGTGTGTGTGTGTGTGTGTGTGTGGAGGGGTCAGCAGCCCACAGATTCCTCTTGGTCTCCTCCTACCTTTAATTCCCTAAAAACATTTAGTATACCCCCATTTATATATTAAACAAAATGGGCACCAGTAGAGAATATTGTATTTGTTGAGAATGATTGAGTGAGTACATCCATAGTTCCACATCCAAGCTGACTCCAAGTATAAAAATATGGATTCATTCATTTATTGCAAGCAGGCTTCTTTCACATTTTAGGTTTGCTCATTTTTCCCATAAGAGATATATTGAGATGGTAACAAAAATGATTTTAGATCAATAAATGCTATGAAGGGTTTTTGTTTTGTCATATAGACATATTTGTGTATCAAATGAGCTGAACAAAAAGTAGTATGTCCTTGAATGGGATAGTTGGAAGCCTGTTTGAAATTCTGAGATGTTTATTTTCCAGTCCCTGCCTCCAGTCTTCCCAAGATTATCCTAGTACGTATGCTTACCAAGTTATCTAAAAGGCTAATGGAGAAGGTCATATTGGAGTCTTCCAAACTTTCATTTTTATATGGGTATAATCTCATTACTCTTCAAGTAGTTGGAATACATTTTGCCTAACACGTATATTACAATGCTTACAGTAGTTAGAATACTGGCCCACCACCATGTGGTAATCTTAAAACTCATAAAGAATCTTGTCATTTATTGGGGACTTGTCATTTTGTTAGGCATGGACTTCATCTCAGCAGAAAGGGAAGCACCCTCCTAGGGAAGCAAATTGAAAAGCACCTTAAGGGTACTTTAAACTAAGTTTCAAGGGGGGAGCAGGATAGGATGTTCAAAGATGGGGGTGAGATACTAACAACACCAAAAATGGAATGGGACCTGGGGGTAGTCATATCAGATGACTTAAAGGTGGGCAAGCAATATGAGAGGGCAGTAAGGAGGGCTGGGAAGATACTGGGATGCATAGGGAAAGGCATCACCAGCGGAAAATAGGAAGTTGTTATCCCTCTGTACAGACAGCTGGTGAGATCCCATCTGGAGTACTGTGTACAGTTCTGGAGAGCCAATCTCCACAAGGACATAGGCAAGATGGAAGCTGTCTAGAGGAGGGCAACTAAAATGGTGCAGGGTCTGCACCGGAAGACATATGAAGAGACTAAAGGAGCTTAATATGTATAGCCTCGAGGAAAGGAGGGAGAGGGGGGACATGATAGAAACGTTCAAATACCTCAAGGGAATCAACAAAGTCATAGACAGGGTAGAGAAGGTTCAGAGGAGGGCAACAAAGATGGTGCATGGATTGCATCACAAGTCCTATGAAGACAGGTTGAAGGAACTGAACATGTACTCCCTGGAGGAGAAGAGGGAGAGAGGGGATATGATAGAGACATACAAGTATCTTACAGGGAGGAACAGGGTGCAGGAAAACACTATTTTTAAGCGAAAAAGATGTTCCAGGACAAGAGGGCATGGGATGAAGTTGGAGGGAGGACGATTCAGAGGAAACATGAGAAAGAATTTCTTCACAGAATGGGTGGTGGACAAGTGGAACACCCTGCCAGAGGAAGTGGTGGGGGCTGAAACAATCACGGGATTTAAGAATGCATGGGATAGACATAAAGGAATTCTGGAGGTCAGGGTTAAGGGGCAACAGACTTCTAGGAAAACAAACTGAACTTACAAGCTCAAATGGGCAGACTGGGTGGGCCATAGGCCCTTATCAGCCGACACTGTCTATGTAAAGTCCAAGAGGGTAGCATCTTTTAAAAAAAGTGTGCAAGAACAAGGGGGCACAATTTGAAGATGGGGGGGTGGCTCAGAGGTAATGTAAGGAAGTATTTTTTCACAGACTGTTGTGGATGCACGGAATGGCCTTCCAGAGGAGGTTGTGGAGTCAAAAACAGTGACTGAATTCAATCATGCATAGGACAGCCATAAGGCAATTCTAGGGAGTGGGGGTAGAAAGAAGTAGGCTGCTGGTTAACTAGGATCTGCAACTTATCCATTAAGTAGGGAAATGGGCAGACTGGGTGGGCCAAGCGGTCCTTATCTGCCATCAAATTCTATGTTTCTATGTTTTCTATGTTTCACAGTACCAAAGGAAAAACCAAACAAAAACATTTATAACTACAAATCCCTCTTAGCCAATGTGAAAAGTTTAAATATTTTAAATATTAAAAAAATGGAGTTAGAAATTCTACTTGCCATGAATGACACTGATGAAGTCTCCATCACTGAGACATAGTGGGACAATACTAGCAAATGGTCCAGAGAAATCCCCAACTACAACCTGTTTTTCCAAAATGGGTAAGACAGGAAGGGGGAAGGGTATGCATCTACACTAAAAAAAAGATCTAAATTGTGCCGAGATTGACCCAACAGATGACAACAATATTGATATTTAAACGTTATGGATACAGATGCTAACCTCTAGCAGAAAAAAGATAACAATAGAAAATTGTTGCAGACCCCCCAGGATGTAATAATGGCTACAGGAATAACTTGATAAAACATCTAGCACTAGCAACAGACTTATCAAATGTAGTAATCATGGGTGTAGCCAGGCATTTCAGATTTGTGCTCCAACCTGCCAGTGCCACACCTCTATCACCTCCCCCATTGTTGTACATGCCTGCCTCCCTATGACTCGAGTCCAAGGTTCCTGGCTTCAATCAGATGATTCCTACACTAGACCTGCTGTCTGCACTGCTAGTGTGGTACTCTGCTCTTGCTGCTCACTGGTAAATGCCACTGACTGCACCAGGAGTCCAAGACCATGGCAGAAATTTCTTCTGTCTCCCCCACAGGTAGGCAGATTCACTCCACTTGCTACTCCACATTCATTAACTGGCTCCGAGTCTGTTCTTCTGTCTGCTGCTCCTCAGTTCTTCTACTTCTTCTGTCACTCCCAGTACAATTGAACAAACAGTATAGCTTCTAACTTTACTGGGGGATTTAAACTTGCCACCCCAGACTTGTCACATCCCCTACCAGATGCCGCAGCCAATCATTATGCCGGCGGACCATGCAGACCTAATTGAGACCTTCAGCTTCAGCATCTGTGGTCCACAGTGCCACCACCACCCTCCAAAAAAAAAAAAACTGAAAGAAAAGAAAAAGCCTGCAAAGCTAAACAAAGGAATTTAAACATGATGGACTGGAGAGGGCAGAGCAATGCTAGCCAGCTTGTTTGCTACCCCCTGCTACTAAACTTGGTATGCCATGGCTAACTTGGAGTATCAGTAGCTACACCCTTGGTAGTTATGGGAGATTTAAATTGTCCAGGCATCATATGGGGCCAACTCACTTGTACCAATACCATGGAAATAGACTTTCTTAAAAATTTACTCAAGGCAGGGCTAGGCCAGATGGTACTGGAGCCCATTAAGGGTACACATAATTTGGATCTGATAATCACAGACTTACAACCTGAATTAGGAAACATCATGATAAAGGAACCCCTGGGTGAAAGTGACCACACCATAGTATATTTTAGTTTGAATGCATTCCACAGTCTGGATAATGGGGATTGCCATTTAAAAGGCAAGCCAGGTTGTCCTGGTAGCCAGCCAGAAAGGAATGCTGGAAAGGGAGGAAGAGCATGGTCAGCAGGGCAGGGGGAAGGGAGATGACCTCAGAGAAGGTTCCTATAACCTGGCTGGAGCTTGCTGGCTATTGGCCAAGGGGAGGGGCTAGTAGGGGTCCTGATCGGGGGTCCTTAGGGGGTATTTAAGGCCATGTAAGCCTCAATTGGGCTCTTTCTTGCTGCAATTTTCAGCACATCATTGGCAGGACAAAGTAAGATATGGTAGGCTGGGGGGTGCCGACCCCCCTGCTGAATCAGTTTGTTAGCATTTATTGTGGGGGACGAATGGAGCGAGGTAAAGTGGGTAGTACCAGCCGTGGTGCAAGCTTCAGGGTCAGCCCTGGACAGAACGTCAAAACAGAATTTAATTGTGTCATATCGGTTGATTTTGGTGTTTTTGAAAGGAAGCTTGGGCGGTCTCTCCTTCTGAGGAGGGTGCAAGATCAGGACCAGCTGAGTGCAGTTATGATGAGGTAGGGTAGGTGATGGCAGTGGTGGACTGCGTCAGGTTGTATGGCTGACCAAAAGGAGGTGATATGGAAGGTATGTGAGGCCCAGCAAGGTGGGCCTTGCTCATCGGTGTTTGTTTCATCCCCTGGTGATTGGTTTCTGCAGTAGAAGCCCTCTGGCCAAGGGCCTGGGACCAGGCTGATGCCCGCGAGGGCGGAGAGTGGCAGAGTAAAAAGGGACAGGCCAGGACAGAGTGCAGCATGCCGGAGTGGGGAGGGGAGCTGGCCCAAAGAGGAAAAGACACAACAAATTAAAAAAATAAAAGTGACAGATGGGCTGTATTGGTAAGAAGCAGGAGCGGCGTGTGGGGGTAGGAAAGCAATGGTGAATAGGCGCCTGCTAGGGATCATGGCGAGTCACTGCTCAGTGCTGAGGCATGCATCAGGGGGTGCAACAGTGTGAGCAGAGGGCCGTGAGGTGGCCAGAAGCAGCCTGAAGGAATGTATGCCGTGGCTATGGTTGGTAGGGAAAGCTTACCGATCTGTTGGGCCTTTAGGGGCTTTGCGAATCCCGAGGGAGGCTGAGATGGGTTGGGGGGATATAAGGGTACTGGGTGGTTTCTCGGGTGTGGGAAGACCTAGGCCTAAGTCATGGCAGTGGCATGCAGCCCGTACTGGAACCACAGCCTACACCACATGGTGGGGGGGCAGAGGATCAGGCATGGTGCGGGGGTGAGCGGGGTGAACACTAGAATGCGAGTGATGCATGCAGGAGCAGGGTTCCTACATTAAGAGAAGTCAAGAATGTACAGTGCTAAGGTCAGCAGAGCATTGGGGGGAGGATAGCCAGAACCGGGAGAGACGGAAAGGTCACATGAGGTGGCCGCCACGTTGTGGCATTAGAAACAAACAAAAAAAAATGGTAGCATTTACAGAACTGCAAGGACTATAAGGGCTGAATGGTTTTCCGGAATCAGTGCCCAGAGGATGTGGTATGTGGGAAATTAATAGGACATTGGTTATCAAGTTAATGTTGAGGGGAGCAGTAACTGGTGCTGCTTAGTGGGAAGCTCGATGGGACCCTGGGAATACAGGTAATAATGTGAGACAGGCAGGGATTTTAGCAGTGCATGTGTGCATTCTGACGTGGAAAGGAGCAGTAGCTGTTGCTACTTGGGAGGAAGGTCGATGAGCGCTGGGAATCCGGGAGAAAGTTAAAGGCAGCAACTAAGAGGCTTTGGCCTTAGGGGGGGAGGGGCATGGCCTTGAACAATGGGGTCATCAAGGCCTTGAGGCAGGTGGGGTGGGGGACTCGGGAGGCCAACCATGTGGCACGGATGCCCGTGTGTCTGGGAGGTGTGGTGGACATACGTGATCTGGGTGAGATTAATGCCACGAGGGCAGGTGGCTTTGACCATTTGTGTACCACAAAGGCAGGCAACCATATCCAGGGGGCTACAGAATAAGGGATGGCCTGGATGAATGGCGGGCTGATCATTTGTCATTTTGTGCAGCCCAGGGTCATCAGACACAATGGCCCCCAAGAGAGCCCCAGTGTCAAGCATGGCCATGTTGGTGGAGGCAGCAAAGAGAAATGCAGAAGAGGAGGCCCAGAAGAAGAGGAAAGAGCGAGATGAGAGGTCTGGCACCTGAAAAGGGAACAAGAGGCCGAAGCGGGCAGTACCAAGCCCACCTGTGGAGCTCACCCCGATCCCAGCGGGGCCCTGTCTGGATAGGGGTAAGGACGATGTAGATATGAATAATGAAGCTGATTTGAAAGAATATATGGAAGGATTGCTGGGGGACATGGGGGAGGATGGGGTTGAGAAGTTACAGTGAGCTCTGAAATCCATCAAGGATGGAGGCAAGACAGGGAAGGAGGGTGCTGGCACCTCAGGTGGCACGCAGAAGCTGTATGAGGGGTTGCCTGGTTTTACGCGGAGTGACAACGTGCCGGCCTCAATAAAAGAGAAGATCTGGAAGGGGGTGGTATGTGGATATCTGTGGTCTAGTAGACAGAGATGGCTAAAAAGTACGAACAGAGGGAGTCGGTGGGCAAGTTGGAGATGGTGGTAGTAGTAGACATAAGGCAGAGGAGGCCTGGCTTAAAGGGAAGAGCATAGAAATGTGGCAAGTGGGCTTCATAATTTACAGCATGCTGGTTTTAGAGAAATAGCCGGACCAAGCAATACTGCTGTCGATGCACATGGCAAATAGCCGGGACACCTATCGGACCAAGTTGGGGTTTGGGCGGCTCGAATACGATGTGGCCTTCCAGAGGAGAATGGAGGTGAAAGGTGACCTAAGGTGGGATTGTACCCATGCCAAGTTGTGGGTCAGGACGCTGTCTGGCTCAACCGGTGGGCAGGTGGTGGACCAGGTGAAGCGAGTAGCCCCAGCAGCGGGAGCCAAGGCATGCTGGGCCTAGAACAGGGCTTTGTGCACATGGCCTAGTTGCAAATTTCAACATGTTTGCTCACGATATGGGGGATCGCACCTGGCAATGACATGCAGGCAAGGAGGCGGCAAGAGTGTGCAGGCCAGTGGGCAACCACTGGAGTAACCTTTTTGAGGCGGCCGGGGGGGATCTGGGAGAGGACAGGGGGCCCTGGGAGAGACAGATTCAACTCCAGCTATGGGTGGAGCTAGGGCAGGAACAGGCGGCGGGCAGTGGGGCTATACGTTGGCCTGCACATCCATCAAGCTGGGTGTGGTGGAAGCATGGACAGTGGAGTACCCAGACAAGAAGGGGGTGGCCCTGCTGTGGGAAGGGTTTAAGGGAGGTTTTCCATTGGGATTTGAGGGGTCACTGGTAGGTATTTGGGCTAAGAATTTGGCCTCAGTAAAAGGGAAAGAGGACATAGTTCGGGGAAAAATCAAGAAAGAAATCTGGGCAGGAGGGTGGACTAGATGAACCTCCCTGCAGGCAGTTCCAGGTGTCACGCTGGGGGTGGTACCTAAAAAGCAAGTAGGGGAATTCCAGCTCATTCACCACCTATCCTACCCTGAGGGGAGGTCGGTAAATGCGGGGATCCCAGAGGAGTTGAACATGGTCTCATACACATCTCTGGATCAGACGGTTGAGCTGATCTGGGCAGCCGAGGGGGCATGGCTGGCAAAGATGGACATCAAATCTGCATTCTGGTTGTTGCCAGTCCACCCAGCAGTCTGGGACCTGCTGGTTTTCCAGTTCAAAGGTGATCTGTACTTCAAAAAGGCAATGCCCATAGGATGTCCATGGTGTGCTCAATGTTCAAGGCATTCAGTTCAGGGGTACAGTGGGTATTTGGGGCATGGTACGGGTACAGGAGGGTGGTGCACTATCTGGATGATTTCGTCTTGATTGGTGACAGCCAGGCAGAAGCCCAGAGGATGTTGCGAGACTTCCAAGACATGTGCAGGGGATCCCCTTGGCAGCAGGTAAGATGGTGGGTTCAGCCTGCAGACTACAGTTTCTGGGATTGAAGTAGACACTGAACAGGAGTGTTTTTGCCTGCCGAGGGACAAGGTGTACCGTTTGAAGGGGCTACTGGCACAGGTAGGGGGAGGAGGAGGGTTCCTCTGGTACAGGTACAGCAGCTGCTGGGGCACCTTAATTTTGCCTGCAAGGCCATAAGTCCAGGCAGGGCCTTTACAAGGTGGTTGGGGAAGGCCACAGGCAAGGCCAAGCAGTCCCACCACTGGGTAAACATCAGTAAAGGGGTGCATGTAGATCTCCAAGTGTGGGAGGTTTTCTTAGAATCTTACAATGGGGTGACATTCTGGCAAGAGGAGTGGGCCCATAATGCGGACCTCGAGCTGTTTACAGACATGGCGGAGGGACTCGGGTTGGGGGCCTACTTTCAAAGGGAACGGGTATTGGAGGCATGGCCAGAGGAGTGGAAGGAATGGGGTGGACCAAGGATATCATGTTTCCTTGAGAGCATCCCCATATGGGTGGCCTTGGAAATATGGGGAGAGCATATGGTGGGGTGGCACATCTTTCTGGTGCAATAACAAAGGGATAGTGGAGGTAGTTAATGGGCAGAGTGGCCATACTGAATCATGGGGCGGGTACTGAGCAGTTTGGTGGTGTTGGGGCTGTGCTTGAATTTGTTTTTCAAGATGCAGCACATCGAGGGAATATGGAATGAGATGGCTGACTGCCTTTCTCATTTGCAGATCGACCATTTCCTGGAGTTGGCACCACAGGCTGCACCTACCCAGACCAAGGTCCCAGCCCGGATGTGGGGGATTGTAGAGGGACAGCCAGGGCCTTGTATAGATGGTCATGGGTGACCAACACCTTGAAAGCATATGCAGGAGAATGGGAGGGCTTCCAGGCATTTCGGGAAGGATGAGGTTGGGGACTGGGGAGCCAGTGCAAGAGGAGCACGTAGTGAGGTACGTGGTAAAAAAATGGGAGGACAGATTGACCCACGCCACCATGGTGGTACAGCTGGCAGGGATCAGCTGGGCTTGCTGGGAGCAGGGATGGCTGGAAGCAGCAAGTGGGCAGGCCGTAAAACGGATGGTCATGGGGTGGCAGAGGGGTCAGGGCAAGTGGCAGGATGGGAGGAGACCCATTCATGGCCCCCTGCTCATCAGATTGCTAAGGACACTGGACCAAGTCTGTTGCTCTGCAAATGAGGCTTGTCTGTTTCGGGCCATATTTGCAGACTTGGCTAGAGGGGCCTTTCGGGTTGGGGGGGATGGTGTCCCCATGTATGGGTGCAGACGGAGAGGATGGTCATCCAGCTCCTGAGGTCCAAAATGGACCAGGAGGGTGGGGGGCCACCATGGAGATATGAAGGCAGATGAATGGGGAACCATGCATGGTCCAGGCCATGAGGGAGTATAGTAGAACACAGGAGCTACTAAGTTGGGACCTGGTTCGTGCATGGGGATGGATCCCCAGTGATGGGGTATCAGGTGGGAGTGGTACTGAAGAAGGCAGTCACATTTGTAGACGAGAATCCCACCCAGTTTGTCCCACATTCTTTCTGGATTGGAGCGGCAATGGAGCTAGCTGCTGCTGGGGCACGAGAAGCCAAGGTCAAGCGCTGGGGGAGATGGAAGTCAAATTGTTACAAGCATTATGTGAGGTGCTGACAATGGCTAATGGGTGTCCCTTTCTCTCCCTATAGCAGGTTCCAAGTGGCAAGTGTGGATCGTGGGGCACTCTTTCATATATTGGGCAGAGAAGTTTGCAGCCGCTGTGAAGACAGGGATGCAGCTGTGCCTGGGAGTGGAGCACACTAGAGTACAATGGAGGGGCCTGAGAGGCTTGACATGGTCGCAGTTGCTCCCCTTACTGGGAGACCTGTGGGTGCATTGGGGCTGGCTGGACTGCATTTTTGTACATCTAGGGGGAAAAGACTTGGGGACATTGTCTTGGGGGTCCTTGATGAAAGACATAGTTGCAGATTTGGAGAAGGGGAAGAGCTGGTGGCCTAGAGTGGGTATAGGCTGGTCGTAGGTCACCTTCAGGAGGGTTTGGATGGGACAGAAGGGTCCAAAGGTAAGAGAGGTGGCACAAACAATTGAACAGGAAGGTAGCGAGGACAGTTGTTGAGATGGGGGGGTCCACACTACGCATAGGGACATCTCATATGAGGAGGAGGCAGTGTACCAGGGGGATAGGGTTCATCTAACCAAGTTCGGTATGGGCCTGTTCCTCCACCCATTCAGGGAATTAGTTGGGGAAATTAACAAGAGGTTTGAGGGGTTGAGCCACAAGGGGGGCCCATCTTCCATCACAAGCTGGAAATGGGTCAGTGGAAGGGTTGAGAGCAAGAGGAAAAGGGGCAAGTAGAGGGGGAAGGGGAGGTACCACTGGTTGAGGACAAAAAGAACCCAGGCATAGGAGTAATGGGGAGGGGAGGGATATCAAACTAGGGGGTGGATCAGCTGTGTCCACACCTAGTGGGGGGAGAAGGGTCCTGGTAAGTGTGGTATCTGGTTATGGTGATGAAAAGGAGGGGCCAGATTAGGTGTCCAGACCCTGAGAAGCAGTGTCATAAGAGGAGGAGAGCCAGAAGAAGAACCACACAAGAGGGAAGATGGGATTATGTCCCAGAAGGGATTGGGGACTGTTATGTCCAAATTGTAAATATGGAATTGTTAGACATAAAATGGGATGTAAATGTATGAATTTAACCATGCCTTTATAATAAATAAAAACTGCCAGCGAGCATCCAAAAGTAACAAGGAATGGTATGATTTTTTTCTGCGTGGAGATCCAGGGACAACCACAGTTTAATTATATGAAACTACAAAAAGGCTAATTATCCAAAAATAATGTGCTACAACAGCTGGACTGGGAAACATTAATGTGCAACTTAATAGTAGAGGACAGTTGGCAACTAATTAAAACTTACTGTAAATAAGTGATGTGATCTGGAAGATAAATTTTTCCTAGGGAGGAAGAAATGCAACTACAAGGATAACAGTCTGGCATGGTTAACAAAAAGGGTCAAGAAACAGATTAAAAAAAAAAAAGGCATACAAAGCTTTTTAAAACAATCCATCTAATTAGGAAAGGTTAAGATACAAAGCAGAGTTAAATACAACAAATCAGATTAAATTTGAAAGGAAGAAAGTAGAATTTAAAATAGCACACACCAAAGATGATCAAAAATCACCATTTGCATATATAAATAACAAGAGGTCTGGGAACAGAACTATTGGGCCAATAGTGAATAAGAAGGAGACAATACAAAACCCAGGTAACATTCCCAAAGCTTTAAATTATTTTTTTTCTGTACAGTATTTAATAATAAAAATCCAGAAAGAATCATATGGGATCCACTAAGCATGAAAGACATGACATTCACCACAGAGGAAGTACAATCTGTCATCAGTAAAAATCTAATTCAGATCCATGGCCAGATAGCATAAATGAATGTTTCCTAAATGAGTTAATAGAACCACTAAGCGCACCTCTTACACAGTTATTTAATATATAATCAAAACAGGGCAGATACTGAATGCCTGGAAGAAAGCAATTGTATCCCCAATCCACAAGAAAGGTAGCAATGGAAATGTGGGCAGTTAAAGGCTCATTAGCCTGACCTCGGTCCCATGCAAGGTTATGGAAAAATTACTCGGGCCTAGACTTGAGAATAACATACAGGATCTGGGAAGACTTGATCGCACACAGCATGGCTTTGTGCATGGGAGATCTTGCACTACCAACTTAATTACCTTTTACAAAAAGGTCAGTTCCAGCTTACAGTAGATAAGGGTATTCCAGTAGACGTCATATTTTTGGACTTTCAAAAGGCATTCAACAGTGTCACACTTTTTGAGTTAGTAACAAAGCTTAAAAATATGGGAGTAGTATCCTGTAGTTGTAAGGTAGATCAAAGGCAGTCTCATGAACAGATCACAAGTGAGAGTAAGGGGAGAGTTATTTATGGAGAGGCTGGTTTCTAGTGGGGTGCCACAGGGGTCAGTGCTTGGACCACTCTTGTTTGGTGTGTACGTCAGGGACTTGCAGTGGGAGTTTCATAGCAACGTTGCCAAGTTTGCAGATGTTGCAAAGATTAGAGATACAGTTGATACCAAAGAAAAATACCAGTCACTGGGGAAGGATTTAAAAATAGAACTTTGGGCCATAGAAACATGTGGTTCAACTTAAATAAATGCACTGTCCTTCACCTAGGCAAACACAACCACCAAAAATTGTATAATCTGTGTAACACTGTATTAAGCACAGTAGAGAGAGAAAGAAAGAGACTTTGGCATCTTGATTAACAATAACTTCATGCTGTCTAACCACTGTAGAGCAACAATATAAAAGGCTAATAGACTCGCATGGTATTAAGAAAAGTTTTGTATCTAGAAAAGAACACTATTTTCCCCTTGTATAGGACATATGTGAGACCTTATCCAGATTACACCTCCCCATGCTGGTGTCCATACCTTAAGAAGGATATTAAGATCATGGAGGGAACACAGCAAAGAATAAATTGATATCCAGGCTGTCAAGGCTACCTTACACTGAGAGGCTCTATGAACTGAACCTGTTCAGCCTGCAGAATAGAAAATTAAGAGGTGACTTATTGCTATTGTGTAGGATACTAAACCAACAAGAATTAAGATCACAGTGCAGCATTATTTATAAACAGAGGTCAGTGAATCTCAGGTCCCAGAACAACCAACTGATACCAAAGGTTAATGCTAATAGAGATACTTTCTTTACTGTAAGGGCCCTGAGGATCTGGAATACACTACCTCAGTACCTCACTGAAGTCCAGGGATTTTGAACAATTTAAAAGGGAGCTGAAAAATCATTTTGCAGTTACTAGAGCCATGGAATAATATGCCCACTGTGAGTGGGAGACAGTCCAGATGAGTCTAGTGCCTTCTTCTCTCTCAAAAAAATGAGTAATACTGAATACAATACCTTATCATTCATAATTACCATGGTTTATATATTGTTAGATGTTATTTTCCAATTATTTCAATTTACTGACAGACCATAAAATATCTCCAAAAAATAAGCAACCCAAATTGGGGGGGGGGGGGATGTAGGACTGAATTTTATTGGAAAAGTTATAAAATCCCTTCATCACTAGTTGCTAGTATTGTTTGGTATTGCTTGTGGCATTACCTCTGGCGTACCTTGCCACAGTCTGTTTGTAAAGCTTTTTCTGTTTTGTTTTTTTTTTTTTTTTTTTGTTTTGTTTTGTTTTTTTTCAGGAAATTGTTATACTGTCTCCTTTCTTTAAAGCATTCAGATTCTCTGGATTGGTTGGATTTTTTTCTGGTATGCCTAGTCAGACGATGCAAGTGCCTCTTGTTTGTACATTCCATCAAACAAATAACGTTGCCTTCTTTCTGGGTTGCTCTCTTTGTACAAGGAAAAATACCTTGCATGGCTGTCATATTGATATTGCAAATGTGACCCACCTCACATTCTAATATTATGGTAAATAACTAATGTTAACACATTGTTTCAATATACACATTCCATTTTATTCTTTTTTGTGATCTCAGTTATTATTTTCACAATTCCAGCCCAAATCAGATTCTGATTCCTTAGGTAATTGTACTCTTCTACTAATTAACACTGGAAAGGGGCTACTTCCTGGCCTTGGGGTTTTAGACAGATCCTGGTATTTGTCTACCTCAGTAAAATAGACTATACCATAATCTAGAGTACAAGCAGATAGAGAACTTAGATAAGATGGAACACATAAACAATCCACAATGAATCTTATTATGGTATGCACAGGTTTTATTAAAGTTTGTTCATGTTTAACTTTGGAATCTGATGCTTGCCAGAGATATAGTATATGTCTTGGTTTGAAGTGGGTAGTATTAGGTAGGTATGCTATATTATTAAAATCGCCAGTTCTGTCAATAAAATCTTGTATTAATAGGATGATTGCTTCAGGGAACCGTCCTATAATCATTTTAAGTGTTATATGTAGTTTATTCCAAACTTTTTCATAGTAATATTTAGTATCAAGTTGGCTGTACAGTATATATTTCCAAGAATGCAAACAACTGTTCTGGATTTCACTAAAAGCAATAATACATTGTTTCCGCTAAAACACTTTTTGAGGACTTTAATATAATTAAGTGTTTATATGTGACAGGACACCCACAGCTGCTCTTCCTCGCTTATTGATTTTCTTTGCCAGTACTTCAAGGCATAAAAACTGTTTGTCTTCCAATTGGTTTATATCTATTTACAGTTTTTTTGTAGGAAAATAATATCATCGTTCTTTAAAAATTAGTTTAACTGCAGATCAAGTAAGTTATTAGCTAGTCTTGCTATATTCCATTTGATTATTTTAATTGCAGTTTTCATCTCTCTGGTTTGGTACAAACTTTACATTGGTCTCATCACTTAAAGTCGTTTGCATGTTTCTAATCTTATGATTATAGGATTATACTATTCAACAAGATTTTGATAAAATTGTAAAATGGTTTTCAATAAATCTACTTATTCTAAATGGAAAAAAGACACAAATCATGTTATCTGGATCTTGTGGGCAATATAGCATCATACATTTTAGGTCTAGTCTGAGTTTGAATTATAGGCCTGGTTGACTTATAATGGAAGTAATACTAATTAAATTATTATTCTGTTTTTCTGTTAAATCACCATCTCCCTCCTCTCCCCCTTGCTCCTGTCTTTCCTCCCCTTAACAGTCCCCAGTCTTCATGTGCACTGTTTTGCACTTTATTATAACATTGAATTTACAAATTTGTATCCTTTGTTCCTGTCTCCTGAGTCACACCTGGGAATGAGCCATCTCCCTCCTCTTCCCCTTGCTCCTGTCTTTCCTCCCCTTAACAGTTCCCAGTTTATTTGCTGAATTGCTCAACATGTTGCTTACACCTTGTTTGTTCATTGTGCACTTTCTCCGGTCTTCATGTGCACTGTTTTGAGCTTTACTGTAACACTGAATTTATTCATTTTTATCCTTTGTTCCTGTCCCCTGAGTCACACCTTGAAATGAGCCTAGGCTCAGTGCATCTTTCTCAGTCCCCAATTTTCAAAAAAAAAAAAAAAATCAATAATGAATAAAAATGTCTGAAGCCTGTCATTTCTGTTTGGCTCTTTAGGTTTTCTGCTAGCCCATAACCATTCATGGATATTTATTTATTGTATTTGTTAATGGAGAAATCGGAATTACAACCTTTGAGTCGAGGACTCCTTTGCAAAGGCTCCACATCATATATACATACATTACAAGAAATGACAAGATATACAATAATAAATATACAGAGAACACACCAGAATACATACATTGCAAGTTTAGAAACAGTATGCACAATATGAGGCATATGGTGAAGTTACAGTTCAAGGCTGGAATGGACCTACCCACGTCAAATCATAAGTCCTGCATCTACAATAACAATATACAGAAATCAAAAGGTTATAGTCGCAGGCGGGGGGGGGGGAGGACTAAGCACAGTCACAGCTGGAGTAGGAGAGAATTTCAGCCTGGAGTAGGATTTTAAAATGGGCCTAGTCACTGTCCTAGGGTGATGACCAATGGCATTTCATTCAATCTGAGGGGGGCCCTGTAGTAAAAGGAGCATTGTCCCAGAGAGGTCCTACAGTGGGGTACAGAGAGTGGGGCTAGCAAGGAGCTCCACGTAGACTGTGGCTGAGTGGAGGGCTCAACAAGGTGGCAGAGACCTGGGGGGAAGTGTTTAGGGAGAGCTTCCTAGCAAGGAGACAGGTCTGGTATCTGAGTCTGCCTTCAAAGTTAAGCTAGTTGGTGCATCTACAGAGCTCACAGGTGTGTGTCCAATGGCTGTATCCAGTGACTAACCGGCAGGCTTTATTTAGGGAGATCATAATTTGATGCAGGGCAGTGGAGTTGGCCATGCCATAGATAACAATCCCATAGTCAATAAGGGACAGCACTGATGATTTCATGGCAAGACCTAAGGAATCAGGAGGCAGACACCCCCTGTGCTGTGCCTATATAGGAGAACTAGTCTGGAATTGATAGCTGAGCAGATTGATGTGATTTCAGTATGAGAGAGAAGTCAAGGATGATGCCCAGGTATTTAAAGGGGGACACAAGGTCGAAGGTGGAGCCCTAGATGTTAATGATGTTGAGAGGAACATTTTTAAGCTTATTTTGTATGTGGGTGAAAAGCATGGCCTTGGTCTTTTTTGTAATTCAGGACAAGATGGTGCTCTGAGAACCAAGCCTTGGCTTCAGAAAAGGAGTTTTGCAGGGAGGATTGAAAGGAGTGGGGGTCTGAGTGGCTGTCAAATATAACCATGTCATCTGCGTACAGACGCATTTGTCCCAAGCAGGCCTTTGGGAGAGTATTCAAGTACATGCTAAACAGGAGGGGGCCCAGTATTGAGCCTTGGGGAACTCCTGAAAGTACTGGTTTACTGGCTAGGAGTGTAAAGTTTAACTTCACCCTCTGGGTTCTGTCACTGAGGTAGCTTTTAAACCACGTGGTAGCATGCAGGGACAGGCCCATGCAATGCAGGGATTAGGAGTGTGTGGCTAACAGTCAAATGCTTTGGTTAAGTCAATATAGGCAGATCCAACTAGGTGCCCTAGATCAAGGGCTTTGTTTATGAAAGTGGTATACTCAAGAAGAGCACTCATAGTACTGTGGCCCTTCCAGAAACCATGCTGTTTGGGGTAGAGAAGGTCATATTTAGTGAGATAGTCCAAGAGTTGATCTGACACTATTTTTCTAGCACCTGGGGAGAATGGAAAGGAAGTAGTTGTTCTGAAGGTGAAGTCCCCACTTTTTAATATTGGGGTGACGACAGCTGCTTTCCAGGATGAGGAGAACTGTCCATGACAGAGGGATCAGTTTAGGATGTCCGTGATTGGAGAGGTAATGGAGTCTAAGGTGAGAAGGACTAGTTTTAGGTCCAGGGAGTCACTACTAAAGCACGTTTTCCCTAGGGCTTTTGTTAAATATGGCCTTGCTTCTGGGGGGGTGATTCTTCAGATCATTAATGTGGAGGTCGGATGCTTTAAGGGATGGACTTGAGGGCAAATCCAGGGCCAGGTCAAAGAAGTTGGTGGGGAAGGACACTGCTAAGATCAGAAAATGCAGTGTTGAGGGTCTCGGCAATCAACAGGGGGTCCTGGGAGAGAGACATTTACTAGCAGCTGGGTGGGGGGGGCAGATTTTCCATTCAGTTCTTTAATATTTGCAAAATGTGCGCCCAGAGCCCCAGGAGGAGGAGAGTCTCCTGGTAGTGGGTAGCTTTGGCTTTCCAAATTTCCCAGTTACATTTGTTCCTAAGTTCCTTTATATAGTTGCCAGTTGTGTGGTTTGCCTGATTCATTAGCTTTATGCCACTGATTGTCACATTGCTTCATGGGGTTTAATATGGTATGGGACAGCCAGGGGGTGTCCTGACTTTTTACTTTCTGATTGGAGATTGTGGCATAGTGATCACAAGCAGAGTTAAACATGGAGATAAAGTAATCCAAGGCACTGTCAGTAGACTGTGCAGTGCTGATGGGGGTCCAGTCACACTGTAATAGGTGGTGTTTGAGGTGCGAGAGAGCCCTTTTTCAGGCAATGTATATTTGGGTGGCCACTTCTGGATTTTTATTGAGGACCATCTACAGAGGACTGGCGAGTGGTCACTCAGTGCATCTGGAAATACTGAGATCTCAGATAAGTGGGTGGGCAGATTCATGAATATGAGGTCAATGAGTGTGGAGGTGCCAGTTTTATGGTTAAGCCTCATAGGGGACTGGACAACTTGGGTGAGGTCCAGTGCCATGATAGTGCCCTTGTAGGGGTTAGAGGAGGTCACTAGCCAGTTGATGATGCAATCACCCAGGGCAATGATTTCACTGGAGGTGGGCAGGTGGGCTAGGCAGTTCATAACTGAGTCTAACACTGGCTTTTGGTTCTGGGTGGGACAGAAACTGTGACTATGTGTAGGGCTTTGCCAGATGTGTCAGGTTGCAGTTTCACAGTAAGAACCTGTACACCATGGGATGGAGTGGGAGCACCAGGGACTAGCGAGGCCTGAAGGTAATCTGTATAGTAAAGAGTGCAGCTCCCACCCCTCTTAGCTAACCTGTCGGTTCTGAGGATAGAGTACCCAGGAATATAGACAGCTGAGTCCAGGGTATCAGGATCAAGCCAGGTCTCTGTAACTGCAAGGATATCCAGAGAGATCTGTGCCATCCAGCCCTAAAGAACATCAAGCTTTTTTGAAGGCTACAGATGTTGACGGTGGCTAGAAGGAGTCCATTCGATGACCTACAGGAGGTGTTGAGAAAGGTGGGGTGGGCCTGGGTTTGGGTGCACATTGCCTGATAAGAAAAGGAGCAGAACGGCATGGTGGAGGAGAGTGAATCTATGTTAGGGTTACATGACTGGGGACAGTTTGCGGGCAGCCATGGGTATGGGTAGGGTGGAGATATGCACGGCCACTAAGACAGCTAATGAGGTATGCTAGGTTAGGTTCTGGGGAGGGGGGACATGTTGGGGTATGAAAGATGTGTGGAGCATTGCTGGTAGTGCTCCACCTGGTGGTGTAATGTTGGATACCTGCCAGGCTGACAGGCAGATGACTTGGGGCAGACACTGTAGAGATTATTTTTCCAAAGTGTAGTGTAAGGTACAATGTCAGCTCAAATTTTGTTTATGGACATTACACAGATAGCAGCACTGAATGTGCATCAACATGTGCCTCACCCTGGCTGGCCCAGTGGTACAGAAGGTTGAGGTGCTATGTGCCTTGCCTCACCATGCCACCAACCCAAGTTTGGGAATGAGCTTGGGTTGTCGGAAGTTTGCAGAGGGAAGGGATTGAGCATCCGATGAACTGCTCTCCTCCTGGGTGGGAAGGGATGCAATCTCACTCCTTGGCTGCCACCTATGGAGGCCAGGTGGCAGAGCCAGAGCTTGAGCAGAATGGGAGGCAGCAGTCGTGGTTACACAGCATGTGTGCACCTCCATGCACATACGCTTATGGCTGCTGCAGTGAGGAAATGGGGGGAAATGGTGGTTGCAGGCCACATAGATACATAGATACTGTCAGCAGATAAGGGCCACCAGGCCCATCCAGTCTGCCCATTTATGTTACCTGATGAAGTGACCAGTGACCCTATCTGGTCACTGGCTTTAGCTTGCACTTCCCATCTCTAGTATTCCATAATTCCTGTCCCATGCATGTTTGAAGCCTGCCACCATGCAAGCGGCCACCACTTCCTGGGGCAGGCTATTCCATATATCCACCACCCTCTTCATAAAAAAGAACTTCCTGACATTTCCCCGCATGCGTCCACCAATCAGTCTCATGTCATGCCCTCTTGTTCTGGCACTACTTTTAACCTGGAATATGTTGTCCCCTTCCTCCTTGCTCATGCCCTTGAGGTATCTGATTGTCTCTCATGTCACCTCTCTCCCTCCTTTGCTCCAGTGTATATAAATTGAGGTCTTTGAGTCTTTCCTTGTTAGGCTTGTGGTTTAGACCCTTCACCATTTTGGTTGCCTTCCTCTGCACTGTCTCTATTTTGTCAATGTCTTTATGAAGGGGTGGCCTCCAGAACTGGACCCAGTACTCAAGGTGAGGAATCATCAAGGTCCTATACAGTGGAACTATCACCTCCCTCCTTCAGTTTATGATTCTCCTTCCAATACACCCCCACATCCCAGTGGCCTGCCCAACCTACTTGGCTATCTGCCTTGTAGCCTTCAGGTCATCTGTGATTGACCCCCAAGTCCCTCTCCTCCTTTGTAACTGCCCCCAACCTGTAGCTTACTTCAGGGTCCCTGCTCCCCACATGCATGATTTTGCATTTCTTTGTAATAAACCTTAGTTGCCACATATCTGACCATCGCTTCAACTGCTCCAGGTCCTTTCTCATTCTTTCCACCCCCTCCAGGGTAGCCACCCTGTTGCAAATCTTGGTATCATCCACAAACGGGCAAATCTTTCCCTTCAGCCCATCTACAATGTCACTGATGAAGACATTGAAGAGGATTGGCCCCAGAACTGACCCTTGAGGTACCCCACTGGTCACCTCCCTTTCCTCAGATTGGGTTCCATTTACCACAACCCAGTTTACCACCTTGTGTCCCATTCCCAGGCTTCCTAGCTTTTTGATCTGTCTCTTATGTGAGATGGTATCAAAGGCTTTGCTAAAATTTAGGTAGGCAATGTCTACAGGCCCCCTTGGTCTACTATCTTTGTCAACCAGTCATCAAAATCTATAGATTAGTTTGACAGGACCATCCTGCGGTGAACCCATGTTGCCTGAGATCCAACATCCACATGACTTCTAGGTGGTCCACTGTTCTTTCCTTAAGGAATGTCTCCATTATCTTTCCTACTACAGAAGTTACACTAACTGGTCTGTAGTTCCCTGCATCTTCTTTACTAGTGCTCTTGTGAAGAGGGACATTTGCCCTTCTTCAGTCCTCTGGGACCAGTCCAGTGTCTAGGGAGTCACTGAACAGGGCTTCCAGAGGGGTTGTCAGTTCAATTCTCAATTCTCTTAAGACCCTGGGATGTATGCCATCTGGACTCAAACTTTGTCCACCTTTAGCTTTGCAAGCTCTTCTAGGGCAATCTCCTCTGTGACTGAACTGGTGTTTACTTCCTTTTCCTCTGTTCCTTTAAGTTCTAGTTGTGGGCCCTGCCCATGTCTTCCACAGTGAAGGCTGAACAAAAATATTCATTCAGAATTGCTGCTTTCTCCCTGTTTCCCTCCACTATCTGTCCCATTGCTCCTCGAAGCCTAGCTACTCCCCCGCTTTGCCTTCCTTCTCTCACTAATGTACCTGAAGAATGTCTGGTTTCCCTTTGTAATCAATTGAAACATAGAAATATAGAATGTGTTAGCAGAAGAGGACCACCAGGCCCACCTAGTCTGCCCAAACTCTATCCTCAGTTTGTGCTTTAGCTCTTGTCACTGCTTTGCCTGCCTCTGTCACTTTTCATACATTTAACGGTCCTCATCTCTTTGTCTCCCTACACTTCCTGAAGGCTAGCCTCTTGGCCCTTACCTTTTCAGCCCCCCCTTCCCCTTGAGAACCAAAGTGGTTTTCTTCTCCTTTTTCCCTTGTCTATTGAACTAACACATTGTTTTGTGATCTCTGCTACAGTATGGCCTCCTTGCTGTGTACCCATTTCTCCTCAACATCCTCCCATCCCTCTTTTTTCCAGGGTTTCCTACATTGAAGTCCCATCCTGGTAAAATCCACCTTCTGAAGTCTAGGACTCTTGCCTTCGTATGGGTTGACTGAATCCCTTTGTCCACCTTTAACCATACCATATATGTGGAGCCTTTTTTGCCTGCCTTACCTCATGCTATTGCCAGTTCACTCACCTACTAAATATGGATGTGGGGTCTCCAGGTGGGAGGAGGACAGCCCTCCCCTTCCCATCCCTGCTAAAGGGGGCAATCTATGGGGGATGTGCATGGAGGATATGGGGACTAGGAGGACCAGAGGCAGTTGCTAGGCAGAGGAGGTATGGACAGCCACCTGTGATATACCCAGGAGAAAAAGTGTGTGTGTGTGTGTGTGTGTGTGTGTGTGTATGTATGTATATGTATGTATGTATATGTATGTATGTATATGTATATGTATGTATATGTATATATGCCTGTGGCGTCGGGCCTCATTATGCCCCTGGCCGGTCCGGTATTGGCCAATACCGCCCACCCTGTCGGGCATTATTGCTTACTTAAAATGCAGTACTATGACAGGTTGCAGTGGTGCAAATTCCACTACATTATACGGTGTGTATTTCTGGGTTGGGTGTTATGAAAAGAAGTTGCTGAGTAGTGAAACTGTGCTAAATATTGGGCCACATAGATCACATTGCTAAATAATTCAATGATGCATGGCTTAGCGACACACAGTGTCATACTTTCAATGAGCAACTATTCTTTAAAATGGTGTTTTTAATACGTCACTATATGATGCTGTGGCTGTTGTGCGAAATTACTTTTTGGGACAGTGTAAGATGACTGTGAGACTGTATGTGAGTAAAGGTGGTAATATGTCTATTTAAAACATTTGTTTTGAGATGAACATTATATGCTATCATAGGCGCAAGCCCTTCTGGTGTGCAAAATACTTGCGCAGGGGTGTGTCCAGGGTGATATTCAAAGGAGTTGTGGTATTGAGGAACTACTTTGAATATCACCCCTAAGCACATCCACTGTGCATGGCGCAGTGGAACTTGCAGCAGCGCAAGTTGAGAAACTGCAGCATTCTACTTGTGGTTGCAAAATCCCGATATTCAAAAGGTAATATGCAAATGTGGTTGTAATTCAGGCAAGGCACGGGTGGGGCCATTCGCATCTGATTATGGCCCTATTTACATCCCATTAGCATGCAGGTGTGGTGATCCCCAAGGACTTGCGCTTGGGTCCTTACCAGGTAGCAGCCGTTGGGGAAGGATGCCCCGTGCAGGCTAATTGCAGGCAAGCGTAACCCCCTCACTGGCCCGATTGCAGGCATACTGTTAATACCCCCCCTCACTAGCCCAATTGGGGGCAGCAATGTGTCTCCCCGTTCAACACAGACATGGAAGTCCAGTGGACCAATAAGCACAATCACGGTATTAAGTAATTAAACACCTCCCTACCTCCTGAATATATCCCTGGTGATCCAGTGGACTGATAAGCCCAATTGCAGGCTGGAGTATTGAAACACCCCCCCACCTCCCGATCATATCCTGAAAATCCCAATTGTGGGATGTAGTTGGCAACCCACCCCAACAAAAGACATGAGTGTTGGGGGGCAGACATTGCTGCCCGTGATTGCCTTGATGAGGGGGTGTAGAGTGCATATCTCTCAAGCATACCACATTGTGAGGAATGTTACTCATTTTAATTCACTAAAGCTTCCTGTTTCACATTGTGAGGACTTGTAACACATTCAGTGTTAACATTTTTTTGCAAAACTCTATAGTAAATGATGCTAAATATATCAATTTGATACATTGCAGACTTTATGAACTTAAATGCAAACATTTTAACAGTGTTGTGGGCTTCTAATTTAAAAATTAGATTAAGTGTTCCACGCTTTGCCCATTCTTTCAACATTTTGAGAAGCAATGTAACACATTTGGGGAACAAACAGTTAAGACGTACGAGACAGAGTGTTGAGGGCAGCCACAGGTGGCAGCTGCTGTGTTGCATCCTGCAATGCAGCAGCTCGCTTGTGGGTGGCCCTCAACTTGATCCTTTTTTTTCCCTCAAAGTTGTGCAGGTGCAGCTTTGGGGTTGCGCCTGCACAACTCTGCACAGCTCGGCTGGATATCTGGCATGGTTTTGCATCGCATCTTATATTAGTGACTTAATCATTGAAAGTAGTGATGTGTGTTGAGAGCTTGAAACACGGGTAAAAAGCTGTTTGGTTTAAAAGTATCATTAAACTTATCATGATAGTGTACGCATGAAAAGTATTTTATTATACTGCTACTGTCAAGGTACTTTTTTTTCACTGAATACATGACTACACATTATAGGCAGACATGGTGAAGTAAAAATTCTCACACTTGATGAGGATGTATTTCAATTCTATGGTATAATAGTGTCAATAATGCAAAAGTATGTACATACAGAATATTTCTGAGTAGTGAAAGAAAATCTAAGAGTAGCATTCTAAGCCACAGCTAACTATACATTTTTTATGTTGTAAGCTTATTAGATAATATAGATAGTCAAGTATGACAGAGAGAAATAAGATACTAAATAGTTTAGCATCATACTTAAAACTATTATCATAACTTTTAAATGAATGCATTTCTGATATTGCATTAGATAAGAAATATTTGAAGTGAAATATTTTAAAGTTGTAATTGTTGAATTTGTGTTATATATTCATCATAACTTTTTTAAATCTTTGTAGGGCGCCGCGACTGCGGTGCACAGGCCATTGCGCTACTACCAGATGGCTCGCAGCGAGGTTGTCAGTCTCGCGGAAGGAAAATGCTGTCATCTCTTGAGAGGCTGGACAAAATCCAGTCTCTCTGGATGCACAGCAGCAGACTGTCAACCTCGCTTGAGCCGTCGTAGCAGTGGGTGATGGTGCTGTGTGCAGGCAGTGCTTCACCTCCACGGCTACCATCTGTTCCTGCAGCTTCCTGGGTGAAACTGGCCACCCTTCATAGCGGTCCGGTATCTCCTCCCGAGGCGCAACAGTTTCCCTTCTTTTGCGCTCCACATTGAATCCAGTTTCCAGCCTGGATTGCCTCAAGCAGTGCATACACCTCTCGCAAGTGTTCAACTAAACTAAAAGAACATTGGACAATATATTTTTATATGTTTTTATTTATATAAAGAAAAAATATTTTTATTTAATTTTTATTTTGT
This sequence comes from Neoceratodus forsteri, assembly GCA_016271365.2. Lineage (NCBI taxonomy): Eukaryota > Metazoa > Chordata > Ceratodontiformes > Ceratodontidae > Neoceratodus > Neoceratodus forsteri. The sequence goes on along the minus strand of CM028132.1, from coordinate 1,087,464,150 downwards.
GTATGATGTAATACACACTTTATATGTTTTTTTCGGTGTATGTATATATTATTTTGTAAAAATCTATTTTTGTATTTATAAAAAAAAATATTTTTGTTTGTTGTTTTTATATTGAAATTATTTTATAGTAAAAAAGTTAAACTATACTCTCGTGTTTGGTGTGTTATTGCTATTCAAGAGATAATGTGACATTCAAGCCCAACATTTTTTGGGCCAATTGTCATAACCATATCATCTTAACATTGGGTATATGTGGCAGTATTGTAATCCCTAATATAAAGATAGTTCATAGAAAGGTTCATACAAATGTTCAAGGGAGTGGAGGAGGCCAGACAGTAAAGAATAGGCCATAGCTGTTCCCAGCCAGTATCTCTTATGTAGTCATGTTAGCTTCCTTCATAAAAATTTCTATCCAGCTGAGTTTTAAAAAGCATCTTTGATTTAGGACAAATAAGTGACAAGGGGAGCTCATTCCAAGGGGCCACCAGTCTCTGTGTGACAAATGCCTTCCTTCTATTAGTATTATACTTTATGGGCCAGATATTCAAAAGGGTTGCACCATGTGTAATAGGGTAGTGCCTGCGCAAGTCCAAACTTGCTCCATTCTGCGATATTCAGCAGGAGGCAGTTCCGACACAGAAAACATGCTGAGTAACAGTGCAATGCAAATGAATGCATGCTGAACTGCAGGGGAAGGAACCATGCATAAACTGCACAGCCTGATATTCAGCAAGGCTGTGCAGAGTTGTGAAGGCGCAACCCCAAGCTGCGCCTGCACAACTTTGAGCCAAAAAAAATGCTCAAGTCGACGATCACCCACAGGTGAGCTGCTGCATTGCATGGCACAACACAGCAGCTGACACCTGTGGCAGGCCCCCAACCCACTCCATGTGCCCCTCGTGCAGCCTGATCATGGGCAAAAGAGTGACAATCCCCAACACCACCCCCCACTGGCCCTATTGTGGGCAACAGCAGAAATGTCCCCCCCCCACCAGCCTGACCACGGGCTGCTTTAGTTTAAAAACAACCCCCCCCGAATACATCCCTGGTAGTTCAGTGGACTGAAAAGCCTGATTGCAGGCTGTATCAGTGTAAAATACAACCCCCCCTCCTGCCAAACATAGCCCTGGTGGTGTACTGGACTAACTCCTGTTCGCGGGATGTAAGCAGTAAACCCCCTCCGAACATAGCCCTGGTGGTCCAGTATATGTATTCAGTACAACAAACCTCTTCCACCGCTGTTCACATGATTGATGGTACCACCTCAGTTGGTAGTGGAAGCACTGTATGAAATCTTAAGTTACTATAGTAGCATATCCATTTGTTCAGTACATGAACTAATAGTGCCCATGTCATGTCATATTGTCTTTTAGTTATGCACATTTTTTTATTAACATATGTGCTCACAAACAAAATGAGTAAGACACTTTAACATAAAACTACTACATGGAGCGAGAATGACAAATTACAATTAATGAAGTAATTAAGACAATGACAGTAAATGCAACCACAACAGTTGAAATATTTCTGATATTGGAACATTGTTTTATATGTATGTGCACTATTCTTAGAACTATAAATCATGTAGTATGCTGGTGATAGTTCTGAAAAAGACAGGATATTCATGGCAAAACTCCGTTTAATGCATCA